>CM073487.1:7500-2407500 GCA_037074505.1 Albizia julibrissin | reverse complement strand
CTTAGGCCACAACATCAGCAATTCAATCTCATCCCATAGGCCTTTCAATTTAGTATAGAAGGAAGGTACATTCATTTATTCCTTTTTAAGGAGTATCGCTTCCCTTCTTAATTCATATAAGCGAGGTTCGCTGCTAGTTTCGAACCTATCTTCGAGATCAACCCAAATCTCATGTGCCATCTTCGCATACCTCACACTGTTGTGGACCTCTTTTCTCATCGCACTCTTGAGCCATCCCTTCACCATGGCGTTACACTGCATCTACAGTGGTAAATTTGTCGAATTCGCCGTTGGTATTGCAATTGAGCTGTTAACAAATCCCATCTTGTTCTTGGCGAAGAGAGCGTTCCCCATGTCCTCACCCATTCGCCATAATTGTTCTCATTGAGGAGTTCGCTCACTTAAATTTGGCCCAGGTTATTTGAGGCATGTAGATAGTTTGGTGACATTGTATCAATATTGACTGATGAAGTACTGCTTTTGTCGCTTCCTAGATCATTTATGGTTGTCATTATAGCCCCTTATGGATTTTCTCTGATACCATAAAAGGGAATAGAGACGAAAGGAATGCTAGAAGTTGCTTGTTTATTCATGTGATTAGAGTTACAATATATTCAGAGTTTTTGTTCCTTAATGTGTGGATCGTATCTTCGGGTATCTCTGATATGGTTATAATATATAAAAAATAATATAATAAATAAATATAAGCTTCCTATAATATCTCAACGCTTATATCGTAACAGTATCTCGCATGCATCATAGCTGACATCGCAGCTGACAACAAGATTTCTATAAAGTCATTCTACAAGTTACAAAATTTAGATATTTAGAATCAATTATACAACAAGATAGTAAAATTGATGGAGATATTAATAAAAAAATTCAAGCTGAATGGTATAAATAGAGAAAAGCTATTGGAGTTATTTGTGATCCAAAAGTACCTAATAAGATAAAATGAAAGTTTTATCGCTCTACTATAAGACCAGCAACGTTATATGATAGTGAGTATTGGGCTTAAAAGGAACAACATGAATGTAAAATGAGGGTGGGTGAAATGATGATGTTGAGATGGATGTGTAGTCATATAAGAAAAGATAAGATTCATAATATTCATATACGCGAATAAGTTGGAGTAGCCTTTATGAAAGAAAAAATGGTAGAAAACTGTTTGAGGTGGTTTAAATATGTTCAACGAAGGCTATTGAATGTTCCAATGAGGATAGTTGATCAAACAGTATGTAATCCTAAAAAATGAGGTTGAGGAAGGCCGAAACGAACGCTCAATGAAGTCATAGAAAGAGATCTCTTGGTTAATAATATATCTAAAAATGTGGTTTTTGATAGAGCATAATGACGTCATACGATCCATATAGCAGACCCTACCTAATAGGATAAAGACTTTATTACTGTCGTCATTGCAAAATGTTTTTTTGTTGTTGAAATTTTCATATTTTTCTTATATGGTATAAAAGCATTTTGCAATTCAACCTGACACAAAATTTCCCCCAGCACTACGAGAAGATAAAAATTTCAAGAATAAGGTGCATCACACTTTACATGTGAAGAGCTTAAATTTCATAATATATTAGTATCAATATTGGAGAATTACCATAAACTCTTGGCAAATGTAATCACTAAAAAAATATCAATAATGAGGGAGGATTATGAATTTGTTGTCATCTAATATACTAAAATTTGTTATTATATACTGTTTATTTGTTGCAAAATGTTTTAATAATTATATTTATTTCTTGAAACTCGGGAATAATCATATAGTGTACCTTGCTATCAAATAATCACAATGTTTCATAAACGTAATAGAACAAGGCAATAAAAGTATAAGAAATATTTAAATGTAATCTGAAGTGTTCCATGAAAGATACAGGGGCGCCGTCAAGACGGATTAGGTTTCCGTTATGGAGGGAAGGCAGGAGCAACAATCTATGTGAACCGTACCACCTGTGGTCATTCCTGGTACCTTCTCTGGTCCTCTGTTCCTCTGCTTTGCCGTCTACATACCCTGCATACATCGCACCTATCATCTTCTGACACCTTGCATTTTATTTTCATATTAACATGTGAGTAATCTAAAAGCCCTGCTTCACTCCCTCACTCATGATTTCGTCATCAGTATTTGAAGTTCTCTGGGACTATTCTTACAAAAGAGGGTTGTCTCGTCCGGTTTTTTTTTTTTAAAAAAAAAAGATTACGAGGTTATAAGAAAAAGGTGTAATAAAAGAAAATAAGAATAACAGGCGAACAACATTTACTTTTATTGACTAAAATTTGTGATAGCATGCTACTCGTATGATTGCGTTTTTTCCAGGACTTCATAATAATTTGTTCTATTTTAAGGGTCTGTTTGGCATGAGGGAAATAGAGGGGAGGGGAGGGAAAACTTTTATGAGTTAGATTTTAAAAAATTGAAGAAGTGGATTTATAAAATTTTAATAAAGATAAGATGTAAAATAAAAGAGTAAGAAAAATTAACTAAAAACTTTCAACCTCACTTCTTCAATTTTTTTAAATCCAAGTCATAAAAATCCCTCATACTAAACAGCCCTTAAATGTACCTGTACAAGTGCATAAAAAGATTTAATTTTAAAGTTAAAAAATAATTATCTCAAATGATAAATAAACAATAAATCTGCAATATAAAAGCAAATGATTTCGTCTTAGTATGGATATCCTTATTAGATTATCTTTATTTCATAAGCATAATTAAAGTGGATTTGGAGCATGAATTTTTATACTAATCAGTGTGCTTTTCTGGTTAAATTAATCAGTGTGAATTTGTACACAACTTGAGAAACAAACTGAAACATTTGTATGAACAAAAATGAGATCAACAATTCTTTTTTTTTTTTGACTTGGGATTAACAATTCATAATAGTAAAATTCATTATAATTTCTATATTTTTGATATTTTTTTGGGGTTAATATAACTTTTTCCCCCATAAAATTTGGCCCAATTTTGGTTTTGATCTCTCAAGTTTGAAATCGGTGGTTTTTGTCCATGAAGTTTGGCTCGATTTTGGTTTTGGTCCCTCAAGTTTACTCCGTTTATAACTGTTGATCTCTTAAGTTTGAAAAGGATATGATAACTCGAGGGACTGAAACTAAAATTAGGCTAAACTTCAAAGACTAAAACCAGCGATTTTAAACTTAAGGGACTAAAATCAAAATAGAACCAAATTTCAGGGACTAAAAGTTATATTAACTCTATCTTTTTTCATGTACCAAGAAATAATTCATTTTTCAACCATATCCCATTTACCAATTTAAAAGTATTATTATGTGTTACAAACTACTCCCATCGATCTATAATATAAAGCACTTAAATTCATTTATGAGAAATAATAAGTGATAATTAACTCATTAAATGTGTCCTAAATTAAAATATTTTTTAAACTTTTACTCTTATTGGAGAAAGAAGGTGAGTCTTAGCGCAACAATGCCATATGACCTGGAGATCATGAGTTCAAATTTTGGAAATGGCCTCTCCGCTTGCAGAGGTAAGGCTGCGTATATCTATCTCTTCTTAGACTCCACCTGATGGTAGCCTTATGCACTTGGCCGCCTTTTTACCCTTATTAGATAATGTGTTTGAAAATTTAATGACCGACTAAAATTGAACATGAACAATAATTACTTGAATAAAACTAAAAAATGAGCAGGTTAAACATGCATTTGAGTAAATTTTTTTGGGCATAGATGCATTTGAGTGATTTAACTTTCTAGGAATTACACTTTATTTAGTGTATTTTAAAAATCAGATGTGGTATTCATCATTGAATTCAATTAATCTATGAAATTATTAAGGTTATTAAATCCGGATCGGTCATTGGATCAGTTGTGGTATTGAGTTAAGGGTTAGTGGGTCAAATCGGGGATAAATTGAATATTTTAGGCTTGTTAATATAAAATTCTTAAAAAAAAATTATTTATAAAAAAAACCCGAATCGGACGATTATTGAACGGGTCGGTTTCCGGTTCGGACTAGGTTTAATAGCAATGGAAATTACATTCCAATAACATTTGGAGCATACTCATAGTTTAACGAGATAATGTAAATAAACAAGTTTTGAAATCGCTCTTACACAATAAATTTAAAATATGTTTGAGATTATGATTGATGATTTTAAAAATATTTATATATATAAGTTGAGATAATACTTTTCTTATATATTTATCTCATATATCATAAATCATAATTAAAAAATTATTTTTAAAAACTCTAATCACTATTTCAAACGTTGACGATGATGATGATGATGAAGAATTCATGGAGGTTTGATTTGGAGGTTAATTCCATTTAATCACAATATGATTCCGGGCACACTGGAAACTTTCCCTCATTCCACGTGTCCACCAAAAAATAGCGAGTTCCCGCTTTCCCAGTCTCGGAGCGAGTAATAATGGAACGCAGCTAGACAGGGCTATATATATATATCCACACACCATCTGTAAGTCGTAACCAAACGCCGTCATTTCCAGGTCGTGGTTGAGCCCTCACTCTCAGCGTTTTTCTGAGCCGTCTCAGCTTCTCTGCCACTAAACGGACAGAGAGAAGGGAGTGACTGATAGAATAGTGAGAAATGATCGCGTTGTTTTGTTGATCGTCCGTCAACAATCTCACCGTTTTTGTTTTTCTGTCAGGCCGAGATCTTAGTCCTCCGACGAACTAGGGTCTAGGCGAGAGATCTCTCTTCCTTTCTGCTCGAGTTTAGGGGTTTCATGGCTTCCGAGGATGTCAAGACTAGCGAATCTGCTGTCACCAAGATCGTCAATCTCGCGGAGGAGGCGAAACTCGCCAGGGAAGGTGTCAAAGCTCCCAGCTATGCTCTTATGAGCATTTGCAAGTCCCTCGTCGCCGGTGGCGTTGCGGGAGGCGTGTAAGTTATATATTCCCGTCAATGCAATCTTCTATTTCGAGGAATAAAGAGTGATTCAGGAGGGAGGCATATATTATATTATATTTTCGATCGAAGTTTCATCTTTTTTCCATTGTAAACTTCTAGTTAGAAATAACATTGCTTTAATTTTCATGCTCCATTATAAACGAGCGCAAATGTTTTCGCGAACGTGAAAGTTTGATGTTCTATTGTTTGGGAACAAAGACGCATTAGTTTCTAAAATAACGAGTCATTTAATCACGTAGACAGAGTATGATTAACATTATTTCATTTGGTCTTTCCTTTCTGCTTAATGAATAGCCTGATTATATGGTTCAAGTCGGAAATTGTCAATGATGTGCGTGTTCGTTCTCTCTTCTTGGATGACACATGAAAAAACACTCCCATTTTTTAGACTCAGGAGAAGATGCTTCTCTTGGATTTAGTTTCTGTCTTTCTGACTTAAGAGGGCTTTATTTTTGGTTGCTTATAGCGTTTTTTTATGATTGAATTATTATTTGGATTAAAATTGTGGCTCTCGATTTTATTGAAATCTCCATTTCTTGAGACGGGAAGGTGGTGTCATGGGATTGAATTCCTTTAAGCTGTTGAAAGTTTCGTGATTCGATCTTCGTATTTGTAAATCTTCAGCAGTTTCCCATTTTGGCAGTTTGGGCTTCATTTGGCCTCTTAAACTACAAATATTCACTTCTTGATTTGATGATTTTGGTATTTCTCCCATTTATCTTTCTATGGTAGTCTTCTGTTAGCTCAAACCTTGTTTCTGTGATAAGGTCTAATTTTACCTATCTGGTTTTATGGTGTAAGTTGCTTCAACTCATTTTTCAAAGTTCTGCCTGTTCATGAAATTTCAGTTTCAAACTGCTCCCCTGGTCTCCCAAAGGGGTTATATGATTTCTAGAAAGTTTGAACGACTGCATAAATATTCATGAGAACATTTTAGGATTTAGTTGGATATAAATCTATATACCTGCATTTGCTAAAGGTTAGATTTCATATTATTAATCATTTCAATAAACTTTATGCTTCTTATGTTTTCACTATTTACTTTTGTTATATATTCTGAATTCTAAGTGCTTTAGCACATTTGTATGTAACGCCACCTCTATATCATTTATTGATTGATTTCTTAGTAATGAAAAACAGTAGAAAATTTTTGTCATTTGTATTTGGAACGTGAATTTCCATGCTATTGTTACAATGTTTTCCAGCCAAGAATTTGGTTGCATCGAAGTTGATATTGATTTCAATAAGTTGAGAAATAGTTTACAAAAAACTAGGTTAATTACCATGAGAAATGATAGGCTATTAAACCTAGTATACTGTCCAATCAACTACCATCTCGAACTTTAATTTACTCGATTTTTTGTATCTGTGTAGATCTAGAACAGCAGTTGCACCACTGGAACGAATGAAAATTTTGTTGCAGGTTAGTTGTTTAAGTTATTTTCAGTTGATTGGGTAACTATATGCAGGCATACAAGTTCATCCTTCAAGCTACTGTTGTGTGTGCATGTGCATGTTCATACATATGATATGTCTCTGGGCCTTGCCATTACAGGTCCAGAATCCCCACAATATAAAATATAATGGAACAGTTCAAGGACTAAAATATATATGGAGAACAGAAGGTTTTCGCGGCCTGTTCAAGGGGAATGGTACTAATTGTGCTCGAATTGTCCCTAATTCTGCAGTGAAGTTCTTTAGCTACGAGCAAGCTTCCAAGTAAGTCTTCTTTAAGAAACACTGTTGCATTGATTGCTTAATCGTCTAGCATTTTGTACTATTTGATGTGCATCTCTGTGCTATGTCCACTGAAGCACTGTTATAACTGCAAGTTAGATTTGTAGGTACTGGGTATATACCAGGTATGAGTGTGTCTTGGGCGTGCCTAAATTGGTGTGGGATATGTCTTCATTTTCTTTAAATGATGAATTAAAAAGCCCAAACAGGAGACAAATCTGGCACTGTTTATTTGAGAGGCAAGCTTTCCACTTAAATCATTAGGTGTAACCTTTCTCCCTCCCTCTCTCCTTGAGAGATATCCACTTCTCTGAGACTTGCATTTGGGACTTTGGGAATGATGGTTCTAATGGGACGGCATGATAAATTATGGGGGAGATAACTTCTAGTGTGGTGGTGTTTCTTGTGCCACAGGAGGAAACACGGTTCCTTTGCAGCCAGCTACAAATGGCTTCCAAAATTATTACGGTCTTTATTTTTCCTTCAATGCAAAATTTGAAAACATGGGTCTTTATCTTTTTGTGGAGTTGTAAATATTAAAATTTGGTTATTGTTTGTTAATTATCCCTTACAAATTGTTTTTTATTTAATTTTATTTATTGGAAATATGTTGTAGTTGACTCCACCGAGTGGTATAGGGGTGCTTGTTGTTGTTGTATTGGAAACATGTCGTATATCAATTTACTTGCCATACTTGTACCCTTCCATTTACATCACTATGATGGAAGTTTGGCTTCAGCAATCCTCTTTTATTGTTTTACTTAATGGCAGCCTCCAGCTGCACCTGCAAGGACATCTCAGATTTTCTTTTTATGCGCCCAACTCATATATTTCCAGTGTCTCAGTTTTTGTCCCTAACCGTTCCTTGTTATTTCAACAGAGGAATACTGTATATGTACCGACAGCAAACTGGAAAAGGTGTGTTCATGTTGTCATCTTTTCTTGTTTGTGCATTGTGTATTAAAATGACAGTTTTATTACCATAGTAATCTGTTTCGTGATCTTTTTAATGCCATTTCTTTGTCGTCCTGCTTCTTTGGTATAATTATATAATATATGTACATCAAGATGCATAGATGCATTTCCTTCTATTCAAGACTAAATTATGTCATCTACCCAAATAATAGTGTTAATCCACGTGGATCTACTTTAATTGACTTCTATCTGTTTCGGGTACTGGTTTAGGTTGACAGGTCTTAACCATCCTAAACCTTATCATTAAATGCTTAGATAATGGGGTAGTTTGTGATGAAGATCAGTGAATTCCATCTAGGAATCTAGGATTCTATGTTTCGATTTCATGCCCATTATTGACTGGTCAAGTATGTGAATTCTGTTACCTTTTTTTGGTAACTTGCGCAAATTCTAATGTCTGTCTCATGAAAAATCAATTCAGCATCCCTGTTCCATGAGTCCTTATGCTTCTGGGTGCATTATCTTTGAGCATTGGCAATATTTGGAAGTATGGTCTAAATATTTTCATTGCACTTCCTGCAGAGGATGCTGAACTGACCCCAGTTCTACGTCTTGGAGCTGGAGCTTGTGCTGGAATAATTGCAATGTCTGCAACTTATCCAATGGATATGGTCCGAGGCAGGATTACTGTACAGGTGCTTTTATTTTTATTATATTTTTTTATCTGTTCACTATATAAATCAGGCTTTGCATTTTTCAGAATGGTGGCTTCTTGTGTATAACGATAGTAGTTTCTCGTAGTGCTGCAAATTGAATCAGATAAGAAATCTTGATAAAATATGTCCATCTTCCTTTTGTTCTCATTGTTCTTCAGCAACTTTTTTTTTTTTAAAAAAAAATTTGCAGACTGCCAATTCCCCGTACCAGTACAGAGGAATGTTCCATGCTCTTTCAACTGTGCTCAGGGAAGAAGGTCCACGTGCCTTGTACAAGGGTTGGCTTCCTTCCGTCATTGGAGTTGTGAGTAATAGTTCTATAATCTAAATTGTTCATTCAGTCAGAGATTTATGGTCATGATCCTAAATTCATAGAAGGCCCCCCCCCAAAAAAAAAAGCGCCCACCTGCTTCACGGGGAGTGTCTGTTATATAGCCCTGAAAAGAGGGATAAGTTTGTTTGTTGCAGCTGTACAATTTATGTTTTGATTTTATTATTCTCGAATATCCTATTGGGGGCAAACTAAACAAGAGATCAAATTATAGTCATATAGATTCTGCACCTCGCCGAGGTGCAAATTGGTAGGCTCTTTACACCTTCCACCTATTATACAACAACAACAAGCCTTATCCCAAATGCAGGACTACTGTGACTATTTCTTGATTGGAAAGGCTTTGCGTAATATTGGTGGAACCTACTTATTCAAGAAATAGAGGCCTACCATTCTAAAGAGTTTCCTAAATTCTCTAGAATTTGCTAGTAACTTATCTAGTATGATCTAGAAAGGAACCTAGGCAGCAGTGGTACCAAATGCAGGATCAATTGTATGTATTTAATTGTAGGGGCTCACAATAGAATGTCGATTATGTGCTTCAGAAGTATTACTGACATTGAAGTTCTTTTTTCTAAACTTCGCATAGAATCTCATTTGGGTGCTATGGATGGAATTCATTTTCATACTGTTTTCTCTTGCAGATTCCTTATGTGGGTCTCAACTTTGCTGTGTATGAGTCTTTGAAAGACTGGTTAGTTAAAACCAAACCATTTGGTATAAGTCAAGATAATGAATTGGGTGTGACAACAAGGCTAGCATGTGGTGCTGTTGCTGGGACTATTGGGCAAACGGTTGCATATCCACTTGATGTCATTCGTCGAAGAATGCAGATGGTAGGTTGGAATCATGCTTCTTCAGTTGTTGCTGGCGATGGAAGAGGGAAGGCTCCTCTTGAGTACAATGGAATGATTGATGCATTTAGGAAAACTGTTCGTAATGAGGGATTTGGAGCATTATACAAGGGTTTGGTGCCCAATTCTGTAAAGGTCAGTGTGCATCTAATTCTCATGACTTATTCTGCCCAAGTTTGGGGAAGGCGTTCTGTCTGATTGTCTACATGATTTTACTTTCCATAGATGGTTGTTGTCAGAGTAGGGCAGGTTTTCTCAAAAAATGCTGCAGCAGGTCACTGAGTAACTTTTTTGGGACACTTTGAATGTCATCCGGATTATATCTTTGTGGGATTCCCACTAAGCATCTATATTCATCCCATTGTCCTGTTTTGAACTGTGAATACAACAAAGTACTTGATTGACCAAAATCAACTTGTTCTGTAGCCTATAGATGTTTTGAGTCAAATGTTGGTGTGTATTGAACCATATAACTTATGCTCTAATTCCAGATCATATTGGTGAAATGCTAAGATCAACTATGCTGAAACATGTTCTGGGCTTTAGCTTTTGTATAGCCGTATCTGGTGCCGTCTCAATTGAGATCACAGGATTGTGTTGTAATCCCTTCTTTCCTGTATCTGTGACAAGACTCAAGATTGGCTGCTATTAGACTTTCATTAGTTGTGGTCCAAAACCATGGAAGACTGGTCTTTTCATGCCACCCTGTTATTCTCAATCCCCATTAATAGAAGCAATTGCAGTATGATAATAAACATGATTTTGTGCATGAATTCGTTTTTACCTGTTCTTTTTTTAAATATTTTGAGGGGCTTTAATCTCCCTTCATTTCAAACATTATTTTGTTTCACTTGATGTCTTGCAGGTGGTCCCGTCTATAGCAATTGCCTTTGTTACATATGAGGTGGTGAAGGACGTTTTGGGAGTGGAGATCAGAATATCAGACTGAAGTTTGTCACCTCATGATATCTGTTCTCCTGGTGTGGCAACTTTTGTAGGCAAGGGGATGCAGAGATGATAAATTAGTGTTGTTTTTCATCTCCAAGGCTGAGATTAGGGAAGCTCGAGCTAGTGTTTATAAATCGATTCCCTTTTGTTTCTTGTATTTCCTTGTGAACATGTGCTAGCTTTTAGCATTTCATTCATCTTCCATGTCAATAAATATTGTGGAGGTTCAATGCAAAGACACATCTGCAGGGTTTTCTAAGGAATCAAGAAAGCATTTTTCTTTCTGGAATTTGCAGTGACTGATTTCCTAGCTCCTCTCCATTACCTCCGCAGAAGAATGCATTGTTTGCTTGTAGGTAGCTTGGTTTAACACACTAATAATGTGATCTTATATTTTTATAACGATTGAACATGGGGTATTTTGCCATAAGAGAACTGAACATATATATTACTTTGTGGTATTTATGCTGCAATGTGATTGGTGAGATTGTGTTTCAATTGTGAAGGTGGATGAGTTTGCATGAAATCTTGTCGGGTTCATAGGTTGAAGATGCAGGAGTAGGTGAGTCTCGACTTTGGAACATGGACTAAAATAACTTGTATTATTCGGGTGAATGGTCGCTAGACCTTACCTGGTGTGCACTGGGCGGCCCTTTTTTTCCTTATTAGTGTGGTTTTTTTTTCCGCATGGGTTCAACCTATTGGATTTCATTTCACAGTTACTTGATTCAAGAATTCTACCTTCCTTGGAATCTAATCTTGTTTGTGTTTTTTTTTTTTAATTGAACGGAATATCAAATTCTTGGGGTAGTCTAGTCTTAATTTGTGATGTAGGGAGCAGGGCCTTCCTACAAATAACTAAGTCATAGCAGGTTTCCTTTTCCGTTGTGACCTTTGATTTCACCTATCAATCAACATGCAATATGCACTATTTATAGGTCAATATAATGTCCAAGAAAACGTGCCTGATTTACAGGTTTTTTTTTCCTTTTTTTTTTTTTGAAAAATTACAATAAGGTCCAAAGTAAATAAAAATATGAAGAAATGGTCTTAAGGGGTTGTTAATGCTTTGAGACCATTTTTTCATATTTTTATTTGTTTGAGACCTTATTGTAATTTTCTCTTTTTTGGGGGTTTGGTTTGGGGGGATATTAAATTTTCCCTGAACCTGGTTGAATGATTGCAAAAATGTCAGAGACAATAGAATTACATGGGAGCCAAGTTAATTCCTTGGGTTTCATGCAGGAACCTAAATTCAGGGCATTTTATTGAAACCAGGCTTTGATGAAAGCATGGTTTTGTTAAGCTGAACAAGGGTAGAGCTTAAATTTAAGATGTTGAGATTGAAAAACATGATGTATAACAAAAAGTCAATATAAATTATTTTTGTTACAAAAAATGTGTAACACCCATATGATGCTAAAAGAATATTGAAAACATAAGAGGGCTTTGGAGCACCTATTGATACTGAATAATCGAACATCTAGTTTCTACTTCCAAACCCACCCCGCAAAGGGCGAAAAAAAGGAAAGTGAATTATTAGTTTATTTGGATTAGTGATTAGAGTATTTAAAAGTAGCTTTTCAATCGTAATTTATGATATACGAGATAAACATGTGAGAGAAGTATTGTTTTAACTTATGTGTATAAGCATTTATGGGCCTCCCATAAGTCCAACCAAATACACTAATATGTGTAGCTCGGAAAAAAAGGTATCTCGACTGACATCTCTCTCCACTTAATTTTTTTTATTATTGGATTGATTTTTAAATGGTTGAAGCTCATTCTATAAAAAAAATTATTATTATTTAATGTTTAATATTACAATAATATTTTTAATATATTATAAAATTTCAACCATTAAGAACCAATTTAATGGTAGAAAAATTAAGTGGAGAGAGGAGTCAAGGAAAACACTCATTTCCCTCCTAATTCCTACATAAGTAAGTTAATCATTAAAAAATTCTTTATATTGTCATTCCCTACCTGGAATCTTATTATTGCATGCTGCTTATCTCTGCTTATTTGTTGTTTTAGTCATCAAATGGAGTATTTGCTGGTCTTTCTTCAAGTCTTGATTTGCATTATTTGCACTGTATGAAAAACCGAATCGGACCGGCCGGTTCAACCGGTCCAATTGGTAACCGGTTGGTGGTCTGGTCTGGTTTGTAAGTTAGACCGGTGAACTGGTGGTTCGACCAGTCCACCCGGTTTTACTTTTTTTTTTTTAGAATTACATTTTTTTATTCCTTTAACTATTATTTCACGCTATTTTTTAGGAGAAAATGAAAGTTTGAAGACTAAGATGAAGAGAAAAGTAGGTAAAGAAAGAATAAATCTAAAAAAAGAAGATTTTGAGGGGATATAATAATTAATTAATTATAGGAAATGAGATATCATTACATAAATATAGACACCATAACTAATACTAATAGATTTAAAACATTTTTTGTCTAAAGATCTTTATTTTTATCTATAGAAATTTAAAAATATATTAATATATACATATTGCCATTAATTAATTGTAATATTTTAATATGACCGGTCCAACCACCGGTTTGGCCTCGGTTGATCCATTGACCCTTAAACCTGTGCTATGACCAATTCTTTGCTTGGTCCGATTTTTTGTTCATTGATTATTTGACTCCCAAATCTCTCTTTTTCACATGTTTCCTGGTAAGTTGTAAACAACCACTTGTTTGGATTAACTTATGAAAGTTCTATAAGTGCTTATGAATTATGATTCACGGAATACGAAGTAACTTTTACGGTCTATGAGGTAGCTTTTATGGTCTACGAGATAAATATGTGAAGGAGATTTATCTCGATTTACGTGAAACATGCTTATATAATAAATCCGATTCATAAAAGCAATAACAAACATACATGCCATTTTAGGTCAATTAAACTATTTTCACTGATTGCACATTAAAAAAATTTTATTCATATAAAAATAACCTCTAATTTAAGTAATTAAAATAGGTATTTTTAGAAAACCAATATAATTATTAATTTATATAGATTAATTATTTAATTTTTATATTTAATAAGGGAGAATAAATAAGTCAAACAAAGATCGTCGTGCTTAAGCAGTTAATAAAACTTAAGGGCGAAAAGTCAATACGTGTTTGCCAGTGAATGTAAATGCATGTCTAATCACGTAGACGTGAGTGTGGCCATGAGAGGAGCCACGCCATACCACCGCTCATAATATCCCTCCTCCTCGTGATCACCTCCTCTTGTAGGACCCTCCCCCTCTCTCAATTTACATTCTTACCCTTCTCTCTCTTCCCCTCCTCTTTTTTTTTTTTTTTTTTTTTTTTAATGGTGAATGAGATTTCGTATATGACTCTTTATTAGCTTCATACAGATTTTTTAAAAATGTTTTAAAGTACATTATATAATACATTCACATTAATATTAATATAAAATATAACGTATGTGATACATTATAGCGCATATAGATTATGAATACAATACCTTTTTTTTTTTCATATACTTCATAATTTTATGTATTTTATGAAGATGTGTAAGGATAAGAATTTATTGGTTGAATGCACATAACTTTCACTGACATTGGTTTTATATCGTTCCTAGCATTGAAGCAAGGTTTATGTATACAAGTGAGGATTTTTTTGACCATGAATATAATTGAAGATTTAAAGCTTTGTGGGTCACAAGATTAGAAAAATCATAATATTCATTGACTCAATGAAAAGTTTTAATTATTAATGATCACTTGGTCAAATAAATTAAATAGTTTTTTATGCTAGACTAGTTGATATTGTGTGTTATAGTTTTAAAGCATTAAATGTTAGTAAAATAAACTTGCCCAAACATGCATGCATTATGTGAATACAGAGATAACATTATATTAGAGCCTATGTTAAATCTTAACGATATCATAATTTATGATTTAGGTTTTAATTATTGTAATTGTAACTCCTCTTTAATTGTTGTACTTTTATTTAAATGTTAGCCATTCTCTTGCACTCCAAAAAGAGTCATGCCCGCTGTTTAAAAAAAAAAATCACACTTAATAGTAATTTTAAAACTATGTAAATAATTGCACTATTGTTATTTAATAGGTTACTTTGAAAATAAATATAGTGTAACTTAAGGGAAAAAATTACTACCTCTCGTGGTTATCATAATAAATTAAAAAATTAATTTATAGTTATTAAAAAAATTAGTTAAATTAGTTATTTATAATAAATTGATGTTAATTTTTTCAAATTGCTATCTTTAATAATATATATTAGAATTACTCTTGATAGAAACTCCCGCGATGTGTACAATTAATAACAATAATACCTTAAAGGCAATAATTATGAATTTAGTAAATAAAATCAACGGTAATTTTATATTTAAAACCAAGGAGGAAGGAAATAAATTGTGACAAAAGAAAGGCGTGACTTGTGAATAAAGGGAAATTCTTGCCCCTTTATACAAACCACCGACTCTGGGTGGTGCATACAAATACCAAATCCAAAAGTAAAACAAAACGAAGACTGTCTTGCCGGCTGACCGCCACGAAAGAAGAAAAATAATATCGTGGATACACTTTTCGCCTCAGGCATGAACGCAAGCTTCACGTTATTAATAAAAAAAAAACCAAAAAATTTTACGTCCTCTAATAAATTCCTTCTCTAAATATCTTCATCCACCATTCCTCTCAAGTTTTTCTCTCAAGTCCGTTACTCTGAAAATTCACGTCTCTATTACTTGCTTTCATAATTTTGCTTCTCACTAGCGTCCTTGGGAAGAAGATATTTTCCCCTGCAACTCTGGTTAGCCGCTGATCCTTTTCTTTGTCTTCTTCTTCTCTCCGGTTTATGATCTGAGCTGTCATTGTTTCTTTCTCTCGCTCTCTACGGCCTTATCCATTGGTACCACTTTCTCTCTGATGCAAATATCCTTTAATGTCGGTTTCTTTTTCATATTACTGGGTCTAGGCTCCGCTACAAGATTTTGGTTGGATGAACTGTTGTTCCACGTACATGATTTCCTTCTGCTGCGGGCAAAGTGGTTGAGTTCATCTTTTGGACATGCATCATGACCAGTTTGTTTCTTATTATTCAAATATTAGATTTTGTGCATTTGCATTTTAAATTATAATTCTATACATGGGTCTGGTACTGGTAACTTGACTGTTTGAGCTTATTGGAGTTCATTGATTAAAATCTTGCTTCCAGATTATATTGCCTTAATTTGAAGGAACATGCCTGGATTGGAGAATGGACGAGATGGAAATGTTTGATATAGGTTTAAATCGAGGGAAAGGCCTAAATTAAGCTTTCTGTTTTCCTCAATTCATAGATACGGCTAGAAAATCATTAACATATTTATTATTGGCAGGAATTCTCAAATATATGTATTAATCATCTTACGTGGAACTTTTTCCATGTTGAGAGCCTACTGATCTTTGTAGCTACTGCAAACTTATCAATCTATATATTTTTTTTTACTTGTAGATCTAGTTTCTTTGGCTATTTATGCTGAAAATCTTTGGAATGGTGTGAAGGAACCATGTTTGGATTGCATGTATTAACGATTACTGGGAGACATGGCTGCAAATGATGGGAAAGGGACTGAAGAACAGAAGAAGAAAGCTAGTGATTGTGTTGGGGACTGGAACATGTCAAGTTCGTCAAGAATGAGAACATCTATGAGGAAGGATTGGCCGGAGAGCTTTTTGAATGGCAATAATATTGGTAATGAGGATAGGCATTTGGACAGGTGCCTTGCTTCCCTGGCTGGATCTGGACCTCATGGTTCTAGTTTGTGTTCTACAAAAAGCAATGGGCACATTGTTGAGGAGTTAACTTTTAGAAATTATAAGAACCCAAATTCAGCTTTAGTTAGTGACACACTTAGCTCCAGACTGCCTCAGTTAAACCAATTACGTAATGAATCTGGATGTATGAACTCAAGTAGAGAAATGGTACTGAAGGATGAAGAAAATATATCCAACAGGCTAAGCAAGGAAAGTAAGGGAAATGCCTCTAATTTTTGGAGCTTGAAGTCTCTGTCCAGTAAGAAAATGAATTATGATTCTGAAAACATTGTTGAAAATATGGGCAATGGGGACAAGACAATCACCTTAAGCAATGCACTTATTGTTAGCACTGCAATGCCAGACACTTCATCTACGTACAATTTTTCGCCATTGGTATTGAAACAAAAACTGAAGGGAAAGGGAGTTATCTGCAAAGATGCTGCAGACAACAGTGGCGAGCCCCATGGAGCATTTATTGGCCAGGAGGATAAAACACATGCCTTTATGGCTAAATCTCGTTCTAATACACTGCTGAGAACTAATGCTTCTGCTGATGATAAGGCTTTGCAAAAATTTGTCATGTCCATTGCAGAATCCTCAGATAATGGGATCAACTTAAGAAAGTGGTTGATTTCTTCAGGTCATAAAATTAATAAACAAGAAAGACTACATATTTTTAAACAAATCCTGGAATTTGTCGATTTTGCACACTCCCAGGGAGTTGTATTGCAAGACTTAAGACCCTCTCATTTCACTTTATTGCCTTCAAGTAAGGTTAAGTACACTGGCTCTTTAGTCCAAGGAGAGTCATATAATGTCCCAGCATGCAACATGACTAGGAAAAGGCCTATGGAAGAGGATTTCTGTTCATGCCTTAGTTTGGGTGCAAAGCAGCAAAAACTCCACAAGGAGATAAGATCTATTGGGCAGCAGCATTGCTTTAGATCCATTTGTGTCTGCAGGACTAAACCAGTGAATCTTATTGATTCCCGCACAATTGGATCAATGAGTCCAGGGATTACAGAAACTGAGCACCAAAACATTTTTAGATGCCAACATTCTACAGATGGAAAGCAAATAATTGATGTGACTTCCCAGTTGGAAGAGAAGTGGTATTCAAGTTCGGAAGTTCTCAATGATGGAGGCTGCACATTTTCATCCAATATTTATAGCCTTGGGGTTCTGCTCTTTGAGGTATGGAAGTTTTTTTGTTTTTTTTATAAAACTTTTCCTCAATCATAAATCTGAATCTTGTGGTACAGCTTCTTGGTAGCCAAATTATTTTCTTGAATTTGGTTTATATATTTTCTGTATTTATTATGTTCAGATCATTTACTTTCCCAGTTTGATAGGTGATATTTTATGAGACTTGATTGTCATAACCTATCAAGAGTGTCTCCAAATATGACATGTCTATTTGATGTATCGTTATATTCCTAAGCTTGTTGCATATAATGCAGATTAACACGTACTTTCTGTTTATGAAGTTTAATTTGAACTATTCTGGATAGAGAAACGATTCTTTTATGCTATTGACTTGGCATAGTTTGAAAGTTACTTATCTGAAACCTTGTCTAAGTTGTTTTGTGATGCATATGATCAAGTAAGTAAGAAGGTTGTTTAGATTACGTGAATACAAAATTGGAACCTTACAAGCAGGTTTCATCTCTTCTCGTAGTGATGATTAAACAATAATCTTCTAATGAATAAAGGAGAGAGAATGCTTTGGGAAGCCTTCATAACTAAACAGAAAGAGAGGTAAACTAATACTATTCTAACAAATCACTTGACATAGAAAGGAATGAATGGAGGTACTGAATTATTCATGGCCAACATTATGTAATTTCAAAACAAAAATAAAAAGGATTTTGAACTTTCATGGAAAGAATCACCTCAAAGTGGAAGGTCATCAGTCAAGTTGTTTGCAAATACATTCTGCAGTGCAGAGTTCTACTTAGTAGTAGAACTTCTTTAATGTAATGCAGAGCTCCATTTAATTGTAGATAATTTTTGAAGTAGTGCAGAGCTCTGCTTAAATGTAACAACCTTTTCTCTTGCTGGTTTCAGTTTCAATGCAGATCATACTATCTGATAATATATACCTCCAAAGTTGGAAATCATCAAACTTTGCTTTACTTGCTGCTCATTTCTGAATGTTCCCCTAAACAACGGTCAAATATGTCAATGTTTTTATTCGTTTAACTTACCTGCTTCCCAATCGTTGAATTTGGTGGCCATTTTTGTCATTCTTTTCAACTGTTAAGATCTTCATCCTAGAAGCTCTTCATGATCTTAACATTTAAACTTGTGCTCCTCTCAGTTGCTGTGCAATATTGAGTCAAGGGAGGCACATTCAGAAATGATGTTGGATCTGCATCAGCGAATCCTATCACCAAAATTTCTATCTGAGAATCCAAAGGAAGCTGGATTTTGTCTTTGGCTTTTGCATCCTGAACCTTCTTCTCGTCCCAATACTAGGTGATGTAATGCACTACAAATTTTATATTTGATATCATTTTCAATGCCACCGTCCTTTTTTGGCTAGATGCTGAAATGGTGTTTATGAAACTCAAAATACAAACTGATAGAACAAAACTATCTGCCATTCTTTATGCCGGGCACCCCTTTTTCTTGTTTATTTTTGTTATGAGTATCTCATTATATTAAAAAGTATTAAATGTAAAAAGAAAGATTAAACTAGCATTGCTTCTGCTTTATCATCCTTTCAAATACTTCATTATTAGGTGGGTGCTCTCTTAAAGGAAATGAATATTATGTATGTGCTCTTCTTAATATGTGTTGAGACTTGAGACAAACATTTGATCGAAAGAATTTTGATGCTGATGTAGAAGATGCATCATTTTTTTATTAATCAAATTTTTATGATTTTCCTTTCTTTGTATATTCCAGGATGATTTCAGAATATGAAATATTCCGTGATTTAGTGGAATTGAATTCTCAAGATGATATCTTGGTAACTGATGAAGATGAAGCTGAAACAGAGCAACTGATATATTTTTTAAGTTCACTTGGAGAAGAAAAGCGGAAACAGACTGCTAAATTAGCTGAAGAGCTAAGTTGCTTAGAAGAAGATATTAAAGAGGTTGAAAGGAGGTATTCACTTGGGACAACTTCATTATTTCCTGTGGCAGAAAATGGCGTTTCTAAACTCAGTAGAAACAGTTGTCATCTTCGAGATCCTTTAAGTTCTGATATTAACAGGCCAATTCAAGCATCAAATGTTAATGAAGCCAGATTTATGAGAAATATCAATCAGCTAGAGACTGCATACTTCTCCATGAGATCCTGGATCCTGCTTACAGAAGATGCAGCTGTTGCACCCTATGATAAAGATGTGCTAAAAAGTAGATGGAGATTGTCTCAAGTACATAATGACAATGAGGAGCAAAGAACAAAACGGAGATCCACTGATCGTCTTGGAACCTTTTTTGAAGGTTTATGCAAGTTTGCTCGTTACAGCAAGTTTGAAGAGTGTGGCATATTAAGAAGTCAAGATCTTCTTAATTCTTCCAATGTAATATGTGCATTAAGTTTTGACCGTGATGAGGACTACATTGCAGCTGCAGGAGTTTCAAAAAAAATCAAAATTTTTGATGTCAGTGCAATCTCGAGCAACTCTATTGACATCCAGTACCCCATTGTTGAGATGTCTAATAAATCAAAGCTTAGTTGTGTGTGCTGGAACAGCTATATCAAAAGCCATTTGGCATCTACTGATTATGATGGTATAGTTCAGGTTTGTATTATAAAACCCTTTTTTGGACCCTGCTTAGTTGCTCAAACTTTATGGGCTGACTAATTATTCTGAATATGGTTTGTAAACTTGAGGTCATACAAGTTTTATTTATTTATTTTGATTTTAGGAAATTACACATCATAGCATAGCAACAAAGGAAATAAATGCTGCTTTTAGGAACCTGAGCAAAACTCTTCTTCTCAGCCTTATAATTGCTCTACTGTGAGCTGTATGCAATTAAGGCTTATTATCTAAATTATAGAGGTGAAGGCGGGCCTTGGCGCAACTGGTGGGTGCGCTGGCTTTCCGCCCCTAGGTCCAAGGTTCGAGCCTTGGAAACAGCCTCTTGGCAATAATGCGGGGGTAAGGCTGCGTAAATATAGGGTCTTCTTCTCCTGAGCCCGCATTGTGCGGGAGCCGCTTGGCACTGAGGTCCGCCTTTTTATCTAAATTATAGAGGTCTTCTCTGGTCACTGCTAGGGAGAATGTTTATGGATCCCTTAATGAACAAATCTGATACCTAAACCCTTTTGGCCAATATGTCACTTATTAAATTACCAAGCAGTTTAAGGAGTGGCTGTAATAATATTTGCACAAAATAACAAATTAGTATGTTGAATGGCCAATATATCTTTTGATATTATTGGGAAAGGAAGAAATTCCTAAGATTCAATGGTTCTACCTCCAAGACCTGGTGGAGTAACTCTCCAGAGATACATAGAAAAATGTTAATAAGAGTTGCATGAATGCTGCCAAGTTCTTGACTTCCTGGACATGGCGATAAACTCTTGGAGGTTGCTTAGTATATCAATGACAGGTTTAGTCCAAGAAGTGATGTGTTTTGCCATATTTTGATGGTGTCTGTCTGAAACTTATTCCCAAAGCAAAGTTAATCCCCCCCCCCCCCAAAAAAAAAAATTTTACTATGTCCAATTGTTTGCTCATGGTTAAGTCTTCACCGAGATTACTTCTTTCTACACTTTATCATTTGTCATGTACATACAAAACTGTAATTCTTTTTGTTGACTTTTTCTTCAAATCTATCATCATTAATAATTGACATACATGGGTGAATCCAGATGTGGGATGCGGACACTGGTCAACCACTTTCTCAATACACGGAACACCAAAAGAGAGCATGGTCCATTCACTTCTCTAAGTCCGACCCTAAAATGTTTGCTAGTGGAAGTGATGACTGCTCTGTGAAACTATGGAACATCAGCGAGGTATGCTTTCATTTATGCTTAATACCTGAAAAAGATGTCCAGCTTCATGTATGTCATGATGAAACTAGATATTCCTGAAAAGGGAGAAAAAGAAAAGGAAAAAAAAAAAACCAGGAATCCCTTTAACAGGACAGACATGAAGTTTGAACATTTTTCACTCCACAGCATATAAGAAATTACTAAAATATAATTGTTTTTGCAGAGAAACTCCATTGGCACCATATGGAACCCGGCCAATGTATGCTGTGTTCAGTTCTCTTCTTACTCAACAAATCTCTTAGTTTTTGGATCAGCTGATTACAAAATCTATGGTTACGATCTTCGGCACACTAGAATCCCCTGGTGCACATTGTCAGGTCACAGGAAAGCTGTTAGCTATGTAAAATTTCTGGACTCTGAAACACTTGCTTCAGCTTCCACCGACAACTCTTTGAAGCTCTGGGACCTGAAGAAAACCAGCTCTCCAGGGTTGTCATCTGGTGCTTGTAGCTTAACGTTTAAAGGGCATACTAACGAAAAGGTTGGTTACTCTAAATTGTTTTTGCCCATTTATTTATTTACTTTTATTTGTTTGTCTTAATTGCTTATCTTCTCCTTGTGCAGAATTTTGTGGGTTTGTCTGTCTTTGATGGATACATTGCATGTGGTTCAGAAACTAATGAGGTACAGTTTTGAAGTTTGGTCTGACCTTTATTTTGCTATCTTGTAGTTAGTCTTAGCCCTGGAATGTGGAATGTTGATTATTGTCATGAGGCAAGGAAATTATTTCTCTTCTGAAAATGATTGTGGCCCAAAAATATACTAAAATTGCTTATCATAAAATGAAGTTACGTACCCACTAATTTCACAGTGATTGAAAATGGCCTTTCAGTATCACCATCTATGCTATATAAGATATCTATTCTAAAACTACTCAGATTTCTTATCACTTATGTCAAGGCAAAATTCTTAATGGTGTATCTTAATATGTTGATTAAAGAACATGTGCAATGCACATATATCCTGTTGGCATCAGCAAGTCGCACCGTATAGATTGTTAGCGGTAGCACATGTTGAAACACAATAAACAAATAGTTCGAGTCACGTCTAAGGACGATGTCCTTAGGAGATATTCCGCAACCCCCCTAGTAGATTAGGA
The DNA here is from genome assembly GCA_037074505.1 of Albizia julibrissin. NCBI lineage: Eukaryota > Viridiplantae > Streptophyta > Magnoliopsida > Fabales > Fabaceae > Albizia > Albizia julibrissin. The sequence goes on along the minus strand of CM073487.1, from coordinate 2,385,177 downwards.
AGCGGCACTCCCCAAGATAAAATGAACCCTTCCTACAGAAAGCGGGGTGACAGAACTGTAGGAAGATATCAGTGTAACTCAGAAGAAGAAAGAGAGAGAAGGGGAGCTCGGGGACTTCTGTCTCTAAACTTCAGTGCTCTCACCCCGATAATCTTGAACTTACTCCGTACATTACATTGCCTTTTATAGGCAGAAATCATGTGATCGTTGAGCAACAATAATGACCATTAAAGATGGTTTAGTGATAATTAAAACGACAGTTTCAAAATAAATATTAATGACAATTTAATATAATAAACCTTTTTAAATGTCATTAAAACCGTTCAATTAGAAATCCAACGGTCATCTCCAACGGTCGGTTCAAAGACCCTTCTTATTAGTCTTTTTACTAACTCAAACTCATTTAATTGTATACTAGGGTGTTCCCAATCTTGAGTTATATGAGACTTCTTCCTTTGACACACTCACACACACTATTTCCAACAATCCCCCACATGTGTCAAAGGAAGCTCATAGCCTTATTAGTTGAGTTACACATATGGATATAATCATGTATCTGGTGGTCCTTTGGACTATGAACCAAACCTAGACTAATAACACTTAGTACACAAAGATGCCAGTGGTCCTATGGACTATGAACTAACACCTCTTAGGTGTATACCAGAGGCATTAAGAGTCAAATTATATCCCCACATTTCACGCTGTTAGCGTGTTTTTGCACGTTAAAACGGCCATGCGCGTGTCCTGGGACTTAACAGATGCTCTAGAGATTTCGCCACGATCTCATCGGAGCGGTCCCACTCCTCATTTGTATAGGTGATTTCATGACATGTACCTGCAATGAGCACATCAACCCGTAGGATTATAAAATCATTAAGAGCTTTCGCTTAGCCTCACTATAATGCATTCTAGCACTTTCTCTTGCCATAGGAAATGATTGATAATTTATTTTAGTGCTAGCATAACTAACAAATGACTTGTTCTTACCCATTGAACCTCCTTCATGTGATCACCAATCACAGAGGTTGGGTTGCCATCGCTGTTAATTTCAAATTGGCTTTAGTCCCATTCCCCTCGGCTAATTTGATTCTTCCCGGGGTTAGTTAACGGATCCGCAGGTCAACTTTTAATCTAATAAAATCGATTGAGATAACTCCACAATTCTTAAGCTAGCTTATTCACATAATATCTCAAACGATTTTTACTTACACCATTGCTATTTAGCAATCACAACTCGTCGACATAAAATGTTGGTTTTACACCCAAACTTTTTGCCAAGAGGTTTTCAATAACTTAGCCTCCAACTTTAGCCAATTCTAGAGTAATATACTCTGACTCACAAAATAATTTATTTGACTACTAATGGATCTTCTCATACACAACTGAAATTGAAATTCAGTTAACATCTGTATATCTCAATATAATGGGAATCCACTGCACACGATACCAATATTTATGGTACCCCTCAAATATTTATATGCGCTCAATCTTCACATAGCACAAGCTATATCACAGGGATTAACATCCTTTAATGCAGCAAATTCTCAACAATTTGTGCATACCCAAATTGAATAGCAAAATCAGTTTTTAAATCACTTTAAAAACTATGTTAGAATCATATTCACAATAGTTCTCAAAAACAAACTTCAAAAACATTTCTCAATATTGTATATAATCACTGTTCCTGTATGATTTCAACACCCAAATTCACATTTGCTGCACACATGCTTTCATATTAAATTTTGAAGCCACGTTAAAACACATATGCTATCTGCATTTAAAATTAAATATTCACAGTAGTTATGCATGTTTGTACTATTATAAATATACTCGTAAATCATGAAATTTAAACACATTTATCTCTACACTAGATAAATGATTAAATTTTCACACCATACAAATAATTCACAAAATTTGCTTTCTACTGCAAATAATAAAATCTCCACAATTAATTTTAAACCACAACTTGGTTTTATCAAATGAGGGTAGAAACAATTTGCAACTTTAGAAATTTTTAAGGTACCCCACATGTTAGGCACCCCATACTTTCAAATATCGCAAAAATATTTTCACACCTTATAAATAATAATTCTAATTTAATTAAAATTTCACTATATAATCCTCTTCCATTCTAATTACATTAGAATTTCTTAGAGAACTTTCAGCAAAAGGGGAAATAAGTTCCAAAAACTTACAAATGTCATATTAAACATTGTTCCCCATCTCCAACTAATAGACAATAACAATAGCATCAATCTCAATAATTTATTTTCTGCAATTTTAACATCTAAAATTTATAAGGTATTTCAGACATGAATTGATGTTTCAAATGCCTGCTAACAACAAGGAAGGAAATGTACAAAACATTACTGTAAAACCATGCTTTAGTTCCTTGGAATTGTATATCACATTCTATGCATGACATATTAGAAATACACAGTAAATAGTCCAAACCCTCAAATGAATTTACTCTTAATCACTTATTTGATTTTTTTTTGTAAACCACTTTTATTTTTAAAAGTCAAAATATTGAAGGGCTTAGGTTAAAAAAATAAATATTGAATGGACAATATCATCGGTTTTCGTCAATTTGGCCGCTAACATATTCATCATTGTCATTTATTTATTCAATGAGCATTGAGTAACAATAAATTGCAATGAATTATAACAACCTCCATAATTCTCAATGTGCCGTTGCCCAAATGAAATGTAATGTATATTTCAAAACTCATAAAACCCAATTTTATAACACCCATGAACCCAATGAGCACATTGAAAATTTGACGAATAATGGAATAACAATGAGGTTACCAGCTATTCTACCCAGTTTAATAATATATTCAAACAAAAAAATAAAACCTTCACAAAAGGAATTAAATATTCCACCAACAGCTGTAGAATCAATTATTGCAGCATAACAATATCTTTTAAAACTTATGCATAGAATCAAATTACCACAACAAATAATATATATTTTATGTTAAGCAACTTCATGCAAAATTTTCTTTCCATTAGGAACTCAAGCTCATTAGAAATAATAAGCAAGTCACTTGCATATATCTACTCAGGCACATAACCATGGTTAAGGGAGAGAATAGTACCTTCTTAGTTTAGAATTATTCTCATTTGCGTCTTTACACCGTAGTCTCTAGTGTGCTTGCATATACCTACTCATAGGAAGTGGTTGCTTCTTTTTCTGAAAGATAATCCTCATATATAAATTACTTTAGAGATTACTCATCGCATGAGGTAAATCAATAGTAATAATTCATACCGCTTTGTGAAACTTATTGATGTAAAACACACACACACTGATTTAATGCAAACAGAGGTGATTTAGGCAGAAAAAATGACAGAGACAGTAAAGGGAAGAGGGAAAACTGAACAGAAGCAGGCTATATGGAGGGAGATGAGAACAAAAATTTGAGAGGGAAGGGAACAACACGTAGGGAGAGGGGAGAATCACTAAACCATCACAGTTTTCATTCATTCAAGTTGTCCATTACATGAGCTTTCAAGCTCTATTTATAGAGCTAGAATCCTTCCTCATGAAGGAAGCAAAATAATAAGAAAAGACAATCAGCAGCAAGTTGTGTAGTGGCTTCCTGCTTGCAAACCCATGCTGCTGCCAACCTGATGGTTTTACCAATTACCGAGTTTGCCTTTATTGAGTTGTTGTAGGCAAACTCGGTAATTGGTAAAACCAAATCCCAGTTCTTCGGCTTATCCCCAACCAAACACCTTAATAAATTTCCCAGGCTACGATTGGTCACTTCAGTTTGACCATCAGTTTGAGGATGAAAAGCAGAAGAAAACTTTAATTGAGTGCCAAATTGTTTCCAAATGGTCTTCCAAAAGTAGCTCACAAACTTAACGTCCCTGTCTGACACTATGGTAGTAGGTAATCCATGTAAGCGCACAATCTCCTTAAAGAATATCTTTGCCAAGTGCGAAGCATCAGTAGTTTTACTACAGGGGATGAAATGAACCATTTTAGAAAACCTATCAACCACAACCAAGATGGAATCATGCCCTCGAATTGTGCGTGGTAATCCCAATACAAAATCCATGCTTAAATCCTTCCAAGGTGCTTCTGGGATAGGCAAAGGAGTGTAAAGTCCCGTATTTTGCCTCTTTGCCTTAGACATTTGACAAGTCCGACACTGGGATACAATTCTAGCTACATCACGCTTGAGAGATGGCCATTAGAATCGATCTTTTACCTAAGCTACGGTCTTGTTGACCCCAAAATGGCCAACTAAACCTCCAGCATGTAACTCCCAGATAAGAAAATCTCTCATGTATGTACGCGGGATGCACTACTTGGTTCCTTGAAAGAGATAGCCATCGTCAATGATGAAGTGACTATGATTATGACGGTTTCCATCGTTAATTTCTTGGTATATGATACCAAAATCAGGACAAGAAATGTACTCATCCTTCAACCTTTCAAAACCTGTGATACTAACACTCATGGTGTTTAGCAAATGAACTCTACGGCTTAAAGCATTTGCCATCTTGTTCTCTACCCCAGATCGGTGCTTGACAACAAAGGTGAATCCTTGAATGAACTCAATCCATTTAGCATGTTTGGAACTTAGATGCCGTTGAGAGTTGATAAATCTAAGTGTTTGATGGTCTGAGTATAGGACAAATTGTTGAGGAAGAAGGTAATACTTCCAATACTCCAGGGACCGAACAATAGCATAAAACTCCTTGTCATATGTGAAATACTTTTGCTTGGCATCATTCAATTTCTCAGTAAAGAAAGCAATTGGATGCCCTTCTTGACTTAGCACACCTCCAATTCCCACCCCCGAGGCATCACAAGCAACTTCAAAGCATTTAGAGAAATCGGGTAAGGACAATACTGGAGCTTCTGAAAGTTTCTTCTTTATATCTTGAAGGGCTATTGATGCAGCCGAAGTCCAGTTAAACTTATCTAGCTTTAAACAATTAGTTATTGGAGCCATGATAGTACTGAAGTTTCTAATAAAGCGTCTATAAAAAGAGGCTAGACCATGGAAACTTCGAACTTCAGAAATAGAGCTAGGTTCAGGCCACTCTCGAATGGCTTTAACCTTTTCAGGATCAACTGCTAATCCTTTCTCAGAGACTATAAACCCAAGGAAAACAACTTGATTCTGAAGAAATGAAAATTTCGGCAAGTTGACATAAAACTTCTCTTGTCGTAGGATGAGATAAACTAACTTGAGGTGCTCCAAATGTTCAGCTCGAGACTTGCTGAAAATCAGAATATCATCAAAATATACTACTAAGAATTTTCCCAAGTAAGAGCGAAGGACATGCGTCATAACCCGCATGAATGTACTTGGGGCGTTTGATAACCCAAATGGCATGACAAGCCATTCAAACAACCCATCTTGTGTTTTGAATGCTGTTTTCCATTCATCCCCAAGCTTGATCCTGATTTGGTGATATCCGGTATGAAGATCAATCTTTGAAAACCAACTTGATCCAGAAACCAAATCAAGCATGTCTTCAAGTCTTGGAATGGGAAATCTATAATTGATAGTAATCTTGTTAATGGCTCGGCTATCAACACACATCCTCCAAGAGCCATCTTTCCTAGGAGCTAAGAGAGCTGGAACTGCACATGGACTCAGACTGTGTTGGATGTAACCCTTTTCCAACAACCCACTAACTTGACGGTTGAGCTCTTCCCTATCTTTAGGATTCATCCTATAATGCGGAAGATTGGGAAGCGGTGAGCTGGGAATGAAGTCAATTGCATGTTAGATGTCTCTCATTGGTGGAAGCTCTGATGGTAGCTCGCTTGGAGTGATGTCTTGGAAGTCCTTTAAGAGCTGCTGCACTTCTTTTGGCCTTTCTGGTGCCACAGTAGAAGTAAGGAAATATAAAAACTTTGGAATTATGGCTAGTATAACCATACTTTCCTGGCTTTCCCGAACGAATTGCTTTTCTGTTAACAGATGTAAACTTTGGCCTTTAGACTTCTCGTCCACCGGCTTTATTGCTTGCTTGCATTCGGCATCGGGTTTAGCGAGATGCTACAAGATAGTCTTACCATTGTGCTTAAATGAATAGGTATTCTCCCGACCAAAATTTGTGACATTACGGTCATAAAGCCACGGTCGACCTAAGAGAATGTGAGCAATGTCCATGGGGATAACATCACAGAGAATCTCCTCTTTATAATCACCAAATTGAAGAGGAACACGACATGTTTGGGTGACTGGTAAAGAGGTCTTGTCAACCCATGCAACTCTGAATGGTTCAGGATGTGGTTCCATCTTTAGGCCAAGCCTTGCTACTCCTTGATATGAAATTACATTACTGGAGCTTCCTCCGTCAATAACTAGCTTGCATGACTTGTTACCACACTTTACAAAAGTGTGAAAGATGCTTTTTCTTTTCTAAGAATCGTTGGGTAACGATACAGAGAGAATGCATCTCATGACTCCAAGGTGACGAGTCTCGCTGCCTTGCTCATCGATAAAAATTTCTTCATCTACATCTGATGGACATTCAGCAGGATCTACCATTATGTCAGCATTAGCTTCGTCTTCATCCTCTTGTGACTCAAGAATTAGAGCTCGTTGAGGGCATCTTGATGCAATATGACCCTTTGAATGACAACGGAAACATTCAATGAAGGAGTTGTTTGGGTGAGAACTTGAACCAGTAGACTCATTGGGTTTAGCAGAGTTACCCTTTAAGCTTGTTGATTGTGAAGAGTTAAGCTTAGAGGGAAAGCTTGGAGTAAATCGATCATTAGAGTTGAACCCGTGAGTCTGTCAAAATGAAGTACCTTGAATATTAGAACGTCTAACAGGTGGATACTGCAAAAGAGATTCCACCTCCACGGCCTTCTGGAAAGCCTTTTCGGGAGATCCGGGAAAGTTAGCTTGAGCTCTTTCTGTATATATGGTTTGAGCCCATTTACGAATCTTGCGATGATTCGCCATTCTTCTTCGTCGACATCACATCGAACCATGAGATCATCAAATTGAGATACATAGTCAGCGGCATTTGAGTCTTGCTTCAAATTGAGAAACTTGTTGTATAGTTGAGTCTTGTAATGAAGTTGAACATATTTCTCCTTCAATTTTGCCTTCATTTCATGCCACCTTTCAATAGGAGGTAAGCCTTGCCGTTCCACAATCCTCTGAACATTCTGCCAGTATTTTCTAGTTGATCCCACGAGCTTCATCTTCGCGAACCGAACTTTTTGAAAATCATTCATGTCATACCAATCAAAGTAGTCCTCCATGCCAGCTAGCCAGTCCAGAAAAAGGCTAGGATTCGATCGTCCATCGAACTGTGGAGCTTTTACTTTGACTTTCCTGGTAATGTCATCAGGGAGCATTCTTCTAAAGTCATCCCGACCTGGTCGATGAATTGCTCTGTAATGACGTTCTCCCTGGTCAAACTCGTCCTCTATGTCTTCTGTAATCTCGTAATGATGAGCAAACTCAGGCTGAAGTGGTCGCCTAGGCCTGTCACCCTTTTGACCTGATGGTTGTCCCGTCTGAAGAGAAATAGATCTAGCTGGATTAAGGGTGGGGAATTGTTCATTTCGACTAATCGAATCTGCTTTATCCCGTGTCCTTTTAAGAACTCCTTCTGCTACCTTTCCAGTTTGCTGCTTGTTTATCAACTGTATGGCATTCATGAGTTCCTTAAACTGACTCTTCATATTCATTTCCAAATTAGTAAGTCGCCTGTTCACCTCAGTAATTTGTTGATCCACATAGGCCTTTTGAGTTATATTGAACTCTTCAAGATTATTTAAGGTGATGAAAGAGTTATTGGCCATGGGTGCTTGAAGAACTATTTCTAGTTCTAATTGTTCTTGGCTAGCAACTGACTCATGGATGGTCATATAAGACAAGTATGGACAAACAAGGAGGGTGATGCCAATCCGGCGTTTAAGCAATGAACAGAATGGTATAACTACCTTCGATGGGTCTCCTTTTTTTTTCAAAACCTTAAAGTTTTAAGCACAATTAATAAAGTTGCAATACTCAAAACAAAATCTGAACACATAAGCACACTAAGAATTTAAGGCAAGCACTTACTAGAATAGCCTCCTATAATAACCAAACAAGCCACAATTTAAATGAGAGGGTCGTCGGCCTTACCAGCGAAGCTTTAAAGTCCTAAAAGTCACCCCCAAAGAAAGCTTTAAATTTATGAACTTGCATCTGGAATAAGTTGGAGTTCAGGGACCTTGTTCAAGAACTCAGAAATGTTGAAAATCAGGTTCTGGAAATTTTCCACACGGCGGCGCATTTAACAGTTCACCGACACGTGGAGGCGCGTGCGGCGTCTGATGGAGACCGGATTTTGGGTTCTGGCCGGTTTCTTCCTTCCCTACACGATGGTAGTACTAAGTTTGAGATTGGGTGTCGGGAAGTAGGTCGGTTGGCTATGGCTGATGTGAAAACAGTGTATAGGAGTTTTCTGGTGAGTGTTCTGTAAATTTTCCGGCAATAAAGGCAACCTAGGAGTGTAGGAACCCAAGCTTTGATACCAAATTGATGTAAAACACACACACACACTGATTTAATGCAAACAGAGGTGATTTAGGCAGAAAAAATGACAGAGACAGTAAAGGGAAGAGGGAAAACTGAACAGAAGCAGGCTATATGGAGGGAGATGAGAACAGAAATTTGAGAGGGAAGGGAACAACACGTAGGGAGAGGGGAGAATCACTAAACCATCACAGTTTTCATTCATTCAAGTTGTCCATTACATGAGCTTTCAAGCTCTATTTATAGAGCTAGAATCCTTCCTCATGAAGGAAGCAAAATAATAAGAAAAGACAATCAGCAGCAAGTTGTGTAGTGGCTTCCTGCTTGCAAACCCATGCTGCTGCCAACCTGTTACTTCCTAATTGCAAAAGGAATATACTATAATAGGATATGTAGCTGTCAACATGTTGCAGCCTACTTGCAAAAAGAATAGATTAGAATAAGTTACTACTTTCTCGTATGATATTTTTTCATGTATTTCCTATCACTTATATTCACATCAGCCATCACGTTAATCATAATCATCAAATGAAAAGTGTAAATCATCACCTTAAGTCAATGATGCAGTATGGTAGTTTATCCAAGATTCTCACATGAGTAACGTTAGACCAAGATAAATATGCTTCTTACCATTGATAATTTCCACAACTTTGAATTCTAAAAATAGCAGGTAGTATCTCCTAAGATTGTTGGCGTCAGCAAGTCACACCGTACAGATTGTTAGCGGTAGCACCTGTCGAAACACAATAAACAAATAGTTCGAATCACGACCAAGGACGCTATTCTTAGAAGATACTCCGCAACCCCCCTAGTGGATTAGGAAGCGGCACTCCCCAGGATAAAACGAACCCTTCCTACAGAAAGCAGGGTGACAGAACTGCGGAAAGATATCAGTGTAACTCAGAAGAAGAGAGAGAGAGAAGAGGAGCTCGGGGACCTCTGTCTCTAGACTTCAGTGCTCTCACCCCGATGATCTTGAACTTACTCCGTACATTGCTTTTTATAGGCAGAAATCATGTAACTGTTGAGCAGCAATAATGACCTTAACGACAGTTTAATGACAATTAAAACGATAGTTACAAAATAAATATTAATGACAATTTAATATAATAAAACCTTTTAAATGTCATTAAAACCTTTCAATTAAAAATCCAACGGTCAATTCAAAGACTCCTCTTATCAGTCTTTTCACTAACTCAAACTCATATTTAATTGTATATTAGGGCGTTCCCAATCTTGAGTTATACGAGACTTCTTTCTTTGACACACTCACACACAATATTTCCAACATATTCATATCATATCTATTTGTGAAACAGCTTTTTCCCCAATTATTCCTGAACCATTCCTTTTCGGCTAAATTATTCAAAACTGTTGCATGCTAATAATACATATAATGTAATTGGAGTTCATTGGTCAAGCACCTAAATTAAGGTGTAGATAGATTTCGTCTATTCTTCATAACTAAGACATGTATAAAGGTCCCCTTGTTTAAAGCCTTCTGATTATCTATATATATATATATATAGAAGCGCCCACCCTTTTTAATTGCACCAATAATCAAATTTGGGAGAAACAAATTCTGATTCTAGTCCGTTTTACTGTCTACCTTCTAGGTATATTGTTACCACAGATCTTTGCCAGTGCCTATCACTTCTTACAAATTTGGATCCATCAATCCCATTTCCGGACAAGGATATAATGATGATGGTAACGGACAGTTTGTTTCAAGTGTCTGCTGGAGGAAGAAATCTAATATGCTTGTTGCTGCTAATTCAATTGGAGTTGTAAAATTATTGAAGATGGTCTGATAGGAAGTCAGGAAGCATGCCAAATGGTTGTCACTAAATATTACTGTGTTTACCAGCAGACTGGGAAAAGGCTTAAATAGGGTCAAATGTCATTGATTCAAAGAAGCATGTATGTGGATTTCGTTTCAATAGATAGTTCATCCTCTCTGGTGGTTGATTCACTGTATACCATGTGGAACATTCACTCATCTAAGCCATATAAGCTGATCAAGAAATATATGAAACAAGTGCATACCAGGCTTGAACTGCACTGCCGCTGATACTGAAACCTGTGAATCTTTCTTGACATTGTGACACTACCACTGATGCATCCAACTATTTGATCACTACAGCACAATGGCCAAAGCAAAATTCAGAAGCTTTTCATTGAAAAAATTCTCATCTAGGGCTTATTTCACCCGTCAACAAGCTGGGATGCCAGGCTGACCGTAAATGCTTACTTAAAATTGTAAGTAAGACATATTGCTTCACAGCACAGCTCTTCACACTGATATTGCATTCTGTTTAGGAAGTGAGAAAAATATGCCTAACACTGATATCAGTAATTACTCTTGTGTTCTATTGTAATTTATCAAAGTAATGGAAATGCATATCATCTGGGTCTTTCATTTACATGGAAAGCTGATTGTAGTTTATAGAGTTGTTAAATTATTACTTGTATTCTATCATTTGAAATTCTAGCTCCCATTCTTCATCGTCATCTGAAAAGAATATCTTGCTGAAGATGAATCAGGAATAAGATCCCGAGTTGTTGTCTTGACACATTTTCTCTTTTACATATTAGTTTCTGCGCTCTTTTGTACCGTTGTATTGCATCTGCAGGGCTCCATTTTTTGTCCCATTATGTGTTAGCAATCCCACTTCTAAACAGCTGACATATTTTTCTCATTCAACCCTCAGTCCCTTCTATATGTCCAATAACAGTCCAGGCTGCTTTTATTTTGCCAGAAAAAGACTCCTACCAGAAAATTCCAGTTCAAATGAATGAAAAAAAAAAAAAAAAAACCTATGGATTACACATCCTTCAAATTGATTTCAAATAAGTCAAAACTATAAACCAAAATGAAAGGCTTGTATCATATCTAAGTGTATTTTTTAAATCTTTCCTGCATTGCATCTATTTAGTTGGATTAGTCGGTAAAGACTAGGAAATCCATCATGCATTGAATGAGCCTGGCTTTTCAACTATCTATGGGTATGATTACAAGAAGGCAGTCACGGAAAGCTATAAAACTACTGTCCTTGTTCGTAAACTACTTCTGCCAAGAATGTCTTAGTTCAACAACAACAAAGCCTTTATCCCACTAGGTGGGGTTGGCTACATGGATTGCACGACGCCATTGTGCTCTGTCAAAAACCATAGATTTCGATATATTATTAATTAGAAGGTCTCTCTCTATGACCTCATTGAGTGTTTGTTTCGGCCTTCCTCGACCTCGTCTAATAGGACTCCATCCTGCTTGATCCACCATTCTCACTGGAGCACTCAAAGGCCTACACTGAACATGTCCAAACCACCTTAAACGATTTTCTACCATTTTTTCTTCAATAGGAGTCACTCCCCCTCGTTCACGTATATGAATATTACGAATCTTGTCTTTTCTTGTATGGCCACTCATCCATCTCAGCGACTCCCATTTTATGCTCATGTTGTCCCTTTAAAGCCCAACATTCACTACCATATAGCATTGCTGGTCTTATAGCAATCCAATAGAACTTTCCTTTTACCTTATTAGGTATTTTACAATTACAGATAACTCCAATAGTTTTTCTCCATTTATACCATCTGGCCTGAATTCTGTGACCGACATCTCCATCAATTTCACCATTTTGTTGTATAATTGATCTCAAATATCTAAATTTTGTCACTTGTGGGATGACTTGCCCTCCCAATTTAACTTCCACTTTCCTTTAGCTTTGTCCTTTATCAAACTTGCAATGCATATATTCAGTTTTGTTCCTACTAAGACAAAAGCCCCTCAATTCCAAAGTCCGTCTCCATATCTCAAGTTTAGAATTAATATCTTCTCTGGATTCAGCCAACAGAACTATATCATCCGCAAAAAACATGCATGTAGGGATCTCCTCCTTTATAGGCTCAGTTAGAACATCTATCACTGGGTTGAAAAAATAAGGACTTAACGTTGATCCCTGATGTAGTCTAATCCTTATAGGAAAGTCCTTTGTAACACCTTCAAGCGTTCTAATATTGGTTGTAACCCCCTCATACATGTCCTGAATGGCTTTGATATAAGCAACCCTCACCCCCTTCTTTTCCAAGGCTTTCCAAAGTACATCTCTTAGCACCCGATCATATGCTTTTTCCAAATCAATGAAGACCATATGCAAATCTCTTCCCTTGCTCCTATACTTTTCCATTAGCCCCCTTAATAAATAAATCGCTTCTGTTGTAGACCTTCCTGGCATGAATCCAAATTGGTTTTTAGCGATATCCGTCTCCAACCTTAATCTGTGTTCAATCACTTTTTCCCACAATTTCATTGTATGACTCATTAGCTTAATTCCTTTATAGTTTGCACAATTGTGGATATCCCCTTTATTCTTATAAATAGGAACCAAAGTACTTTTTCTCCACTTATCCGGCATTTTCTTGGTTCGTAAGATTTCATTAAATAATTTTGTGAGCCATAACACACCCTCTTCACCCAAACATTTCCAAACTTCAATAGGAATATCATCATGTTTGACAGCTTTACCATTTTCCATTTTCTTAAGAGCTTCCTTAACCTCGCCAATTCGAATCCTGCAGTAAAATGACAAATTGAGATCACTTCCTCGAGTCGTCAAATCTTCCATGTCACAATGCGACCCTTCCCCACCATCATTGAACAGCTTTTAAAAGTAGGCTTCCCACCTATCCTTGATATCTCCATCAGTAACCAAAACTTTTCCTTTTTCATCCTTTATACACCTCACTTGGTCCAAGTCTCTCGATTTTCTCTCCTTGTTCTTTGCAATCTTGTAAATCTTGCGCTCTCTCGCCTTTGTTCCTAACTCCTTATAAAACTCCTCATATGCTTTTTTACGAGCCTCACTCACGGCCTTTTTAGTCTCCTTTTTAGCCATGCGATACCTTTCCCAATTTTCAGCATTATTACATAAGTGTATGGCTTTAAAACAATCTTTCTTATATTTGGTTTTCTCTTGAACACTTTCATCCCACCACCAAGTCTCTTTGTCTTATTGACCAAGACCTTTTGATTCTCCCAAAGTTGCTTTAGCAACCTGTTGGACTTTTTTAGACATATTTTCCCACATAACATTAGCATTACTCTAAAACTCCCACTCTCCTTCCTCCATAAGAGTTCTCTTTGTCCCTTCAATTGCCACCACCTGACCCTTGGGTTTAAAACTTGCCGACACTTTTGTTTTACATACTTAATATTCACATCAAGGACCAAAATCCTATGTTGTGCTGTCACGCCATCCCCCGGGATCACTTTGCAGTTAGTACAAAAATGTCTATCAGAATTCCTTACCAAAAAGAAGTCAATCTGTGTCCTTACGACTCCACTCTTGTATGTTATTAAATGTTTATCTCGCTTCTTGAAGCAAGTGTTAACAATCTTGAGGTTATATGCAAGGGAGAAATCAATAATAGATTGACCTTCATTATTGAGCATCCCAAATCCAAAACCACCATGAACCCTTGCATGAGGTCCTGCCTCCTTACCAACATGTCCATTAAGATATCCCCCAATAAAAATCTTTTCGGTTAGTGGGATACTTTAAATTAATACCTCCAAATCTTCCCACAATTTTTCCTTAAGATGTGCAGTTGCCCCTACTTGAGGTACATACGCACTAATAATGTTTATAGTATCATTCCCAACAATCATTCTTAAGGAGATAATTTTATCATCAATCCTCTCAACGTCCACCACATTCTTCCTCCATTCCTTATCAGCGATAATACCAACACCATTCCTTCCATTGACTTTTCCTATGTACCAGAGCTTACAACCATTAATTTCCCGAGACTTTTCTCTTGCCCATTTAGTTTTCTGGAGACACAGGATATTAATCTTTCGATCTTTCATTACTCCCACCACCTCCCAAGATTTTCCGCTTAGAGTCCCAATGTTCCAAGTGCCAAATCTGATCTTGTTCTCATGAACTAGCTTCTTTAGCCGCGTCCGTTCAGAAGAGAGCAGTAGCCCTTGCTCATTTAACACTCCATCCGGGAGACGATGCAGCGGCTCTCGCTCACTTCTCACTGTACTCGAGCCATACAGCGCGTTACTTACAGGCAACGACCTAGCATTAGCACAATTTCTTCGTTGATCCATGTTCATAAGAGATTCGACAGGGTTTTACGTTGGCTGTCGGGGCCTAACACAACCCTCTTCCTTTACCCGGGCTTGAGACCGGCTATAAACATAGGCGGAGTTTTTAAATATGTGATCATAATTGAGCAGAAATTTGAGTTTATGTTGGCAAGCTGGTACCTATGGAAGCTCAGAATCTGAGACATGACAAGGAGATGCTCTTCTAATTCTTGAACTCATTGTCATTAGTTGGCTCCCTGAACTCAACTTAAGACTTCGGGAACAAAGAGATATCTGTGGAGGCCTGTTCGATTGTCTATTTGTTGTAACTGCATTGCAAATCAATTGAAAATGTCAGAAAGCAATTATGTTTTTATTCAAATATTTAGTGAAGTTAATGCAAGGAAAGAAAGGCAAATCAAGGCAGCTTTTGAACTGATTCCTCTTTATCCTGAGATGTCTACATTGCAGATGCATCTGAATTGTTTTCTCAGGCATGAATGTATTCATATAATGTTCTATTCAGTGATCATATCCAAATTTCAGCCCACAGAATGGTAAGCTCTGTATATATCAATTATTTCTTGCATGTTTTCCAAGTATTTCTTCGTTCAGTAGTTCTGTTTTCAAAATATTCGGTCAAATGAGGTCATATTGTCATATTCTGCAGTCTAGTAATGACAGATTACTGTCATACAAAGTGCTTCCTTTTGGCTTGTTAAAGAGCAGAATCCTCCAACTAAATGCACCAAAATCTAATTTCAATTAATATCAATAATTTGCTTTTCCCTTTTATCTCGCATATTGGCATGCAATGCAAGAATCTTAATGGCTTGCTTTTCTAACTTTTTCAGGTTCTAACTAATTGTTGAGGTTTGCATCCCTAGTGAACCATAGGTTTTGTAATGTCAATGATAGACTACCTGGAGGATGTTTATTGGTTTCTTTTAATTTGAAAATTAGCTGCTTAAATATAATTAACTGAAGCATCTAATAACTTAATGGATATCTTATTGAACATGGCTGATTCCAAAGATAACCTGGTTGTTTGATGTCTCTTAAGTTCATTTTCTTGCTTTGTGCAAGCTTCCTGCTTTTACCATCAGGTCCAGTGAAAGATTTCCTCTCTATTGTTGATGGAAGCGGTTCGTCATTGAAGGTAAAATGTTCATCACCACATGCTGAAGCATCACTTCCAATATCAGAGCTCTCCCTATAGCTTAAACTAATCTTTTCTTTCTCTATAACTCTGTAGGCAAACATTTGAAATGGAATTTGAGATATTGGTGATGAATCAGAGCTCCCCCAAGAAGGGAACTTTTTCAAAAGCGCCAATTCCACTTCATAATAATCTACTAGAGGTACTAATGAATCTAGTTGGTTATTGCAATCAGGATTCATCACAAGAAACCGTTTTATGTAACGAAGAATTCTGCAGATGGAAGAGAAGCTTGGCCGTTGATTTGGATCGTATACCAACATTTCCTAATCGAGTTAGCAACATATCTTGGTAAACTTAATGGGAAAAGTGGTCTCTCTCCTCCTCTTATGTATCTGCTCATTTTGTCTCCTTGAAAGTGATTGTCATCAAAAGGGACTTTACCAGTTAGAAGCTCAAAGCAAACCATTCCAAAACTATACACATCTGATTTCTCGGTATACATGGAGTTCTCAGTACTCCCAGTTTGTTCTAGCTCTTAAAGAACTTCCGGAGCCGTACCACACAAGTGGGAGGGTCCCATTCTGATTTGAAACTACTTTGTGGTTCAAGTTCTTAACTGAAGATGGCCCAAAGCCTAAGATTTTGGCATGCATGTACCCTTCTGAGGATGATCCTCTAGGTTTAACAACAATTTTCAAAGGATTTAGCTCTCCATGATATATCTTCTTTGAATGCAGATATTCCATTCCTCTGGCAATTTGAAGCATAAGATCAACTGCCACTGGAAGTGTGAATTGTATCCGTTTCCTCAGTCCATAAACGTCTTTGATGTAGGTGCTGAGGTTTCTGCTCATTAGTTCCATTACCAAGAGGCACTCTTTCTTCTCATTGTCAACAAAACCACAAAGGAATTCCATTATATTTGTGTGGGAAAGTGACAAGAGTGATGCGATCTCTGGCTCTAAAGCTTGAACATCCCGAGAAATCTGCCCTATAACAAAGCTTTCGCCTAACCAAGTAATCTCCTTGTACCGACCGCTATTCCCAAGTCTTCGTCTTACCTGGTACTCCTTTGACCCCATCAAGATTGAGCTGGGCAGCAACTTACCCTCCATTGATTCCGATCCTTCTAAGTTCTTCAAAAGCAGGTCTGTTAATTTCTTCCCTCGTTTTGTCAAACCTGACATCCTCTTCTCGTGGATTTTGTCGATGATAAACCACCTATCTTCCTTCCAAACTGTGTCGTAACGGTCACAGAAATCCTGAGAAATAAGGTACCGCCTCCCAAATTTCCATTGGAAAAGATTCATGTCTATATATTCCTTCCTGTACTTATTTGAATTGATCATTTTTCTTCTCTGCATTTCATCATGATCCCACCCTGATGTTTCCCCTGCAGACTCAATGGCTTCAACAACAATGGGAATGCAGGAAAGCAAGTTATGGATGTAAAGCTCAACACAATCTTTGTTTTGGTAAAAAGTAATGGCTATGGCCCACCAGTCTTTTATTTCCAGGAACTGTTTAACAAAAGCTTCTCCTTCTTTGAATATCCTATGAATCTCCTTCAATGGCTGTTGAAGAAACTTCCACTTGTCATGTTTCTCTTCAAATTTAAGATTCTGTCTGATCTCCTCTGCAATTGAATCATATGTAAAGGTGACGACATCCAGCAATAGACAGCACTGTCTCTTGTTGATTTGGATGTTGTCTTTGAACACCATTAAAGCCTTCAACCTTCCTAGTGCCTCTCCCAGCTGCCGAAATTGCTCCATGCCAGAATTAATCTTAAGACAACACAACACAGTATTGTATCTTAATTTTTTATAGATGATGATTTATATGAATAATCCCTCCAACTTGCTGAGAGAGATTTGATCAAACCCAGCAAGTTGGTAAACTACGAAATGGGTCTTTGAGGAATGAATAGTACAAGATCAACATAGAGAGAAAAAAACATCCGGAGTTTTCTCAGATTTTCTTTCAAGAATGGAAAGTTTTATGCAATTGGGAAGAAGCTGATGGTGATCAGTGAGGGATGACTCGTTGTTGTGGGCTTTGCCGCGAGTTTCGGTTATGTGATTTGAATTTACAACTTCACTATTTTCTAATTAGAGAAGGCCAAAAAAAAACATGGAGTTTGTTTTGAAATGACTCATTTGATTCATTAGGGTGCATGTTATGAATTTTATGTATTGACGACATTGAATTTGAACTCTTTTCAACGGAAACAAAATTCGTTTGAAATTAATCACCGTCATTAAAATATTCTAGTCCAAAGAAAGCGTCACTAAAAAGTTAAATGAAACAATCACACCTATTTTTATATCAAATAACAATATAAATACACATACATTTTATATTAAAGGGTTAAGGTGTGTCAGAGAACTCTTGAGTACTTTTACATGTACATCTAACTTCTTAAAGTATTTTCGCATGTGCTTCTAGAACTACAAATTATTTTTTGTGTCTTGGAAATTTGAGGTGTTGAATGTACCAAAAATTAAGGTGATGGACCCACATGAAAAAAAAAATACTTAAGAATGGCAAAATGCTTTAGATTTTAGAATATTAAATGCATGTGAAGGCTGAATGCACCTTAATCTTACAAAGAATACAAGGAATGATGAGATTAATATTTCATTTATTTGGTTTTATTAACCGTACGACCTATGGTTTAGTTTATGTTTTATATTCATATTGCTGTTTTATTGAGAGGATTTATTTACGATTTATATTTTTTTTAGTTATAAGGATAGTTACTAATAATAACAACCTTGAGTTACAAGAAAGATCAAAATTTATAGTCTTATATTTTAGAGTTAAAATACAAATTTACTTCAAAAATGTTTTCTAAGAGCAATGTTCACCAGTGCAAAATAGTCTTTTTAAACCACATTATTTAGACTGGTTATTACAGATAAGGTTTAAAATAAACACGTGGTGGCAATTTTGTAATTAAAATAAACTTTTTAGACCGGTTATTCAAAAAAACCGGTCTAAAAAACATTATTTAGACCGTTTTTCTAAATAACCGGTCTAAAAAATAATAAAAATAAAAATTATATTTAAAAAAATATTTTTTTCATTTTTTTAGACCGGTTGGAACTGGAAACGATCTAAAATATAGAAATTTTTAGACCGGTTATTATTTAAAACCGGTCTAAAAAAGTGTCCGAGAAAATAAATTAAAAATATTTTTTTTAAGATCGGTTGTCTTCATACCGGTCTTAAAAGTCCTTTCTTTAAGACCGATTATCTCATAACCGGTCTTAAATAAAGGACTTTAAGACCCGTTATTCAAATAACCGATCTTAAAAGTCTTATATTAGCAGACTTCCCGCCTTCTATCCTCAAAATTTCCACTGCTGCTCTGTGTTCTTTGCACCTTGGTTTGCGTCAACAGCGATCTTAAGATATTTTTCCCTTCATTCTCTTGTTGCTTCAGTAGCAAAATCTATGTGGGCAATTTGTTGAAGCCCTAATTCTCTTGCGGCAGGTATTTCTCTTGAAGCCATATTTTCTATTTCACGCTCTACTCCCCTGTAATTGCTTTTCTTTGTCTGTTTCATGTTTGTTGGCAGTAACGTTTTGGTAACTTGTCTTTCTCTCTATTGTTAGCTGATTCTAAAAAATGCAAAGAACCCTTTGAATTGCTGAATAACCCATCGATGTGCATCTTTTTTTTTTTTTACTAAAGTGTTGGTGTAAACTTGAAACTGTACACGATATGCTCTAATCTCCTTGTTACTTCTTGTAATAGTGGATTCTGTTGATTAAGAGAAAACAAATTAAAATGAGCCGAAAGCCTAGGATTTTTATGAATTGAGGCCTTTGTTTTATGAATAAATTTTGGATGCCCGCAAGGTGTTTGATAAAATGCATGATTGGTTTTTCTCTGTTATTATCCTCTAAGCATGCAACTAAATATGCGGTTCACCTAATTGATTGCACCTGACTGTGTATAAATTCTCCAAAATTGTTCATGACCTTCCATACTATTTGTGACACGCCTATTATTGTTAGAGAAAGTTGTATGACTTACAAAAGCACTTGTCTCCAAAGAGCATAATTAAAAGCACTCACTCACGGTTAATTAATGTATGTCCTCAACTTCCATTGCTCCCCAAAACACCAAACAACTTAAACAAGGAAACTCCAATTGAGGTAGTTCAAGTTCCTACTTAAAATTCTTTTAATCCTCTATAAAATAAAAATAATGTCCTATATTAAATCAAGGACCTAAGTTCTCAAATTCCATGAGCATTTATATCAGTGAGTTTGCTCTTTCAATCATGAGACATATACTATCATTTCTCTTCAATCAATCATGATTGTCTGTGAATATGGGTTTTATTATTGCTAAAAAGTTCAGCTTTTCTATTGTTGTTGCTGAGGCTTATTTTGAATTTGGTCATTGAAATGTAGTTTCCGCAGTCTTCAAAGTCTTTCTTCCCGCGTGCAATTCTCCCCATCATACGAAGCTGATCTTTGCTGTGTAGTTTTTGGTCTTCATAGGCATTCTTCGAGTGATTAACGGATAATTTAATTACTCTTTGCCATTACATAACTTAAGTGATGCCTGGCACGTAATGGTTTATTATTGAATGAGCTTATATATTTATGGTTTTGTATGTTTTGTTCCTTTCCTTAGATGTATCTTAAAACCATATTTCTCATCTTGTTTATATTTGTCTCTCTCCTTTAGTACATGATTTAACATCGGTAAAATTAGAAATTTTGGTCATTATGTAGTAGTTAAACTAGGTAACTTGATGAGTGTAATGATTTCATACTCCTGCCTTTTCCAGGGGAAAAATATACAAAAGAGAAGAGAGAAAATGTGTTAAAATATATGGATCGTAGTTGGGTAAATGCTAAACGGATGAGTGTTGAATATGATAATGGGGTGAGGGGTTTTTTAAAATTTGC
The DNA here is from genome assembly GCA_037074505.1 of Albizia julibrissin. Classification (NCBI taxonomy): domain Eukaryota; kingdom Viridiplantae; phylum Streptophyta; class Magnoliopsida; order Fabales; family Fabaceae; genus Albizia; species Albizia julibrissin. The sequence continues at coordinate 2,364,464 of CM073487.1, read as the reverse complement.
TAGAAGAAATGCCGATAATGACAGTGGGATGTTCTACTGCCCTTGTGTAGTATGTTTGAAAGAGAAGCGACTAAGTGCTGCAGACATATATACACATTTAATTTGTGAAGGATTTTGTAAGACTTATACAATATGGGTATGGCACGGTGAACAATTAGAAATGTCAAGCGCATCTCAACAGGGGGAGTGACCTTTGATGATAATGACACGGAGTTGGATGATCAGATAGAGGATATTATTTGTGATGTAGGAGAAGAGGCTTTTGAGCAATCATATGCATATGGTAATAGGTGCAGTGATGTTGAGAAGCTATTGTACCCAGGGTGTACAAAATACCAATTGTTGAAAGCTGTATTGAAATTGGTAAGCTTGAAAGCACGACATAGATGGAGCGACAAGAGTTTTTCAGAAACGCTTGAGGCCTTTAAGGACATGCTTCCAGATGATAATATGCTGCCTTGCCGATACTATGATGCTAAGAAAATATTGTGTCCACTAGAGATGAAGGATAAAAAGATCCATGCATGCCCTAATGACTGCATATTGTATAGAAAAGAGCATGAAGAGAAGCAGCAGTGTCCGATATGTGAAACCCCTAGGTACTAATCAAATAAGTCCCCTGCAAAAGTTTTGTGGTTTCTTCCAATCATACCGAGGTTCAAACTCCTATTTGCTAATGAAATTGATGCCAAAAATTTGAGATGGCATACGGATGAGAGGATTTCCGATGGAAAGCTTCGACATCCGGCTGAAAGAAAATTGATCAATTATTTCCTAGCTTCGGCGAAGAGCCTATGAACCTTAGGCTTGGGCTTAGCACGGATGGTATGAATCCTTACGGTAGCTTAAGCAGTATACATAGTTTATGGCCTGTTCTGTTGGTAATTTACAACTTATCTCCTTTGTTATGTATGAAACGAAAGTACATCATGTTGTCTATGTTGATTTCAGGACCAAAACAACCCAGAAATGACATAGATGTTTACTTAGAACCCTTGATTGAAGACTTGAAAGAGTTGTGGGATAAAGGTATTGACGTTTTTTACTCGAACAAGAAGAAGATGTTTAACATGCGAGCCTTGATCTTTTGTACTATAAACGACTTCCCTGCATATGGAAACTTGTCAGGATATAGCGTTAAAGGCCACAAAGCATGTCTGATTTGTGAAGAAGGCACATGCTACCATCAACTTCAACATGAAAGAAATACTGTTTATCTTGGCCGTAGGAGATTCCTTAGATGGGGCCACCCATATTGCAGATTAAAGAAAGTCTTTTTTGGTGGCCAAGAGTTTGAAGATGCTCCAGAGGTATTGACTGAGGAGAAAGTGTATGAAAATGTGAAAAATATCAATGTTCTCTTCGGTAAGACTTCAAAGAATTGAAATGAAAAAAATATATAGAAAAAGAGGTCTGTCTTTTTTGACCTTCCATATTGGCACAATCTTGATGTGAGACACTGTATTGATTTCATGGATGTAGAGAAAAATGTGTGTGATAGTATTGTTGGGACACTACTCAACATACAAGGTAGTTCTAAAGATGACGTTAAGGCAAGATTAGATTTGTAAGAAATGAGAATACGAGAAGACTTACATCTGAGGCCATATGGTAAGAGAACTTTTTGTCCTCCAGCTTCTCATACTTTGTCTAAGAATGAGAAAAGAAGTTTTTGTGAGTGTTTACATGGCATCAAAGTTCCCTCAGGGTATTCTTCAAATTTTAAGAAGCTTGTGTCCATGAAAAACTTGAAGTTAGTAGGGCTGAAGTCTCATGATTGTCATGTCTTGATGCAACAACTACTCCCAGTAGCTATTGAGGCATTGCCGAATATGATCTTCAACACATATTGACTAGACTTTGTTTCTTCTTCAATGCTATTTGTAGTAAAGTCATTGAGACTGAAAGATTAGAGGAATTGGAAAATAAAGGATACATGATCTTGTGCCAGCTTGAGAAGCTTTTTCTTCCTTTCCTTTTTGACATAATGGTACATTTAATTATTCATCTAGTGAGGAAGATAAAATTGTGCGAGCCTATCTATTTTCGATGGATGTATCTAATTGAAAGAACTATAAAAATCTTAAAAGGATATGTGAAGAACCCTAACCGGCCTGAAGCATCTATTATTCAGAAATATATTTCTGAAGAAGCCATAGAATTATGTCAACATTATTTGTCAAATGTAGAACATATTGGACTTCCTAAACGTCATGATGAAAAAGGGGGTAGGCGCGGGGCTACAGTAAAGAGTATAGATCCCGATGAATTACAACAAGTTCATTTATACATCTTGAATAATGTTGATGAAGTTCAAGATTATATGAATGCTCATAAAGAAATTGTACGAAAAGAAAATAGTCGAATGACTGAACAAATGTTAATTAGGGAACATATCAGAACTTTTTCACATTAGTTCAAACATAAGGTTGACGGCGAAGAATGTGTTTCTGATACAATTAAATGGTTAGCACGTGGTCCTGAGGTTGATGTCATAAGTTGGACTTCATTTATGATCAATGGTCATACCTTTTACACGAAGTCCCTAGATAATAGGAGCATCGTCCAAAATAGTGGTGTTTTGTTAGTTGCTGAATCTATGCATTTCTCTAATTCAAAGGATAAGAACCCTAAATTAGCTGGCATACCTTATTATGGGGTTATATAAGAGATTTTTGTTATTAACTATGTTAAAATTAAATTTCTCATTTTCAAATGCAAGTGGGTTGATGTCAAAAATGGTGTGAAGATCGATCAGTTAAGATTTACATTAGTAGATCTGAACAGTAGAAGTTTTGGAGGTGAACCTTTCATTATGGCAAATCAAGCGAAACAAGTGTTCTATATTACCGATCAGGAAAATAAAATGTGGTCTGTAGCTCTCCAAGGAAAAAAGGTTGTTGATATTGATGTGGAAAGTCGTCCAAATTACGATCTTCTTGATACTTCTTTTTCTAGGGGTCTTCCAGAATTGAACGAAGAAGATGAAACAGATAATGAATATGGCACAAGAAATGATCATCATGAAGGGATATGGGAGGATATCCCTTTATAAAACTTCTTTGAACGTTAGCTAGCTAAAGTAATTATGTTTTTAGTTATTTTATAAATATAGTCTATTTAGTTTACTAACTTAACTATTTATCTTAACAGGATAATGAAGGATTTGAGGCATCCTATTGCAGAGGCTTCGAAGCTACCCAGTGCTCATCAAAGTGAGCCAGCTAGTGTTAATCAGAGCGAGCCTAGCAATGCTCTGAGTCAGGGTCGTAGTAAGCCGAGTAACCAGTCTATATGGAGAGGTAGATGTGGCACACGGTTGAGAGATATTTCCCTCAGTCGAACTACCAGGGAGAAGATTCTGATTCAGTTTGATAAATATTGGAAGCCAATCGAGCCTAATGCCAGCGGATATAAGAGTTTTGTGAGCCTTCTCGCACAGAATAAGCATAGCATATTAATAGATGAGTGGAGAAATGTCGCCAAAAAAGTGAAGCAGCATATTTGGGATACTATTCAGGTATAAAGCTCTCTTCTGCATGTAATAATTATCAAATTTGTCATAAATTTGTCACTAACTGTGTCAATGCATGCATAACAGCTCACCTACGACATCCCTCAGAGTAAAATATTGTACAACAAGACTATGACGTATTGTTGTGAGCGCTAGAGGAAGTTCAAGACGAATCTGGCCAATAATTACGTGCATATTGAGGTGGAAGCTGGTAAGTCTCGCCCTACTCCATGCAGTAAGTATTCATACATCGATGAATCGACCTGGCAAGAGTATTTGAGGCTTCAGACTACTCCAGAGGCTTTGGTGAGTTAACTTATTTTGTATTTATTTACTTATCAATCGTCTATACTGATTGTAACATTTTTTTTATCTCAATTTCTTATTCTCAAGCAAAAAGTACAAGAGAGTGGTAGGAAGAATGATTGCCCCCACACAATGTCTCGTGGGGGATACGTGAAGGCCGAAAATGACTTGTTGGCGGCCAAACGGAAGAGATTGGAAGAAGCATCTCAATCCGATCCTTCTGTTCTTTTTTCTCCACCATCTCCGCTACGATACAAAGAATTATAGTTGCATGCTCGCCGAAAGAGTAGTGGGTCCTATACGAGTGAACAGTCTCGTATAGTTGGTGAAAAAATTGTAAGTATCGTTATTATTATTAACTATTTAGTAAACATGTTTCATTACTCATATGTGTTATCTGTATATCTCACAGGAGGAACTTCAAAAAAAGTAAGATGAGGAATCCTTTAAGTCGGAGGGGAGGAATGATATCCTCACGATTGCTACTAGAAAATGCGAGCATACAGGCCGTGTCAGGGGAGTTGGAGGAGGGGTGGGCATAAAGGATTACTTTGGAGCCCCCTCACGTTATTCCTCAAACGTGGTGACTAGAGATGAACTGGAGCGTATGTTGGCCACTACGAGGGTGGAAGCAAGGGCCGAGGCAGAAGCATCATTTGATGAACTATTGGATGCCCGGTTGAGCAAGATGAAGGAGGAAGTGTATGCCATGGTGAGCACAATACAAGATACTGGTCCTCCCCAGGCACAATCGCTTGATCAAAATAAGTAGAGCACTAAGGGGAGTTGTTGCAATATTGGGCAGTCATCAGAGGGTCCTGGAGAACAAATTGCTGAGCCTTGCGACATTTTTGTCAAGGATCCTCTAAGACGGTTAGTTGCACGGGGGAGTGTGTACAACCTGAGATCAACTGTTCACCGCCAACAAATGATAGATGATCAAGTCATGGTGTTAGTTGAAGAGGTTATCATCGCAGATGCACCTGTCCTTATCCCTTCTGAGGAGTTCAAGATTGTGAGCGATGTCCTGGGTACTTTCATATCATAGCTGAAAAACCTTGTTTCTGTTTGAGCTGAGGACTCCCCGATCAGAGCCCCAAGTCTAGCTCCCTTCACTCATGAAATTTCATAGCCTCTATTGAATGTTATGCAGTAAGTGATTCTGATGGCATACGATACATCCTTCCTAACAAGAAGTTGGCATATGGATTCAGCTGTTGGCAAGTCAGGGGCGGCATGCTATCTTAAGAGAGACGATTTAATGTCCCTGGTCGCTCCTAGACAACATCTTACGATTGCGGTTGTCCAACTATTTTTAATGTAAGTATCTTTAATTGGGAGTAAATATTTTAAAAATTACGCCGTTTAACTTTAATTTGTGTAATTGCATTATTGTAGGTACATGAATCGTAGGTTGGTCTCCTCTTGCAAAAGCGATAAATTTGGATTCTTATGCCTAGTTCAAGTCCAAGAGAAAGGGACCATTGCTGCTATCACATACATATTTATCAGAGAGGCTTAGTGAAACAGAAACTGACTATTTCTTGGCTCCGTATGTGCATGGGTAAGTTACACAGTCATCCTCCTATCCTCCGTATGTGGATAGATTCTTATTCGTATATTTGCTTAACATTCATCTCTTTTTTTAAGGGATCATTGGCACTTGGTTCTTCTATGCAAGGCTAGTTACACAGTGATCCTCATATGCTCCCTCCACTTTAAACCGGGGAGTGACTTGAAGAATACCGTGAACTCATAAGTTTTCTTGCATTATTACCTTTTGTGTGCAAAGTTTGTGTGTAAAATAAGTAATCTTTGTGATTTTGGTGATAAGGCTATGCGGACTTTCCTACACGCTGAGTGTGGTAAGCATGTTCGTGACCTAAAAGACCCTACATGGATCACCCCAAAGGTTAGTACATATTTGTTTTCTTTAAGATGTGTTTCACCATAAGCTATGCTTTTATGCTTGCTTTGATGATGACATGTTGTTTTTCAGAGCCGTAGGCAACCACCGGGGTCCAACTTATGTGGTCTTTATATTTTGAGGTAAATTTACAATATTATCAGCCTAGGCACGACTGATTTTACCGAAGAGGTAATAAATGTATATTTCAAAAATTTTGTATTACTTTATTGTTTTTAAGTTAGTAAGTTAATGTTTTTTCTGGCTTCGGGATAACCTGCAGATGTTTGATCTTGTCAATCCCTTTCCTGAATAAGATATTAATTTCATCTGCAACTGTTGTGTTGAATTCATCTATGAGCTTTTACAAGAATAGTAAGTTTTTTAATCCAATGTTATTCTAATAATACTTGTGGTTTTCATGTCTAACTTGGTTCATATCTCTGCGTAGGACAATTTCTGGGATATGGGTGATACTGGTTGGTTGCTGATACAGGCATGGGATGTAATTGACTTTATTACTTCTTCTTATCACTGGTTGAGCTACTGCATTCTCTGTATTTTCTAAGAAATTCTTATTGAAGAGTTGAAACCTTATTCATTTATTTGTGGATTTTATTGTCAAATATCATGGTTGCCATTAATAAATGATTGAGGAGGAAATTTATGCTTGCATGTTGAGTTTCTATCTGACACAATTGCTAAATTCATTGACGTTACTCTTGGCTTAGCATATACTCCTATCATTGCCGTCATTGTTACAAAATTCTGTAGCGGTACTGTGTTAAAATTTCTGAACCTTTTCCTTGATTACTAGGTGTTGCACTACTAGGAATTTTGACTAAAGTTATAGAGAATTCTGAAGTGAATTATAATGTTTTAAAACTGCTATCACATGCTACGATTGACTAATGAAATCATGTATATTGAACCTCATAAATTTGCTCAAAATCTGTCCCAAATTCTTATGATTTACACTTAATTCATGTCATATTTAGTGAACATTAATCTCAAATTATGTTTGTGCACTTTCAAACTTCTGCATGTGCGAGACATCCTAGCTGAATTTAATGATAATTTATGATTTAATCGACGATAAATAGTTGTTGTCATAATCTGTGGAATTTACTGTCATCATAAGAATATGGATTATTTGCAGGATGAATTATGTCGAAATGACTTAATGGCCTGGGTAAATTAAACAATTAATCAATCAATTTTAAAAAAACGAGGCTTTTGAGACCGGTTTTTAAGGGAACTAGTCTAAAAAGTAAGATTTTTTAATTACTTTTGAGACCGGTTATAAAAAGTTTTACCAATGTAGTAATAAAACAAGACTTGTTCAAGGTGAGACTTTTAAGACCGTTTCTTTAATAACCGGTCTAAAAATAACTTTTTAGACCGATTATAAAAAAACCGATCTAAAAAGTTATTTGTTTTTTAATTACAGGTTTAAAAGCTAAGACTTTTTAGACCGGTTATATAAAAACTGATATATTTTTTAGACCGTCTATACCAATACCTTAAAAATAATCGATCTAAAAAATCATTTTTAACCGATCTTAAAAATGATTTTTATAATAGTGGTTCTCCTAAAGACTTCCTTTGACTCAATATTATCCCACAACTTTCAAATTAAAGCAATGATGTCTGACACACATCACTTCTACATGAAGCTCAATGTGCCACCTCATCGCCACATCTTCATCCAACTCATTCCTATAACTATAACCCCCTCTCGTTTTTCTATCGGCCCTCGTGTAAAACTGGAAAACGATCAGACTTCATTCCAAAACCAGAAATCTAATTCACAGCAACAATGGAATGACCATAAATCAGATACTAAAAAAGAAACCATTTTAAGGTGAAGCTGCACTAAAAACTCAGTCGGCAATCTACATACCGTCAAGGGCAAACATTGTAGTAAGTCTTAATAAAAATTGTGATTATTATATAAAAGCTGTCAAAGTTTTGAGGGTCTTCCGATAGTACAAGCATCCACACATCATGGGCCTTGAAATTTTTTTCTCCAATGATAAAACCAGAATCCATTATGAAATTCTGTAGATTTAGAAAAAAGTAGAAAACCCAAGCTCAAAAAGTTGAATTGTAGTGAAAAAATTCAACAATAAACAAGAATCAAAAAAACCTTTTTTTTTAAGGTGCTGGAAAAATGGAGGATCTTACTTGTACATGGAGTGTCATGTGGACTGGCACATGTCCTATATAGTCAAACAACACCAATTTAATGATCAAATTTAACATTAGTTAAACGGTAGGACCACATTGCTCCTATTTAAAATTTTCAGAGCATGTTAGAATTTTTAAAATAAATTTATACCTTAATCTTATATTTTATTATTAGATCTTTTCATAAAAATTTTAACACATGTAAAAATTGTTTTTTTTTATTGGAACTTTACTAGGATTAGGACAACTCTTATAGATACAAAACAAAATTTTAAACTAAACTAAGTTAATTAAAAAAAATGTTCATAAATACCCCATTAAAAACTTATTTGTTAAATGAAACCTTTAGGTGCAAATAACATTCCCCTGTGTATAATATATCTTCCTAGTATGGCATTCTCTTGTGTTCGAACAATCTTCAATTATATACAAAAGATCTTTCTTTAGGTCTCATTTAACAAATAAATTTCCAACGAAATCTCTATCAGCAATTCTCCCAATTAATTTTCATTAACTGCATACAATTATTTTAAAAATACTCGCAGTCAAACACATTTCCATTGTGCATGTGCATAGGACGTAAACCCCGAGAATGAAGGGGTGAATTATATCGGTCATCCTTTGCAAGTGGTATCATTATATTTATAAGTAAAACATGATTATGATATTTCTTACTAAAGATTTCGATAGATTCAATGTTTCAGACTCAGTTCAGGCCAAAAGAAAATGTTTCAGACTCTTTCCCTTTTTTTTTTTAAACGGGTAATGACAATATAGCGTCAATTTAAATTAACTATGGAAGCCGTTTTCCCATATATAAGATAAATTTGTAAGAATCGGCTTTTCCACTGCTAACTGAACAAACAGGATAAACGATACGTTTCCAGGCTCTAATTGATTTACTGTTTCACACTCAAGTCGGCGAGTTTTCTGTGCATAGATCTACGGAGGAGGAAGAAGATGTAGTGGGTACTTGGTCATGAAGAAAAGTACGCTCCTCACCATTCTCACCAGTTTTCAGGTCATTCACCGTAACCTCAATGAGAAAGTCATTATGTTTTCTTCTATGAGCTCTTTGTATGCATTTTCGTCAAATGTGCACCTAAACCCTTAGTTTCTTCATTGCAGGTTATGTTCCTTTTTGTTGTTACTTTTCGTTTAATTTTTCATTTACATGGTGTGTTTTCCTACGTTTAATCTTATTTCCTGAATTATGTATGCTTTAAAATGACGCCAATGAAGGTATATATCAATTGAGGAATAACAGGTGGGAAGGCTGAAGGTGTATCTATGAGTCATTGGTGCCCAATAAACGTTGAGAATCCATTGAGAGGTTATCTCTGATTTTGATATTTCTCGTTGCAGGGAATATTGACAACACTTTCACAAAGTAATGGAGGGTATAAGTGTGATTATGCTACTGTCCCATTTCTTGCTGAGGTTTTTAAGGTAATTTAGTAAACTTGAGTGACAAATTATGAACTTTGTTTCCGACGTGCGATGGAAATTGACTGGTGATTGTAGTATGGACGTCTTTGGCTGCCAATATGCAGCTTGCAGTTTCGAGTGTTTTGCTATGGAAGGAATTTCAAAAGCCATCTCCACCAAAGATGACTACGGAGTGGAAGACTGTGGCTCTGTACCCCATTCCTTCTATTATATATTTAATTCACAATAACGTTCAATTCGCTACCCTTACCTATGTGGACACATCAACATATCAGATAATGGGAAATCTGAAGATTGTTACAACAGGAATACTATTCAGGTGCTTCTGTTTTAAAATTAAGACTAGGTCGTTCTTTATTTGTTGATATTTATAGTTTGATTCCCTATTAAAGCTGATGTCAAACAACTTTCTCTAGGCAGGAAGCTCTCCAACCTACAGTGGATGGCGATTGTGCTATTGGCTGTTGGGACAACCACAAGCCAGGTACCAAATAACAGACATACAATTTCAATTTTCTAGGTTCCAATTCGTCATATATGCTGAAATACCTGGGATTTCTTTTAGACGGGGAAAAAAAGAAGAAGAAGAAAAGAAAGTATATCAGGAAATGGTGCTCTAGAAACGTTATTGATTTGGAATCTGTACCATTCTGTATTGATATAGGTTAAGGGATGTGAAGAGGCTTCATGCGACTCCCTTTTCTATGCACCAATTCAGGGATACATGTTAGGAGCTCTGTCTGCATGTCTTTCAGCATTAGCTGGTGTTTATACTGAGTATCAGATGAAGAAAAACAATGACAACTTATACTGGCATAATATACAGTTGTACACATAGGTATTCTTTCATATGCATAATATGGGAAATTTGTTTGTGTGTGTGTGTGTCAGAGAGAGAGAGAGAGACGCATGCACGTGTATGTGAATCTTTCAAACTACTTATTTCAGAATCTAATAGTAATTCCCAGCAAAATTGTTCCGTTTGTTTTGAATATCTGCTTACATAAGAGTTCCTTGCTCTCTGTGTTCAGACTTATATATCTTTCGCAGTCCTTTTCTTGAAATTGAGAGGAATTAATATCTGTGCTGTATTTTTTCAGAAAGTATTTAGTGTTTTTCTTCTGTGAACTAAATGACTGCATATGTAAAATTTGAAAATGTGACGAGCAAAGCATGAGTAGTGTTATGGAACTCAAGAAAATGAATGCATTTTCCATAACCAAATAATTTAGTTACCAGTAGCTCTAGGGGAATAGATACTAAACTGAGCTTCTTTCTCCAGATTTGGTGCAATTTTCAATATGGCACGGCTTCTTCTAGATGATTTCCAGGGTGGATTTGAAAAGGGAACCTGGTGGCAACGTATTTTCAATGGATTATGTATACACTATCAATACCTTGATGGTAGTGTTAAATCTTGGGTCCACTGGTCTTTTAGTTTCATGGTTAATGAAATATGCTGATAATATTGTAAAGGTATCTCCATTATTCTCCTGAGTCTCTTTCTCTTGCATTTCTATGAATAATCCATGTACTCATTGTAGTCTTGATGAAGATTTTTTCCCAAAAATAATGTTTTCCTCGTGAGCAAAACAAGTGATTGTAATGCGAAACTGAATCCAGCATAAATTTACTGTGTTTAGTGCCTTTTTTCTTTGTCATAACTGTTTTTTATGTCTGCTTTCATTAGGTTTATTCCACATCAATGGCAATGCTACTGACCATGATTGTATCAATATATCTCTTCAACTTCAAACCCACATTGCAGGTAAAATTCAAACTCATCTTAGTGTAGGTAACTTGTCCATGCTCTCCCTTCATTGCCTTGCTGATCATTTTGACCTTGGAAAACCACATGGAGATATAATCATATTATATTATTTAACAGAATAAGCAAAGCTGTTTTTCTGTTTTTCTAGTTGAGTTCGATGGCCTTCCATTTTGTAGAATTCTTGTTTCAGTGATTTTTTTATTATTTTAAATTTAAATTCATTATTCGAGTGTTGTACAAATTTTTTATCTATGCTGTATTTGATTTTTTGGTTTATTATTGCTGGCTATTCAGTGTAAATAAATAGCCTTGTTTATATTTTTGGCTATAGATTCTGGGTCAAATTAGAATTCATATGATTCCTTGAGAGTTTTCACACTCTTGTTTAACTGGATGCTGATTTTCTGTTTCTTTCCCATTTCAGCTTTTCTTGGGCGTTATTATTTGTATGATGTCTCTACACATGTATTTAGCCCATATGCTTGTAGATATGCCAGTAACAGGGAGATCAGATGAAGAGAAGCTCAAAGAAGCATCTGTTGAACGTAGAGCACGCCCATGATGTTATATACTCTTAGAATGCAATGCTTTGGTAAGCCAATATGTATCTAGCATTTGTTTGAAGTTTTGAAAAAAAATTAGTAGACATGTCGATAGGTAACTACATGAACATTGCCTTGTCAGCTCTGATTGGAGTTGTTTATAAAATTTATATTTGTGCAGGCTTCTACTAAAAACTTTACATGTTTATATCTACCTTAACCCAATGTGGCCATTTTTGGATGTTGAAAGTTGTGAGGGAGAGACAGTAATGAGTTTAGTTGCCTGCAGATTTCGATTTAAGATTTAATTCATTGTTAATGGTCTTTTTAACTTTCATTAGATGCTGCACTTTTGGTTGGCTTTGAACCTTCAGTTAGTTTCATAAAGCAAGTCCTTTTACACTCCTCTGGTGCTGATTCTGCTATCAATGCCTCTCACTCGTACTTCGAGAAATATGTGTTGGTAAATAGTGTTTGTAAATTATACCTGAAAGCCGTACATTATACAGTTTGCTTCTTTTCTTAAAATATAAGGCATTAAGGCCTTAATCTTGATAGCTAGTTTTACAGAATGTCATAGACATGTACTCAAACAATTTAACAAAAGATCAAGATAGTTTTGAATTCTTTGCTTTCCATAGTTTACGAAAAAGTCATCTGTACTTTGTTAATTAAACGAATTACCATATGTTTGTAAGATATGGCCCACACTATATGGTAGCATTATCACCTGAGAATTGGTTCTATTTTTACATCCTTTCATTTTTTCTTATACTAGTTGATTTGCTTGTATGTAAACAATAGGAAGTTATGGTTTTCAATATTTCTTCATGGCACTGCAGCGATTTTTAACCCGAGGCTTGCCCTTCAAAACCAACACAAAGTCAGCTGTTCTATGGCAGAATTTTCTTTACCAGTCCTACTGTCCCTACCAATTTCCAAGTGCTTGGGATCCCCTATATAGCTTACTTGAATTCTTAATGTAGTGCCTAATGTTTTAAAAGCAGAGGGAGATATTGAAGAAAAAGTTGGATTAAAAAAAAAGAGCATAGAATGTGGTTTTGATGGAAATAGGGTCTTACCATCAGATTTGGGCGAGTCTTCAACATCTCTTGCTGATATTGACTGCTGTGGCACAAGAAAGTCATGCCACCATCTGTGGCCTGTATTTCTTAGTGGCCGGTCATGGTACACACTGCACAATTCTTCGTCACTAATTAATTCTATTGGTGGAGTTACATATTCACATAGGGATGAGAACCATTTTGTACAGTTAGATGCACATATTGAATGCATTCTGATTAAATTAGACATTGCAGGCCATGTCCCACTTCGAATGGGAGTGACTTTGTGGCCATGAAGTAGTGAATTAACTGTCTGTGTGACCATGTTTGTGGTTACATTAAATAGACAGAAGCTAGTGGGGCTGAATCAGCGGATGCAAGGTGGGAATTCTTTTACCTCTCAATGAAATGTGGCGAAAATTATCTCTGTCTGGCGTAAAATACCATTAGTGGTGGAGGTTTGAAAACCATATGAGATTATACTGAAGAGGTTTTTTACTGTTTGGGGAGAAAACAAATTTATGGGTTCTGATTTCTGAAAGCACTTGCTGTTAGGTGAGTTCAACATGGAAAGTTAGTTGATGGTTATTAAATGTGTTATGCTGTAGTATTAATTTAGTCTTGGGTTTATGGCTGTGTCAGGTGGGGTAGTCTCCTTAAAACTAGTTGCTTCATGAGCCAATAACAGATTCTCTGCGTCTCCCGAAACTATCAGTTTCAGAAAAATTGACGTGATATAATTTTTCGATCTAAGATTATAGACATTTGAGATTTTTGTGATATTTAAATATATGGTGTTATCAGTTTCTCATTATATAGTATTCTGCCAATATGACACAAGTATTTATGAGCACATGATAGTTCCTGCGGGTAGTACAACTATCAAGGTTTTTTTTAAGGGGGAAATTACTATAAGGTCCCAAGGAATGAGTTTAATCATCTAAGACTCCGATAACAACTGATGAGCAGGCAATGACAAGTTCTAATATAAAAAATGATAACGTGTTTATATTCTTCACTTGTTATTGGGACTTTGATTATTAAATCCTTACTTAGAATGCCGTAGTAATTCTCCCTATTTTCTAATAGCATACTACATCTATGGCTCCAAGTTTGGATTTCTTATAACGTCCAATATTCACCAGCTAATTAACTAACTATTTTTCTGAAGCTATTTATTTGTGTTATTTACAATGGGAGATTAACTGAATCGGTTGAAAATACTAAATTAATGATTTAACTAATGAATTTTTCTAAAAAAAGATTTTAAAGAATATATTTTGTAAAAAATATTCTTTATAATCTTACTTTATTCGTCCAAACAATTTCTTTTCAATATTGCCCTGAGAAGAAGCATTTGTGATTATTTTGTGCATGGAATCTTGCGCTGACACTAAAAGGAAGACTCGATCAAAAGCAATTTGGAATTATGTCTTATTTAATGGAGAGATCACTGTAATTGAAAAAATGCATACAAAATTCAAAGAAGACATAATGCACTAGTAGCCTAGGCTTTGCCTTTCCAGTTTCAACAGAAAAAATTATCAATCCTACACAGTCAATACCCACAACAACGCCTCCTTTTCGTATCTATCTATCCACTTTTCCACATTCATATCCATTTTTTTCCAACTTATATCCATTAACTTTGTTTTAAAGAAAATGCCAATAATATTTCTTTTGGGGAAAAAAGACACAGCATAATTGCGACTACACAAGTTGTAAAATCCGTCATAAGATTCTACACCTATTATTTATATTATAAGAAAAACAAAAACAAAAATTGACAGTGACATGCTTGAAAAGGTAGAGGGGAATTATATTGGCCTCCCTGCTTCTGCATAGCTCTATAAATAAGGGACCCATCTGCCAAAAACCAACCAAGAATTAGTCAGAGCATGAGATGACAGTGAGAGAAAGAAGAAGTAAGTTTACAAGAAGAAGAAGATGATGGAGTCACAGAAGACGAAGCAGAGTAGGAGGAGAGAAGGCGGTAGCGGCGGCGGCGGCGAATCGTCGGGAAGAGAGATTCAGTTTCAGATGCCTTTGCACTATCCAAACTACACCAAAGCTGATTATGAGACAATGCCTGAATGCACACTTGATTCGTTGCTTCAACAGTACGGCCTCCCGCTCTCCGGCGATCTTCATCAGAAGCGACTCTTCGCCATCGGAGCCTTCCTCTGGCCTTACTCTCACTTCCCTTCCTCTTCTTCTTCCTTCCCATAATGCCTTCTCTCTTTCATCCTTGTTATTTTATTAGTTTCTGTGCTGAGCACACATGTTGTATTCAGAATAATAATCTACGTGATTTTCAATTATATTCTGTATTACTCCCTCCATCTCTCCTAAATATAATATTTGATTTTAAATCTAACAACTCAATTTACTTTGTTTCCTCCCTGCAAATTGCAATGTATATATAATTAAAGTGGGTATTTTAGAAAAATCAACAAACATTTATTATAAATAATTAACTACACTAATTTTTTTAATACTTACAAATTAGTTATCTAGTTTTTATATTAAAGATTTACTATTATATTTACTATTTCTGCAAATTGGAGTATAAGAGTTGAGGTGAATTGAATATGGATGGCTTATCAAAGCTAAAACTCAATAAATATAGTGTTCTAGATAGTTAAAATCATTGGTTAATTAAGATCTTTTTTTTAGTTAAAATTATGATTAATGATTGGGTCCTATAAATATAGATTTTATTTAAGGTGTTAAGTGTGTAAAATAGTAGATCCATACCATGTTAAAAAGAGAGGATAATTTAAGTTTTTCTCTAAAAAAGAAAGTCCCTTCAAGATTTTTAGAGTTAAAGTTAGTAGTTAATCAATTGAAGGGTGATTATTATTAAATCCAAATAGATTAATTTATATATTGTAAACACTCATTCATTATCAATAAAAAAATTTTCTAAATTTATTTACACATGCTAGTTATTCATTAATGGATGCCTTCATATCAAGGACGGAATCCAAACTCTGGAATACTCTTTTTGATCCATATTATAAATTGCTTTTGACTATCTTACCAAAATTAAAAAGTGGTGGTTTGACTTTATCAACTTTATCCAAAAAAATGAAAAACATTTTCAACTCTGCTCACATTTAAGAACAACAGGGAAAATCACTGCACTAGACTTTAAATTCTCCTAGTAAATTATAATAAGAATTATATATTTAAAAAAATTATTAATAACCTATCAAGTGATTTATATTACTCCATAAATGAATAATTTATTCCAACTATATTCAGGAGCTAGGAAAGTAGGAGAGTGTGAATGCTATCTTTATCAAATCAATTCACATTGACTTAGGATTATTTCTACTTCCAATGTTATCAAATCCCATGTGAGGTAATTGGTGATTCCACTGAAATTAATGTTTGTTTGTTTTTTTTTTAGCCAATCCACTGAAATTATGTTATCTACACGGTAAAACTCAACTTTGAGCGTGACCTGGATTTTATAGGCCAGCTAAATGGTGCACTGCCTCTACCTACACAATAAATTATATTTTTCTGTTAACGACTTTCGGTGATTTCTGGAAAACAGAAGTCTGACTTTTGAATTGATATGAAAAGAATGGCATATGAAAGTGATATTTTTTTTTTCATATTTTGCAATATTTATCACTTTTTTTTGGTAATTACTATAATATTTTTATTTTAAATTGTTTTCTAAAGTTAAAAATGTTGAAGTATTGTTTTTCGTCACAGTATTTTTTTTTTTAATGTCATTCTGGTCTATATATATCAAATCGAGTTTGAATATTGTTTTAAAATGAACATGTGAGGTTGGCCCAAAAAGGGGGGGGGGAAACAAAGAAAATGAACAAGTGAGAGGTGTTAGGATTCGACTCTACATAATTTGATGATTACTATTAATTATTAAATTCTAATGATGATTCCTTTTCTCACGTGAGCTGCTTAACTTAGGGTTGAGTTCATTGTATCACTTATGAGAAATTCCACTCTTCTCTTGTTCATTCCACGTATTTCTTGTTATTGTCATTTAGGGGATCAACAAAAGTGAAACTTTAAATAAAATTCGAAACATTAAATTTAAAAAATAAGAATATGTTTTAAGCCAACATGTCATTCCTTACTCCTGGCTTCGGCATGTACGTTCCAGATTTTGCGTAGTTTTGATTAATTTGTAAGCATTGCTTTGTTGTTTTATGAGTGTTGTGATCCAAATCTCAGGTATGATCTTAGATAGTTACGCCCTGCCTAACACAAGACACTTTGGTTCTTTACTATTTGTTAAATCCAAAATGCCAAATTTTCCTTGTAACTTATAATTTGATATATAAAGGGAAAATTATAGTGAGGTCATAAATAAGAAACAAAATAAAAAAAAATAGTCTCTTAAAATATCAAAATAAAAAGATAGTCTCATTGACAACTCCAAAAGTATATCATTGATAAGTCCAGGGGATCTAATGACAAATTTTTAAAACTATTTTTTTATTTTGAGATTTTAAGGGACCATTTTTTATTTTACTTATTGTTTAAAACTTTACTGTAATTTTCCCATATATACAAAAATAAAATGCCAAAATAGACATAACTCACCTCAATTTCAGGTAAGTTACATATGAACCCCTCATTTTTATGAAAAAATGGCATATTTTAAAATAGGCCTTTTTTGTGTAGTAAAATATGATGATCCACATTTTACTTCATTTTTTCTCTTAGTCCGTGATCCCAAATAATATAATTTTATGAAAGTTGTGGTTAACACGCTAAAAAATTTTATATATTTTTACAAATGTGATATCTAAAACAGTAACTTCACTGAATAGAAATGTTTTTAAGTATGCAACATTTTCACTGCCACAGTTTTTGCATTCCTATAAATCTCATTGACTCTATTGCTACATTAATAATAACTATGCATGATTTTTTAATTATTGTATAGAATTATTTGGATCATATTGTTCATAACTTATACATAATATGACTTAATATATAGTATACTATAAGTGGCTAAAAAGTTTTTTTTTTTTTTTGGGTCTCCCTAAGCATATGCATCCTCCTGCTACAAGCAATTTAGGCATTGTCGGACACTAATATTGAAGGTTGTTAGATAATTTGGGCAAGGCTCATACATCATGGGTTTTGAAGCCCAATAGGATTATTGAGCCTTACACAATCCACATAAAAAATGGGCCGTTGGGCCTCACGTTTCTCGGAATCAAAATGGAGAAAAACACAAACTGTTTTCATCTTTTTTTTTTTCCAACAGGCTGTTAATTAAAGGAGTAAACGTAATCTTCCGCACACTCGTTTAAGTGTCTGCTTGGGAAGCAGTGAAAAAGTGAATTTTTTTTAAATGTGGTTTTTGTAAAAGTTAAATAGAAAAAAATTCATATTATTAATGTGATTTATATTTAAATTGGTAGTAGGAAAAATTACTTTTTTTTAAAACTGGATGAGTGAGCTTATAAAAAAAAACTGCTTTTTCACTTAAAACACATTAAACTCCAATAGATTCTCAAACACTCATAAATAAATCAAATAAGCTTATATATGATAAATATGATTTTTTTTATCCCAAATAGGATCCCACCCTAAGCCCGGAACCCTTCATATTATAAAAATAAATTCTGTTTTTTAATTAAAAAAAAGACTATACTTTTTTTTTATTTGTTTACGAAACTATGTTGATAAGATGCGAAGCAAGTACCCCTCAATTTCCAGTTTTCCACGCACAATCTTCATTTCCCTCTTTATTCAAAAAGGTCGTCCCCGCCACCATCAACACTCATTATTAAGGTTTTCCCTCAATTTTCCGATCCCATCCAAACCCTACTACATTCCCCAGAAACGAACGGAAAATGCCGCGAGAAATCATCACGCTCCAAGTGGGACAATGTGGCAATCAGATCGGCATGGAGTTCTGGAAGCAGCTCTGCCTCGAGCATGGCATCAGCAAAGAAGGCATGCTCGAAGACTTCGCCACTCAGGTTTTTTCTTCTCTCTCTCTTACGCACTTTTTTTTTTTGGTTCTAAACTTGCTAGGGATAGTTCTCTTTTACCAAGTGAACGATGAGGAAGAAAGGGGTTGAATTCAATTTTATGCAACAATCCACACGGGAATTTAAGGATATTTGTCGATTACTTGATTATTTTAATTTAATTGCTAAAGTAGAAGTGAATTTCAGGCTGGCCTTGGCGAAGATGCCTTTAGAGCTCATTGATTTCTAGTTTTTGTTTAGTTTGTTTGTTCTTTTACGGATTGCAAATGAACTTGAAATATGAACTGATTCCATGTTTGGTTCGACCGTGTCAGTGAAAGCGTTATAATGTTATACACTTATACTCTCGAGGAAGATGTTGATGGATATTCTTTCTTTCGATACTCTTAATCCTCTAGTGCCCAGTTAAGGTCCACTTCGTTTCTGTTTTAATGATAGCCGTCATCTAATTTATGGTGGGAACCGAGATGAAGGGATTGGTGAATGAATTTCTAGCGATAAGCATTCAACATTATCGAACCAGGGAAGATTGACTCCGTACTTATTATGTCAAAATGCTGCAGGGAGGTGATAGGAAAGATGTGTTTTTCTATCAAGCTGATGATCAGCATTATATACCACGAGCTTTATTGATTGACTTGGAGCCAAGAGTAATCAATGGAATTCAGAATGGCGACTACAGGAATCTATACAATCATGAGAACATCTTTGTCTCGGATCATGGAGGGGGCGCAGGGAACAATTGGGCCAGTGGCTATCATCAGGTTCATCACTATACTATCCTGTTAGATTTTTTTTGTCCTTCAAGGCTTCTAGCCTTCTGTAAAGTTCTGTAGCTTCCAAGAATTTGTACTTCCTTCTTAATGAATATGAATAACTGAACACTGGGACTTAGGTTGTTGAAACTTGGAACCTAACAATGGTGAATGACTGAATATATATTTCGTGTTTTTTTTTTTGGAAAAAGGACTTTCATTTTTTTCACTAGAATAAAAATTTATATTGGCATAATGACGCCATGCATTCTGATATGACATGAGATCTAATTGTTACTTTCATTCCACCTACATTGTACTGTTAATATGAAGTACAAGTTTATTTGATGAGGTTGTTAATGTTTGGCCAGGGAAAAAATGTCGAAGAAGACATAATGGACATGATTGACAGAGAAGCAGATGGCAGTGACAGTCTTGAGGGTTTTGTTCTCTGTCATTCAATTGCAGGAGGAACAGGCTCAGGTTAATTTTTCTCCAAAATCTTTGTTTATTTCTGTACATGTTCCTTGATTTTTCATTTTTATTATTGAGGATTTTTTCATTGGTTGTATCAACAAAAGTGCAATATTGCTTAAAAAATTGACGTTATTTAGCACCTGGTGCATACTATTTCTATTAATAAAAAATTATATCAGTCCAACTCATCAGCTTGGAAATTGCACAGGACTTGCAACCATTAACTAGCCTCAACTAAAAGTTCTCTTAATGCATAAATTTTTGCTTTGAACTTGTTGTGTAATAGGATGGAAACTTAGGAATTGCTCAAGTATATTGTATACCTTTACTAAGTACATTTTTCATACAATATTTTTTATAACAAGTACTTTAATATTTTTAATGCAGGCATGGGATCATATTTGTTGGAGGCTTTGAATGATCGCTATAGCAAAAAGCTGGTTCAGACATACAGTGTGTTTCCTAACCAAATGGAGACAAGTGATGTGGTGGTGCAACCTTACAATTCACTTCTGACACTTAAGCGGCTAACTCTCAATGCAGATTGTGTTGTTGTTCTTGATAACACTGCTCTAAATAGAATTGCTGTGGAGCGCCTTCATTTAAGTAATCCTACTTTTGCTCAAACAAATTCCTTAGTATCTACTGTGATGTCTGCAACCACAACTACCCTTAGGTATCCTGGATACATGAATAATGACTTGGTTGGTCTTCTGGCCTCTTTGATTCCAACACCAAGATGCCATTTTCTAATGACAGGATATACACCTTTGACAGTGGAACGTCAGGTGAGGTCCAAATTTTATGTTTACTGTTCATACAATCTTTTATATACAAAATCTGTAGAACATTCAGATTTCGATAAATTTGTAGTTTGCGGAGTTTTCTGTTGCATTATCTTTCTTTTCTACTCGTCCTTTGGTACCCACAGTCTGTAATTTTCAAGGGAAACACATTTGTTGGTGCGTGCGGCATAATAATTATATTTCATGTTACGAACTTAGCGGAATAAAATTAAAAGTTCTGTGCCATCTTCTGTCAGGCTAATGTAATTCGAAAGACCACAGTACTTGATGTAATGAGAAGACTTCTTCAGGTATGAAGACTTTAAACAGCTAAACTTCATGCCTAATGGCATTTGCTCTGCTGACATAAAAAACAATTGGCAGGCAAAGAATATTATGGTCTCTTCATATGCTCGAACAAAAGATGCTAGCCAAGCAAAATATATATCGATTTTGAATATAATTCAAGGAGAGGTTGATCCAACACAGGTATTATTTATGGGCTTTTCTTTTTTCCTTTTCCCTCCTGCTTGGTCGGAACCTCTGTTCTCAAAGCTGCAATAATCTGTAGTTCACCTTATGCCACTTGCTTGAGTCATAATGTCAAACTTTTCGCTACTTGACTTTGACAAAGATGTTTGAAATGAAGTTTTTTTTTTAATTGTATTTATTTTCTTAATTTGATTTGTTATATAGATACGATACCTGGTTTCATACATTTGGTGGATTAATTTAGTGCATCGTTTAACACCCAAGGAAAAGGAAGAGAGGTGGAGGGGTTGAATTAAGCAAGAAAACCTAGCAACTTCAACCAATTAACGACTTTACTAAAAAATGAGCAAGTACAAAAATGATCCATTCCAGTTTAATTCTGGTTTCTTTGATAAGACCAGACCTTCATGCATTTTCCAATTAGCATATAAAAATTAAATAAGTATTCTTCCTCTTATGTAAGTGTAGCATTCCTAGTTTTGGCGATTTCCCCCCATTATGCTTTATTGTATTTCAGCTTTCCATGAAACGTAATTTTTTTTTTTTTTTGGGTTATTGCTCCGTAACATTCTTATAAATACTTGAATCTATCATGGTGCTTTCTTCCCTTTATATTCAGGTTCACGAAAGTTTGCAAAGGATACGTGAGAGAAAGCTGGTTAACTTCATTGAGTGGGGTCCTGCAAGTATTCAGGTATTGCTTCTGTGACAGAACAACTGAGTGTTGTTGCATCTCCTTTATTTGGGATAATTTGGCATAATCTGATATTCTTTTGTTTCTCGTGTATGTTTGGTAGGTTGCCCTGTCTAGGAAGTCACCATATGTTCAAACTGCGCATAGGGTAGTTCTCTTATCCTTGTTTTAGTTTTTCTTTTTAACGTTTTTATGAATTTCAGCTTCGAGCTTATCCTGAATCTTAATATTGGCTATCCTGTTAGGAATATTGAAGGAATTTGGGGAGGAAAACTTAACCTAAGTGTTATGTATGATAGGTCAGTGGTCTTATGCTAGCAAGCCACACCAGCATTCGGCATCTTTTCAGTAAGTGTTTAAGCCAGTATGACAAGCTGAGGAAAAAACAAGCCTTTCTGGACAACTACCGAAAGTTCCCAATGTTTGCCGTAAGCCAGCCAAATTTATGACCGCAATCTGATACCATTTTATGAGCATTTTTTTAGCTACTTTTTGGTCTATACTAGCTTCATATGGTACTTGAATAGTTGGCATATCTTCTGAAGCTGACAATAAAAGATTGGCAGGATAATGATCTCTCAGAATTTGATGAATCAAGGGACGTAATTGAGAGTTTGGTTGATGAATATAAGGCCTGTGAATCCCCAGATTATATCAAGTGGGGAATGGAGGTAAATTCTTTATTTGCCTTACTTAGTTAATCTTCTCATTAAGTTAATTCTGCATGTTGTTCATTTTTTTCCTTTATAGGATCCAAACAATATGCTAACAGGAGAAGGCAATGCTACGGGAACAGTGGACCCAGATTCAGTGGTGTGAAGAAGCCTGGCAAGCTTTGATAAAACTGTTCTTCAGGTTTTTTTGAACTTTTTTGGCTTTCTTTTACCTTCTTTCATTTGTAAGATTGAGTGACTTACATGCCACTCCTTTAGCTCCAACAACTTGCTGACTTCTGGTTGGCTTCCTTCCAAGGAAGTAGCTTACGGAAGGGAGGAAGTTAAGTTGCGATTTTTAATAGAATCCAGATGCTCCAATGTTTTAAGTAAACAACTGGCTTAAGTAAATATTAGAGAAAAAGAACTTAGAAATTGCAAAATCCCAAATCAAATTTATTACCAAGAGTTGATAAGAGATCGATGAAACTTGATAAGCAATTCATAACTTATTTTTTGTGAAATACATGATTTGAAATTTTGCAATTTCAAAGTTCTCTTTTTGTCTTTTTACCTAAATATTATCCAAGACATTTTTCGTTTTCTTATATCCAACTTATTCCTGAATCCTGATCTATCTAAGCTCCTTCTTGAGTACTTGTTAATGAGGTGATGGGTTCGAAACCAATCATTGCAGGTACAGGGAGATCAGGAAAGGGTTTTATGTAAGATAAAGGTTTTGAATTAGCTTTTTCGACTGAGGTATCAGATAGATGGTTTGTATTGTTTAACCATTTGGACATCCACGCAAGCGTGACTGGGTGGTACAGAATCTCACTGTAATCTTTTTCTAGGGCATGTAAATGGTTGGTTCATCACTGTATTCTTTTGCTATCTGGATCTGAGGTGTTTAATAGGGGATCCTGTTGTTGCTCCATGATGAATCTTGCAATATTTAAATTTAGAAAAGGAATTCGATCTTATTGTCATGGGGCAAATCTAGCATAGCATGTGTTAGTATAGTTCTCTTTGTTATATTGTCCCCTTAAAATTAAGCATTTGGAATCCTGCAAAAATTGTCATGTGATAATACAGGTGTTAAATAGGTGTTTGAATGTTACCTGTTGTCAATATCCCAAGATGTCAAGGTGGGAACATTTCACGTCGTTTGTTAATTCGTTCCACATTGAGAAGAGGCTCAATTTTGATTGGGAATTAAGATAAATGGAGAGAATTTAAAAATTTGAATGACTATTATATATAGTCGTTCCCCCCCCCCCCTAATAGCGTCAAGCGTTTTCACTTTCAATGCTGATTTGTAATCCAGTCAGATATGAAATGCATGGCCTGGTGATTTTGATTCATAATTCCTGAAAAATCAAATCAAGCACATTTAGGCTGTCCTTTCAATTCTTGTATTGTGTAAACAGGCTTATAGGGAGAGCAATAGGAGAGCCCGTACGGGCTTTCATTCTCTTGTCTGTTTAAAAGCTTGTTTGGTTGGGCTTATGTTAGTCGATTTATGTAAATTGAGATAAAACTCTTCTACATATTTATCTCGTAAACCGTAAAAGTTACATCGTATTCTGTAAATCACGATTAAAGAACACTTATGGAAGCTATCCAAACATACCATAAACATGTTCAATGTAATGGATCTATGAAGCCGAAGCTCATGAAGGTTAGTTAAATTAATAAGTAATTGGCTCATAACTTTATAACTCATAAAGTTATGAGTTCAAATTTTATTGTCAATATGATTGATCTTATTGAAAAGTAATACATAATTATTCGATAAGCTTTCTTTAAATTTGGGAGTAAGGCCTGACCTTAATAAGTTCATTCAACTTACCTAAACTTTTTATAACAAAAAGAAAAGAAAAAAAAGACTGGACGTGTCCGAGGGAAATTGTGGTTGATGCTTGATACTTTGAGATGATGAAGCTTTCTGTCCAAGTGTGTTCCCCGTAGAAAGGATAAAAGCAATTTCTTTCTTGTTGGGTTTATCAGGACTCATGGTAATTGAATTCAAATCGCTTCCTATTTGTAAACCGCACGATTTACTATAAGGTTTATATTTCATATTATATTCATTAGATTGACATTAATGTGCTTTTAACAACAAATTAATGCTTTTTAAGCCTGGGCTCCCATGAGATTTTATTTATATGTATAATTTTAAGTTAATATTTGTCACAACTAGGTGGAATTTTATACATTGTATAGAGTTAAAAGAGTATAAATAATATGATTTACTATCAACTTTACATTTTATATTGATATCAATTCGAATTATATTGATGTTTTTAAGCGATAAAAGTACTCAACTAATGTCTTATATGCTTTTTGTGTACAACTAAGCTGTACCCCTGCATTTAACCACTAGATTTTAGATGGTACTTTCACATCTTTAATATAAGATATATTTAATTAATTTAATTATATTAGTAATATAATATGTATTTTCTAAAACACCCTAATCATTTTTTTTAATTCTCTCATTTACTCTCCTCTTCAATTATTGTTTGAAGAGCATCAATATGTTTAAATTAAGAAAAGATTGACAAATATAAAAAATCATATCTTATATTTAAGATTAAAATCAATTTCTCAAATATATCTTATATTAAAAAAAAGAAGAAATATAAAATTTAGAAGCCCCCACAATGCCACATGGCTTGGCATGTTAAGTTGCAACTTGAGGTGAAATTCAACAAAAGGAAGGGCAAGAGTGGCCCTATCGCAACCAAACTAGAAACCATAGAGGCAGCTCGCACCTTGATATTTACCTAACACCTTCCCATTTCTTTCTATTTATATACTCAACAAAAGCCTTCTTCATCATTCATTCATTCTTTCTTATTCTGCAAATTCCAATGGCATTGTTGAGAGCATCTCTTGTAGTTTTTGCTCTTTTGTTTGCCATTTTCTCTGCCTCTCTTGTTGTTGGTTCTCCAACCTCTGCTCCTTCTCCTTCCAGTGATGGTAATTTCTCTTGTCTGTTCTTCAACTTCTTTAATTCTTTCTTTCAACACTTTGATCCATTAATCACATGCTTTCTCATACTTTACTTGTTTGCTTCCTTAGTCTCTTTGCTAAGCAGTGTATTTACCTTAAACAATCTTAGCCAAAGAAATTAAGAACTTTACTCCCCCCCCCCCAACATCACACTCTCTATCTGTTTTGTATGGAAAATGTTTAATCTTCCAAAGATTTTGAACTATTTTCAATTCTGAATTTTGACGTTCTGTTACAAGATAACTTTTTTTAGAATAATAACTATGAATGAAGGAGTGATCGTCTTCCAAAAACAAAAAAACAAAAGAAATTTTATTATGCATCTTTACTTCTCAACAAAGTTTTCAAATCATCTGAAATTTTTTCATTTTCATTTCAAGCGTAATCCAAAATCTATATATTTAATATCTATACAATATATAGTTTTTGGTAGAAAGCTGATACTTTTTTTTTTTTTTTTGCCATCAGAAAACTAATACCGATTTTTGGGCTTGGGTGTATATAATAACCCTACTTTGGGCTTAGGTTATGAACTCTACTTTTGATTTTGTTATTCTCCTTTTTTGGGTGGAGAACTTAGTACTTCTTCTTTCCCTTTCTCAAAAAAAAAAAAAAAAGATAAATTAATTCATATTGTGACGAGGAGATAATGTAATTAATTAATTAGGATGAAGAAATAACATGAACGTGAAAAAAATGGCACAATATTTATTTTTATTTCAGAAATTCCTTCATACAATGGACGAGAAGGTAAACATTAAGTTGCCAAAAGAAAATGATAATAAAAAAAAGGAAACTATCTATTTAGATTAACTTATATTAACAAAACATATTGGAGTATATACCTATGCCAATCTATAGGCTTAAAAGAACATGCATATTTCAAGTACAATCTACTCCTGAAATTCGTTTATAAATTTTTTTGCCAACCGTATATAATTTGTTTAATGGAAATCAAATATGTTGAAATTGATTTAATTTTGTTCATATTTTTGTGAATTTCAGGAACAACCATAGACCAAGGAATTGCATACTTCTTGATGCTTGTGGCTCTCATCCTCACTTACCTCATTCACCCACTTGACGCCTCTTCCTTCCCCTTTTGATTTCTTTGTATCTCTTACTTTCTTAATTAATTCTAACATTTTTACTATTTTCTTTATGGGCTAGAATTTATTTTTTGGTGGGTTTAATTTTCTTGTTAGTTTGTATTTTTTTAATTAGTATTTATAGGTTAATTAGCTAGTGGGACTTCTGTATGTTGTGGCTAATTTTTGGTTTACATAAGATGGTTCAAATCCTTAGTCATTGCTCACACTCCACCCATAATTGTTCCGTTGAATTTTATAATCAAAATTAATGGTACCAAACAACTAATATAATGAGGGTATTTAATTTTTGTTGTTTTTATTTTTATTCACCTAATTAATTATTATAAAATAAACTATTTTAACGGATTTGAGTTGATGTGAGTAGTAGAGACTCTCATCATTTAAAAAGGTAGTTGAGATTCAAATATCAAACCTTGTATTCATAATAATTTAGTTATGAGAAATCTTTCATTTATATCATTAAAGGAGGTGAAACCAACTTAAAAATAGGTGATCTTATCATTATGTGTGAACCAATGAAGAGAATGTATCATTAAAAGAGATGAAGCCACTTAAAATTTAGCTTTTTTTCAAAGTATTTTTTTATTTTCTCTATTCACATTGTGAAAAGAAAAGCCATAAATTGCTACTTCTCAACCATTGTGGCTTTGTTATAAAATCACATTGGTTGTATTGTTAATCCAAACACCCTACTTTATCAAAAGTAACTTCAACGTGACTTTTTTCACTTATGCATTCCATCAAATTTTCTTTTCTCAACACTTTCCTAAATAAACTCTTAAGAAATTAGTCTTTTAGTGTCAAGATAGTGTATTCCTTATGCTTTGAAAAGAATATGTTTGCGCTACCTACTTTGCTCATTTTGGTATCTTATTAGTCTTTTAAAATTATGCTTTTAAATTTATATTGATAGATATTATAAAAAGAGAATATATTTCAAACCATATAATCATTCTTACATGTTACATGTATGTACAAATGTTATGAAAACCGGATCAACCACTGAAGTTTGAACATATCATAAACATCAATTCATGATTTAATAGTCAACCTATATATGGTTGGATCGGTTACAAATTAATCAAGACACTTTAGGTCACATATGTTTAAAATTAAAAAAAAATCCATAATAATAATAAGAAAATGTAAATAAAAATAATATTTAAGAAAAAAGGCAATATCCATCCATACTCCAACCTCAATATGCAAAATGTGTGTGCTTAATTCATAAATTATGATTTATAATTTTAGAAAACACATGTATATACACTTTTCTTTTCATCCCTACTCGTTTTGCTTCCCTTTTTCTATACTTACCAAACATGAACTAAACTTTTAAAGGATAATTTTGTTAAAAAATGATACGTAACCAATTCAATCATTGATTCTACCAATTCTTGGTTTTGATCAGTTTGGACTGGAAACCTCAGGTCACCATGTACTCCTGTAATACCGGAAAAAACCAGTGTAATCAAACTCGGATCGGACCGACCCAACCCAGAAACCGACAAACCAGTCGAGAAACTGGTTTGGTTCAGGCATTGACCTGGTCTTTTAAAAAAAAATCATTTTTTTTTATTTTTTTATTTTTTAGAATTTCATATTAATAAGTTTGAAATTTTCATTGTCTCACTGGTTTGGTTTCGGGTTAGCTCTGATCTGACCTGCTGACCTTTGACCCAGTACCCTGGTTGATTTAGTGACCGAATCGGATTTAATTACCTTAAAAAAAAAAACAAGTCTATGGTTAACTTTTTTCAAAAAGGAAATTGAATAAGAAATCATAATCTAAAAAAAAAAAGATATACATTCGTATAAAAAAGAATAGAGGAAGTCTACATACATCCAGAAGAGAAATAAAAATTAAAACACAAGTCATTTATTTTAAAAAGATAAATTAAAGAAGCAAAAAACTGTAATACAATATATGAAATCTCTTTGAAGCAAAACAATCAATGAATCAAATAACCATATGGGTAATAATTACACACACATCTACCGTGTAACAAAACTTGAATCTAAACGAGCCCCTCGTGACAAATACTCATATAGCTCTCCTAAAAAAAAAAAAGTTCAAATATAATGAATCTTATATTGACGAAATTACCCTCTTCCTCTGAAAACATCAAGGTGGCTATTTGGAATATGTCTCGTAACTAAACTTGATCTGCAATATTGATGCCTTCTTCTGCACAAATACACTGTGGAGGAAACAGTAATTGTAGCGGCTAAGAGTTTAGCAGCTCCTCCAATCACTCCCTGCCACGTGTCTGGATTGCATAGAAATTTCATGCAACAAAGTAAGAAAGTACGGTTGGTTTTGTTGCTCTTGTTCAAAGCAGATCTTCCATTATTATTGCCAAAATATGAATTCAATTCACTGATCACACTATGTGGGTTTCCTCCATAATTTGATACTTTCTCCATCAGAATTGCTCTGCTTTCTTCTACCTGCTTCACTGCAACCTGCCTGTTTATACAGTGCCATGCCCGCATTTTCTGTGCTTCACAAATACATTAATACATTAATCTAGTGAGTGAATGAAAGAGAAAGTAGTGTGTTATGAACACGAATCTTAAAAAAAGAGCTAAATCTTAAAAGACCAGCCTACACCACGGTATTTTACTTGACCTTTTATCAATATAGTCTCTCCCTGAAGATCGGACTCTCAATGAAAACACATTTGTTAGGGACAAGAGTTTAAAATTAAAATTCAATCCTAAAATACTAACTTATTGAGAAAAAGAGTCACTTACACTTATAAACCACATTTTACTTATGAGGTTTGACACGGGTTTAAAATGAGAATATAATCTCAAAAGACTAACATATTGAAAAAAAAGATCTCTTTAAATTTATAAACCACACTTTACTTATGAGATTATCCGATATCGGACTAATAACATAATAGTGAATGACTTAATATGAAAGAAGAAGATGAATTGTAAATGGGATTACTTGCAAGTGAATGAGCATGTCTTCAACTTGCTTCAGAGAATCTCTCAAGCCAATCAATCTGTGGGTTTCCTCATCAAGTATTAATGGCGTATCTGAAAATCTGAAGAACCATTTGTCTTCGTCTTCGGAACAGCAATACTTGTTGCAGAATCCCACAATACTGTTGTTGTTGTTCTTCTTCTTCTCGATTTCTTCATTGACTCTCTCTTGTAAATCGCATGCCCTCTCTATCAGACTCTGCAAATCTGAAATCACCATGTTCTTCTAATTCGTTAACCAACCGACCAAACTCAAATGAAATGGCCAAGCCCCACATTTCATTTCTTTGTTTTCAAGTATGGGATATAATTGTTGTCACCTTTTACTTTTCTTTTCTGTCTACTGCACACAACTTGCTTTTCTCTACTTTATTTTATTCTGGACACAACTATACTCTGCTTGCATGCTTCTGTGTTTTTCAATTTACCACAGAAAGTCAGTTTAATCATTAAAAACATTGAATACAGCATATTTCTTAATGACTAGTTTCATCTACCAATAATTTTAAGAAATTAAATAGCTGGGAATAAGATTAAGTTGCTTGGTGCTTAGCTGTTGTGAACCCCACAAATTGAAGCCAACATCCCCTAATGATGTCTCTTCATATGAACCTAACATGTCTATGAGGTGTACTCATATATGGTTTGCATGTGTTGGGTTCGATAAGTCCAAAATGTTGGAATGAGTAATTTATTGTTTATTTTTTTTGTTTAAAAACCGTATTATTTATAAAATTATAGATAATATGACTTATCTCAAGTTTTATATGGAGTATATGTTCACAATCTATAACTATATTTATAGTGTGTGTGTGGGCGTCTAGTTATCTAATTACTAGGGTATATATATCGTGGCTTCACGTTATCATGGACAACATATTGTGCTTTCTTATACCATAAATCTGCCAAATAGTTGTTTTGTGTCTTTTTGACTATGTGCTTTACCATTTATTCTTTATTATCCTTCTTTTTCTTTCTCTTCTATTCCCATTGTCTCTGGAGTGTCTATTTTAAAGAGACCAGTCACTCAACATTACTCGTAAATTTTAAATATATATATATATATGCTTGTCAAATTATGACAAGTTAAAGTGGATTCTATGCATGTACAAGAAACTCTAAATGAACTCTATTATTATTCCAATCCGAATGCTGTATTTTTTTTTATTTCTTCTAAGCATATGTATTTTTTTATTTGAGACAATTATATTTAAAGAAATGTTGTACACTAAATGTGGGCACCTCTTCCAACGAGATTTCGAATATTAGTTCGCTACATTGTAAAAGACTAACCCTTAAATGTTTGAGGCTGTCTTTTATTTGTAAGTTCTTTGTTTAATAATATTAATACAATTAATCCTTTTTTATATTAAAAAAAAGAACTATATTATTCAATATATGACTTGCCATGATACGAAAAACTCCTCATAATAAATAAACAAACCCCATCTTTCTGGGAGAAATTCACAAGAACGGGAAAAAAAAAAAAAAAGGAGCGGTATGAAGAAAAAAAGAACAGTGCCTTTCTGAGAAAATGGATGGAGGGCCTAAGACCTTCGTTTAATCTATGGGCTGTACTGGTTTGGCCCATTCTTGCAATAAATTAAAATAACTTGTATAAATTTTATATTTTATATGGATGATATAAGCATAAAACCATCCCTTTTTAATATATATTTATTTAGGCCAATGGGTTAGAGTATCCATTGGATCCATAATTGTTGGAGAGAGGGTTCTATTGAATTCCTATGGTGGGGTGAGCTGGGCCTTGTGGGCCCTACTCATCTATCTGGCAGGGGCTGATATCCGCCATGATGGCTATACAAGATTTCAGTGGCCCACTAGGACCCATTAGAATATTAGATGGGCTCAAACCCATATGACCGATGACTTGATCATGAAGCCACCTACCTTCCTACAAAGGGGTCATCCAATGTTTGTTTTCACTTGACTGCTAGTATTTACCCTGTTCACTATTTAAGGAAATTCTTTTTAAGTATTTATATTTATCTTTTTTAAAAAAATGAATTAGTCTGATTTATAAATTAATATATAATATAATAATATAAAATATATATTATAATTAAATTAGTCCCTAGCCACTTCATATTATATATATATTTTAGACACCTTCTCCTGATTTATCTTCTTTTCACCCTGTCTCATATGCTAACCATAAACAAAATACACTAAAAGCTTGTGTGGTATGAGGGAAGGGAATGGAAAGTAAGCAAAGTAAAAATCTTTATGAGGGAAGTTTAAAAAAGTTAGAGAAATATGATTAAAAGTTTTTGATTGATTTTTTCTTACTCTTTTATCTTATATTTTTTTTTATTAAAATTTTATATCCTCACTTTTTTTAATTTTTTCAAAAATCCTGCTCAACAAAAATTTCCCTCGTATTTCATCTTCAAATCTCTCACCTACCCTAACAGTTCAAACTTATAAGTGGGGTCAAATCTAGTCATCTACCATATTCCACATACAAAATATAGCTCATATACAGCTAGCCCATGCATAAGGTCAATTGGTATAGCAACAAAAACAAGTTGAATGACATAAAAATTGAAAGTTGATGGGGGAAGATCCGATGCTAGTGAGAGGGGAGAGATTGGTGATGTTAAAATGAAGTGAAACGATAATAAATAAGATGTCGTACTGGAAATGCCAAGCTGAATCAGCCTGACCTTCCTTCTTCTGCTACTATTGTCGTTTACAGTGCAAAGTGAGATGAGAATGAGAATGTGTGCTCGTTTTCAACGTTGCTGATTAATATTTAATATTTACAAGTGACTGTGTTATAGTCAGAAAAAGTCAAAAAGGAAAGAGTGTCAGATCAACTTGGATCTCTTCTCTCTGCTATTCTGTCTCGACTCTCGACACACTTGTAGCCTACACTGCAAAAAGCGTATACCTCCAAATCTGGCTCTCTCTCTCTCTCTCTCTCTGTGGGGCCCTTCATCTGATATTTGCTTGACTAATATTAAAAATACATTTATTCTAAATACCCACATTACTACTTTGATTCTGATATTAAATTGCGCCTCTTTATTATGCTAGTAACTCTTATCAAATTAAAAGAGATTCAATAAAAAGGTTTCACAGATATTTCTCATGTTTATATTCTACCCGCTGCTGAGTTTAGTTTCTACGAATCTTTTGCGCTCTCAATTACTCTGCTAAATTATATATTGATATATATATCAATCAGTTACCGTTCATATATAGCTAGTGGGGAATGTAATGAATATAAAGAGGCTTGAACACTTTTTCAAAGAAAAGAGAGTGATGCAAGTTGGAGTGTGATTTTGACTGCCATGGTTTGAAAGTTACACATGCATGCTTCAGACAAAGGCTCTGTTATATCTGCAAACCCCCCCCCAATTGCTTAAATTCAAACGACACCTGAGAAGAGAACCCTTATGTGTGTGTGTGTGTGTGTTTAATATGCATGTTAAGGACAATGAGACCCTTTCCGTGTGTCCTTTTCGGGGACACAGGCATGAAGTAGCCCCTTAGCCTCAAGGGCAGGGCCAGCCAGCCCCTTGCCTTGTTTTTCCCCTTTAATTTAATTAATAAATGCAAAAATAATAGGCCTGCCAAGGATATGAGTCCCAATTCTTCACAAACCATGTTCCTTTTTTGTTTTCGAAAGGAATATTGAATTGAAGCCGTCCACATACAGATAATAAAAATGTTTCAATTAAGAAGTGACATAAGAGAGAATAAAAAATAGAGAGGTGAAACGTTGAAAATGGAAGGTGCGTTAGTAACGATTAGACGTGGGTCTTGGTGGAAGAATTTTTTACCTTTGACCGCTTAAACACAAACTTTCGGGTTTGAGGCTATATAAATATTTCCTTCAGTTTTTATTATATGATATATATATTTAAAGAATTGATTTTGGTCTTAAATATAAAATATAATTTATATATTTATCAATTTTTTTATAATTTATTCTTATTAATACTCCTTTAACGATAATCAAAAAAAATTAAAAAAGATAAGCATGATATTTTAAATAAATATATTTTATATTAAGTAAAAAAATAACATAATAGAGCACAATTTTTAAATAGGTAGTTGTGTATGGTGGAGGGTGGAGAAAAATAGAGGGAGGGAGGGAGGGAGGGAGGGAGGTTGGTGGCTGCCAACAAGCTGACATTGCCTTACTTTGTGTCTTTTTTTAAAAAAAAACAGAGAGAGAGAGAGAGAAAAGAACAAGGCTCCCAAAAGAGATGATTAGTGAAGAGTATCATGCTACATGCCGACAAGTATTATTGTTGTACTAGTCTTAGGGATCATCCTTCCCTATTACTCTCGACACTTGTGACATTTATGTACAACTTTAACTCATCTTTCTTAAAAACACATGTCATGATTTTTACTGGTACTTTCTAAAGTTAATTAAAAAAACAAGTGATCTGGCACATAATGCTCTCACTATGTGAAGTTTATAAAAATATACAATCTTATCTCGGAATTATATATCACTGTGAGGCTCACGCTCACCCTCTCACTCTCACTCCCTAAGATTAATAGGCCTACAAAATGAATGTGTGCAAAAATTTATCACAAGATTGATTAAACAAGTTGGAAGGGCATATATAACTTTTTAATGACTAGCTAGACTAGGGTCCCATTTAACACCAAACTCCAAGATCATGTGTATTATATTCTATTCATGATTAGGGATCAACAAGTGAATCATGAATATTATCTTTGTCAATTTCTAATATCATCATCATCTTTGGAACAAAATCTTAATAAAACCGACCCCAACTCTTTTGAGAGGTTGAAACCACACACGTACAAGAAGAGAGTATATATGTAAATGCTCTCCACAAGGAGTATAGCAAAGATGGTTTGACCCTCCAAAAAGAGAAGATGCAGAATGTGTGGCTGTCAAGTGCCAAAGGTGGCCAACCGTAGATCGTGAAACAGTGAAAACAAGTCTGCTTTTTTAACTGCTCTCTCTTCCCTTTTGAGCACATGTTCATGTTTTTCTCTCTATCTCACACAAAATATCTATCCCTCCCACCAAAACCATCCCTTTTTCGTTACCCACCAACCTCCTCTCCGCGCACTATTCGCATTCATTATTCTCTTAATCACTCCCATTAACATCCAAATCAAAATTCATTAACACCAAAAAAAAAATCTTCCTTACACAACAAATATTTTAATTAATTAAAAAGAACAAAGCTAATTCTCTTTACACGCTTCAGAACAACATTAAACTCTAGTCTTGTTCATCATCGCGGCTCAATCTTCTTCTCAAACCCAGTTTTCTGTACTGCCTTGTTCTTGAAAGTAGCTGTCTACGTCCCATTTACAGAATTCAAAATCTTGTTCCAGATGGAATGGACTGTCTCTGAAATTCAAATTATCGTTTGAAGTGATGTGGTCGAAGAACATTGGGAGAGGGCCTTCTTCGTATTCTGAATATTGACAAGAAAATTGAGAATCTGGGAACCATAAATTACTGTCTTGGAAATATGCCTCTGATTCTACTTCTTCTTTTACTTCTCTGGGCTCTGTTTTGTGTTCTTCCAGAGAATACTGGAATCTCAGTACAGAGGTTGGGGAAGACATGCGAGGCTCTTTGAACAGCTCAATGTTGTTCATCATCATTGAGTTTGATTCCGATTCTTCAATAACTTCGTCAATTTTAGGCGGTGGTTGGAGAATATTTGTAGTCGCATTAGCACCTTTAATACGAATAGCTGCTCTGTCGTACGACACCGCCGCCTCCTCCGCCGTGTTGAAAGTGCCCAGCCACAGCCTTTGCCCACGCACCGGATCTCTGATCTCCGCCGACCACCGTCCCCACGGCCGCAGTCGAACGCCGCGGTACTTCTTCACCTTCGGGTCCACCTGTTCGGATTTTACGGGTCGGACCTTACCGGAGTTGTTTCTGCTGTACCTCTGTTTCAAAACAGAGTTATTGGTCCCTCCTCCGTGAACCTCCCTGTTCGCCGGAGAATTGGAACATTTCTCCATTTTGATTTCGTGAACGAACCTCTTCATTCTTCGGTGTTGGAAGTGTTCATATTCATCGTCGTCGCTTGAGGTGTCAGTCGCGTAGTGATCGGTGACACTGATCCGTACAACTCTCGGAGCTTCATTCAGAAACTCCGATTTCACAAACTTGTTTGTGATTATCTTAGTCTCTTTCATGGTGAAGAAGAAGAATAAGGAAGCAGCAAAATCTGCGCATCAATGGCGGACTAATGAGAAGAAGTAGGGGAAAGGAGAGAGTCTTGGAGAAGTAGCAGAGTCAAAACGCGAGAATCACTGATATATATACACACACACTAAGAGGATCTTTTATTTCATATTTCAGATTTGTGGGGGAAGTAAAATTTTTAGGAAAGGTCATTAAAGAAAAGAAAGTTTACTAATTTTAAATTTCAAATTAGCGCTGGTGTTAAAAACTTAAAATTTCAAAAAAAAAATCAAAATTGGAATCTTAATTGGGGACCAAAGCGCAGATTCCGGTGAGTTCGATGCATGCGACTCGCCGCATTTACGAATAAAGCCGTTTCGCTATACGACATGGGGACCGTTTGGCCCGGTAAAAGTGTCTCTTTTTTTTTAAAAAAAGAAAATATCAAACATATTTGGGAAAAAAATGGTACTCGTAGGACTTGTAATACTTGGTGTCCAAGTATTTTCTGATTATTTTTAATTATTACTGATATGAATGTCTTGTTATTCATTTTAACCATTCGTTTATTCATTTGAATTCAGAGAGTTTATTTGTTAGTTCTCTTTCTATTTTTAGGCCCGGTAAAAGTGTTAGTTTTATCTTTCTTTTTTTCCCCCAAATAAGGTAATTGTAATACTTACTGTCCAAGTAATAGGATGGGCATCCAAACGAATTTATTGTTCATTTTTTTGACCTGATTTTATTGCTCATTAATATATCACTAAAATTAAGAGATACAAAGAATCAGATTAAAAAAATAATATTTCATTTAATAACATATAAATTGTATACGTACATTTCGGGGGGGGGGATTGATAGTCCTCGTTTAATTTCAAAGGAAAGATGCACATTAGCTAATCAGGTTAAACAAAAATAGTACACGTTAACTATTTTTCATATATATTTGCAGAAATATGTAGTACTACATATTTTAGCATGATTTCCCAGTGAGTTTTGTAAATGTAACGTGAGTATATTATAACAAAGTCAACACAATTTAGTAGGAGAGGTATGATCATAATAAAATAATGGTTATTGGCATGTATTGTATAAAACAGTGAAAGCGACTTTTGCGATATTAAAATGTCAAAAGAGAAGTAGTAAACACATCTATTAATGATTTCTGCTAAAAATATGATTTGGCATGCCTTGCCGTCCAAGTAATACGTCATATTTGGTAATTTGTTTATGACTTTTAGAAGTAGATATGTAAGTAAGATAAATGATTGAATGAGTTTTTTTTTAAAAAAAATGGTTTTTTAAACACGTGTCGTATGTTTGATATTATCATTTAATTAATTAATAAAATTTCCTTCTTATTTTTCAAATAAAAATATAGGATATATGTTATTTTTCCTATTTTTTGTTGCATGTTGTTGAGCTCTACAAATACAAATAAATTACGGGGTCATTGTTCTTAGTACCGGTAATATGGGTCGGGTTAATGGGTTCGGCCAAATAAATGGGCTCATGCCTAAAAATCTGAGCCCGTTTATTATTCAGGATAAACGGGTCAGGCCCGTTTAACTATTTAAAAAAAATTATTATATTTTTTAAATAAGTTAGATCTCAATGTTTTCAGTTCTTAGTGGTGTTGTGTTTAAAGACTTCCTATTTTTTTTATTTGACATTTTTTCATATTATATTTATTTATTTTACTATTATTAAATTTAAAAAAATGTGTTCATATGTTTTTGTGATGTGAGTAGATGAAAAAAGAAAGAAAGTAAGAACGAAATTGGTTTCATAGTACGAATGTATAAAAGAAAATAAATGTGACATGGATAGATGAAAGAGAAAGGGAGTAAAAATATTTTTAAAAAATTAAATTAAAAAAAGAAAGAGCTAACGGGCCGGCCCGTTAGCCCTTCTGAAGGGGCTCGAGTTGGAAAAATTCCAACCCATTTATAAATGAGCTAAATGGGCTCGGGCTGGCCCGTTTTACCATCACTAGTTGTTCCCTTATTTTTTGCAACAATTAATGATTTAACCTGGTGGTTCATGTTTGCTTTATTTAGGGCCTGTTTAGGAATCCATTAAGAGAGAAAAAAAAGTTTATTTGAAGGGTAAAAACCCATTTGGCATATTCAGACTCGTTTGGGTACACGCCACACGGTAGCATTTATTGGACTTTGAAAAAGTTACTTTTCCTATAAGCTCATTGAAGTAACTTTTGACTTTTTTTTACTGGATTTAAAAAAAAAATCATTTTTCTCACTACCAATCCAACACATAAATCACATTTACAATATGAATTTTCTTCAATCTAACTTTTACAAAAGCCACATTAAAAAAAACCATTTTTCCACCACTAATCTAAACAAGCACTTAATCTTTTATCTCTACATGAGTTGATTATTCGGGGACAACAAACACACAAAAACAAAGAGTGTACTTTTATCTTAAATATAATGCCTCATTTCACTATGTTTCTTAAATTTATGCTACCTCGGTCTTTAATAAAAAATATTGTTGACAATGCAAATTACAATAGTAAGATCATAGGAGGTAGTATATTTTTTCGCTAGACATATAGGTAACCTCCTTCTATTTGAGATAGTGTTTTTTTTAAATAATTATCTTTTTTTATATTATTCATCTAGTATCTGGTTTGAGATTCGTAGTTGCCCCTTTCAACATAAGTATCTCTTATAAAACTCAATACCCAGAAAGATCTAGCCGAGTCTTACACCACTAAACCAACTCTATATTTGTTTAAAAAAATTATCCTTACTGACTACACATATTAAAAAGAGGTTCTTGTCACTAGGCAAAGGTAGTTTTTGATGTAAATAATTAATGAGGTATCTTAAAGAAACTAACACATTTTATTTATAAATAATAACTTAACTAATTATTTTAATGTTTACAAATAGATGTCTAGTTTTTATGTTTAGGATGGAAAGATTTTGGCCACGCTCTACACAAATGATGCAATCAAATGCTCACCTCAAAATATGACATAATTTTTATTAATTTGTTTATCAGCATCCTTTAATTTCTATTTAGCCAGTTTGCATTACTATTAACACTCATTGCAAAAGAGGGACTGAAATTATATAATATGAAGTTAAGATTAGTTACGTGTGTTTACTGTTTAGCATCATTCTCTAAGGAAAAATGACAATCAAGCTCCCTTTTAAAAAATTTAGTATACTTTTTTCACACACACAAAATTAACTATACTTAAATTTCTCAAGTTACGTAGATTGTCAAAAATATTAGCAACGTTTAGTATTATTTTATATTGATATTTTTTTATATATTTAAATATTAATAGCAGCATATTTATTTGGTTGCTGCCTGTACTTAAAATTAAGGGACCAGGGGTGAGATTGGCACTCTATTACAATGAAATGGCAAATGGGTTACGTGAGGAGGGGACCACACGTGTCGTTCGTCTGTGTCTTTGTGACGTCATACGGTCACAGTAAAACTTTGACCGCCATGAAAATTAATGAAGTAATCATTTTTTTGTGAAATTTTTATTTTTAAAAATGATTTAGACGAAAAAAATATTTGTGTACTACTCTTATTCTTTTTTTTTTTTTTTGCCGTTGTATACTACTCTTATTCATGGGTAATAAAAAATATTGACGCACAATTTTGAAAAAATGCTTCCTTCCATTTCGATTATGTGACATGACTTGTAAGCTGCAGCCGTTTTTATTGACCTTGTTTGTAAGTTGTAACTTTAAACTACTGACGCTGTTTGTGATGGTTTTTTTTATTGGGTTTATTATATAAATCTGATTTATGTAAATTGAGATAAATTTTTTTAATATATTTATCTTGTAGACTGTAAAAGCACCTCATAGACCGTAAAAACTACCTCGTAGACTGTAAAAGTTACTTCGTATTCCGTGAATCACAATTCATAAATACTTATAGAACTTCCATAAGCTAATCCAAACAACCTCTATATATTTTATATAGCTAGGTTATAAAAATTAAAATAATATTTCACTGCTCTATGTGTCTTTTTCATTTACACAATGTCCTTTAATAGGAGAAAATGTCCTCTAATTTTTTTTTTTTAAATATAGATGAATTTATTCACCCATATAGAGGGTAGGTGTAGAGATGAAGCTGTTATGTTATTAAAAAATATTACTATTTGCACACATGTTCATATATACTGCTAATCTAACACAGATATGAAATAAATCAAAGAGGGAAAAGGTATAATTTGTTCTACCAAGAGAAAAGGTATAATTCCAACACTAACTTTAGACAAGATTTTAGTTAGATCCTTTTAAGTTTATAAAGTTTGTTTTTTCATTTTTTTACTTAAATAGTGAATTTTTTGTGCCAATCTTTATTATTTTTTTTCAAAAAGTTAAACTTATTATGTCAACATTTAAAAATATTTAGTCATTATTTAAAATGTCAATGTCACCATTTTTTGTTAATAGCATTGGGATCGACTGGAGGATTAAAAATACTTTATAAAATTAATGAATTAACATGAAATCTTACTTAGCATTAGATATACACTTTTTTTTTGGTCAATGATTAAATATACGCATTTGACATCATAAGATATCATAAAATTTATATATTATCATGGGCTAAACCAAAAAAAAAAAGAGCATAAAATGAAGCTTTTATTTGGTGAACTTGGTAATAAATCAAAGTGAAAAAGTGGGGAGAAGAATTTATTGTCACTTTTATAGAGAAGCATGAAGATAAGGACCACAAAAATTCCATGTGAATGATAGTACTGAATAATAATACAACTGCTCTGTTGCTGCTGGTGACTTGGTGATGAAGCAACAAACAAACACACTCTTTTTAGTCTTTTTCTGTCGTTATTTTTCAGTACTCTCGCATCACGAAAATTCAGGGAATTTGCTTCCTTGTATGGGCATCTCCAATAATAAATGATAAAAAGAATGCGTGTCTTCGCCTTCCTTTCCCGTGACCCTTCATTTTTATTTTTGGGTGAATTTCAGTTAGGCTGGAGGATGTGATCACCACCTGAAATTTTTTAAAACTTTGCTGTACTCTCTTATATTAAAATTAAATTAAATTTTAAAAAAAAAAGACAATAATGTTTTTAATTTGTTTATTTTATAAATATTCATATTTATCTTATAAATTATCAAAATATTTTTAATTCCATAAGTTCTTTTAAATGCATTTATTTATCTTATAAATATTTTTATTTATCTTATATATACTCTTTTAAAAAAATTAAAAGAAGGGCGTCATAATCTTATCACCCACAAAACATAATTTTCTTTTAACTCTTTGGATGTAGTGAAGTTTAAAATTTTTTTAAGATTGATTGGACATTCCTTTAAGCTCAATGAAATTTTCCTTTCATTTTTTCCCACAATACTTTTTTTTCTTTAAAAAATCATTTAACATGTCAAATCCCATTTGAGACCTTTTCGCAAATGTAAGAAGTTTTTTTTTTCCTTTTTAAGCTCTCTCGTGTCATTAATTGATAGCTCTTTACTTGAAAATATGGTAATTTTTATTGTGAATTAAGCTAAAAGGAAATTATAAGTATAGTTTATTGGATAGAAATCTATCAGATATTAAACTGATATGTGTGTGTGTCGGGTATATATATATATATGAGTGGACTAAATTGAAAAAAAGATTTTATGAGATGCTAAATTGAAACTATTTTGTGTTACATAAAATGTCAGGTTTTTAATATTTTTTTAATTCATGAATTACACATTTACACATGTGGCTATATTATTTTTCCCCAATTCAAAGGCTTGGTATAAAATTTAATTATTAAGCACAATTTTTTTTGGTCAAATGAGCTTGAGAGGGGGAAAAAATTACCGTCCACAACCTCAGAGCTTTACATAGTTTAGTCAGATCCAGATGTGGCAAAGGTGAGTTTATAAGAAACAAATAAATACATACATAAAACTGTGATAAAAAATTCTATAAAGTCACAACTTAAAACACATTTTTTTTAAAAAAAAAGGCAAAAAATATTGGGAAAGAATAAACGATGATGGTGGAGAGATGGGGGTGAACATGGTGGCTAAATAAAGTTGTAAGTTGCTGCTTTCAGTATGGACAGCTAATAACCACCGCTAAATTCTTAGCTCCACTTAACATTCCAAATCAAACTCTTATTCTTTTGGTCACTTGCTGTGCCAGAACAAGTTGAATTGATTTCTCTCTCATTAAAAAAAAAAAAAAAAAGCATTGAGTAGTCATTTTTCATGACGTTCAAAACGGAAATCAAACATAATTTGTAATTTGTGAGGGGAGTTGGAGGCAATTTGTTATTTTGTTCCCATAGCTAGGCTTTAATTATATGTGTAGATATGTATTTAATTATGAGCAGATTATCTTTATTTTTTACAGGAACTCGTGTTAAGGTAAGCTAACCGAACCGCCGCGCGGACTATTTAACTCGCTGTGATTGTTAAATGGATATTCAAGTTGTTACCGTTGATATTTTCTTGCACATACATTTAGAGATAGTCTCTTTAAAGGTTTCAATCTTAAACTGCCATTAATTATTTCACTTTTGCGTGTTTTACAGTTCTTTTTATTTTTATTAGAAAAGAAAAGAAAAGAAGAGTTTTAGGATAGAAGTGTCTATTTGAAGGGGTAATGTGAACAAAAAATAGGGAAAAATCACAAGATCTAAAAAAAAAAAAAAAAGGTAATCACCAAAAGTTTCATGAGAAGCATACAATGACAAGTTTAGGTATGGGAAATAATAACATGCTATGTTATTCACTTGTTATTGAGACATTTTGATTATTCTTTTTTTTACTATGCAAAGAATTTACAAAAGCGAATCTAATGACTAATTTCTCGAATATTGTTGGGCTCAAGATAGGACTAATTCTCCCAAACGAACTTTATCCATACACGTCGCCCCAATGATCGAATCTGAGACTAGAGAGTTTAAGGGAACATAAATTCCTTATCACTTATACAAACCCGTGTCGGTACCTTTTGGTGATTCTATTTCTTTATTAGAATCTCATAGTGATTCTTCTTTATTATCTCGTGATGAAGTATTTATGTACTTATTAGTGTAAAGTATGTAAATATTCATAAAA
The DNA here is from genome assembly GCA_037074505.1 of Albizia julibrissin. NCBI lineage: Eukaryota > Viridiplantae > Streptophyta > Magnoliopsida > Fabales > Fabaceae > Albizia > Albizia julibrissin. Next base: position 2,321,483 of record CM073487.1, on the reverse strand, counting down.
ATGTTAAGGTGTAAATTTATTTTAAATTTTTTTATTAAGTAGCAATGTTATTTTAAAAGTTTTTTTAGGTTCAATGTTACTTCGAAATAATTAAAATAGAATAATGTTGCTCTCTACTGTTAAAACGTTAATGATCAATATTAATTTTTTAATAATAAATGTTAGTTTTTTAAAATAATAATAAATATAAAAAAAACTTTCAAACAAAATCACCGCTCACCAAGTACTTTTGGAATAAATTTGTCTTTGACAACTTTCACGTGAGATATTTTCTTAAAAAAAAGCAGAGATTGATGGGGAAGGTATCCAATAATTAAAAGCCACCACCGAGAAACTGATTGCAGGCCAGATTTTCTTGTCAACTCTGTCTGTCCTATCTCATGACAAAAGGACTTTGTACTTAAACATTTTTCATGCTTCTTTACTTTATAATTTCAGTTCCTATAAATAAACAATTGTTTCCCTACTCTATATTATAGGGGGTGTTTATGATAGCTTTTTTGAATCGGGTTTATTATATAAGCCCGATTCACGTAAATTGATATAAATCTCTTTCACATATTTATCTCGTAGACCGTGAAAGCACCTCGTAGACCGTAAAAGCACCTCGTAGACCATAAATTACAATTCATAAGCACTTATAAAATTTTCATAAGCTATTCCAAACAGCCTCATAGTTTATACCAATACCAATCTAAAATAAATGAGTGTGACATCCGTTATTTATAAATATAGTATTTGTTTTGAATCACTTTTAATAGGGTTGTCCATGGACCGGACCAGACCGGGTTGGGCCTCAACCCGAGGTCTGGTCCTTATAGGACCTCGGGCTGGACAAGTCAGCCCGAGGTCCGGTCTGGTCCAGCACCAGCCCGAGCTCGGGCTGGATCAGACCGGTCCAGTGGACTGCCTGGACCAGTCCAGGCAGTCCAGGACCTATTTTAATTTTGTTCTCCCTCTTGTTTGGATTGATGCAAAGAGCTAGGGACAGTGGAAAAATGCATAATAATACTTATAATTGAGAAAAATATATCACAAAATATTAAAACTCATTCATAAATCCATAATAATCTCCAACAACATTGAACATGAATAAAAAATAACAACATTTAAGTTACTTTAATACAATCCATAACAATCAATTAAACACATTAAATCTAATAAGTATAAAAAAATTATTTGAGTTTTGAGGATTAAAAAAAATTATACAAGATATTTTTTTAAAAAAAAAATCGGGTCGGACCGGACTAGACCGAAAGGTCTGGACCCTTGACCCGATGTCCGGTCCGACCCGATCAGTCTGGTCTGGTCCGGTCTGTTTAAAGTGTCTTGGACTGATTTTTGGTCTTCTGGACCGGGTCGGGTCGGACCGGACCAACCAGACCACCGGGTTTTTTGGACATCCCTAACTTTTAATATTTTTTAAAAAAATTATTTATATAAATCGAGATAATATTACTCTTTTACATTTACCGCATATATCGTAAATCACGATTAAAAATATACTTTTAAAAAATTTAATGACTATTCTAAACAAACTAATAATAATTCATAAACACTTAAAAAAATTAGAGCACATCTCGTATGAATGAGGCCCGTCAAAAGATATTGGACAAGGAAAGCTGAGCTCAACCAATTTTGCGAGTGGAGCTTCCGACTAAAACACAATGGCCTATACATTTATTAAATAAAGAAATAAAAGATAACATTTTCTTGCATTGTATTAGTGCTTTTGTTTGTTTATATACAATATATGTAATGTGATGATCATGGGATTGGATATTAACGAGATCAACTGCAATGTTATATTGTAACTTCTAAGTCTAACCATAACTATTTGTTCAAGATTAAAATGTCTCCATTAATAAATCGGAATCTCAAATTCAACGTTTACAGTACCATTTAATTTTTTAGGCAATCTTGTTCTAAATTCTCTCACTCACACCCTGCCCATATTCAAAGCCTTCAACGTACTATTTTCCCCCTTAATTAATAATTAGTCATCTATTTAATTATTTCCAAAGCTTGCGCTGAATTTATAATTTATTGGGAAAATTACATTCAGGTACATACTATTTCCCCCCTTAATTAATAATTAGTAATCTCTCTACTTATTTACAAAGCTTGCGGTGAATTTATAGTTTATTGGGAAAATTATATTTAGGTATAGATAAGAGACAAAAAAAATGAAAAAAAATGGTCATTTAAAATATCAAAATTGCCAATTATGAACTTATTAATAGATGTTTATGGACTTGCCAATTGACACCCTTAAATTTATCAATGGACGCCCCTAGACTTGTCAGTGATGGGTTTATGGACTTGTCAGCAATTTATTATAAAAAAATTTCACAGAACTTTTTGACAATTTTGATATTTTAAGGAATTGTTTTTCATTTTTTTCTCCTATCTAAAACCTAAATGTAATTTTCCCATTATAGTTCTCTTAAATCACTCACACCTTGCTCATATTCAAAATTAACACCTCAAATTCGTGGCATACGTAACACAATATATAAGTCCAATTTGATAATATATAGAGTATTTAATAAAAATAATCTTTTACGAGATTACTATTTGAGTTCAAGATCCCAATTTTAGTTATTGTCATTTATTTAAACTCGTGAATTTGACACTCTTAAAGTAGAAAGATATAAAGAAAGAGAAAAAAAACTCACTTATATGATATTTATGCTTTAGAAGAAATTAGTTTGGGGATAGTCCTGTTTAAAAAAGTGATATAAGGAAGTGTGAGATCAATTAGGGGTGTTTATTTTTTTTTCATCCTGATCCCAAGCAAATTGGGATAGGAAAATTATGTCCTGAAATTTTTGAGACGAAAAAAATTCAAATTCAAAATCAGGATCGGGAATGGGATTTCCCTATCCCGAAATAATATATTTGTGTGTGTGTGTGTGTTTTTTTTTTTTGCCCCTTTTTGAGTTGTCTAACTAAATTCATGCAAAAGAAATTTTAGATAAATTTCATTATATATTTGATCATTAAAGCTTTGTGGACGTTGAATTAGTGAAATGAGTCAATTCTACAGTCAGAGGCAAAAAAACTCTCAAAAATTAGTGAATTGAGTTAATTTCAAAATGTAACAATGCACTTGGAAGAACTCCAACCTCAAATGTAACTGCTAAAACTATCATATTTTTATGTGCTGATCTTATTATTTTATGTCTTAAGAAATTCTTCTAGGAAACCTACTCTTATGGCTTGCCACTATTATAAAAAAAAAAGAATATAACAACATAAAAAAACTCAATATAGAAAAAAAGAAAGAATGGAAATTCAGAAAATTTCAGATCCCAATCCTAAGAAAATTCCGTCAGAACGAAAAATTCTCAAGATCATAATCGAGAATCAAATTCTTTCCCAGACACTTCTCAAAATTAGGAATGAGATTTCTCATTACCATCCCGATTCTGAACAGCCCTATATTAACATAGAGGTAAAAAAAAAGGGGGGGGGGGGAGGAAGGATCCGATAGTTATTGTTTAGTTGTTGCTGTTTCTTTTAAACCATCATTTTGAAGCCCAAATTACCCCGCGAAGGGACGGAAACGACGTCGCGGGCTCGGCTTGCTTCGAGAGTTCGAGTTAACCCCTTTTTCGCGCTGCACGCACGCAGCATTTCCTTCCCTCCAAGCTTCCACTGCCAGAGTTGCCGCCGGAGATGGAGTACGTCAGCCCCGAAGGTCTTCGCTTGGACGGTCGCCGGCCCATGGAGGTTCCTGTCATCTCTGATTCTCTTTCAATTCCCAAAACCATGTTCAATCTCTTTGCCTTTATCTCCGTCCTTTCCCCTCCTTCTGGAATTGAATCTCTGTGCCTATTTTGAATTAATGGTTGAGATTTTCGGTTTCTTTCTCTTCTAAGAATGACTCTTTTACATCTCCTTCTCTTTTTTAAACCTCAGATGCGACAGATTCGAGCAGAGATTGGTGCTGTGGCCAAAGCTGACGGGTACGGCGAGTTTGCTTTGTTGGGTTTCATTATTATTCGTTCTCAATTCGTTTTGAAATTTTTGACATTTAAGTTTCATGCCTTTTGATATTTGTAATTTTTTACATGTTTCAGAGTACTTGATGACGGGCTTCTTTCGTTTTGCTTTTCAGTTCTGCTACTTTCGAGATGGGCAATACCAAAGTGGTTGCCGCCGTTTATGGCCCTAGGGAGGTAACCTTTGATTATTACCTCGTTCATGTTGAATGATTTTTCAAAAAATACGATGTTGAAATGCTTTTTAGATTGAGACGTTGTTGCTTTTGTTTATTTAAAATAATGTTTTCTGCACTTCAGGTCCAGAATAAGAGTCAACAGAATAATGACCAAGCTTTGGTAATTTATTTCAACATTGGTTACTACCTATAATGCTTTGAATGTTTGTTTCATTGTTCTGCATCTTAATGAGCATTGCACTGGATATTCTATGATAGAATTAGAGATTTTAATCAGGTTTATAAAAGGAAAACCAAAGGGACAGTAAGGGATGGTGGAGGAGGGAACAGTAGGGTGGCTGTAGACTTAGACTAGGCACTGCGGTCACGTGTCACTTTTTGATTGTTGCTTATATTTTGGGTTTGCTATCTTTTGGCGGGGATATGTTGGGATATGTTGTATTTTGCTTAGAAAGTCTTAGACTTAGGAGGGGCTGGTCTCACGAAGTGCCAGAAGGACCTTGCTAGTGCTTGGCTGTGTTTAGTTTCTGTATTTCTTCATTGTGACAGGGAATAGGATTTTGCTTAGAATCATTGAATCCTCTTTTGTACTCTGATTCTAACCTCTAGCCATTAATAACAAAGTCCCTGAATTTCCCTCAATCTTCTGGTTCTCGCTTAATTTCTGCCATTTGTGAGAAGTATTTGCACAGGTTCCTACCATTCTATGACTCTGTATGTTCTTTCGATTTTGCAGGTTCGATGTGAATACAGCATGGCTACTTTTAGCACGGGAGATAGCAGGCGGAAACCAAAGGGCGACAGGTTTTTTCTTCTTTACTCCATGTTCCTAGACGTTTTGCACTATTTTCATTTAGTTAAAGGAACACTGCCATGTCTAAACCTTAGATCCTATTTGCAATTTATGTCGTGAAAACATTTAAGTATTATCCATGCATATAGTTTGTACATGTCTTGAAATGATAGTGTTGGATTGACATTGATGGGAAGGAAATGTGGTATTGGATGAGAAATTCAACCGGAGAAGTTGTGCCATTGAAAATATTTTATACTGATCAAGAAGTGGCGCTTATATGCAAGAGGTCTTTATAAGAGACATGGAAGTCAGGAATTGCACTAACACGGTCTTTATATTTTTCCCTGACTAATATGGACAGATCTGTATGAGACTTGAGAGGCCAAGGAAGTATTATATCTGCATATTGGTTCAAAGAAAGCACTTATCGTGGTTAATAATTCATCATGTAATTTTAAACCACACTCACCAATCAGCTATATGTCAATTGGCATGGAAAGCAAATGTTCTTATTGATATATTAGGGGCTGTCAGCTTGTCATTGATTCAGACTCTAGGATATTGCTGCTCTCAGTATGCTTTAATTTTTTTTATTCTTTCACCATCTGCATTCTATTTCAACCAAGCATCTTATTGCATCAATTTCCAATTGTTTGATCATTTATAATTATGCATCTCATTTCATTTGTCTTAGTTATGGTATTAAGTTGGTTCTGAGTACAAAGATCTCTTGTACTAGATTTATGGCTTTTTGCCTCCTTTCTCAAGAATCTAGATACATGATCTTAAGTTTTTTTTTCCGTGGAAACTTTCTCATGCTACAGGAGATCCACAGAAATTTCACTAGTGATCCGACAAACTATGGAAACTTGCATAATGACACATTTGATGCCTCGTTCCCAGGTTTTATTAGAATCAGACAATATGTTTGTAACTTTTGGCGTTACAGCTTTTTTTTTTAAAAAAAAATAATTGTTTGGTTATTCACATTGCAGATAGATATATATGTCCAAGTTCTTCAAGCAGATGGAGGTAATAGAAATCCCGAATTGGGAATTATTAGCTCCTTGTCATCTTGCTTTCATTCCCTCTGGTGCTCATAGTTGAGGATTGAATGAATTTTGTTTTGACATTACTCATGCAGGAACTAGATCTGCTTGCATAAATGCTGCAACATTGGCCCTTGCAGATGCTGGTATCCCAATGCGTGACCTTGTTACTTCTTGTAGTGCTGGATACCTGAACAGCACTCCCCTGCTTGGTAAATTTGTTCTTCTGCATAAAATTTTCTTTGGCCATGTAATGTCTTCTTTTTTTGATTGAATTTCAATTTAGCTATGCATGGGCCTACGCAAATATTGAAAGTGGCCATGTAATATGGACAGATTTGAACTATGTAGAAGACAGTGCTGGAGGTCCTGATGTAACTGTGGGATTTCTGCCCAAATTGGATAAAGTGACATTATTTCAGGTATTATACATTTTATATTCTTGTCTTTATTTGAATGTTTTATGTGTCTCCTAACAAGTTGCCACATTGCATTTGACTGACATTCTTGTCTTGTTATCATCTTGTCTTCTTCAGTTTAAAAACCTTGAACTATCTACTCACAAACAGATTTCTCTTAATGTTTCCCTTAATAGTGCAATGCGTTTCTTGTTACTCCATTGTTCTCATTACAGCTTTATCGTGCATTTTCCGGCTATTTTGTTCAAGAATTTAGTACTGAAGGTTCTTGTTTTACTTTGATGGCGTGTGGTTCAAGGGTTCACGAACCTTGTCCTATTTCCCATTTATCTTTTGGACTAAGAGGCAGATTATCATGGGCAATTCTCATTTTATTTTGTTTCTATGGTATAGATGGATTCTAAACTACCAATTGACATATTGGACAATGTTATGCAACTGGCAATTGAAGGCTGCAAAGCAGTTGCAAACTACATGAGAGAAGTAAGAACCTATGTTCACATTGCAATTAATCATCAAAACACATCTTAGCTTATATTGTTTTCTTTGCTTAGCTTATCTAATTTCTTCATTGGTTGGCAGATTTTGCTAGAGAACACTAAGGAGCTAGAGTATCGGCGTGGTGTATAGCTTTGTACTGAAAGGAAGAAACTCTTTCCTTTTTTTGCTTTCATTCTGAGCCGTGTAGTTTTTAGATAACCAGAATACTGCCATGCTTCTTATATCTTAAAGGTCCTATGTTTCAGATATCGAAGGTAACATGTCTTTTAGAAGGGGTCCTGCCCCTTTTTCAATTTTGATTCGACCCTTTGTTACCCTGTAAACATACGGCACTGACTGTGAAACATAAGTTTGTGCGTGTTTGGAATAGTTATTGGAGCCTTCAAAAGTAGTTTTTCAATCATGATTTACGGTATACGAGGCAAGTATGTGAGAGGAGTTTTGTCTTGATTTACGTAAAAAACACTTGTAAGCTTTTCAAAAAGCTTATCCAAGCAAATTTTTTAGTATAGGGAATGAATGCGTTTAGCCATCCTTTTTTCTTTGTTTCCTTTTGCATATGACCTATATAGTTATGGTTGGCCTCATTATTATTATTATTTTTTCCTTTCATTGGATGACATTTCAACACTTGAGTGGTAAATCTTTGGTTACCTGGATAATTCATTTGCTTCTGTCAAACACCATCTTTCTTGGGAGACTTGCTTCTCAATCCACAAATGGCCCATGTTAGATTTCCCATGCTTGTATATACTAATGGGAATTTGGGTCAGTCCCAGGCTGGCTCGTCACGGGTTGCGGGCCCATTTAGCCCACTCCTTCACGGCTGGCAAAATGCCAACTCGAGCACGATAAGGTAGGCTGACGGGCTCTGACATTTTTTTTTAAAAAAAAAATTCACACTTTTTTTTTAATTTGCACTTCCTTTTTTTTTCATCCATTCACATCACACTTCTTTTCTTTTATACATTTGTGTTAAGAAATTAATTTCATTTTTACTTTCCTTTTTTTTTTTTCATATACTCACATCATAAAAACATATAAACACATCTTTTTTAAATTTAACAATAGTAGAATAAAAAAATATAATATGAAAATAAGTGTCAAATAAAAAGAATGAGGAAATAGTTAAACATAACATTGTTGAGAATACTGAGATTTGACTATCTAAGAAATTGAAGAATTTTTATTTATTTATTTAAACGGGCCAGCTCGTTTAACCCAGCCCATTTAGCTCAAAAATGAAATAAGTTGAGATTTTTCAATCTGAGCTTGTTTATTTTAATGGGTTAACAGACTCAACTCGTTAGCCTGGTCTAAATTACCAACTATAATTGTATATCAGAGTAATCATAGAAGACGTTCTGTTTCTAAAGCTGAGCCAATTTTAAAGAATCTGACTTCTACTTTAACCTACAACATATTGTAAGAAACATTATTTTCTCAAAAGATAAAGATGAATAAAGGTTAATATAATGAAATTTGATTTCTCGCTTCATTCTCCTTTAACCTACCTTACCACGTGTAAAAGGACATGTCAAGTGCAACAAAAGGCAAGGGAAACCCCATTTAAATGTATAGAGTTAGGATTTAAGGGGCAACACAAGAAAATCGCAACTTCCAATTCAAATAAAGCTGTCGCCTTTGACCATTCTGAATTGTTTTTAGGTGGCAAAACATTTTCTGGTTAATAAAGTGGCATTGCTTGTTAAAAGAAAATGCGTGCATTTTAATAATATCACCAGACATGCATGCCACTATATGACTTCAATATTTATGATCTTGAACACCATCTTGACTGAATTTGTTCTCTACTTTCTCTCATTCAACTAACAACCACCTTTTAATTTTTTCCCCATGAGAAATTGTTTGATCTTTATGTTTCATCCAACGTTTGGGCGATTCAAATGCTTCTTAATGGATTGCCTTTTTCTTTTCTACCCTTTTTTTTTAATTTACCTGATATTATAGCAATAAATTCATAGTTTTAATAAACTAATATTTCTTACTCAAATAAAATTTTTATTTGTACAATTATATCATAATATTATCGTTTCAAATAAATTATTAACATAAATTATGGACGAAGTAGATTTGATATGGTTTGAAAATAGTGTTATGATTTGATTTATTTGACTTGTATTAGTCTATGTATTTTATCATTTTGTGGCATTATTAAAATTCAAATCAGTGCGCACGCGGGGCAGGTGGGTTTTTTTTTTTTATTAATTTGTGGAACCCTACATTAATGGATGGAAGATTTAGATAAAATTTTTCAAAATATTCAATCATGTTCTAATGAGTAGTAAAATTGGAAAAAAAAAAATCTCTCATGATATTCCGATCACATTTTTTATGATAAAAATATAAAATTTATGGGAAAGTCTGTTTTCTAGGGTGAAGAGATAAAAGTCCGTTTATTTTAACAATAAAAACAAAAGTTAGGTCAGATGGACCATAAGTACAATAGGGTCCACAATGGTTCATTGGCCCAAAAACAAACGTCCCATCGTGGCTGAAAAGTAGGGTTTACGATTAAATACAATTATTCAAAAATACTTATCATTAATCAGATGTTTTATCCTTATAATTTCTCTCATTAACGGTTCCATACTTCCATAACCATTCACACACTACTTCACCTACCTATCAACAAATGACTTGTTAATTAAAGATTTAGTAAAACTTGTAACTATCATGTGCCAGACTTGAAAATCCAACACTTGAAGGTAAAAACAAAATCCATTATCCAATGGGAATAAGCTAATCTGGGTTCAATTCCTCAAAAGACTCGGTACAATTCTTCCCATATCAAGAAAAATGGCACAAAACCAATGATCCATATAAATAAAAGTAAGCATTGATCAATTTCAATTCCAATATGAAGACACTCTATACACATAATAAATATGGATGCCACCATATGCAGAAAGAAACCTCATCAAGTCCTAAAACCACACTCTGTACAACTTAATGCTTACTTTAACATGAAACCGAGACAGCTTCATGGCAAGGCTTTGTACAAAATTGTCAAAGACCAATTCTGTCAAGACCAAGGCGCTCGCTGCAAAAACTCGATGGCACAACCGAGAGCTGCAACCGCCCCGTCCATTCCTCACCTGGCTTCAGATTGATCGGTCTCTCGATCAGTGCCCCGTCAACACAAAGCATCTCTTTATACTCTTCATCACCAAAGTCCACCATTGATTTTGATTTCTTCTCCCATGGATTCCACACAGCTGCAGACAGAGGAGGACAAAGAAAGCATACTAAAAATAGGACAGACATTACCTTCTCTTTTCTGTTCTCATTTAAAACTAATGTTCTTGGCATCAATGAAGGAACTTGGTGAAAATTCACATTGCTCAAACACAGCAGTTAAAAAGTTTCCTCTTTTGTGATTCGGGCATGCAAAAACAAAAGTTTAGTAGCCCCATTGCTTACCAACATCAGGGAGACCTTCCTTTCTAATAACATATGTCCGCTTCCTCTCATGATCCAAAACAGCGATTACATTTGGAGAGCTAAGATAAACTCGATCCACCTGCCATGAAAGAAGAGTGCAATTTTAAAACTTTTTAATCCAGAACCCAAGTGTAGTAGTAACCTCAATCCTGTGAAAATTCAATTGCATCATGGAAGCACTAAAAATTTCATAGGCTGTAAAGATAAGACAAAAGATTTCATGCTTTTTGTTCAATTACACATAAAGGTTTAACTTATTCTTCCATCCCCACTCAAAATGTAAAGCAGCTTAGCAAATTAATTACATCAGATGTCTCATCCACTAAACATGATTTCTGACATGTTTACAAGCATTTTTAACCTAGAAGACATACCTCAGACTCAAATGTTATTGCATCTCCTTGTTCTGTAAAGCGTTCCTTTTGGGAAAGGTAGTCCAAGTAGTCAAGTGTCTCCAGACCTTCTATCCTCACCTCACTATATACACAGCAAAGTAGTACCTGTGAGCTCTAATTCCAGTCTTGAAGAAAAGAAAATTTTTAACCAAAGCATCACCAAAGAGGGAGAAAATTAAAGAGCATACATCATTACCAATATGATCTAAATCAGCCAATTCCAATAGATAATAAATATTGCAAACAGACATAATGCTTGCTACTTTTAATTCCTTCAAAACTTAGTATTTTGTCACAACACATCATTGAATTTAGTTTTTATATAACCCTGACCCAACGAGATGTTACCATTCCAGTACTTGCACAAATATCCAGAAAATGCCAGTTTCAAATGAAGAGGTCATGTATTGTTAGTCTTTACTCTTTAGAAGGACTTGAAGACGAAACGTAGTCCTCTTTGATCTTTTGGATGTTTCAATTCCCCGATTTATCGTCCCACAGAACAATCCATTTAACACATATATTTAGAAAATGATGGTTACAAATGAACAGGACAGATATAAGACCTTCGTAGGTTCCTGATGAGGAGACAAAGTCGATACAAAGTAGAACATTCACTATAAGAGGAAGATTAAGTATAGGAACAATCCATACCTGATGTCAGAGACCAGCAAGTATGTGTGGTATGCAAATGAAAAACTAAATGGCTTGCTATTGACATTTCTAACTCGTGATATCAACATCAGATCTCCATTCAACAAAAGAGCCACCCGAAGACGAAACTCAAAACTGACAAAATTAGGCATTTTGTTAGCTCACTAATGCTTGAAATTTGATTCTGAGCTGCTGGATTCATTATATCATAATCTTTCAATTTGAGGCATCCAGGATCGTACCCATGTGGCCAATATTTCATATCTTCTTCAGATGATTTGAGTAGCAAGTCAAAGAAGGATATCCCATTGGAACCATTTGTGGGCAGAGGAGGAGGATTATCATCAAATTTCCACATTTTGTTTCTTGCAAATCCATGTAGCTCCGGTGATCCACAGTTCCCAAACTTAAAGAGCAAAATAAGATTAAGATGCATGACTCGTATCTGTTGCAAGTTTAGGGAGAATGAACATAGGACACGGTAATTAAACATACCTGTGGAAAGCAAATTGGGATTCCTCCTCGCATTGCTTTTGGAGATTTGCCAGTTACCTACAATCATTAAACATGAAAATAATAATAACTGACTGAACTAACATTTGTATACAGTAAATTTGGTTAAAAACCCAAATATTTATTGATATTATCATCGGTCAAATAAGGTTCCAATAAGGCAGCCACTCCAACCACTGCTTCTTGACATCATTAGTTAGCAGGTTGGTAATCACATAACATCACAGCCTTTTCACTCAATTAATATTCAGCTCTGGTCGTTCAATGCCATATTGCTACCATATGTCTATGGATGGCAGGGCCATTGTATATATTAGGCAATGTGATGTGAGCAAAACGTAATATATCTGGCAACTATGAGATAAAGAAGCTCATATTCAATCAAGAGTTTCTTTCTTCCTTTTTTCCTTGCCATTTCCTTTGGCAATTAATATAGGTAATAAACATCAAAAGAAGGATATTTATTCATCAACCTCTAAAATACCCAATTTTTACTGGTATTTCTTGATTTATAAATGATTCAATGCTATATCCTCTACAATATGGAATACAAAGAATTTATCTGAAATTTGACATGGATTATCCCAAAAAAAAAAAAAAAAACAGAAATTTTTTTTGGGGTAAAAACCTTGCTGCTGGTGAATAGGAGTTCTTCTCCTAGCTCATTCTTCCATGAAGTGACCTGTCCTCCATGCAAGCTCACCTAAATTACATACTCAAATTAATCATTATGAACCAAATCTATCTATCATAAACTGAATTATCAATCAAATCACATAATCAAGGTGTTCTCACCCGTGCCGAAGCGCCTTGAGGGTTTCGAAGCAGAATTTGATCAATTCCATGAGAGTCCTTAGAAATCTTAACTGCTTCTCTATAGTCCCATACAGCTGCAGAATGCCCCATCCAAAAATAGATTCAGGCTGCACCTGAGGAGGCCCTACTGAACTTCTCAGATTCAAAACTCAGACGGCTAAGGATTGAAGGGAAAACAAGTTTATTCCTACAATTTGAGAAACAAGTGAATCTACCCCGTCAATTAAAAGAGGGCGAGAGGGGGAACTGGCTTTCAATACAACCTTCCATATCTCTCTTAGCTGGTATAATTCAGATCTAAAGAACCCAACCTTATCACCCAAAAGCAAAAAATCAATAATAATGAATGTCCATGAAATTCCTTTAGAGCCCTGAAAAGTCTTTAAAAGAGAAGCTGCATTTTGAACATTTGGCAACTAAATATGGAAATACCTGGCACCTACATAAAGGATCTCTATTGAAACTTGTCAGGTTTCCATCAGAAGAAGACAAACGTGATAAACTCAGTAAAATTCCAAAAACAGAGACAGAGACAGAGACAGGGACAGAGAAGACGCCCAAACTTAAAAAGCAGATGCAAAAACTTTTGGTACGATTCTCTACCGGAAAATGCAGCTTAGGGAAATTAAGCTTAATGACCAAAACCAAAATCACATTAAACAAAAAGTGACAACACAGAAACAAATCACATGAATAGAATAGATCACTAGAGTTGTGTGCATACTTACTCCAAATATCTTCGGAAGCAAGATAGAAAAGAGTAATGCAGGACCGTGCCAACAGGTTTCAGAAATTCACACGTGCCATGACATGAAGCAAAGTTTGTTTAATAGCTGTAACAAACGCGGAAAGGAAATGTAGAGATGAATGACCATTGGCAAAGCACTGCAATGTAGAAATAAAAAACCCTTTTCTTAGAAGCACTCATTCTGCGCGAAGCTTGAAATGGAATGTAATAAAAGATTAATTAACTTCAAACCAACCCAAGATTTTGAAAGCAAGAAATCTTACCGCTTCGATTGGTAGGTGAAAATAGAATCTGGGGATATGAGTTTCAAATAGAAGCAGCTAAAAATGAGGAGGAAAATCCGGTTCTGTAAAATGCGTGTCGATGTTGCAGAGATCTAGGGACGTGGAGATATGAGAAGTATTATGAAATAATAAAGTATGGAAACACGTAGGAACTACGAAGTACGAACCGTCTTAGTTTTGAAGAAATTTTTTTAATGAGAAAATTAATAATAATAAAATAACTGAAAATACTTAAATACACCTTCTGGGTAAAAGGAGCCACGAAAGCTTAGCTACCTTTCGGTGGTCTGTGAGAGAGAATCAAAGGCCAATGAGCCAAGAGGTCAGGGATGAAGTAAAAACTAATTTTTCACCCAAAAAGCCATTTTTATAGCGCACACACCTACACAAGAACGTAAGGCAATTTTTAAAAAAGGAAAAAAAACAAAACCAATGGCGTAGTTCAAAGGGCCATATCGCATGCTGCCTAAATTGGATCCTATTCTAAACTGATGGAATTGGTAAGTTACTAAGTTACACAGAGATCTGATTGAGTGATTTTAATTCAGATTCACTTTATTGTTCATTTGTGAAATAAATGCATGCAGATATGAACTCTCTCCTAAATATAAGATAATGTTGACTATTTTTTTAAATAATTAAAGAAACTATTTAAATTACTTTAAAATATTTATATTTGTTATTTTTCCTTCAAATTATTTTACCTAACTTATAAACTTATATATAATATAAGAATACACAGCATATGATATTATTAAACAATTTATTTTGCTTCTTTGATTTCTAAAAAAAAGTATAATTTTGTCTTATATTTAGAATAGGAGGGAGTACTATATATGCATTTTTGTTAAACTCGTAAGTTAAATTTTTAAATTTTCTGTTTTCAAGATTCTGGCTTTTAAAAGTGTATCAGCTACACTCTTAAACTTGCATTAACAGTAAATTTGGTTAAACACATAAGTTTATATATCAAATTTATCATTTTTATATTTCTAAAGCATAAAATTACATTAACTCCGCTAAAAATCCTTTTAACCTTTTTGATTTGATCATGATAGTAGTTTTATATATAAACTTCATATAATTTTTTTTATTAGATATGATAAATTAGAAATGTTGGTGGATTTAATTTTAATTATTCAGATTTAAAATATATTTAAATCAAATTATTATTATTATATTTTTTTATTGTTTAATTATACACTTTAATACCTATTTATTGATAGGAGTAAACACAATTTGAGTATATGATACTAGTTTATGATCATGAATTTGCTTAAATTTCAAACTCATAACTCTGACAACCTTCTAACATGGTAGAAATGAGTTTATATATATATATATATAAGGATAAGCACAAAAAATATCTAGAAAGCCTAATCTACAATCTTCCTCTCAACACATTTCTCATGGAACTTAGAGATCTATATAGATCTAACAGTGCTTTACATAACTGAACTAACTTTATGTTAGTATATTAGTCATGTTTTACTATTTTTGATCTTTAATATAAGAGATAATTAATCTTTTTATAATAATTAAATAAATTAAATAAATTATTTTAAAATATTTATATTTATTATTTTTTAAATAAACTAATATATAATTTAATAATACCCAACACATAATATAATTAAATCATTTATTTAACTTCACCAATCTCCTAAAAAGAAGTTGATTATCTCTTATATTAAGAGTTTCATATTTATCTTGCACTCTCCCATGTTTCTGAATGTAGATGTAGCAGTTTACTCAGTGACTATTATCCCTTTTAACTTTATTGGTTCGTCATAAACACGGCTATGTCAAGTAGTAACGCAAACCTCTTTGGCCACCAAAAAAAAAACCGCGTTACAGAAAAGAATATAGATAGGATGAACCATTTACCATTATCAAATCAAAACTTGCATACACAAATCTTAAAAATGCACGAATAAATTTTACATGCAAAGCATGATAATCAGGTTAACTTTCTTCAAGTACCGTCAGAAGGTTCGCCCCAATCATTAATTAATACACACAACTAATTATTTAATGGTTCAACCACACCCTCTCTAAACTAACACCTCTAATTCCGCGCAATTTACAAACTTTTTTAAGGATGCCATCCATCATGGCTCGTCAAATCTAATAAAATAAGTCTTTTTCCATCCTAAGGAAACTGATAACCAAATAAATTAGTTCTGGTCTTGATGGACTGAGATCCTAAAACTTAGCTGTTCCATCATCCCTCAGAATACTCTGTTAGCAATAGTAATTTTGGGCTCATAATATGCCAAAACTACACGATCAGCCAGTTCGGTTGCCGGTTTCCGGTTTCCAGTTAGCCAGCTGCCACGGCATCAGCTCGAGGACTCGTATCCAGTAGTTGATGCAGCTTCGCACTGGAGTTCTGTTTGTCATCACGATAATCATTGTCTTCCTCTGTAGTTCTATCATTAGAACCCGAATTATTAACTCTAGCTAACAAGTTTTCTGTGCTTATCGGTGTAGCCCTCTTGCCATCCATGCCGTTCAAAACTACTTCTTCTGTCTGTCCTTGTTGCACATTTTTCAGTTTTTCCTGAATGTCAAAGCCAATAGAGTTCTTAGTGTCACAAACTACCTGTATATGAGATAGAGATGTTAAAAGTATTTTGGAGAAATAAGTACCATTAATGCAGCATTTTCAGCCCTCAGTTTCTCAGAATTATCAGTCAAACGGTTAATTTCTGATTTCAGAGTCACATTCTCAGTATTCAAGGATTCAACTTTTCGTGCGAGTTCTTCAGCCTCAGCCTGAGCATGGGGAATATGAGCACATGAATTAATTACTAGCCAATTATATGTGTGATATCGATGAAGCTTGGCCACTGGTTAACGTCTTGAGCTATTTCACAAACTAGCTTATAAACAAGTGTATGGAACGTTTTTCAACACACTCGGAAAACCCCAGAATCTTACCTGCTTTCTTAACCTGGACCTTCTAGCAGATTCTCGATTGGACTGTTTCCTCCTCTCTCGCTTCAGCTCACGTTCATTCTGTGCAATCCAAACATTCCCAAGGAATTACAGACTAAATCAAAAGCTTAGTATTCTAATGCATCAAGCAAACAACTTTCATATAAAAGAATCTAGATATGATCTCAACAACTAGGTTGTATTAATTTCTTGACCATACCTGTAACCAGGCTTCAGGAGGAATCACTGCACCAGATTGGGCAACATTTGTGAGATTAGGTTTAGAATGAACAGTTTGAGGGTTCCGTAATTCCAGAGCAGTGATCATACCTGAAGAAACTACAGGTCCAGCCATTTTTCCTGCAACACTAGCAGGGACAACTGTCATCATCTTATTGGAAGCTGCAGTCTCTTTGGAAAGTAGAGTGGCCTGTATCTTAGCTTTCCCATCTCCACATGCTTGAACAGCAGGAAAAACATAATAGTCAGCACTAGAATTATGTTGAAAAACGAAGTCCAGAGTTCAATAGCTTCAGATGTTTTTAGACATTGTCCTATATATCACATAGGAATGCCAAGTATAAAATCTACTCATCATTAACTGCTTACAGAAGACACCAATAACTTGATTGTATCAAGAAAGGACATGATAAAAGTAAACCTCTATTTCCATCCCATCACCAATAGTTCAAACTTAATAATTTCAAAGTTACTAAGCGTATGGGACCGGCAAAAGTTTAAGAATTCCCTAATAAATAACCAGGTTGAATTTATGTGTATCATAGTGAAACAGAAGTATAGTGTTCCAAGGACAACTCTATTGTTCATCAAGATGTGACCCTTGGTGAAGAACAGAGTCATACCAGTGGTTGGTGTTCCCTCTCGGCTTCTTTTCCTTCTTGTTTGATTAGCCTGAGCATAAGATGGGCAAATATCATAATTTAATGTTTCAATTTTGCCAAACCATATTAAATAAGAAAAATATATTAATAGCGCATATAATTGGTAACATGCCAGAAAACAAGTGCTTATAGCAAGACAGTTCTCACCCCAGCAGTGTTGCCATCACTTCCATCACTTGAACCTTCAGTATCCTCACTGATCAAATCATCACAAAATTACTCACTTAGAAACAAGAATATACTAGAATAGCAGTCCTCCACTTCACCCCACCCAACCCTCAAAAAAATTTAGAAATAACAGTTTATTAATCAAAGTATACATATATAAACATATGGAATGAACAGAGGGATCAACAAACCTCTGCGATAGCCTATTTTCAACTCCTCGCTCAGCACTCTCGGCATTTCCATTGCCATTGCCAATAGACATTGCAAGTCCATCAAACTCTTTCAATTTCTTCATTAAACCCTGATCAGAATTTCCGGATGATTTGGTTGGTGTCTCGATGCTTAAAGGGGTTCCACCCTGCAATGTTACAGAAAGCCAAACCATCTTGAACTGCTGACATTCAGAGAATCATTAGTAGAGGGAGATCTAAGAGAATACAGAACTTACAGCAGGGGGAGATTGAATTCCTTGACCATGTGATTGTGGCCCCTATGTTTACCGAAATAACTCATAAGAGCATGCCATGAAACAAATTTCCAAACAGAGAAGCATATAGAAGAACAAGGAGCTTTAATAATTAAACAATGTTAAGTATTT
Source organism: Albizia julibrissin (assembly GCA_037074505.1). NCBI lineage: Eukaryota > Viridiplantae > Streptophyta > Magnoliopsida > Fabales > Fabaceae > Albizia > Albizia julibrissin. The sequence continues at coordinate 2,303,049 of CM073487.1, read as the reverse complement.
ACAAGTCCTTCATCCTGCTACAAGCAAAATATCAAAGCATGGAAAAATTAATAACATTTTGTATCGCACCCTAGAATGCATAACCAAGGGTTCATAAAAACCAAATGATGGCAACAAATTTGATTCTCATGACTTTCTTAACCTTCAACAACTCATTGTCCGGATTGATAAGTGATAAATTAAAGAATGCTTGAATTGACAAATAGACAGGAACATAGACTTACCATAGGAACTGCAGGATGAGGATAAACACCTCCATGAGAGTATATTGCTGCATAAGGCGCCCCATAAGGTGGCATCATAGGCTGAAAGAAATAACGAATGAACCAATAATATAAGATATGGTCCAGGACATCTAAAAAAAGAGCAGTAACTATGACATAAAGTAAATATGCTTCGTGGCGCTATGCTACCTGTGGGGGCCACATGTAAGGGTGAGGAGCATGAGCAGGAGCCATGGCTGAGTTATAGTATGGTGGCATGGTGACCCTTGGCCCATAATATGCCTGAAGACATTACTGACACTTTTAATCACCATTACAGCATGTTGAGTTTCTGGGAACAGTTATGTTTGAAAATTTACAAAACAAACCAAGGCAATTCTACTTTCTCTTTGAATTGAATTATAACTATATTGCTGTCATCATTGAAACAATATTCAACTTTTAGGCCATAATTTTATTGCAAGATAATTGCTTATTAAAAAAAAAATCTAAAAATAGACCCCCACATCAATAATAGACAAAAGAGTTTTGGAAACAAGGGTAAAAGGTAGGTTACCTGCATGGCAGCCCAGTCAGGATACAGATGAATATTGGTCGGGTTGATCTGGTTGGCAGGATCCTGCCCATAAGGTAAATACGTAAACAAAAATCGTTTAGGCACATAAATTTGTTCATGTGCAGACACTATGTTTTCACTTCTCAGCTTACCGTTGTCACTGGTGAAGAGGGTTTTTCAACTTTAGTAGACTTCCCTTCCTCACTGTTTCCCATGGCAAGCACCAAATGGGAAAAGAATCCACACGACTCCTTGATTATCGGATAAGCTGGATCAATAGGAACCACGTTAGACATCATCAACAAAAAAAGTGTTGCAAAGCAAACAAGGCAAAATTAGTAAACCAGGATTTAAAGCTAACTAAAGAAATCTCATTGCAGACTACGGATTAAGCGAGCAGCAAATTAGAAGAGCAAAAAAGACAAACCCACTTAACGACAGACAACATATATATCACAAAATAACTTCTGTTTGACCTTCGAAGATACTATAGGGATTGCATCATCCAAAGGTAGACAATGTTTTTATGACTCATCAAACCAAACAGGAAGCAACAGTCAAGATACCAAGACATTCTAGTAATATCAAAACCTCCAACATGAAGTTGGCAAAGAAAATCAAGTTTCAGATAAAGTATGAGAGTGATTGATTGATCCAGATGTTGAGTTTGCTGTTACCAATCAAACATGGAATGGAACAAAGATATTATTTGGTTTTCCATGCTGAATCGCTGATGTCATTAAGCAACCTGATTAACCAGACTAGAACATAGGATATTGATCCACTTGTGCCAGAGACAACGCCAAATCACCGGTCCTTGTACCATTGTTCTAGGAAGAAAAGTGATTTCTAAGACTATTTTCGGGATATAGTGAGAACCAGTATAGATTTAAAAGCTGGAGATTTTCCGGAGGACCATAAATCAAAATGAAAAATATTAGACGTGATCGAAAACAGACCAGTAGGGGTTAATTATGTCTTTCTACGCCCCACAGGTCGATGAAAAAGCGAAGGACACAACCAACAAAGAATAACCTAAACTAACACAAAAGGACAACTCATAGCTAAATGACAAATATACCCTTCACGCAAAATTGAACTTTCAGATGGATCAGGGATTGGTAAAAAAAATGACTGTTGCAATTCCTTCAGCCAACAAAAGAAAAAATTCCTCAAATTGCTATCAGAACCTTCAAAGATTATGCTTTATGAGATTTAATCCTCCGATCCATTACCACCGTCTTATCACTCCCATCTTCTGCTACTATCTTTCGGTTTTCAGTTACTTACTATTGGAAACTACATATAAAAAAATTGCCATGTGGGGGGCGAATAACCATTACAAAAATTGAAATGATTGCGCTTATACGAACAAATCAATGGCTGACCAAAAGGAAAAAAAAAAAAGTCAATGAACAGAAATTATAGAAACCCAATGTTTATAGCAGGTACAAAAGGAGATCCAGAAGCTGCAAACAATATCAAATAAAACCGAAAATTGAAGGTAGTGCTCGGTTGTGTGTTTCCACAGTACAATAAATCGAAATAAACCAGATAATTTACGCATCTTGCATGTGGAGGTAACCCAAACGGTTCTCAGACTCGCTGAAAAATAAACTTGAGATTTCCAGACAAATAAAATTGGCACATTCTTCCACATACAAAGACAATTAATGCAGCCGAGCTACCCCCTTACCCTCACTCTCAAGAAATTTCTCAGACCTCAGACAAAACTAAAATCTAGAAGAAACATTCAAAATCAAATCCTGAGAGCCGAACTCCGACTTTCAACAAAACAGAGCATGAAATTCCACATACCTGACGATTACCAAACTCTCAGCGTCACGAAACAACGACGAGAAAACCCAGAAAAGAAGCAAAATCCCCAAAAAAATTATTTGCGGAAACTGGGAAAAAAAAATCCACTTAGTTTTAACAGTAAGCTCGAGCTCAGAACAAAAATTTAGCATTCAAGGAAAGGAAAATTCACTGTACCTCTCAGCATTCATGCTATCTATCTCTACTTTCTCTCTCTAAAACCCGAGGGAAAGAAGCTCTGTTTTGACAGGAAGGAGGAGGAGGAGGTTGGGGGTGGGGGAGAAGGGAGAGAGAAAGAGAGTGCCAAGGCGATATCCACGTCACCAGACACGTGTCGTATATGGAGGATTGCGTAGACGTACACCGTATAGACGCATTGGGGTGTGGTGATTGTTGAGCTGGCCCATCGAGAATCGCGCTGACCATTTATTTTATTCTAAGGTCATTGTGGCCGTACACGTGGCTTCCTATCAATGGATGTACGCGTCCCTGTTAAGCGGGGTCCAACCTAGCCCCACCTGGCATGTGGCTTACGTGGGTTTGTGAGTAATTAAAATTAAAAAATTTAATAATAAAATAATAGCGGCAATTTAGGAAGCAAGGGAAAATCAAAATTAAATTAGATTGAATAGGTCCTTTGAAATCCACGAATAGCCGCTCTACTTAATGTTTGACCACATCAGAATATGTCTCAGTAAAGTTGCCCTGAAAGTATTTTTTGCGACCTTTGTTGATGCGGGTGTTGATTGGCTTGGGGATCATACTACTATTTAGTTTGTTTCCACAAGGTTTTGGGAGGTTAAAAATGCTTTTTTATATAAATTGAAACATAAATCATCTTATATAGTTATTTAATATATTATAAATTACAGTTAAAAAGTTACTTTCTAAAACTCTAATAGCTACTTCAATCAAATAAATATTGAGTTGAGACAGGACCATATGTTGGGACTATGCATGAAAAAACTTTTTGGTCTGATTGAGAGTTCCCTCTATCCAGGTTTTCGTACCTCCCCCAAATGCGTTTTGGAACTTTTGTTACTTTTTTTTATATTTATTTAGGATTATTTTTGAATTTTAAAAGTATTTATTTATATAAATTGAGATAAAATATATCTCATATACTTATCTCAAATGTTATAAATTATGATTAAAAAGTTACTTTTAAATGTTACAATCATTATTTTAAACATGCACTTAATGCCTATTTAGATTAGCGATAGAAATTACTTTTCTAATGTGATTTATAATATACGAGATAGGTTTGTGATAAGAATTTTATGTCGACTCGCGTAAACCTGTTTTTCCAACACCAATTTAAGGAAGCCCTTATAAGTGCAGCCGTTTGTGATCTCAATTAACAATTTACTGGTTATCCTGTGAGAAAAATAAGATTTCACGCCTTTTTCCAGCTTTTTCCTTTATGTTATATTCTTCTAAGCTTATTTTTTTAGAATTTTTTTTTAAATTACAAAATTCTAAATTAAGGATTTCTTAGAAAAACGAATTGTGAATTGCTTATTAAGTTTTATCATTCTATTATTAATTATTGGTAACAAACTTGATTTAAGATTTTACAATTTTTAAATTATTTTTTTATCTTTTTTCTTTTTTTAATGAATTATGTGCACTCAAAAAAATATTGAGTTGTCACACATCTATCTTACAGAGAAACCATGGTTAGATCATAAAATCTCCATTTCAAGGGATTATCTTATAAATATGAGGCTTTCAAACCTTCTATCGATTTCATAAAATTCAAGCGTATTTAGAGGATGTTTGGTTGGGCTTATACTTATTTATGTAAATTGAGATAAAACTTGTTCACATATTTTTTTCATAAATCGTAAAAATTACCTCATATATCGTAAATCACGATTGAAAAGTATAATTGAAAGTTTCAACCGTTATTTCAAACATCCTCTTTTTTTTTAACGGATACGCACTAACGTTTGACTTGGGTTAAGGTTACTGTTAAAATATTACGTTGATGTGCTTTTTTTTAGCAGTGTTCAAAGCTCTTTTAAAAAAATAATTTTATGATAAAAAACCCTTTTTATTGTTTGTAATTAGGTATATTGATTTTAAAAATAAAATAAATATTTTTATTATATTTTGAAAAATATTATGTTCCATCCGCATCAGCATCAGCATCAGCATCAGCGTCAATTCATCAATATTAATATCTAATATAAATTTATTACTGACTCGATTTTCTTCTTGGTGAATCACAATAAATTAATTTGAAAGGTATTTTTTCCCCTCATATAGGCCATAACCATACCTAGATATTTGTTGTTCTTTTTGCCTTTTGAGGCTTATTCTATTAGTTAGGAGCATAAGATCTTTGCTTCCACTCTGTTTTCAATACTTTTTTTCTTTTTTCTTTTGGGCTTTGGTTCCTTACCTCTGGCCTATGGTAGAATAGTTATATGCTCAAGCTTATAAACACAGTACAATTTTTATAAATGTTAGAATCAAGGTTGGGATAAACGGGTTTGAGTTTCGCGGAAGAGTTGTGACGAACCAAGGTTTAAGTTTTCACTAGGAGGGTTATCCAAATTTAGAAGATATTTGGTTTAGTTTATATTTATATATAAGTATGATTTACGTATATCAAAATAAAATTACTCCATATATTTACCTTACAAACCGTAAAAACTAACTCATAAACCATAAATCAATTTTGGAGGTTGGAATAAACGGGATTGTTTTTAATAAGATAATGCACGTGTTTAAGGGAAAAATACATTTTATAGATGTTGAGGATGTGAAAAAATGTTGACAAATGATAGGATATTATAAACACACACAAGATAATAAAATTACGTTAGAGTTTCAACTTTAAATCTTCAATTAGTACTATTAAATATTTTCTTATGTATAATCTTGTGACAATATTATATCATAACCAACCTGCGTTGATCTTAATGAAAGGTGTTGTGCCCACCAAAGTACAAAATCTCAAATTCGATTTTTAATTACACTACATGTGTGATCCTTATATTTAGTTTTGTCAAAATTCTAATGAATGTTTTTTAAATGTAACCCTGATTTTCTTATAACAAAAGCTTCCCTTATTAATCAATTCAGTTTTGAATTTATCTGACCGATCAGCATTTGATGAAACCTATGTAAGTACGTTAAATTAAAATTATATTAAAATGTTAAAAACTTTTATTTTTGAGACATTCATTTTTTCAAAAAAAAAAAAAGTCTGCTGGGAGAATTTCACATATACTGTATATAGTTCACTTTTTTTTTTTTTGAAAAAAAAAGGAGTGAGGAAGTAAAAAAAGAAAGAAAAAAGGTTGGGCACTTTAAGTGTCCAAAGATTGCGAATCACAAAAAAAAATGTAGTGAAATGCTGACTAGTGAAGCACCAATATGGAGAAAGTGAGAAGATGTAATATCTATAATTTATTTTCAGCCCTCTTTAATGGATTTGGATTTTTTGTTGTTGAGGTATCTTACAACTTTATTATGGAATGGCCACTCCTGAACGGTCATGTCATTTAAAGACAATCTTTGTAGCCAAAAAAAAATCTAAATGTAAAGAGAATTAGAAAAATGATTTTTTTTTCATGGAAAAAGGAAACATTTGTGAATGAAAGGGACGAGGGTTAAGGACCATGGATAGTTTATATGTGTGAGGATTTTATAGAGAATAATTAGAGGATACCCCTATAAATACTCTTTAAAATTAGTATGACCTGACTCAACAAAACTTGTTTACGTCAAAATGTATTAGTGAAAAATATTAATTAGTTAATTGTATTTGGATCATATTTAGTGGACAAGATATAAATAACACGAAGCAAGCCTCTTCTTAGACAGCATTAATTAAGCGATTCCCTACATTAACAATCTAGATAATCTAGCCCCAGAAATCCTGTGATGCTTTCCAAAATATGAATTATCACAAGCTAATTTATCCAAATAAGTCATGATATCTACAAAATCATATTAGAGTTCATACACACAAAATATAAAAGTTTTAATAATTCAGTTGTACTGTCTCATTCATGATTCATGAATAATGTAATTTACTTCTCAACTCCGAAAAGTCATGTTATCTACGCCAATTTATCAATAATGATATAACATAACTTGATTAATCCACGTAAATGTTCACAGGGAGGGTTTATATATACAATGTAGGAAACAATATTTAATGTATTTTTTCCCATCAAATTAAAATATATATTTTATGTACATTACCAAAACTTTAATTATGTTAACGTTTTTTATTTAATTTTATTAATTAAATTTAATACTTTTAATTTGGGCGGGGAACACAGTAGAAAAGAAAGAATACTAGCACCGAAAATTTTCTTTTGTAGAGTATTGTTATTTTCTGAAATTGTTTGTGACAACTTAAAAAAGCATTTAGACAATTTACGAGATAAACATGTCACATGTTTTCCTCAATAAATTAATACAAACAATCACTTTAGTGTCCTTTATGGTTTTTTATATTCCTGATAATATATTTACCAAAAATAATGCATTAATTTGGAGGAAATTTTTCCATTGATAAGGTGTATATTTTGGTTGACGATATAAGCTACTTTTTTAACATGTTTTATAGAATATGAAAGTATGAGAGATGAGTTTTACTTCGACTTATGTAAACGGGCTTATCTAATACTAACTCAAACAGAAACAAGGTCTCAATTGACACAAAGTAAGTGACATGGGCCGGCAAACAAGCTTTAAGCATGTTTGTTATCACTTTGAGTTTATAAATATTTATACATATAAGTCGAGACAATCTTCTTTTTATATATTTATTTTATATTCTGTAAATCATGATTAGAAAATTATTCTTAAAGACTAAGATCGCTATTCTAAACAAACAATTTATTGTTTATCTGTTGTTAGCTTAGCCATGTGTTTAGCAATATTTTGGTTTGGGGTTATTAAAAAATAATTAATCAACGTCATGAAAAAACTGGAACTAATAATCAAACTTCAACTTTGCATTGGTGAATTGAACGAGGTTCGTGTTCACAATAATCATTGCCCACTGAGATCCACTTGTTTGTCCTCACATAATTAACCGTACTCCACCCAACACGTTTCCACCTTTCAGTTAATCTCATCCTAATTAGATTATGATCTTATAACCTATACATTTAATAAGTGGGCTATAACTTGTTCAGCTTCCATGGTGTGCAAAGTTTATTTTTATTTATATGATTATCTGATTAGTCATATTCAGACAAATTCACGAGTATATTTGGGGTGAATTTTTCAAAGACGTTTCCTACATTATTCACATAAACTTAAATTTGAAATCCCATATTTAAACAACCCAAATTATTTATCCACTAGTTTATTTAAAGTGAGTTAAATAAACTGATAACCTATTTAACCTGTAATTTATGAAAGGCTGACCTGTTTATTTCAAGTCTTTCCTGGGATATAAGGTAACACGATAGGCCTTATAACAAACAAAAGTTTTGAGTAAAATGAGTTGTGCATAGCATTATTGGGAGAAGATATCATTGTATAAGTATAAGCATTATAATTAATATTAATAGATTTTAAATATTTTTTTAAAGATTTTTCATTTTTAAATATTAATAGCATTACTGGGAGAAGATATCATTGTATAAGTATAAGTATTATAATTAATATTAATAGATTTTAAATATTTTTTTTAAAGATTTTTCATTTTTATGTATAGAAATTTAAAAATATTAATATAGATATTCCCACTAATAAATTATAATATTTTAATATGGCCGGTTCGACCACGGTTAGACCCCGGTTGATCTATTTACCTTTAAATTTGTGCCATAACTGGTTTATTGCCCAGTCCGATTTTTTATTCCTTAGTTAAATGTTTGTTTGGGAACACAGTAGGGATGGGAAAAAGCCTAATGTACAATAGAAAGAGCTCTGTAGAGAAAAATGTTGTAATTTGAACCATTTGGGATAGTTTTTGATTTTGATAGGGCAATTAGCGTCAGTTAAAAACGGAGCACTTCAATTTTTTTAAATTTAAATTTGTATCTTCAATTATCACATTATATATATATATATATTATTCAATAAGATTTACATCATTTTCAATCATTTTCCATCTTAACTGACTTTTTAAATAATCATCCAAATAGCTCATTAAGGTTAAAAAAAAAGTCACTTCTGTCACCGTCAATCCAAACACATGTCACATTTACAATCTAACTTTTGCAAAAGTAATATCACAAAAAAAACTATTTTTTTACCGCTAATCTAAACAGACACTAACTTGTATGGCAGGGATTTTTTTTTTTTAAAGATCGTGAATATATTTTTGGTTACATACCCCAAAGCAGAATTCTAGACATACGAGTGTTACCTTAACACGTATAAAGTAATTTTCTATTCATGATATTGCGGTTCTCAAACTTGCCGGGTGAGGGTCAATTTCTTCCTGAAATGCATCCAATTATTGTTTGTCCACAATGCGAAATTCATATGTTTAGATAGAGTTTTTCTTACCTATGATTTTAACTTTTTCAATGCTTGAGCTGACTTGCTGTTATCGATAATAACTTATAAATGATGTGTACATGAATTTTTACCTCATATATTCATACATACATATATAAGTTTAGGCTAAAGGTGGAAATTACTTTCCTAATATAATTTACAGTATGTGAAAGCTTGTTTGGATTAAAAGTGGATAAGTAACTTTTTATCCAATCTGACCTTTGGAAAAAATGAGATAGAATAAAAGTTAGATTGTAGATGTGATTTGTGTTTGGATTAGTGCTGGTATAAGTGACTTTTTTTTTTAATCTTAAACCTGTTTGAATTAGCATTTAAAAAATTCGTTTATATGAAAAATAACTTAAAAGGATATGAATCTTATTAAATACTACATACATACATGAATTTTATTGAATACTACACACACATATTATTTGTATATATTGTAATAATTGAAGATAAAAATTTAAATTTGATAAAAAAAATTAAATTATTATTAAAAAATATAAAAAAAACTCTAAAGTACTTAATTAAATGTATTCTAATGAATAAATTAGAAGGCATACAAATATATATTTAATAGTACATGCTTATTTGATCATCTATTACTAACATTTTTCTCTAAACGCCGAAAAAAATCACCCAAAAGCTGAAAAAAATGACTTCTATCATAAGTCATTTTTTTTTTATAAGCTCATTTGATATCACCACAATCGCAAATGGCCTATTTCTCTCCGCTGGGCTTAAATCATTGTATGCTGGACTTTTTTTTTTTCTCACAATGATTGCAAGCAGATCTTAAGAAAAATTTTATCTTAACTTACATAAACAGACATACCAGCACTAACCCAAACCTAAGGCTTTTATGTCAAAGAGAAAAACAAAAGGGAAAATTGGAGGAAGCACAGGGGTAAGTTTGGTATTGTGGGTGTGGTGGCATCTCGCTTTCCGACGCGGAGAGCAGACCACCCAATCTCTGACGCATCTTTACCTTGACTCTGACGATTACCCATCTTCTCCAATCTTTACCATCCATGGCCCCCAAATTTACCAAAAAACCAACAATGCATATTTGTAATTTAATGGAAAATCATCAAGTCTCATTGGAAAAAGAAATCACGGGACCCACCTGGGACGGGTCAGATATCCCACGGCTATCGTGGATGGAATCGGGCGGCCAATAAGAGGCCACGCCGCAATAGCCGAGAGCGGATCCGTGCCAACGAGGCATGTCTTGGCGCCAAAAGGGAGGCGACATCGAGCATCAAGAATCACACGTACTTAAGGGAGTGGTCCCCACCATCTTGCGCTGATGTCGGTTGATGTGGTCCGGTCTCCGATGACGTGTCCCACCCACTGGACTCTGACCAGTGCGGGACCCACGTGGCGCCGCATTAGTCCGGTTGCGTAGCCGGCTGGTTCATCCCCCTATCACGTCCACTAGACTTTTAAAATCCATATCATAAAGTGGCCCACGTGTTAGATTCCACCTCCACGTGGGATGGTAGCCACGTGGCATCACTTTATTGGATTCCCTGCCTCCACGTTCCTTTTAAAGACTATCAACTTTTAAGTGGTAAAAATCTGAGTGACTGATTGAAAACAAAATCATACTGTAAATGTGTTTTTTATTTTGATTAGTGTTAGGAAAAATGGTTTTTTTTTAATTCAGTAAAAAAAGGTTAGGAGCTACTTCAATAAACTTTTAGGAAACTCAACTTTTTTTTTAAGCCTAGTTAATACTACCGTATTTTTAAATGAGTCTGTAGATATCAAATGATTTTTTCCCTACTTTAGTTGTGGTGATTAGATGTAGATGGAGTGGAAACAAAGTAGTTGGATTTGCAGAAGAAACTTATTTTTTAATGTGATTTACGGTATATGAAGTAAATATGTAAGAGATCTTGGCTTACGTAAATATGTATTTTGAACGTAGTAGAAGCGGCTTTTCCAATCTAATTTAAGATAAACAGAATAAATATGTAAGAGAAATTTGTCTCAACTTACGTGAATGTGCTTCTATAACACTAACCCAAATAGACACTAATTTAAAAGCTGTGTTTTTTCCTAATTAAATCTTTCAACATTACTCTTTTAGCGTCCTTAATTCTTGTCCAAGAGCAAGCAGTGGCAACAAAGTGAAGTTAGAGGGATTAACATCGTTGCTAAGGACATGGCTTCTTTAGCTCCGTCTAGTAGGGGATAGTTTTGATCTTGCGTCGTAGTATACAAAAAAGAGGGACTAACGATGTTAAGTGGGTAAAATTAATTATTAGTTAAGTAAAAAAAACCATAGATATCAAATTAAAAGTTGAAAGTGTAAATACATACAAAGCGGTTCGCCTATAAAAATGCATAGACAGTTAAATTTTTTTAAATAATTAGCATTGATATGGAGACGAGAATTTTAAAATAAAAAAATTGAAAAGAAGTGGAAAGTAAAAGTATGTTTAGGGTGACTTTTGAACCTTTTAAAACTGTTTATTAAGGTAAACTAAGATAAATTTTTTTTTACATACTTATTTTATATATAGTAAATTATAATTAAAAAATTATTTTTAAAACTTGTATTATTATTTTAAACCAGCATTAAATAAAACTGATAAAGGCGAACGGGTGCGGTGAAGCCGTGAAGGGGGCGAATGGGCGTGGTGAGTGCTTGGACACTTGAAAAGGCACGCCTACGCATGTGAGTGGGTCTAGTGGAGTGTGACGCCATTTTCAGAAGCGCCACGTCAGAGGGTAACATGGGCCGTTGATTTTGCAGGTCTCATCGACGGTAGTGCGCCTTCCACGTTCTGACGTGGTGGCCAATGCCGAAGGCGACGACGCTGCGTGACCGACAGGTTGACGTGTCCCCCAGTCACATGGCTTACCACGCAACCATTTGTGGGGCCCAATTGACGTGGACTTGAAGCAAAATCTCAGATCTGATCTCATCTTTTTTACCTTCCCTCTTTTTCTCACTTATTTTAAAAATTTTCATATTGTCATTCCAAGAATATCCAGGAGTAGGAGGGCGAGTTTACGAGTATATCCCTAAGCGCAGCTTTCTTTGAATTTCGGTACCCTAAAATTTACTTGAGTTCACATTAAAGTGGGCCAGGGGTATATTTCGGATGACCAAGTTTTTGTTGGTGTTATGATGAGTCCAAGGATTTTTGTTATGGGGAGTCCAAGGTAGATGATATTCAGGCCCAAAAGGTTTTTAGACTAATTGTACATATTCCTAATTTGATTTGAAATGATGATTGAAGTCTTCAAAAATAATTTTTCAGTCATAATTTACTGATAAATGAGATAAGTATGTCAAAAAAATTTTATCTAATTTTTCATAAATAATCACTTTTAAGGTGTCCAATCAAGATCCCAAATGAGCACAATATAAAGCATGATTGACTAATTTATAAAGATTAATTTTAAAATATCATGTAACATAAGTATAGTATATTATAATTAAGTAATTTAGTTATATTTCTTGCTCTTCCAAAACTCCAATAAAAATGGTTGAAATATTTTATATGTATTTACATTGTACTTCACTCTTATCATTCTAGGCCCCCTGGCCTCCACTGACTTGTATAAAGATATAAAATTTAATTGAAGCTTTATTTATCAATAAAATTGATAAAAGTTAAAGGAAAAATCTATAATAAACAACTTTAAAAAAGCTAAAAAAAAAGCATTTCAATCACTACTACAAAATATAGATTTAGTGGCGTTAATCTTATGACACTTCTTCAAATAAGCGTCGGAGGAAATTTCTATTTTTTTAAAAAAAGAAAAATACACGTGGCAGCTATGACGCTTGATCAGGAAAGCGTTGTAGCTACCTAATACTTTGTATGGTGCTTGCTTGGGGAAGCGTCATACAAGGGTTATTTTTTTTAAAAAAATTACCCTTGTATGACACTTGCTTGGAGAATCGTCATAGCTAGCCTTATTTTTTAAAAAAAAAATATATATAGGCCTTATATAACGTTTACCTAGTCAAGCATTATATAAAGTCACCCTTAAAAGTTTCAAGGCGTTGTAAAAAGGTCTTTAAAAGTTAAGACCAAGCTTCAAGGCGTCATACATATGTCTTTACAAGTCAAGGTAAGAGCCTTTAACGAAGTTTGAACACCCAGCGCCATTGAAGGCAATATATATTGCCTTTAAAAAGGCAATCAATGTTGCCTTCAACGACACTTGGTTGCACGCTTGGACACCAAGTGTCATTAAAGTCAACAACAATATATTTTCCTTCAATCGTTAAAGGTAACCTTTAACAACACTTGATGTCCAAGTGTTGTTAAAGGCTAAACCTTTGAAGTCAATAATGTTTGACTTTAAGGTCGTTGTTTTTTTTTTTTCAATTATTGAAAGCTATGACGCTTGCCTAGCAAGCATCATAGCTTCCCTTCCCACAAAGCTTTATTTTAAAAATTTTATCCAGCCCGTCATATATTTTTTCTTCGTATTGTGACTTATATGTACAGGTCTAGATGCGCAAGTCATTGTTCTGTCGCCCAAGTCTCTCATGTTTGAAGAAATACGCAGTCCAATCCGTTTGAAAAAGCTTACACCAAAGCTTGTGGTACTAGAGATAATAAGTGCGACTCTTCTATAAGTACATGCTGAATTCCCAAATCTCGTAAACTTTTCTTTTTCTTATTGTCTCCTCCTACAGAAACTCCATTATATGTATTTTTTTTATACAGAAGCTTTTATCGATTGTCACTATAGTTTCCTTTTTTTATCTTAAGTTTAAAATCTGTCATGAATCTTACATTGTAATTTTATGTTTACTTATAATTTTATTAGTTGTTACTAGTTTAATTTGTTCAATATAGTTATTTTTTTGAAGTTATTTCATTCTGATTTGGTTTGATTTAATTCATTTTGTTGTGAATTTATACTGTAAAATACAGAGTTCATTAGGAAAAGAAAAAATTACATAAATTTTATTTTTTAAAAAAATACTTCCTATGGCGCTACACTTCCTATGACGCTTCCCCAGGGAAGCGCTATAGGAAGCTTTTTTCTTAAAAAAAATAAGTTATGACGCTTTCATAAATTTAAGAAACGCAATAACTTTTTTTTATGGCTCTGGAAGCTACGACGCTTCCTAAACGTTATAATATTTTTAAAAATAAGTGTTACTCATTGTGTTTTATTTAATAGCGAATAAACATCTGATTGAACCTAACGTCTCTTTGAAATTATAAATATTCAAAATACTTTTTTATTTTTTAAGATTTTTTTAAAAAAATATTAGGGATTTTCCCAAAGTTAAATGCATGGCACAACAAACACTATCGTTATTGTCATCCGTATTGCAACATATAGACACCGTTAATCAGAAATCATACAGAGTAACTGCTAAAATGAAAGTAATAGGAGTGAGGTAAAATTTGGTGAAGAGAATGAATCAAATGAGGTAAAATTTATGTTTCATAAATGCATGTACAATAGACGTTAAAAAAAAAAAAAACCAGGAAGGATAGGATTTCTTCTACTTTTATTTCGGAAAGAAATTTTTAATTCCTTCATAATAACAAATATTTTTAAAATTATGTTCAGGACTAATAATTTTTATACAAGAGGAAATAAATACCATCAACGACAACAATATTGAAGATTTTGAATTGATGATTTATCCAATACTTAGGGCCAACCTTGGTCTACCGATTTTATGAAAACCCACTTTATTTCCCACTAATAATGTTTTAATAATAACTTCCCATGATTCAATTTAAGGTTTCAAGCAAGGAAAATAGGCTATACCTTTCACCGCGTTTTGGCTAACTATCAAGCATGCATGCATATATGCATAAAATAAATATGCATGGTAGTATAATAAATATAAGATTTATTTTGATAGTTATGGTTAATTATTTGACAAAATCAGACACTTATTATGTCATTATTAAATATTTACAAATTTGTCCTATTTTGTTGGGAAAATTATTATAAGTTCCCCAAAAAGAAATGTAATCAGAATAATTAAAGTTTCATAACAAGTAAGCAATACAATTTATGGTGTAGAAAATAACAATATATAGATTCATACAGCCCACTTATTAATATTATTTTTTGATAATTATATTACTTCCTCAATATCTCATATTGATTCTCCTTGTTTTATTTGAAAAATCGAAAGTATATACGAGAGTAAGAAATTCATACACACATATGTGTCACGTCATTTATACTTCAGCTAACCAGGGAAAAAAAAAATCAGTCATATTAAGTGAGATTTATATTTTTGTCAATTTAATGAGATGTACAGTACTTGCCAAATATGAAACACATACACCAGCTTGTTATAAATTTTTAACGTGCGACATATTCTGTCACCAGTCAATTACTCATATTTTTATTTTCATGAAAATATTTTATCAATTAGCCATATTTAATTTATGCGTAGCTAAGGCACAAAGAAATATATCGTTAATTAGTTCTTCTCCTGCCTCTTCCATGCATGCGACGTAACTTTCTTTCATCCAGCACAAAACCTTTCAAATACAAAGTTGAATATATAAACAATAAAGGTTACCTAAATAAAACTTTTATGATCCAAGCTTGTGATGAACAGAACTTTTATTTATTTATTTATTTTCTTAAATTGATAACAAACTTCAACTATATTAAACTTGAGAAGTATGACTATATAAATAAGCAAATAATAATAAGATATAATCTGTATAATGAAGCTAAGCCATTACATATAATTAGCCTACTATAGAGCAAAAAATTAATTAAAGTATAATGGATTATACTCCGTAAACATAAGATTTTCAATAATCCTACACGTGTAACATCCTATTAGAAACTTGTTCAAATTCCTTCCAATTAATCACTTACATGCTTCATGAATATGGATGACCCTACCTATAGAACAAGACATGATGAAGAGTATTCAAATCTATCAGCCAACGATGACTATGAACCTATACATAAGATAAGGTGGTGATATGTCAAATTCATGTCTGTGTTTGCTTTTGTATATTTTATCAGGTGATTTTGCTTTTCCAGAGTGCTTTTATTTTAATTATTATACTATTAATCACGAGTATGCTTAGTTGTCCTATTTTCCAGCTAGTAGTCTGTACTTGGTAAAATTTGTCGTGTTGTAAGCTTGAGTTGCTATATAAACGATGCTCATAGTCCCAAAGGATCATCGAAAATTGTAATTTCTTTCATCAGCAGAAGAGTGTATTCTCTTATGAAAGCTTTATTTTGTTTATAGCTTCTTCTTATCTTTTTAGAGATTTTAGTATGCTCTACATTTGTTTCTAAAACAGGATCATGTGTATTATAATGAATATGACATGATCCTTAATTGGTATCAAGTTTCTTTATAAATGATGTGATTTAGTTTGGATATCTATAGATTAAGGTTATAATATAGTCTGTATGGCTGAGGAATGCCGATAGATGACCTTAATATGATAAAATATGTAGTTATATTAAACTGGATATCAGAGTTTACAAGGAGACCCACCCCAGTGATATCAGGCAACAAGTTACTTTTTGTGTCAAATATATAACATTTGTTGAGATGTTTTGTTGGTTTAAAATATAGTTTAATATTTTCGGGTCATTTTAAATATATTTTTTTTCTATAATGCTCCTCAAATTATGAGAAAGAAATTTGCCATCCACTAAGAGGAATGTCAATACTTATCAAAAAAAAAAAAAAAAGAGGAATGTCAAATATTATTCAAGGGCAATTTTATACAAGTTATGTTTCATTATAAATTATACTATTTAATTAGCTAATAGTTTTAAACAACGGTTGGTTTATTTATGTGAGGTAGTTATTGGTGTGTAGCTGGTGAAAGCTATGTGATGTTTATTAATCAATAACAATAATAAAGTTTTATTTTATTAAGTAGGGTTAATTATATAGATAGTATGATGTCATTGTGTTTTATTGGAGTTTATTAATAAGAAAATCTCATATAAAATCTCTTGATTAGGTCACATACTTAATTTAGAATTTAAAAATATAGGTAAAATGACTATATTGTCCTTCTCTTTCTTCTCTTCTCTCAATATATTTCCCCTTCCATTCTCTTTGACAATTTCTCTATCTCTCTCTCCCCAACCTCAACTGTATTATTTTTTCTCAACTGTGTTATTTTTTTCCTCCATTGTTGTGAACCTTTACATCGATTCACATATTTTGTGATGTTTCCTTTTTTTTTTTGCACACGCATGACAACGCTGATTCAGTCATTTTGTATTTGCGTACGAAATATAAATTTAATATCCTTCCCGTATGGTTCTTATTTCACGCATCTCATAGTTTAAAAACGTATAATTATGCACCATATATATATATATATATATGCGCGATCAAGATATTTTTTGTAATGTTTTATGATAAAGATCAAGTCCGTTAAAAGAAAATGATTACAAAAGTTCAGGATTACAAACAAAAGTACAACATAGGACATGAATCAAGAAACATGAAAAAGCTGGGAACTATGAAGTCAGCAAATCGATTTTTTTTTTAAACATAAGAAATTAAAGGAAAACATATATATGTCCTGATCCAAACTATTTGTTGAATCTTTGGTGGCTCTAGAAGGGACAGTCAAAGTCTATTGAGTTTTTTCAGTTATAAACTAAAAATCCCTGATTATATTGTTTACAAATAAAGAGCATAAAAAAGAAAAACTGTTTAGCTTAAACAACGCGTACGTGGTGGGCAAAAGCATATGGTGTATTCAAGGCTGTTTTACCCACATTCTGAAATTTTAAGTTGGGTATATGATTTAATTAAGGATTTCTTGAATCTATCAATCTGATTTTGATTTTCATTAGCTCAAGAGACTTTATATATGGGATTTTCCCTTCATTAAGGGAATCACATGAATATATTTGAAATTATACACACACATATGATGTCCAATTATCGTGTGAGAGTTTGTATATTTAATTTTTTTGGCTAGCTAGGGATAAATGATTGAGGGGCTTGTATGTGTGTCTATATATATGAGGTTAGGCACGTATGTTAAGAAATGATTTTGTGTCTAGAATTTTTTTTTCTATTCCCCCCCCCCAAATAAACAGGTGCAACGTATAGACTAGTTAGATGATAAAAGGATAGTTAAATGGATAATTATAAAGGATATTTATGTAAACATACTACTATATCCGGTCTTAAATATAAAATTCATTTGATTTTTTTTAAGAGATTGAGGAAGCCAAATAAAATATTTTAAAATATTGATATTTTTTTTTCAAACTAATGAGTCTGACTTATAAATTGATATATAATTTAATAATATATAACATTTACTGTATATGATTAAATAATATATTTAGCTTTGTTAACATCTAAAAAAAATTAACTGAATCTTATATTTAGAATCGGAGGAGTATTTTTTTTATAACATAGCCAATTTTATTAGATGAAATAAGAAATATACATAAAGATAAGCATTAAAAAAAATAACGGAAGACTCATACACACACACCAACTTACATAAATAAAATAACATAAAAATCATAGCTAGCTACTACTATTATAATTATCTAAACCGATGGCCAAATTGAAGCCTCCAACAGATTGAAGCGTAAAAGGATATACTAAAACCACCAAGGTCTAGTGAGTAAGTGTGTTTCTCCAAGAATGTTCGCTTCTTCGGGGTTTACAATCTGAGTCGGAGCATGGGTGTGCGTCTAACAGAGGATTTGGGTAAATAACTTGGTATTCCCTTTATTCATAAAAGGTTCTCCAAGGTCACTTTTGCTTCTACTATGGAAAAGACACAGAAAAAAGCTCTATCAGGGTGGAAGAGATGATGTTTAAACCTAGTAGGAAGAGTACTCTTATAAAAGCAATTCTATCTGCTTTACCATCCAATTATATGCAAACAATGTTACTAATTACCAGAAGGAATTCTACGGGATCTTGAAAAGAAAAGCAAGAGTTTCCTATGGGGAGAATGAAGATAAAAAAAAATTACATCTAGTTTCTTGGGATAAGATTACCAAAGACAAAAGAGATGGTGGGCTAGGGTTTCGTGACATGTGTAAACCAAATAAAGCCTTCATTATGAAGCTTTGTTGGCATCTCCTGAATAATAAGAAAGCGTTATGGATTTGTATCCTTAGGGCAAAATATAAATGGGATCAGATGAGTAGGCCAGTGGCTTAGAGGCTTGCATTTATTACTTGGATGGGAATTTGTTTTATTTGGGAGAAATTCCAAAGAGGGGTGGGTGTCAAAATTGGGAATGGTACCTTGGCCTCTTTTTCGTATGATAACTAGTCTGAGCTAAATAGGCCAGTGATTGAGTTAATTCTGGGTTTTAAGGCTTTCATGAATAGAAATGAAAATGTTCAAGAATATGTTAACCCATTGGGTGTGTGTGATATAGTCAAATTGGGCAGGTGGTTCCAATTTCACATTATCAAGTGAATTATGTGCGCATACCCTCCTTGTGAGAATAGAGGAGAGGATAAATACTTTTGGAAGCCATCTTCTGATAGATGTTTTTCTATTAGTTATGCATACCACTTTCTTTTTGCAGGTTTTTAGAATTCAAATGTATTGTTTTGGAGGATGCTATGGAGATAGGTGGTACCTGAGAACATTAAATCATTCATGTGGCTTGTTGCACATGGAAGAGCACACACAGCGCAACTGAGAGTTCAGAGGGGAATGATAGATCATGCAGGTTGTCCTTTTAACTGCAACCAGGACGAAGGCTCGATGCACCTTTTGAGGGATTGCGCCAACACTCAATAAAGGTAGATTTCCATAGTCAACCCATTCTTGTGGGATAAATTTTCCACCTTACAGGGTTTAGAGTGGATATAATAGAATCTCAAATATGAAGCAGGTAGGAACTTTACAAAGAAGATCAACTGGGCAACACTGTTTGGATATGTATGTTGGGACATTTGGGTGGCTTGATATAGGAAGCTATTTAGGGAAGACCCGAAGTCTGACTACTAGAATGCCCACTCTAACCTATTTCGAGCTAGTTGGGATATGGATTTAACATCTCATTGCCAGTTCTATACCCTTTTAGTTCATGAAGGTGGAGGTGATGTTAAAAGAAGGCCTAGTTTTATCACTCGGAGACAGTCGGCTCTGTCTTACAATCAGGTCCAACTGGATGTGTAAGAGCTATTAGGTGAGAGGAAGGAAGTTGGATCTGTGGCTACATGTGTAACCTTACTTAAGTGCCTTTCGTGGTGGTAGAAATTATCACCATCACCTAAGGACTACAGATATGTTGGAACATGAATTTTAAAAATATTGTAATTCTTATTGATTGTCTTGAGACTGTGTTTTTGCTCACAAGGGGTTGTGATAGCAATTACCCTTTTAGAGAGGTCATTGAGGATGCCAGACTATGGTTGTCTAGAAGCTGACAGGTCCTTATTAGTCATATTTTTAGAGATCATAATATTTTAACTGATCACTTAGCTAAATTAGCGCATAATATTATAGGGAATTTTATTAGATAAAAGTGTAAATTTAACAATAAAATTTTAACAAAAGAACGTCTGACACCATATTATTTTTTTAGGTGCAAAAATATACATAAAGTCTTAGAAATTGTGCAAAAATACACTTTAGAGGGTTTTCTTATAAACGCCCGTTACATTTTTCGTGGGTCCCATTTTCTGCCACCTCATCATCATCCTTCTTAGCCAAACCTTCTCTCTCCTCAACATCACCCTTCAACTCCCTCTCTCTTCTCCCTCATCCATCCCTCACTGTCGGGGCATCCATAGACATATCAATTAAGTTTAGTTCTATTCTCTTTTCAACAATCAAATTATGAAACCATTCAGCATAACTGAGAACACTTAGGCGTACAGACCTGGTGATTATTGAAACAAATGTGAAGCCATCTGGTTCAATCTAAGAGCTTAGCGTCTCCTTGAAAAGCCTTATGGCATCATCACCCCACGTCTTCCTTCTTCTTCCAAACAACTCTTGCAAATGACCAACTCTAAAGCAGAGCCATTTCGTCAACCTATGGATGTTGCTACGACGGTGCCAAATGTGACCAGACGACGAAATACTCAACGCCGATGATCGTAGCTCGTTGCGGGAAAGGATCATCATTATTAGGAGCCGTCCTCGACTGGGGATCTACTTGCGGATTTCAACATGGAAGAGATTTGTTTGTTGTACTTTTTGAACTCATATTTCTCATAAATATGTGATTTCAGTAACAATAGTGTTGATGGCCTGTCACCATCGTCGGAGCAACCCTTTGTGTTCTCCGGTGATGGTTTTGAATGATTGCATTTGCTGAATGAGGGATGAGTGATGCCGTCAACGGTGAGGAATGGACGAGGGAGATGAGTTGAAGGGTGATGTTGAAGAGAGAGAAGGTTTGACTTAGAAAGATAAGGATGAGGTGGCAGCAAGTGGGACGTATGGGAAAAAAAGTGACGGACGTTTATGAGAAGTTAGCTGAAGTGGTAGTTTTGCACATTTTCCAAGAATTCATATATATTTTTACACAAAAAAGATATTGCGGTGCTAAATGCCTTTTTGTCAAAATTTTATTACCAAGTTTGCACCTTCATCTAATTTTGTTGTTTTTTATCATCCACCACTTTCTTATAAGGAGGTGGTAGTTAATGAGGGATGACGGGATGGTTCTTTTAGGACCAATTTTTTGTACAAGTCCTTTAAAGGATTAATGAATTTCAGTATTTCATTAAAGGAAAAAAAACCAACGTCTAGCATCATGGGTGATATTGAGGGAGGTAATTAACATCAGCTTTAATATTCCTAATTAAAGTGAGAGGCATTTTATAAATGCATTAATTACATAATTTTACTTAAAAACTAGGAATATAGCCTGACTTTCCATACATGAAAAATTGATAGGACAACACATTTTATTTAAGAACCGAAAGGAGAATCCAATATAATCTATAAACAAGAAAAAGGCCAGTGGATGATGCGCACTAGTACTGTTTACTCAGAACTGTAGAGGCAGTATCCTTAGGTACTTGTACAGCATGGATAAAGCGGTGGGAGGCGTGATTATGGTGGTGCTAGTGGTGCCATTGTTGGTGGTTGGTTCGGTTCAACGTGAGTGCGAATTCAAGGCCGTCTTCAACTTCGGAGATTCAAATTCAGATACCGGTGGCTTCTACGCGGCTTTTCCCGCCGAATCTGGCCTCTTCGGATCCACCTTCTTCCACAAACCTGCCGGAAGAGCTTCCGACGGCAGACTCATTCTCGATTTTCTCGGTAATTTTCTTTTGCCCGATTGTTTTTTCTTCATTCCTTATTGTCTTTCTTTCTCTTCCTCGCTCTCAAGCTTGAGTACGATTTGAAACTACCGTGTTATTGCTTATTCCCTTCTATTTTTCTGCCTCTGTTTATGATCATTACGGTCTTAGTCTCAAGTTTTTCTTAAATTTCATAATTCAGTTGGGTCCAATACAGGTTTTGAATCATTGCTTTATCAAGATTTCAATCTGAGAACGCAAAATTTCTATCAGCTTTTTGTGTTTGTCGGTTGCTTAATGAAAACTACAGAAATGGAGAGAACATGATGAAAATGTCAAGTTCTCAAGACCGAGCAGGCAGAGAATGATTTCATTCAAAACAAATGAATTAGCCCATCATGGGCCCAGCCCATAAATGATTGGGCCAAACGTAAAAAAATATGTGAAAGTTTTCGCCATCACAAAACTAGTTAAGTTTACAGAGAATTTAATTTTTTTGCGAGTAAATTACACTATTATCTAAGTCTGATTAAGCTACAATCAATATTATATATTTGGTTCTCCCTTAATACATATTTTCTGAATTTATTTATCTATTTTATATCAATAAAATTGATGTTTTAATAATACTACTCCCATTAGTCCTTAATATAAAACATATTTATCTAATTTGATTAAATTAAGAAAGTTGGTTAAGTTAGTTAGTATGATTTTTTTTTCTGGAATACCCTAATTATCTTTCTTAATTTCCTCACTCTCTCCTACTTGATTATTATTAAAAGAGTATCAATAGGATATATTAGAAAAAGATTGACAAATATGAAAAATAAGTCTTACATTTAGGATCAAGATCAATTCTCCAATTAGATCATATAAGGATGGCAGGAAGGAAGGGACTATTTTATTAAAATTACTTAAGTATCTCAATATCATATTAAAAATAAAATCAAGGTTTTGAAGCACAACTTCGTATTCATTTAGGCATTTAGCTTTGTCTCTTAATTCATGTTCGGCCAAATATGTCATCATCCTGTGCCTTTTAGTGGCTCACTTAATATTTGAGACAATACATGTAGTTTTCGGCCATTTGCTTCTAATTATTCTGTACAAGATGATGATTATGATTATCGTTAATATCAGCTCAAGCACTGGGATTACCATTTTTGAGTCCTTACCTGCAATCAATAGGATCAGATTACAGACATGGAGCCAACTATGCAACACTAGCATCTACAGTTCTTCTTCCTAATACTTCTTTGTTTGTCACTGGAATCAGCCCTTTTTCTCTTGCCATTCAGCTTAACCAAATGAAACAGTTCAAAGCCAAAGTGGATGAAGTTGGTCACCTTGGTACACACTTATCAGCTAACTATGAATATTTCATGGATATATAAAGCAGTTCATTAATTTTTGGGCTATGTGATTTTTTATTCTTTTCTCTTGTTTACAAAATTCTTATTTTGATTGTTGGTAAAGGTTAGACCCAAAACTTCCTTCACGGGATATCTTTGGAAAATCTCTGTATACATTCTACATTGGGCAAAATGACTTTACCTCCAACTTAGCTGCCATTGGTATTGGTGGGGTGAAGCAATATCTGCCTCAAGTTGTTTCACAAATTGCTGCCACTATTAAGGTGAGATTAGCTTTCATGTCAAGTAATGTTCATCTACTCTGTTTAGTAAGAATGAGTCAGTACAACTATAAAACTTAGTTACCTTAATATGAGCCAACCTAAAATTATAGTTTACATTGAGTTAAAATGTAAGTATAACCACTTAATCTAAGTTGATATCCAATCAACTTATTTTGACATTACTTGAAACGAAGCAAAGTTTCCTCATCACAAGTTGTGGTTTTTGGTGGATTGTAGGAGCTATATGAACTTGGAGGGCGTACATTTCTAGTGCAGAATCTTGCACCAGTGGGATGTTACCCTGCATTTTTGGTGCAGCTTCCTCATGAAAGCTCAGACATTGATGAGTTTGGATGCTTGATTTCTTATAACAATGCAGTACTGGATTATAACATGATGTTGAAGCAGACATTGAGCCAAACGAGAGCAACTCTTTCTGATGCTTCCATCATTTATGTGGATACTCACTCCGTTCTGCTACACCTCTTCCAGCACCCCAAATCTCATGGTACAAATTACAGACAATATTTGGTTTCCCCAAAAAAGAATTATAAAGTTTAAGCAAGCATTTTATAGAATGCAAGATAATAGTTTTTCTCATCACAAATCAAATCTCCAAAAGGTTAATCTACTGCTGAGGAAAAGGCAAAGGGAGGTGAGTATAGGTTTTTAAAAGTGATGGGGTATTTTCGAGTCTCAGTAAATGGAAAACAACTTAAAAAGGTCATGAGTATCTATACATTAGAACACAATATGTATATCACACTCCATGAAAGCATTTATTGTCATTCGCATTTCAAAATTTAATTAAAAGTAAAGAAATTAATGAAAGGTAAGTTTAAGCGATTGGGCGAATGAAAATGAATGTCCAACTACAAAATTACCTAAAACTCTAAAAAAAAGAATAAATTATATGAATATAAAACTACAGATTGAGATATGAAGGTTATGACCAAACGATTAGGTCATCATTATAGTGAAGGAGTTTAAGCATTTATGAATTACCCATAGACCAAAGTGTCCTAATGAAGTGATTGTGAATTGAATTTGTTGTGTGGGAACAGGGCTACAATATGGTACCAAAGCATGTTGTGGACATGGAGCGGGTGACTATAACTTTGACCCAAAACTTTACTGTGGAAACTCAAAACAGATTGATGGAAGAACAGTGACAGCATCAGCTTGTGAAGACCCTTGTAACTATGTAAGCTGGGATGGAATCCATACCACTGAAGCTGCAAACAAGCTTATTACTTTGGCTGTTCTTAATGGCTCCTACTTTGATCCTCCTTTTCCTCTTCATCAACTCTGTGACCTTCAGCCTATAGGCTGAACACTACATACCTCAAAGGCTTCATCCTTGTTTTATTTAACTATGTGAAAAGGTCCATCATGATACGGTAATTATTCCCATCAATAAAGGAAATAGGAAATTCCTACTTTTATCATGTATGTTATAGTAGCTTTATTGAAGAACTCTATTTTATGCTTCCCAATCTTATTGAGTCCTTAGTATATTTTGGGATACTCGTGTTAAGCTTGTATTTTATTATAAAATTAATAAAAATAAAATAGCTTTATTTTTTATACGTGTAGTGTTAAGATTTTTCCTTGTTCTCTCAACTTATATTTATATAAGATTAGGTGGGTTTAGAGATGACTTGCACTATTTATTGCTTGTGAGGAATGTTTGCTATAAATTTTATATTACTACCATTCTAATTCTTAATATAAAATTATTTATATAATTTGATTATATTAAGGAAACTAGTGAAGTTGGTTAATTAATATAACATTTATTTTCTAAAACGCCCTAGTCATCTTCTTAAATTAACTAATTCCCTCTTCTTCTTGATTATTGTTGAAGGAGCATCAATAGGAGTAAATTAGTAAAAAATTGACAAATATGAAAACTATATCTTATATTTAATATCAATATCAATTCTCTAAATAAATATGTCTTATATTAACGACAAAATGAGTATAAGGAAAAAAAAGGCACTCAAGTACAAAGAATAAAAAGGATGTATTTTGATTTTTGAGGGAGAAACGTATATTTACTCGGAAAAAGACAGTCATATTACAGAAGCACAAGAGAGAGAATTAAAAAAGAATTGTTCAATTCTCAAGTGCTGGCTGGGTTCTAACCATTGAAGCAGAAGGCATTTTGCTCTGTCCAACCCAGAACTCATCAATAGTCTCACCTTTTACTGCATTTTCCTCCATTTTTGCCATCTTCCTCCTCTTCACTACCTTAACACCTACTAAAACAAAAACCACAAACAACAACACAATCAAACCGCTTCCAATTCCTAATAGTACCATCCACCTTGTCCTATTATTATACCTCTGCCTCTTGTCCCTGTTTTTAGCTTCTTCCAACGATGGAACCACTAGCGTGTAGTGTCCTTCACTCTCTGTTTCACACACAAATGGCTTGCTCATGTTCTTCAATCCAATCAACCTACCATCATTACCCAACTTTGCACAAATTGGTTTTTCTTCCTTTTCCACACGAACCCAACTTCGAAAAAATCGAACTTTGATGGGATTTTCTTCTGGGATGCTCAAATTTAACCTTTTACCAAGTAATAATGCTGTGTCCGAGGTATTATAAGCCATCAAACCAAGAACTGGAGCTACAATGGTGTGATTGGGAACATGGTAGTAACGAGATGACCAATTTCCAAAGTTTTCAAATACTATGGCTATTCTCTCGACTTCAGGCTCTGGTTTGATCAATGGTGGGAGATTAAAGTGGGTATAGTTCGCTCCTCTTAGCCTTAAAGAACCACTTCGAACTCTGAGAACTGAGAATTTCATGCCTGAGAAGTTAGAAGGAAGAGGGACGTTGTACAAGGTACCTGTACGAGGTTTTGATATTTCTTGGTTTGCTTTGTCACGAACAAAGGCTTCTAGAGAGGCATGATCATAGGCGTTAGACTCTTCGAGGAAACTTAGGAAGATGATGAAAGAGACAATGGCCCATGTAATTTTCCAACACTTGTGGAGATCCATGGATGTCATTTCATGTCAACCCAAAAAGTTTTTCTTCTTCCTCTAATGTTGAAATATTATTGCACCAAAAAAAAGAAACATTTCAAGCTCTTATTCTGCAAGATTTCTTATATCATTCTCCTTCTCTTTTTCTTCTTCTTCTTTTTTGGCTGATACAAGAGAAAGATACTTTCCTATGGTTGAAAACGTAGGGACAAGAGGCTTTTTAAACAGTTTCGCTTGTCTTCCTTCTTCCTCTTGCGATTTTTCATGATTTTTTAAGCATTAAACGAAGTAGTTGCAGAGAGATGATGTAATGCAAGGCGCAAAATTTATATGATATAGGGCTTCAGTTGAGCAGTTAAACCTGAATTGTCTTAAACAGATTGGGTTCTTAAAAAAAAAAAAAAAAGTTGTTGGTTCCATTATGTATGATGGGTCCATGAAAGACAAGTGTAAACACCAGGTTAAATAAAAGAAAGGGAAAATTATTAATAAATCCATATAAAAAAATTAAATTTGAATTTTATTTAATACTAATAAGAATTAATGGATTTAATATTTATCAAATTTGATTTGTAAATAATGCAACTCAAGTTGTGAATATGAAAGTTTGATTTTACATATTAAATTTCTTGAGATATACTAATATTAAATGAAAAAAAGGAAACTTATTTGTATTTATTTTATTTTTTTTTACTTGAGATGTAAAGATAACTTTTCCGGAAAGAAACACAAGTATGTTATATTAATATGACTCAGATTTGTTTATGTTTTCACACCTTTTTAATGAATGATTAGGTCTAATTATTTATATAACATTTAAGACCGACTTGATGAACATGGAGATACTATTGGAATTTTCTTACCTAATTAAAATAATCTTTTTTTTACACCAAAAAAGATAACCCTTTTAATCCCCTTTTCTTAATTCTTTACTACTCATTACATGTTGTTCATGGAGATGCCTACAAATAAAAGGAATTCCACTCTGTTGGGACTTGGTTGGATTTGGTGCTTTTTGATCCACTTACTTGAAATATGATATTCTTATCTTAACTATTTCAATATGCTTTATTCTATCTATCAGATATGCTCAAATCCTTGATATTATTATCTAAGAAAAATTAAGTCTCTTTTACTCTACCTAACTATTAGTCATGCGTTCATCTCATCTTTAACATGAAATTATATAATCTACATCTCATTTAATTTTTAATTTTTATTTTTTATTGATAAATATATTTTTCTAAAAAATAATGGTTAAAATATTATTTTTATTTTAAATCTATATCTATCTCAACATTAAAAATATAATGATAAAATTAAATTAAATTGAAAATAAAAGATGAGCACTTCAATGAGTTCAATCCATTTTCTTGTGTGGAGCCAGCTGTGCGTAGACACTACAATGGGGGAAAAAGGAGAAAAATGATATACTTCGTTGACTTATGTATTATACGCATATTATGGAGATAATGAGTAATCAAATAAGAGACATTAGAAATATGACACATGAATCATTTCAGAATTGGTTGTTTTTTTTTTGTCGGTTCAACAACTTTTGATCGTTAATTATTAGATTCTAATCAATAATATTGTTATTTATTTTTAAGCACCATTTTGGTGTTTTTTGATGGGGTAAACAAAAATAAATAAAGGAGGAAGACAAAGGAAAATGTAATCATTTGTCACCAAATTCTTATCTTAGGTTCTCTTGGGCGGCAAACTTCTTGTCGTCATTTTCAAAAATAGTTTTAAGATTTTAGTTCAGTTTTGGACTAAAATTCATTTGAACTAGTAAAATTGAATTTGCAATTTAATTTATGTACTCTTTTGACATATAGTCAAATTGTTATGATTCGTCATTAATCCTAATTTGCTTAAGTGCCTCAATTCTTTTTATTTAAATGTTGCATGTATGAATGAATAAATGCTTAGCACCTTTCACTGACAACGTACTCCATGGTCAGCATATTTAATCAATTTGATTAAATTAAAAAAATTAGTTAAATTAATTAATATAGTATATATTTTCTATAATACCCTAATCATTTTTTAATTTCCTCATTCCATCTTCTCTTTGATTATTGTTGAAAGCATCAATAGAAGTAAATTAAGAAAATATTGACAAGTATGAAAACTATGTCTTATATTTATAACCAAAATCAACTCCCCAAATATGTCTTATATTAAGGATCGGAGGAGTAATTATTAAATTAATGTTACACTTCTAGCCATTGAATTGAGGAAAAAAGACAAAAATCATTTGAATTTCTAAATTCTAAATCAGTCTTATTGTCCATAAAAATAATAGGATTAACTATAACAATATAACAATTGATAATTTATTTTAATAAGAAATCACTTATTTAAAATTTTAAAATTCAAACAGTATTTTCTCGTCATTTTCTTTAAATCAACTTATTCAATGATCAATTTATCTAAACTGTTAAATTTTTACAAATAACAACTAGGGACATCACAAAATAGCCACCACATATTCATCTCTACTTCATATATTTTTACGCAACTCATTATAGTAGACTTTTAAGGAAAATAAAAATGCGGATTAGCTAGTTTGGGAATATTTTCAACTACTTTTGGGTTTTAAGAGATCAGATTACTCTCAAATGGGGCTTGTGCTTACAAGGTGTGCTGTCTCGTGTTATGTTCAGCTTCTCGGAAATACAGGCTGCTAAAGCTTAATTATGAGCTTGTTTGGAATAGCGATTGAAAATTTCATAAGTGCTTATGAATTGTAATTCACGGAATACGAAGTAACTTTTATGGTCTACGAGGTAGCTTTTACGGTCTACGAGGTGCTTTCACGGTCTACGAGATAAATATGTGAAGGAGATTTATCTCGATTTACGTGAATCGGGCTTATATAATAAGCCCGATTCAAATAAGTGAAAACAAACAAGCACATAATCTTGTTTTCTGTCAAGCCCTTCAGTATGTCCCTACAGACAGATATGCATATTTTGCTGACAACACACAAACAACAGCATATCAAGTTCTCTTATAGCCCTAAGCAGAGTCAACTCTTTAGTCACTATTGAACAAGCAATTATGGTTTCCCATCCACAACCATACTTTCAAAAGTTGCTACATATAGGTCTGACATTAAAGATCCGAAGGAGTATTTCAAGAAGGAGTTAGCTTGATACAAGAGTGATCGGGTTTGGGAGGAATTCTATTCTAAGTATACCAACGCCTCATAAAGCAGGAAAAAAACAGATGGTGATCAAAGAAGATCAACTATACTTGCCACTCTCCATGACACTTCTATTCAGTTCCATCGATTTTCTTCTTGATTTCCTCGATGTCGGTTGCTAATTCCTTTCTGCTAGACTGTAAGGAGAAGTAACATTACATTATTTATAAGATTTTGTTGTCCTAGGCAAAAGGAAAAATAACTTGACTAGGGCTCACATGATTAGCCCAAAAGATAAGAGTTCTGATAGCAGAAGAAATAGAAGATAATAGCTAGATCCAATGCGGAGAATAGATCCTTCATCATTTTGACTGACACACAAAACTTTAATTATTTGTTATCAGAATCTCTAACAGAGACATAATGTGCAGAAGAACTTTATCAACCATACAATATTAAGCTATAAAGAATATTCATGTGACGTGTTATTGTTGAAGAGCCTGATAATTGATCGCAAATTCCTAAAAACTTTCACCTATTTTTTGTCCTTGTTAATTTTATATCTATCATATTTCTTCAATTGGTAATTACTAAGACAAAAAGAACCAATATCCAGATCAATCCAATTTAATGAATGTATTTTGCAGAAAACAAAACGTCTGTGATTCTAAAGCAGTAATGTATCCATCATGGACTTCACCTACCTTAAACAGAAGGTAACGGTAGACAAACCATCCAGTGTAACCTAGCCCTACCAACTCCATGATCTTTGGAAGCTGAAAGATAAATGAAATATTTCAGATGAGTTCACAAAACCTTCTGGAAGCATAAAGAACATAAGCATGTCAGTTGCTTGACTGAAAAGCAACTAATCGCTTTTGGGTGCACCTGATCTATCCGAAATGAAAGGACTAAATCAGTTGTTAATAGGCATGAAAACACATAAATAAACACTTCAGAGAGAGGTGCGCTTCTAATATGTACATATCTGTTTATTTGTGATTGGCTGGGACTACTGTTCCTTCCTTCTTTCTCCTTTTTTTGGCACACAAAATCTACTGAAAAATCTCTCCTGATTGAATTAAAGTTTATTAAACAAGAAAAATGGCTTACCAAGGGAACTGAGTTGATGGCACCCACCAGAGTTGCTGATAGCCAAACGGCAACAATAGCCCCACCTCCATAAAGAAGTACTGTAGATTTGTTTTCAAGAGCGTCCCACTGGTAATAATAACTGGAGATATTAGTTCCCCTCAGTTAAAAGACAAAAGTTGCTTAAGATAGGATGAGATTTTCCAAAAGAAACTTCGGGATAAAACAGGAATGTTGAAATTAGCCAAATCATAAACTTCTTGCCTTTTGCTTCAAATCTGTGAACAACTCACTCGGATCTGTAGTAGATGTTTCCTCTGAAGAAGTAGCTCTGGTTTGAAGCAAAGATTTCCGGGACTCTGGAAGACAGGAAGCAAGGGGGAAAAACAATTTATTGAGTTGTTTGATAAGTAGACAATATATTTTTTTCCAACTACTTGGAATCTCATGGGTTCATTATTCTAGAGATTCCAGGAAGGAGAATGGGGAGGCTGTGGTCAGGTTATCAGATGATGATTCTGGGGCTTAGGGCTGCTGGCAAGTTTGACCTGGAGAGCTATGGAGTGGTTTTGTGGGAAATAATTGACAACTCAAGGGCCTAGAATGGGTAATGGATTTCAGCATTCTATGTAAAGGCAATTCCGCCGATTCAGATGGTTTGCTCTGTTTTCTTTACGATTTCATGGAGAAATTTTTAGGTGCGCCATGTTAACTGAATTCTGATCAATAAAACAAGTCCAAATCAACGAAAATTGGCCCGACATGTTATTAATTTTTTGTTTAGTAATTCATCAAAACTGATTGTTCCTTGAGTTATTCATTGATTCTCTCCTATTTTTCGTGCGTACTTGAGCTATTCTATTCTGCAATATTGATAGTTTAGATTAATGGAACATTCTCTTGCAAGGTCAACAAGTATAGAAGCTCATGCCTACAATACCTAGTTTCAACATTTCGACCTCTAGAGCCTAATGAACCTTCTCATATGAGACAACGACGGTCACATGAGGAGAATGAAGGACAACTTCCGGATTTTACTTTTGTAATTAATCGACTTTAGTTTATCTCATTCTTCAAATGATCATCATCTCACAGGCGAGAATTGAAATCCCATCAAAACATACAGTACATGTAAATGCAAAGAATGCACTAGTTGAAGAACGAGTAACAATGTTTTTTATTGTAATATTCTTTAAACAAGGAAAGAATCCAGACTACTTTTAATGATTCCACCCAAAGTTAAGTGAATATCCGTTCCTCACTGTTTCAAAGAATCTAAGTAAAAAAATTTCCAATTATCATAGCATTTAACAGAATTGTGAATTAAGTGAAACACGAAAATCGGAACAATACCTGGAAATTGCTTGACGGAGGTAGAGAAAGAAGGCGTAGAGAGACGAGGAGGAAGATAAGGCAAAGCAGAGCAGCGAGTAACGGTGGTGATATTGATGGCCGGAATCCGAGCGATAAAGACGGTGGCCGCCGCTGCCGCTGCCGCCATGGTTAGACTTTTCACTTTGGAGTCTTTGATAGAGTCTGAGGTGTTCCTTACTTTGGTTGCTTGTAGCGAATTTTTTTTTTTTTTAAATTATTGATGGGATAGTTATCTACGATAATATGATTCGGGACACTGATTTCAATTCTCGACACGTGGACAGATGCAAGTTTCTAATTGGTTGATTCCCTATCCCAAAAATCCCCATAGCTGGAGCACTCCAGCTTCTTCACAAGAAGGGCTACTAATTTCTGACGCACATTTTCTGTATTAAGTGTGGATCTTTAAAAATAATTTTTTAATAGTAATTCTGAGAAGAATTTTATCTCAACTTATACAAATAAATATTTTTAAGAATCCCAAAAAAACATTATAACTCAAGAAAAGTTTAATGTAATTTTAATAGTTTCCATTAATATCGATAACAATAAATATAAGTTGTCACAAATTTTCAAGTTCAATTATAATCTTTTAGGTAAAGAAGTTCAACTATAATCTTTGTGCCAAAAAAATCATTATCTCGTTCATACTTCGTTGTCCAAAAAGAAATTAACACTTGTAAATCACTTAATACTTCTTATATATCTCATATACAAGAGAAACAATGGATTTGAAAATTCATAGCGATACAAGGATCAAACAATCGAGCAATTGAATGAAAAACGGAACTCTGGGGTACTCACATGTCATAGAATCACAAAAGCACTATCTCTGAGTTCTCTGAAGCCCTATGGCCATGCCATTGTTTTAATTGCATAGAATAAACCATGCAATCAAGTCCATTTACATTAGCCAGCTAACAAAGAAAGAAAAAAATTAATAACGACTGCGAAAATAGGTCCTCTAACTTCGAAGGCTAGATTTCCCAAACTAAAAATCAAATTATTGAGATTGCATCCTCAATTTTCTTCTATAAATCTTTGATAAAGTTGTTGAGAGGAAGAGAATGTGCATGGTTGTATTCTATCATCAATATGGCACCAACAACAATAACTTTGTTAAATGTTCTTTGTCCCTTCTCCTCGGATAACTACATACAATTACTATCTAATCTATCCTCATCACCAAAGCTTCTAATAACTTTCTTCATAAATGCCCAAAATACCTCAAACAATTTTCCACTCACTAACTTGAAGAGGATAATAAAAAAAATCAAATCATTCCACAAGTGATAAAATTTTAATATTTGGGGTCAATACAAAAGAATGATGAAATTGATGTTACACTACAAGCCAAGTAGTAGTTCAAACGAACAAAAGACTTTCGAAATTATTTATGATTGGAAAGTACCTAATAAGCTTAAAGAAAAGTAAGACCATCAATGCTATATATATATAGAGGCCCCAACGTAGCAGCACTAAAAGAAATTCAGAGAACCTGTTCTCCACATTCTTTCCAACTATACCAAAACCAACATCCTAATATCGGCCAACTAATCAAGCCAAACTATAGCCGAAAGGAATCAGAAAACTAATCACGAGCAATTATACTGTCCACCCGATGATTTATTCACCTTGTTCCAGTATCTATCATATATCAGCAACTCATGAAAACTGGTAGACTATCATAAATGATTATCAACACAATAAATGGTGTTATCCAATTTAAAGAATCTAACTATGGGAAAAAATATTCGCTCCTACCCCCCAACCAATACTAAACACGCACTGTTGGTGGAAATGGTTTCAGGCGCTTCCTAAAAGACATATTTAGCAAGTAAATTTCTATCAGGTTCAACATAATGTTGAAAAAAAACCAACAACCAAACTTCCTCATCAACAGTCAAGCACTTCTTTCCCATCTCAGGAGTCCAAACACACCAATTTAAATAAGATATTCTACCTCTTGCTAACATCCGAAGCAAAATATCATCAAGTATTGCCATCCCGTTGGCAGTAAAACCATCATCCCTATAGAATACTACTTCCTGTCCCTACTATAAGATCATCATTCATAAACAAAATCACAAGTATGATCGAGAACCAACAATGGCAAAAACAACCTTGCCAAGAATGTTTATCAAACCAAAGAAAAACGCCGCACCGCACAGTATGATCAGCAAAATGAGGAAAATCATTTCATTATGAATACCTAAAACATATACCAGTTCCAAAGGACAATCGAACTAAAGAGATAACAGGCTATTATTGCATTGAATTCACCATCCACAGGCCAAAACATGTAAAACACAAACATGCTAGAGCTTCAAATATTACAGATCATTTAGCATCGTATAGCAATTAAAGGGAAGAAAAAGGGGAGGGGGCAATTAAAACAGGAGTATAGCCAAGTAAGGGAGACCGAGATCGCCGAACTCGGAAACCCAGTCCAATCCAAACCCAAGCGCTTAAATCTTATCAATATCCTCGTCCTCAAACTCGATATAATCGTTGCCAGTGCCGTCATCCTCCTCATCCAATCCACCGCCAATACCCTCGTTGAGTCTGGTGTTGTCGGGCAACTCTCCATAAGCCTTCAACAGCCTAGCCTCATCGGGCATGTACTTGAGGATCACATCGGCCTTGTCGTCCTGGTAATCCCGGAGGCCGACGAGGATTATATCGCCGGCAGCAATCCAGACTTTCTTGTGCATCTTGCCGCGTATATGGCAGAGCCGCTTGGTGCCATCGATACACATGGCCTCGCATCGGCCGTTGCCGAGCATACGGAGAACCTGAGCGTACTCTTGGCCGTCTTCTTTGAAGACAAGCTCTCTCTTCTCATCGTCGGCTTCGTTCTTTCCCCTCTTTCTGTTCTTCCCTCCCTTTCCCTTATTCTTCGGCATAGATTCGACCGCAGAAAAACCCTAGGTTTCGATTCTGGAAGAGAGCTCTTTCTCTAGCAAAATTCTCTTCTCTGGCGAAGTGAAAGAAACCCTAGACTTTTAACGCGAGGTCGATGCCTTGCTCCCTACTGAATTCGGGTCAATCTTTTCCTAATTAGCGTAGGGCATTTCCTGGAATTATCATATAGTTTGCTCTTAATGGACGATTTTGTCCTTAACAAATTGCCCATGGGCCTATCCGACCTTTATGAGGTTTTCTCTTTTTATTATTCCTTTTGCAACATTACTCGTAATATGTTTGGATAGCTTCAATAAGTGTTTTATAATCATGATTTATAGAATATGAGGTAATTTATATAATCTATAAAGTAATTTTTACGGTCTACAAAGTAAAATATGTGGAGTAGTTTTATTTCGATTTACATGAATCGAACTTATACATAAGCATAAATCCAACCAAACAAACATTCGGTTTTCTCTTTGAAAAATTTTAAGTTGCATTAAGAAACTAGCACAAAAATATTATCAATTTATCCTTTACAACAAACGGTGTAGTAAGAATGAAAAAGGGTATAAAATTAAGATATTAAACTGAAACTTATACTCATCCCGTCTTATTTATAAACAACTTTCTCACTGATTGCGTAAAACGAACTGGTAATTAAAAATAATAAATATGTCAAAAATGTCATGATTTTTTCATATATGCCCCTATTTATAAAAACATAGAGAGAATGTATAAAAAATATGAGAGATGGTAAAATATGTTTTCATAATGTTTTGTTGACTTCATTCACCTAATGAGTTATCTCTCTCTCTCCTCATGAATATAACTCTCGGTGTGTGTAATAATTAATTATAAATAATATGTATTTAATAAGGATAAAATAGAAAAAATGAGCTTATATTTTCAGACATAAAATGAGAATTGCTTATAAAAAGAATCAACCCCATGAAAGAAAAAATTATTTATAAATAGAACCAAATATAATATTTTTCTTTGAACATATTGATAAATTAATTTTGACGAATTTCACTTTTTATTGGGCTAGAAAACAAAAAAAAAAACAGAGAGAGAAGAATGTACAATTAAAAATGTTGTGATTTCTTGAACTTCCTAGATTGCTATTGGTTGTTCAAAAAACAAACCTGCTGATCCATCTAGACTGTCTGTATTCTACGTTCTGCGCAAGAAAGTTCCAGACTCTCACACTCCTGCGTCGGCGTCCGCCTCTTGTGAGGGGAGAGAGAAAACGCATCCAAACAAAAATTAAGTAAATACGTTTATATTAAATACAGGAGGGAGTATTTCTTAATGAAATTGTATCTGTAATCTTCCCACTTTTTTAAAGGAAAAAACTAATGCATTATTTCTTTCATTTTTTAAATTTCAATTCATAACACGTATCTTATCTAAATCACCATCCTTAGTGAGACTTCGTGTAACCTTAAAACCTGTATGTATATACACATTCTGTGTATAAACGTACTCTTTTCCTTGCCCCAATCCTTTTTCCCCGTTTGGTGGCATGGATGTGGGAAGAGGAAAGTGGAATTGGAAGTAAAATTCGGATTTATGTGCGTTTGGTGAGTGAGAAGTCATCAAAATTTGATGGAAGTCATCTCCATCTAATCCCCTGAGGAACTGATGACACTTCCTTAGAACCCATTTTATTTTCCTATTCTACCCTTAAGCTTTCAAGGGCAGCCTTTAAGCTTCCTTGATCTCTAGCGAGGACGAGGGCCTTCATCTGCGATGGCAAGGAAGAACCCCAGAGGCGCCGGCGTTTATCAATTTCGATTTCGATTTCTTGCGATAGCGAGGTGTAGTGAGGATGGCGAGGCATGGTGACAGCAAGGACAACAACCACGGACGATGATGCTGGAGGACCAGCTTCTTCAAACCACAATCGTCCTTCCACTACAAGTTCACCGCCGCAAGCCACAATCGTCAAATCTGGTTTTGTTCCGCCCTCCAAGATTCCTTCTTTGTTTTTGAAGTGCTTGCCTGGTTCCTCTACCTTCATTGTTTCAAAGTGCTCGCCCTCTACACCTTCACCATCACCGTCACCGACAACCACTGCCGCCACCATCTCAGATATGGTGGCATTTCCGAAGGGAGAAATCTGGAAGGCAATGGATATAAAAAAAAAAAACAAAAATATGGATTTATTATTCCTTGCTTTGAAAATCTTAGATCTGCTCTCTTTTCATATATATTTCCATAGCTTAGTAGGAGATGGAGGAAGAGGAAAGGGTGGGGATGAGGGAGCAAGCGTGGTTGGTGGTGTTCCTCGCAGTGGTTGTTTCAGTTTCAGGGGAGGCCCCTTCTTTAACAAAGACAATGGCATTTCGGTCTTTTCATGAGGAAATTACACATTGATTAACTTAAAAACCGACTTCCATTTCTATTTTCACTTCCGCCCCCATCAAAAATTCTTCCAATGATACCAAACGAGACATTGATCTTTGCACTGCACTCATGAAGAATAATAAGAAATCACTAAGATATAAGTTGACCTATAAAATCAAAATGAACCGAAATGGCAAAAATTAAAGCGTGTTAATGAAAATCAGTTTCCAAACAGGACCTGCCCCTTCCTGCACCTACTCAAACTCATTTACATGTTTCCTTGTGGGGTTGAGCACAAGAAGATCCAAAAAATCAGAAGCCTTACTTTACTAACCCTTTGATCTCATGCCTCACCAAAATGCACTTCGCCCGATATTTTACATTTTAAAGATTCCATCAGATTAACATAAAATGAGGAATAGATAGCCTAAAACAAGGTCAGTTACCAACTAGAATGAAAAGATTCTCAGAAAATTTTTGAAGGGCGTCAGTGTCTGACGGTGAGCTCGGCTCTGAGGTGGAGGACACCGTTGATGAAGTAGAGACTGTCTTCGGCCATGAACGAAGTCCATGGAATTGCAAACAAGTTTCTATAGCCCACAGCCTTTCCCCCAGTGAATAAGTAGTTACCTTTGTACTTGCTAACAAACTCCTCAGTTGGCCTTGACCTTGCCGCAAATTCATAGTCAACGGCAAAGCTAACTGAACCCTTTTCCTGCATACCCAGAAATAATCCAAAACAATGGAAAGAATTCTGTTGGTCCATGTTGCAATGTGCTGAGAGGAAAAACCCTTGTCCGCCTAAATGGAATGCCTGAGAATAAACCCGGCCAGAAGGGAACAAATTGGCACACTCCTCCCGCTTCAGATCCAGGTAAACCACACATTGTTGCCTTGGTAGTTCAAATTCCACCACCTTAACAGGGCGATACTTATACGCCCGTTCAGCAAAACGACGATTCAAGGAAGAAGACTCCTCAGCAGCCAAAGAACGCTGGCGGTGTGGAGCCTCTGCCTTGAAAAAGAGGGCCTCAAGGACAAGCTTAGATGCCACTTCATGGTCAAAGTCATTACAAGTCAAGACCTTCTTAAGTTTCCGACATGTCATGTAAGGGAAGCGAATTAAACGTGCAAGCCGTGCACCCAGAACCTCTTGCCTCTCCTCCAGCTTGGGGTATTGCACTCTAGCCCACTTCAACAAAAAGTCATACACAGCATCTTCTGAAGCAATTTGAAGATCATCACTAGACAATATTGCCTCAATTCCAGCCAAGGGCAAGGCCATAACCTCATCCTGGAACCTGGTCATATGCAAAAACAGTTAAGCATTCCCAAAACAAAACATGAAGATGAAATAGAATATGGAAAAGGAAGGAGAATATTAAGAGTACAGAGAAATATACTCCTAACATAAGGAATGTGATTCAACCATAATACATTCTTTGTATGGACTGGGATTTGGGAATTAAACATTCAATGGAAGCATTACTATCAAGAAAGGTTTTCCCATTTGAGGATTGCACTGTACTTCCTAAATCAGAATCACAATTAGAATGGAAACTATTATTATTAATGAGTTCTGGTTTCTCTATTTCCCTCTCTAAATCCCCCTCATTTATTCTCACTCCCCTAAATCCTTTTCTTTAATATTTGATGGTCCCACGTCAATAATCCACAAAAACCAAAACCTTATTGATCAACAATCCCCTTTAAGCATGGATGTAATAATACGTTCATAACATCAAATTTCTCATTTAATTCCCAACATTTTGAAGCCCATTACTTCATACAATATCATAATAACATTATTCACTGCTCCGGAGTTCCAGCACTTCTCTGTCTGATATGAAATCATGCGAGCACAACTACTAATATCACTATAACCCAAGGAAGGAAGATCAAGGCGAAAGAATGATATGCCTAGTCAATCAAAGTAAAGCATCGACAGAATATTGCAAATGCAAGTAGTTTAACCAGGTAGTTGCAGTTATATAAGAACATTACTTGGTTATATCCTTGTATCGAGAAGCAAGATACTGCTTTGCAGTATCAGTCAATGGTTGGACTGCCTCAGCCATCAGGACGCTGGAAGGAAGCTCCAGGTAAAGCAATGCAGAATCAGGTGTCATGGGCATATTCCGCAATAATCGGC
The DNA here is from genome assembly GCA_037074505.1 of Albizia julibrissin. Lineage (NCBI taxonomy): Eukaryota > Viridiplantae > Streptophyta > Magnoliopsida > Fabales > Fabaceae > Albizia > Albizia julibrissin. The sequence goes on along the minus strand of CM073487.1, from coordinate 2,263,086 downwards.
TGCAGTATCTCATGCATGAAGCAACTTCAAACTTGTCAGCAGCCAACAACACGTCCAACAAAGCAGCTGGTGTAGAGTTGCTCAAGGTATTACTGTACATAAAGTTCAAAAGCTCCATGAGGGCAGCCTCCTCTGTAGCAAGCAAAAGAGGCACGGCATTAGCAAAATGACAGCATATTAGAGCTGTCAAAAAAAAGAAAGAAATCATTTTATGCTTATACCGGAGGCATTAATTCTCAATGTTACATGTCTCTGCTCAGACTCCTTCATTCCATTAGAGAAAAGCTACAAAAAAACAAAAGTAATTAAACACAAATTTTTGCTAACATATAGGCCGCAGAATGATTCAAATCTACCGCACAAAGAAAAGGCATCTACCTTATAGAAGAAAGGACTTTTAGCAGCCAAAATAGGAGAACTGATATGTAGGGTTTTAACTTTCACAACTGTTGAGCAATCCATGCTCCAGTTTGAATCATTGCTATTTCCAGCTTCATCACCTATGAGAATAATAGACATACAGGAAATTTAGATTTTGGAATGTATTATGGAACCTGCAAGGTAAGTTTTTTTTAGAGATTTATTAGATAAAACGCACTGCTAAAGATCTTTTAGTTTATCATATTTTTATATACTTGTCATAATATTTAGGAACAGAACAACTGGCATGAAGGTGGTGACAATCAAAATATAGGCCTTTTGGTTCACCACACCTCATTTCTAACCATAAAATTGCAACACAAAAAATGACTCAAGATATGGCAAAAGATATCCTTTCTTGTTGTAGGCAAGAGGATGATGTTCAAGTAGTATTATATATATGTCTTCCATTACCAAATAAGTAATTCTATCATTTATTGACTTATTTCATGTCAGTTCTTTATCTTCCCCATCATAACCTTCCTTTATTAGCAAAGGATCCTCAAGATTCAAGCATTTCATAACTAAAAGGTAGAAAGACAGTTACTAAACCCTCACCATGACAGGACCAGTCCTAGACATGAGGGATATATATGAAAAAGAATTGATAAAAAGAACAGCATATTAATCAAGAGCATAATGACTAAGATACTGAGATTAAAAGCATAATTAATTCAAATACCTGAAGGGGATTCTTCAACCATAGCAACAGCTTCTTCATCTTGATTTTCATTAGCAACACCATCATCGGTATCAAGTTGGTTCCCATTCAAAATTCGCTCGTCAGGCAATACAGTAAGATCCGCTACAACAAACAGGAGAGAAAAAGAAATATAAAAATATTTAGATAATTTAAATATATACAGTACATATTTTCTAGTCTATATATATTCTCTATATAATATAAATTCTATAGAAAATACACTATTCATAAGCAGACAATGCAACCCACTTTAGATGCCATGCAAAGTATGAGCACTGGCCCTCAATCCTAGTCATTTTAATAGTTTTCTAACAAATTATAAAATGAAAATACAAATTATATTTATATATTCTAGAATATTTCACATTAGGCATGGTATGGTAAAAGAAGCCAACATGCATAGGCAAATGTTTATAAATGGAATCAAGCTTAGGTGCTGTGCTGGCTCCTATTATAAAAGTGTATAATCAATTAAATCTACATAAGATTATATGGCATATGTGCTCAAGCTTTATAAACCACTCTCTTGATTGTAAAATTTTAAAGCGAGCTCGATTCTTTAAAACGACTTGAGGAAATTCGATTCGCAAAACCCAAATAGTTCTACGACTTTCCACTTAAGTGATATATTTCCCGACTCTCACAACTACATCACAAAATAAAAGTTCGTATCAAATTATGGTTTAATTGCCAAGAGCTAAAAGTATCAGGTTTCACCGGAACTAAACAAAGCAAGCGAATAAAAGAAATAAATTGTAAACACACCCCCCGCCCCCAAAAAAAAAAAAAAAAAGAGCAAGGCAAAAAAAGCCAGCCACACTCACAAACATCTAAATCAATTTCATCGTTTGTTGCATTAACTGAAATGGGAAGTTAACTTGATTTTCTTGATTTCAACTCAATTTGTTCTCTAACGTTTCAATATGCAGCTTTCGAATCCATTTTCTGATTTAGCCTCGCCTAATTTCGAAACCCTAGAAGAAATGACATCTTGGCGGTAAACAATAAACAATGACCCACAGAGTTGCCCCTTACAAGACAATTGAATCAGTGGGTTTCCAGGGAACACTGAAATGAGAAGTTGACTTGATTTTCTTCTTCAATTATTTTTGTTCATCGAAAGTAAAATTTTACCAAAAAGGAAAGTATAAAGAAAAATAAAGAGAGGCATACAGCTGTCCTTCTTCGCATCCTCCCGCCTTCTCTTTCGATGGCGAGCCCAATCGGCGATGGTAGCGCAGCCATCGGAATCAGGGCAAGCCTCAACGGAATCCCCCATGATCTCGATCCGGAGAATCCTATCGGAGAAGTTACTGTCGTTGAAAGCAAAGCCAAAATCGGCGTCGGAAGGAGAAGCACCGCTAGAATAATCGGAGTCCATGACGGTTGCAGGGTCAAAGAGATCCGTATTGAAATCCTTCATCGTCACGAGGAAGCCTCGCCCAGAGAAGGATGAGAGCAGCGAGAGATAACGTTAAGCGAGGCCCACGGGTGAGCCCGGAGGGTGAGAGGGTGAGAGAATGAAGGAGGAAGGAGAGAAGAAGGGTTTTGTTGGATTGCAGAAAGAGGGGTGGTGTGGTGGAGAAGCGAAGAGAGTCTTTGAGAAGCAATAAATACAAAGCACGAGATGAAAGCCATAACTCCTTTTGGTTTTGCGTGTCCTTTGATTTGGTTTGCTTGTTTTGTTTGTTAGATATCTGTTAGTTCATTCGTGACAACCAAACTTCCTAAATAATAAATAACTAACATTATATATCAGGTGGGTAATATAGAAATATAGTATATTAATTTGAATAAAACTCAGATTAAAAATTAAAATAAAAAAGTGACTTAGCTGGAAAAATAAAAAAAAAATCATACTATTTACCTCCACAAATACTAAAAACAATCAAGTCGAAGTTGTTTGTTTCAACTTTCAACTGACACGAGATATCTAGTTGTTTGTTTCAACTGACACCAGATATCTCTTTAAGGGTGTGTTTGAAATCAGCTTTTAAGAATAGTTTATGGAAAAAAAGTGATTTCAGAGAATAAATTGTGGAGAATAGATTATGGAACAAAATTTATTTTAATAAAATAAGAGTGTTTGGATATTATGATCAGAATATCTTTTTTCATAGTAAAATTACTGAAAAGAACAGTAGCTTATGTAATAATTACATATAATTGATAAGATTATTTTTGGATGTTTTATTTAATAGTAAATTTCTTAATAAATATAAAAAAACATAACATCACATAAATTTTAAAAATTACAACATTAATCAATTATCCAACATCAAAAAAATCAAAGATATATATATAAATGGTATTATCTAAAATCATTTATAATAATTAAATATATAGGATAAGATTATATTTTAGTTATTATTTAACAAATAATTGAATAACAAAAACCAAATAAATTATAAATTGTGAAAAAAATGAGACATACATACATTCAAATATATATATTAATAAATTTTACATTTAAAGTTCACGATTAACTATTTAATACCTAAAATTAATACAAAGAACAGTTTTTTCAATGCAGTTAATACAATCTGTTTTTGCCGTTTTCCTTTAGACATTATCTTTCTTTGGCTAACAAGTGATACATTAGTGTTAACAACAATTCTAGATACCTCGAACTCATTATGGAAATGATATATTAACATTTAGTTATTATTTGTTAATAATACAGTCCTTCAAAATAGAGATAAAATTACAGTTCACTTAATAAAATAATAAAGTACGACAAAACACTGAAAACACTACATAACTAATGCTTTTGTGTGTAATACTAAATTTGATCCCTTATATATCAATTTATGTATCCTTAAATTACAGACCATTGATCATATTATATGTTATGTATCCTTAAATTATATATTAGTTTATTAGTCAAACTAATTAGTTTGGGAAAAAAATTAAAATATAAATATTTTAAAATTATTTAATTAATTTTTCAATATGTAAAAAAGTGATAAATTTATATTATTAAATTTAAAACTAAAGTAATAAATTTTGACATAATATGAAACAGTAATTTAAAAAAAAAACCCCATCTCCAATAAATAGCAACAGCGAAAGGGAGGAACAAAGCCATGGAAGGAAAAAAAAAAAGAGAGAGAGAAGAGAGGGAAGGAGGAGAGAGAAATTTAAGTGGGACCCACACATAAAAGTGGGAAATGATAGCTTCTTCAAAACCATGGTTTTGGTAAAAAAGCACTTTTGGCATTTTTGCTAATGTTTGGTAAATTTTTTATAAAACCATGGTTTGGGCTTAAAATCACTTTTTTTTCTTATTTACCAAACACACACTAAATGTTTATGTTGTCACGGGTATACTCCTTTGCATCTCCTTTAAGGGTATGTTTGGTTCGACGGAAGGGAGGGATTTTAATGGAGGGGAGGGGAAAGATTTTAATATTACCTTATTTAGATTGATTAGAAGGGAGGGGAGGGGAGGGGAGGGAAATTATTTTCACATGGACAACTTTACCTTTATATTATAAATGTTTTTATCCAAAATATATTAAATATATAATAAATTTTAAATATAAATAAAATTTTTATTTTCTAAATTATAATCAACTATAATTAAATATTTTCATATTAAAAATTTAATAATATTTAGGAATTAAAATGAGAAGGGCATTTCTGGAATATCATTAAAATATGAGGGGCATTTTTGTCCAATAACTTTTTTTTTAAAGCCTCCCCTCCAAACCCCCTCAATTTGGGGGGGAGGTTTTGAGGGAAATGAGGGGAAATTTTCAAAAAATTTCCCTTACCCTCCTAAAGTTTTAATCTTCCCAATCAATGGGAGGGAACTAAAATATCTCCCCTCCCCTCCTCTCCATTCCCCTCAAATCAAACAAACTCTAAATGTTGGTTGTTCAAAAAAAACAAAAAGTCATGTATATTATTTTCCATCAAATTGTTTTTATGATGAAGTAAGTTTTTCCTCTTACAACAAACTTTTTTCTATGCATACAACCCGATTTGAATTCAAGACATCATATTTAATATATTCAATTAAGGTTATTAAACTCATAAGTTTAAGTAAACTTGCGACAATGATGTAAATTATTATTGTGAATTTGCAAGGGTTTATTTTTTCATTAAATAGATATTAATAGCGTATAATTAAATAATTTAAATATAAAAAATGACAACAATTTAATTTTAATATATTTTAAATCTAAATAATTAAAATTAAATCTACTAGCATTCATAATTTATCATATTGAATAAATTAATTTCTATAAAATTTATATATAAAGTCACTACGCATGATCAAATCGGAAAAATTAATATGAATTTAAAAATAAGTTAACACGATTTTATAAATTAAAAATATAAAAACAGTAAACTTGATATGTAAACTTCGTAAGTTTAACCAAATTTACCAACATCTTAATATAATTTTATAAGTTAGTAATATAAAAGCGGTTTTGTAAGTATGTGAGAGTTGACTTACAAGTTTTACAACAATGAATTCCGGCATTGTTGATCTTTGTTGGTACTTTACTCTCTTTTTTTCTTTGGGGTTACAATTAGCCTAGTGTTTGCACTTTGTTATTTTTTTTATCCCTAATATAAGAGCCCTTTAAATTTTTTAAAAAAAAGTAAAAAAAGTTAAATATATTACATTAAAGTATTTATATTTATCTTAGTCATCAAATTAATTTATATGACTTATAAACTGATATATAGTTTAATGATACATAATATATATTACAATTAAGTTACTTATTCAATTTCTTTAATATTTCAAAAAAAATCAGCTAGTTTTTATATTAAAGAGTAAAGTCTGGATGTAGTATTATTTATTACTATTTCCCTACGGTACATGCAACTTTTTTAGGGGAAAAACACGAGTAAAAATTTCATATATAAATTTCCTAATAAGTGTTTGCTTCTAAATATTTCATTTTTTTTTTGGAATAAAAACATTTCATTTTAAAACATACCAAACTTGACTAATAAGTTGTTAGTTGATGTGGTAAGAGTCGCACCCTCATAAAGAGAAGAATATGAATTCGAATCCCAAGAAGTACGCTTGTTAGGAGAAATGATAGTCTTTTACCCTCTAAGTCTATCCAGGAATTTCTTGTCCCATCCAAGACCATAATCATCCTTAAGATCCCGTCCTGATCTTGGTTTATTTTTTTATGTTTACCTCATAAATTAAGTTATTATTTTATTTTTATATTTTTTACCCCATAAATTAAATTATTCTTTGATAATGTGTGTATCAAATATTTAGTTAGAGTTAAATCACATTTATCGTGATACTAATCCTAATTATATATAGTATAAAGATAATAACGATAATAATGATGATGATGTTATTCCTCCACTCTATATCAATTTATATAATTGTTATGATCTTATTAGTTGTTAAATGATTACGTTAAACAATAGAATATAAAAAGTTAACTAATATAATAATATTTTTAAAATTTATTTTAAAATAAAACGGGGATTTCTCAATCTCAACCCCTATCCCAACAAAGTTATGGTCCTGATAGGTCAGGCACAACTTTCAACACCCCACCTCTTATTAGAACATGACTTGAGACAAGGTAATTCTATTCCGACGTCGGACTTTAAACACTCCTAATTTACTTGGCCAGCTTTTTGTTGCCAACTAAACTTCTAAAATACAAGTAGTAATCACGTTTTTTTTTAACTAATTTCTATTTTTTTAGTCATCACCAAATTCTTAATCATAAACAATTTTTGTGGGCACCAATCATTAAGAATTTTTTTATTTCCCACTTGCTAATTCTAATAAGAGCCCGTAGGTCATAAACAAGAAAAACATTTATGTTCCACATGTTGCTAACAAATAGCTAATAAAAAAAGGTGGACCAAATCTAATACAACATGTAAAATGGTTAAGACAACAATATTTTTTTCTCGAGTCTAAAATACTTTATCTTTATCGTCAACAGTTCCTCTCGTGTTGGAAACGCTTCGTCGGTCAAATGCAAAAAACAGAATTTACATGGTACGGCGTCGTTTTGACTTCCTTGATAGCTCATTTAGTCATTTCCTGAAAATATCGAAATATATACAAAGCAAATCAATAATGATTTTTTTTTTCTCCTTTTGCTTTCATGAACGATTAATTTTTATTCAGAAAATATTGTTCTCATGTATATAATCAATAAACATTCGCAACCAATATGTATTGTTGAACATTACTGGAGTTAAGAAAAACTGTTATTTTCACATGTATCCTCCAAACAAAATACTACTATAAAATCTAAATTAGTTTTATCTCCCAAATTTATACTAACTCTCATCTTTAATATAAAAATCAGTTACTTTTTTAAAAAAATTAATAAAATTAAATAAATTATTTAATTATATAATATATTTTGTATCATTAAATTATATTATATATCAGTTTATAAGTTAAGAAATTAAAATTAATTTAAGAAAGAATAAATATAAATACTTGAATGTAATTTATTTGGTTTCATTAATTTTTTAAAAAAATTTAACTGATTTTATATTTAAGACTAGATTGAGTAATTTATCTCTTAAAATATCCTATTAATTGAAATAGTAAAAGAGTTTTTATTATTGGGCAGTTACAATGCAGACAATTAAAGAGGCACTCGAGTGAAATAAAAACATATTTATTATAAATATCAAATTTAAATAATATTTTTAAATTAATTATTTTTATTATTAGGCAGTTACAGTGCAGAAAATTAAAGAGGCATTCGAGGGAAATAAAAACATATTTATTATAAATATCAAATTTAAATAATATTTTTAAATTAATTATCTGACTCTTATATTAAAAAAAACACAAACACCACAATAAGAACCAAAGTAAGACTGTTCATATACGACTTCGAAATTAATTATTATCATTATAAAAAAGGTAAAAAATAATTATTATACACTCGTTGAATGAAATTAATCAAATTTGACTGGTGAATCCATTTAGATTATGAGGCTGTTTGGATTAGCTTATGGAAGTTTTATAAGTGTTTATAAATTGTGATTCACGGAATACGAAGTAACTTTTACGGTCTACGAGGTAGCTTTTACGGTCTATGAGATAAATATGTGGAGGAGATTTATCTCAATTTATGTGAATCGGGCTTATATAATAAGCCCGGTCTAGAAAAGCTTTACCAAACAACCCCTATAACAGTTCGGTTCAGAGTAATCATTATGATCAAGTCAGAAAGATTAGGCGCATGCCATTGCCATTGACTTCCAAATAACATGATGAAATCACATTTAAAATTGTATACTTCATGATTCAAATAAATCGTATTTATGTATAACATTTGCCAAGATTCTAAGATTAACAAAAAACAAAAAAAAACAGAGAGAGAGAGAGAGTGGGTAACTTACAATGTGATTTTCTTACCCTGAACTTATAAAGAAGATAGAATGACTATTGAGGAACTTATAATAAAATTAATATTAAATCAAGACCTTATTTCAATTTAAATTATCAAATTTAGTACTATTTTTTATATTTAATACCAAAATTTGTTTAAAAATTATTTTTTATAATATTAATATGTATTCAGTTCGAAGTTCGTAGCTACCCTTCTAAACATAAGAATCTCATATGATATTTAAACTTGAAACAAAAAAATCTAACGGAGTTTTACACTGTCTTATTTTAGTATTAAGCAATATTTTATGAAGTCTTTATTAGTTGTTATTTTTCCAACTGAAAATGTAATTTTTATCACTACAATTTATGATCATTCAATATAAAAATATAAAATATGTGGGATTTAATATGCACTTTTTCTCCTAAAAATAATCTATATATGGTCTTTGAACTATAAAGAAGATAAAACATGTGCTGCAAATATAAATGAATGATTAAAAATCCTCATAAATTTTTTATAAGATTCTAAAATTTGAATTATTCTGATTTTTTTTATAAGAGTTGTCTCCATATTTAATACTTTTTTCCCATTTTAGCCCTCATCTTTTCCCATACTACATTTTCTTTCCTACTTTCTATCATTATTACTCCGTTCAATCCTAAATATAAGATCCAATTGACTTTTTTAGAGAGATTGAAAAAATTAAATAAATCATTTAATTATAGCATATGTTTTGTCATTAGATTGTACTACATCCGGTCCATAATATAAGTCACTTCTATAAGAATGAGTTGATCAGCAATACAAGTCACTTGGAGAGTAATTCATGCTTCTTTGTCAATTTTACCCTTGTAATTAATGTTTGAATATGGATCCCTTATATTTTTCTCTCTCCTTTGATATCTCATTCAATATGTGTAAAGTTGAAAATTTCTTTCAATTTAATAAAATTTAATAAGTTAACTGTTATTTTTTTATTCCGATGAATTAATTAAAGTGACTTATATTATGGATCAAATGGTGTATACCAGTTTATAAGTCAAACAGTTTAATTTAAAAAAATAATAATTATAAATACTTTAATGTAATTTATTTTACTTTCTTAAACTCTCTAAAATAGACAGATGGGTATTATGTTATAAAAAAAATTTATTTGAAACTAATACTTAATATTTTTAACTAATTTTAATTATTTTTTTAAACCGTGGTAATTTGATTATTGGAATGTTATAATAGAAGCACAAGTAGTATTATTAAAACTGAGATCTCTTGAGTCGAAACCAAGAAGATCAAGATTGTCTTGTCCTGATTGGATTGCTTATTGCAGAAAACGGATGTGATCATATGATACAAAAAGATTATCTCTTAAAAATAAATTTCAGAGACCAGCCATGTTCAATGAATCGATACATGAAAATGGCATCCCGAGGGCAAAACAGGCTAACTGCTAACAATTAATTTGCGTAATTCAATATCATACGCAATACTAGACATGAATTTGTGAAGTTTATTATTCATCAAATTAATCAACGCACATCTAACTTACTAGGAATCTCCTACAGTTGCTTTTTACAAGAAATACTTAACAGAATAATGTAAATTAAAATGTTTGTTAAAAACAGCAAACATGCAAGAATTGTAAAAATTTTCTTGAAAATACCTTTATTTATAAAAAGAGAGGATAACAGACTAGAAAAAAGAGATATGTGGAAAGAGATAACACGTGTGGTGGCGGAGAGAGTGAGTGAAATGCAATAATGGCAATGATATTTAATATGAGTAACCAAATGTGGGCAAAATGAGAAATTAACAAAAATAATCTGAGATATTCTTTGAACGTCTTCTATAAATAACAACAAACAATAACATAGGTAGTAATTATTTCTTATAAAAAAGAATAAAATGAATATTTGACTAAAAAAAACTTACTAATAATAATTAGGACTATACTTATATAAAGTTTTGTATATCAATTACATTAAGTCTTCCAATCACATGAATTTAGGGTTAAATGATACTCCCTCAGATAGGGGTGAGCAAATCTTAACCGAAACCGAAAACCGAACCGAACCGTATACAATTCGGTTTTTCGGTTTCAGTTTATTCAGTTTTTGGTTTTTTTTTTCAATTTGTAAAATAGGCATATTTCAGTTTTCGGTGCGATTTTTGTGAAATTAATTCGGTTTTAACCGAATGACCGAAGATATCATTGGAAAAAGGAAAGCTATTAATTAAGAAAATATTATTTCCTTGTATAAATATGATAGCTTACAATAGGAATTAAACTGTAATCAGGTTTTGCTCTTTTCGGATTTTTGGATACGGTTTGTTTCTTAATTAAAAAACCCAAAACGTGGACAAGCTTGAACAAAAAAGACCCTTATTTTTAGATTTTTTGAATTGGACATACTTGAATCAAAAAGGCCCAAACACCGAAAAAACCGAAAAAGCGAACCGAACTATTTCGGTTATTCGGTGTTCAATTTTTTTACTCATTTTGGTTTCGATTTGGTTGTAAAAATAGGCATATTTCGATTTTAACCGAATACCGAACCAAAAAACCGATTGCACACCCTTCCCTCTGTCTCTATATATAAGAGTATTCCAACCGAATCGCAAGATCTTAAAAAACAGTTGCATGTAATAATTGTGTAGGAAATTTTTTTTTAAAAAATGCCCCCATTTATAAATAGGAGAGAGAGAGAATAATAATGAGAAAATGATGAAAGAAAATGTATGTAGTATAATAATTAAATGAGGGCAAAATATAAAAAAAATACATTTATTATCGAGACAAACTCAAATATCTTACATTTAAGGATAAATTTATTAAAAAAAGGTTTTTATATATAAACACAAAATGAGTAATAATTCAAAAACCAGACACATCATCACTTTTGATTGAACCAAATATATATAATACCTGAATTAAGTATTTTTCTAATAATTATATGATGAAAAAAACCCCTCAAGATCTTTCACTTTCTCGCTTCTTGTATTTAATTAATTTGTTTCCCCCTAACTTCTCTGAGCGTTGACACGTACAGACACAAGCAAACTCAAATCCCCCACCTTTTTTGCTCCGTTGTTTTCTTTTCTTTTCTTTGGTTACAGAAGAGGAGCCTTCAACAACAGTAATTGACACAAAATAAAGAGTTGCACTTGAAAGCCCATAATTGATGATCCATGCATTAAAGGCCATTTAAAAAGATTATGAAAGGAAGTCAACTTGAACGAGTTTATGCATCCTTTCACTTATATATATTATTTTTAATTTTAAATATAAGATTTAATTTATTTTTTAAAAAAAAGATTAAATAAGTTAAACAAATTATTTTAAAGTATTTATATTCATCGTTTTTTCTCCAAACGAATTAATTGGTCTGGCTTATAAACTGATATATAATATATACTATGATTAAGTAATATATTTAATTTCCTTAACCTCTCTAAAAAGAACAAGATGAGAAAGCATACACAAAATATATATACCCATCATAAGAGATAGAGACTAGAGAGCTAGATTGCAAACAGGCATTAATCTCAGTGAAATGAGCTTTTAACTACTTAAGGACGAGGTATTGAATTTAAATTCGTATGAACACAGAAAAATGCCATTTTGGCGAGTTACCTCCAATTGAATCTAACCCAATCAGATAGTCATATAAAAAAGAAAATAACTAACCAAGCACTTGAGTAATTAATACTATAATCTAAACTAACAAATAAACAAAGCAAAAAGTGAGTGTATCAAAGCAAATATGTTGATTACAAATGAGAATAGAAGTAATATAATCGGAGCTCCCTTCACTCCAATACTTGAAAAATGAAGGTAACCCTATCTCCAAGTGCATGCAAACCCTTAAACTTGGCACTTCAAATTTAAATAACCAAGCCAGAGGTATCCATGAACAAGCAGCTAAGGTCTTACCTTTCCCCTTCTAGACATGGAGTGAAAGAGAGCTCCAACATTTTATTTTTCAAAAAAATAAAAATAAAATCAAACCAATATTACATGAAATGCCTAAAACTAAGCTATATATAACTAAAGAGCTTGTGATGCTTTAACCTGGCCTTGCCAGGAACTTCAGTTTATATAGGCTAAGGCATACTACCCTAGATCAAATCTGGACCATTGATCAATTATTTCAGATGTTGATGCCCAATTAGGAATATCGGTGGCATTAATCAATATATTCCAATATTATTTGTAATTGGAAAGTGGAATCGTGTCCTTTTAATTTCTTAATTTAAAGTTGAGGCTCTAAGGGTCCCTCTTTAAACAATGTTAAGGTTCTGGTGTTTTAATTTATTGATGATGACTTCATTGGACTAAGATATTTGAAGCCGAAGCCATTATTCATTGGCGGGTCTTCAACTTTATGGCAACACTAAGCAATAAAAGTGAACCTCTTGATAAGCATATATGACGTGATTTTGGTTCTTCAACTTTATTTCAAACTTCACTTTAGTTTCTCCTGTTATATATCTAAAAAAACTTAACTTTAGTTTCTTTTTTTTTTTAGGTTAATTAAATTTCTCTTTAACTATTCTTTAGCTTTATGTTGAATGTGTCTCTTTAACTTAGTTTTCAACTTTAGTTTAACTTAGATTTTCACTCTCATCTTAGTTTTGTGTGGGGGTGGGGGTGGGTTTGCTCAATTGTTACTTAAAAGTACTGGAAAAAAAATCGGACCGGACCGGCCGGTGATCTGGTCTGGTTGATGAAATAAACCGGTGAATCGGTCAAAACCGGTGGTTCGACCGATCCATCTGGTTTGCCTTTATAAACAAATATTTTTTTATTCTTCTAACTACTATTTTGTATTATTTTTTAGGAAAAAAATGAAAGTTTAGAGACTAAGATGAAGAGAAAAGTAGGTAAAGAAAGAATAAATCTAAAAAAAAAAGATTTTGAGAGGATATAATAATTAATTAATTATAGGAAATGAGATGTTATTACATAATTATAGGCACCATAACTAATACTAATAGATTTTAAGTATTTTTTGTCTAAAGATCTTTATTTTTATCTATGGGAATATAAATATATATATATATATATATATATATATATATATATATATATATTGTCACTAATAAATTGTAATATTTTAGTATGACCGGTTTGACCACTGGTCCGACCCCGGTTGAAACATTAACCCTTAAACCAGTGCTGTGAACGATTCATTGCTCGGTCCGATTTTTTTTCCTTGCATACATGTGATATGGGCCCCACTTACTTTTTCACCCACCCCAACCACTTCATCTCACCTCCCTCACCATCAAAAGTCTCGCTCCATCCTCGCCTCCTCGCTCTGAATCTCGCTTCATCTTTGCTTCTCTTACCCTCAATCTCGCAACGCCATTGTTCTCACATCTGACTCTTCTTACTGTTCTTACAGTCCTCCTCTTGGAGTCACTCCGGACCCTTCCTCTGATTCTCTTCTCAATCGGCATCATTCCCTCTATTTTTCATTCCTCTAGTTTTTTTTTCCAGTCAGAGCGATATGTTTTTTTTTGCTTAATCTAGAAGGAGACACTGATGAGGACTAGTTTCTTATTTTCTTCAATTTTTTTAAATTTAATCTCTTCTTCTTCTTCTCTTCTTCAAGTGTGAACTTGAAAAAAAAATTATCTTACACTATCTGACCAGTCCACCAGTCTGGTAGACTAAATCTAGTCTGACTCGAGTTCAGGTTGTTACCAGACCAGACATCGGGTTGTCTTTTTTAACCCGAGGATTTAACTAGACCAGGCCTCGGACTAGCCTCTAACCCGATCTAGTCTGGTCCATGCTTATCCCTAATTTTTTCCATAATTCATTCCAATTATTGGAAAGTGGAATCGTTTCCTTTTAATTTCGTAAAGTTGATGTTCTAAGATCACACGTCATACACCCTCTAGTTGTTATTATAAATTACCAAACTATTAATTTTCACATATCAATATAAATAGTTAAAAGTATTAGAATTAGGGAGAATGTCAAAAAAAATACCATTTAAACTTCAAAATCCCGTTAACAAGTTCGGTAATGGGATTAATAAGAATGATAATGTAATTAACAAATCATTTTATTGTTAAATCACCTATTTAAAATTTTAAAGTTTAAATGATATTTTTTTAAAATTCTCTCTTAGAATTATTCTAAAATTTAAATAATTTCTAATATTATTCTTACCAACCGTAAACTAACCCAAATAATCAATAAATGCTCATAGAAAATAATTCTGATTTCATTAATCAAATATATCACAGCAAATATACAGCTGGTGGTCTCAGGGACCATTACAGCAAATATATCGCAACACCAAACTGAAACTGTTTGGGCTCAATATACACTGACCCTAACACTAAGCCCATTACACGTTACACACTTGTTGCTGATTCCTAATTCCTAATTCCTAATTCCTAATTCCTATACTCCCCTTCAAGTTTGAAAACGTGCCTAAAATTCTATTCTGGAGTCTCCTTTTTCATAGATTTTGTCAAGATATCAGCTTCTTGATTCACTGATTTCACATGTTGCAACTGAATCAATTTGTCTTACAATTTCTCTTAGACACACCTCTCCCTCGGTTGTATTTAAGATATATGACGACGTTAAAGGCTACTACCATGTAAACCTTTATGGGATTATGCATAAACTGACTCAAAACCTGCACACACACAAAAAATGTCAGGATACATTACGGTAAGGTATATTAATTGACCTACCAAAGTCCAGTACCGTTGTGGATTAGGCAACAAATCCTCCTTCTTATCCTTACCTTCTTCATAAGCCATAGTCTTAAGTTTTGAGCCATAGGCACTTCTAAAGGCCTACAACCACTTATACCAATATCTGCCAATTAATTTAGGATATGCTTTCTTTGAGATAATACAATTCCTTTCTTTGATCTAGCTAATTCAATCCCAAGAAAATACTTTATAACACCTGGATCTTTAATTCTAAAATTGTTGTGTAGAAATTTCTCAACCTCATTTATGCGATGTTCGGAACCCCCTATAATCTAAAGGTCATCTACATACACAAGTATACAAACAAAACCATCATTTTAATTCCTATAGAAGAGAGAATAATTTAACTTACTTTGGTTGAAGCCACCTTGAATTAGTGGAGTGGTTAACTCATGGTTCTATTACCTAGAAGCTTGTTTTAGCCCATGTTGGAATATTAGTCCACCCTTAGTGAATTAGGGCCCAAAGCCTAATTCAAGTGGAGTTATCATGGAGAGACATGAGTTCATAAAGAAAACTATTCCTTTATAGTTTAATAGTTATGCCTATTATCATGTAACTGTATGCTTAAGGGATACATTTTTTTCTATGTGACTATATACTTACATTATATATATGACGAGGGATTAAGGGAGTAGATAATATGAATAACACATACAAAATATTGCTCTTATTCCTCTAAAAGGTCCTCCTATAAGAATTTTCTCTTCTCTTCCTTTATCTGGTATATTTGTTGTGTAACATGATCATGATCCGCATCAGTGCTCTGGTTTAGTGTGAATACTTCAGCTAGTCAATTGGATTACAGATATGCCCGAAATTCTTATATAGTATTAGAACCAATAGATTTTCTTGAGGCCTTTGTAATATTTTTTTAGAGTAATCTGGTTTTCCTTGTATGTATACATATATTATTGTTATATGAAACAAATGTTTTCACATGTTAATTTAGAGCCGGAAAAATGGGCTAAACCTGTCAGGCTGACCCGTTTATACCCTGAATTTATAAAAGTTGGGCCTAAGATTTTTGCCTCAAAAATGAAAGTGGGCCTAAAAGGGTCGGCCCTTTTGGGCCACGGGCTAGCCCTTTTAGGCCCATATATATATTCTTATTTTTTAAAATTATTTATATGATAATAATATTATTGATTTTTTATATTTTCTTAATGATGTTGCAAATATTTAATTGTTATTTTCTTTTTTAGAATTAAGTTTCATAAGAATATCTTGTATTAAGAGTCCTAAAAATTAAAAATTTATAAGATATTTCTTATTTTATAAGTATTCTTACCAATTTTGTATTTTTTGACTTATTTTTTGGTGATTGCTTTGTTTATATCTTGTGTTGTTTATTTTGTTAACTATTTACACTTTTCAAGACATATTTATAAGAAGTATTTTTAATTTTGTTAAGTCTTCTCATTAATTACTTGTAATTGTAGTATGTGGACAATAGTTTACATTTGATTATGACTTAATGATTGTGTTTGTCTATTGCATGATACATACTGTTTACACCTTAATTTTAACAATATTTATGTGTTAAATTAAGACTTTCATTGTTGTAATTAAAAAAAAACTGAAAAAAAAAATAAAAATTGTTAAAATAGATTTGGCCCTGGCTCTTATGCTCACCAGCCGGGCCTCAAAAAATGACTGTCTTTTTTTAACCGAGCCTGAAAGGGCCGACCCTTTTTACCAACTCTACTTTTTATACTTTTGTGTGAGACTGTGAGTTATTTGTGGGTATTACTTTCCCTTTTGATTATGAATTAGTAACTATATTTGTTTATTGTATGAGACGTGTAGTTAAATCTTATGAAAAATATTGTCATTCCTGCGGGCCGACACTGAGCCACATGCCTTCAGGCCGAACTTTTAAAAACAATAATTTTTCTTACTTTGAATTTAAAAGGGCCGATCCTATAAGACCGGATCAACCCTAATTTCCAACTCAACATATTATTTCTCTTAGCCACGGCTATTTATATATTATGATTCATATTAGTCTTATGCATGGCTAGCTTCCTTCACAGTATATTCATGTTTTTGAAATCGTGATCTGTGTTTAAATTTTTTCTGCAATAAAAAAAGGAAGAAAAACCCTTACGCCATGAAATATATAAATTCTAAAAAAAAATGGTAAAGGGATCAAACATGATGATTTTTAGTCACAGTCCATCCATGCTCTCATGAATAATAGCATGTTTGGATAATTTTTATAAGTGTTTTTTAATTATGATTTATAAAATATGAGGTAGTTTTTATAGTATACAAGATAACTTTTATGATTTACGAAGTAGTTTTTACGGTCTACAAAATAAATATGTAGATAATGTTTATCTCAATTTACGTGAATCAAGCTTATACATCAACCCGATTCAAACCAAACAAGAGTCTTGTGAGGCATTGATTAATCATTTTTTTTTTGCATATGTTTGTTTATGCAGTGGGTCCAGATTTGGATTATAATTTCTCTGTTTCTGCCTGTCTTTTCTTTTACCTTTCTTATGTTTATTGTGCTATATCTAGTTTAAGTGAGTCTTTGGCTAAAACCCAAACGCCGTCTCAATTTTTTTTTTAGAAATAAGAGAAAACTCTTTCTAAGTGCTTACTTATAAGTTATAAATAATAAAAACTATTTTTTAAAATTAATTCAAACACAAAACTAAGTGTGACTAAATGTATGGCATAAAAAGTTTACCGAGGGCATATCAAGTTTCGGAACCTTTAAAATAGGAGGAAAACTCGTTATTGGAATTTCAGTTCCAGCGTGTTTTTAGAGCCTGAGAAATAATTTCATGCAATTTTAATAGGCCATAGAGGCATTCTTAGAAAAAAAATTCAGAGCGAATGTGAGCAATATGATGACGATGAAGAATCGGGTGGAAAGAGAAAAGGAAGAATCAGATATTGCGATCGGAAGGTGGCTTTAATTTCTCCGATATCAACGACGGAGAAGATCACAGTCGCGAGCGCAAGAACCCTAACAGTGGATCTCGTCGCGTTCAAGTAGGAGAAGTTCACGAATCACGAGAATCTTTCCTTAGCCTGATGGTATTTTATTTTGCGTTCGAACAAGAGTGGTGGTCGTTTTTGCCAAGATCATCGTTTTTCCAAGAACGCTCTTTTCTTGATTGTGGGCCTTTCAGACCCTGAAGCTCCGATGGCATGTAACTAACCCAAATAATGAATAAATGCTCAGAGAAAATAATTCTAATTTCATTAACCAAATATCATCATTTTGCAACTGTATTTATACAACAAATACAGTATGTCACAACAACACCTAACTAAAACTGTTTGGGCTCAATATATACTTACCCTAACACTAAGTCCATTACACGTTACACACTTTTTACTAATTCCTAATCCCTACATCATATGTATTAAACTCAAATATCATATCACTTTAATTATATTTATAAATCTATTTTAATTAAAAAAAATTGGTTCTTATTATAAGTCCAGTTTGAGAGTAATAAATCTGTTTTTTTTTTTTTTACTTTTTTACCCTATTAATTACAACAAACAAAAAGAATTTATTCATGTTGACTTTTGGAACCAAACATAAATAAAGACAAAATTGAAAATTTAGCCTATGATTAATGAGTTAACTAACTCTTATTGATATGTGAAAGTTAATTAATTTAAATTTATAAATAAGACCAGAGTGGTATTAATTATTACTCTCTCACATTATCTTTATTAAGTATAGGCAGACAAAAAATAAATTAAATACTCCTTAAAAACTTATAAGTGCCTTATAAAAAAAATGAAAATAACTTGTTAGTTTATTTTATTCTTTATAACAACAAGGACCTGAGCTTGTAATATTTTGATGATGACTTCATTGAATGTTTTTTAGTAGAGTTTGCATTAAGATGTTGGAAGTAGAAACCCTTAGTCATTTATTGGCGAGCTTTTTAACGACATAACAACACGAAGCCATAAAATTAATATCTTACATAAAGAAAAATACATGACATATGTATACATTCTTTATTCTCCAACTTCACCTCAAACTTTACTTTATTTCCCTTATATTTTAAACTTTATTTTATTATTAACACAACCTAATCCACAAATATATACCATTAAATAAAAAATTTATTTTAGAGTATTGTTCTATTACATTCTTGATGTGTGCTTGTGTGGAACGAAATAATTAAATTCTTGAGATGCCCACACGAGATCATCATGAAGTATCAGAATATGTGGCGCCATTAACTGAGTTTGTTATAAACATGTTTGATGAAGTTTTTGAAAAGTTTAGTCGAGACAACACTCATCTCACATATTTATCTCATATTTCATAAATTACGATTGAAAAGTTACTTTTAAAGACTTTAATCACTATTTTAAACGATTATCTGTTAAATCATATAAGCATACACGTTAATTTTTTGTTTGGCCACGATCCACTATGCATAAATTAAGAAGATAAATTAAATATAAAAGTTAACGATGAATTGAGTACATTTTGTTTCAAAATTGGGAACAGTATTTTTGAAAATAAATCATAAATATTTTATTAAATTTTCAATAAGTCACATATTAAAAATCACCATTAAAATAGGAAAACTACTATAAGCTCCCAAAAGAAAGAAAATAATCACCAAAACATCCTATTAGCTACATGCCTATTATAATTTGTCTTTACATAATGTTCTTTCGTTGTTATGGGACTCTTCTTAGATATTAATCTTCTTTTGGAAGCTTATAATGACTTTCCCTGAAAAAAACTTATGACGGAAGAGACTTTATTATAGGCTTGTTTGTTTGAATCGAGTTTATATATAAACTCAATTCACGTAAATCGAGATAAACATTTTCCATATATTTACTTCATAGACCGTAAAGTTACCTCGTAGACCATAAAAATTACTTCATAAATCGTAAAAATTACTCCGTATTCCGTAAATCATAATTTAAAAGCACTTATGGAGGCTATCACACAATGACATAGTTGCCATTGCCACACAGAGAGTATAGACACAGAACAGAACATGATATAGACATATATTCACATAACAAAACGGTCTAGGTATAATTTGATGTACCAAGTCTTGCCTAATAGAAATATTCGTTAGAGATAAAAACAACTCCATTGTCAAGGATCTCTGTGCTCGCAAACTATTCACACTTCAATCTTCTTATCAGAAATGTCTCTGCTTGATCTAAACGAGCTTTTGCTATTTCTGGAGCGAGATTTCTGTCCCTCTAACCTTGCTTCTAGAAGTTTCGCCATCAACGTGTTTTCCTTCACACCCCTAGGCAAAGACTCAGGCTTGTTCAAATCTGACAGACTCAATTTTGATTTCCTCTCTTCCACATGAGAATCCTCCCTGCAAATACTCTCAGGGTGTATTTTATCACCTTCCGACGACACAGAGCTGTTCCCAACCACGTTATCCGGCCGGCGGTGACCCGAGTTCATTTGACTTGCCCGGTCTCTATCGCTTTCTTGAGCACCTTGTGTTGATACTTCAGGTTCATTATTTAATAAAGCTGTTTTGGTGTCTCCTCTAACTTCCCTTGGCTTTCTTTCTACAAACCAACTCTCATCATGCGGCTGAACTTGTTTTGTAGCTGAACTTGCAATTTTTAGATCAGAAAAATTGGCGCCAATTGAATCTTCCTCAGCCATATTCCTCGGTGCACTTGCAGCCTCCTTTAATGGGAAGGAATCCGACGAGTGGTGACACGGGTATATTTCCTTGAGCTCCTTTGGAGACGAGTCACCTCCATATTTTTTGGAATCAATAGACCGGGTAGCATGAAGAAATGTCTCGATATCGAAGCCTAGCTTGTCAACAATGGAACTTCTCTCTTCTTCTTCAGGATCATCCCCAACTTTGGCCAGCTTCATTTGTGCACGCTCATCGAGCCAAGCTTCTGAAATATGAAGTATTAGCCTATCAAGACTCGTATGATCTCTACTACCAACCTCACCCTTCTCTGACTTCATCCTCCTCAAAGAACGTACCTCTTCTTCGTAGGCTCTGATTCCTTTCGCAAACTCATCACACAAGTTCTCCAACAGAATCCGAGCTTTTCTCTCCCTTTCAAGCTCTCTCAAAGAACCAGAGAAAGAAGACTTCATCTGAGAAAGCTCCCTAGCTAATTTCCTGTGCTGGCTTTCTGAATGCTTTCTTAACCTCCTCTCATCTTCGAGCTGTTCCGTCACAGATCGAAATGCAGCATTAATTTTGTCAAATTCTTTCATGTTCTTCCTAACAAGCTTGTCCTCTGTAATTCTCTTCGCCAAATCCTCCATCCCTTGCCTGTCTACTTGCTTCTCTCGTAGCAACTCCTTAACGCGCGCACGAGAGAGGTCCAGTTCCATTTTTAGGGCTTTCACTACTGATATGCTTGAAGCATGATGTTCTTCAAGACTCCATATTCGGTTGAGTACCTTGAATAACTCTTTTGATGTTTTAACATTGCAACTTGACTCTCCCATTCTCATCCCTTTCAAGTTGAAGGAACTCGTAGGAGTTACAGATTGATTATTATACGGTGCCACCTGTTTAAAGCAAAATAGCACCTTCATATCTTTATATAAGCAACAAAGGATCAAATAACCTTTAATGCCTTCTGATCTGCAGACTATTTACAGAATGATCAAGTCAAAACCTCAAATAAATTTCAACATGCTGTGTCTGAATAACTGCAAAATTTGCTGAACTCAAGAATGTATTTCCAATTAGATGGTGTATGAATTTTATGTTTCCTGATATGATCATGCTAACAGATTTTACAACTCAAATTCTTCAGGTAAAACTATAAGAAATCATGTGTCCTTCAATTAGTTCACAAACAATAAATGCTTACTTCCAGGGAGCCACTGTAACTTGCAGGCGATAAAGGCTCCAAAACACAGCCATCTCTGCCAACTGATCTGTGGCTCTGAACAGGCAAAGTTGTTGCAACATGTCCACTCAAGCTACTCGGAGAAGCTTGCTGCAAGGAGGCACAATGGTAAGTCACACTAGTCACAAGTCACAACCCATAGGGCAAAACAAAAATTAAGTCAAACTATGTCAGATTCTGCAAAGGTTGTAGGGAGACCTACTCTAATATCTTTTCTTTACACTACTTATTGAGAATGTGTATACTTCATTGCTTCACAAATTAACTTCTCTTCTTCCTCTTACTAGTTTGATGTCAATTTGCTCCTTGAATTTGATGATATAATATTTTCTTCATTGTTATATATCCGACTTGAGTAATTGCTTACTTGTGCAGAATAATATTTGTGGATTTGAAATGACATTTAATGCTGTGAATCCAATTGAATAGGGAAAGCTTTATATTACCAATTTTCCTTACATGACTCCCATGCGATGCTTGTAAAGGAAATTGTAATCGGTGTATGAAATTATTGTGAGTAAATTAATGGATGAATAACTGAGACTTTTGCTTTTGATCTCAGCTTGTTCTTTGAGAAGAGATTGATCACTTCAAACCAACCTTGCCAATCCAAAAGAGACGGCATTTAATTGGTAAGGCCGATTCAAAGTGTTCAGTTTCTACTCCAACAACAATCTTAAGATCATAAGCATAGATACTCAATCACTCATGCATTCATTATCATTACTCATGATAGCAGCCCGTCACAATTTTATTATCTAACAGCATCACATCGAAAACATGTAAGGAGAATCAGTAATATTAGAAATTAACAAAGGCATGCCTTTTCATTTGGATTTGCAAGAATCCACACATGTTAAAATGCACAGTTAAGTAATTATCCAAGTAAAAAAATATAACAAGGGAAATACTAAATTATAAAATTCTACAAGCAGATTAACATCTAACTTGTAAGAGGAAGAATAGAAGCTATGAAGGCAAGTGAAGTAATGATGTATAGCTCCCAGTCAAAAAGGAAGAAAGCAAGCTATACAAAGTTTCAACAAACAATATAAAAGAAATGTTATAAAGTAGGTCAAGGAAGGAAATAAGCTATGCACAATCTCAACAAACAACATAGGGGGAAATATATAATAGAGTAGGTCCACCTACCACTCAGTATGGAAGCACCAAACAAGAGTGTTTTAGGCCTCAATAACCACCTCCCAAACCTTTGAATGGATATTAATAGATTAGATTTGACTTGATTTGTTTTAGATTATGCAAATTTAACAAGACTAGATAATGGACCCCATGCACGATACGGAATCAAAAACTAAGACCATAAAGGTCACACCATTTCATAAAACGCTCTTATTGTCACAGAGAAAGGCTACAGAGCGATAAGGTTCATAGAAATAAAATAATCATACTTTGATGCTCCATGGGAAGAATATAGAGAAGGAAAGAATTTAATTTGCAATTTCTCAGGTATTCACAATTAAGTTCTTCGATTAAAACTGTGTGTGTCCAAATATAATATTTTTGTAGGAGAACCTCATAGCACACATTCAAACATGTAAGAAGTAATACACTTGCAAGGGTTTTGCATAACACTGAAGCAGAAGATCTGGTCAAGCACGTCAATGAAAGCCCCGATAAATGTTAAAATAACCACAAACAAGCAGAAGAATTCCACAAATTCGAGGTAAAAAAAAAAGTGAAAAGCAGGCCATTAGTGCTTAATGAATCAGCGCAAATATGAAGGAAACGGCAATATAAAATTTAAAACTAACAATAACTAAAAGGAGTCATTGAACAGAGCAGAAGCTGAGATAAGAAACCTCGTCAGTGGGCCTCTGTGGATGCTCGTCCTTATGGAGGCGGCGGCGACGGCGGCGGATTCTGGTGGCTGATTTGGTCATATTAGGAAGTGGGGTCTGAATCTGAAGGTGGTGGTGGGGCTGAAGTTCCCAGAGATTGGCACAGAGCTTTCTAGCAGAAATGGTAGAAGGTGCAAAGTCGACGAATTCTCGAACGGTGTCGTTTTTACCGCCGCAGTGAAGGAGAGAAGAAGAAGAAAGCTCGAGCCTCCATGTGGGTGGAGGAGTAGAAGGGCCAGCTCTTAACCCCACCAAAACGCACCGCTTTAACTTGTCCGCCATGAACCCTTCTTCTTCCCTCCTTTTACCCTCTTTTTCTGTCACTTCCATTAACTCTCTCTCTCAACATTCAAATTTCAAACACAAGCCTCGATTTTTGCTTTTGCCCTTTAAAAAGCAATTAATTGAGTAATTGATTGATTGGAAAGCAGAATGGTGGCATCCTCTCTCTCTCTCTGCTTCATGCTTGACAATGCCCTGTGTCCTCCATTTCTACAAGCAAGTTCCCTCACTGGCTTAACTGCAAGTCGTCGTCTTGTCTATACGAAATTTCGGCCACCTCAGAAATAGGTAACCACACAAAAAAATAGAAAAGAAAACCGTATTCTAGCATCTTAATACTGTCGACCTTTGTCTCCACCAAGGCGATTGTTTGTTTGTCTTCTGGAACAATATGCTTAACTTTGTCAATCCTGACATCATTGAAACAGAGTACTAGTAATTTCCATTTAACTTTATCGATTATCAAATTCAATTAACCTAAATTAGTATGTTCGGATTAACTTTTTTTAAAAATTTATAAATATTTATATATATAAATCAAAATGATATTCCTCTCATATATTGTAAATCATACAACCTAAATTTCAATACTCATTCACTTTGATCTATTCCATTCTTTTTGAAATGTAGCTTGAAATCATGCAACGCTGGCTAAACCTAAGGAATGCTGTGGATCCTATGTATGACTGGCGTAGGAGGCGGAGGCATGATTTATAGGAGGGTATTTGTTGAAATATGTGTCGAAGAAAGAGAAGCACGTGGCAGCTATAATAATAGTGGTAATAATGAATAAATACTCCTAGTACTATTGTCTTCTTCGATGCCTATTAGGGTTTACGAACAAGTTTCACATAGTGATTATTAGTCACTGTTTAGATTAATGGTGAAAAGGTAATTTTTTTAATATGATTTTTATAAAAGTTTTATTAAAAAAAATTAAATTGTAAATATGATTTATGTTTGAATTGGTGGTGATAGAAGTTACTTTTTTTAACCTTAAACATATTTGGATTAACGTTTGAAAAGCACATTTAAATGAAAAATGACTAAAAATTGTATGAATATTATTAAATACTACATATATATTATTTATAAATATATATTGTTATAATTGATGTGAAAAAATATAAATAATTTTTTTAAAAATAAAAAAAGTTCAATAATTATTGAAAAAGAAGAAAAATACACTAAAATACTTAATTAAAAAATGATAAATATATATTTCAATTAGAATACCGTATTTTAATTAAAAAAAAGGATAGTTGATATAGATACTACATCAACTAGATCATTAAAAAGCCTAATTTTTTTTTATGCTCAGAAACACATAAGTAGCTTTGAGGCTGTTTGGAATAGCTTATGAAAATTTTATAAGTGCTTATGAATTGTAATTTACTGTCTACGAGGTAGTTTTTACGGTCTACGATGTAGCTTTTACGGTCTACGAGGTGCTTTTACGGTCTACGAAGTGCTTTCACGGTCTACGAGATAAATATGTGGAGGAGATTTATTTCGATTTACGTGAATCGGGCTTATATGATAAGCCCGATTCAAAAAAGCTATCACAAATTAAATTCTTTTTTTTCATGTTCGCGCCTCTGTGTACAGAATTAGCTTTTTAAAAAAAAAATTCAATGATCAAAGCACAGAAACAGTGGATATCATTGAAAAACACCCAAAAACAATTTATTCAAAGAAGCTGCTTTTTTCCTCAAATTTATGATTTAAATTTTTTACTTTTTTGATATATTTATAAATATCATATTATTGGGCTCATTGGAATAATTTTATCTTTTTCTATTGGTGTCATTTTCTCACTCCAGTGCGCCTAAAAGTACCAATTCCTAGCTTTTGATATACCGTGACTTTTAATGCAAAAGCCCATAAGTCTCGCTATTAACTCAAACGGTTAGCTGGTTTGGATTAGCTTATGAAAGTTCTATAAGTGTTTATAAATTATGATTCATGGAATATGAAGTAATTTTTACGGTTTACGAAATTGCTTTTACGGTCTACGAGGTAAATATGTTGAGGAGATTTATCTCAATTTACGTAAATCAGGCTTATTTTATAAGTCCGATTACAAATAGAGTTTTCAAATATGCTAGGTGATAATCATCCATCGTGATTTTTTTTCCTTACAATCGCACGGTTAAACATTCATACCACTTTCCCCAACACGCTCATAGATGTTTTCTCTAAAAGCTAAAGAGTAGAGTTGCATGAGCATTATTTATAATATGAGTGGTAATAATGAGACTTGTTTTAAGCTTAATCAAGATATTTTAAAAGTTAATCAAGGATATCATGAAATGACTATAAATTTATTCTTTTACAAATAAATTCATGTAGTTGATGATGTAATTAGTTTGTTTGGTTTAGATTATGTTTATGTATAAGTCCGATTTACATAAATCGAGATAAAACTCCTCCATATATTTACCTCATATACCGTAAATCACAATTGAAAAACATTTTTGAATGTTCTAATCGCTATTCTAAATATACCAAATGAGTTCAGCGTCAAAACTCCAATCCTTTCGTTTCCTTTTTTTTTTTAACTAAATGCTTATTTAAATTGGTGGTAAAAACTATTTTTCTGACATGATTTAAGGCATACAAGATAAATATATGAAAAGAGTTTTATTTTGACTTAGATTAACGTATCTCTCTAACACAAATCCAAATCCAAACAGACCCTAAAATTGTCAGCATGAAGATGTTGATGAGGAAAACGCATGTTAAACATATTAGAATAATTCCTTTTAGGAAAATGGAACATATGGCCTTCATGTCCTAAATTTTAGCATATGGGACATTATTTTAGCCCCACATTGTCATAGAGCTACGACATGAAATGTTTAACAACTCAATTTGGATAGTATGATTCAATATTAGGGTAGAAACCAGGAGCCAATTCAAATAAATCAAAAGCTAGTAAATTAAAAAACCAGTTTCAGGGCTTATTTAGAATAACTGTTGAAATTTTTAAAAATAATTTTTAGATCATAATTTATATTGTGCGAGGTGAGATCATTAAAAAAAATTTATCAATTTACGTGATCATGCGATGCGTACTCAGCTAATAAACTTAGGGATCCAATAGTATGACCCAAGCATCCTTTGAATTCTGGGTAATCGCATGAAGATGAAGGAGGACCACTTTTGTGAGCATTTCTATGGTTTCCTAAAATCCTTGTGGTCCAAAATCAACATTGTTGCTTTCGACTGACAATAACAACATGCATGCCTCCTTATGTTTCCAACATTTCTCATAATCACGTCATGTTGTGCCTTCATTATATTCCCCATTTAATATTTTGTCTATATTCCCACCTCCCAACTCTGTTCTGCCTATTCATTGATTACTTGTATTATTTATAATATAAAATCTAATTATCTAATTTAAAGAGATTAAAAATATTATTTAACTTAATTAATATAATATTTTTTCCCCTTCAAAACACCCTAATCGATCATTTTCTTTGATCAACTCCCTCATTATCTTACTTCAACGAGACAATATCAATAGGAACAATATGAGAAAAATCGATAAAAATATGAAATAGGTTTTACATTTATAATAAATTAAATATCAATTTTCTAATTAAGCTATACATTAAAGATTAGAGGGAGTATTAACATGATCACAAACTTAATTAAGTGATTAATTTTGTTTTAAATATTATGATCAGAGCACATATTAAATTTAAATTATTGTTAATTGCTTCTAATCAATGATAGATTAGCTTACAAATAAACTCAGGGTATAGGACCCACATAATCATCAACAGGTGAATATGAGAGTAAGATAAAATTTCATAATTCACGAATGATCCAACTTATTCTTCAAATTTCATGCAATACATGAAAAGATCTACATGTAACAAGCCGCAGTATTCACCATCACAAACAACATACGAGTAATTTATTTTTCGAAATTCAGAAATTCCTGGAGAAATATTTCTTAGTTTTTCATTTTGAGTTAATGCACACTGTAATACTTAATATAGTTGAGTTATTTTCTTTTATAAATTTAAAAACTAAGGGGAATTAATAATCAAATTTTGAATGTCAGGGAACTACCTGACACATGATCTAAAGTCTAAACTGTTATGTAACGCTAGATGTGGGCCTGATGTTGCATGGAGTTTAAAGTGATGAAATCCATTATCTATGTTCCTTAGGCTTCTTACAACTTAAATTTTCCATTTAATAAGAACAGTGTGGGTCCCACAAACTGGGCCAAAAATAAAACAAAAAGTCAACGACTGCTCAATAAACACGATCCAAGTCCAGCAAACCCATCGATCGGCTCAGGGCACCATTTGACATAATCCGATCAACTACAACATGGGTCATGGAGCCCAACAAAAGATCAAGAAAAGCCCAATCTGACTTGTGCTTGGGCCATTTTTTATTTTCGTGATTTCCAATAAGATATCAATTGACAAATTTTACCCTGCATATTTTCAGAGCTAAATTATTTTCAGCTACACTTAATATGATAACTTAAACAAAGTTATAATACTAAAAATCAATGAGTTTTAAATCCACCCGGAATTAATAATGCACATTTCTTTGTTTTTTAAGGCCCAAGGCATCTTTTATCTATAGCGATTTCTAATTTTTTGATACTATAGACTTATTCAAGAGGTTTTAGTGTTTACTATAAGACTCTACCCATACATACCATCCGATATCATATCCGTAATAAGACACATTTTACCCATGGTTCACTTTTGATGATAAAAAATCATTATAGTTTAGTTTTTTTGCATTTGAAGAAAAAAAAAATGTTACATCAACAACAAGTTATCTCAACAGCAATGTTACTCATCAGAGATTTGGATGAGATTTTAAATTCCAGTTTCTAATTTTTAATTGATGCAATATATAAAAATAAGTTACTAAGTACATTGTTAATACTAATAGTAGGTGTTGTTATTATTATTTTAGAAAGTTGATGTAGTATTATTTATTTTAAGTAATTATTTTTTCATACGATTTTAAATTATTATTGTATTGTTTTGTTAATTTCCTGCTCCGGGGACTAATGTCGTGCAGAAAAGCTTATGGAAAAATTAGTTGTTTATGCCCTAAATACGCTGCGATCCTTTACTGTTCTCTGTTTGGATGCATTACTCTGTGAAAGTTTCTGTTTGTTGGTTTTCTGATTAGGGTTCTAACAGATTCAGTTCCAACACAATGAAATTGGCTCCACTGAAATCTGTGGATAATGCGCACGATGATTCTGTGTGGGCAGTCACGTGGATTCCCGCCACAAGTTCTCGATCTCCTCTTCTTCTCACTGGCTCACTGGACGAGACGGTGAGGCTATGGCGGTCCGATGACCTCGTCCCTGACCGCACCAACACCGGCCACTGCCTCGGTGTTGCTTCTGTGGCGGCTCATCCTCTCGGCTCCATTGCTGCTTCCTCTTCCCTCGATAGCTTCGTCAGGGTCTTCGATGTCGATTCCAACGCCACCATCGCTACTCTGGAAGCTCCTCCGTCTGAAGTCTGGCAATTGAAATTCGATCCCAAGGTAATTGAACTTCCGCTGTTACATAAAATTTTAAGTTCTCTAGCTTCGCTATTTATCATGGAGTAGATGCATCATACGGTCTCTGAGAGATATGCATCAGAAGCTTTTTTCCATGACTTGCTAGCCTCTCCGACGCCATTAGATTTGGATCCCATTGTATATTTACATGGTTCCCGAGCTTGAAAATATGAATGGTCTGAGAGGGTTATGTCCTAATTAGTACTGGGAAATCTATTTTTGCAATGTTTAATATCTAATTAAATCATGAGGACTGTGTTTTATTTATGCGAAGGTGCATCAAGGGTAGAGATCCTGAAATACCTTAACTGGTTTTAGAAGGAAAAATAACTAGTGCTTTTAGCTTGAACCATTACCGCTTATACTAAACTAGTGTGTAGCCTCTTATTGTACTTGAGTGGTCAAGTAATAGGCTGAATTCTCAAAATCTTCTATACTCCACCTAAAATCTTTTATTCGAGGGTCTCTCTGCGAGAAAAACTTACTCGTATTTGCAGTTGATTTGGGACCACCTGGTGACAGTCACTATTCGTGCGTATAACCCCACTTCTCTTTGATATATAGAAGGCTCAGAATATGCTTCATGCATGAAATTGTCCTTGAGTTGGTAAAACTAGTTATTGGCATTCTTGCTTGCTTAAAAGTTGAACTTATCAGATCTCTCAATTTTTTAGATTTATTATATAAAACTGCAAATCTCTCAATTTTCTAGATTTTTCCCCATATGGATATGTTTATAAAACTTCAAATCTATGATCTCCTTTAGTTAGTGGAGCTTCTCAAACTCCCAGCGCAATTTGGATACTCGAGATCAGGGATAGAATCTATAGCAATTGAAATGCTTGTTGTTGTGCTATGCAATTTGTTTTATTCTCAGCATTAGGTATTTCATTTGAATAAAAAACAGATCTGGGTGAAGAAAAGATTTTGTTCCTCGTTTGACGTAGTTGGCTTTAATTTGACCTGAACATGGAAAAATTCTTAGAAGTGCTCATTTGAAAGATCGTCACTTTTCCTTGCTACTGATGTAATAATAAGTTTTCCTATATTCTTCAGTGTGAGGAATATGATGTAGCCTCACCCTCTCCTTTACATCGGATGTCACAATGATTGTAGCTTATGTAGATTGACTTTCGACTTCTGTATTCTATTTTGCTGAATATGTGCATTGTCTATTTGCTTCATCTAAATCTTAATTAGACGAACTGGATTTGTTACCCTTGGAAATACAACCGTTTCATTTTGTGATTAGCGATCACAGTGCCTCCTATAAGCTTGAGCAGTGTTTTCTTCTGCATATGTCTGGTTATTGTTTCCAGTTTGAACCTTTATCTTGTAACCCAAGGCTTGGTTTGAAGTTTAGGAATGGCAAATTTTCTGGTCATTCCACAATTATCATATCCAGCTCGTTGATACATTGAAGATCTTGCATTTCACAATTGTCAGGGTTCTATTCTAGCAGTTGCTGGTGGAAGTAGTGCTTCAGTCAAGCTTTGGGACACTTCCACATGGGAGCTTGTTGCCACCCTATCTATTCCTCGTCCTGAAGGGCCCAAGCCAACTGACCGAAGTAGCAGTAAAAAGTTTGTCCTATCAGTTGCATGGAGCCCTGACGGTAAACGGATTACTTGTGGCTCAATGGATGGCACCCTTTCCGTCTTTGACGTAGCTCGTGCCAAATTCTTACACCACCTTGAAGGCCACCACATGCCGGTGCGGTCACTTGCATATTCGCCCTACGATCCAAGGCTGTTGTTTACAGCTTCAGATGACGCGCATGTCCATATATATGATGCCGATGGAGGAAGCCTAGTTTCATCCATGTCAGGTCATTCTAGCTGGGTACTATGTGTGGATGTCAGCCCAGATGGGTCAGCCCTTGCCACAGGTTCTAGTGACAAAACTGTCAGGCTTTGGGACCTGAACATGAGGGCTCCTGTGCAGACAATGAGCAACCATACAGACCAAGTGTGGGGAGTGGCATTTAGGCCACCTGGAGGGAGTAATGTTCGAGTTGGTCGGCTTGCTAGTGTATCAGATGATAAGAGCATAGCATTGTATGATTATTCCTGAAGTCGAGTTGGCATTTAGAGATGAAGTCACGGATTTGCAAGGTGTACTTCTGAAATTTGCGCTTTGAAGAAAATTAGGCTTTTAGCTTTGTACTATGTATTGGAAATTATGATTTAGTTTCTCTTTGCATTTGTCTTGCTATTAAACATATCCAAATTTAAAATCAGATTAAATGGTTCTTTCCGAGTAACATAGACAAAAAAGATCAAATCAAGCGGATTGAATCAGCTTGACCAAAATGATGAATATAATCGAAAACCATGAAGGCGTAACTCGATTGAAATTTGTATTTCAGTTTAAGAATTCCGTGGCACTAAGGTTTCTGCTTTAGGGCCTTGAACAAGAAAGCTCTGGTCAAGCAATAGTCCTCTAACTGGGGATTGTGCTTAAAAAGACCCCTATAAAACAACTTTCTAAACTTTGACGCGAGATTTGCTAGGGGCAGATCTTATAAATCCATATATTATATATAAGCATGATAATAGAACATGTGTCCTGAGAAGAGGAGAACTTTAAAATTGCCTACAGTGCCATTGAAAATACAAAAGCCAAATTCTGATGATTCTACTTGACCCTTCAAAGTTTCAAATCAGCTAAACAACCCTAACTTATGAACATCCGAGGGTAAACTGTTGACCTCGAACAATTTGATATTAGGACTCAGAAATATCCCTTAGTCCAAAAAGGAACCACCAACTTTTTTGTCGATTTTGATAAACCCGTGACAAAGCAACATTGTATGAAATGGTGAAAAAAAAATACTTTTTATTGACACAATCCAACGGGATACACAGAGAGACCCAAAAAAAAACTGACCAAAAAGTCTTCTGGTTTTAGTGGTCCGTGATCTTCCGGAGTTGTTGGCTATACTCAGGCTCGCATCTTAACCAAATGCCAAATGCAATTCCTGCGATCAACTTAAACTATTCTATGAAACTTCTTTCTAACATTATGCCAAATACAATTCCTGCAATCAACTTGAACTATTCTATGAAACTTCTTTCTAACATTTTTTTCACTGCAAAGCAAACAACATTGTTTAAATTCAGACGAACAAAACAGCAACCAGAAAATCAAGTCATATGATCAAATAATGAACTAAAGAAGACATTAGGCATCAATGAGTAAGCTATAGCTGTTTCCCGTCCAACTTGATGTGCGTAGATCAGATTAGGACGCTGTGCAACGAAATCAATCAGAAAATTTCTCACTTTTAATAATGTCTGAAGTTGTGTAATGAACCTTCAGCTTACGAATGCATCATACAACTTAACTGTCTCTTTATTGATTTCATATTTGTTAGGAGCTGAATTTTTTCATAAATGCCTGAATCAAAATCAAACGCATGATATGAAAAAAAAAAACAAATAGAAGCGAATAAAATTAAAACATTACCTAAAGACTATTTATTACTACACTTAACAAGAAACTTTCAGACTTCCCCTACAGCAGGAACTAGAAAATAAAAGGTAACCATATTTCATTAATAAATCCCTCCGACAACAGAATTTTGATAATATCATATTTACCCGCATTGGCCGGTCCCTGAATGCTTGTAACTTGTAACCATGTGAATTCAATTCTTTTTCTGTTCATGCCTTTATGGTAAGGGGTTATCCACTAGTCAGATTCCTCATTCCTATTCGCAAAAGTCAATAAAAATAAAACAAAAGGATGACTTTTATTTTGTCACCTTTGCTTCAAATACATAAATATTATTCAATTTATTCGGGTCACATGGTATGGTGTGTGGTTTCCCACTCCATCGGGTGTTATGTAAAAAACCAGCAGGTCACAAA
Organism: Albizia julibrissin; assembly: GCA_037074505.1. Classification (NCBI taxonomy): domain Eukaryota; kingdom Viridiplantae; phylum Streptophyta; class Magnoliopsida; order Fabales; family Fabaceae; genus Albizia; species Albizia julibrissin. The sequence goes on along the minus strand of CM073487.1, from coordinate 2,229,401 downwards.
AGGAGACTTCTACTGTTACCACTATACACCCAAGACCCTCAAAAGGAGAGCCAAAGAAAACAGGTCTTCCATTGGAAAGAAAATCTACACACGACTAATTGTCAAGTACAGGAAAACCCAATAGATCAGAAACCTCATCTTCACAATCAGAGTCTAAGGAATACTCACGATCAAAGAAAGATTCCATCAGAAATGGATTTTAACCTATACGACTCACTCACCCAATTGAGAAGAAGAGAAGAAAGAAAGGGGTACAGGGGAAACTAGAGAGGCGACAAATCAAATCTCGCAGTTATGAATGAAATCCAATTAGGTATTTAACCAATTAAAACACTAGACACATGCCTTTACTCCTAATTGCTAGAAATCAGAACACAGCATTAGGTTTCCAAATAGGGCGATCAAAATTCAATGCAGCAGTAAACCCTAGACAAGAATTAATGAGCAGATAGAGAAGCATTGTCAGGATTCAGGAACTACCCCCAGCCAGGCAGAACCCTAATTACTAAGAGCCAAAAACCAATTAATGATGCGTATCTCAATCTTCTCACCTTTCAAATGTCAGAGGAGATTTATCAATTTTGATGCAGAGGTCGGTTTGGCCGTCGTCGAGACTCGAGAAATGACAGCGACTTCGAGCTCTTTTTGGCGCCAAAAATTCGTCAGTTCTTCGAGAGTCTCCTTCCCGTATTCGTAACCAAAAACTGCCACTTTTGGTACTTTGAAAGCTACGGCCTCAACGGTATTTAAGTAAATTACCCTTTAATACTTAATTTCTTTTTCATTTTTTTAATTCATCTTTTTTATTTTAAAAAAAAGACACTTGCTTAAACTTCAGAATACTAATTTGGTTTTGCTAAGAATAAGAGTAATGGGATTGACAAATAGAGTATATTCAGGTTTTTGAAAAATTATTAATTTAAAATTTTAAAGTTTAAGTGGTATTTAATTATCTTTTTCTCTTCTGTTTTTATGAGCAGTTTGTTACGCAGAATTAAAATTAAAGAAATTTCGCAGATGATTTTTTATCTTTGAATAATAATAATAATAATTGTTATAAAGATAACAAAAATATAAAATACTGGTGATTTTCCAATTTTTTTACTTAAGAAGAAATTAATATCATTCTAGCATAACAAACTTAGATGATTTTTTGTCTTTGAATGATAATAATAATAATTGTTATAAAGATAACAAAAATATAAATACTGGTGCTTTTCCGATTTTCTTACTTAAGAAGAAATTAATATCGTTCCAACATAACAAACTTAGATGATTTTTTATCTTTGAATAATAATAATAATAATTTTTATAAAGATAACAAAAATATAAAATACTGGTGCTTTTCCAATTTTTTTACTGAAGAAGAAATTAATATCATTCCAACAAAGTACGCTCTTAGTTAAGCAAAAACAGATATATATGTGTATTAAATTTAAAAAAGATTTATCCTTTTCCTTTTCCTTTTTCAATTGAACACATAAAAATTGATTTTTACTATCAATATCTTAGATTTGGTTTCTATCAAAAGAAAATCATTCAAGTTTGTCATGCTAGAAGTTCTACACTCAAGTTTTGATTAAGTTATACAACCAATATTTTAAACAAAATGAAATTTGAGGGAGTAAAACTAAAATAAGAGTAAACTTGAGGAATCAAATATTATATTAATTCAAAAATTTTAGTTTAAACTTTGAAGTCCCAAAACCTTCATTTACTTGGGAGTAATAATTGTTTTTGTTTAAAAAGGGTTTATATTTTCTTCTTTATGACTTTTATGTTTATGAAACCACTTTGCATATGAAACTAGTGGGTGCTTAGAAATGCCCTTAAAAATTACCGGAAAACATTTCTTTTCAATATTTATTTGTTACATGCAAAATGATACTTCCACTTTTGGAAAGCGGGGATGAAAAAGCATGATAGGAAGGGAAAAAGTATGATGAGAATAAGATGAGGTTTTTGGGTTGATATTTTTTTCAAATGTACTTTTGGACTAAAAACTATTTTTAAGAAGAAGTCACTAATATCTACTTTTCACAGTGCAGATGGACTTCTACTACTATCAATTCAAACATAAATCATATTTACAAATTTTAAGTTTATAAAAGTTAGACTGACAAAAAATTACTTTTACCACCGTTAAGCATGTCCTTAAAAACAAATCAAACCAAGTACCAAAAGCTATTTGAATAGGGGTATTAATACTAGCATCAAGTATCGAAATGTTATTTCTCAATTATGGCACATTCAACCCCTGATGTTATTTATCACGCATCCAGCACCTTGAACAATAACTTAGATTAGGGTATATAACTGAAAAATAACATGAGAATACTAGTAGACAAAGAAAATACGCATGAATATAAGATCAGGGTATTGGAGGCTTTACCCATTAGAATATTCAAGTCTTTTGAGTTGGGAATGGATATGGTATGGGGCACTTGAAAAGAAAGATTTGTTTAAGCATTTTATTAGTCACATCACATCTCCACCATCCTCAACTTTGCCCACTAAAACCACTCCTGGACCTCACTTTCCCCACCAACTCTCTCCTCAGCCTACTTCCTCCTTCACTTTCCCTTCTCTTCCCTTATTTACACTTATACATATTTTATGGCATTGTACGGACGACACACTTCATCCACCACCCACGTGCATCATCATCAGCAGCAGCAGCAGCAGCAACCAACCCAGAATCAGCTAACTGCATTATTGTAATCTTCCTCCTTCCCATACCTTCTGCTTATTGGCTCATCAATCATCAACCAAAAGCTTACATTACATATATAATGAAAATCCTCACAAAAAAGCCCTTTCCAAATCACTGCCCCCTGTCCGTACAACTCCCAAAACATTTCAACATCATTCATTTGTTGCTTCCCTTTTCCCTCCTTTTAAGCCTCTTATCTTCACTTTAACATCAATAAATCAGTTATGAGACCCTGAAACTATAAAGCAATGGTTCAATAATTCAACAGCATATGCCTTGTATTATTCTTCTTCTTCTAGCTGCAATCTTTGCCTACTAGTGCTGATTGCAGACAAACCAATATGGAGAAGGTGACAGATAAGTCTGATGAATCTTTTTTAATTATTATTATAATTGTTTTTTTATTTATTATTTTGTAGAAACCAAGCAAAGAAAAGTGGATGCACCATCACCTAGATATTTCTTGGAAAGCGAAGCAATATGCAGATCTCTGAAACTTCTCAGAAACAAAAAACCAGCTTCCAGTAATTCCTATAGCAGACATCTAGACAGATTACATATTTCATGGTCATTCAGCAGCAAGTGGAGAAAAAGGTGATTCTGACCACAGCAAGTGCGCAAACACAGAGAACAAGAAACGGCCAACACACACTCTCATTAGCATTATATTTATATATATTTATATATATATATATAGTCATCCATATAGTTCTCTTGTGTTTTCGAATGCTGTAGAAGATATTCCAGTATCCATGAATAAATAACTTTATCAGCAAGTACATTTTGTATAGACTGTTGGAAGCTGGTAGACAGAAATCATATCATATTAAATTTGAGAGAACCCAAAAAAAAAAAGAGAGAGCGCAAGGGGGGTAGAGATTGTAGAAACAAAATCAAATAGCAGAATTTATAAAATGTATGATTCAAACTAATTAAGGAGCTTTTTCAAGCCTGGGTTCAAAGCAAAACCCAGTGAAGAGCTGCAGGGGAAACTTTTTTGTCACTGGACATTTCTGCGACCATCTCCAATGTTTATGGTTCATGTCATATGTGAGAAGTGCTGAGGCTCCATAGCTTTGAATATATATTAGATCATCTGTACCACTGCTTGCAAAGACATCATCCAACTCTCCGAATCCTTGAAAGAATTTGTGAGGCACACGAGCAATTTCGTCCCATTTCCCATTGTTTAGCACCCATATACCGATCCCTTTTATAATGTCAGCCCGGTCGCGTTTGCCAAGACCTCCCACCATTACAAGCTTCTCCTTCAAATTCATCAGACGACCACATGTTAGAGGACAAGGTATTGGAATGAAGCTCCTTGCCAGAGATTGCTGAGACGAATGGTTGGTGATGTTATACGCAACAAGGGCATGTCGGTTCTCTGGATGGCCAGCCCCGGTTGAATAAACCAAAAAGTACAGCACCCCATTACATATCACACTCTCATCACCACCCCTCCACCCTATCAAAACCTCTGTTAAACTGGTCACCCATGTCTCATCTTCTGAATTGTATATATGAATTGAAATAACAGATTGGGAGAAGTTCTCAGGCACTTCCTTTGATTTCACAATAGCCACTGTGTAACTTTGTGAAGCTCTATTTACCGAAATTGCCAATGCACTGTACTCGGAAAAGTCAGAACCCGGGGGCCCCTCAAGCTTCTTATAGATTTTAGTAATGGGGTTGCACACAAATAATTCACTTCGATTGTCGTTGTCCATGAAGCAAACTAAACCACACGAGGATGTGATGAACCAATTAGAAGTGTCAATGCAGGGAAGTTCAATACCATACCATTTCCTAAGGATGGGATCATAAGCATAACCAGTTGGCTCATCAAAGCTTGTAAACATAAAGTACCAAGGTTTTTGTGGAAGCACATGTGAAAGATTCCACAGAAACCTCTTTGAGGTAACAATTTCGTGCCATCTCTTACAGACACAACCAGCTCTGAAGATGCTTGCAATGGGAAGATAGGCTAGGATACGTTCCAATAGTTCATCAGGCAAAATGCTATCCACGGAAACAGCAGTGACTTCTTTATCACTTTCCTCAACAAGTTCTAAACATGAATCGAACTCCCTGGTCTCACTGGTTGCATTATCAAGGTAGTGAATGATCCATGATGTTTCTCCCGCCATAGACTTGAAAGGGAGGACCTAATGAGTATTGGAGCGAGAGGGGAAAAAAGAAGCAGAAGTCATACTTGCAATTAGAATCTCTAAATGCCAAATAGAAAAGACAACCAGGGATCCCATCACCTATGAACATGCTAGATCATGGAGGCATGCAGCAATTAATGCAAAAATGAAAGGCTTTTGTAATAATGCAACTAAGAATACCAAACAAGGAAGTGAAACATAAAAAATTAAAAAATATGCAACGATATCATCTATACAGCAATTAACATGACGATGCATGCAATAGAATGCAACAAGACAACCTCCAGATGTAATAGTAGAAAATAAAGAAGACATATTCGGCAGAATTCTTCCCATTTCAAAAAGTATAAGCTACCTTAAGAATGGAAAGGTAAGTTTGCACAGCTAAAACGCTCAATTAAGGGAAAAAGAAGATTCTAAAAGTGATTTAGTAATTCACAACAAAAAAGGCTGATGAAAACATCATAACCACGTCCCGCAGAAGTAATGATCCTAAAAATGAATTTCCATCGTATAGCAATTGCAAATACATAGCATAACCCCGTAGTAATAGCAGTTATGCTTGGTGTAGATACCCAGGTAAAGCAAAACTTGATATCAAATGGGAATAAGAAAGCCAGTACCCCATATTAGTGATATGAGGGGATTCATAAAACAGAAGAAGACTGTATCATGTTCTGATGTTATACATGACATTGCTTTTAGCCATACAATAGATGACACGGCAAGAACGCTCAAAATCAACGTGCTTCCATGTTAGCTCAGGGAATCGTCAGAGTAAACCCACTAAGACGTCATAAATTATGTAAGAGAGTAAAACAACAAGCACTTCAAAAAGAAAAACAAGCAATACAAGTAACAACAAACAAATTCCTTACAAGCATTTAATCAGAGAGAAAAGATTATGTTAAAACCAGCAGTTTAAAACCCACTTTGCCAGAAAGCATGTAAATCGCGAAATAACTAGTCTTTTCTGCACAAGAAAAATAGAATATTTGACACAAAGCAGCCCTGCAAACTTCAGCATCAAACCCTAAGAAGGTTGGCGTGATTCAAACTACAGAAGATGAGGAAGAGGAAGAGGAAAACAAATGGCGAATACCCATCAAGTAAACAACCCCGCCACGATTTTCAGAGCTAATCAGTAACAGCAATCCCTAACTGAAAATAATACTACAAAAACACGTCAGATCAATGAAGACAGAGAAGAACTAACAAAAAATAGCAGTAATCAAATATCTCCCGGAGAAAAATGAAAGTTGAAAAGGAAAACATTTCAAGAATTGAAAGCTGAAACTCACCACCACACAAATATACCTTATTCGAAGCCTCCCCAACTGTCGCTCGCTGCGAAAATGGGCCCAAACAATTTCAGTGAGCCTCCAGAATCAAAGTAGCAAGAGATAAGAACAAAATGGGGGTAGGAGAAGTTGCTGCAATTAAATTAATAATTGCCTAGCAAATTAAGACCAAACTCAGAAGCATTGAACTGACTAGCGAAAAATGGAATGGGACTGTGTATATTTTTCCTTCAAATGGAGGAGCAGCGAAATGGGTTACTCTAGATTTGGTTGATAAACAAAGCCAAACGACAGAGAGGGAAGGGGGGGCGTTTGTTTCTTTTTCTTTCCGTTTCTTTTTTTATTACAACAAAACCAAGAGCCAAGGGATGATGGACTGATGGTGAGAAGGCTGTTTTTCTATGGGGGAGGGTGCTTTTTTGTGGTTGGGGGAGAGAGAAGCGCGTGCAACCACGTGCCTTTGGTTCGTCGCTTGATGGCGAGCGAATGGTTGAATGGTTGCGATGTCATTCAATGGTATACACGAGGACGACAATAATTTCGGCCTTGTTTTGGCTCCAATAAAAGAAAACAGCTAATGTTTTTAGATTGTTTGGATTAATATTCACTTGCTTGAAAATACCATCTAAATTATGATTTATGAAATACTCTTCCTCAATTTTTTTATAAGAGTTTAAAATTTAAATTATTTAAATTATTTTTATTAGAGTTTTATAAGAGTTGTCTGAGTAATTAATAAATTTTTCCCTTTTTTCTCTTTTTGTTCCTCATTAATTATATGCCTTACATTAATTAAAAATGTTATAATGATTATACTCCTCTTGTCTTTTTTTATAAGTATCATTCTTTTTCATAAGCATAGTTCTTAATATAAGTATATTTTTTTTTTGTCTGAAATTTTAAACTCTTTTTTTTTTACCCCCATTCCTATGGTTGAAGCGCTAGACCATCATTCTACCATGGATAACCTTAAAAGGGATCGATCCCTAGAGAGTGCAGAAGCGATAATTAACTCGATATCAAATAGGTCATCTCATCAATATTGACTTTGACCCCATAAGGGCCACCCAGTTGGGTTTGGATAAGTTGGGAGGGCGGGCAATGAACCCATAATACCCCTCAGATATCAGATGATCATAGTATAATATATATATATATAACACTCAGTATCTCTTTACAATAAATTTTCACTGGTTATCTCTCATGTACCCTCTTTATAAATAAAGGTATAATTAGAAATAATAATACAAATTTGAAACATTTATTATTATTAATTAATATTTTGAACTGCGTGATTTAAATATTTGTTTCTTGTAGAAATGACTGAAGAGAGTATTTAGTGTTTTCTCTATTTATCTATCTTACTTGCCCTTCATAAATAATGACATACTTGGTAAAAAAAATTCTTATTTTAGATATACTTATTATTTTTAACTAATTTTAACCGATTTTTAAATCGCGTAATTCAGTTATCAGACTCTTATAAATAGGAGATGAGGAAGTATATGAGGGTAATTTTATCTCGACTTACATAAATGTGCTTGTAAATCATAATTCCAAATAGGCATGAAGATTTTTATTGGGAATATTATAATCAAGTCATAAGGAATAAGCAAAATGAAAAAATTGTTATTTGAAAGCTTAAAATGAAAAAATGGTCAAAAAAACTTGTCAATAGAGCCAGCCCCTAGACTTGTCAATGACCCACTCCTGAAATTGTTAATGAGACCATTTTTTTATTCTGAGATTTTAATGGACCATTTTTTTATTTTGTCTCTTACTTGAGACATGATTGTAATTTTCCCACTTTTATTTGGGAGGATCACCTAAGAAAGGAACATAATCATTAAAGGCATGTTTGGGAACCTATTAGGAGGGGGAAATCTCATTTAGCATATGTAGACTCGTTTGAGAACACGGTAGCATTCACTGAGCTTAAAAAAAGCTGTTTTTTTTTTCCTAAAAGCTCATTGAAGTAGCTTCTGGCTTTTTTTCACTAGGTTTAAAAATAAACCACTTCTCTCACTGCAAATCCAAACACAAATCACATTTACAATATGACTTTTTTTCAATCTGACTTATGCAAAAACCACATTAAAAAAAAACTTCTTCTCCACCATTAATACAAACAGGCACTAAATAATCTCAATAACAAGTGATCAGTATAGGCTTATTATCATTTTCTACCCAGAAAATTGTTATTATATGCTCATCACTTGTGAGATTTTTTGTGATTATATTTATTTGTTAAGATTCCATAGCAATTCTCTCTCTTTTTTATTTTTAAGTGTAATTTTTGTTTTTCTTAAAAAGTTACAATAACATAAAACTACCCTATTTTTTTCTGCAAAATAGCAGAGAATGTCTATTATTTTATCAACAAGCTAATGATGACAAAGTTATTTTTGAAAAATGACCACTAAACTAAAAATTTGAGACGATCGATCATCTTTTGATATTCTTGCGGTTCCGGGTGCTATTAGTATACTCTCCTTTTTCTTAAAACCATTTGTTAATTTTTTAGGGTAGATATTATTGTTAGTTCTTATAATTTAAATAAATTTTAATTATAATCTATATAATTTCAAATCGTGGTGTTTAATTCATACTAAATCATATAGCTGAAACCAAAAATCATTGAAAGTATATAGATTAAAATTAAAACCCATTAAAAATATATAGACTATTAACAATTAATTATATTTAACGGTGTCAACTAAAGTCAATGTCATTAAATTTAGACAAAAACTTTATGAAATTATAAGGATAAAAAACTAAAATTTGAAATTATTTAGACAAAAATCAAAATTCGAGCCCAACAATTATAAGAATTCAATTTTTTATAATAGATACCTGTCTGATCGTAAATAAAGGAGTTGCATAAATAATTGATATGAATTAAATTAATTTAAATTTGGGAGTATACTTTGCCAAAGCCAAAACTGCACAACAACAGTTCATATACCTTGACCCCTTTTCACTTGCTCTCTGCTTTATTATATTCTTTCCTTCATTTCTCCGCATTCATATTCCCTCATTCATCTATTTTATTTTCTTTTTCCTTTCATTTTTTTATTTTATTTTCTTGCTATTTTTTTTTTCTCTACTCTTCTCCATTTTTTTAATAATAAAATAAAATATATGGGTTTGGATTATCTCTCGATCTTCTCAGCCGGAAGAGACATATTATTGTGGTCCTTTTGGACTTTCTTCACCCGAAATTGTCCTCATTTTAATGAGAGATTGGGGCCGAACACCTTAAAAAAATTGTATTTATCTCATGTATCATCCATATTCCACTCTTTTTATAACTTTTTTTAATATTATAAATAAGATAATTAAGATATTTTAAAAAAAATATGTCATATTAACTAATTTTATTAATCTAATCAAATTAAATAAATATATCTTATATTAATAAACGGAAAGAGTATAATATATTTTAGGAAAATGGTGTTTTTATGAAAACACCTCAGTGTGCTTAACAATAGTTGATAGTAGTATAATATTAGCCGCTAAGTGTAATCAAATATATTATGGTTGGCAAAAACAAATCAAACATATTCTCATCCGGCCATCTTTATTTTATGAGGATAAAATGAACTGAAGTAAAATGAAGGGGCTGAAATCCTTTTTATCTACCATTTGAAATTTTTGTTGCATTTGTCTTTGTATGTGTTATATTTCTGCGTTCCTATTATGTCATACTACCTCTAGCCTAAAATATGATATTCAATTAACTTTTTTTAAGGTATTAAAAAAATTAATTAAATTATTTTAAAATATTTATATTTATTTTTTTTCCTCTAAATTTATTTTAATTTATTTAACTGATAAACTTATAAACAATATAATAATATATAACATATAATGTGATTAAATAACTTATTTATTTATTTTAATCTCTTCATTAAAAAGTTAACTGAGTGTTATAAGTGAAAGTAGTACTAACATTTTATATGCATAAATATATTTGATCATTTATTAAAAAAAAAGTAATAACTTATCAACCATTTGAGATAAAATACGTTTTTCATGACAATAGGTGGGATTCTAACTCTGATTCCTTACCCATCTCGCATCGACATCTTGTCTTCTTTTCTATTCATTACATTTTCATTAAAAAATATAATTACTATTATATATAAACTTATTTTCACATCATTATAGAGCAAACGAGAAATAAAAAAAAAAAGAATAGTAAAGAGAAAACATGATATACTGTCACTGTGGAATATGCGCAATTTTAGAAAGCAAAAGCTGCACATGACAGAAAAACACCTGTCTCTCTTTTTAACACGGATAAAGTCACAAAACATGGAATCCCACGTATGATTATTATAAAACAAGGGAGATTAACGAAATAAAGAACTGTGATTAATATTGAGTGGGGCCTCGTCATCAGCAAACTGCTACTTAAACTCCTGGTTAATTGATTACCTGATTGGGCCAAAATTAGTGTTACTCCTATTTATTTCTTTTTTTTAAATAAATAAATAAAGGCTACAATCTGCATGGCTTTCGAATAAAATCAAACGCAAACTCGAATGGCTCGTGAGACCTACAGATAATAATAAATAAAAAATTAAAAAAAGTTGACGTGCGTTCATGTTGTAACTTGGAAACTGAGCAAGTGCGATGGGAAAGATACCCCAAATCCCACGGATCCGTAGAGAAGGAATGGGCTAATTCGTATATTATTGTTAAAACTATAAATCCAATACACACTATAAATCCCACGTCGAACAAGAACAAACTTTCGAAACACTATAAAACCAACACACACGTAGTGACAGCCACGAACGGTTAAAACTTTTATTCTAAAAATACTCTATTTAGTGTGTATATTATTGTTTATAAAGCAGTCCCTAAAGTAAACTCAAATTATCAATATAAATGATTTTGACACTATATATAAAACATAATTTTAATATTTATCAATTTTTTTTAATACATCTATATTGATGTTCCTACAACAATAATTAATAAGGATAAAGAATAAGGAAATTAGAGAAAATAACCAAAATGTTTTAAAAAATACATATCATATTAACTAACTTATTTAATATAGTTAAATTAAATAAATATATCTTATATTAAGGATCGGAGAGAGTATTTAGCTTAGAATGTCTTAAATTCATTTATGGCACTCATGGTTTTTCTTTTTGGGATGTTATGAGTATTTATATTACAGTTATTTTTTATTTTTGGTTGAAATATTATAGTTATTATTTATGGAATTTAAAATAATAATTACTACTCATTCTGGCCCTAAATATAATATAAAGTTGATTTTTTTTGAAAATATTAAGAAAGATAACCAAATTACTTTAAAGTACTTATATTTATCGTTTTTTCTTCAAACTATTTTTCTTAATTTATAAACTAATAATATATGATCTAATAATGCACAACATATAATATGATTAAAAATCTCATTTAGCTTTCTTAATTTTTTTAAAAAATATCAATTATGTCTTATATTTAGTATCAGTGCCTTTGAACCCAAGGAAGGCTATGCATCACAACTAAAGTAAAAAGAACAGAATACATATGTGGAAAAATAGAAGAAGTAAATATGGTGAATATTTTATTTATTATATTATTACTATTTTATATATTATAGATTTAAAATATTTTAAATTAATTTAAACAAGTGGCAAGTGTGGAGGAAGAAGAAGAAGAAGACTAGTGAGTGTTTGCATAACACTCAAACCATGGTTTTAGAAGTTATTTTCTGTTAATTGATATAAAGCTCTTCTCACATACTTATCTTATAAATCATAAAAGTTATTCTCTAAAAACTAATTCAAACACACGTTAAAAAGGGAGTAGAGATAGTAGTGGGAGCTCCATCAAAGAATAGAATAATGGCTCCTCCCATCCACGGCCGCCTTGAGCATTTCTTATAACTTTCCTGCCGTCAAAAGATCTACTGCACCCCTTTGTTAAAAAAAATTAAAGTTTACATCTTATCCCTTAATTTAATTATAAATTTATAATCCTTGTTTTAAAATGTCAACAACAAAAAATATCATATTGTTTGTAAGAAATTTACACAAAAATAAGTTACTTTTTTTATATTATCATCCTGTAATTGATTTAGGATTTGTGGCTGCTCCTTATAACAAAAGTGTCTCTTCTAATACTTGAACTTGAAATCTATAAGGATCTAAAAGGGTCTTATCCTGCTAGATCAATTTTATTTTATGTTGACAAAACAAGGTACTTAATGTAACACCCGGGGATCTGCCCAAAATAAAGGGTATGTTAATGCATTAAAATTCTATGGATGTTTTACTTTGGGAAAATTGGTAAAAAGTCATTGTGTGAAAGTTTTATTTGTTCAAATATTTGAATTCAAGTACGTACATATAATTTTTTCACGAAATCTTGTAGATGACTGCTACTTTCTATGTATGAAAAATGTTCTTATAGGAGATACTGACAAACTAAAGTTATAAGTATGATTAAACTTGCAATTTCATACTAAAAGAGTTTTTATGTTATTAGATTACAAGATATAATTGGAAGTGACCAGTGGTAATTTACGGTATACGAATTAAGTATGTGAGAAGAGTTTTATTTTGACTTATATAAAAAACACTTATAAGTTTATGAAAAGCTATTCCAAATATATTAATCCAACTCACCAAATAAACTTATAAATATGTGATATGAGTTTTATCGCGAATCAAACTTTCAACATTTCCTATTTTTGTATAGAATTTGTTAATCCAACCCAACAAATACATTTAACCAACAAATAAAACAAACTTTGAGGTGTAATTTTGTAGTTTTGCGGCCAAACATGCTGAAAATGACATTCCTTTATATTTGTTGCATTGGAAGTAGGATTCAACCCAGATACAAGTTTTATATTCTTAGACCTCATCATCATTTTGCTGACTTTGATTCCCACCTAACAATCATCATCAATCTAAATTAACCATATTTTTCAACTAAATTCTTTTTGCTACTCTTTTTTTTGTTTAACATAATCTTTTATTCTCATGGGGCTTGGCGTGTTTTGGTTTAAGCATAAAAATTAAATCAACGTAAAATTATATCTAAATAATCTTTAAAAAATCATTAATATATATTTATACATAAAAATTCAAATGAGTTACACCATTCATAAATCATAAACATTGCGGTCCATTATTTCAATTCCTCGTAATGTGTTGAATTTATATTTTATAAAGATTGAAATTATTTAACATAATTATAGTTGTATTAAACCTCACTAATACAACCCATTTATCAGCCTTTATGCATTATACACAACAACATGTTCAATTACATTACATTTTTATTAGACTTACTGTTAGACTAGAGAGAAAATATTAAAAAGGGCTCCTCTACAATATACAGAATGAAATAAAAAACAGCTTCTGGATGAAAAATGTCTTTTATGCTCTTAGATAAATAGGGCATGCATGGCTAATTTTCTTAAATGATGACAATATATATATACTAACTCTCCTTAAAATAAGATTCATTTTACTAATTTGGAGAGATTGAATAAATTAAATAAATTATTTATTTATAACATATATTACATTATATATCTAAAATACTTACATGTATCATTAGATTATATATCAATTTATAAATAAATTAAATTAGTTTGAAAAAAAATTATACATAGAAATAGTTTAAAATAATCATTAATATTTTTGAATTAGTTAATAGAGTTTTATGTTAAAGACAGAGTAGTTATTATATATTCCAATCCTTTTCCAAAGAAAATAAACCCCTTTATCAAAGATGCCGAGAAGTAGGGCCTAAACTTTTAAAGAAATATATTTATTTTTTATAAAATTTAGTAATAATTATTTTTTCAAAAATGATATAGAATCTTAATGATGGATTTTAAAATCTTTAGGTTACTAATTTCCTTAGTAATTAGCTTCTAGAAGAGACTTCCCCCTTAAAGCAAATTTTGGACGGAGACCGATATAATTCTAGAAAGCCTGCTTGACCCCCATATCTGTAATAATTGAATTGATATAGTGATTTTATTTTTCAGGAAATTATTGGCTGTGAAATTGAACTTTTTTATTTAGTGTACTTGATCCACTGAGTTGACTTTATATAAAGTAATTTTCAATTGAGGCCGCTCTTTAATGAACTCGTGGCAGAAAATGGACGCATACTGAGTGGAAGAAAAAAGAGTCACAACTCACCACAATAAAACCAAAAACGACAGCTCACTGCTCTTCAATGGCCTCAAGGGATCACTACCACCTTATGGACTGCATATAAATATGGTCATTTTCCTTTTCCATGTTCTCTTTTTATCAAAGTTCCATGATTAAAAGTAATATGACCTCTCTTTTTTAACTTAATATAAAATATATTTACAAAGTTAATTTCAGCCTTGAATATATGACATACAGAGTAATTTTTTTATTTGTCAATTTTTTTCTATTGATATTTTCTCAATAATAATAAAAAAGAAGAGAGAGTAAGGAAATTAAGAAAGATGATCAAGGTATTTTAAAAAATTTATGTTATGTTAACTAATTTAAATAAATTTCTTAATCTAATCAAATTAGATAAATATGTCTTATATTAAAAACTGAAGAAAGTATTCATTATTTTTGTATAATATGCATAATTAGAGTCCCACTTTAGTGATTAGACTGGGTTCTCATTTCGCGCTTGGCACAGTGATGAGTATCAAGCATTTATTGTTGTGATAAGATCTACATTGTTTGAATTTAGGGTAAATAGGCAAAAATACCTATATATTTTTTAGAAAATGACACTAAGTACTAAATTCTTTTACTGGAAGTATAAATGCCTATCAATATTTAAAAATGAAGCTAAAATGTCTATCCATCTGCCACGTCATCATTTTTTTTTGGGAAAAATAACCATTTTGCCCTACAATTTTGTGAAATTTTGCAGTTTTACCCTTAGCAATTGTGTGACACTTTTAAATTAGTAAATGACCTTCAAAAATTCTAGAATTTTTTAGAATAAAAGTAGACATGATAAGCTTTAATTTGATAGGTCAAATGAAATTTTATTTGGTCAAAATGACCATTTTGTCATTACAATTTTCGCAATACTTGAAAAATTGGCAGATTTGTCACAAAACTTTAAAAATTCATATCTAATTGTATAAATATCCAATTGGGGTGGTTCCAAAGCCTATGTGACCCTTATTAAATCTAGTTTTATGGAAAAATATAAATTTAAGGCAATAAGAACCTCAAAATTCTCAAAATTTTTATTTTTGAAGTCTGCTCCAAAAAAATGTTAAATTCGCTGGGCAAAATTCAAAATGAGGTCATATGGAATTTTTGAATTTTACCCAGCGAATTTAACATTTTTCTGGAACAGATTGTAAAAATAAAAATTATGAGAATTTTGAGGTTCCTATTAGCTAAAAGTTATATTTTTCCATAAAATTATACTTAATAAGGGTCACATAGGCTTTAGAACCACCCCAATTGGATATCTATACAATTAGATATGAATTTTTAAAGTTTTGTGACAAATCTGCCAATTTTTCAAGTATTGCAAAAATTGTAAGGGTAAAATGGTCATTTTGACCAAATAAAATTCTATTTGACCTATCAAATTAAAGCTTATCGTGTCTACTTTTATTTTGAAAAATTTCAGAATTTTTGGAGGTCATTTACTAATTTAAAAGTGTCACACAATTGCTAAGGGTAAAATTATAAAATTTCACAAAATTGTAGGGCAAAATGGTCAATTTCCCAAAAAAAAATGATGACGTTGCATATGGATAAGCATTTTAGTTCTCTTTTTAAATGTTGATGGGCATTTATGCTCCCAGTAAAAAAATTTGGTGCTGGGTGCCCTTTTCTGAAAAACATATGGGTATTTTTGCCCCTTTCCCCTAAATTTAATTTGAGCTATTCAAGTTTAACACTTTTAATATATAATTTTTTAAAAGGTAAATTTATTTTCTCGAGGAGTGATGGTTATATAATTATTTTTATTTTAAATTTTATATATATTAAAATAAAAAATTATTTAAAATATAAAAATTAAATCAAATTGAACATGAACTGTCCCGAATCAATTTGGACTATCTAAGTATTGGTGATAAGCACACTGAACAAGATGATGAGCATAAAAATACTTGCCACTAGCATTGAGCACACAGCTATTTATTTATTTATTTATTTTGGGGACACATTGGGCCTCAATCAAAGGCACCATATACCAAAGTGGAGTCTAGGGCAGCACAACATGTGGGGTTCAATATTAATTTCCAAAAGTTTACAACTTTCCAGTTTACACTTTTTACTTTCTTCTTCAACACTCAACACTCAATATTCATATAATTTTTTTTAAAAAAAAATTATAAATGTGTGTCTCATTCTCACACTCATTATTTTAGAGGCAATGTTAAAAGCAACACAAAAAGAAGGAAATCATGTGTGCCCAATCACATCTCTTCTTCCCCAAGGATCTATGATGCATGTCTTCGATTCCTATTGGTTATTTCTAATTACGGAAAATTGTAAATAGTTTCTTAATTAAGAAGAAAAAGTTCCGTGACAAATATTTGAGGGGTCCGTTTAGATATTGAACCCATTCACTAATATTCTTTAATTGCCAGCACATTACTTTATAATCCATATTCTTTAATTTGAGTCAGTGCGAAATAAAGAGGTCAACATTTGTGATATTTTTAAGCAAACTGCTCTTTTATTCCTTAATTAGTTTGCATATATAACTTTAATACTACTTTTTTTTCATCTTTATATATTCGCGTTATGTTTAAGTGAGTAAAAGACTGAAAAACTCCAACCACTATATTTCAAAGCGAGTTTAATTATACATGGCCAATTAATTATCTGTATTTTAACTAGTCGTGTTATTCTAGAGTTAAATGAAGTATTTGTTTACATGAGCTATATACATTATCAGTAATGATGTACTATTACAAAATATTTAGGGAGAATGTCAAAAAAATACCATTTAAACTTCAAAATCCCGTTAACAAATTCGTTAATGGGATTAACAAGAATGGTAATGCAATTAACAAATTATTTTATTGTTAAATCACCTATTTGAGATTTTGAAATTTAAATGATATTTTTTTAGAATTATCTTAAATATTTATCTATCACGTCAGGATGAATAAAACGTTAAAGAAGAGACAAAGATTACGCTAAACTCCTTTTTTTTTTTTTTGGTTAAAAAAAAAGGGAAAATGCCTCACATATTTTGACTTGTTAATGACAGTAGAAGACATGTGTGTCGTAAGAAAATGGAATTTAGGAATGTGTTATTGTTGCTTGTTTGACTTTGGGGACAATAACAATGGCATTTGATTCACTATGGCATTATATTATTACACTCCTACTCTAATAGCATTAAATACTAATAATATTAATATAACAGAAGGAGAGAGCATAATTAACATTAAAAAAAAGGAAAAACCCACTAAAGGTGCCTATAATTTTCTCCAATTTATAATTTGGCATTCATGTGTTTTCTCTCTTAATTAAATGTTTCAATTTTACTCTTCTAGTATCGTTAACTTTCATATATGGGTTAACAGTGCTAATAAAAAAAAGTTGCAGGAGTTAATGATGCAAATAATGCAAAATTTATAATTTAATCATGAGAGAAAAACACATAAATATCAAATTAAAAATTGAATAAAACTATAGATACTTGCAAATGAGTTTCACTTAAAAGGAAAACAATAATCGCAGCAATAATTAATTAGTATCAACATAAAATCTATAATAATAATATTTAAAATATAAAATAAACAAGGAAATTTACTTTCTGAATTTCTAATAATGTGCGGAGAATTTTATTATATATATTTATACTCATTCATGCTTTTATTTTTTCAAACAAAATTAAATGCGGTAATCTATTTAATTATAAAACGTTCAAACTCTGGGGAGGACTGATGAGGCGGCAAAAAAATGAAAAATAAAATAAGGCAATTCAAGTATTTGAAGTCATAACGTAGGTTTAGGACAATGACTTAACCATTTAATTACTACTCATAATGCCCTAATTAATCATGCTCTCATTGCTTTTCAACTAGTCGATTGCGACATGTAATGTTTCATTAAAAAATCTCTAAATGTATTGTATCTCATTAAAAAACATTTCACATATCAAATGGAATTTGAGATCTGCGTGTGGTAGCACTCATTATCATGATCAATTACTTGTGCTTCTTTATATCTTTCGTTTTAATTATATATACTCTACGTAAGACACGCCAGAGACAACTACAATTCATCAATGACAGATATTTAAGGAATATTGGAAGATGCTTAATTTGGTTCTTATTGTAAGATGCTTTTTAGAATGTGTTATTGGTAGTATTTTTTATGGCATTTAATAACTTTAAGGAATATTATATTAATATTAAATATATTTATTATGAATACCAATATTTGATTTTGATTTTTTTTTTGTGAGAGGCATTCTTGATGTTTGCACCAAGCACGATCATTAAAGAAGTTAAGGATCTTCATCTTAGTGTGTTTGGATTAACTTTTAAGAATAACTTTTACGTTTTACAAAGTAAGTTTGTAAGAAGAGTCTTGTCTCGATTTACGCAAACCATGGTTTGAAACCATGATTTAGAGAGTTTATAAACATATCATTATTATGACAAATCTAGCCGAACAGGCCAGGTACCGGTGAAAAATATGATGATGAAGACAACTTTCTTTTTAACTAACCATATAAATACTATTGTTTTTATTTAATGGAACATCATTATGTGTCACTTTAAGAAGATGAAGAATCACTTCTGTGAATACTGTAAATGTCATCAAGGTTTTCTTTTGATTCATTTATTGTGAAAGAATACAATGAATCTTGGTTTCTCCTTCCATACTAGATATTTGAAAATGCTTTACTTTGAATCACTAACTTTCAGCTTCGTGAGACATTTGGACATCATCATTTGGTTATAACTTATGTTAACAAAGCATAATTGGTGTTTCCACTGGACTAGTCTTCAACAAATAGCATGAAATAATAGCTCTCAAATCATTTTTATATACAACCTATTATTGTTATTCTACAGTCTGTTTATTTTACTTATTTTCATCAGTTTGTTTGTTGCATTGTGCTTTAGTACTTTGTAAACTTTTTCATTTAAGTAATATCATTTTGTCTGTTTATAAAAAAAAAAAAGTGTGTGTGTGAGAGAGTAGAGATTTATAATGTTTGACTTAGTATATAGTTAGAGAGTTTTTGGGTAACTCTAAAACTATGTTTTTAGAAGTTATTTTCCACAAACTAAGAATTTTTTTTTTTCACATACTTATCTCAATAAATCATAAAAACTATTTTTTAAAAATAATCTAAACAAACACTTAATTAGAATAACATATATTGAAAATCTTTAGCTACCACAAGTTTAATATTTTTAACTATTTTTTTGGTATTGGGTGGAAAAACTATTTTTATATTTAAAAATATAGCGATACTCTCTCCAGTCCTTTTTATAAAAGTTGATAATCCAATTATGCGGCTTGAAAAATAATTAAAATTAACTGTAACAAAAGGAAAGTTACTGAGAAGGATTTGTCAAAATGTTATGAACATTTGTTGTTGAAAAAAATTATCTGGAGTGTTTGGCGAAATTTGTGTGCTCCGACTAGAACACTCTCTTGAGTGTTTGTGAGGATGCCAGTTCTGTGTACTATATATTTTTAAGGAAAAAACATGACTTTGCCCACCAAACATGCTAAACTCAAACTTTAATTACCTTTTTTCTTGACACATTTTGTATCCAATCAAACATGCTTTAACTTCCATGAGAATCCCATAAAGTAGCAAAAAGGTAAGAAAAAATAATAGAAAACTTAACAAATCTTCAACTGAGATACGAAATGTTTTTGAAAAGATACGAAATGTTTTTAAAAAAATTGTATATAAATATCTCATTAAAAATTTATTTATTAAATGAGACTTTTAGGTGTAAATAATCTTATCCGTGTGTAAAAGATCTTCCCTTGTGTTCAAATAATATTCTCATGTATTTAATATATCTTCCCTATGTGACATTCCTTTATATTCGAACAATATTCCTTTGTGTGTAAAAAACCTTCCCTTAAATTCTATTTAAAAACTAAATTTTTAATAAAGTATTTATGAACAATTCTTTCAATATATTTTTTTAGAAAAAAACAGTGAGAATATTAAATTATAAAAAATATTTATGAGTTGGGCGAATGCCTTTCACTTCACTATATCGGGAACTACACATATAAAAAAGATTGTGGATGGTATATGCATGCATGAGAACATGTGAACTAGCAAATGCGTTTTGGTTGGAAAGAAGAGTCTGAAAGTGACACAATATCTCATTTTGATGAGGTTTTATGTATCAGATTTATTATATAAACTCAATTTATGTAAATCGAGATACACCTCATCCACATATTTACCTCATAGATCATAAAAGCACCCCATAGACCATAAAAACACCTCATAGACCGTAAAAGTTACTTCGTATTCAGTGAATCATAATTCATAAGCACTTATGGAACTTCCATAAATATATCACTGATTAATAATAAATTGGGATACATACACAAGCATATGGCCGCACGCAGCATCATAGTGCAGTTAATCATTTTATGTTTTGGTCCTTAATTAATATATGTTACATTATTACATTTTTTATATAAATTAATAATTTTATTTTTAATTTATTATTTTGTAGACTATTATTTTATTTGAATTTTTAGTTATTATCGGGATAAAGTTAAAAAATTATTAAATTTTAAAACTAAATAAGCAAAATTATAGGCTGTTTAGATGACTATTCAGGTGTTTTTGCGAAATTTCTCCTTTTTTTTACCTGAAAAAAAAAGGAGAAATCTCGCGCTAAAATTTTAAACTGATATCTTCCAATGTCATTTTTTGATATCTAAATATGCACCAAATGTTTAACGAACAGTATAATTTTTTTGTATGGTGACAATACTACTTATGACTGGTTTGTTTAAGATTAAAAAAGTGATCTTAGTTACGCTAAAAAAAATATTAATCTTATAAGTCTTGAAATTTTGATTTAATTATGATTTGATATAACTTAGTCCTTGAATTTTTTAAATTGCATACAACTCAATTCTTAAAATTTTGACTTGCTTATAATTCAATTCCCTTAACTTTTTATTTTTAATAATTTTTTCCTAATCATCAATAACTCATTCCAACTCATCAATGAGTCATCCAACATGGCCCAAAAGCACCATTAAACTATGAGCGGTGAAGAGCAGTTTATTTTTTCCTTTTCCAATTTTTTACCAAATCCAACTTGGAGTTGAGTTGGAAGCCATGGAACAATTTTAAAAGAAATACTTATATATTCCAGGAGTGTCATCTCATCTATATCTTAACTAATTAAAATACAAAAACTTATCTCATTTTAATCTCATATGGTTGATGAGTCATTTGAAGAAATTCAAATTTTATAATTTTAAAAAACATAAACTTCATAATTTAGAAAAATAAAAAACGCAACTTCTTTCCTTGAGTTGTAAGTATTCCTCCAATTTTAATGATGTTTTTGGGCCATGTAGGATGACTCATTGATGAGTTAGAATGAGTTATAGATGATTACCACAAAAAGTATTAAAAATAAAAAGTTTAAGAACTAAGTTATAAAAAAGTTAAAAGTTCAAAAATTGAGTTATAAATAAGTTAAAAGTTAAGGGACTGAGTTGTAAGTGAGTTAAGAGTTTAGAATTTAAGTTATAACAAGTAATAGTTAAGGGATTAAGTCATAAGTGAGTTAGAATTTTAAGGAATAAAAAATTAATTTTTACCTAAAAAAGTAAAGAATTGTTATGAGAATTTTTATGCTAAATATAAGAGCTCCATTAATTTTTTTTTCAGATTAATTATTTTGATAAGTTATTTAAAATAGCACACCAAAATAAGTTGAAAAAAAAATATTTTTTCCAATAAATCCTCAAGTTTAATTTAAATTTCTCACAACAATCATCATGTCTTACTTAAATTGGTCTTAGATATAAAACTTATTCGACTTTTTTTTGGATTAAGAAAACTAAATAAATTATTTTTAAATATTTATATTTATCATTTTCTGTAAATTAATTTTTCTGACTTATAAAATGATATATAATTTAATTATACATAATATATAATATAATTAAATAACTTATTTAATTTCCTTAACCTATTAAAAAGGTAAACTACATATTATATAACAAATGATATATGAGTATATTAAACACTCAAATGGAAAAAAGGTGAATAAAAGAAATGAAGGAAGTTATTTATGAAAAATAAAGCTAAAAATTATGTAATTGATTTTTTTTGGGGGGGGGGGGGGTGGGGACTGTGTAGCTAGTTGTGATTGGGGAGTGAGGGAATATAATGCACATGCCATTTTGTGGTTGGAAAAAGTAAGAAGGCGGTTATGAATTATAATGCAAATGTGAGTGCTCTTCTTTGGTGTCACTTTGTCCTTTTATTTGAGTTACTTGCTATGAGCAAATGGTCACATGTCATTTTATCATCAATTGGAGCTGGCAGCTTCACCAGGGTTAGGTTGTCAGGTAATCTGAATCTTTCTTTTATAAAATAAAAAAATAATAAGAAAAAATTATAAATAAATACCATTTGGATTTATAAAATCCATAAAAATTTGTTAATATTTGCAAAAGATAATGAAGTCATCAGATAGGAATATGGAATTTTAAAGTTTATGTGTTTTTATTAAAATATCATTATCTTTATTTTTTTTATTTCTCACTTCCTTCTCTCTTCCCTTTCTACCTCCTTCCCTCTCCTCTCTCCTTATGCGATCAAACACTCCCTCCTCTCACCTATGATCAAACATCATCCTCGACAGGGACACTGTCGCCATCAGAGCTTTCGTCGCGAGTTCAAATCTAGCTTCAATCGCGAGTTTGAAGTCCGATATAGATGTAGTGAAGTGAGGAGGGAGAGAGTTTGAATTTAGCTTCATTCATAAGTGCTTGCTTTCACTCGAAAAGAGGGAATGGTGTTTTTGATAAAAAAATCAGGGCTACAATCGTAAAAGATTCATTATTCTTCCCTTTCTATTGCCTTTGGTATTTGGTTCTCTAAAATCTTGTTAGTGATTCTGGAATTTGGTTTTCTGGAAGCAAAAAAAAAAAAAAAAATCATTGTGATATTTGGTCTTGAAATTGAATTGTTTCTTACAAGATTGACTAAAAGAGTAATGGTTTTGAAAAAAATTAATAAATATTGATAATATGTGTAAAATGATTGACAAAGGGTTTTGGGTTGTGATCAATAGATAAATGTGATTGACGAAATGAATTATGGTGTTGACAAAATCCCTAATGAGTTTGATAAAATCAATAAGTACTGCCAAAATGTGTAAAATGATTTACAAAGAGCTTTAGATTATGACCAATTGAGTAATGAGATGAACTAAAAGAGTAATGATTTTGATAAAATGTGTAATGATTTTAATAAAATCAATAAGTATAGGATTGACAAAATGAATAGCAGTCTTAACGAAATCTGTAATGGTTTTGACAAAATTAATAAATACTGACGAAATATATAAAATGATTGACAAAGAGTTTTAGATTCTAACTAATTAAGTAATGATATTAATTAAAAGAGTAATATTTTTGTCAAAATTCGTAAGTACTGACAATATGTGTAAAATAATTGAGTAATTGGCGGCTTTTTGGTCTTTTCTTCCAAACATAGAAAGCCCAAATTCTCACCCCATCTTCTCTACGTCCTTTGCATATGTTAGAAAACTTTTTAAGATTTAGAAAGTTGAAATGATATTTATCTGTCATTTTTTTTTCAGATAATAATAATATAAGTTTTAACCAATTGTACTATTTCTAAATTACCAACATCTTGACTCTTATTTGCAACTATATTTTTTAATTTCAAAATTGTGTATTAATTCTTGCAGTATTGTTTTAAATACTACTATTATACTACTAGTTTTTTTGAAATTGAATGTCTAATACCAAAAGTTGTATTATCTATGAATCTAAAAAACAGGAAACACACAATTTTTTATATATATGAAATAAAATTTTTTATGGTAAGTCTTATGATTTATAAGTTTTAGGAAACAATATTCATTAATCAGATATGGATAAATGTGTCTAATTATGTATATAATTCTTAAAATATAAATTGCATATATTTACAGAAATATTAAAGACAAACTTAGCACAAAGTTGGGAAAAACACTGTGTGCCTGCACGAGAAATTCCTGTGTGAACCTGGTTTGCCACGTTATTTATTATCTAACTAGTTAAAATATGACAACTCAACTAATATTAATCATAGTTGGTTGTTCATGTAATTAAATTTTTATTTTTCTAAAAAAACAACTCCCTTAATTAAGATTTCAGAAGTAATAAAAAATAAATTTTATGAAATCCTTTAATTTTTTTATATGCCAGCTAATATTTAGAAAATGCCAAATCAGCTCATAAATTATTATATTTTAATGAGTTAGATCATAAATAACATGACAAACGAGATTTATACAAGAATTTATCTTTATATATATATATGAAATAAATAATTTATGGTAAGTTGTATGATTTAAAAATTTTAGGAAATACGATTCTTACTAAAAAGGAAATATGATTAATTCATTAATTAGATATGGATAGATGTGACTAATTATGTATATAATTTTAAAAATATCAACTGCAAGGTTAACAACAAACTTAGAACAAAGTTGCCAAAACTTTTATTTTATTTTTTTTTCCCCGCTCAAACCATTTCATGTAACGTTTATTCCAGTCCTCAATCTCAACTTTTTCTGATACGAACTCAATTTGGTTTGGACCTTGGATTTGATCATACAAAATTTTTTGTTCCAAATGACAGGTCCATGTAAACCAAGGCCCAAAATCAGTTCCCTATTTTAAATTTTCAACTAATTTACTCTAAAAAAAGTAGAAATGATTTAAGTGGTTCACAACTTGGACTTCCCCCCTTATTATTTTAATATTCTAATTAACGATAAGTTAGATAATTAATATTTCAATTATGAAGCTTTAAAACACATTATCACATATCTTTGTGCAGGTATAAGGCCTGAAACATCGGAAGAAAGGCAGAATAAAAAGTGCTTGGATACATAATTCTTATTAACATTCAATTACAAGGAAGCAAAATTTTAATCTCAAAAAAGGTAACAAACAAATTATAAATCTATAAATAACCTGAAGTTAAATGTTGAACTCTAATTTTAAGTTTGGGGAATGCTATACGTTCCAAAATTCATCTGTAAATTTTGTAATTGAACTCATTCACAGATGTAAAATGAGCTTGTTTAAAATCCTTACAAGGAAGCATGGATCAATACAAAAGTGTAATTAACGGCCACTCGCTCCAAATTCTAAAAGTTTAGAGAGCACATTATGTGCAATATTATGTGGTTACTGAATTAACCGAAAAGGAAAGTGCAAGCAGAACCGTCCAGTTTTTGTCTAAAAGCATTAAGCAATCAAACAACCACAATCCACGGAAAGAAAATACTTGTGAAAGGTCAAATTCTAACGGTAATATTTGATCTCTAGTCACTAAAATTTTCAAAGAAAAGGTACTGCACACAGGTTTTAATTTTTTTCCTCTTGAATTCACATCAGACAATCGATTTTTTTAATAAACAAAATTTCTAGCCGTATTACTTTTCATCGAAAAAGTTGAATAGCAACAACAAAGCAAGAACTTCACAACATAGTCTTGCACAACATGACAGGAAAGGAGCTCAAACCCAGAAAACAGTACACAAAAATGGGTATGAAGGACATAGAATGAGAAGGATTCACCGAATAACAATTGGCTCTATTATTCTTCAGCTAGATTTTCCAAGTCCATACGATTTTCTGCACCGTCCATCGGCATTACTTTCCAGTCTTTGTTGGTCAAAATTTCATATACGGCCTGGAGGTTTCTTTACAATTCCATATCTTCGGTCTCGGAGTTCATATACAGGTTTGGCGAACCCAGAGGGTAGTGGTACCTTCTTTGAGTCAACAACAAGCCACACAAGAACCCTGGTGACTTCAGACCCTTGTTTCCCGCCAATTCTCTCACTCCGTTCCAATCTTTCAACGCTGTAGAGGCTGAGGAAGATGATGAAGTTGTTGATTCTGAGTCCGATAAATCAACAGAATCAGCGCAAGAATTCTCACAAGATTCGCTGGATAGCTCGTCTGCGTGCTTCGATTTCGACTTTTTCTTGTCATCGGAGTGTTTCCCGCGGTGGTAGACTTTCTCTCCCATGAGGTCCCTGTACCCTATTGCTGAAATTCCATTCAATGACGGGAAATCCGGGCCTTCTAACACTATCGCACCAATGTTCATCACGCCTTGGAAACTCCCCGAGGGACGACGTATCTGCAGTGCGCAAAAGGACGGAGTCCTGATGGAGTCGCCGTCGCTATCACTGCCGGGGCGGAGAATGTTACTGACGAGAAACCGCACGGTGCCGATCAAATGATCGCGGAGAAGACCAACGGAGTAGATAGCCACGGAGACTGCGGAGGTCTCGGAGGCGAGGAACTGAGGCGAGACGCGGAAGAGGAACTTGTCGTTCCAGGTAGGGTTCTCACCGCCGATTTGATCAACACGGGTTCGGAGCTTGGTGAAAGGGTCGACCCAGGTCACGGCGTAGGTTTGAAGCCTTCGCCGAGGTGACGTAGGCGGTTTGAGATCTTGTGCGGAGATCAAGTTGATCTCCAAGACTTGATGAGTCTTGGACGACGGCGGCGACTCCGGCATTGTGCGTGCGCTCTTTCTTTTTCTCTCAGAACAAAGCTTCTACTGCCATATTTCGTCGATTGCCGGTGAAATCCAAGAGCTGAGATAATTCAAAGAAGCAGAGGAGGAAGAATTAACGGTTATTAGGCTTCTCAGAGACCGTGTGAGGACACAGGAGAGAAGGTGAGTGTGGGGCAAGAAAGAACAGTAGCCTTGTATGTATCGGACTAATTTTTAAGACGAGGGAAAAGTGTGAGATAAACTGGAATTAGTATTTTGGGCCGCTCCAGTTCGCTTATATTTCGGCCTAGTAAGATAAAATGGGCTTAGGCCCTAATTTCTCACCAAACACGGTAGATGTATTCGAACTAATTAAAATGAAAATATTTTTGTTTCTTTCACTCAATATATTAAAAATATAAAGAAAAAAAAATATTTTATGATTTGGGTATTTCATTGAATTTAATATAAATATTAATTTGGACATGCTTGTGATTATTTCATGGTGAGGGGACTCATAAGGGATGGCTCAAATTAACAAGGGTAAAGTTGTCTTTTTTCAAGTCAAATTAATCTAACCTAAATTCTATGGAACTTCAATATAATTTAATAATTTTAAGAGATATGTTTCTGATTTTCTCTCTCTTGTATGTATCTCCCTATTTTGTCTACAATAATCTGGATACATTGATTTGTGGTTGGTTTGACTCATTATAATTAAATATATTTTTATCTTTGTATGCAACTATAAATTACATTTGAATAGCCCTACAGACTTGAGCGGAAGGAGAAGGAAGATGGTGCCGGAGACTTACCCAATGGCATTCTAATTAGATTACGATTAACATGTTGTACATACTTCATAATTATAGTGATATGTATATACACAGAAAAAAAGTATTAATAAATAGTCACGGAGGCTAATATATATATATATATAGTCACACGTTGGATAAGGCTAATTTTCCTTAGCAGAAATGTGAGGAATTCCTGAACCTCTGAACAAATAATAATCGAAATTCAAACATGTCTCGCTTCAACAATTAAAGATCTATTTTAGTTCAACAAATTAAAGATCTATTGAAGAAACTGAAACATAAATTGAAAAGCAAATAATAATCGAAATTCACATTGTTATACACAGAAGAACATTACATATTATCACTATAGCGAAACTCACACCCCACTCTTACATGTTATTTTCATCTACAGAAAAGATTTAATTTTTAAGATTACATTGCAACCTCGGTAATCCTATCATGTAACTGATTATTTGATGATTTCTTGAAAGATCGCTTGGAGGTTGTTGATCTGCAATGTATTGTCTTTACTCTCTTCTTCTTGGCCAATTTCTTCTCCAAGTCTTTCACCCTTCCTGTCAGATTAGATATTACAGTTAACTGTTCATTCCCAGCTTCAAGCAACTTTTGCATTATCTTCCTTAATTTCTCATTCTCCTCAATTAAGTTCCTATCAGTACCCATTTCTCCATCTTTCTTGGGCAGGGGTGATGTCACACACTGTTCACCCATTTTCTCAGACAAAACTTCTTTGTTCTCAGCATCATCCTTAATTACCTGCTCAGATTGTTCCTCCTTCACTGCAACTTCTTCCTCTGCTGTTTCAGTAACAGTTACTTCCAAGCATGCATCTTCATTGGCTACTCCATGCCCATCATTCACAGATTGCTCAACATTTTCCTCCCTTGAGCCAGTTTCAACCTTTACATTCTCCAACGCATCCCCTTCGAGTCCATCCTCTGATTCTCCATTAGATTGATTCTCTTCTTGTTCTTCCAGTTGTTGCTGCAACTGATCTAGTTGAGTTTCTTTAGATATGTTATATGCTGAAGAATGGGTTAATTCCCCCCCTTCACTTTGTAGAACTTGTGCTGAAGTCCTGGTTTCTTCATGATTTTCAGAATCGGTTGTGTCATCATCAAGTAAACCAATTGGCAACTTCTCCATTTCATGCATCTTTGAAGATTCTCCATCTTGTGCAAAGTCATCACTTGAGGTATTACTAACTTTTGATATTTGCAGCTCTTCCCCTTCAATTTCATTTTCCTTGTCCTTCCTAAAATCAACATTATCAGCTTCCAGATCATCAATTACTCCTTGAGGCAATTCTTCCCAAGCTTTCATGTTCAACTCATCAGCCTCATTGGGGATGTCTTCCAACTCGGATTTGGTTTTAGGTTGCAACTCAGAGATATCACAGCCAGACGCCTCAACTTCACTAAATTTGTTGAGAGCCTCATTATTCGTTTCTTCTGGCAATGGCTCTAGTTTCTCATTGAATATTTGATCAATTGGTGAGCTAGATCCACACTTGCCATCATCAACAGGTAAACTGAGAGCAACAGACTGTACCTTCTCGTCATCATTGCTAGAATTACCATTCTTAATTGAGAGCTGATCTTGACCTTGCTCCACCATGTCTTGACTTGTATGAATAATGTTGTCAGGATAATTCTCAGAAGCTGCAATTTCTTCTGCTTGTTGCTCTGAAGAACCATGACTTTCTTGAATAATGCCCTCAGAAGAATCCTTTCCAGCCATTGAAACTTTCTCTTCTTGTTGCTTTTGCATGTATTCTCCATTTGAGCCAACCGTGGAAGTCATGAGCTTCCCCATAGATTGATCTTCCATGTGCAGCTGAGATTTTTTGTCAACAACAGAATCAAGCTTTTCTTGCAAGGAAGTAAGTTTTCTTGCAAGGGATTTCCTCATCTCCCTAAAACTTGGATGTAGACCCTGATAGATGATAGAATAAATAATAAAATCGTGAGTACATGTAAATTGAACTAGAAAGGAAATAAGGAAAAGAAGAAACATGTTAACTTATTAACAGACCTCTAATTACTAAACAAAAAAAAAAAAAAACTAACTAACTAACTAAACTATTTATCCCTCTACAATAAGAATGAGGGTTTATTTCCTTATTTTATTGTAAATGTCTAGCATACTTCAAAATAGAAGCATGCATGCAAAATGGAAGCAAGCATCAAAGACGTGTTTAAATGGGATCATCATACGTACCTGTATGGTATCCAACTTTAACAAGAGTCTCATTATGGTCTCTCCAATCGTGACTTTTTCCTTCTCATCAATTTGTTTGTTAGGAGATGCCTCTAAAGCTTGAATACTGCCGCTAACATCAGTCACATGGTTACTGACTTCCGCTATCTGCTTCAATTTTTTCAATGGTTCCCATTTCCTCACCTGGAAACCACGATAAGCAGCTTGTATCAAAGCAGCAGCTTCTGTATCTGACAAAACCTTTCTCTCCTTTGCATCATTGGCATCCGTTGCTTCAATTGCTTCCTCCTTAATCATGTCATTTACCTTCCTTTCCGCTTCATTTCCTCTTTCTCCCATACTTGTTAATGCAGAACTATCTTTATGGACTTCAGTATTATTGTTCGATGTTACCTGACTCTGAGTACCATCGATATGGTCTTCCAGTTTCTTTTCACTTAATTTCTCCGATACCTTGATACTTTTACTCTTGGGCTTAAAGTCCTCATTGGTGTTTGAATCTTTCTGGAGTGCCTGTGTCTTGCCATGGCTCTCAGATCCATCCCTTTGCTCTCCATCTTTCTTTTCACTAGGCATCTCCACCACCTCAATAGTTTTCTCCTTTGGCTTAAGTTCTGCACCTACGTCTGACGCGTGTTGATGTTTTGCATCTTCCAGGGCCCTGTCGTGCATGCTAGATGAAGAAGATGACTTGGAAGTTCCATTAGTTGATGCTGCGGAGCCTTTCTTTGGGGGACTTGGAGATCTTGAACTTTCATCACCATTTTTCTTCCTCGGGAGTGGGTCAACTCTCAAACAAACCGGAGGCAATTTTGATGTTTTCTTTGGAGAATCGGATTGCCTTTTCACACTGGTTTGAGTCTCCTTGCCAGTCACGTCTCCTTCTATTTGCTTTACTGGAATATCTCTTACTCTCTTTTCATGGCTCTCAGGCTCACTTTTTTGCAATTCCAATTGCTTGATAGGGATATTTCTTTCATCTGTTTCTGTCCTTGTAACATCAGAACCTCCCACCTTCAAATCATTTCCGTTCACATTGCTTCTGTTTGAAGCGTCATCACTAGGATGAGAAACCACTGGAGCAGAATTGAGTGCACAAGGTACCTCTATAACAGAATTTGGCGAAGAATCGCTCTCTTGACCTTTCGTCCTTTCACCTTCCTGCATATTGTAGTTAGGAATCCAGATGACAGGGAATGGAAATTCTCTCTTGTTTCTCTCACTCTGCTGACTTGGATTTGTTTTTCCATCTCCGGCCTCCCTCACGCCATTATCAATCTGCCAGCTCTTGTTTTTTCTTCCATTGCCATCCTGGATCATGTTTGCAAGACTATTAACGTCAAGTGGGGACCATCCATTCCACAGTTTTTCAGAAGGCTTGCTGTCATGTTGATCGCCCACTTCTTTTGCTTCCGGTGTTTTAAGCTCTTTACTATCCATGTACTGTGGTGGCATCCAGACAAACGGATATGGATAATTGAGCAACTGGGATGGAGACACAGTATTATTCACTTTCTTTTCAGAATCAGGTTCATGTTCTTCAATCTTCACACCTTTTCCTTCCTTGTGGCTCAAAGGGTAATTAGGACACCCACAACAGTGATGTTCTCTGGGCATGCATTTATCATATTCATATCTAGGCAACTCCATAGTGTAGTGGGGTGGAGAGGCATAAGGAACATAGAAAGGTTCAGGATATGTAGGATAGCCTCCAGAAAAGCACATTGGCGGCGATGAAGCTGGGATATGAGCATAGGCCGGCGTGTAGGTCCAGTAGCCTGGGAATCTATGGTGGCCACAACAAAATTGCATAGGAGTTGGGAAACCATGGCCACCGATATAAGGCCGAGTTTGTTCATAAGCCGAGGGTGATTTGGAAGGATCCACATTTATTTGAGGGGGAAATCCTTCCATAACAGGTTGATTATAATGAGAAAATGCCATATGGTTTTGGTCATAGGGGTGTGAATCCCTGCTTCTATATGCAGGCATTATGACTGGTTATTGACCAAAGGTTGCCAACTTATGTGATGAAGTAACTAAAGCACAGACTCTGCATTTGAAAAAGAGAACTAGTAAGGACATAAATGATTAGGAAATAATCTAGAAACATGATTTGCAGTAAAGGACCAGACAAAATGACGTTCAAATGTGAACCAAATCACGACAATCAATAATTATGAATGAATTCACAATAAACAGATTACCAAAATTACAAACGAACATTAATTCTGGCCAAAATTCTACTTCAAAATAATTCTAGAATGTTGCATTTGGCCTCCTTGTTCACATTTGAGCATTGTTGTCAAACTCATATCTCCACCTAAGCTAAAACAGCCTTGTTTATTTAAACTAGAGACTAAATGCAACTCCGTTAACATAGCCCTGCTTTTAGTTCAACATCATAAGGAGACTATATATCGAGCATATAAAAATCTAATCAATTCAAAACTACTACTCCAAGGAGGAATTCCGGTGAGTCCCCTAGATGACATTTATTCCAAATTTTCTCAGTATCCTATGCAATCACTCGAACGGTATATATAAAAAAAAAATTCAGCTTCGTCCGAACTACAACGGAAGAAAAAAGAGTTTGAAATTCTCCAAGTAACACGTAACAGTAAGCATTTTGAATGAAATAAATAAATAAAAACCCAGACACATCAAGTTTCCACCTCTTAACTGAAATCAAACATATGATTAACCTTGTTTCAGTTTTCTACTCTCATCCACCAGCTCAAGCAAGTCAACATTATAAAGGGTAGAGAGAAAGGTATTACTTACAGTATATTTCCCTGGAAAACAAACAACAAAGCAGTCGAGAAAACACCAGCCAAACGGTTCCACACGATCCAGATGACTTGGTTGTCGATTCAAAAATCTATCCACCAACCCAGAAACAACGGATCAAAATTTGTGAGCGCTGTTTATCAACATGATCAAAGCTGTCTCTGAAATTTTTGTCTGAGAGTAGAAATGAAATAAATACCCGCCCTTTATATAAAGATATTGCGCGGAAAGAGATATTACCGTTTGAACCAGAAAAATCTGGTTCCTTCATATTCGAGATCTTTCGCGCGTAACCTACTGGCGAATCCTCTGGACTTTTCCTGCCACGTGTAAGCGCTTGCTTGCTCTAATTGGAGCAGATATTTTTTTTTTGGGGTACAAATTGGAGCAGATATTGAGATCACACATGACCGAACATTCTTTTCCTTTTCTTTTCAATCGTTAAGGCCCAATAAAGTGGAAGTCCGACTCAAAGGCAGGCCTTAAGAAGTGTCAATGTAGGCCTCCTTACAAATTTGTTGTCCTATCCCTCGTGTTTGGGTTTAGCTTGTGAAGGAGTTGGACTCTCTTATAATATAGATGATGTTTGATTCTAGAGTTAGTTAAAGTGTTGGGAGAGGCATCCTAATTTTTAGGTACCTAAATAAACACTTGGGAATATTTGACGGCTCATCCTGCCTGACATTGATATTACTTAGGAGGAAGAGAAATTTTGTCCTACCCTTAGATTGTGGGTGAACCCGACCCCTTTTCTAAAATTTCAGTATGAAAAAAAATTATTGTCTTAACCATTAATAACGTTGATTTAACAATAAATTCTTTAGTTTGCCTGAAAAACTTCTTCACTTATTATATATTTACATAATTTGATTTGGTAAAAAAATTAGTTAAATTAGTTAATGCGACATATATTTTTTAAAACACCTTAGTTATTTTCTTTAATTTCCTAATTCTCTCTTATCCTTGATGGTTGTTAAGAGAGCATTAATGGGGATAAATTATAAAAAGATTGACAAAGATAAAAATTTTATTTTATATTTGGATTAAAATCAACACTTTAAATATGTCTTATATTAAATATAAGAAGTAATACGCATAACATTACTCTTACCTGTCATTTGGCATTAAGTACGATACTTAAAATAAACGATATTGAAGTAGTGTAATGACTAATGAGTATAAGATAAGAGTGTCATGTGTATTCTTTCAATAAAATAAAACAATTAGCTGTTAAAATTAACTTTATTAATAGTTAGGGTCAACATTGCTATACTTTTAAAATTTTAAACAATATTAAAACAGAAAAAACTTACAGGCAATGTTGAAATTTTTTTGAATACTTACGATGCGGATTTGCAGCTTAACCCGTCAGTTTTTGGGCTGATATTGGGCCATTATGGGCTTACGTTTATCCTTCTCAACGCATTGTCTCTTTAGGCTGATCTTGGGCCATCATGGGCCTCCTTTTATCATTCTCAACGCAATGCCTCTCTCCCTTTCTCGCTTCTTGGAGTCTCGGACGCTAGCTCGGTCGCTCCAAAAGCAGTTGAACTGTGCGCGCATACTTAACCAGTTTCCGAAAGGCATCGTATCAGTATTCAAACAAAGAAAAGGGTTTTCAAGGTTTGAATCAATCTTCTCTTAGAGATCTTCCTGTGCTTGCCAAACCAAAGAGATGGGTAAAGCGAAAAAGGGCCCCAAGTTTGCGGTCATGAAGAAGCTCGTCACCGCCAAAGCAATCAAAAAGTGAGATAAAAATTTTTATTCTGTGCCTACTCCTTCGAGTTTCATAGTTATTTAGTATATATGATTTTTTTTTCTGGGTATGGATTTTATGTTGTGTTGAATACAGCTATAAAGAAGAGGTGTTAAACCCTAAGAAGAAGGACATTAGCAAGGAAAAGCTGCCCAGAAACGTGTAAGCTGACTATTCTTTGAATGCTAAACCTTATAATTACGAGGCCTTTTTTTGCGACCTTTGTTTTTATTTTTATGATGAAGCCCTTATTATCCTTCGGCGCTGTTCTTTGCACACAACACTGAATTGGGACCTCCTTATCGTGTTTTGGTGGACACCAACTTTATCAATTTCTCCATTCAGAACAAAGTGAGTGCGCTTTTTTTTTGTTTATAATTGCGGGTACCATTTTATGAAGTTTAGCTTATACTAACTTGGTTATACGCGTGTGGTTCTAATGGAATGGTGTGTTGTCTCACGTAAACTTTCCTTTTACTGTAGTTGGACTTGGAGAAGGGAATGATGGACTGTTTATATGCAAAATGTAAGTTTTAAGCATGCTTGCTATCTGTTTTGTGCTAATCTATTCATTTGGTGAATTTTATGTATGGCAGTAGAGTTCTGGGTTATAATCGATTTATTAGCGATTAAGTTACTTTATAGGTCTTTTTAGGGGGTAAAAGGTACTATTGGTTGTTTCATTTCTGAATGACATTCAAACTGTGTGTGTTTTGGCATCCAGGCACTCCTTGCATCACAGATTGTGTGATGGCAGAACTTGAGAAGTTAGGCCAGAAATATCGTGTGGCTCTCAGGTAGATGCTTTGTCTTTGGCTCTTGTACATTCATATGATTTATTTGATTGTTGTATATTATCATATCTTTGTTGCAATTTTAAGGTTAAAATTATTATTTGCATCCCATGCATGTCCTTTGCTATTTTGAAGTGTCATTTTGCTCACATAAGGTTTAAATCTTTAGTTTCCTGTCTACTTCATAATGATAAATGCATGAGCTGAACGTTACTGTATTCCTATTTCCTTGAAAAAATTACACCAATGGTTGCGAAATAGGCATTCACAGCTTCTCCTACTAAAGGACTAAACCACAAGGAACCAAATAACATTTTTGAAAACACAAAATGATATCTTGTAAATCCACTGAGTTTCTCTGATTATTTCTTCCGAGTCACAGTTGCTTGCCACCATCCTTTTTCATTGTGTAATTCATGCAGGCAATCACACAGATCAGTTGTGAAAAGAAACTACTAACTCTTTTGTTCTAGTTCACTCTTTGAGTAGCTGATTTATCAAATATTGTTCTATCTATGTGGCAGGATTGCAAAGGATCCTCGATTTGATAGGTTACCCTGTACTCACAAAGGGACCTATGCTGATGATTGCATTGTTGAGAGGGTTACTGAGGTGTGATTTATCTTGTAGTTTCTATTTAATTTTCTTTTCAGAAATTCCTAGAGAAAACTTGATTGTTATAGTTTTCTTTGTTTCTGCTGAATTTTTAAAGGTATTCTATTTTCTAATATAATCTTGCTTTGAAGAACCATTTGTATACTGTATTTATTTCATGCACGAAGGATTCATATGGATGGGGCTAAGAATAAAAAGTATGTTTTTATTTGTTATTTTGAAGCATGTGAAGCTTATCATATTATACAGAGATCGATAGCCTTTAAGTGAGAGATCACTGGAAGCTTAGGATTTCTTACCATCTTTCTTTCTCTTTGTCCTGGACATTAGAGTAGGGAGTAAGGGTTTGAACCTCTTAGTGGTGTGCTTATCTATTCAAGAGCTTTCCAAGAAAGTGGTAGATGGTAGATTCCTGGGGTTTGGCCTGGTGGCAATTGTTTTTCCTGATATTATCTGATGACATGTTTCAGAAGTCTTAATCGCTTATAGCCTTATACTGTATTTTATTAGTTAACCAGCATCCATCTCTATCTTTGAAATGCAAATTTGAATCCTGAGGGTGTTGTCATGTTTATAGAAATAGGAGTGTCTTTATTCTTTCATCCTTCTTCTTCTTCTTCTTCTTTTGTAAGAATTTGCAATGTTTTTTCCCTGTAATTTTGAGTCTATGGCTAGTTGTAATATTTGTTTCATTCTATTTCTTGGTGTGCTTTCTGTTATTTATGATCTTGACATTACTAATTTGAATTGCTTTCAATTTACATCGATTCAAGTGGGTATTTTTATTGAAGTGCGACTAGGCATATGTATCTGCTGCTTGCTTAATTATTGTTCTTTTTATCCTATTCACCACAAAGCATTTTATTTGATGCAGTTTAGGTGCTTCATTGTTGCAACATGTGATCGAGACCTGAAGCGAAGGATCCGCAAGGTAAGTTGAAGAATTGTTATTCTACCTTCCATTATTGATATTGGACGTTAATGTGTGAACTTGGTTATGGTGCAGATTCCTGGTGTACCAATCATGTACATCACTAAACACAAGTATTCAATCGAGCGGTTGCCTGAGGCAACAATTGGGGGAGGTACTATATTTAGAAGTTTATCTTACTAACTAAGAAGGAAACTT
Organism: Albizia julibrissin; assembly: GCA_037074505.1. Lineage (NCBI taxonomy): Eukaryota > Viridiplantae > Streptophyta > Magnoliopsida > Fabales > Fabaceae > Albizia > Albizia julibrissin. The sequence goes on along the minus strand of CM073487.1, from coordinate 2,192,334 downwards.
CTTGTTTTAAAATGAGCTCTGCTTGTTTGTTTGACTTAGCCTATCTTGTATTTTAAGCCCGTTTGATGATCAAATGAGCAAAAGCTTCATCAAGCTTGTGTCATGGTTCATTAGGGGGCTCATTTGGATTGTGAAATGGAAAAGGGAATAAAACAAAAGAAGTGATTTTTTAGATGTAAAATATCATGTATATCTATCCTTGGATAAAAGTCAACAATAAGAAGAAATGGGTGACATTAAGTAATTATTGCAGGCATCGTATTTGCCATGTGATGAAAAATGATTACCTTTCTTCAGTGCAAACCAAACGGGGCCTAGGTTTCTTGATATGAACTTAAGGCATATTATCTCTTTTGTTATGTAAGGTCTACTTGAAATGATTAGGAAAATATTGATGCGTTATGGGCATTGTGCATAATCCTGGTCAGTCTAATCTTCAAGGACAATGAAGCTTCAGCCTTGAGTTGAGTGAGCTTAATGTCTTGCTTTATTAAGACCGACATTTTTCATTTTCTTGGGGCTTATATACCCGAACTCATTGAGTCCTCCTAAATGAAATAAAATATGAGACATCGGTAGTTAATAAGCAAATTCCTGATTGTCTAGTCAATAGTCATTAATCCACTGGGTGATTTAAGACTTTTTTGCACTTATTTTTTAGGCAGTTTTACTATCTTTAGATCGACTAAGCTTGACTTCACATTTGTGGTTCTCGATGCAGCTCCAAGAATTTGATCATGCGGGTTGATTGCCATTCCATAACAGATGATAAAAGTTAATCTCCATTGATGGGAGCTTGATTGAAGTTAATCTCCGGGTTTTTGGCCTAATCTATGTTTTTGTTACTTCTTGTTTTCGGGTGGCCAAATTTTCCTTTCGGGTCTGGAGGGAGTAAGGCTCATGATGGGCTTGAATATGAGCAGATACTTGAAGGTTCAATTTCCCCCCCTGATGTAGCGGAGGGGGAAAAACATATATAAATAGATGTTTTATGTCACTTATCGTGCTTTACTATTCTTTAATGTTCTTTTTTACAGTTATTTTTTGGTTTAAAAGGATGATCATGAAGATTTTATGGAAAATTTAAAGCATGTTAATATCTGCAAATGCCTTGTTGATTTAACTAATAAATTGGAATATTGAATACCACTAAAAAGCTTGTTTAAGTATGGTGATCCAATTTATGCCATCAATGATATTACTGCATGTTTTGAAGCACTTAAAATAAGTGTTTTTTGTTGTATGAAACATTTTTTCCCTCATATTTTTACCTGCATAAAATTAGTTAAACTTGGTTAAATTATTTTGTACAATGATTAAAATAACTAATGACTATTTGGTAACAAATATTAGAGGATTTGATGATGATTTTTGAAAAAAAAGGATTAAGTAGCAAATCTGAATGGTTTTTTTTTTTAATCTTAATATCACCTCAAAAGCCTCAAAACATGTAGCAATGTTACAATTCTCGTTAACATGGTTAAATTTAACCGTTAATTTTTTGATTGACTAAAGATAGTTATGGCACACTAACTCATTGCCACCTCATCATTTAATCACTTCCTCCCCTCTTCCACAACGGTGACTACTCCCATTCTCTCCACCTGCTCCAATCGCCTCCTCTGTCAGTTGAGGGAGAAAGGGGGGAAGTGATTACTGATTGGTGTTAGACGATGGGGTGGTGGTCCATGTGTATGTTTTTTAGTAAAAAAAAAAAAGTTAACAGTCAAAATTAAGAACTTAAATATATTAACAAAAAGGATAAAATTGCTATATTTTTAAACTTTTGGGGTGATTGAGACAAATTTTTTTAGGATATTATTGCTTCTTCGCGTGCGTGCACTTTCAGGCGGATTTGCTACTTAACTAAAAAAAAAATGATATTAATACTCTTAATATTACTTTCGTAACATACATATAATCTCAATCCATGACTAATATTTTTTTAATATATGATCAAGTCCCCGCCAATTGGAGAAAGCTCTTCAAAGCGCTTCCTGATTAAAAACATGCCAAACGTGTAAAAAAAAAAAAAAAGCCAAACATGTTAAAAACGGTTAATCTAGTTTTTGGTCCCTGAGTGTAACCTTATTTTGTTTTTAGTCCCTTAAGTCTCATTTTGTTTAAAATTTTGATCCTTATAATTTAATAAAAACTTGGATCATTTTGCTATTATATATTTCAAAACCAATGGTTTGAAATTTGAGGGAATAAAATCAAAATAAGCCCAAATTTGAGGGACCAAAGATGATATTAACTCTATTAAAAATAATAAGTGATACTCCCTTAAGTATTAGATTAAAAAAGTTATTTAAATTAATTAATAGTATATATATTTTCTAAAACATCTTAATTATTTTATTTAATTCCTTCATTTCCTCTTCTTTTTTATTATTGTTAAGGGAATTAATAAAGAAAAATTAGAAAAAGATTGACCAATATTATAAATAGGACTTATATTTAAGATTAATATCAACTCTTTAAATATATCTTATATTAATATTAGTGGTAGTTTTAAAGCCAAAAAAAAAATCGCAACAATGAAATAGTGTAAAACCATCATTAGCTTATTTGATTTCGAAAAAAATAATATTAAACTCTAAAATATCTTAATAATTTTTCCCAAATAGATTGGCTTGGTTAATTAATTTAACAAAACCCACATCTCTTTCCATCCACTATATCATGAGCTCCTCCTTTAACCCCATAGCAATGAGTTGCAAATTTTAGAGATTGGTTTGCTTAAATGTTGGAAGAAGAGAACGATAAGAGTTTATCGAGAGAGAGAGAGAGAGAACGCAAAAGAAACAAGCGAAGCATAATAAAATGTACAAGCACATTCCATTTCATGAGTTTACCTTGTATACCAAATAATCAATTTGCATGAGTTAATGTAATCAAATTTCAAGTTCCAAGGCTCAAATATGGCCCAATGCAAAGAACCTATTAATGTAACAAGTTACAACAAAGAAAATCCATGGAGGCATGAAACTCTGCATAGTTTCCTCTATATCAAAAGAAATTGTTGTTCCCAAATACTTATAAAGTAGAAAATTCAATAAGAATCTATATAACTAAGATGACGTAATTTGTAAATACAGAACAATTATGTATACTATATAAAAACTCACAAGACTGCCGAAAATAATAATGAACATTGAATAAAATCCGAGCCAAACGTATGTTGTCTCCTTAAGACAATTTGTTTCCTCTATACGGATGCCTAAGGTTCTCAAACAATTATTTCCCATGATAGAACTGATTGCGTCTTCAGAATGATGTCACTATCATTCAGAAACCCGAACGAACACAATGATATTGCTTTCATAATCGCACAGGTTGAGATGATTGCAGAATGCACTATGCAGTATGTGAGAAGAGAGGAGTGTTTCGAGATTGAGAGTGATTTTTCCTATCACTAGCACGTCCTATTTATAGTTGACGGAAATTGATCAGATGGACTCGACTCTTGAGGCGAACCGGTGCATCGTGCGAACAGACATACCAGAACGGAGCGAACAGAAGCGAATGATGACTCTTTGTTGGCGAACTGGTGTGTCGTGCAAAAAGACACATCAGAACAGAGCAACCGGACACACCAGAAGACGCACTAGTTCATATTCATTTGGTCACACATCCGCACTGTTTGGAAAATCACAAAGGGGTATAAAGGAATTAAACGCGATTGTTCGGACAAACTTAAAAAAAAATTATTTAAATCTCACACACACGCGACCGACCGGGCCGGCGGCCGCGCGAGCGTGTGGTAGACCAAGGCCCATGTATGTCCTCACTCCTCCACAAAAGTGGATTGGCCCAAGGGCCCATTTTAGAGGTAAGAAGTTGAGTCTTATATACACTCTTATTTCTCTTGATTTGTCCAATGTGAGACTTTTATCCACACACTATTTTCTCCTTCCTTTTCCCTCTTCTCTTCCAACTTACTTCTTATACATAACCCATGAAATTATTGTTCAAAATTCCAACAAAAATTGACTATTCTTTTACTCTGTTCTATTGTCCCAGGCTCTGCCATTATTCATTTCCCCATATTTGAGCTTGTTTGGTGGCATTAGCTTTTCTATCTTCAAAATCTTGAAGTATTGAAACAACATCAGGAGGAATTGAGCATGGAACTAAATCACTGGGAAATTTGACAAGCAACTCCTCCATGAACTTCTTCCAGTTTCCTTCTGCACCACACGCCATTGTTTCCGTACAAAGCTCACTGGCTGTAGGAGGAACTGTTGGTTTGTACTTTAACAGCTTTGTATATTCATTCAAAAGATGAAACATGTAGTCATATACATAATCTATCTTCAAGTCCTCTTGGTACACACATTTCCGTTGGAAGTCACTTCCACTATGATTTTAATCAAATGGATGATGGAATTTCGTTTATCAATCAATTTTACCTCTAAGATTTGCATAACAATTTACTCCTTCCAATCCTAATTATGGGTCACAGTTTTTAAAGCTCAATTATTTGATTGTCTACAGAGAATCAATGAAGATTTTATATTAAGAGTAGCCGACAATGCAGCCTTTGCAAATCATAGAGTCATTTGAAAATTCAATATCTGTTGGAGAATTCAAAACATCATCAATATGAAATAACATTTCTGCAATACTCTCCCAGAAAAAAGAAAGAAAGAAGCAGCTACATATCATCATGGATTCATGGCTTTCCACAGAACAACGATGGCTAAAGCAATGGAGATCAGGGCTTCCCACAGCATAATAACAATGCCTAAAGCAATGAAGATCGATGCTACCAGGCAAGCAAGTATGAGCTCAGTCCATGTTACGGGTCTTGAGGCCTCAAGTAAGACACCCTGAAACTGCTCGTTCAAGGCATCCAGCGAACCAGTGTTATCTATTACCGTGTGGGCTAAATTACTTTTTGACCTCAAATAACATAGGGGCATCAATGACAATAAGCCCATGACCCTTCACTCGAAGCTTCCACATTTCCCGTAAGACTGCAGCCTTGATAAAGGAGCCAGCAATCCAAAAAAAAGAAAACAATTGAAAGTTAAACACTGATTCCATTTTAATTGGCATGTTGTCTGGCCATTATCATAATTGTCTTGTTTCTTTGTGAAAATGTGCGGAGGGAGTATTAATTAAACTTTGGACTAGGACCAATAGTTGATCACAATAATTGCTAGCTGCATTGAAGTTACTCGCTACTACTACTGCTCGATCAATAAGGCAAAAACATAATAGCGTCCCTTCCACATGAAAGTTGGCTCAACTCTAATGACTCAATCTCACGTTGCACTGATAGATAATATATAGATCCTTTCCAGACATGAAATCAGACAAATTTGAGGCCGTCAATAGGCCATGAAAATGAAAAAAAATTGATTAAGAAATACAAGCTTCACACGAAATGAAAAAAATGGCGCATAATTCAAAAGCAACATTACCCATAAAGAAGTCGCGGCGCCTATCTGGATCATAAAGAAACAATTTGACTGAGTCTTAGCCTGTCAATTTGCCCATTCTCTTGTAAAATTTCCAGCCCGAAAGCTGCAACAACGGCTCTATATTATATATATAATTCGTCCATCTTAGATTAAATATTATATTCATTGAATTTTAGATTCAATGAATCTGGACATTATAGCTCGTGTTATGCTATTTTTGTGCGCGACACTGCGACTCTGTATGTCCACATGAAGTTGGCAGTTGGCCAATAACTGTACTAGCCCACAAGTCGCAAGCGGCCACTAATAAGACATTACGACTATCCAATTCACATGAGAATCGTTAATACAATGCAACATGTCATATAACCATGTCATGTTCCTTTTGTCACATGGTATTTTGGTCAAGGATGAAGCATGAATTATGTCATCCTCCTGTTCCTGACAATTACTTTCCTGATTCCTGAGTAGTCTGATAATAGAAATGGAAACTCCTTTTTATCACAGTATGACCATACATTTATCAGAATCACTCATCGAGAGGCCCGATAATATTTATCAACTAATGTGAGGGACAAATTCCATATTGACCATTCATATTCCTCTGCATGAAAACCCATAAGGCCGATGTAGCCTTCATCACCCGGTCAAATGTGACTTTTGACTAGGTCAAAACTTAGCAACTCTCATGCAGAAATCCATGATGATCTCAGGTCAGAGGGTATTATGACGTTGTTATATATGAGATAAGCTTATAACTTAATCCATACAGATTTCTTATAGCAGGTCGGTCTAGCACCTTGTACTCCTATAAGTGCCTAAGACTTTGATTCGTATCTCCATACCTTATCAAAGTCATACTGGTCTTATTTCATCTTTGCTCCCGCATAGATAACCGATTAGGGATATTTAAGATAATCCTTACAATTCATTCAAAGATATAGTTATCATAATAAACATACTAATGATAATAAAATGGAGAAATTCATTAAATAATAATAATATAAAAAATACAATGATTGGCCGGCACAATTTCCAACACAACGTTACGTCCAAAGAAGAAATTCGTCATCTGATCCCCGTGGGTGAGTCTTTCTTTCGCGGCGGTTGTGTTTCGCCGACAAGCTTCGGCTAAGAAATGTATGACCCGTGATATATTATATTCTTTCCCATAAGAGACAGTTAAAACGAGCCAGACAATAGTATTGTTATGAAGCTAAAGGTATCCAGTAAAATATTATATAATCTAGCTTGTTGGCTAGGAAGAAAAAGAAAATGGCGGGAACAGAAACCTAATTGAGACCGCTCTAGAGAGGCTCAGCGTCACATGACAGAGAAATATGAAGGACTAAAATTTGAAGAGCAAGAAGTTGAAAAGAAATAATAAGAACGCGGATCGATGTGATACAGATTTCAAATTACAAGAAGAACCTGGCAACAAGGAAGAGAAGGAGAGGGCGCAATGTGGGTTGCGATCGATGTTTTAATCTCCGATCTCGAACTTATAAGCAAGATTTATAACAGCATTCTTAGAAAAAGAAACAAGATCGAAGAAGAAAAGAGGAAGTAGAAGAAATTTGAACATACCCCACGCAACTAACGCACGAGAGAACAAGAAGGAAGAGAGACGACGTTCGAAGAAGATGAAGGAAGAACGAGAGTCACAGTGGAAGAAGAAACAGCAATGCAAAAGCTCTCGCGCCACAAGCAGGGAGACTGCGAGCGGACAAGAGCAACAGATTTACATGAAAACAACCAACAGTTTCTTAAAAAAAAAAATGTTATTAAAAAAATTAATAACAATTAATTACCGCTAAATCTTCCAGATCTTTCTATATTCGGTTGTGCGTGTTATAACAGACTTCTGATGCATGCTGATGCGTAGCTGCCACGTGGAGTTGAAGCATATATATCCCGCGCGATTTATTTTTTCCGTTATACTCATACTCGAGACCTTTTTCCCCCCTTAAAAATATGGGGTTCAGGCCCAAAAACACTAGTCACATGAATCTTCCACTACAGCTCTCTCTTTTTTAGATATAAGTATTTTTTTATTGAAAGTAATTATATTTAAAATATGATTGGGCACTAAATATAAACCCCTCTCTCAATTGAAATTTTTGAACCCACTCATAGGTTGAGACCTAAAGAAAGGTAATTATCTTCTCATACGGAATCCTGCTTAAGTGCTTTTTGTGATTGTAGCTTATTAATGTTTTTTATAAGTAATATTTTCTCTCATAAAGATGATTCTTAATATAAGCAACAAATCTTTTTATCTAAATATTTAAATCAGGATTTCCCTTTTTACCCTCATTATATATATATATATATATATGCGCGGCCACTCATTATCTTTTTAATAAATTTTTATCTATTACCACTCACTCATGTATTCTATTTATAAATTAGGGTATAAATGAGAAAAAATGTATATTTTATATATTTATTATTTTTAATTAATATTTTAAACTGTATGATTTTGATAACGGTTTTCTATAAAAAGGAAGGAGAACTAATAATAATAATTTTAAATTAAACATCTTAGCCCGATTGTAATAGACTCATTGCAGTCAAACATGAAGGCCCTGTTTGGTGGATAACAAGGAATTTAGCATATTAATCAATTTTACCTCTAAACTCTTCTGAATACCCATTTGCTTCTTCCGGTCCTAATTATGGGACAAAGTTTTAAGGCTCAATTATTTGATTTTCTATAAAGAAATTATATTAAGTGCCGATTAGAGAGTGGAAAGGATCCCACACGAAAAGGAACCAAATTAGCTGCCCTATTTTCCAATTGTAAAGGAAACCTTTACAAATAACATAGTCATTTGAAGTTTCAATATTTGTTGAAGAATTAAAAAAAAAAAAAATGAACATGAAACAATCAAGCAGCTACATAACATCATTACCAAATATGACTTTCTGCATAAAAGAGCAACAAAGATGACTAACGAAATTAACTTCCCTAGCTATGGGTGCATTGGTCCCCTAAGTTGGATCCCTTGTACTCTTGTTTGGATTCTTGTATCCAGTCCTGTCATTAATATTCAAACACACAAGCAACTGTTATCAACTAAGCATCTTCAACAAGAGCAAAAATCCGTTGGATTTTATATGAAGTACCGAAAGTAGTATTATGTTAAAATACAAAAATTGCTTAAACTTTTTTTTTCTGGAGCGAATGCAATTCTTTTTTAATTTTATAGATCATATTTTTCAGCTATGCGCAAATGTATTTTGTTTTAAACATAATTAAAGATAAGTTGTATACAGCAAAACAATAGAATTGCACCGGCTGAATATATATTGCACATATATCCTTAAATAAATGTACTGTACTTTTAGGCAATAAACTCTCAATGAGGGACTTTAAGCAATTTTTTGTTTTAAAATTTGATATGAATATAATTTTTTTTTTCAAAATATATGTGTGTGTTGTAAACCAATGAAAAAAAAAAATCATATATAGATAGATGTTTTATGTCACTTAATATCGTGCTCTACTGATCTTTAACATTCTTTTACAATTATTTTTTGATGTAAAAGGATGGTCATGAAGATTCCACATTTCGTTATGGAAAATTTAAAGCATGTTAATATCTACAAATACCTGGTTGATTTAACTAATAAATTGGAATATTGAATAGCAGTAAAAAGCTTGTATAAATATGGCGATCAAATTTATGCCATCAATGACATTAGTGCTTGTTTGGGAGCACTTAAAATAAGTGTTTCCTGTTTTATGAAACAAAATAAGTGTTACCTTGTATGGCATAAAATTAGTTAAACTTGGTTAAAATAAGTTTATTTAAATAGTAAGTAATGACTATTAGACAATGTTTTAAAAGCCGACCGGATGTCAAGCCGGAAAGGTAAATGTGTCATAGTTCAATCGGTTGAAACGGTTACCGATGATTTGATAATTAAATTTAAAAATTATATATATATATATATATATATATATATATATATATATATATATATATATATATTTGACAATTAATCTTTAGTCTAATTTCATAAGAAGTTAATAAAGTCACAAAATACCATTTAAAGAAGAACATTAAGTCAATCATCAACCTAACAAAATATACTAACAATAATGATTTTATGACTTGTCAAATATTGATGGCTCTTGATTGATTTAAGCATAAGTTTCTTGAAATATATTTAGATCATACCACTTTAATCCTATTTATAATTAATTTTTGATCAAAAAATTTGGTTCTATTTATAAGTTCAGTTTCAGTGTAATAAATGAGATCATGACAATTTTGCCCATATTTATTGTACAAATGAAGAAATAATTTAAAGATAGATTAGAGAAAAAAGAGTTAAAAAGTACCCATTCATAAATGAGGGTATAGTTGTACTCCATAATCATTGAGTTAACTATATCTCCTTGGTATGTGATATTTAGTTAAAAGGGACTTATCAATAGAACTAGAGTGATAAATGTTATAATCTTTTTGAGGAAATGATCCAAAATCAAGACATTCAACTCCAATTTCAGTGCTTCCAATTTCATCCTTAGCTTGAGGATGAACCTCATTGACTTTTTCTTCAAAAGCATCTTTATAAAATAGTTTGTAACAAATCAAATTATTAAGACTAGTAACATATAATATAAATAAAATAAAGTAATGTGTCTAAAATTTATATACATTTTTTATTTTTTTTGCAGCATCAAATTTTTTTTTAAAAAATGTGCAGCAAATTTTTTTTTTCCGTATTTTTTATTGGACTGGATGGTTTTTGAAAAACCGGTCCGGTTACCGGCTCAAAAATGGTTAAACGACAATCTTAAACGGCTCATTCAGAAAAATGGTCCAACATATATATCCGGCCCGCCTCAGTGACCGGCCGACGGTCCAACTTTTCGGTTCGGTTCTCTAAACAGTGCTATTAGGTAGGTAACAGTTGATGTGGTTTTGAGATTTTTTATTTTAAATGTCCAATTGACATTTTATGGATCATCTTGTATCAACGTCAACAAATAACCAGCCAAACCGAAAAATTTTCAACAAATTTCTTGACATATATTATATTTTTCGGTTGAAAATGATGTCGTACCAGTTTCATTCGGTTCACTGCATTGAAAAAAAAAAGTCAGAAATAGTACTCATCTTTTTCTTTTTCTTAAAGTAAGACCTATTTTATCTTATTTAAGAAAAATTTTAAAAACTAAATAAATTATTAATTTTAACAACAGGTGTCATGGGTGCTTAGTAGCTATCTCATGCGCAATCAACTCTTAAACTTATTTTCAATTGGCAAACCACCCTTTTATTAAAAAATATATCAACTAACTATAACTAACTCTTCTTAGCCGTCCTGAGTCATTATTATGATTGCATAACACAAAGAAATCTGAATCCTCATATTCAGGTAACAAGGCAAGAAGAGAAACAAATAAGCCTTTTAGCCCTATAGTCAGTGGATGACAAGTGGTTTTGAACCTGTTTGATTGTCCGCTAGAAATTGAATGATCCCATCTACAGGTACTTAGCAATGCTACTAAATTTGGAGTTACAATGACGCCAAAAGACATTAACAAACCATACCAAAACTTGGTATCTCAAATCAGAATCTCAAAACATAATTCTCTGCACGCAAGTGAAAGGCTCCTAAGAGGAATGAGATTCAGATAGTTTCAGGCATTCACTCTGACACCTCCGAAGGCATATGTCATTCCAATTAGGTACTTGATGTTGGTTAACACACACAGTACGAGCACAGGCATCAGCACAGGCATCAAGCTCCGAGACACCACAGACAGTGACACAAGTATCAGGAATGGGGTCTTTCGAGAATGAACCCACCTTCTTCAGCATCCTCTTTGACGTACAGACCCGCTCACACACGAAGATGTCATCAGAACTCTTCTCCCTTCCCCTCGCACTTTTCAGTCTCTGCTCTTCGGCGTGCCGTTTTTTCACTCTAAAAGCTTGTCCTGCAATGACAGCCGGGATTGCAGCCCCCAACAGAGACCACCACACTTCCACCATCACTGATATGCAAGTTAAGCTGCTCTTCTACCCTATCGCATATGCTGTACACTTTCAACAAAACAATGAAAACCTATAAAGTTTCCAGGTGACTCATTAATTCAGATTATCGCCACTAAGTAATAAAAGAAAAATTATAAACACAAGGCAATTCATAGTACCACAATCTTTCATGTATCTCTATTTCAAATCCAAAGCAATATAGATTGTTCAAGTTAAGAGAAAAAAATTGCAGCAAAAGCCCACATCTGATATCTCAATGTAACAGCACACAACGTTGGAACTCAGCTCTCGAAGCCAAATTAGCCTAAAAAAATGTACTTGAAGCAAAAGGGAAAAAATTATTGATTAAAATACCCTTATTTGACGTGGTGTATTTCTAGCTTAATAATCTATCGTGGGAAAAAGACAACTTCGCCTTCAGAATATTAACTTCCTAGGAGAAAAGACATAAAATTAAAAGCTCAATTAAGCAAGAATAGACAGGGCTGCTTCACAAAACTGAATAAAAAAATGCCTAGCGGCAAAAGTTCTAAAATGTTGGTGTCAAGGCATGGTGCTTTACATTATACATGAAATTAGTTTCTGAATAGATAATGTTTTTACAATAGTTAGTTACTCATCACTATTTGTAACTAAGAAAAAAGAGCAGAAACATGCCTATGATGATAAAGATTAAGTGCCTCCTGTCAAAACCAATAAATGCAACGCAAGTTTCTTGATAAGCAAAATAACAGAACTGATTAAGTTCTAATGGCATTTTTTTAATCAAAAGAAGCAGATTTCTGAATCCACCGATTCACTATTCCATTAGGAAACACTTAAGAGGAACTTAGAATATACCTGGATTCATGTAAATGTATTGTAGCTAAAACAATATGACATGCAGACATCAATTTTCTAAAAATCTAAAATACAGGTGTAGTGAGATTTATTAAAATCTGAATAGAACATACATAAACATTGATAAATATGTGTTAGAACGAGATTAAAAAACACTTCTCAGTTCCTACGGTTATGAAATGCCCTCTTTTTTAAACTTCTGGAAAAAAGTCATCAAACATCAGTTTATGAGTTGATTATTAATGCTTTATGACATCTTTTGAACGAGGTCAAGTGTAATTTGTTCCCCTTTTAGAATAGTCCTAAATACAAGGAAGAGAATGAGAGGACGTGATGGGTGTGGCCATGTTGTGATCTCCGACCTCAAACTCAGGCACCGTGCCCAGGAAGAGGAGGAGAGGCTGGCAGTGTTGTTGTCTTTAATTACTACTTTAATCAACCAAAGGTTCAAAAAAATTTAAGACCAGATGGAGGATAATTCCTACTACGATTATTTATATAATTCCAAGATAAAGCACCAAACCACCAAAGTTTCATCATACCTGAATAAAATAAATCAGAAGCTGGAAAAGTAATAAAATATCCTACACAGTAAGCACAGTTCACAGTCATCGAAATACACATATTCAACATCACTTCAAGAGGTGTCATATATTGTATTGTACAAAACACACTCCAAATCCACTAATTCAACATTCCAAAATCGATATAGATTGAAAAAAAAAATCAGAGTAAAATTAAAACCTTAAAGCACTCGCACTGCACACTGAAAGCGAAGATGAGGAAGAAGCAAAGCAAGTGATAGAGAAGATGCTGCCAACAATGGCCCTGAAACTCCTAAATTTGCAGGCCTGGACGCGAAATGAAGGTCGAACAACACAATTGAAGGGGAACAAGAGGACGCGACATCGACAAGGGAATAAAGGGTTTTGTTTTGTGCGTACTGCCTCTGGACGACACCACTTGCTATTTGTTTGTTTTTTTTTTTTAAAAAGAAGGACCTCCCTAACCGAAGTGCTAAAAAACAAAAGAAAAAGAGGAAGGCAAAAAAACCCTTCTATCTGATCTTCCCATTGCCACTTTTAGAGGAAGGAAAACAAAAATAATATTAATAAACGAACCAATTTTTTCAAACACGCCCAGATGAACAAGATGGATGATAACGATTCATATGAGAAGGCGGGCGAGTGTCAAAGAATCAGAGCAAGTGCAGAGAGGGAGCATTTCGTACAGTCAACAAGCAACCAGGGGAGACAATTATTTTCAGTGAGGAGATCGGTACCTGAAAAAGATGGACGTCAGCAGGGACGGACGGCGACAGCGAGTCTGATAGAGAAGAGCGTCGAGCAGGAGGGAAGGCCAGAGAGTGAGAGACGAGCAGAGGCCCTCTGCGTCCTTTGCTTAACGCACCGTTCTGGGATTCTGGCGTAGTGGCGTGTAAGAATTACACAAAAAGTAAAAGGAAAATTAATCTTTTTCTCCGAGGTTTGATTAATTGGAAATTTCAGCATTGAGTTTTAATTTGATGCAGTTGAGCCACTCAACTTTAACATAATGCAATTCAATTCATATAGTCTTAACTATTCGATATGTTTCAAGCCTAAAAAGAAAATTGTTTAAAATGTAAATTCTTATATTTTAGAAAATAAAATTATATATACCATTTAACCTAGAAACTAAAAATTATAGAGTCAGAGTAAAAATCATAGGTCTGAATTATAGTGAGTTCCAGGTAAAAAAAAAAAAAACAGTGAGTTAAATTATGATCAAAATTTAACTAAGTAATAACTATAGAAACAAAATTTAAAGACTGAGTTATAATTAAATTAAAAGATCAATTTTTTCAAATATAAAAATTTGTGTTTGTTTTCTTGATTTGATTTGATAACTAATTTATAAATATTAAAAAAATAATTAAATTTATTAATCATAAAAAATATATATATTAGCTTTCTTAAAGTACCATTTTTCATGTTGCATGAAAGGTTATTTCACTTATAGAAAACCCTCTTAATATATTTGGAATGAATAGGAAGAGTTTTGAAAAAAAAAACTATAAATTTAAAAATATGCATATGTTTGTAGTGTGGTTTAAAATGGAAATGAAAGAGAGCACCTATATGTAGAACATTCTTAAGTCCAAATACAAAAAAATTAATTACCCACTTCAAACCAGATAACACATACAAATAGCTGACATAATACAATGCCCAAAAGAAATATTCATTAACCAATAGACCTCGTACCGGCCAAGAAAAAGGTTAAAAAAAAAAAAAAAGCCAATAGACCTCGTACCGGCCAAGAAAAAGGTTAAAAAAAAAAAAAGCCAATAGACCATGGTAAACCATATGCAATGACTCACAATACAAGGAGGCCAATTAAGAAACCAATAAATAACCAGTCATTTACAATGAACACACACTTGGACTAATTACCATGCAGAATCACGTGATTTAGTAGGTTATATTGATATTAACGATGATGGTTATATTGCCAGCATATGCATCATACCCTGGTATTACAATTTCTAATTATAAAATGACTGTTTTTTTTTTAAAAAAAACGTTGTATGTGAAAAATAGTGATATTAGAGCAGTGGGAGACCCAAGCGCGCAAACGCGGGCCACGAACAGAAGAATGATTGCGACGAACGCTCTTCACTCAATTGTGCTTTCGCATTTGCAGACGCAGACTTCAGCTTCATCACAGTCTGTGCTCCACAGAACTGTCACCTTCTTCACCCCAAGAACAAGGAAGCTAAACTCCTGCCACAAAAACAAGCGTCTCATTCCCGCTTGCGTCTTCAACAATGGTCTCAGATTCATCGCCAACTCCAATTCTGCCTCGACCACGAGCCCTATTTCCGTAGTTTCATCCGACGCTGCTGACTCCGTTTTGGATTTGGGAGTTTTAAAGAAAAAGTGCCGGAAGTGGCTGTGGAAGGGTCAGTATGCTATCAATTACTTTGTTTCTTCTGATTTAGATTTACCTCAGTCGTCGCACACCGGTCCTCCTCTGCTCCTTGTTCATGGCTTCGGTGCATCGATTCCTCATTGGCGCCGGTAATTTGGTACTTGCCTTGGTTTATCTATTGCTCTTGTTAGTATTGCTTCCCATCCACCCATTTCTTTTGGAAGTTATTATCTATTTTGTATCACTTTCCTGTGGTATATTAATAGCCACAAAAAAATAAACTAAATAATATTCTCCAACTTATGTGTATAACTTGGATGATAACAGCTCCACTTTTGCTGCAAATCATACCTAGCAAGATCATTTGTCGTCAAATTGAAACTCCATATCACCATTTATGATGCTTTTCTAAATTATAAACATTTAGTTTGATTATGCTAGGAAATAAATAGTTCCTAACTAGAATTAGCCATCACCCTCTTATTGAAACGTTCAGAATACCCTTCAAGTGATATGATTCCTAACTAGAATTACCGATCATCCTCTGACAGCAAAATTAATTATCCCTGCATTTGACAGCCAAAAGTGGATTAAGTCAAAATTGTGTTCTACTGTATTAAGTACTTTAGGCTTTTAGCATCATTACATCCTAGTCAGGACTCGTGGACTAGCATAATTCCTCCGAAAGATGACACAGTTTGTTCTATTATTGGCTTTCCTCTGTGTGCCTGTGCACATTCATTACAAGAATCGCTTAACATTTCAGATGTGAAACAGGACAAGATAGAGGAAGGCTTTGTTGCGAAAGCGGGATATATAGAGAGTAACTGATTATACTAGAAAATCACAATACTAGAAAACAAAGTTTCTAGAAGTAATTTAATAATATAATAAATCACAACTACTATATCTAATAGCAGCTAATAAATAATAAATAAGACAACAATAAGGAAAATACCAGAATCTAATTTCACTCTAAACAATTTATAAGTGAAATACTATAAGAGAGGAGAAGATACAAAATGCCTTATAGAAGGAAGAAGGCAAGTTGAGGGATGATTGAAGGAGGGAGGGGGGCCTCCTATTTATACTAAATTCTCTACCCCCTCCCTCTTCCATTTCACGATGTGGGACTTCCCACTTTCAACAAATCTCCACCTTGGGAAAATTCTCACATTCCTAATTTATTCTAATTACAAATTTATGCTTACAATTCAACAATCAATGTTCAACAATGTTGATCAAATCCAAACAATGTTGAAATTTGACAGAAGTCACAACCTTTGTTAGCATATCAGCAGGATTCTCAGTTGTCCGTATCTTTTGTATCATGACTCCACCTTCTTCCAAAATTTCTCGTATAAAGTGATATCGAACATCAATGTGCTTCGTCCTTGCATGGTAAACTTGGTTCTTTGCTAATTGAATAGCACTTTGACTGTCACAATAAACTACGATGCTTTCTTGACCAATACCAAGTTCTCCAAGCAATCCTTGAAGCCAAATTGCCTCCTTCACAGCCTCTGTAATCGCCATGTACTCTGCCTCTGTGGTAGACAAAGCAACTGTTGACTGTAAAGTCGACTTCCAACTAACTGGTGCTTTTGCAAAAGTAAACACATAACCAGTAGTTGACCTTCGCTTGTCCAAATCACCCGCAAAATCTGAGTCACAATACCCAACTAAAGATCGATCACCTTCCTGCTCAAAAACCAATCCAACATCTACAGTATTACAGATATACCGTAGAATCCATTTCACAGCTTGCCAATGCTCCTTCCCTGGATCATGCATATACCTACTCACAACTCCAACAGCTTGTGAAATATCAGGTCTTGTACAAACCATTGCATACATCAAGCTACCAACGGCATTTGCATATGGTACACTTGACATATACTCTCGTTCATCTTCATCCTTTGGCGACATATCAGCACTGAGCTTAAAATGAGGGGCAAGTGGAGTGCTAACCGACTTCGTTTTCTCATTCATACCAAAACGATTTAGCACCCTCTTCAAATACTCCTTTTGAGATAAAAAGAGTTTCTTTGATTCTCTATCTCTTGTTATCTCCATACCGAGAATTTTCCTTGCCTCACCTAGATCCTTCATCTCAAATTCCCCTTTTAGTTGAACCTTCAGCTTCTCAATTTCTGCCTTATTTTTTGAAGCAATCAACATATCATCGACATATAAAAGGAGATATATAAAGGATCCATCTTCAAGCTTCCGCAAATAGACACAATGATCGTATCTACTTCTTCTGTACTTATGTCGCAACATAAACTTGTCAAATCGTTTATACCATTGCCTCGAAGATTGTTTCAATCCGTATAACGATTTTTCAAGTTTACACACCATATTCTCCTTTCCAGCAACTCTGAATCCTTCCGGCTGAGTCATGTAGATTTCCTCCTCCAAGTCTCCATTTAAAAATGCAGTTTTTACATCCATCTGAACTAGTTCCAAATCTAATTGTGCTACCAAAGCCAACAAAATTCTAATAGAGGAATGTTTCACAACCGGAGAAAATACCTCATTGTAATCAATTCCCTCCTTCTGAGCATAGCCTTTAGCTACCAATCTTGCTTTATGGCGCACATCACCTTGGTTAGGAAATCCTTCTTTCTTTGCATATACCCATTTGCAACCAATTGCCTTCTTACCCTTGGGGAGTTTGGCCAATTTCCACGTACCATTCTGATGAAGGGACTGCATTTCTTCATTCATGGCATTCCTCCACATCTCCTTTTCTGAGCTCTGAATAGCCCATTTATAAGTTGAAGGAATGTCATCAGCTGCAATTGAGGTTGCACAAGCCACCATGTCTTCAAAACGAGTAGGCTTTCTTATTGTTCGTTTTGGCTTGCTGGTTGCTATTGATTCACGTTGCTGTTGAGGTTCATGAGTCGAAACCTCCCTATCAACTGGCTCTTCTTCTACCTCAGGAAAGTATTGTCTTGTTTCCCCGTCTGCTCCTTGTACTGGAAAAATCATCTTTCCTTCAAACTCCACCTGCTTTGAAACACTATCACCTTGCTGGGTATCTTCAGCTGCTACCTTTCTCACCATGGCAGATTCATCAAAGGTAACATCCCTACTAAATACAATCTTCTTTGTCTCTGGACACCATAAACGATATCTTTTGACTCCAGAAGTGATCCCCAAGAAAATAGCTTTCTTTGCTCTCGGATCCAGTTTTGATTCTTTCACATGATAGTATGCAATTGAGCCAAATACATGCAAAGAATCATAATCTGTAGCAGGTTTACCATACCATTGTTCCAACGGTGTTTTACCACCAATAGCAGTAGATGGTAGACGATTAATGAGGTGGCTCGCATATGTAATTACCTCAGCCCAAAATTCTTTGCCCAAGCCAGCATTGGACAACATACACCGAACCTTCTCCAGCAAAGTCCGGTTCATGCGTTCTGCCACTCCATTCTGCTGTGGTGTATTTCTGACAGTGAAGTGTCTGACGATGCCATCATCCTCGCAAATCTTCTGGAAAGGATCATTCCTGTATTCTCCTCCGTTATCTGTACGAAGACATTTGATCCTCCTGCCTGTTTGTGTTTCTATCATCGCCTTCCATTTGAGAAAAATTCCCAATACTTCATCCTTAGTCTTCATCGTATACACCCAAACTCTTCGGGAAAAATCATCAACAAAGGTTACAAAATAATGTTTTCCTCCCAATGATGGTGTTTTGGAAGGACCCCAAACATCAGAGTGAACATAATCCAAAATACCTTTTGTATTATGGATAGCTGTTCCGAACTTAACCCTTGTCTGCTTCCCCTTCACACAGTGCTCACAAAACTCCAAACTGCAATGCTTTAATCCTTTTAACAACCCTTGATCTGAAAGAGTTTTTAAGGATTTTCCTCCAGCATGTCCCAAGCGCATATGCCACAACCTTGTTGCTTCTACCTCCTTCTCATCACTGGACGTCACTGCTGCTATTCCAATAACCGTACTACCTTGATAGTGATACGTATTATTGCTCTTCCGGATACCCTTCATTACCACCAGTGCACCAGAAAGTATTTTCATCACTCCACTTTCTGCAGTAATCTTGAACCCCTTTGAATCTAGAGTTCCCACAGAAATGAGATTTTTCTTCAAATCTGGTACATATCGAACATCTGTCAATGTTCTGATCAATCCGTCATGGTTCCTCAATCGAACTGAACCAATGCCATATGCAGTAAGTGAAGTGTTATCTGCTGTGTGGACAACTCCACATCCTCCTTCTTGGAAATCAGTGAACCAGTCTCGGTTAGGACACATATGATGACTGCAAGCTGAATCCAACAACCATACGCCTGACGCTTTTGACAACGTCGTTGTAGATAATGAAAAATCTGAATTTTCATCATCACAATCAGCTACATTTGAATCCATAGCAGCCTTCCCATTGTTCTGTTTGGCTTTATTCTTCAACTTTGGACAATCCTTCTTCCAGTGGCCCTTTTCTCGACAAAAGGCACATTCATCCTTACTAGGTCTGGATCTCGATTTGGATCTCCCTTTCCTTGATCTCGATTGATTTTCAGCACGCCCTCTTGTGACTAGTGCTTCTGCTTCTCCACCTCTTTGTTTATCCCTCTTTCTTTGTTCATAGCTGTATAGCGCAGAACAAACATCTCTGAGAGATACTTCCTCTTTGCCGTGAAGTAGAGTAGTCTCCAGGTGCTCGTACTCATCAGGAAGTGATCCCAACAACATCAAGGCCAGATCTTCATCTTCAAAAGTCACGTCCAAATTCTGCAAATCTGTTACCAACTTGTTGAAGCTGGTGATATGATCATTCATTGTGGTACCAGGAACATAAGTGAAGCGAAACAATCTTTTCTTCATGTGAAGCTTATTTTGACTGCTTTTCTTCAGGAATTTATCCTCTAATGTCTTCCACAATCTACAAGCAGAAGTTTCCTTTGTGTATGGATACTTCTGTTCTCTGGAAAGAAACGATCGAATAGTACCACAAGCAACACGATTGATGATCCTCCAATCTTCCTCCTCCATTTTATCTGGTTTCTTTTCTTCAAGAGCAAAATCTAATTGTTGTGTAAAAAGGACATCAAGAACCTCGCTCTGCCACATCCCAAAATGTCCCGATCCGTCAAAAATTTCAACTGCAAACTTCGCATTGGGCATAATTCTCGTCAGAAGCGAAGATGCCGACGACGAATTGTTGACACTTGATGTGGATTCTTCAACCTTTTTGTCCGCCATTTCTGCTCCAAATATTTTTTAATAGCTGCAAATGCAAAACCTCAAGGTAATTCTTTTCTGATGTGGAAGTTCAGATTATACTGCAACCACAGAGCATACTCAGACAGAACCTTGGCTTTGATACCAATTGTTGCGAAAGCGGGATATATAGAGAGTAACTGATTATACTAGAAAATCACAATACTAGAAAACAAAGTTTCTAGAAGTAATTTAATAATATAATAAATCACAACTACTATATCTAATAGCAGCTAATAAATAATAAATAAGACAACAATAAGGAAAATACCAGAATCTAATTTCACTCTAAACAATTTATAAGTGAAATACTATAAGAGAGGAGAAGATACAAAATGCCTTATAGAAGGAAGAAGGCAAGTTGAGGGATGATTGAAGGAGGGAGGGGGGCCTCCTATTTATACTAAATTCTCTACCCCCTCCCTCTTCCATTTCACGATGTGGGACTTCCCACTTTCAACAGGCTTGTCACTGTGTGTGTGTGTATCCTACACAAGAGTAGTCTTTTCAGTACTGTAAAGTGTAAACTGTTCATATATATATATATATATATATATATATATATTTTTTTTTTTCAACATGTTTGAGGCTCTTTCAGGAATATCAAGACATTAGCTCAAAATCATACTGTCTATGCCATTGATCTTCTTGGTTTTGGGGCATCTGATAAGCCTCCGGGCTTCTCGTATACCATGGAAGCATGGGCTCAGGTACCTCTTTGTTGAGTTTTGGTTGGACATTAACTCTCCCACATTGCAAATATACCATGCTGATCCAGTTTTCACTATACACAGTTGATCCTGGATTTCTTGGATGAAGTTATTCAGAAGCCAACTGTGTTAATAGGGAATTCTGTTGGTAGTCTTGCTTGCGTTATTGCTGCCTCAGGTATGTTTGGCATACACCTCAATTCGAATAGTTATTTCTCTGTCAAACGGTCAGTCAGGTAGAATTTGCATCAGAAACATTTTGTATGTCTTATTTCTGCATTATAGTCCCCAACCAGATTCAGGTCAGACTCTTGTTCAAGGACTTGTTCTGTTAAATTGTGCTGGTGGTATGAACAATAAGGCCATAGTTGATGACTGGAGAATCAAGCTACTCTTACCTTTTCTTTGGCTGATTGATTTTTTACTGAAACAAAAGGGAATTGCCTTAGCAATTTTTGAGCGTGTTAAGCAGAGGTATTCTTAATTGGACTGTAGTACTTTCAAAATTTTAGAGTAACCAATCTAACCAAAATGCATGCTTGGATACAGAGAAAACTTGAGGGACATATTGTTGTCTGTGTATGGAAATAAGGAGTCCGTGGATGAAGAACTTGTGGAGGTAATACTATATCGTGTTGCTTTCAATATTGAACATGACCCTGCATAAGGTGTAAACATTCAATTAAACTTAGTGGCAAAAAATGAATTGTTTCACATTTTATAGTTAAAAAATTCAAGAAAGGACCTAATTGCTTACATATGAATAACTTGACATTTTGAATCTGAATATGCAGATTATTAGAGGACCGGCAAATGATGTGGGGGCGTTGGATGCCTTTGTTTCCATAGTAACAGGGCCACCAGGGCCTAATCCAGTGCAGTTAATGCCAAGAATCTCGCTGCCTGTTTTAGTTTTATGGGGAGATCAAGACCCTTTTACTCCAATTGATGGTCCTGTTGGCAAATACTTTTCTTCATTGCCTTCTCAACAAGCAAACGTTAAACTCTTTATGCTAGAAGGAGTTGGACATTGTCCCCATGATGACAGACCTGGCTCTGTCCATGAAAAACTCCTTCCCTGGTTGGCCTCTCTTCCAACTTCATAGTGGAGTGTGTTTCGAATGACATGCTCGATCCCAGGGTGTTTAAATTAGCGTATGTTAAGTGATTTTACGCTGTATAAGATAAATATGTGAGAATAATTTTCTCACAAAGTGCAAAAGTATTATTATAAGGTGTCTCCGAACACCAATTAAGTCATTTCTTGAAT
This sequence comes from Albizia julibrissin, assembly GCA_037074505.1. Taxonomy (NCBI): domain Eukaryota; kingdom Viridiplantae; phylum Streptophyta; class Magnoliopsida; order Fabales; family Fabaceae; genus Albizia; species Albizia julibrissin. Next base: position 2,169,890 of record CM073487.1, on the reverse strand, counting down.
GACATTTCAAAAGTATGTAATGATCTTTATAATTAATTGAAGGGATTCAAGTTGCAACTACTTTAATCAGACGTCCATATCTTAGAAATAAGAATGAAAAATTCTTCGATGAGACCAACAAAAATAGTTTAACTACCATGTACCTATCATCTCTGTATTGATCATGTTGGTCCTGTTCATTTATACCATCTTTGGAAGATAAAGAGCATGACATAATAAACTATATATTTATAATATAAAACATGGGACTAAGGTTCTTGTGGTTATCATGTTTTGATTGGGTCTATAAGAGTTTTCAGCCTTTATCATTGAATTCTGCTACCTTCAATGATAGTATAACACTTCCTATGCAATGTTTTGGTTCTACCCTTTCCCCTAACTTCATTTTTGTGCACAATCTAAAATTCATTATCTCCCAATAACTCTTAAATTTGTATTTTCAAAAAGTAAAAAGACTAATTATTATTTATTTATATTTTTTCTGATTATTAAGAGGTGAATTAAAAAAAATACTGAAATTTAATAATTAAATAATGTTATGATCAACTCTCCAATTCAGATATCGACTGTGGTCAAACATGCAAAAAATTAATAGTTATTCGTGTTAACAAAGGATTCATCAGCCTTCCTCTTGAACCTTATCTTACAAGTAACATTACATGACAGAAAATTCTGACTTTGTGGAAGGATTTCTTGAACCTATTCAAATCATTTCGGCTTCTATCTTTAATTATTACTTTAATTATTTTGTTTGTTATGCTAGCTGTGACTCTCTATAAAATATTTTACTTTTAATATCATTTTGTCTTTCATAAAAAGAAATAATGGTATGATTAGTATATAATTTTTATAGATAAGTATTCCTTTAAAATTTTGTAATTTTTTTTTAAATGAATCAATCAAATTGCCGGGGGAAAAAAAATCAATCTGACCGCTGAAAGGAGGGAAAAGTATGAATCCAAGCAAAATTACGAAAGACTAAAGAAAATGCATTATAATACAAACTCCAAGGAAAAGTAAACCAATTCCACAGCGGACGAGACATTGGAGGGCGGAGGCAAGGAGGATTTTCTTCGGTCACCGGCAACAATGGCATGTCAAAACCTCTGTAAATCGACTATTGCTATAAGACTGGGCAGGACTAGCGATTCTCTCTCTGTGATTTGCAGTTCTCACCGTCTTCCTCTCCATCCTCGTCAAGCTTCTCCTTCCTTCTCCTCTCATCTTCTTTCTTCCTTATCCTCATCATCTTCTTGCTTCCTCAAAGCCTACTCTATATTGTCTTCAGTTCCCTCAATAGCTACTAGTAACACTTCCCTCTGGTTCCTGCAACAACATCCACACCACCACCGTAGCTTGCTCTGGTGCTTGAATTACAGTAATGCTACAAATGCCTCTGTCGATACTGGTACTGAGGGTTTGGGTAAAAGGTACTTGGAATTGACGGACGATGAACTCATGCGGCAGTGCGAGATGGATACCTTCAAGTCTTCTGGTCCAGGCGGTCAGCACCGAAACAAGCGCGAATCTGCGGTTCGCCTCAAGCACGTTCCCACTGGTATTATTGTTCAGGTTATTTCTCATTTTGTCCTTTCCTATCTCTCATCTTTGCGATTTCGTTTTGAAACTTATTCACAAAATTCGTCTCTTGCATTTCATTCTAGGCTGCTGAGGATCGATCACAGCACAAGAATCGTGCATCTGCCTTAACTCGCCTCCGTGCTCTGATAGCTCTTAAAGGTATCATTGCCTTGCCTTTCCAATTTGTATGTGTTTAATAACAGAAGTTAAAATGAGTTCTTATTTCCTTATAGGATTTTCTCATTTTTGTGACTAACTTGACCAAAATATGTTTAGTTTATACTGATAATTAACAATGGTTTTGCTGATAGATGTAAATTAATCTCTTGAGCTAGTCAGGAATATTGTGAATCTCGATGCTTATTCACCACCTCAAGAGCTTCTGCAAATACTTCCTGCTAAGTCTTCCATTAGAGGATCAGATTGTGGTCCTCAAATTGGACCAAACAACCCAAAATTTGTCTTGGTATGCCTCTTTGTGCAATGCGCATAGCATGTCTCTCTGTTAGTTGCGGCTTATTTCTTCTTTTTCCTCTTATAATAATCAATATGCAGAATTTTCTACGTAGTCACATAATAGGGATTAGAGAGAACCATGTAATAGTTGAGGTCCTTTTCCACAGGGAATGCAAGCTTTATTGGATCTCGTTTTTGCAGTTGAGGGATCTATCTCAGAAGCTGCAAATTTTCTTGGGTACATTTTATGCTTAATTTTTTTTTCTTAACTTTTTCCCTTTAAATTATCACCAAGAAATTGGATATAGGATGATGAACAAATTAATATTAAGTTGAAATGAATTGAAATTTAATGAAGAAAATACGTGATGTAGTTTAATCCTTATTTAAATGCGAGCATTTGATGACTGCTTCTTTGGGCTGTCCTCGTACCATGTTACATGGGGGATTTCCCTGATAGACTTATTTGAACATTTTCATGTTTAATATGGTATGATTTTATAAAAGGCTAACTTTCCTGTGAGACTTATCTGAACGTGTCATGTTTAATATGGTATTTAATTTAAACATTGCAGATTAAGCACAGGGGCACTGTCACGGTTGATCCTATCAGATGATTCTCTTAGAATGGCAGTAAATGAGCTTCGGGCATCAAAGGTAAACTTAGTGGTTGCTTCTTCAGAATATAGCAATAATCATCTGATTTGTTTAGTATGATATTACTTTTTTTTGAACAAAAATAAAAAAATTTGACCTCTTCATTTTGGGTATAAAATCAGTGAGTGAAAATGTGAGCCATAGTGAAGTATATAGAAGGCATTAGTCTGAGTGTACTAGCAACATTTCTAGATAAAATGCGAGGTAAGTGGTCACGGGATTTATTTATGTTAGCAGGAGAACAAATATTATCTGAGAGGGAAGATACAAACAAAAGAGAATACTTCAAAGCAACATGGAAGTATTGGAACCGTAACTCTAAATGTTATTGGCGGGAGGGAATATACAAATAAACGGAATACCAAGGCACAGGAGGGATTGTAATTTTGAACTTTGCGCATTAGTCTATTATTTAATCTTCTTAAATGGTGGAGATTATATGAAGGCGTTGGAACTGTGAGTAACTCTGAATTGATCGTTTTCTGCCATTGAAAGGAATGGTCACTGCAAACATTTATTGCCATTTATGCGGTTGTTGCTAATTAAAAATCGTACCTTCTAGACATTGCATCCAAATGGTCTTGTAAAAGCTTTGTTTGAACTACTCAAAAAGTAATTTTTCCTTCAGCCTTTCCAAATGAGCTTCTTCTTCTTACAATTTTCACCATTGGACCACGATGTAGCTGCTTAATGAGAATATATGCAATGCACTAGCTTTTTGTTTTTCTATGAACGGTCTTTACTTGTAGAGATCTACACTTTTGACGACTTGTAACAACGAATCTTTTTCCTGGATCATTAACAGGGTATGAAGCCTCTCAAGTAGGAGTTCTCAAATTGTTATTATAGACGCAGGTAAAGTTTACTTTCTCAATTCTTTTGAGTTAACATCTAGGATTTAATTATGGGAGGAACAAAACAAGAAATTGCGGGTTGTATGGAAATTGGATGCATAATGGAAATAACATCTTCATCCGCAATTCAATTTGTAGGTATCAAGTTATTTTGAAAATTTTTTATGTCTGTATGTTGGTTCTATTAGCTTGAAGTGGTTTGATCATAAAAAGCTCAGCTTGTTAAGTATACTTGATTGGCTTTATTCATTCTTTCCCCAGTTCATTTCATCTGGCATTATTCTTGCTATCACAAATATAGTTAAATGGTTCTAACTTTGTCTTGAAAACTCACCAGGCCATCGGGTAGTACAAGGAGATCAATGGGTGGAAACCAAAAAGTTGAGAACTTGATGGCCGGCGAATTGTTAACTGATGCAGAATCAGTGCCATGATAACTTAATTGGTATCAACAATTCCATTTGAGACGACTGTCGTTATCCTCCAAACAAACCTTGAAGAGCTCGAACTCGAAGGCTTTGGGCACTAAATTAGGTGCCTTTTCCTTGCTTAGAAACACTTGTTATGCTTTTTCTTCCTATCCCAGTTAATCTGGGTTAAGTCGTTCATACAGACATGTACCCAAAAACAAAAATTGAAGTTCATATCGATAAATATTACTTTTTATCCCTCAAACAAAGCACAGCCAGTTTTATTTTCTAATGTAAGGGATGAAGCATGCAGATTCCGTCGTCCATGAAGCTCAAGAGTCAAGACTTCAAAGGTCTCGCTTAATCATATGGCGTTGTTTATGGTTAGCCGAGCCGTCTCAAAATGGAACGAGGGGGAAAATGACCCCCAACCCCCAAATATAACGATTACAAAAGCAAACCCAACAGAAATCAAACTCTTTTCATTTCTCCATTAGAATTAAGGTAGTATTTATATTTTAATTTAAAAATACATGTAAAAGAACAGAGCATTGGTGTAATGTGACTATGAGTACAGTAACAGGAAAGATTTGATAACAAAAAGACGTTGACTTTTGACAATTGGGCGTTGAACATGACAAATAACCCCGAGTTAGTTTCATTACCATCCAAAAGTAAAAGTTCTTTCAGAAACTACAATTTGCCTTGCCCCTCTTTCTTTCTCTTGTAAAAGCTATCATCCTCCAAGAACGAAACTATGCACGCGATAAAAAATACCAAGGGAAAAAAAAAACAATAGACTATTTTACACATTAGCTATCTGTCAGCATCAATGACCAGGAGGCTGCAGTTTTTCCCAGTACAAAACCCCTCAAGACCGATTACATCTGCATTTTCCTCTTTCCTGTTAGGGATATCTAATGAAAATCACATTTATATGGGAGCAGAAAAATGGAACAAAAGTTACAAAAGAAGAAAAGAATCATCAATCGAGAAACCCATCAAAGTATGTATCATGCTTCTTTCTGCAAGTCTGAACCTTCCTCCTCTTCCGGCGGAGGCTTCACATACTTGCCTATCACTTTCTGACGATGTCGCTTCCTCATTCGCTCCAGTTTCTCAAGACTTTTCTGTTTCCTTTTCACCTTATCCTTGTGCCGTTGGTTCCTCTCTCTCTCGTATATACCTTGCCAGAAAACTTCCCCTGTTGATGGCCACAACCAATGGCCACTGATAGCCTTAGAATCTGATAACTCTGCCAAGTCTTCATCCATGCTCTTCAGCGTGGTGTATGAGAACCACTTGATCCACATATGCCCTTTACGGTTCTTGAAGTTGTGTTGTTCCTGCATTAGACCAGTCTCAGGATTCACATACACCATCCTCCTGGCACTATGGTACGCCCATACATTTACAAGAAGCTCAAGAAGCCGCGAATAGCAATGCTTATCCTGCAGTATGCAAATTTATCCGCATATTAAGAGAGGAAGCAAAATAAGCCGCAAGACCAAATAACAGCCATCATTTCAATGACTGAAACAATTTCTATTAAAAGCGTAATTTACTTTTGACAAACTCAAATAACAGCGTCCACTTGAATGGTGTTCATCATACATCTGTACATCCAATGCATCAACAAACATTCTGCACAACAAAATAGTTTCCATCAGTTATTCAAAATTAAAACAAGCTAGGGGCGAAATACTGTTATAGCAGATCAAGTAGCTTATTAATTAATCAGGGGCATCCACTTGTGCAATCTTGAATACCTTGAGAACATTACAAACTCAAGGAAGGATCTTGTAGGCAAGGCCCAGCTCTGCATGACAGACCAAGTGTCACCATCCACTGGCATTGGTGGTAAAGAATCCAGATCACCTTTTATCCCATACATTATCTTCAATGCCTCAGAGAAAGCAAACCTTTATGTGGAAACATCAATATTTAAATATCTAAAGATATACAGATTTTTTATTCTGCGTGAGACAACAAGGTAAAGGACTTAAACTGCCACAGTCAAGGAAAAACATGCAATGCCTTTAAAGGGTTTTCTTACTTGCAATTTCCTGCATTGGTGGCATCGCAAAATGACCAAAAGTCATTTTGCGAAGGTTTTCGGAGATCCTTATCCATACGAACCCAAAAGTATAGTGCATCCCCATACCTTTGGGATTGTATAGCATCTAATAGTGCATTTTCAGCAGTCCTGGACAAAGATGCCTGACAAAGACCCATTTAGATGTCAAACAACAACCCAGAAAAGAGCTACGTGGTTTTGATGAGTAGGCCAAAGAAATTACATACCTTCCTTGCAGATGCTCTCCAAGACTGAAACCCAATCCAAGCATTCTTGTGTATACGGTCTACCCTATTTGCAATAGTAAAAAAGGCTCCATAATCCCAAAGGATGTCTCGATAGTAAGGATTATTAAGGAGTGGAAGACGAGATGGTGCATCTATATCATCTGTACCCGGTCTTCGACCTTTAGTGGACTGCAAAGAATCAGTATATGCACCATGCACTATGTTTATAAGTAGCTACTCATTTTTATGAATTCTGAAGAGAAAACAAAAACTAATAGTTGTAGCATAGTCGACCCAGGCACAATCCAAATTGTAGCAAGAAGTGGAGAATGAGTACTATGAGGAACAAGAAGAAATTAAAGTGTCTACACATAAAAACTAGCCAATTGAGGGTAAACAAGGCATCTATAGTTGAATCTGGACTAGGGATTACAATGGACCAGTTAAATAAAAAGCAGGAAATTTACTTCGGTTAATATTATGAGAGACATTTAGTATAATGTGGTTATAAAAGAACATCTCTTATTCAAAAGGAGGAAAGAGTGCTTGTTGGACTGAAATATCAACTTATTTATCTGATGAAATGACAATATATGCACAACTTACCAGTCCAATTCCACGATAAAGAGATCTATCATGCAGAAAAGGCCAGGTTCCTTCTCCAAAGTAAGGTTCATAAATAGTAAGTGGTTGACCTGTCCGCTCAAGTTCTCCTTCATCCCTTTCATGCAAATCATGCTTTGAACGATCAGCCCTTTTAGCATTTCGGTATACTTCCTCCCATGTTGCTCGTGAATGCTCTATTCTATCCTTTAGCTGCATTAGATTTCAAAGAACATCACTAAAGTTTTGATTTTCTACCTCACCAAAGGAGAATGAATAAAGATTTACCTGTTCTTCCTCCCTTCTTCTTCTTGTAATAGCTATCTGAATATTCTTTTCTTCCTGCCAAATTCTATACAAAAATGAATCATGATCAGCAATTGTACCACTAGATCTGCTTTTAGGAGGATGGTTCCACTGCTCCTCGTATTTATCTAAATATGTGTTACTTATTGATGTGCTATTTTGATATGTAAAATTTGAGGCAGCTTCAAACAAATGCCACTGCCATTGCTCTTTAAGATTGGGAGAGACTTCTGATACTGCCTTCGGAAGAGCAACTTCAGATGGAAGCCTGAGAATATTCTGAAGCAGATTGGCATATCCGTCAATTGTTTCTGAAACCAAAAGGTTCTTGGAAGTTGTTCTCCCTATTGAGGCAATATTACGAGCTAGTGATGATATTTTCCCCTTCAAGATCACTTCCAACATAATTTGTGTCAAAACCCTACTATCATCCTTGGGAAAAATATAACCATTCACCCTGTCATCAACCTAGATGTTGCCACTATAGTTAGTACTTAGCTAACAAATATGCAACATAAAATACTGGTATTCAACATATGCAACTATAAATTACTTGCTAATGAAATTTCAGGTGCTTGGAAGTTATTATGGATGTTGGCAACACAAAAGCCAAGTTGATTCAGGAAATACCAGGAGAGTTTTAATGATTGATGCAAAGAATGACAGAAATGTCAAACTAAATAAACTATAGAAGAGACACACATATTTCCTGATGGTGGGGATATCTGGAGCAATAATTGGTTTCCCGAAGCACATTGCTTTAACCAAAATCTCTGGAAAAGATTGCTCTTCAAGGAATGATCCATAAATCACGATGTCAGCTGCGTCAATAACAGAGTCTGCATTCAAGTCTCCAGCTATGTGCTTTATGGTGCCACTTGGATATTTCAAGGTGTGAGCCATGGTCTAGTGAAACAGAATAAGAGAGAGAACCTTAGAAATATCCACCCACAAAAATAAGGATTAAAGAAGATAGGATACGTACCTCAAGAGCCACGGTGTAGTTATTTGAAGATTCCCCAGTATGAACAATGATTCGTAGATGTATGCTAGAATTATCTGTGTTTGATAGGAAGTCTGCCAGAAGTGGTGATAGAGCCTTTAAAACAATAGCATGCCCCAACCACAAACCTTTGTGAAAAAATTGGCTTCCTACAATTGCAATAACGATATCTTCCAGGCCATAACCCATCTCGGCTCGCAGATTATCTTTCTTTAATGCCATAAAAGCATCTGCTTCTATTTGTTCGGCAGGGGAACCCGGAATGACAAAAAAATTTCCAGCATCAAATATGGAGTAAAGCATCTGTGTAATTATGAAAGAAACACCAATCACTAATGACTAGTTATGCTTCGAAATTCTAGTCAATACATAGGATCTTTAATATAAGAATTAATAACTAGGACTTCATGATATAGGAAACAAATCCAATGGACAATGGTAACCAATATTAAAATTATATTTAACTATTGAATACTTGTTCTTTACTGGTAAAGAGGGAATTAACAACAGGGGAAAACAGATTATAGAACTAATGAAAACTTGTCCACCATTTGGGGAGTTAGGTGGGTTATGGTTTGGGGAAAAAATAGATGTATATATAACTTGCAAGTGCATATTACCGGAAGGGCATAGTTTGGGAAAACAACAACTGTTGATCGGTTGAAGGCTCTACTCCAATCATTCAAAAGTTCACCCTGCCCATTTATGGTATATTTTCTAGCACGATGTGCTAAAGCATTTTCATGAATAATCCATATAAGAGGTACAGACTTGAAAGGTTCCTGCAAAAAACTGTGACAACTAGAATTATTCACGTGACTTGAATAAGACATTGAAATCTCAAAGCACATACGGTACAAGGTGAGTGCATATTCAGCAATACATCAGAGTTTCATAACTTTTAAAACAAATAAAGTTAGCCATCTCTTGGCCCTTCTCATCCATGTTGCATAGATAACATTGATGAAATTTTCCAGGTAGGCATGCAAAATAGACAACAGTTCAAGTAAACCAAAATTAAATTAGAAAATTAAACTATTTCTTGATAATTTCCATTAAATCAATCATGATAGAATATGCGCAGCAAAACAAAAATCATGTGATGTGTATGCCAAGCAATTTGAACTCCAAATTCATGCCATGCAATTTGAACTCCAAATTAGTCTAAGAACCAGTTATAAAATGCAGGACCAGAGTTACCAATAAAAGTTCACAATTTTGAGACAAACAGACAACAATATGGTATGAAAGTTTACTTGTTAGAAGATAAGAGAAGTACAAATTCTGGCACCACATCTTAAATGTATAGTCAACCACAAATAAATCTCTAATGTCATTACTATGTGAACTATACATCTGATAGCTTCTGGAGCTCATTTCAATCTATGCATATTATAAGACCAATGATCAGCAGAGAATCAAGTGAAAAGTCAGAAGATTTTCCTTCAAGAAATGAGATAAGTTGACTTTACCAAGAAAAAGCACCCTTGGCTTCAAGAGAGTTCACAATCACACCATCATAGCTGCAAATGGCACATTACTATCAGATGCAATTACTATTTCATAAATCCAACCAAGATACTGTACTTTTCTCTACCATGAACCTATTAAGAAACCAACCCAAAATACTTCACTCTATCAGTAAAGCAATTGAGAAACTGCCCTAGGTGAATCACATGAATTGGATGTGGAATGCCGTATACACTATACTTCAATATCCAAAAACAAAGGAAAATGACTTCAGAAAAAGAGAACTAAGGGAATGCAGAAGATTGATCAAGGAATCAGAGCTGCAATTTGGAGAAATTGGCGATAATTTTGTACTTAATTATCATCATTAATTGAGTTAGAAGCAAGATAAAAACAAGAAACATCAATAGAAAGTGGCATTTGGCCTAAGTTAAAGGGTTTTGATATCTAAACATATCAACTCTCAAAAATATTCAAAATTTCGAACATGTTTAGTCTAGTAGTTAAATATTTTACATTAAGAATACCTTAGCCAGTCGACATTGTTCTCCAGTTTGCCACAAGTTTTAATAACAGTGACGGGAACTCCTAAATTTATCCAAACATCATGCACTGGACCATCTTCAAGTGAAAAAACCTGCAAAACAAAGCAATCACTTGAACCCAAAACAATAATAACAAAATCAACCTAAAAACACCATATTCAGTTCCAGTAATATTCCTCTAGAAGTTAAGTAATGATAACAAGCGTATAATAGATATAACATTTCATTATTCATGCAAGGAAAAAAAAAATGGATGCTTTTAGTTGATGAGTGGGGAAAAAATTGACAATGGCATGTCTCAATCCAAGGTAAACATTAGGTGCAATGCACTTCTGTCTCTGACAACCAGTGATCATTCAGCACAATTTCACAAGACGAAAAAACCATAGTCACGCCACTAGCATAAATCCTAGGCACATAGTAGCCTGTTCAATCAGGGACCACTAAGGTGAAAAATTGAAAACAAAAGTCACACAGAGGCACTTGTCAAACATGACTCTATGCATGGAAGACTTGCTGCTAGGAGAGAGAACGCCTCAGACCTTAAATCAAGTGAGGCGTTTTGTACTCGCAAAGTGAGCATACATGCAAATGAGACCATTTAATTTGTATTTCTTTCTTCTTCCAGATAAAATACTGTAGTCGAAGTCTTTCAATCCCATGATAGAGCAACTACAAAGACACTAAAATCAGTAACTATTTAGGGACGTCCCCACACCCCCTGCGCCCACCCAAATTACCTCCATCTACCGATGTTCAAATTCTTATAAAAAAATAATGATGGAGACCAAATTGTAAGTGCATTACCTGAACCGAGTAGCCAATCTCTAGCAAAACAGATGCAATTGTTACCAGCAGCAATTGTTGTGAATCAGCCATTAGTTCTCCAGATATCTTCGGAGGGAAAATTGAAATCGTATAAGTTTAATTTTTCAACAGAATAATGAAATAAATTTATAGTGGGTGAGTATAAAAAATTCATATCTCTTTAAAGGCTAATTAATCGATAAAGTTCATTTATGTTTGACAAGCTTTGACACGCAATGAACATGAATTCATATTCTAAATAATAGAAGGGGTTTAGGTTGTATCACTAAGTAAAGAAAAACGAAATTAGCTCACTTAAGAAAGAGCAAGAAAATGAACATTGCGAGAACTAACCAGCGCCAGCTGAGGCTTTCTATACCCGAAATGTTGTACGGTCCCATTAAACAGATTCGCCTCCCTATTGAATTTCTCCGAAATCTTAGGCAGAAATCTGGTACCCTCCTCAATGTCCAATACATACTTCTCTATATCTTCATAATTCAGTAGAGTCCCAGATAGCAACTTAGCTCTCGAGGAGCCCTCTGATTTTTCAATGACAGAGCTAGGTAGGAACATTTGGAAAATAACTATGAAAAATAGAAAGACAGCCACAGTGCAAATCCATTGGATGTAATCTAGTTTCTTAAAAAGCAAGCGCGAAAAGCTCGATCTAAATCTCTGTGAGAATGGGTGCCCCTCCTTTCTACTTGACTGAGGCCCAAATAAGCTTCCCTTCTTTAATGGGATTCCGGATTCCAAAGAACCCATTTAGAATCCCATCAAATTAATTTGCAGCAAATTCAGCTCCCTAATCGACGAAACTGCATACTTCCAAGGAAAACCCCAGATGTGAACCTTTCAATGGGGACCAAACACACAGCTTCTGGGAGTATAAAACGAGCGTGATGAAGAAGACAGGTCGCTATTCGAATTTAAGGAATGGTCAAGAAAGGTTGTGATTGGGGTGAAAAAATGTTGGTCAGAGAGATTAGACAAGTGAAAGATTTGAGGTCGAAGTGGTTCTACTGTCGAGATTTGTCACATTGGATTGGAGTCAATGATGTCACTCTGTAAGAAAATTTCGGGACTGGAAAGAGATGTGTATGCGCAACACAAGACGAAGGCTTCGGACCTGTGAGCTTGGGAGCTAGAAATCTAATTGAAAATATATGCTCCGTTTTTTTCGTTGGCGGAAAATAGTACACTGGCGTCAAACTAAACAGCGGGTAATTAGCAAGTTAATAGAAGAATTATGAAAATAAGCGGGACTATTAATCTATTATCTCAGAAAAAGGATTATTGACCCAAAAAGAAGTTTTTTTTTTCAATTTTTATCTATTTATTTGTAAATATCCTTTTGTTATTTACCTCTAAAAAGTTTGGTCTCGACTTATATAAATAAGTATTTTTTAAAGTCTCAAAAACTATTCTAAACAAACAATTAGTGGTAATTTCTTTAGACATATTTTTAATTTCCCGTATATATGTAATTGAAATTCTTATATTACTGGGGTAAAAACAATATATAAATTTAGAGGTTTGATATTTATCTTATTTTAAATTTCCAAGTTTTCAGATAACTAAACATGTATATATGATTTTGTTTTTATTATACAAAATAATAATTTAATATCTGTTAAATTTTTCAGAACTAAATCAATATTTTATTTTTGAATAAATATTTAGATTTAATTTTAACTTTTTATTAAAACATTCTTCACTTACACTGCAGTAAATCAAGCACTCTAATTATCCAAAAAAGGCAATCTAAACTTTTTTTATTTACATTTAGGTAGTGTGTGTGTATTTAAAATTTAATGTATTTTTTCATTTGATACTACCTAATGGTGGCTTCTGTTTATATTGTTTTTCATATATTACATTTCTCCTCTTCAACTTATTGTGCCTATAACATATAATAATCGGTAGTTTGGTCATCTTTCGTTGTTAAACCAACATTCTTTAATAATAAGACTAAACCAACAATTAATAATAATGATCATGATAATGATAATAATATGAATTACTTATTCATTGGATGACGTATCTTATGAATTGCTCAAATTATATTTTAATATTTATTCAGTCACAACCTCATGAATACAATAAAAGGGCCAGCCATGTTAAAATATTTTAACAGACCTAAATTATTAAAAACAACTAAGAAAATAAGCATATAAACATGTCAAAAATAAACATTATTATGACTTGCTCGCTCACGTGATTATCTTGAAGTGTATAGACACCTTTACAAGGTCAAAAATTGACATCTTTAGATGATCTCTCGAGGTCAAAAAAAAAAAAAAAAAACCAAGAATACCATTAAGTGTCGGCAGATCTAATTTGGGAAATTCCAAACTCAAAAAATCATCAAATCAGTCACCGGAACCCCTTTTGAAGAAAGCATCAATATCAACATCACCTCTATACATTCTACAAATTACAAATACAAGTGCCTGAACACTATCACAAGCATCTTGTGAAATCTGCTCAGTTAATTATGATATCACTGACCAAGACTGGGAGCATAAAACCCCAAATATCATTACCAGTCACTATACAGAGTTGGTCATTATTCATTCAAAAGGCTTGAACTAGAATGTGATTCATTCCAAAGCATTTATGGAAATATGGCCAAACCATAGTTAAATAAGCATTTGGGTGGAGTAAAGTGCAATCTCCACCCATACTATAACTAAAAAAGAAGGTAAAATCTCCTCCTCCATCATGTATTAGATTGAAATGGGGCATCATTCATGAGACAGAACCAGCCTTCAGTTTTAGAGTTTTCTGCTTGACAAAGAACGCCGCTAGCATGCTTTTACTGCGAGTATGGTTCTGGACAATCTGACGCCGGTTTTGGTTGTCAAATGACTTGAATGTTGTCAAAGGTTTCAAATTCTCCAATGCATCCTGCAAATAAGACCCACCAATGACCTCCATAAAGCAAATCTTTCTCACAGAAGTAAAGGAACATAAAAATATATAGATTCGTGTTCATGTTACATTTTACATGTTTAACATAGACCAACCGAATATTTGGATCCATTCACCAAACTTAAATAAAATATATAAAACACACATTCAACCAGAGCTACCAAATAATATCAAGCAGATAGAGACAATTTACTATCCAATGTTCAATGTATACAGAACAATAGAGCACAAGCTTACAGACCAAAACATCTATATATTAGGTCTAGGTCATATATTCAAGAGTTAAGACTAAATGAATATTCAACAGAAACTGTAAATTTCGTGGGATAATAGGGCTGACATTTTTTTAACCATTGAATTTAGGTGGTACTTAATTCAATAATTACTTTTAATAGTCCGTGGTACCAAGGGGTAGTATTTTAGGTTGTTTAGACAAGTACCAACAACAAAATAGTTTCAGAAATATTTCTATACATAATACATATGATGCTTTCTTTTGAGTAAAATCATTAGTGGCTTTCATCAGAATTGCCATCTTATTGGCTGTGCAACACAATGAAGCCCTATGTGCATATCCTGAAATGTTCCACAAATTTGTCTACGAAATACAGTTTATTCTCTCAAGTACATGTACCCTCCTGCTGGTATAGATCTTCAAAATATTTCACATATAATTTGTTTAGATTTAAGAATAATAATAAAAAATCAGAACCATTTGCTGTTTTGCCGAGCAAAATTGCTATAAGGGTCAATGAACCATTTTCAAAACACATGCAAACAACTGGGAAAGAATTAGAAGATACTAACTAGTTGACAATCAAGCATTATGTCACCAGGCATTTGCACTTCCTGATGAACATGACATTACCTTGCGTGTAACACCCATAGTTTGCTGAGCTGGACTGGAAGTAGGAACTCCATTAGGTAAGTGGCTTTGAACTGCCATGGATTTTTTCAAATTTCTCTCTTCGTTATCTACAGGCAAGTCACCACAAATTGTGAGGAGCCAAGATTTCTAGAAGAAGAAATGGCCATTTTTTTGGCCAATCAAACTGAATTGTACAAGGAATACAGCTGTTCAACGTACCTAAAAGTTGGAAAACTCCAGATGTTTTGACAGAGAACTTTGGGTCCGCTCTGCAGAAAAAGATGTGTTAAAAGCATTGTTTAGAGAATCGGACCAGATCAGATGGTCGGACCGGTCGGACCTTGGGCCGGTCACTGAGGCGGGTCGGATATATACGTTGGACCATTTTTTTTGAAGGAGCCGTTTTGGACTGTCGTTTAACTGTTTTTGAGCCGGAAACCGGACCGGTTTTTCAAAAACCGTCCAGTCCAATAAAAAATGAAAAAAAAAAAAATTGCTGCAATTTTTTTAAAAAAAATTTGATGCTGCAAAAAAAAAATTAAAAAAATGGCATATAAATTTTAGACATATTACTTTATTTTATTTATATTATATGTTACTAATTTTAATAATTTGGTTTGTTACAAACTATTTTATAAAGATGCTTTTGAAGAAAAAGCCAATGAGGTTCATCCTCAAGTTAAGGATGAAATTAGAAGCACTGAAATTAAAGCTGAATGTCTTGATTTTGGATCATTTCCTCAAGAAGATAATAATATTTACCACTCTAATCCTATTTATAAGTCTCTTTTAACTAAATCTCACATACCAAGGAGATATAGTTAACTCAATGATTATGAAGTAAATTTACAACTATGCTCTTATTTGTGAATGTGTACTTTTTAACTCTTTTTTCTCCATCTATCTTTAATTATTTCTTCATTTGTACAATAAATAGGGGTAAAATTGTCATAATGTCATTTATTACACTGAAACTGAACTTATAAATAGAACCAAATTTTTTGGTCAAAAAGGACTTGTAAATAGGATTAGAGTGGTATGATCTAAATGCATTTCAAGAAACTTATACTTAAATCAATCAAGAGCCATCAATATTTGACAAGTCATAAAATCATTATTGTTAGTATATTTTGTTAGGTTGTTGATTGACTTAATGTTCTTCTTTAAATGGTATTTTGTGACTTTATTAACTTCCAATTCAAACCATGACCCGCTTACCTTTCCGGCTCAACGTCCGGTCCGGCTTTTAAAACATTGGTTAAAAGGATTAAAAACATTTCATAGTGTGCTATCTTCAGTTAAAGATCATAACAGAAGAAGAAACGGCCATGCAAAAGCTCAAACTATTTCTGTTCAATATTCCCAAACTTACTTTTTTGAAGAACGTGAACTCCCTTTCAGGGTAGAATTAGTTTCTGAAGCTAAATGCCATGAAAGAGTCTTCGCAGGAGGGATTCCTGCAACATATATTTAAATGAAACAAGGTTATATACACTTAATGGCAAAACTCAAAAAATGGAGCATACATCAAAACCAATGCCAAAAACTTCAAACGGAATAAAATTTCCCCAACCACACACCTGAAGATCGAGTGCGAGCTCTAGTCTGAAATGAATTTTTCCTCGTATCAACTTGTATGTTAGGACTGAAATGCACCTTTTTATTGACAGAGTCTAGCTTGCACAAGCACAACCACATTCATGATTAAAATAAAAAATACAGATACACAACAACAACAATTACTTCTAGATGAACCTGAAACCAGTTAAGCCTACTTGGCAAGATGTAGTGCTTATGATGCCTGGGAATGAAAGCTAACAACTGCTGCTGCCGAAGACCCTCTTTATCAGTGTAGACTTGGCATGTAAGAAGTTGCTGCTAGTAAAGAAATAAATTAACCTTAGCTCCCATTGAAAGTTGTCTATGTGAACGTGGCATCTCTAACAAAATAGTAATTACCTGACTTAGGGTGGAGACCTTCAAGTCAATGGTTGAGACGTCCAAAGTTTGCTGTTCAACAATATCAGTTAATTTGTATGCAACAGTTCCAAGATGATCAACAGCATTAACAAGGGCTCGTACAGTATAATCTTTCAGATTGTCAAGTACCCTGGTCCATAAATAAGGTTCATCTAAGAAAATTAATTGTGCAGTACAAACCGAAAAAGAAAATACACATATTTAACTATGCATTTTAGATTAGCTAATCTCAAAATTTTCCAGGGCTTATATTATGGTCAAGCATCTGGTTTAAGAGGACCACATACTGTAACATTCAATCTCCCTACCTCCACAATTGAGACACAAATATACGTTCTATGAATAAATTAAGTGAAACTTTCAGCATACGATACAACAAAGCCAAAACTATAGAAAGGATCAAAATTCAGGACCCAAGTCATCCAACACAATTAGTAACACAAACAATAATAAAAAAAATTCCAGTCACATGAAGTGGAATACTTGTAACATTTGACTGTGGCCCAATCCTCAAATTGCCAATAGATATCTTTTCACACTAGCTATATGCAGCATGCATTTATTTAAAACCCAATGCAAACGTAATATAAAAATTTTAATAATATTGATATCAATGAGTGAGTAGAAGCAACTAGAAAATTACAATGAATTCATTAGTTATTTATCCTGTCGCAAAAGCTTCAATCACTTAGAGACAGAACATCATGGGGGTAAAATTGCCTTCCAAAACAACTTGAAATAAAAGGCCTCATCAACAATATAAGTATTCTGTTTCTTACATTTGTTTCTGTTCACTGCGGAGATAGGACTTCTCACAGTATTCTGCAGCAGAATAAAGTTGAGGCCTCAGATTCTTTAGTTCCTGGAATAGCCAACATATGAGGATTAAATAGCTGCTTATGCATTCAACAAATCATAATCACAACAGTCAAGGAGAAAATACTCAAAGGAACAGCATGGGACAATATATAGCTACATTAACCCTTTAACAATGGGGAATTATGCACAAAGATTTAGAAGACGTTGCAAAATGGTCAGAGAATTCAATAGAAAGAGGCAACCAATACCAATTACCAACATACCAATTTGATTTAAAATTACAAATATAACGTGCTTTCAATGGAATAGTTCAATCAATACCAGAGCTTAGATGAACTTGCAGCGTCTGGTTGCGGAGAATATTTATATTCAACCCACTAGCCCCAATTCCCATCCAAAGAAAAGAAGAGTTGAGCGGACCAGAGAAGAATCCATCTTCTCAAAAGGAAACTCAAAACTAGGACCAAATTAACCGTAACTAGTTCCCCAGATTCCCCTCCATCATCAAACCAGTACAGAAATTAAAAGTCAATCCAGAGCAAAACAATCTTACAAAGTACAAGATAAAGAAAATCAATAGAAAACACAACAAAATCCAAGATAATGAAGATCTAGTCCAAGCATCCTACACGAAAAAACACGGGAGAAAGTGAGAGAATCTAGAAGATCACCTGCAATGCCTTGACGAAGCCCTTGCTACGCTCCATGGAAACCTCGTCGAAGGTCATGGCCGAGCCGACGGACCTGGGGAGCTCCAATTCCATGACTAATCCAAGAAACTTCAAATAATGGGATTACAAACAAAGCATTGAAATTGTGAGACCAAAAAGCATGAAATTTCGTCAGTAAGGTAATCCTTGATATAGTAATGAGAAGAGATTTGGAGTGGGTGAGGTTTTGGTGGGAGAGGTAAGCAAGCAAACTATGGGGAGTGCGTGAGTGAGGGAGAAGCAAACCCCCAAGAGAAGCGAAAATGACAGTATGCCTCTCTCGTGTTTTATTTTCCTTTTTCTGAGGTACGCGTTCGTTGATGTAACTTTTCGCACTGTCCGGGGGGGTTATTGCGCTCTTTTCTGTTTTGGCCTTTTGGGCAAGAGTGATTTGATATTTCTTTCTTCAATTGTAATACTCTTCTTATCCTTCATACAAACTAATTTGATTAAATTTAAAAAATTAGTTTTTAAGTTGTTTTTTATAAAAGATCTCAACTTTCTTAAATCCCTTTTATTTGATTTAATTGTTATTGATAGAGCATTAACAGAGATAATTTAGAATAAAATTGATATATAAAAAAAATAGATTTTACAATTAAGACTAACATCAACTCTTAATTAAATCATATATTAAATATGAGAGGAGCATTATGGTTGAACCAGCAAGTTGACTTTCTAAATTTACCCTTTTTATGTTTTTACCTTATAAAATCATATCGGGTCATTCTTAAACCCGTGCTAGCTATAAATTCCATCAAACTTGTAAGTTCACACCCTGAATTTATCGTTTTTATATTTCTAACTTACAAGATCATGTTAACTCACTCTTAAACTTGTATTAACTTTTTTGATTTGATTGTACTCAATGGCTTTATATATTAATTTTATAAAAATTTATTTATTGTGTATGATCAATTATGAATATTGATTGATTTTATTTCAATTATTCAAATTAAAATATATTTTAATCAATTTTTTTTCATTTTTTATATTTTAATTATTAGTTATACACTATTAATACTTATTTATTAATAAAAGTAAACTCTTACGAGTTTACGATTTGAGTTTATAATACAATTTTATGTACGAGTTTGTTTAAACTCGTGAGTCTAACAATCTTAGAAAAAAATAATATATTTATAAAATTGTGAAATTGTGAGTTTGAATAATATATATATATATATATATATATATATATATATATATATATATTCAATTGATGTTAGTGCTTATTTGAAAGCACTTGAAATAAGTGCTTTTGTGCTTCAGGAAATAAATTTTTTCTCATATATTTATTTTGAATTGCATAAAATTACTTAAAAAATAAAAGGGAAAATGCTATATAAAGTTCTTTAAAATAGGATAATTTTAAATTATGTTGGTAAATTCAACAAATCCATAAATGAGTCATCAACCTAATTTAGAATTTCAAAATTTAGGTAAAATGACTTTAATGTCATCTCCTCTATCCTCTTTAATGAGTTTCATTATTTTGTAATTTATGTTTTTCAACATATATATCAAGATTAATATTTAATAGAACAAAATATAATTCATCTATAATTTAAATATATTAATTGTCATTGTAAGAACAAAAACTTACAATATTTTTAAGCAAGGAGTTCATTTTATTAACATTAACAATTTTTTTAAGAAAATGATAATATATGTCACTATTAAAAGTATTTTTTAAATAAATATATTAATTATAAATTTTACTATATTTATTTCATATATGAAGTTTTTCTAGGAAAGTTCTATATTTTAATAAGCATTTTATGAAATTTTAAGTGCATTTAATATTTTTATCTAAAAAATATATCAAAGTTTCATACCTTTCTTAAAGAAACAAGTAATTAATATTAATAATTTATATTAAAGAATGAAAAGTTTAAAAATGTGGAATCTTAACTAAATTATTTTTTTAGAAAAAAATCATATTTATGCATTAGAGAAAATTATTTAGAGTTTGTTTAGATTAATGTTAGTAAAAGTCAAGGTTGTTAAACCTGGACCGGTCACTGAATCGGTCGGAGTATTGGGTCAAGGGTCAGTGGGTCAGACCGGAGTCAAACCGGAGCTAACCCGAGGCTAAACCGGTGAGAAGTTGAATATTTTAGACTTATTAATATGAAATTCTAAAGAAAAAATAAAAAAATCAATTTTTTAAAAAATAAAAATAAAAAAGTGACACGGACCGGTTCACCTGACCGGACCGGTTTACCGGCCGGTTCGCGGTTCCTAGTCCGGACCGGCCGGTCCGTTCCGGGTCTGAGAACCATGGTAAAAGTAGCTTTAATTTCAATTGGTTTTTGCAAATTAAAGTTGGCAACTGTTATCCTTTCCTTTTTATTTTGTCTCATATGTGATAAAAATAACTACATTGCTTTTTCAAGAAAACTCAAATTTTTTAATTATTTTTTGTATCAAAAAATAGAATTTTTTTTAATTCATTTTTAGTATCAATTAAATGAAATTTAGTCGGTATGTATCATGGTTCCCTTTTTTGTTTGAATTATTTTTTATGATCCTTTTAGAACATAAAAATTCCTTTGATTTAGAAAAAATATATTTTGTTTGATTACATATTAATGTTGATATATATGGAGTAATAAAGTTATATAGAAATAAAACTCTTTTAAAAGGGGAGAAAAAAAAGGGGAGGGCATTAAAGTTATTTTACCCACATTTTAAAATCTCAAATTGGGTTAATAACTCAATTAATGATTTATTGAATTTACCAACCTAATTTAAAATTTTTCTATTTTAGGTAGCTTTATATAGGATTTTCTCAAAATAAAATAAGTAGATCCAAACAAACACTTCATTAATCAATGTAGTTAAGAAACGATTACATGATTTTAAATTATAAAAGTACTCTCTCATATCATCAATATAAAAGCTAGAAAATTAATTTATAGATTTTGAAAAAGTTAGTTAAATTTGTTATTTTTATTAAATGTGTATCGATTTTTTCTAAAATATATTTTTTAATTATATGGATTGAAACTACTATTAATAAAATCTCACTTAATATATGCAATTAATACGGATATTTTAAAGAAAAAATTATAAATTTATTAAAAATATATTGAGATATTATATTTAGAATTAAAATGGATACATGTATGTGTAGCTTTTATATTTATAATTGTAAAAATCAACTGGCAAAAAAAATTGTAAGAATCATGTACTTAATATGATTTAATTGAAAAATGTGAGGATAACATATCTCTAGGAATCGTGGTCCATTAACTCTGAGCGCGGATCTCTCAAGCACGAGGTTTCAAACTTAAGCCTTTATTTATATTAGTATAAATTACACTATAAATTAAGTTTTATGTTTAAAATATGACGAAGTGTAATGAAGAAAAAAAATTTATTTAAATTCAATAAGATAGGCACATACTTAATATGATCAAGTGCATAATTTCAATTTTTAAAATAAACATAAATAAAATGTGTATAATTATGAATTGGATCTTTACCTTGGGCAATCCTTCTTCGTTTATTATAATTGTTGCAACTTGCAAGATATGCTTTGAGTTTCTTAAGCGTGGTTATGGTTAGATCATCTGCTTAGCACATGGCTGTAATCGAAATCTCTGCCGTCCGAGCCAAATCTTTATTAAATACTCTTACTATTTGCATTAAAATATTTGTTTACAGTAATTAAAAAATGGGATACGTTTATTTAAATATGTAGTGGCATCTTTTTTTTTTTAGGATTATGGTGCAAAAATACCATCCAACACCTATTTTTTTTTCTTAAAAGCATAAATGTCCATCAACATTGAAAAATGAGCTAAATTGCAACTTCCCTCGTCTGCCTATAACGTCTGTTGGTTGAATGAGGTTGGACCCACTTGTATTATTTTTCACTTCTTCATCTTCCTTCTTCTTCATTAATTCTTCCTCGCCGTAGCTCACCACCATTTCCCTCTTCACCGTAGCTCACCATCATCACCCTTGCTTTCTTCTTTCTCACGTCAACTTGCTCCACCGTATACAGTGTCATCTTCTTTCACCAACACCATTGGCTTTTTCTGTTTCATACTTGCATCACCGTCAATTTCCTCACATGCAGCGGACTTCATCCCATATTTTCCCATTGTTGCCGACACCATCTCCGACCCTATTTCCGGCAATTCCTTGAACCAACAGCGAGTTAAACACCGAACTAACACAAAGAACTGGGAGTTGCTTGGGAAAGCTCTAATAGTGCAGTTAACCACCGTCTCTAGCCCTTCCTACTGTCGTCAACACTTCTGGGTGAAGGAGAAAAACTGAACCACCGATTGGACCTTCTTCCTCCGTCGCTAGCATCACATACCAGCTCGCCAGAGTAGCTTTTCCCTCGCCAGCATCATCACTGTCGATTCATCACCATCCCTTCCTCAACTCACCACAGTTCTTCCTTTGTTCTCCATCAAGCACTATCGCCAGCTTGGGTTGTAAGTTCTGGCAAAATTCTGTAGATTCCGGCCCCCACTTCTAGCGAGTTGATTTGCGGTAGTTTTGTGTTGGATTGTTTAAGGAATTTCAGAGTAACCAAACCAGATTGGAGACTGACACTATAAAGCTGAGTATCCATAACTCTGCCATGCTTCGCCGGAAATTAGGTTTGTCACCGGAAAGTTCAAAGCACTAACCGAAAATCTGGGAACACTTGTTGGAATCATAGAAACTCGTGGAAATCACATAAAAGTTGACAGTGATCGGTGGTGGGATCATCCACTAGTATGTCTTGGTCGGAGGCAGAAGAGGAAGAAGCAAAGAATAAAGCAGATAAGGAAAAATCAAAGAAGAATAAGGTAGAAGAAGAAGTGAAGGATAGAGTTGGCAAAGGAAGAGAAGGGAAATAATACAAGTGGGTCCCACCTCATTTAACCGACATTATAGGAAGATCACGGAAGTTGCAATTTAGTCCCCTTTTTCAATGTTGATGGCCATTTATGCTCTTAAGAAAAAAATTTGGTGTTGGATGCACATTTCACACAAGTATAAAAGGTATTTTTGCACCATATCCCTTTTTTTAATTTTGGAAAATAATGTGAACCGAAAGCATTGCTCCGCTGTTGGCGGAAACGACAAGATTTCAAAGATTCTCACTACCCCTCACCCATCCCCCGGAATCTATTCTCACCGTTTTGTCCCTTTTCCCTTTTTCTCTTTTGTTTTCATTTCTTCTTTCCACTCACTTTTTGTTTTCATTAGTTGATTACATTTTAAAGAAAGAAAATTTGGAGATTAGTTTTTAAAGGATAGCTTTCAAAAAAAATTTGAAAAAATGATTTTAGAAAATATATTTTAAAGAATAACTTTTAAAAAAGTAAAAAAAAAAATAGTTTCTATAAAATTATAGTTTTCAACCTCCAAAATCATGGTATTCTTGCCAAGTCATGACTTAGAAGGTTAAAAACTATTTTGAACTTCTATTTAGTAACCTCACTTTTAAAATCATGATTTCAAATGTAAAATCAAATATATACTTTACTTCTCATAAAGCATGGTTTCAACTCTTCTAGTAGAAAAATGAAACAATGGATGTTTTGCTAGTCTTTGGCAACACCATGGTTTAAGGTTAAAAAAAAGTGTTTTCTTATTGTTACCTAAATACACACTTAATTTCTTTTGAATGTTTTACTTTTATCCACCCCCTTCATGTCCCTTCACTGTTTTCAACATTTTACCAATTTCTTAATTTTATATTCTTTAAGTTAAATTATCATCTTACTTTGATGATTTTATCTTGTTATATTCCTATAAAAAATGTAAAAATTAACGAATAAAAAACCAGACCGGACTGGCCGATTCAACTGGTGACGGTCGGTGGTCTGATCCGGTTGATACATTAGACCAGTGAACCGGCCAAACTGGTTTAAACCGGTGGTTCGAATGGTCCACTTTTTTAACCTTTTTTTTAGAAATATATTTTCTTATTCTTCTAACTACTATTTTGCACTATATTTTAGGGGGAAATAAAAGTTTGATGACTAAGATGAAGAGAAAAGTAGGTAAAGAAATAACAAATATAAAAAAAATAAGATTTTGAGAGGATATAATAATTAATTAATTATAGAAAAAGAGATATCATTGCATAAATATAGGCACCATAACTAATACTAATAGATTTTAAACATTTTTTGTCTAAAGATATTTATTTTTATTTATAGAAATTTAAAAATATATTAATATATATATTAACACTAATAAATTATAATATTTTAATATGACCGGTCCGACCCCGGTTGAACCATTGACCCTTGAACATCTGCTGTGACTGATTCATTGCCCGGTCCGGTTTTTTGTTCTTTGGTAAAAATCGTTTTTATGATATTAAAAGTCATAATTATATTTTTTTTCTATCATAATCAACTTTTGATGATATTCAATTAAACTAAACTTAGTGATTCAATCAGAATAATTGACAAGTGCATATACATATGTCAAATACATACTCCCTCTAATCTTTATTATAAGACACCAACTAACAAGTGTTATTGGTCTTTTTTGTAAGGCATTTACTTGTTTTCAAAGAACATTAAATATTGTTTCCACCGTTTGCCCATATTTAATAAGGGTAGTGTGAGAGAGTAATAATTAAGATAATATTAGAGTTTAGTGTAATTAGTAAGAGTAATATTGAAAATTACTTAAATTGTAGAACAAATTTAACCTTTTAATTACTTTTATTAGTTTGTAAGAATTATTAGTTAGTGCCTTATAATAAAAAATAAAGGGAGTATAACTAACAGTAGCTCATTTAAATTTGTTTGGGCAAATTCGAATAGCAGACAATAAGAATGTATAATCAGCAGTGCTGAGAGTTCAATACTTTTGATAAAACAAAATTGTTACTCCCTCGTATCCTTAATGTAAAATATATTTATCTAATTTGATTAGTTTAAGAAAGTTAATTAAATTAACTAATACGAAATGCTTTAAAACACCATCATCATCTTTTTAATTCCATTTATCTCTCTCTTAATTGATTATTATTGTAAGCATTAATGGGATACATTAGGAAAATATTGATAGATATAAGAAATAACTCTTATATTTAAGATCAATATTAACTTTCTAATTAAATCCTATATTCAAAACTGTAAAAGTATTCATTTAAGTGATGTCTCATACACTCTCTCCTCCTCGTTGGAATTTCTTATGCCCTGTTTGGTATACTAGAATTGGGGTAGATGGATATAAAAATGGAATTGATTTTTATGTGCGATTTTGTTTGGTACACAAAAATGGTAATGGAATTAGGTTCTATCTAGAAGCCAATTCCATCAAAATTTCATGGGCTCCGTCATACAACCCATAGAATTCTGAAAATTACATGGGTTCTAGTTTTACCCCTCATTCTTCATCTCCTTTAGACACTAAGGGCCTGTTTGGTACATTGTAATTGATTTTGATGGAATTGGATATGCAAATGAGATTTATAAGTATGTTTGGTATGTCATGGAAATGAGACATAATTTTTGAATTAAAATATGCATTGTTTGTGTTAAAAGTCTACAACACCCTTCATGATTTTTTTAAATCCTAACTTTCTAAGAACCAAGGACAATAATAGGACCCATCTTTGCTATCGCCATTGACGAAGCTTCAGGAGACTAATGAAGTCATTCCTTCGTTGAATTGCTCCTATCGTCATCGACACCATTCCTCCACCTTTCTCGGTAATCTTGACTTGAAGGAGGGAAATCTTGTAGCCCAACTGAGACGCATATTTGGGATAATTTTTCAAAATGATGTTACCAGGAAAGATGGGTATGGACTATAGAAGGCCTTCATCACATCAATACAACTATTTGAAATAGAGTGAGGAACATACCCAACAAACTCTCGCTTTGCTACCCATTTCCTCTTATGCGTATTTTAACTTTGAATAATCAATCAGTCTACTTCTCTCTCTCTCCTTTCAACATTTTCGAACTTGATTACCGATTTACTAAGGTTGAGAAACTCGCCCGAGAATGGAAGCTCAGGCGTCATAGACCACCACCGTGATGTCGGCATCGATGACCCAAATTCCAACTTCGTCCAGAAGCTCCTCAAGCCAGTTAAGCTTGAACGCGGGGGGTGGGTGAGGTCTCAAAGCTTGCTAGCGGTTGGAGTCTTGGAGCTTGCCGGCGTTGGGGGTTGAACAGCCAGAAGTTGCTCATGGAAGCCAAGCTTGAACGCAAGGGTAGGGTGGGAAGGGCAAGGGCAAAAGTGAATTTTGGGGCATGGAATTACAAATCTTTGGGTATGATGATGGAAGCCATTTCCATCAAAATTAGTGGAGATGGAAATGGAATTGTGGTCAATTCCATCATACTAAAGAAACTTTCTAATTGAAATGAATTCCATTTCCATTTACATATCCCCCAATTCCATCATACCAAATATGCCCTAACTCTATCACCTCATTACTGACCTCTATCCACCTACGACAGCAACGACGATGATGATTTCTGATGACAGTGACCTCCACCCACCCGCAACAAAGACTCATCCTCCTCACGAATCTCCGATGACGGTAACAAGATCCACACACCTCCTTCATAGATCTCTACCTCCTTCAGAGATCTCTACCACTCATCCTCTTCTCAAATCTTCAATAACAAGTGACGGCTGAAGCTTATCTTCGTTTTCTTTACTTGGTCTTCAACTTCTCTGACTCCATCACCATCCTTGACTCAACTTTATGGTCTAGATCTTCAATTCTTCCTCGTTCTTCATCTCCTCCTTCTCCAGCATCGCTTCAAAATCAACATAAGATGTGGGGGTTTGATCAGCTTGGGGCAAAGTTCTACTATTTTATCGATGATGGTGGTGATTGGGGTCTTGGTACCTTCTATTGATTTTTCAATTTCAATGCTATTGATCTATGATTTTTTTACTTTTTCTATAACATGTGGTGTGATCTTGGGTTCGTGAGTGGGTCATTGGAGGTTTAGTGGGTAGTTCATGAGTGGTTCACTAGAGGTCTAATGAGCAGCCGAAGGGTGGGCGGTAGAGGTGAGAGGTTTGCGATGGAGGAGAAGGCAATAACATAGACTTTTTTTTTAATTACAAGAGCATTTTGGTATTTTCACATGAAAATCAGGTCTTAATTTCAAGTACCAAACACACTTCTTAATCTTCTCTCTATATCTATCTCCATCAAAATTAATTTTGGGTACCAAACATTTCCTTATTACCGTTTAGGTGAAGTTAAATGAATCACCTGGTTAGAAGCACCCAGCCATTACATGGAGTAACAACTATTAAAGGCTACTAACTTCATATATGAAAATATAAGCTATTATAAACTTGGGGCCTTTTTTTATACTGTAAACTAAAATTAAAGCCAGATTGTTAAAGCTCCAATTCAATAATTTTGACTAAGAAAGAGGTGGAATAAGAATCTTTTATTACTTTTTTCCCTGGTCATAATCTTTTATTACTTTATGAATGCTAATAAAGCAAGAAACTCATTGACAAACTTGAAATAATTAGAGAGACATAATGTGTGTGTTTGGAATAACGATTGTAAAAGTAGCTTTTTTTTAATCTGACTTTTTGCAATCTTACTTTTGGGTAAAAGTCAAATTGTATAATGTGATTTATGTTTGGATTGGCGGTTGTATAAGTGACTTTTACAAAAGTAAAACTTGTTTATATTGGCTTAAGTATAAGTGCCTTTTGTAATAATGGTAAGAGAGAAATTATAAAAAAATTATAAAAGTTAAAGTTGGGAAATTTGGCAATAAAAAAATCACAATTTGATGAAATAATATTACATAACTAATTGGATCACATGTCCAATACAATTTGGTCTCTAAAAGCTTTCTATGCCTCAAAATTCTTGAGCAGTTTTGCAAGTAAATTTGAGATTAGATGAAAGGATATCTAAGATTGAATTCCTTCACAAGAAAACACATTAAAATATGACCATTTTTTGGTGTTGTCTACCAATTTGTCTTCTACATTTCAGCCTCAATTACTTGCACCTTTCCACTGCTTAAACCAACAAATTCCAACTATGTATAGGTGGGACGATATCAAATTAGAAATATATCCAACACAATCACTAATTCTAAAATCCAATTGAGTTCGCACCTATACCATTCCTCTCTCAGAACCGATTCCGGTTCAGCCTGCCCGAATCCAAATCAAAATTCAACCTGTTTCTGTGTTCCCCCGCCTTCTTCTCTCGCCCGCAACTTCTGTATGATCCTCCTCATTTTCTCTCTGGCTCTCTCTGTACCTCTCTCTTCAATCTCCTTCAACACTTCCATAACCCTTTCCTCCTTCGCCACTACTCTGAACCTCAAGCTTCCATGGCTAAGCGCATACAACGCAGCAACACAGTTCTCGCAAGTTAACTCTGAGTCTAACTCTTTCCCCTTTAATAAACCCACTAAGCACTCTACTGCATTACCGTCTAGCATCGTTGATTGCCCCTTCATGCACGCATCTAGATTACAAATAATTAGTAGCACTCGGCTCCTCAATTTACTTGATTTTAACATTGCAAGTAGGGTCAGGATTTCCATGAGTCTCACGAGCTTGACCCGATTGCTTGGTACTAAGGTCAAGTTATACAATGCAAGCACCGAGTTGTTTCGGGTATACTCTGACTTGGATCTCAGCGCGTACATGAGTAGCTAAAACGCGCCGAGAGCTTCGATGGCCATTTTGTTGTCTTCATTTAAAGCTAAGCTGAAGAAGACGCCAACTACGTGTTCCTGTGCTTCATTGGATCCACCCTTCATGATGTCGATGAGATGGGGGACGAATTTCAACCGAATGATCTTCACCTTATTGGATTTCTTAAGGGAGAGATTGACCAGAGAGGCAGGATCAGAGAGAAGATTGTGAGAGGCTAGGAGTCTTGTACAGAGTGTTTAACTTTTGAAAATCACTTCCAGTGACTCAGTGCACTTCCAATGAATCAAATCACTTCCAGTGAAATTGATATGCACTCAAGAGATTCTCATGATTCAGGATATCATTTCCAGTGAATGACTATACACTCGAGTGATCCACTATTCCTATCAGAATTATTTCCAGAATTATGGAAATCACTCGAGTAATATTTAAAAGAAATTCTAACATCTCTTTTTTCTGAGTGCTTTACAGGTGCTAAGGGAAATATCGGTCAACAACGAATCATGAGCCTTTAAAGAACATATGAAAAACTCGAGTTTGACGACCATTAATAAAAGTAAATTACATAAATCAACCCAAATATGCTTAAACGTTATCTAATCATTTTGCTTACACTTGCTACTATACTTAAACTTTAATAACATATATTTCAAATGTGAAACAGGTTATTAAACATTCAAATTCTTGAAGTGATGAGTCCTAGAGTAGAAATCCAGTCTTTGATTATTAATCTAATGTATTCATGACTAATACTTCATTGTATCAATGCTTAAAGTGTTTCTCCAAATTAACAATGAAGAAATCATAAGAAGATGACTTATTGTCACTCACAAAAGCATTTGCAAGTGAATCGCAAGGTGATCTGAAAGTTGGAACATATTACTCAAGTGATGCTTTCCAGAAAACACAGCAACGCTTCGTAACTTCTGAAAATTATTGGAATGTTTGTGTAACTTATTGATTTTTCTTCTAATCACTCTAACACTTCATTATGCTAGTGATTAAATATTTTCCAGATGATCAAATAAGGATTAACACACAAATTAGAAAAAGGATATTTTGGTCAGAAACATCCAACGACTAGTTCAACGGTCATATTTTGAAAGCCTTAATAGACTCAAACATACGAATGCTTACAACGGTCTTCTACCATAACTCAACTATATATATATATATCTGTATGCATGTATGTATCTATACATACATACATACATACATACATACATACATACATATATATATTTATATATGGAAGCATTCAAAGAAGAAAAAGAGAGACAAGAACCCAACTACGCCAACATGTTGTTATCATAAGTCTTCTGCTTCACATACTCTCTGTTTTTATCTGTTTTCTATATCATGTATATTTAAGAGTGTAATCAGTTGTGTTATACTTCAGTGAGTATTTTATCTACTCTGTGAGAAATTATGTAAACATCTTCATTTGTATCTCTGATTTGATCTCAAGGTAGAGGGACCTTGAGAGAGTTGATTTCCTTACGTCTAGGGCTGTAAAGAGAATTGCCGGTAAGACTTTCTGCTCGTAAGACTTTGAATGTGCAAGCAGTAGAGAATGTTGCTGCTTGTAAGACATACATAGGTGTAAGCAGGAGAGAACGTTACTGCTCATAAGACTTGCATGAG
The DNA here is from genome assembly GCA_037074505.1 of Albizia julibrissin. Lineage (NCBI taxonomy): Eukaryota > Viridiplantae > Streptophyta > Magnoliopsida > Fabales > Fabaceae > Albizia > Albizia julibrissin. Next base: position 2,139,286 of record CM073487.1, on the reverse strand, counting down.
TAAGCAGAAGAGAAAGGTCTTCCGGATTATTCTGATCGACTTGCCGTAAGAGGGAGTAAGCCTTACAGTATGTAAGGCAGAGTTAAACTTAGGAGTTTGTAAAGGCTTTTCTTGTACTCGGAAAAACAAGAAGATAGTGGATTGAAAATCTTAGGAAAAGCTTGGGGACTAGACGTAGGTCATCGTAGATTGGACCGAACCAGAATAAATCATAGTTTGCATATTCTCTTCCCTAAGCTCTTATATTTCAAGCATATACGATTTACATAATTGTTTGTAATTTTATACTTCCAACAATATGCAAAAAGGATTTGAAAGCTTTTAACTTACTATCATACACCCAATTCACCCCTCTATTGGGTGTCAGCCGTTTCTAACATAGAGAATGAATGCGTTGGAGAACAGGAGAAGAGAAGAGAAGAGAGAGAAAAATCAAACAGCCTCTAACCAGATTAAATATGCAATAACGGTAATAACTTACATGATAAGCCAGTGTCAAAATAGCATGTTTGAATAGCCTCCATAAGTGCTTTTCAATCGTGATTTACGAAATACAAGGTAGCTTTTACGGTCTACGAGGTAAATATGTGGAAGATGTTTATCTCGATTTATGTGAATCGGGCTTATGTATAAGCCCGATTCAAACCAATTCCACAAAAGCCCACCCAAACACTAACAAAACGCTGGCAGAGATTCAATTGGGCTTATGTCTATCTAATCGGGCTTATACATGGTACAAACGCTCGCCCAAACACTCTCATTACTTGTTTAGAATAGCGATTTGAGTTTTTAAAAACATCTTTTCAATCATAATTTGCAGTATACGAGGTAAGTATGTGAGAGAAAATTTGTCTCGACTTACGTAAATAAACACTTTTGAAATCCTCAATCATGATCTCAAATATACTTATAAAAGTTCAAGTTAGGAGGATGACCCATCCACTATAGCAAATTAAAGAGGAAGTGAGAACACCACATGTCATGCTAATCTTGCATGACAATACCGTAAGAATATAAAAAGTAAGCAAAATTAAGGACTCACTTACAGGGTCAAGGTTTCGACAAAAAAAAAAAACCTTACAAGGTCAATAGGTGAACTTTTCAATTGGAATTTTTTAAAATAAACAGACAATTTTATTAAGAGTAAAACGATACATAGTGCCTGTTTGGATTAACGGTGGAAAAGTTACTTTTTTTTCTAAATGAGCTTTTATAGAAGTCAGATTGAAAAAAAGTAAATTGTAAATGTGATTTGTGTTTGGATTGGCGGTAACAGAAGTGACTTTTTTGTAAATGTGATTTGTTTGGATTAGCGTTTGAAAAGCCCGTTTAGATGAAAAATGACTAAAAAGGGCATGAACCTTATATATATATATATATATATATATATATATATATATATATATATATATATATAATGATAATTAAAGTGAAAAATTAAAATTAAAATTTGATAAAATACAAAAAGATCAATTATTATTATTAAAATTTTTAATTATTCATATAAATGATCTCTGAACTTTTAATACTATTTTATGCTTAATCCTGCATTATAAATGCTTAATAAGAAATTTGAGATTTTGGAGGGTTAGAATTAATATATTGAGGCCTAGAGAAAATGACAGAAAAGGTCCCTAGAATTTATAGAAATTACAAGTAAATGTAGAAAAGAGATAGGGAAAATCATAGAAAAATACCCAAATGTTTTGGAAATTGCAGTTATACCTCAAAAATATTTCAAAAATTTTCACTTTAATCCCTAATCAAGAACTTTTAAATTTTACAATGAAGTCCTTGGTCAACTCATAATTTGACCAAAGCATTCGAAGTGAAACTGCAAAACATGCTTTGTTTTTCTTGTGTGAAAACAGAGTAAAACCAGAACAATTTTTGGCAAAATTTTTTTGATAACCCGTCATTTTCATTGCCCCTTCTTCAGTTTGCACTTCACAACAACCACATAAACAATGAAAAAAACACACGCTGAGGGCAAGAAGACGTCAAACGAAAAATTACCTCCACCAAACACAGCTGTTGCATGCCAATGACAGGTAAGGAGAAAATAAATACCACAATGGTCTTCTATCCTCTGCAATGAATTTGAAGCCACCGTGGAAAAGAGAGAAGTTAGAAGCTTAAATTTTGGGCTTCTGCTGGAAGCCACGTTCGGCTTAGAAGCTCAGTGGACGTCAACATAAACCCAAACGGCCTCTATTATCAAAAGCAAATTTTCACAGTGGAGAAATTGCTTTTCCCCTTCCACCGTGATCCCAAACATACCCATAATTAATTCACATACAAACTAGTCTAGAGTTCAATAGTATATAAGGTCGAGCTAACTAACTAAACATGACTAGCATGTTTGGATCAGCTTTTAAAAGATTTATAAGTGTTTATACATATAAGTCGAGATAACACTCATCTCGTATTCTTATCTCATATACCATAAATCATGATTGAAAAACTACTTTTAAATATTTCAATCAATGTTTCAAATAAATATGAGCAACCACTAGATTAAAGGTCTAGAAAACTACTCCATCCCTTCCATAAGGACAAACACTGGGCAATTAAATTTTTTTAATATTGATATTGTTAATTTAAATCAACAATTTATATAAAGATATATGAAAAAATCAATTGGATAGACTAAGATTATAATTTAACATTTTTTTTATTTATTGTTTTTGATAAATTGACGAGACCTAAGCTGAGGGGACGCAGAAGGCCGCACCCAGTTTCTTTCATTTCAGCGTTCTCGTTTTCCAAAAGGGTGTGTCTCCAGATAAGATTTCATTTCTGGGAAAATGACATCGTCTTCCATAATTTTCCTCTAATTTCATTGTTTATGTGTGAAAATCTGAGCTCCTGATGGCTCTTCTCATCCATTCACTGGTGACGCTCGTCAACCCCAAAGTTTTCCATGATCACAGCCCTAGCTTTAGGAAGCTTCAGAGCTTTAAACCCTTCACAGACGATACTTTAACTGGGTTGAATTGTGGGATAAGAGTTTCTTGTAGAGTGAACGACTTTGAGGTTTCGCATCTGGATCAGCATGTGAGTGTGAAGTCGTACGGTCTTTTTTCAGCTCCAGTGAAGCTAGAATCGAGGCCGAGCAAAGAGGAGGAAGAAAAGCAGAATTACTATTTGAATCTGGGCTATGCGATCCGGACTTTGAGGGAGGAGTTCCCTGAGCTCTTTTTCAGGGAGCTTAGTTTTGATATATACAGGTTCGTTGAGCGTTCGCATAATCGCATCCGTGATTTTCCACCATGGTATTTAAGTGTTTGAGGAGAATAGATAATGTTTTTTTTTTGTTATGATCTTTGTTTTCCACCAATTTATCTGTTGTAATTTTATAGTTAAACATAAATTATGGCCTATGAGACTGATTGCCTGTATAGGACAGAATATTTAAGTTCCAATTTGTAGATTGTCAATCTATTGAGTCAAGCACTGACTAATTCTCATCTCTTGATCAATTACTTAATTGATTTTCATACTAAAATGTTGGTATTTATCCTCTGAATGAATCAAATGCTAGTATAGGAAATTGGAAATAGGAATATACACGGCATCAAATTGAGGTGTTTTGTGGTTTTGTTCCTGTGTGTAAATCTTATTGCTCAATGATTACAATATTATGTCCACTTTGCAGGGATGATATCGTATTTAAAGATCCTCTCAATACATTCATGGGCATCGAGAATTACAAATCAATCTTCTGGGCATTACGATTCCATGGAAGGATCTTTTTCAAGGCTTTGTGGGTTGATATAATTAGCGTGTGGCAGCCTGTTGAGAGCACGATAATGGTTCGCTGGACCATTCATGGAATCCCTCGAGTTCCATGGGAGAGTCGTGGAAGGTTTGATGGAACCTCTGAATATAAACTTGACAAGGAAGGGAAGATTTATGAACACCGGGTTGACAATATTGCTCAGAATTCACCTCCGAAGTTTAAAGTGATTGGCGTGGAAGAATTAATCCGATCTTTAGGATGCCCCTCAACTCCAAGACCAACATATTTTAAAATATCTCTGTCTTCAAAGAGAACTTGCATGGGTAAAGTTCTTCAAAATTTTGGTGTAAAGTGAATGTTATGTTGAAGTATTGAACGAGACATATTAAGCTGTCTTATATTTGTGCTCAAATGTAGTAGTAATTGTGTAAAGTATCTATATTGGCTGTTGTAAGTAGCAAAATTTTGAGCCATGTATATATCTTGTGCACTCCTTTTATTTTATAGATGTGCTAAATGTTGTCATCAGATGCAGTTGGACTTTCGAAGAGAATGTTTAATTTCAAAAAGCAATTCTCATAGATGTATTAGAATAATGGACATGGATTATTAAATTCAAGATTCATATTCATGTACAACGATCATATAGTCAATATACAGAAGGACTGGTACGTACTATAAAACTCATGGCCATGCAGTTATAAGATTCTACACATCACTTTTTATGGAGGAACTATATCCAGTTTGATCATCATAGTACTTGGACCATAACATGACACCTCCATAATTTGCAGCTATTTTGATAGCTGGAAGCACCTTTGAGGTGAGATCAGTCGCAGGCATAAAGCCGCTTCCAGCTGCCTGAGGAGATGCAGGTAGCCCTAAGAAATGCAGGTAGCCCTAAGAAAACTTTTGTGCTTGGGATATCTGCAATCCATTGCTTCCAAGCATTTTCAAGATTGGCAATATCTGTAGAACTGTACTGGCATGGAGTATTATTGTAAAATTGAACCCAGACATAAGTCAAAAAGGCCTGTCTTAACGGCTTTTCCAAGCCAGGCATCAGGAAAAGGGCACTGTAGAGCTGATGTAAGGTAAACCTTCTTTCCTTTGCTGCTGTATCCTGAAAGTAGAGATGCCATTATAATGCAAAATTGTATAATTATCTCAGTTCTATTATTGCCTAATCATATTGCATCATTTGGATCAATGATCAAACTTTTTCTAAGTATGGGCTTTTTGATTAACCGTTGACTCATTCTTTATTCCCTCATGTCGTCTTTCTCTTCCTTTGGTGATCCATATGATGGAGGACATAATTTTGTAGAACTTTTAGATGAACAATATAGTACAATAAGTTAGTCAATCCAATTAGTTTGGACCTTACTTAAACCCAACTGTTTGTTGGCCATACCTGAAAGATATCTAGCAAGATCATCCCAATGCTGGTCTGTTCCTTGTTCAATGTCAAAGTCAATGCCATCTAGGACAGCTTCACCAAGAGGCCGAGTAGGTGAGTTTCCTCCCAAAAAGTTATTCCAAAGATAAATGGCAACCTGTCCAGCATCCTCTGAGGATGCAATTGAGTAGCTCCCAGCACCTCCACCAATTGAGAGCATGACCTTAACGCCTTTGGCTTGACAAGACTTTATGTCAGCACTTAGAGACTTGCAGGCATTGCTATATGCATCACAATGGCCTGAAAGGTCTATTTTGGGAACTCTACCATTGCTAAAAGTGTAGAGAAAAGCTATGTTCACGAAGTCATAGTTTCCTGAAGCTCAAGTCTCTGCTAAAGTTCCCTCATTCCCGTTTTGACCCCAGTAGATGGCGATTCCACCGGTCTCTGATCCTCTTGCCAGGATAAGCAGCACCACTGAGAAGAAAATTGGTATCAGAGTTCCTAGAGTACCTGCCATCTGATCTCTCTCGTTTGAGATTTAATTTTTTCTTTCCCCCGTTTAATGTTGGGATGTGCTGCTCTATGTTGAACAAGAGTTGTTTATATAGTTGAAGGTAGCTATTGAGTTTTTAAAGTAATCTTGTATTGCTTGTGAAATTGGCTGGCGTACCTCAAGGGATATTTCTGGATTAATTGTCTTTTCGGCCTAAAAGAGTATCATATGAATGTTAACAAGTCAAATGATCTGATTTCAACCTTGTCTCTTGGTAGTTCTTCATTTCTACAACGTACGCCATGAGATGAGCGACCAGCCTTTTTTTTTTTCCCAAAAAAAAAATCCTCGTCCTATAACTTTTGTCAATTCATAACAACCCTGACAAATTTATATTCTTTAAGCAATATATATTCTTTTTTTCAATAACCATTAACCAGTGTGCATACATTAGTTTCATTTTATCATTTTTTTCCAAAATAATTGATATTTTGTTTTTACTGTATATGAGAAATTGTAATATTCAAACAAGTGCTACTTACTTTTCATTATATCTTTATTTTGGTTTAGAAACGACAATGAGAGATATCAACAACCACGTGATCAAGAAAATAATGGTAAACATGCATCTAAGACTGTTTTTCCCAATAAAAACTCATCTCATTAAAAGCAACCAGTGCTGCCATTTTCTTTCTCTCCATCCTCTTCCTCTTCAATAATAATTAACTTGAGCATTTGTTTCTGTTCTTTTTATTACGTAAATTCGTTGGAATAAGTCACACTGACAGTATTACCTTTTTTTTTTATATACATGAGATGGCTCAAGGCCTAAAACAGAACAAAAACATCAAGGAGAAATGATTCCTAAGCACTCTTCAGACAGTAACGTCTGTACAAAACTAGGACTTGTAGTAAACATAGATGATCTAGAAATACCCTCCTTAGCTAGAGAGTCTGCAATTCTATTCTTTTCTCTTGGGATATAATCAATCTGCAGGTCTCATGAATAGTCTAAAAATTTCTTAATCCTTAAGAATAGCAAACTACAATTCTTTTATGGCCAAAAAAAGTGAAGATATTAATTTGGGCTCTATTGATTCAGCCTCCATCTTGGGTGTTGAAAAGTTTTTTTTTTAAATAATCTCTCGCATTAATAAAAAGGTTGAATCTTGACCTTTTATTTTGGGGGAAAAGGCTTTTAGATCCATGTTCCAATGAAGGAGGCAAGTTACACAAATTTGAGTTTAGGCGATGATTGAAGAATTAACACACACCGGTTTGGCAGGATATAATTAAAATGGTAAAATTCTTTTTCAGCCGCCACAATTAAGACTAGTAAATATGATATTCCTTCTACTAATTTGAAGACAGAGTTGATATTTTTTAAAGATATTAAAAAAATTAATTAAATTATTTTAAAATATTTATATTTACATTTTTTCTTACAACTTTTTTACTTAACTGATATATAATCTAAATTTACATTAAATAACTTCTTTAACTCCCTTGATCTTTAAAAAAAAAAATTGACTCTCTTATTTTGGGTGGGGGGAGTATTGTATGTCGTTTATGTTCTTTGCATTCCAGCGCTATTGCTTACTCTATACTTTAAACACTTTTGCTCGTGTTGAACGACATTTCACGATATGCAATCAAAACGAACATACAAATAGGATCGCTATTCCTCTCATCCTCAAACACAAAAGTCTTTGAAGCCTGAATTAAACATATCATATGATCAATTGATCATCAACGCTAATGATAATTTTTTAAAAAAAAAAATTAATATCATCGGCTGACGAGGAATATATCACCTCTTTCCAGAATCAGGCTTCAGTTTCTCAAACAATATAATTCAAGAATCAAATATTAGATTCACAACATCCAATGTGTGTCATTTCATGTGAAAGGAATTTAGATCAAGGCCCAGGGATCATATTCATTAATCAAAGGTGCGAAATATGGCAACATAGCCAAGAGTCCATTTTGTTCAATCATCAAAAAGCTTCAAATGTTTTCCCTTACAAGAAGCTTATGCTCACAAATAAAACCAAGACGAGCATGAAGCCGAAACATACAAAAATATAAAGCTTCCGCTCACATAGTTGATGACTGAAAGATCAAATATAAGAAGTCTAATATGTGAGAAGCCAGCAAAAACCATAGCATAGCATGAAAGCGAAATCTGAATAACGCCATACCCGTCCAAATCCCGACCCAAAAGTTAACAACGGCTGGCAAAATAAATAAGGCTCTAAGGAACTGATAAATAAAACATCAGGAGCCAAAGTTTTCAACGGTTCAACCCATTGCCATTTAACTCATTACTCTAACTTCTTGCCCTTCAACGGACCCCTTGGGATCTTGCTCAAAACCTTATCATCGAACACAGTATACTGCTTTTTAATCTCAATGGTAGCCTTCTCAGCAAACGGATCTATCTTATCCTGGTACTTGTCATAAAGGACAGGAACTGTGTGCAATGTAACAAAGGCTGCGCCACAAATAAAGATTTTCTGATCAATTAAATATCATAGCATGAAAAAAATAATTTTAAACATAATGACGGTTATTGTTCTTACCTATGTAAAACAAAGTCAAGAAGTTGCACCAATTTCCTACGATTGATAGAATCCACAAGCCAGCGATAACCTAACAACATCCACACCAAATTCCTCAGGATAAGACAATGTCATGAATTTCTTTGAAGATATACATAACCCACCAAGTTAGGCACTATAAATCGAATGAAGTGGAGCAATTAATAAAATCCTAGTAAAGGAAAACAATCAGGGATATCATATAAGGAAGTTAGGATCAATTAGTAACTTGCAAAATCTATAATGCTCAGTAATTATATAATTATATTATTTTTGCAGTAAGGGTGGAATGAGAAGGTAAATCACATTCACATACAATAAGGAACTTCTTCAAATCTCTTCCTGAAGCAATATTACGCAAGACAGCAAATCCCCTGTTGATTTCAATTCTCAAAGCAGCTGCAAATTGCACGAACGGTTCCTCAGGTAGATGAACTTCTGGGATGCGAGGAGCAGTTCTACAATATGATTCATAGTTGAAAAAGGTTAAATAAATACGAGGTCCCCTGAGGAACATAGTTATCCCTTCATTCAATAGATTATGAAGTTAGAGGCCTACTTGTTGATGAAGGTATGGGCATTGGACCATAAGAACAAAACAGCAAGCAGCAGTATCAGAATGTGACAGACTAGAGTAAGAAGGTGATATTCAAGCAATTCAAAAAACACCCAAATGGCTGTGGCTGTGCCAAGCACACTGGCAGATATTTTTTTGTTCCTCCACAGCAACACATCAGCAGCTGCAATTAGTCATTACCATTACCAAGTGAGTAATAAGAAGGAAAAAAATCACGATATCAATAATCAATACTAAATAAATACTAGCTCCAATCCTATAAGATCCAGTTAGAGATTAAAGAAGTTAATTAAATTACTTTAAATTATTTATATTTATTATTTTTTCTCCAAACTAATTTATTTGATCATCACATTAAATAACTTATTTAACTTTTTTAATTTCTTTAAAAAAAAAAAATCAATAGGTAGTACCGAATCACATAAGGAAAAAATAGATTGCCGAAATAACACTATATTACCTAAAATATAAAATATACATCTACAAATATCGTTTCATTTAAAGAGTATCAGAAGTTAATCAATCAGCATCCCTGATTGCCTAGACAAGTCACCGTCAAATCCTCATTTCTAAGTAAATGCATGTGTATAATCCATATTCCATAGCATTCCATCAATTCAAAGCAGTGATTATGCAAATTAGTTTTAAAGCCCACAACATACAACACAGATCTCACAAGATTAAGATCGAAGAGAAAGCAAGGAAGAGAGTCAAAAAGATTCATACGCTTTCCACCGCCGAGAACAGAATGTACCGGCCTCTCCCTCCCGAAAAGCCGAAACACTTTGTCCTTCACCGATGAAGTAACTGGCTTCTCAGAATCGGAATCGGAAGACGACGAATCGTGACCGTTAAGCTTCTCAGCTACTTTCTCCATAACCGATCCAAGACCAGTAACGGTGCTCTCCGCTTCCTCCGACATTGTCGTCGCCGAACTCGAAGCTTGCGATCCGAAATGCTAAATTCCAGTATCGATCGATTGCCTCCGATGGGAACGCGTGAGCAAGTAAAACAATTTGAGGTAGGGTTTGAAGTGAATATGAGAGTGATATTTATAGGTACGAAAAACGAGATGAAAACCGAAGCAAATTCGAATCTGAGAGATTTTGATCCACGCCGTTATAGTTGACGGCGGTTGATATACGCGAGCACTGCAACTTCCCAGTCACATGTGGCCGACAAAAAATGAATGGGGACACGTGGCGGTTATTTAGTGGCAGGATACCTTGGACGGCTTAGGGGCTGTTTGTGATAGCTTTTTTGAATCGGGCTTATCATATAAGCCCGATTCACGTAAATCGAGATAAATCTCCTTCACATATTTATCTTGTAGACCGTGAAAGCACTTCGTAAACCGTAAAAGCACCTCGTAGACCGTAAAAGCTACCTCGTAGACCGTAAATTACAATTCATAAACACTTATAAAATTTTCATAAGCTATTCCAAACAGCCTCTTAGACTTCCTGTTTTGGCCTTTTGGGTTACAGAAACGGCTTATACTTTATAATGGACCATAATAATACTGGGGCAGTTGATTTTTTTTTTCTGGGGAGTAAAAGATCAAATGATATTGAAAAAAGTAAAAATATTCACAACAATGCAAAGCAAATATTTCAGACAGTAGAGCTAAGGTATTAAAGATAATTTGAGATTGAAATAACATGTATTCGTGATAAAGTAAAATTTTTCAGTGAAGTTAAGATTTCCTGCTAAATTATGGTATTGAAAGAAGCCTTATGTTTAAGAATCAACAGAAAGGTCTTGTTGACACATGTGATCACCAAATTTTGCTTTCCCACAGTTTCTTACCAATTCGCGTTAGAGATCCATAATAATGCTGCTTTGAGATAACGAACATGAAAGAGGATTTTTAAAAATCCAGAGTTGTGCCAAATAAAGTGGATTAAAGTTTTTCCCTGTAACAAATGTAACGGGGCAATTGATTGATATAAATTATAATAGAACATCACGCTAAAAAGGTTTTGGGGGATTTTCTTTTTTTGTTATACTCAATAGTTTACTTGTCCATTATATATTTATATTTATGAAATATTAGAACTCATTACCTCACTTAAAAGATTTAAAAAGGTGCTTAGTGTTATTGGACTACGAGCCTGTTTAGGATGTCATCCTGTTATTTCAATTGTGGCTTTTTTAATAAAAAAGTTTGGTGGTAGCTAGCTTAGGATGTTTGGGTTGATGTTTTAACAATTAGACTTTTTTTTTTTAAAAGAAGCTTTTAAGAATAAGCTCAAAAATTTGGCTTTTTCAAAAAAAGCCACTTATCTTACCGTCAATCCAAACACAAATTCTATTTACAATCTAACTTATATTCTATATTTTTATAAAATTCAGATTAAAAAAAACCATTTATATCATCGATAACCCAAACAACCCTACAAAAACCCTTGACTTGATGGATTTAATTTGTTGGTGGAGATATATCAATTCTAGAATGAAAAATATAATCTACTTAACATTAATTTTTAGTGTTACAAAGTGGGAAAAATCTACAAAGGTGGGGTGGTAGAACTGGAAAAGATTTATATATTCCTCAAATGTGAGGGTTTAACAAAGAAAGTTGTAGAAAAAGTCAAAAAACTGTAGATGATTTTTGTTGGTATAGAATCAAGTGAGGATTAGGGCGGATGACCCTGGGAAAAAAAAATTATTAATAATGATTTTAAGAATTATAATTATTTTGAACAACTAAAAGATAAAATAAAAATTTTTAATCATCACGAAATTAGCCAGAACGAAATTTCCTATATTTTTTCTAACTTCATCGCAACTTTTTAATTGTTAGTTATCATATTTGATTAGGGGTGTTTAAAATTAGGGATGGGACTGAGATACCTCAATCCCGGTTCCTGATCCCGATTTTTTTGGCTAGGATGCAATTTGCATCCCTGTCTAGTAGTATCGAGACAGGAATGACAAATGCTAATTTATTTTTTAAAAAAAATAATAAATTTAAAAAATATCATTATATTATTTAAATTCTCAAATTTTTTATTTAAAGTGATCATTTAACAATTAATATGGCCACAATAAGTACATAAATTGATTTAGAGGGGAAGAATAGTATATTATTATTATTATTATTATTATTATTATATTCATTATTATTTTTATACAATATATAGTTAGGATTACTATCATGATCAATGTAATTTGACCTGAACCGGGCCGATTGATCCGAACCAGAAACCGGCCTGTAGACGAGTCCGATCCGGTCTGATTTTTTATTTTTTTAAAAAATATATTTTTTAAAAATTTTTCTTTAAATTTATATTAATAATTTTAAAATCTTCAATTTCTCACCGGTTTAGCCCTGAGTTAGCTCCGATTTGATTTCAGTCTGACCCACTAACCTACTGACCTAGTACCCCAGCCGGTCCAGGTTTAATTATTTTGATCATGATATATACAGTTTAACTCCAACTAAAAATGTGATACACATTTTATCAAATGATAACTTCATTTATGGGTAAAAAATATAAAAATAAAACAATAACTTAATTTATGAAATAAAAAATTAAAAAAACGGGACTAGGATTGGGACTGGGATCTCAAAAGTGATCCCGGTTCCTGTCTCGATCTGGTCTCAATATGTCCAAATCCTGATCCCAAAATGTCCATGATTGAAACACTTTGAACACCCCGATATTTGATGATATCTCTATGTATATTTTAATTTTAAAAAAATTCCTAAGCAACTCTTAAATGTTTATATATATAAAAGCAACTCAATATTCTTATTAATATTATCTCTCGTATACATCAGATCATTCCTTAAAAAAATGATATTTTAATTTTTGTCATTGAAAATAATTATAATTTTTAAGATTCTTATTAATAAATATTTTTTATTTGACCTAATTTTCCTTAGAATTAAAATGGTCTTAATTATGGAAAAGATTTTTTTATATCCTGGAAAATTAAGACTAAAAATAAGAACAACAAAATGGGCCTAATATGGAAAAGATGTTAATAAAGGAAAATTGTAGGATTAACTTGATTTGTGATTAAGGGTAGAAATAGGTTAGGCCCCTAATAGGGCATACGGCATAACCTACATAAAGTCTAACTTAACTTATTTAATAAATAGATTAGCCTCAAGCTTAGGCCTATTGTCAAGTCTCTTTAGATAAATAGGTCAGGCCTCTTTTCATAAGGCTTAGCCTTTAAGCCTACAGACCTGTCCTATTTGAATTTTTTTAATTTATACTATTATATGAATATATATATAATATCATCTAAATAATTTTATAGATTATTTATAAATTTACTAACTTAGCCTTAATCCTAATATTTTTTTATTCTAAGTTTTACATCTCATCATCATTACATTCAAACCTTACTTTCGCATCAATCATTCACTCATAACTCTCTTCTCAAGATGACAACGCTAACTCACTTTCTCCCCCTAATTTATATCATCCACTAAAGTATAACAGTTGTTATTAGTTTATTTTAGTGTTAAATAAAATATTATAATCTAAGTAAGAGACGTTTATTGCAATTTATGTGAAAAAAGTAAAAGAGGTAAAATCTAATTTTATATGCTGTTTGTTATGCTTGGTCAATTTTAGAAAACATATCTCATTAGTCAACACGCGATTAGTTTTTCTTATTCCTACTTGCTAAAACAACTATTATCACTATACATTCTTTTTTTTCCTTACTAAACCTTTATATTATGACGATAATGAATGTTAGACTTTTAAAACATAATGTATGATTGTAAGTAAACATGAAGTGTTATATATGAATTTAGAGGTATAGGCTTTAATGTTATTTAAAGGTCTACATTTTAAGCATGTCTTTAAATAGGCTTCAGATCTTTTGAATGTTCATGCTCATACCTAAAAAAAACTTACATACAGGCTCAGACCCAGACTTAAATTTTAAATCTCTATTATAGGACCATACCTATTTAAATAAAATCTAGCCTAACCTATCCTATATTCACCCCTATTTGGGATGGCAAGATGGATTCTGCAGATCCAATTAGCGACATAGCGACAATGATCGGCTTGAGTGCACAATACCCACAAGAGTTAACCCCAACACGTTACAATTACCCTATTGGACCACACATCGTAAAAAGATCTTGATACCAAACTTTTGTTAGGCCAGAAATACCATACTCCCTTCACAACATTCATAATACGCTCATAGAATCTTGGAATTAATATGATGAATAGATTATACTCCCTAGGGGAAAACTATGGTCCTAATGAATATATCTCAAACCCTTTACCCCCTCCCCTAAACTTATGATTTTATCTTAAACTAGGTATTCTCCTACATGCATTATGGATTGATGTGCATTATTTGATAATATATCTATATATAAACAGTTTTGTAACTCTGTATTTGTATGGATTCTAATGTAGTCACATGAATGTTGTAAACTTCAATGACCAAAACCATGAGTTTTAAATTTTAAGGATTAAAATTAAAATTAAGGTAAATTATAAGGACCAATAATGGCATTAACCCAATTTCATTTATTCATTTTGATGTTGCATACATTATTGCTTGCATTTGTTTGTTCATATTACGAGATTGCAAAGAAGTAATTATTTAATGGTGGCTCATATTCTAATTAATAATATATGAATGAATAATTTCTTTATATTTCTCAAAAAGTAAATGTTTAATGGCTATTGAATGTTGTCTTTAAATTCCATTTGTTCTTTTTAATGTTGCTTACATTTTGCCCACGTATGTGGCTCATATTCTGATATTGCAAGCTAAACAATTCATTGAAGTGAATTTGCACCTTTAATCAAAACATAAAATCACACTGCAGAAATGGCATGTTGTAAAAATAAATGAAATAATAAACGAAGAAACAAAAAAAAATTACATTTGTATGTGGTTTTTGAAAATCTATCAATAAGGTGGACTTACGCCTCTAGTTGGTTTATTAATTTCCCCGTATTCATTTCTCCTTCTTAATTCAACTTGAAGCTCCACAAGGTCTATGTATTATGTAATTGCTAACCAATTCACAAAACAATAGATCCACGTCTTTGTCAAGTATCTCTGCAAAAAAGGTTTTGTCAAACTACATTAAATATACCAACTATGATTTGGAATAAGCAAACTATAAAAACATAAATATTGAATGTTTATAACCATTTTGTTCTTCATGGTTTGCTATATACTTTGCAATGTGTTTTATAGGAACAAAGTTGAATGCTTCTTAATCCGATTTGAAATCCTACAAGGTCCATGTTGTAACAACCCAAATTTCATATACCAAAATTTCTCTATACCTTGATAGTATAAAAAGGGATAATATGGTAAATCAAAGAGCATATTAAGTGACAATATGAGGTAATTAGAAATCTCACACAATATAGTTATTTGGTGTACAAGTTGAAGTTGCTGTCAATCTGATTTCCTGTTAAGGCAGTCAGATTGTGTGACACTTTTAAATTAGTAAATAATCTCCAAAAATTTTGAAATTTTTCAGAATAAAATTAGACATGATAAGATTTAATTTTATACGTCATATGGAATTTTTTAAGTTGAATACAAGGAGAAATGAATTTTTGAATTTTTTCCATTGAATTTAACATTTTTCTGGAGCAGACTTCAAAAAATAAAAATTCTGGAAATGATGAGATTCCAATTGGCTAAAGTTTATATTTTTTCATAAAACTATACTTAATAAGGGTCACATATGCTTTTGAACCACCCTGATTAAATATATATACAATTATATATGGATTTTTAAAGTTTGGTGACAAATCTGCCAATTTTTCAAGTATTGCAAAAATTAATGGTTATTTTGACCAAATAAATGTGATCTAAAAATTTTTATTAAATAAATTCAAAAAGGAGGACAGATGGAGCATGCAGAAATAATTATATAATTATTTATTCAATTTAAATACAATATATACAATAATTAACCAAGGCCTAATAGAATTATGCCAAGTTGATTCTAGAGACTTCTTCAAAATTCTGCCTTCTTGTTTATTTAAGGCCTTGGTCGGCCATTTGGGAAAGAATGAAGGAAAGGAAAATAGGAACAAGAGAAAGAGGAAGAGGAACAAGAGGAAGAGGAAGAGGAAGAGGAAGAGAAAGGGAGCTCTAAGTTCAAGTAATAAGGTAAGTACGTCAAAATCTCTGCTCAATCTTGTATTATAGCATTAGAAAATTCCCCTAAACCTCCATTCCTTCTTGAATTAGTTATATAATTAGCAAAAAACTTCAAGGAGGAAGGGGTAAAGTTTCGGCCAAGTAGAAAGGAAGAAAAAGAGGTGAGGTAAGTTACTCAAACTCTAAGATTCTTACCGATAACTGAGTTATAACTGTATTCTGACTGGATTCTGGATTGTTTTTGGTGTTTCTGTAAATCTGGGATGTCCATTTTCTAAGGGAAAATGTTGCCTAAATTTCTATTGATTATGTTAAATTTGAGATTGAATGATTAAACAAGTGGAATCAAGTGTCAACAAAGTGTTTTAAAGTTTAGAATCATGAAAATATGAATTTTCCTAAAACTTACCAAACTTTTGTCCAGAGTGAGAAACAAGGGATAGAGCTGAAATTTCATGATTCTAATGATTCTAAGATGTTTAGGATGGAAAATTATGTAAGGTTCATGTTGAAGGCAAAGTGAGAAAAAGCCTGGATTGTGAAATGACGATTTTGCCCCTAAAACCCCAAGTTTGGCTTGTCAAGGGAAAAATTGTGATTTGAGTTAGAATTGATCTGATCTGAGGTCAAATATGAGATTTACACATGAAAATATGGGGAATGGACCTAATTTGTAATTTTTAGAAAAGTACAAAATACCGGGGCCGGACCGGGTCCCAGGAGCATTTTGGTAAATTTTGTGATTTTGAAGGAAATGCTAAAGTTATGAGCTTTAAAGTGAACTAGACTTAAATAGTAGCTTAATTGTAACTATTTTGGTTAATTTTAGGATTGGATATCTGCATAGTGGGACCCACAAAGACTAACAAATTAGAACAAGAAAGGAACCCAAGTAGTAACTCTATCTTTCATATACTATGTAAATGTTAATATGTTTTGTTTGCCATGTTCTGTACAATATGCTGCAATTGTGGTGGATGAGATTATGTGATGTTGTTACCCATGGGATGTGAATATAAGTATATTGTGTGCAAGATGTTCACAATGATTTGTTATGTGGCCATAAGTATGCTGTGTGCAAGATGGTCACCGTGATCATAATTATGTTGTGTGCAAGGATGATCACGATATGATATGTGTGATCATAAATATGTTGTGTGCAGGATGATCACGATATGATATGTTGTGTGATCATAAGTATGTTGTGTGCAGGATGATCACTGTATGGTTGTTATTTGTGCAAGTTAGGAACAAACGATCATTTTGAACCCGGGCAAAATCATCGTCTGATTCATGAGCATTGTCTGGCATGTGCTTAGCATTTTGATTGCTACATCATGATAAATGCTGAATTACATGTTTATATTTCACATTTTATACGATTGATAGCATGTTACTACTGGGATTCGTTTGAATCTCATTCATTTCCTGTAAATTATATTTATCAGCTAAATATGACAATACCAAAGCAAAAGAGAAAGTAGTCTTTGGATGTTGAGAAGAATCAGTTGGAAAGATGTTTCTGCTGCTGAACAAATCAAGACTTATGTTTTACTTCTGGACTATGTAATAAGGAATACTTTAGATTTTCTGAAAAATCTTGTAATGTAATCAAAGATATTATATCAGTATGTTGTACTTATTCTGTATGCCTTTTGAACTTTGCGAAAATACTACATGAAATGTCTATAATCTGTGGGGTTTGACACATGTATCATGTAATTGACAACAAAATCACAGAGCACTACATCCACATATTTGTCAGGTATCTCTACAAAAAATGATTTTGTCAAAATATATTAAATACACCAACTACAATTCAGAATAACCAAAATACCAAAAATAAAAACATTTAAGGTTTCTATTTTGTAATATGGCTAAGAATCAACAAAAACCCAATTTTACGAGGTCAAATTAATTCCCCAAAATATTTTAAAATTAATAAGAATGCGGAAGCCTTATGGTCATGGTAAATACAAAGACATAACATGAGCTCCAGAAGTATAAAAGAGCCTTCAAGACTCACTCAATATGTGTCTTCCCTTTCTCCCTACTGAAATAATCACCTGGAAAAAGAACAAAAACAATAACCATAAGATCCAAAGATCTTTGTAACCATTGGTTATTTAGAAATATACATGTAAATCAAGATCGAGAACATACGGTTCAAATTCATAGTAAATTAATTATATTTCTTTATATAAAACCTTTCACAAACTAGTTCTCGATTTGGTTATCAAAACATCTTCCCAAAAAGGATTCCAAAACGATTGAACATCATTTCATTTTCCAAACATTCTTCATAAGAGATATCACATATATAACATGCCAAACAAATATTGATGCACAAATCATTCTTATTACCCTGACCACCCCCTTGTAACCATTGACTGGAGTCTGGAGCCATAACTAACACATAATACAACATAAATACATCCATTACATAATTTACAAATCATGAGGCGTCACCCTATCAAGGTCCCTAGCTTGTCATGATTACATCATGACTCCCATCCTTTTAAGAACACAACCAAGGAGGTGTTACTGTCCCTTAACCCGATCAAAGGAAAGGTGATACCAAGGACTCTAAGAATGTCCAAACTTATTAATATAATTTTAATTCAATATACAATTCTAAATAAAACCCTCCATAGGCACAACAAATCCCAAAACAGTTTGATATATACAAATATAAATATATAATCGACAAGTATATAAAAAAAATAACCAAGGTTACCTCTATTCCAAGCCTATTTTTACCAATATTTGAATGCTTCTAGTTTACTAACATCAAATAATTCAACTTCAAATCTCTTCTTCTTTCTCTCTTTTCTCGCCTATGCTCTCCCTCTCGCTGAATGTGCACCTTGTGCGTTTAAATAGAGAGGGGAGAGACGAAGGATTGGGGTGCATTATTGCACCATTCTTCCTTTTCAAAAAGGGTATATTTATTATAATAATATATTATTATAATATTATATATATAAATATATATGTTATGAAGATAGAGAAAGAGTAGGTAGGTATAAATAATTGTGGGCCCTATATATATATATATATATATATATATATATATATTGATTTATATAGACAAAAATACTTCTAGGTCTTTTCTAAACCTCATATTACTTAATAAATGACATCCTATGAATATTTATTTACTATTTAAAAATTTGGAATGTTACACATGAAATGTCTATATTCTGTGGGGTTTGACACATGTATCATGTAATTGACAACAAAATCACAGAGCATTAGATCCACATATTTGTCAGGTATCTCTACAAAAAATGATTTTGTCAAAATATATTAAATACACCAACTACAATTCAGAATAACCAAACTACCAAAAATAAAAACATTGAAGGTTTCTAACCAATTAGTTCTCCTATGGTTGCTATGATTTGTAATTTTTTATATATGAATAAAGTCTAATGGTTCCATAAGAATTTAGAAATATAAATTTTGAAAATATGTTTTGTTGTAGATTTGCTTTCAAATGTGTTAGGTTAGCTTATATTGGTCATTCTCAAAATTTTTAAAATGACAAATTTCACCCTCTTTGATCTCTTTTATGTAATGTCACTACTACAAAAGAGGCTTTTACTAACGCACATCTAATGTCGTTTCTTAAAGAAACGCCGTAGGTAATTATTTTTTTAAGGAAAAAAAATATTATAAGCTACGACGCTTCTATTATAAACGTCATAACTTAGTGGTATGATTGTATGTCACTTTCTTAATAAACGCCATACAATACCTTTTTTGTTTTTTTTAAATTAAGTATCATATATAGCACTTTATAGCAAAGCGTCATAGCTGGTGTGAATCCTAAAAGATTTAAAATTGTTCTCAACGTTAAATGCTTCTTAGCTTGTATAAATAATGAACATGTATGTACTTAGTCAACAAACTTTCCCACACTTATTTATTTCTAATGTTTTAATTAATTATGAATTAAAAAATTAAAAAAATAAATTAACTAAATCTAAATCTAAATCTAACTTTTTTATAATATTTTCCTTAACTAGTGACCTTGGATTCCCTGCCAAGGTTGAATAATTTGACATTGACAAGAGAATAATAATCTAAAGGCCACTCACGTGGCCTTCATAATATATATATGGCAGCTTTTGCCAAAAGGCAAAGCTGCCATATATAGCTAGCCTGCGTAATGTAGGCTAGCTATGCGCCTTATCTGACGCTTTATAAAAAACGCCGGATAAGGCAGCCGGCCAAGGTGTTACCCTTGGCCAGTGCTTCCTATAAAGCGTCGGCAAAGGATTCAGGGTCGGTGATTTTGCAAAAGCGCCGGCCAATGTTCTACCATGCCATGATTTGTGGCAAGCCCGAGGGAAGTGTCATAGAAGGTTCATGATTTCGTTCAATTTAAAAAATAATAAAATATAAAGCATCAGTGCTTTCAGAAATCCAAAAAGCGCTGTAGGTTGTTTTCATGGCACTGAAAGTTGTGCTGCTTGCTAAACGCCATAATATTTGTAAAAATAAGCATCGTTTATCGTATTTTTTGTTGTAGTGTGTTCTCACATTCTCCTCTACGTTACAAACCATAGGTAAAGAAACTTCATTATTAACATACCTGACATCCACCAAAATCTTTCTAGCGTTCCAAGGAGTATACAATGGGGCTTTCTTGTAGGAAACAAACTTCATCCAAAAATGTGTAATATAATGACCAATGAATCCTTTCGGACGTGGATGTTATTGAAACGATCTTGAAAAACATTTGTCATATTGTATTATTTTCTAGAACAAAAGTAAAATGAGTTGAAAGATTGCTTGCATGTGACCATAAACATGGATCATATATATCACTTATAGCTTATGACATATACATTAATATTTACAATTGATAAAGGCATATGAAAAGTATATAGTTGAGAATCAAATGAACTTACTTCACATTGACATTTACTATTTGTAGTTAATATTTAAGTGGCTTTTTATTTTTTGAACAATTCATAATTAACATTTAAATGGCTTTTCAAATATGGCACACTACTATTTAAGGGAGTGTGAAAGGGTGTGGCTAATAACTTTGACCTTCACAAACCTTTAATTACCCATATTATGACTCTTTGTTTCATTTAGTTTTTTTTTAATTATTATTATGGACAATTGTTGTTTAGTCTTGATTGAGGAAAACCATTAATTAACATCGTTAATGTTAATTTCTTTAGTAACAATGTTTCAATGGATGCCGTTAATAACAAAGTTTTTACAAGTTTTTAATAGATATAATAAAAAATAGATATCTCTATTGATTACATATATTAAGAAATTTTTCATCAAAATTTAGTTTCAAGGCACATAATATCATTTTAGTGACTTTAATGAGTTAGCATTCATTAGATGGTAATAACAGTGTTAAACAAGACTAAAAATGCACGTTATAGATTTAAAAGATTAAAATAAAACCTTATATAAATATAAAGGACCAAAATTTATGTACTCTAGCCTTCCCTTTTTAACATGAAGATTGAAGATTATGTTTGAATTAGTGTCTTTATCCTATACTTTAAAAAAACTATTGTATTTGATATATCTTAATATATTGTATCTGACATGTATACATATAGTGGTGGCTTGGTGGGTGGTGACACAGTTCTTTATAATGCAGGGGCCTTTGTTTCTGTTTTCTGTTATTTTTTTAAAGTATTTTTATAAATTTTTTTAAAAAAATAAGTTTTGAAAAAAGAACAAAAAAAATTGTTTGAATAGTTTCTTAATATTAAAATATACTTTTGAAGTGATGTGATGGTGGTTTTTCGCTCATGAGACATCAATAGTCGGCGCTAATAGTGTGGGGTTAATAATTAACCAAGGTGCTCAAGTTTGAGCCCCGGGAATACAGCAGCTTTAAAACTTGGTGGTAGCCTAGCCGCCCTCGGATTAGTCTGGGGTCGTTGACCGCCTGGAAGATGGCTTGCCCTAGAATACCGAAGGAGCAATCCAAAAAAAAAATAATAATTGACAGGCAGTGGCCTCAAATATAAGAAAACATATAAATTTTTTTTTAGTTTTTAATTTTTAAAAACAACTTTGAGCTTTTTTTTTTCAAAAACAACTTATAAAAAATGGTTTTTCAAACAAGTTTTATAATTTTTTGTTTTCAAAAATAAAATCAAACAACCCCTATTTCTCCCCTCCACTTTTTCTTAATAAAAAGAGAAAATGTTGTTAAAACAAACCATGTTTATAAGTTACATACAATTATAGCTAGAACTTAAATAAAATACATACGAAGTTATGAAATAGAGACATAGAAATAACTTTATTGTCGACAGTTGAGAAATCAAAAGGTCGAGCTATAGGATCTCCTACCAGGTGGTGTCGTCGAGCACTATAAGGGGTAAGGAGGGATATAAATGAAACATTTGTTAACTCGCAGAGATTCTCATATGAAATATAAAATTTATACTTCTTTTTATATGCATACTACATCATACATGATACAAGGAATGTTGCACAATTTAAAATACGTTTTAAGATATTTAACAATATTCATTATTCAAAGCAGAATAACATTTTGTCTACAGAATTTACATATTACACACGAAACAACACCCATATCGCACTACCATTGACATTTGCCTGCTTTAATTTGTTCATTTCCCATACAATTCAACTAAATGAAAATTCATCAAAAGCACAGAGAACGAACAAAATTCCTGTAACAAAAAAAAAAAAAAAGGGAAGAAAGAGGAAAAAAAGGAAATTACCAATTTACCATCCTCTGTAAAACCGAAGAGAAAATAAGTTCTTCAATTTCAAATCTAACTAACAAAAAGGAGATAAGTCAACTGCTGCGCCTCCCATCAGCTGCGTAGTGAGAGAGAGGCACCACCTCCTGCAACGGCGTCGAGATCGGCGTGGGAAGCGGAGAGTTTCGACAGACCGGGCATGAGCCATTGAGCTTGAGCCATGCATCGAGGCAAACAAGGTGGAAGAAATGGCGGCACTCCGGCATCATCCTCAGCATCTCGGAGTCCTTGTACTCACACAAACAGATAGAGCACGTGATATTATTATCGTCGGCTGCGGCGGAGGCAGAGGTCAGAGCATGCTTGGTGTAGGAGAACCTCGGGTAGGAGTTGATGACGTTAGGGGCGAGGCCGAGGGATGAAATGGAGTTATCATCGCGGTTGTGGTGGTGGTGGTCGTCGGCGACGAAGATGATGCGGGGGAGAATGATGCCGTCGGAGGCGGTCGGGGGAGAGGGAGGAGGCGGGGGAGGGTTAGGGCGGCAGCAGAGGTAGGAAGAGAGGAGGAGGGTGGAGAGGAGGAAGAGAAAGGCGAGGGCGATGGCGATGGAGTAGCCGAGGCCGATGTTGGAGAGGAAGGAGGTGGCGGCGGAGGAGGAGGAGGAGGAGGACATGAGGAGGAGGAGGAGGAGGAAGAAGAAGGGGGATATCCATTTGAGGGAGAGGAGAGAAATGAAGGGATGATAGTGCGGAGGTGGGTGGGAATTTCATCTGTTGCATTTAATACTGTGTTTTAGAGAGACAGAGAGAGAGAGAGAGAGGGATTGGTAATGACTAATGAGTAATGAATTAAGTGTGAAAGTTATGAGTTGAGGGGCATTTAATTAGAGAAGAGAAAAATTTGGCCTCTCTTTCTCCACTTGGCTTAGCCTTTGGAGGTTGTGAGTGGAGGGAAATATGGAGTATCAACTCAGCTGCACCTACAACCCTTATCTATCTTATTTTTTTAATCAAGTGCACCTCTTGCATTGTATCCTCTCTCAACTCTCAAGGTTAATGGGTTAAGTTATTGGAAAATCGCTCCTACATAATTTATTGCCCAAAAGGTATTTAGATTTAGTCAAGATATTGCTCCAAAGGTGTTTAGATTTAGTCAAGATTCATCATGTACAACCTATATGCAGGAGTGAGTTCAATTCTTCTTCAATTGCATGCAATAAAATTTTTAATGAAATAGTTATATATACACCGCTGAAAAAAATTGTTATACACAACTGAAAAAGGGTTGCAACCGTTCAAGTGTAATTCGGATGACTTTTAGAGAATAAATTTTGTAATGAAAGATATTTTTAGCAAATTTCTCAAATTAATATGCATGAAATACAATTTATAACAAATTGTTAAATTGATATGTGTGTGTGGCTACTGGTAATATATATATATATATATATATATATATATATATATATATATATATATATATATATATTCCTGTTGGTTAGGACAATTTTGAATGACATCCTTGTTGGGCGCACACACATATATATATACCCTTTTAATAATGGGAGAATGCTAAAAAAATACATTTTAAACTTCAAAATCTCGTTAACAAATTTGTTAATGAGATTAATAAGAATGGTAATGCAATTAACAAATTATTTTATTGTTAAATCACCTATTTGAGATTTTGAAGTTTAAATGGTATTTTTTTGGAATTCTCCCTTTAATAATCCTATTTATAGGGCACATTATTAATTTTTTTTATATAAATGTATACTTTTATTATCCTTCCCTTATTATTGTGTAAATTTTTATTTTATTAAAAAATTTGTAGTTAAATAGAAGTAAAGTTACAAAGTTATTATCTTTTAAGGTAGAGTTAATAAAATTTAAAGTTTATTTGTTGTTTATGTGAATATGCTGAAAATACCTTATAAATATTTAGGAAGTATATACATATGCAATAAATTCATTTTGCGTACAAAGGAGTGTTGATTCTCATTTTGTAATGTGGATGTACAAATTATATTCTACATAATGACAACAACTTATTACATATCTCTAAATTTACTTGGGTTTTTCTTTTGGTTTTTGGCGAAAAACTCAATTATGCATTTAATACCACCAACGATAAATATCTGCTATTGAAGAAAAATGGGAGGAATTACTTGTTGCTTACTTGCTTTTGTGTCATATTTGCAAGTATATTTCATTTTCATTTCATGTTGATGGTGGCTTTTAAGGTTGTGATCAATAGTTACAAAGATGAAAGCAACTTGGTGAGATTTTTCTTGCGTGGTTGCTCCAAATCGTCACCGGGATCGCAAAAAAATTGATATTCTAATTCTTTAACTTTTAAGTATTTAAAAAGAAATTACTGACGGGGCTGGTACAATATTAATTTGATATTAAACTGTACTTTTATGTCCTTAAAAAACGTGTGTTTATTTTTAATATAAGACTTAATTAATTTTTTTTAATAGATTAAAGAAGTTAAATAAATAACTTAATTATAGTATATGTATATTATTAGATTATATATTAGTTTATAGGTGAAATAACTTTAGTTTAATTTAAAAATGATAAATATAAATATTTTAAAATAATATATTTAAATTTTCTAATCTCTTTAAAAAAAATTCAAAATCTTATATTAAGGAGAAGGGGAAATATATTCTTATTAATGCCCACATTTTGATTTTAGATAGATTCTACCTTGCTCACTTTTCAAAAATTATAAACTTTTCGTTTTGGGAAAGCTAGGGCTGCTAAAACAAGTAGAGTAAAGCGAAAGGAAGGGAAGAAATTAAATATACTCTACGACTGTGATTAAATCAATATAGAAATTGATTATAAACTCTCTCTAATATTTATTATATGCCTTACATAATCCTAAACAATCCAACACATACTTAAAAAAAGGTTTCATTCATGATTTCAATCTTTTCATAACATCATGTATCTTGGCTTGTTTACATTTTTTTTTTGTGGAAGCATATATCTTGGCTTTTTATCGTGCATGAACCATGGTTATCAAAATCGGACTGGTTGGTTTGAGCTAGAAATTGGAGAATCAATCACTTAACTGGTCTGGTTCGGTTGGTTTGACCGGTTCAATATCTTTTATTTAAAAAATAATTTTATTCATTTTTCTATTTTTATTTAGAATTTCATATCAACAACACTGAAATCTTTACTTTCTCATCGGTCTCTAATATGACGTATTGACTCTTGACCCACTACCTCGACCCGTTCAATGGCATGTCCGAATTCAATAACCTTAGTATGAACATGGTGGGACATGTTTTTAGTTTAAAATCTTTCTTCATTAAAAAAAAAAGTTATTGCTGTTTCAAATTTTGAGAAAGTTGGGAGGGATAAAAATTCTTTAGGTTGTAAGTCTAAACAAACTAACTAGTATCTACAACTGTAAGATGTATATGTAAATTAAATCTAATTTTTTAATGCAGTCATTTGTTACAAATTGTGAGGAATTAATTATATTTATGACGTTGAAACTTAGTTAGTGGATTAAATATCATAATATATTTTATATGATAAAATTATTAAACTCTGTCTAATGACAAATCATTAAATTAAAGCAATTTGAGTATATAATAAGAAGGACTGAGGAAGTGACATTATTTGTATATGGAATTCAAAAGGTAAATCCTGTCAAATTCAACCACACACAGAAATTTAATTTAGTTTTTAATACAAAAATTGGAATTAGAAACATTAATAGAAATTGTAAAATTCAAAGCCAATATCATCACTAGCAATCAATTAATTAGAGTGTCAAGGGGTCAAAGCTATAGTCAAATAGGAGTATATAAAAAATGAGTTGTTGCCAATTGTGAGGAATATACTTTGTTTTTTCAACTGCAAACATGCATTTTCTTTAACAGAGAGTACAACTACAACAAGAAATTATGGGGGAAAACATAAAACAAACAAATATGTTGGAATATACCTAATGTGAAACGGGTTATTATGTAAATAAGGAATAATATGAGTTTAAATATGAAGTTTTAGCTTTATGATTGAAAATTTAAATTAGAGTAACTACCCATATTGATTGTATCGGTTAGTGGAAGTTAGTTTTGATTGATAGAGAAACTCTCTTGTAACTTCTCTCTTAGGATCTCTTCTTCCTCTATAGTGCATCTACAGTATAACATGATGAGAAGAGTCTATATTGGTGCTCTGACGTTGCGTGAATCAATGAATGAATTCCAAGTATGTACAAAATCCTTCAAAATCAAATAATACAGAAAAAAGTTAAACAAATTATGGAGAAAGTAGAAACCAACACACATACACCCGAAACTCCCCCAACCAACAGGACAGCCTCTCATCAAGAGGCAATTTATATAATAATAACTTTCATAGCTTGCAAATTGCATGTTTTATTGTAGACTTTATTAAGTGTATTAAGGTATTGATGATGATAAATTGAATGCACATGATGATGATGATGATGATGATGCAAAAGCATTATAGTCAAAAGTTCACATGATGTCCCAACCATAAGATTAACAAAATTGTATAAATTAAATATGATGCAATGGAAGGTGTGTTAAAGGGGTTTCCACCTTATTTAGGAATTGTGTGATTTTATGACAGCAAGGAGCATTGAAAATTCAACACATCCCCATAATGTTGGTGGATTATATTATAAGAAGTTATGGCAACATAAATCTAAATGGTGAGATTTAATATCCTGAATTTTGGGACTAGAGGCATAAGATTAAGCCTGGATTAAGTGAACTGCTAAGCCCCGGTTTAGCAAATGTCACTATGAGGTATGTTTAAATTCCCTAAAATTCCTTTATATCATTGGATATTAAAATGAATTATATTAGTGAGCTAAAGAGCTCGGGGAATAACAAAAAGAGGTGATTGGAAGTCACACACGATATAGTAAAGTGGAACATAAAGTAATTTTGCTATCAGTAAAATTCTCGGTATGACAGTGATGAATGTGTGACATGTTTCGATGAGTAAATGATGGTGAAAAGTTATGAAAATTTCTAGAATGAAATTATACTTATCAAGCTTTAATTTGATAGGTCATATAATTCATTTGGAGTTATACACAAAGAGAAATGAATTTTCGAAGTTAGCCCAGCGAAATTAATTATTTTCTGGGACATCATTCAAAGATTAAAATTATGGAAAGAGTAAACTTCCAATTGGCCAAATTTTATATTTTTCCTTAAAACTAGACTCAATAAGGGTCGTATAGCCTTTGGAATCACTCCAATTGGATATCTACACAATTAGATATGAATTTTAAAAGTTTAATGAAAATTCTGCCCGATTAAGCATTTTGTGCGGAAATTGTAATTTTGGGCCAATAGGGAGCTGACACGTGGCAGATGAGAAAACTGACCCATTTAATCATTAAATCACCATCTTCCTCAGCATTTTGACGGAGAAAAAAACGGATCAGAAGAGAGAGAGAGAGATGAATATGGAGAAAGAAAAGAAAAAAAATTCTTTTCTCCGAAACACTGCAGAAACGGCATCCTCTCTCAAAGTACCCTTCAGAAAACTTTTTCTACTCATCGAGATCTTTATTCCTACGGTTTCATATTTTCATTTGGAGGTGGTTGGCGCCGTCTCTCCTTCCGGAGTGTTGCCGGAATTCCAAACCGTTTGTGGAAACGAGTAGAGGTAAGCGTAAGCTTCCTTTTTAACCGATTGGTTTGTCGTTTGGATGAGTATAGAGAAAGTTGGGTACTATTCATGCTGATTTAAATTAGTGTTTTGAATGGCTAAACGATGTCCAATAGATGTATAAATAGCTAATCACTTGATTAGGAGTAGTAAGGAAGTGATTAGGCAAGAGAAATCGAAGAAACAACAAACTCTTTCTGAGAATCCAATTTCCTTCTGTTTCTTCCTTGTATTGTTTCGTGTAGGAGGAGTTGGAATTTGATGATTTTGATGCTTCCATTGGATTTAGGAGGAAAAATTGTGTGGGTATACAAGTGTTCATGAATTTTGGATACTTGTACATGAATTTAGAAGTTTTAGAAGTTAAAGGGTAAATGCTGTGTATTCCGTTTTCTGGAGGCAGTGTTATGGTAACGTATTTTTAAGTGGACAAATGTTATCCAATGACCATGAAACTCTCCATTTTGAAAGTAGACACATAGACCTTTAATCGGATAGGTCATAATGATCAATTGGATTTTTGTGTATCTAGATATGAATTTTTGAATGTCTGCCCTGTTTTCTGAAAGAACATCTGAAACAGTCGGTGTTTGGAAAATTTCTGGGAATGGTGTAGTAGTGGCGTTTAAAATCGAGTATTTTTATGTAAAACTAAACTTAAAGGGCTTCAATTAGAGCTTTGAACCACCTCAATTGGAGTTCTATAGAATTAATTATGATTTTTCAAAGTTTGGTCAAAAATGCTGGTAGATTGAGTACCATGCGAATTTAAGTACGAAATTGGCCAAATATAATTGGAACGAACTCCAAGGGTGAAAGTAAGCCTATAGGGCTAATGTGGGCCATTGGGTATTCAATTTTCATGGCTCTAATGATGTTATCACTTACCTAGGGCCATGAAGTGACAAAGAAGAAGTAATGGTTGGCGGATCAAGGGACAAGAAGAGAATGACATAAAGTCCACCAGGTAGTGAACTTACATTTTCTGCATGTATGTGATATGTATGTCTTGCATTGATTATGTGACTGCTTTGCCTATTTGTGTGGAACATGTATGATTGGTTGAAGCTCTGTTATATTTGTGCAATGGCCATATGTATGTCATAACATCGAGCATGCAGCATGTCATTATGTTGGCATGAAATAGTGTAGGCAAGCATGTCATGCATTCATATATATCTGGCATGCATAGTGGTAATGTTTGCTATTGAGATTCTCTCGAATCTCACTCCTCCTAAACAACCATTCAGACAGGTGAGCATTGGAAACGTGCTGAGATCAGAAAAGAGGTATGCACGAAAATGACTGTTGCTGGTTGTTTGAAGGTCTGTAAATATTGTGTAAACCCCTGGTGGGGAAACTTTTGTATTATAATCAAGTAATATTGTATTAATATTATCAGTATATTCATGATATTCATGTGTGCCCACTGAACTACGCATTGCTACTCTGAGTAAGGTCAGTAATAAGGGATATATGAGACGGGTCTTTACATGAGACATAAAAGAAATACTATTCCCCGTTGATTAGCAGAGGCTTATCCTAATTAGGTTTGTTTCATATAAGTGCTCCACAAACGT
This sequence comes from Albizia julibrissin, assembly GCA_037074505.1. Classification (NCBI taxonomy): domain Eukaryota; kingdom Viridiplantae; phylum Streptophyta; class Magnoliopsida; order Fabales; family Fabaceae; genus Albizia; species Albizia julibrissin. The sequence continues at coordinate 2,109,363 of CM073487.1, read as the reverse complement.
TGACAATCCAATCACCAACTATACTGCACCTAAAACTTCGGCCAACCTAAGCTTAATTAATACTCCCTTCGATCCATAAATAATTCACTAGAATAAAAAAATAGCAGTTAACTCATTACGTATGTTTTAAATTGAAATTTTTTTCTAACTTTACCTATATTAAATTAGGTTTCAAATGAGAGAGAAAACTAAAAAAGTCACATTTAAGCATAACTACATGGGCAAAATTTATAAATAAGCATTAATGATTCTCTAAATGATTTATATTGTCGACCAAGACATTCTCTTATAAGTGACTTATATTGTGAACCGGATGCGTTATGTATATATATGTATCACACTAAGTAGGATTTTCTTTTAAGGGATTGAAAACTGTTTTTATTTGAGGCATTTGAGCCCACTTTAATCTGGTAACAAATTAAAACCTCTTTATCCTTAATGGTCTATATACAGATTCAAATATATACAAGGCAGATGGTAGAGTAAGGGACTTGTTATGGAAGCTGGAATTGCCTCAAAGAGTTGTTCTTGTTTGGAGATAATTAAATATGCAGTAGCTAGATCAATTGCTTGCATGGAGTCAGATAAGAGGATGATGGTATATTTTTAATCAAGTTATTAAAAGGATGAGAGTTATGGAAGGGAAGGGAAAAGCTTCATCAATTTGTGAACAAGTGGGCGCAATTCCTGAATCCAACAAACAGAAAATGAAGACTTACTTGGCCCACCTGGCTTTTTTCCCCTGATTTATCAATAGTCTTTGTTCATAGCAACAGGAGGAGTTGTTAATCCCTCACAACAATGTGATGAACCAATATTATATAACTCCTTTTTCCAGGCCATTAAATATATATACTGTCTATATATATGTGTGTGTGTGTCCATATCTCAAAGGACAGAATTTTAATCATATCTCTTGGAGGCAATTCTTGAAGAAATTAGACATTTTTAATGAACTTTCACTCTTCCTCTTGTTTTTGGTTTCAACACTTGGAATATCTTTGGTCCTGTAATGAAGGATAATCATATATATTGGTCCTTTCATCTTACCAGGAAGAAAAATGAAGAAGAAGAACTAATTTTACATTTGCTACTTTAATTAATTAGCAAACAATGTATGTATTGTATCAAAAATTAATCACCAAATCGAATATTCAATCATCAACTTCAAATCATTGATCGCAGGACTACGACTAAGACGACGGCGTGGCCCATGGCAACGACGGCGAGTCACGACACACAGGACACGACCAACTAATCCTCAGCCATTCATCAATGCATTTAAGGTGAAAGTAATGCCCACATTGTGGCATCATCCTCATCGTCTCTGACTCCAAATACTCGCACATGCAAATCGGACATGTCGTGTTGTTCTGGTGGTCATCGTGTTTCTTATCACCGTACATGAAACACGGGTACGAGTTGATGGCGGCTTCAATGTCGGCATTATTTTGGACAAGGTTCTCTTCGTCGTCATGGTGGTGGTGGTCGACCGGATTACTATTATTAGGAGTTGAGTTAGGGACACCGCCGCCGTCGAGTTGGCTGCGGTGTTGATGGTTGTCGTGGTCGTGGTAGCGGCGATAAATGGAGATACAAAGCCAGTAGACGAGGAAGACGATGATGACGATGATGAGTGCCTTGGTGAACAAGGAACCCACGCTGAGGTCATTGATGAAAGTAGCCACGGCGTCATCCTGCAAGTTGTAGTTGTTGTCATCGGGGGCGGCTAGGAGGGAGGGTTCCGGCTCCGGCGGAGACATGGGGATTAAGGGAGGGGTTAGAAAGAGAAAAAAAGAGAGGGCATAGTAACAAAATATATAATAGGAAGAGACAACGCGAGAAACCCCAGAAAGGTCAAACCGAGAAACAATAGAGTATAGGCAGTTATGTTCTGTTTGTCAAATCATCAAATAGGTGCAAGCCATTTGCATGTTGTTTGTAACAGAATCTGTAAAGTGCTTAATTTTATAGCTCGTTGTTTCCAGTTGATTATCGTTGTTATCATTGACTAGCTATCAAATATTGAATTTTACATTTTTAGTTCTATTCAAGGGGAAAAATTGTAGTCTTGTTACTTTAGTCTGTTAAATTTTTTTTTTATAATTAAGTTTCATTATAACTAAGTTTTTAATTAAATTATTCAAATGTCTTCTTTTATCCAATACCAAAGCGTCGACAAACATGCCAACACTTTCTTGTTAGGTTCTGTTTGGAAACACGGTGAAACCATCAAAACGTATGGTCTAAGGTAAAAGCCCAGTGGATGAGGTGAATGAGTGTTTGGGTCCACGATCAACTTCACTGTGCTTTTATTCTCATTGCTACTTCTAATAGAAGCCCAAAGTCATAGCTTAATCCTGCCGCACCGTAAGTTCATTTGGAGATATCTCAGCTCGCTCTCGACACTCTCTTCTCCAGCAAAGTCCTCGTCATTTTCGGCTTCACTGCTTATTGGTCGGCACTCCCTTAAACTATGACGGTGGCTTGTGTCTATGGATCTGGTGAGCAGCGTTGTGGTTGTTCGTGGCTAGAGGGTGGCGAGACGACGTTCTTGTGACTTGTTCTTTGGCCATTGGCGGAAAATTTCCCAACTCATATTCCTGGGAGTGGCAACGATGTGTTTTGCTCCTTGCATGTCGATGGTTTCAGTGATCTTAGGGTGAATCTGGTTAGATTGCGTTAGGGTTTGGTGGAGGCAACATGGTGGTTATCGAATCTGTGTATTCTTGGCGTTTTCACCATCGCCATCTGTTGGGGTTTCCATGTGTTGGCCAGATCCGTGGTTGGAGGACCTGATCTGTGGTCGCCGGATATTGTTGGTTGGCCGAAAAATTTCAAACTCGCCGGAGCTGTAGCCTTCAAGTGGGTCAGTCATTTGATATTTTTTGGTTTTTGATGGTTTTTTTTGCGATATTGGCGTTACACCTGTTTTTTTCCTCCCATTTGCTATCACCTATATGTTCCCTTCGCCTAAGGCCACTGTTGCACAACGTCACAGTGGCCGACGTTACTGTAGCTACCGAAAACGAAGCTCTGTTGTTCTTGTTTTTGCTATAACTGTGTTTTTGTTCTTCTTTTTCCTATAACTCTGTTATTGTTTTGCCGAAAATGTGTGTGAAAGAAGCATCATGATCGTGTTTCTGCTATTCCTGCCTCACCTTTCATAAAAGCATCATCATGGTAAAATCTTATATTACTCATCACCCGAATATTTACTGAACTAATCAAAGACGCTCTTTTTTTAATATCATTTTTCTTTTCTCATCCATTTCCCTGTTGCCAATTTCATTCTCTCTCTCTATACTGTAGCTACCAAAAACGAAGCTTTGTTGTTCTTGTTTTGTCGAAAACAAACCTATAAACTTTTATAGAAGTTGTTTATGTGTGGGGAGTGGTTTAGATATGGAAGTGCATGTGGTTGTTGGAAATAATTGTCAGGAGTCTTTCAATATCTGCTGTTATGACATTTGCTATACTAAACTCTTTCAATATTTGATTCCTCCTATATGCTATGTAAAGAAAAGCATATAGAGATTGAGAGTTGAATAGAAAATAGGACGTAGTTCATAGAGTAAGTGTTCAAACTTTTATTCTTATTTTTAATCTCTGATGAAATTTTGGTTTTGCTAAACATTTGGTTTTGAATTGATAGTGTGGAATTTGTTCACCTGGATTTAATAGAATTCAATAAAAAAATATATGGAGAATAGTTTTTTTGGTAAGTTTCAGTGTTTAGATTTATGGACAAATAAAAATAATGTAATAGTCTAAAATAAAGATAGTCGAACATATGTAGTAGTATCTGACATGATTCGCCATGCAATAGATAAATTACATTTTAATTTGGATAGCACAATCTGTTGCAGTTGTTGTTCACCAAGGTTGAACAAGGGGTGAGATTTTTAGAACTGAATTTAATGAAATAGATAGAAAAATTAAAATTTTTAGAATAAAATATGTGTGTGTATTCTCAATTATCATAAAGAAACAATAAACTGTAATTGCATAGTTAATATATGTTTTCCTGAACTTGTTCATAGTTGACATAGAAGTATGAACAAGGACAAAAGTAAGGCAACATGGGATATAGGTACCACGGGGGTTTTCATACACGAATGCCTTGATTAAATATACAAGAAACAACGACTAGGATCGTCATTCATAAAGGATGGGTGGAAGAACATTTTGTGCTCATTTAATAAGAAAATAGCACAATCATATGACAAGAAGCAGTTGAAAAATAGGTTAGATAGCCTAAGGAAAGAATGGAAGGCATGTTATACGTTATTCTCCAGAGAGATGGGTATAACTTTTGACTCTGCGAAGAATATGGTGATTGCAGAAGATGAGTGGTGGGATATGAAAATATCGGTAATAATTCCTTCTTATCATTGTTATTGTTGTTGTTGTTGTTATTGTTGTTGTTTTTAAATGTATTGTCATTATTATATGCATACAGGAGAATGGAGACTACGCCAAGTATAGGTACAAAGGCCTCATGTTCGTAAAAGAATTGGAGATACTTTTTAAGGATGTTATGGCATCGGGCAATAGAATGTTCACACCGTATTAACACATCAGATGTCACTAGCTGATGACGACGACGACATCTACCGACCCACAATGGGTGTAGAAGAAGGTTCAGGAGATCGTGATGAAGATCTTGTACATCCTAGTACTGAAGCTAGTGTAGGAGTGACAGCTGGTTTGGAGGGAATTACCTTGGCAACAAACACTCCACCTCGCAAGCAATTGTAGATGCAGTTAGTAGGATAGCTGACGCATCTCAAGATAGAACAGATGCTCTAAAAAAGATCGTAATGAATGATCTACAAGTGAGTGATGTCATAAAAGAATTACTGAGGATTCCAAAAGTTACTAATGACATGGACTTTCGCTGCCGATGTTGTAATATGATAATGCACCAGATTGCTCGCGACACGTATGTTGGGCTAAAAGAAGATAAAGAGGCTTTGCTTGACTGGTTGCGCGAACATGCTTACAACACCCCTAAACTTCAGAAACCCCCGACTCGCTGAACTCTACTTTATGTCACTTTTTAAAACTTTGTAATGTATAATTAAAACATATCGTTAGGCCATTCTATGCCAATTGTGAATGTTACTAACCTTTGGTATATGACGTTGATTTTCAATTTGCACAGTGTTATAATTGTATTTGATTTCAGACAATCCTACCACTCGCACAGGTTACATCGTTCATGGCAAGTTCGAGTCGTGAGGATATTTCTGAGGAAACGGAGGAAGTAGGATCATCTCGTACAGATAGAAGGTCCCAACTCATTTCCATTATAGATCAAGAGATGATAGAGTATGAGCAGGTGGATGCCTTAATGGCTCAATATATCGTGCTTTATGTTTGCAAAGAACCCAGTAGAACTAGTAAGCAAACAGGTGCACAATGGGTGCAAGAGGTGCTGGAAGGCCATGATAGAACATAAGGAAATAGAAGAAATGGTAGCCATGTTCTTATATATAGTTGGACATGCACAAGGAAATAGAATCATACAAGAACGATTTCAAAATTATGGAGAAACTGTCCACAGGATCATCCATAGGGTTTTAGAAGCTTGTGTGAACCTATTGGCAGAAATCATCAAACCGCTTGATCCTGAGTTCCGTGATTGTCACCCAAAAATCTTAAACAATCAGCGATATTATCCATATTTCAAGGATGCAATAGGAGTAATTGATGGAACTCATATCAGGTGTGTGGTCAACGAGTTTGAAAAAGAGAAATATATTGGCAGAAAGGGATATCCGACACATAATATCATGGTCGTATGTGATTGAGACATGTGCTTTACTTTTGTGTTGGCAGGGTAGGAGGGAACTGCACATGATGCTCATATCTTCCAAATTGCTATCTCTACTCCATCTATGAATTTCTCCATTCCACTTGAAGGTATCTCTTCAATACCTGCACCTACATTATGTGTTTGCTTGTTTTTTTCCTCACATTCACTATAATTTTATACTGTTAAAGAAAAATGTGTATTTATTAGGCAAATATTATTTGGTCGACGCTGGCTACACAATACCAATCGGATATCTTGGTCCATATAAACGTGAGCGTTATCACATTCCAAACTTCAGGTGACACTAGGGATTTACAACTCCGAACGAGGTGTTCAATTATTATCATTCAAGCTTGAGGACCATTATCGAAATGAGGTTTGGAGTTTGGAAAAATAGATTTAAGCTATTGGGGGAAATAAAGCCATTTAGCTTTGAAACACAAGTCTATATTGTTTGTGCAACCTTGGATATACATAATCTTATTTGCAGAAATTCCCAAACAGATGCGGATTTTCAACAAGCTGAAACAGGGGGATGGATTTGTTGAAGGTAATAATGATCCAGCAGATGTAGCATCCGCATCAATTATCCGTAGATTATCTTCAACACACATGACTCATGTTCATGAAACAATAAAAAACGAACTTGTTAAGGGTAGATAATCCAATTATGATCCACTTCATGTATGACATTCAGATTGAAATCTATATTTATCCTTTTTAATTAAGTATTTCAGTATATTTTTCTTCGTTTTCAATAATAATTGAACTTTTTTTATTTTATAAAATTTAATTTATATTTTTTTACATTAATTATAACAATACACACACACACACACACTATTCAATAAGGTTCATGCCCTTTTCAGTCATTTTCCACTTAAACCGGCTTTCAAACGCTAATCCAAACATGTTCAAGATTAGAAAAAAAAACCACTTCTACCACCGCCAATCCAAACACAAATCATATTTACAATCTGACTTTTTTTCAACCTGACTTCTGTAAAAGTCAGATTGAAAAAAAAAATATTTCTCCACCGCTAATTCAAACAAGCACTTAAACAATAAAAAATGACTACGTTGGCAAAAAAATAAAGAATGATGAGAGCATGTTCAATGAGACTATGTTGGCACTCATTAGAATATGTATGGGCAGGTCCAATGTTTAACATGTAAAAAAAAAAAAAACGAAACGAAAGAAAACCTGCACATCAATATCAGAATCAACTAGTGATCACCCCAAACATCTATTGACATGAGAGCTCTCATTTAATTTGAAGGTTATAAGTTCTATCTCTTGTAACTGCTTCAAGCTATCAGTGCTTACCCAGCTACCCTTTTAAATATAAAAAAAGAATTAATCAATCATTGTCAGTAATATTATAGTTTAATGACATAAAAACTCCATATTAGTAGAAGGTTAACATGTCACGAGTTTAATCTCACTTGTAATATTAAATTTTAATGTCTACCCCTCTAAATATACATAGAAAAAAGGAATTAATTAGTCACAAATCATTAGGCCCAGTCGTCATCAAAACTATGATGGTTAGGGGATGAGGTTTTTTATTTTAAATTAGGGCATTTAGATAATTATATTTTAGAACTTATTCATACTCAAGGAATGTAGGAGCTGAGTATATCTTTGTGTATTTGATGAGGCTTTAGAACAATTGATAAGCTTTTTTGTAGAACTGTAAAGTAGTTTTTATTCTAGTTTAGCCTCATCTTCAAAGTCATGTATGTTGTATGAGGCTCTGTTTGAATTAATATTTAAAAAGTATATTTATATAAATTGATATAAAATTTATCTCATATATTTCACATGCACATTATAAATTATATTTAAAAAAAGTATAGACCGCTAATCAAACATCAACCAAGTCATGGAGACGAGGAAATAGTGTGTTTTTAGCTAATACTGGTGTGTGCTATTCTATTAGATGAGCCGTCTCTGTCAATTCCCCAAAAAAAGTGAAAAAGAAAAAAAGAAAAAGCGCTGAGCCATCGACATTGGACAAAAGGTCCAAATACATGAAGGACAAAGTTTAGTTAAAGACTGTGAAATTCAAAATTTCACAAGGTGGGCAATCGTTAGAACTACCAGTTGTTACCAGAATATTTTTATTAATGAAAGACCTCATGACATTTTTAATAAATATATACGCATAATAATTTACTTTGAAGCTTTATTAATCACAATTCACATGGACATGACTTTGTTCCTAATTTTTTTAGTTTGGCTTTCAAATCACACAAAGTATAATCTGTTTATATTTATTACCAACAATCTAAACTATGATGCGGGTCATGACTTGAAGATTGAACACTGTTTTTTTTTTTTTGGAATGAAGATATGGATTTTATTTTAAGAATATGGCCCGTCACTTTCATTTCAGGTACACCGTAATTATTACAAATCTTATGTTTAAGGAACGCAAGTTTAGTTTTTTCCCTACTTTTTTTAAAAATTATATTAGAGAATCTATCTTGTTTTATTATAGGGGCAAATGGTATTTTTGTCCCGGTAGTATTGGCTTAAGGACAATTTCACCCCTAAAGTTTCATGGGCAATGTTGCCCTGGAAGTTTCATATGTGGACAATTTTGCCTCAGAAGTTTCAAATGTGAGGCAATTTTGCCATGACCGTTATCCTAGTTAAGTTTGATCGTTAGTTGACCAAATTGAGGGGCAAATTTGCTCCTAAGTGAAAAATTTTAGGACAAATTTGGTCATAAATTGAAACTTTTAGGTGGAGCTGGGAAAACGGGTCGAGTTTGTTAGGTTGGCCTATTTAAGCCTTGAATTTGTAAGGGCCGGACTTAAGATTTTTGTCTCAAAAGTGAAAGCGAGCCTAAAAGGGCCGACCCTGTAGGGCCGATGGCCTAAAACTGCCCTAGAAGTAGAGCTAGGAAAAAGGGTCAGCTTGGCCCTACAGGGCCGAAACTATTTTAATAATTTTTACTATTTTTTTAGTTTTTAAAGCATTTGCGAGGAGAGAATGAGAGGCGTCGCTCCTGGATTCGGTGACTCTCGAGACTACTGTGACTGTGAGAATATGAGGGAGTGAGGCAGTGAGCTGAGTGTAGAGATGAAGAGACGATTCGTGGGCAAGGACATGAGGTGCCAAGGTGAGCGAGTGAGAGTCTGTAATGGCCAATTGCCTAACCTAACCGGCTAACCTAATTGTCAATTGGAATGACAAACAACCGACTAGGACAAGGATACTGGTCACTTGGTAATTGGGTATTAAAAAAAATTCGGGTCAAACTGGACCAGACCAAGGGGTCTGAGCCCTTAGCCCAATGTCCAATCCGACTCGATTAGATCAGTCTAGTCTAGTCTGTTTAAAGTGCCTCAGACCATTTTGTTTTGTTTCTGACCGGGTTGGATTGGTCTACCTAAGCCACCATACTTTTTGGATATCCCTAATACGTACAGTTTACACCCTAATTTTAATAATATTTATGTTTTAAATTAGGACTTATATTATTATAATTTTAAAAAAAACTAAAAAAATAGTAAAAATTATTAAAATAACTTCAGCCCAGTAGGGCCGGGCCAACCCTTTTTCCCAACTCTACTTTCAGCGATTTTTTTAGGCCCGCTTTCACTTTTGAGACAAAAATCTTAAGCTCGGCCCTTACAAATTTAGGGCCTAAATAGGCTGGTTGACAAGCTCGGCCCATTTTCCCGACTCTACCTGAAAGTTTCAACTTAAAACCAAATTTTCTTTAGAAGTTTTCATTTAGGAGCAAATTTGTCCCTCAATTTGGTCAACTAACAGTTAAACTTAACTGGGATAACGGTAAGGGCAAAATTACTCTACATTTGAAACTTCCAGGGCAAAATTGCCCACATATGAAACTTCTGAGACAAAATTACCCCAAATGAAACTTTCAAAATGAAATTAGCCCTAAGCCAATACTTTCAAGACAAAAATATCCTACAACCCTTTATTATAACATATATTCTTCAATTCTGGATTTCTTCCCACTTTTTTCGTCCCTTCCGTCCTACTTTATTCCGTTCCCCAGCTGTCGGTTGGGAATATGATAAACTTACGCGTTTTTAGCACCTCTTGACTTTTTCAATTAATTTCACTTGAATATAGTCACATAGTAAAATTGGAAATTTTGTTATTACTATGAGAATTTAACATAAAAAAAACAGTATTTTCTTTAACGACATCCTAAATTCCGATTTTTGCTAACAAAGAGACTAAAAATTAAAAGAATTTATATAATTCCACTCAAAATACTTGAGCAAATTGGATGCATTAACTTTTTTTAAAAAAAAAAAGTTATTGACCAAGAAAAGGTAAAGATAGACCCACTTTGAACACGTAGGTCCCACACCCTCTTTCCAAGTTCCAACTCTCCTGGTTCATCTTACTTGAAGGATTCGGTGTGTCTGATCCATAAACATTCGAAGATGAACTGATGAAGGGAATTAACATCGTAAATAAATAAATAAAAATAAAAAACTGCAATATTCACTAGAGAGTGAAAAGATTGAAACAGAAACACCACTAGCAGTTATTTATCTAATCAAAAAAAAAAATCAAGTCTAAAGTTTAACCTTACGCTTACAATTCATATCCTTGACCGATTGACCACGAATATCAATAGTCAAAGAGCAATTCATATTGATGTCCACATGTTTCTTCACGATATTCCAAATATTCACTCTTCCCGGAACTATTGAGAAGCTCGTCATGTTCATCTCACCGCCGGTGATGTCCGAGTAGAGCCCTGAGCTGCTTACAAGGCGGTCCGCCATGACGTCCACCGTGAGATTCATCGGAAACGTGCTCCGTGCCTTCGCCTGTCCCGGCGGCCCATATGCCTCCGCCACCGTGGTGCCGTGGTAGTCCATGGTGGTGGTGGTGTTGTCGAACCGGAAGGTCACCGCATTAGGATTCTCGATCGACATGGCCACCGCGAGAGTCATATTAACCCTAACTTGAATCCGAGGCACTGCATCGAGCTTGAGATCCAGATTTGTGACTTTGACCTGATTCATTGTTACTTTGGGATCTTTGACCTTAAATACTGTAAATATTAAGATGATGATGATCACTATAATTACGAGCAGAAGCGAGAGTGATATACATCCACACCATTTTATTCTTCTCCGACGAGCTTCCTTATCGGCGCCGCCTCCCAAAGCTGCGGCTAGGGGCTGGGCTTGATCAGGCTCGCCCATGGATGACCGGAGAAAAGAAAGAAGGAATTGAATGTCTATGCCAAAGACTAAGGCGAATGAATTTATATGGTGGGTGAGAATAATATCTATCTATCTATATATATATATATATTATACACACACACAACAAATTAGTTAATTGAGTCAATTGTCAGCAATACTAAAGTTTCTTGACTTCCTTCTATTTGTTATGGAATGGGAAATAAACTTGGAAACTGACTTCTATTGGACCACGGGATAAAATTTCGATGATCTAAATTTTAGGAATTCTTATTTAATTTATTTTTCTTTAAAAAAACCTGTTGAGTGATCTAGATTTTTTGTTTTAATATTTTCAGTTTAAGGGAAATAACAATATAAGGTGAACAATTTTTTTTTTTTCAAAACAAGGGTGAAAACTTTTTTCCCATCGATGTTCTTAATTCGAAGACTTTCAACTTTATTTATTTATTTTACCATCAGAAGACCTTCAACTTTGAGAACATGGAAAATGAAGAAGTTCGGAGATTTTTAAAAAATGAAAAAGTCTCACAAACAATAATGACATTCCGGTCCCAAAAAAAAAAGAAAGGAAAAAAAAAAAACGAGGCGAGTTCCTAGAAGGTAGTTTCCTTAATGAGTGACTAGTGAATACAAGTTTCAGGAGGTAAAGGTTAGTTCTCGTGGTGAATTTTTTCCTCAGCAAGGGTTTTTGTTCTTTCGAGAGAGTTTCGACCTCCTCTAGAGGGTTTATCTCGTTCCTCTCTCTATAAGGTTCTCTCTCCCTTTCTGGTGGAGTCCTTAAATAGCCCCCTTATGTCATGGTCAGTGAAGGAATTAGTTGGGAGTGAAACGTGACGGTGTGGGGAAGTAGCTTGGAGGGATACAAGAAGTCGTTTAGGCCTCAATCCTCTGTGAAGCCCTCTAATAAGGATCTTCAATGGGCTCCCCCATGGCCGTCATAGTTGAAGAACAAATCAAAGCGGTGGATCTCTTTCTTACCTAGTGAAAGGATGAGCTCGATGGAGGCTAGCAGTTGGGGATTTGAAACCGTTCTGATGAAACTAAAGACAACGTTACATATACATTCAAAAGTACCAATTGTTTGATTCTTCGATCTTGAGGTGAATAATTTGCTAAAGGTTTCATCTTTCCCCACTAATGATCATTTGGGATTGAGATTTGTATCTAGTAGGATCAAGTTGCTTACTGGTAGTTTCACATTGCTAATTTTAGTCTATTGTTCAGAAGCTTTAATATCGAGTGTAATTGTGTTAGTTTTATATGGTTGGGTGATTTGTTATATTTTTTCACCAGGCAGCGGGTTTTACAAATTAAAATCCAATAATCAAGAATTAGTGTGGAAGGTTGTCAGGTGGGAAAGAGACTGAACAATCGATCCAAGCTCTTGAAATAGGGCTGTTGAGATCTCTTTAAAAATTGGTTATGCTTGGTCACATGTATCGGTAGGTGGTTGGGTGGTAAAGTATTTTATTAATCAACCGTCTAAGAAATGTGCACCAGATAGACAATTGATAATCATTCATTTGAGTTTGTTCGATATTTCTCTATGTGTTGTTCATCATTAGTTAAACATGTGCCTGTTCAGTGTGTTAATCAACATTGTTCATTATCAGGGTAGACATGTGCCGGGGTAGTATTTATTTTTTCTATTTTCTATTTGATTGTGCTTTCTCTAATATTATAATAAATGTTCTCCTTGAGTATTTCTTGGTTTCACAGAATCTAGTTAAGAACTATTCTTGCAGGTACGTTCCAATGGAAGCAGATTTAATAGTCGAGTGGATTGTCAAATCTTCAATGGAAGGGGCTTGCATTTTAGTTCGAGTATTTCGACCTCCGTCTCTGTTGCTGGCCTATTTGGTGTATGGTGTGGAAGATTGTTTAGTAATGTTCTTAAATTATGGTTGTAACATAGATCTTTTATATACTTGCTTCACTAATTTGTTAGCTAGGTTGTGCGTTTATTCTTTCTTTCTGTTTGCTCTGGTTTGTTTAATTCATAGGTATGAGACGTTGTATTTTATCTACCTTTAATATTACTAATTTCCTTTGATGGCAAAAAAAAAAAAAAAAAAGACTAGTGAATACAAGTTCCACGTGATACATGATTTTTTTCCAGATTTTTTTTATTTTGAATTTCTAAAGATTATTTTTAGTCAGATATTATTTTATAAAAAAATGATAAGAAAATATCATTTAAACTCTGAAATTTTAAATTAGTGATTTTTTATTAAAATAAGTTGTCAATTGCTATATTTTTGTAAGCAATAAGAATAATTTGAGATTTTGAAGTTTAAAAAGTATTTTATTATCTTTTTTCCTAATTTTTATGAAGATAAATTTTTTAAAATATTTTCCTTCTTTGGAAATAACATATTTAGAAAACAATAATTATTTTTTACTAAAAAACAAATACCACAATTAGTAAGACTCATGTGCTGGGCCGTAGGAGCCCAGATCCATTCTGCTCTTCTTCTATCAAGCTTTTGGGGGCCCTCCCTGACCACTTTGCCGACCACATCCTTGATTTTGCCACCTGGCAAAATACTATGGCCCCACGTCCTCATTACTCGTCTTCAATTTTTCTGCCCGAAGCTAAAAATCATTACTACTATAATATTGATTTCCCAAGATTAAATAAAAATATAAAGGAAGCGCTTTGTTTGGATTGATGTGTATTTTTTTGCCGGAGTATTAATAAGCTTATTATTAACTCGATCAACATCCGGCAATGGTAATAATTTGTTTAATTTCCATTCATAACTAATTCACTCAAAGTAGGCAAAATTTTTATATCTTTATAAATTAGGGGCTTTCTGGTTGGTGGTGAAAAAACCCATTCATACAAGTAAAAACAAAACATCTCTTACAAATTTATCTTATATGCCGTAAATCATATTAGAAAGATAACTTCTACCGCTAATCTAATCATATATTTAGTTTGTATGCACTGTAGAGCTTGTGCATTTCAAAGTGAAAAGATTAAAATGTTCAGAAAAAAGCAACATTTAAAGTGAGAAATCTGGACTCTTGAAACTGGGTAATGCAATATAATATACAAATAAAATCCAGCTTAATCTTGATATATATAGGGTGTGTTTGGATGAGCGGTGAGAAAAGTGACTTATTTAAAAAGTGACTTATGGATAAGTTAGATTGGGTAAAAGTTAAATTGTATAAGTTATTTATGTTTGGATTGACGATTGGATAAGTGCTTTTATAAAAGTGAACTATGTTTGGTTTAGCTTTTACATAAGTGATTTTATGATATTTAAAATAAAAAATTGTAAAATATATGAAAAGTGAGAAAAATATATTTAATCACATTTGACAATAGTAAAATAGATAATTAAATTGCAATGAAAATGAAAATAAATTAGAAATGATACAAAATTAAAGTTTTTGATACAGTCAAATATAACATAACTAATAAAATCAAATGTCCTGTATAATTAGGTTCCTGATGATGTTACGAATATAATTTATTTGGGTTGAAGATGTTCAAAGATCATTTGTTGAAGATAGCTCTTGATCTTGACTATCATCTACATTAACTGTATTCTCATTTTCTGCATCCCTAAAGTCTACATCAGTTTGAGAATTTCTTATAAGCTCTTAATTTAAGCCAAAAGCTACTTATTCTAGCTTAAATGAAAAGTGGCTTTTTTTTGTAAGCTCTTAATTTAAAAGCTCACCCAAACACCTAATAATTCATCTCTCCAATCAAATTAAGCTTATACCTTTCTATAAACCCTTAAAATAAAAAATAAGCTCATCCAAACACACCCATAATAGGCGAATCACAAGAAAAGTAGTGAAACAAAAACAGTGCATGTACTCGGATTATTATTTAGGAAAGGGGAACAAAAAAGAAGTGATATGTGTGGATGTGAAGTGATTAACTAGGCAGCTAGGCGAAGAAATCAGAGAGGGTGGGAAGCTTGATCTCGCCCTGTTGAGAAACAGGAATATTAATGTTGCCGATAACAGGAAGATCAATGATGAACACCAAATCCAATTTGTAGTCTATGTCCCAATCCTTTGCCACGTCTCTCCCTAAGCTCAGTAATATACTGTGTGCCACCTTCACCGGTACTTCCACCACCGTCGACCCCTTCGCCTTCAACGACCCCGGGTCCGGTATCACCCCTGACGCTATCTCCCTACATTCCCACCATGATCCAAATCCAATTTATATTATCTCCAGTAAGGCTGTCACCTATTCACAATGGGAGTAAACAGATAATTAATTTCACAGTGGGATACAACAACGTACCTTCCATCGCTCTTGAGCGAGTAGGATATTTCACAAATGGGCAGAGGAGTTGGGTAAGGATTGGAAACAGAGACCCTGGCGGAGTACTCGACGCCCTCCCGGCTCACGCGCTGGAAGTCGACGTCATCGACAGTCGCCTCCGGCATGGGCGCGTCGGCGATCTTCTTCGCCACGTACGTCTTCACGGCCTGCGACAATTTCCATAAACCGATTACCACACCCACAGAGGAGCCAGTTTCCCTGCTCATCCTTTGGATGAGCAGGGAGAGCTAGTCTCCCTCTGGACCGTCCAGATAAAGATGAGCAGGAAAACTGATTCCCACCCGGAGATATCACTGCAACTGTTACTTTTTTTGTTCTCAACCTCCCCAATTCGCTCTCCATTTCAAGCACAACAAGTACTCTCACTCGCACGTCGTCGTGTCGATCGGAGGCGACACGTGGCGCGACGCACGTAACCTCCTCCGATTTCCGAGATCTGAGATTCTAGCTCGCTCACGACGAGAATGGAGGATAGATCCAAATCTGATGACTCTGGATTCTGGTACTATGGATCTATTTGGTAGTTGCTTTCTTTTCATTTGAGGCTCGTTTTTTTATGGTGATGATTAATTAATTAATTAATTATTACGCGTGGGAGATGTTTATTGGGTTATTCAATGCACATTCTTTCTTGCCCCACCCAACTTGATAATTCATCTCCCCTGACGACGCTCCACTCTCCAGATGTGACGTCTTATTATTAACTGTGTGGGATCCTGTGTAAATTAAGATATTATTCATGAAATTAAAACTGCGGCTTTGCATCTGGATTTTATAATTGATATGGGGACTTCATGAAAAATAATAATAATAAAAAAAACCTAATAAATGTTTTTTAGGCAGATGAAATGAAGCGTAGAAGTTTTCATTGCCCAGAAGATCCGACGACGAAGATGATGAGTTATAGGGTTTTTGTTTATAACCATCCGAATATGAATAATTTCCAGTTTCGAGAACATATATATATAAAAGAAAAAATTGTGAAGGCCGCCTATGACTGGTTTTCTTTTCTTGATTTGCATGTGAAAAAATTTTCCGATCAAGAAAAACCATCGAGAGAGGCGGCAAAATGGTGCTGCTTGATATCTACGCGCAAGTTTTTTTCCCCGGAAATTGAGTTTATATAAAAAAAAAGGAAAAAAAATTGCAGAGAAATGAAAAAGAAAGAAACTGACCTCCATGGATGGATGGATAGATGAGCGTTGTGTGTGGACAACAGAGAAGAAAATGAGGTGAAGAGCTTAATTTGTGCATCTCTGCAACTGGCGTTACTCCTTTATTTATAGAATTTTTCTGACTTGCATGACCGGTTATTAATGGCCAAAGTTAGCCACCCATTTAAGTAAACTTTTAAAATTAAAATTTTAGTAATTATGGAAAATAACACACACCCTCCCGCCTCCCATGATAAATATATACACGGACATATATATTATACATTGCGAGTATATTATTATTAGACGTGTAAGGTGCGTGTGTAGCCATATCTTCAAATTAATGACGGTAGATGTGGCCTAGAAAAAATTAATTCTTGTGAGGATTTTTGTGAGTGGTGCTTTCTTCCCAATAGTATTAGTGAAGCGATATATGGACAAAAAAAAAAAAAGTATTAGTGAGGCGATCTTATTAGTGTTTGGGTAACCTTGAAATTATAGTTTCAGAAGTTATTTTTCACAAATCGAGATAAAACTCATCTCACATGCTTACATGATAAAATACTAATATGTCATATTTGTTTAATTTTTCATTAATTCTTTTAAATATTTGAAGCTGAAAGATGCTCAAAAGTCGAGAATGAAGAATTTTTCCTTTAGCCTAATCAGGGGAATATTGCAAATGAATAGGCATATATGCAAGATAATTCATGAGATATCTCTGGCAAAAATACAAATTAAAATCGAATATACTTAAAATTTAAAAAGTCGGTTTTGAAGAATTAATTACCCGCGTCATATAATAAAATTAAACCACGTGTTTATTTGATTATAATGATTTCTGAATTTGATTCTTGAGGATAATTTGTCCCAAGTCCTAACGTACGGTATTGCAATAATGAACAAATATCAATAATATATTCTTCTGCCGTTTGCTGATTATTCCAAATATTTTTTCTGATTCTATTTATAAGTAATTTTTTCTTTTATGGGGCAGATTCTTTTTATAAACAACTTTTACTTTATATTTAAAAATATAAACTCATTTTTCCTATTTTACCCTTATTAAATACATATTATCTATAATTAATTATCGTACACAACAAAAATTATATTCAGGAGAAAGAGAGAACTCTCAAAGTGAATGAAGTCAACAAATTATTGAAAAAACATATTTTACTATTTCTCATATTTTTTATACATTTTCTCTCTGTTTTCATAAATAAGGGTATATATAGAAAAAACATGACATTTTTGACACACTTATTGCTTTTATCTATTAGTTCGTTTTACACAATAAAAAAAAATTGTTTATAAATAGAATAAATTTAAAAGTATTGAATTCGAGCTGATCATTAGGCATAACGTAAGGCTAAAAACAATCAATTGGCACGCCTTGCTTTTCTTTAGCTTTCTCTTCAACAACAACAACAACAAAACCTTTATGGTCGGCAATAGCTTCCTCTTCAATCATAAATAATTAAATGCATTTCAATTTCAGCCAACCCAAGCTAAGTCGAGTCACACAGGTTCTTATTACTTAAGCTAGTAGTAATACAATATTAGAGACGATGATGATCTGAGGTAAAGCAAGCCTAAAAGCCCAGCATTCATCTGATCTTCTGTGTATTCTCTCGAGCCCATTTTACTTTGGGCCGAATTGGGCCCATGAATCACCAAAAACTAAAACGAACCTCAAGCCCAACTTGTAATACGCATGATATGCGCACATGTTCTGACTTCAATGAATAGTGCTCTAAGAGTTAAAGCCCTGTTTGAGTTAATATTTTAAAAATACATTTACGAAAGATGAGATAAAACTCTCTTCACATATTTACTTCGTATGCTGTAAATTAAATTATAAAAAAAGATTTTACCGCTAACCCAATCGGTCACTAAATTGGCTTGGAAGCTGATAAGCTTTGTTTTTAACAGCACCATCAAAATTAAGCTCTATCCAATCTACACTACGTACCTTCTTTTTGGTCTCAATATAATGGACCGTTTTTACCTGCAAGATTTCCTAATTCCCATACATATTTCTGTACAATCAAATCTCCTCAAACAAGAATTTAATTTGTTTCTCCACAGCAACATGTTGCAGCAAAATGTCTTAGCCCTGGTACCACCCTTATCCAGATTCCCTACTAATTAATCCTTGGGTTGCGTTAGAAAGAACACAACAAAGAGTTATTATTACTGCAGTTATTAGTTTTTATTCTTTTTCCATAGAATTTTGTAAGCATGATTAAAGATGGATTTGGAAAACATGGGGTAAATCAAAGCACAAGAACTTTTGTATATATATTAGATGATCACATTACAGGCACTATATAATAGTTCGTATACACAGATTCATATCTTTACAACCAAGCCAGTCTGTGAAAATGAAAAACATATATATAATTAGAAAGAAGCAAGCATTCAGGAGTGAAAAGATAAATGTCAGATTTATCGTACACATATTGAATTTATTGACGTTGCTGTACTATTATTTTGTGACATGCATTAATTAGAGAGGGTGGTGAGGAATTGAATCTGCTTGAGGAGAGGAGTGAGGGTCTCCATGAGCTTCTCACAAGGGTGATTGTGAATTCCTTCGTACGTTGTCACGACGATGCTGGTGTCCTTTGACAACCTCTGCACTTGTTTCTTCACATTGCATGTGTGATGAGTGCATCTGTAGTAGCTCCTTTTTATTTGTTTCATCCAACACATGTCAAATTCCATATATGCCATCATCAATATCTAGTCATCATCATCTCATTCATCATATTCATATGTAAACCTAATTAATATATGGAATAAGAGATCCATAGTAATATCAAAGGAGAATGTAGTAGTACTTGCTTGATCATTATTGTCATTGTCACCTCTTAAATTTTACTCCCTCTTCTTCTTTTTATAATATGTTAAAAATTACATGATTTAAAAAACAGTTAAAATTATTCAAAAGTAATAAGTTAAATATGTTAAGAGATGACCTTTTTTTTTTTCATCCAAGCACACTTTAATTTATAAGGGGGTAAATAAAAGAAAAAAATATAGTAGTAACAAGAGAAAGTATGAAATATAATATAATAGTTATGTAGTATTGGAAAAAGATAATGGGAGAAAATATAATTAATTAGGGCCAAAACTGATAAAAACATATTGAATGCTCGGACAAGCCCAAGCAGGATCTTGTAAAGCAAGTTCAATTTCATGTTCTTATGAAAAGGAAGGACAAAAGGGAGTACAATATTATTTATGGGTATATATAAACAAGCATGGAAACCAATAATTCAAGATATCTATGTATTATATTTGTCGAATTATTAGTTCTCAAAATGTGTAGGTGTGGTTGTCATTGATAAAGAGTTATTGCCGAATTTCTTGGAAAAATAAAGTTTTCATGAAGATGGACTGCATCTACACTATCACCAAACACCACCTAATTAAAACTGATGTAAACATAAGAATCAGGATTTTTGACGATACAGTTAAAAACAGTTAGTTTAACTAATATTATTCTTATTGGTCTGACTTTTCAATTCGTGACAAATAGCCCCTTTTCTTTTCTGGGTAATGCTGGCTTTAACCATGCATGTAATAAACTCTAGCTAAGGAGGTTCAACTAATTATGCTACGTGTGTGTTCAAAGTTTTTTTTTTTTTAAAAAAAACTCTCATACTTTTTACATTGAGTTTCACATAAAAATATGTATGTATGTATATACACATTTAGGCTATGTTTGGCTCGATGGAGGGGAGGGATTTAAATGGAAGGGAGGGGAGGGTTTGAGAGGGATTTTCTTTTACCTTGTTTGGATTGACAAAAAGAAAGGAGAGGGGATGTATTTTAATAGTATTATGTTTGGTATAGGAGGGGAGGGAATGAGAAATATTTTTATATGGATAATTTTGCTATTATTTCATTTAATTTGTAATTAATAACTTTCTAACATATTTAATAAAATATAATTATATAAGGAATTTAATACATAACATTATAATTTTATAATTATAAAAATTAAATAAATATAATTATAAATGGAATTTACTATATAAAATTATAATTTTGTAATTAAATAATGAGAAGGGTATTGTGAGAATATTTTAAAATGGTATGGATATATTAGTCAATTTAAGCTCAAACATTAACTTTTCCTTCCAAATCCTCCCAATTTTGGAGGGGAGGGTTAGGAGGGGAGGGGAGGGAGAATTTTAGAAAATTTTCCCTCCCCTCCTAAAATTTTTAGTTATCCAAACAAGGGGAGGGGAGCAAAATCCCCCCATTTCCCTCCCCTCCCCTCATACCAAACAAACCTTTAAAGAATTGAATAGACCATCCAGTGTAAATGAAGTGATTAATTAAGAAGAGAGAAGTTTTTTTAAGCAATCGAAAAGATTATCAGTAAAAGGAGTTCATTTCTCATGGTTTGGTTGATTTTGGTTGAGGTTATTAAGACTCGAATACTGAGAATTTTTTTTACCATCCCTTAACTAAATGATAATTCTAGTTCTAATTAACTTAAGAGGTTGACCAAAAATGAACTTATAAAAGATTGGACCAGGTTGGCTTAGTTAATTATTTAAACATAGATATCAAATATAATTATCAATATATATAAGTAAAATATATAAGAAGCTGCACTTTTCATAAGTCATAAATTATATATCTTATATCTGTGTGACAAAACCATCTAATTAAAAAAAAAAAATACTTTGATCAAAGTTTTAATGAGTTTGTAGCTTACAATACACACACATGTATTTTATGAAAGCCTGTAATCCATATATTTAATGCTCCGTGTATCTATTACACAAATTAATATACTAACGCGACTTCATATATAGTTCCAGGAGAAAATTCCATTAAAAATATTCATATATGTATGAAATTTCTACAATAAGAAGTTTCAATAATAAATTAAATTTAGACCAAATTAATGTCTCAAAAAAAAAAAATATAGACCAGATGGTTATTAACTAGGGCTAGAGAGTAATTGAAAGTTAAGAAATGCAGGTTGAACGCCTAGGTCTAATTATATAGGTCCAAGCTTTTTATTTCCACAAACCCTTATTATTATCTGTTTGTCTCAGTTAATCTGCAGAATTAACAGAGAAAATGTTAAATCTGATGCCTTCTTTCACTTGTGTTCTCTAAATGTATTATATTTCTGTGGCATATATGTATATCCTTCATCCTATTCTTTCTACTTAATTATAAGAGTGTATGGAGAGATGAAACTTGTAAGGAGCTTACTGTCATTTTAAAAAAGAGAAGTTGAAACGACCTCTAAAAGATGTTTTAGTTTCAAAGGCTCTATATTAAAGGTTTATGTATCGATGACACATGGACTATGTTGAAGAAAGAAATAAATAAAAAATGGTTTTTTGTTCTGTAGTTTAAACATATTAATCCTCCGCAGAATGTATATTTGTACTTAATAGGCTATAATTCTTTGGACGAAGACTACGATAAACTTATTACTCCTCCGGGTTATATTACAAGGAGTTAATGCATATTTTTCATAATATACTACCTGTTCGCATTTGAAGGATTATATTAAACCAGAGGGAAAATATATAGGATTAGATATGAATAATATATTTTAGATATATTTTGATTGAATTAGATTGAATTTAGGGTTAGGTTTATGTCTATTTATACATTTTTGTAGTATCTTTTATTCAAGGATTAATCAATATTATCTTGAAGGTTCTTGTGCATCAATTTAATCTTTTAAATCTCAACACCATATAATGAGAGGTATAAGATGTCAATCTATTTTATTTCTTTACTAATAACTAATTAATGACTTTTGCTGAGGCTAATCTTGCTCGTTTAGGAAAGCATTAGGAATAACAGGAATGAAAGGATTTAAAACTTGTGAAAGCAGAAATATATATGAATAGAGAGAGAGAGAGAGAGAGAAACCTGGGATAGATGCTATTCTTGACAGCTTTCTGGCCATACTTCCTCCAACGGTAACCATCGTCGAGAATATCATCAGCACTTCTCGTCTGAAACGCAAACCTCGGCCTTGTCGTCTTCTTCATCATTCTTCTTCTTTTCTCTTTATTGTTATCACTCTCCTTCTCCATATCCTCACTACCTCCATTATTAATGCCACCCATTAAGCTCGACGAACATAAACCACCACCTTCCACCATTGGCTTGTAATTGCTACTATTGATAATGTCCTGATCAACCCCAACCTGAAAGTTGCTTTGCCCTGATAAAATACTAGCCCAATCAATATCAAGCATCCCTTGTGCGTCCACCGCCGACGATGCCTCTGCCGCGAGTGAGGCCGGCGAGAAGATAAAGTTAGGGTTTTCAAGTGGTGGCGATGGAAGCGGCGGCGGAGGTGGAGGGTTTGGTGCGTCCACCAGGAGGTGGTTTTCCATGTTGAACCGGGTTAATTACGTTAATTAGGGTTTGGGTGTGAGGAAAACCGGAAGAAAGAAGTTGATAGAGAGAATGAAAGTGTGTTTGAAGGTTGAAATTTATAGAGAGGAATTAGGAGAGTGGGAGAAAGGTGGCGGAAGGTAGAAGAGGTTGGACTGACATATATACGAAACATAAAAACATAATTATTTATGAATTATTTTGATGTGCGTGGTTTTATTTTTGTGGACACTAATGTGTGTGTTTTGAAGAGGGAGGATAGGTTCATTGGTGATAACGAAAGGAGGAAGGTGGGTAAGGAACGTTAACTTGTGAGGAATACAAAGTAATAGGAATGAAGGAAGGGGTTTGAGGCAGTTAGTTGAACGGAAGTAGTTGAAATGTAGGTTGGGTTAAGCATGTCGTACAAGATTACTATTTCGTTGTTAGCTTCTTTTAATTACTACTACTTATCAACATTCATTTATTTTTACACACAATACGTACTATGAAATATATGATTGTGTTCTTTCATTACAACTTGCCACAACAACCATACACCCATTCTTTCATTGACCATGTTCCATTTTATGACCCATTCAACTCTACTTCTATTTCACTCTTGCTTATTTTTTTTCTTTGAATTTGGATACTTGTAAAGTCTGTAAAATATCAAGAAAATTGATTAATAAGTCAATTAATTAAGGGTGTGTTTGGTATGAGGGGAGGGGAGGGAAATTGTGGGATTTTCCTCCCCTCCCCTTGTTTGGATAACTAAAAATTTTAGAAGGGGAGAGAATTTTTTTTAAAATTCTCCCTCCCCTCCCCTCCAAAATTGGGGGGATTTGGAGGGGAATGTTAATGTTTGAGCTTAAGTTGACTAATATGTCCATACCATTTTAAAATATTCTCACAATACCCTTCTCATTATTTAATTACAAAATTATAATTTTATATAGTAAATGCCATTTATAATTATATTTATTTAATTTTTATAATTATAAAATTATAATTTTATGTATTAAATTCCTTATATAATTATATTTTATTAAATATGTTAGAAAATTATTAATTAAAAATTAAATGAAATAAGAGCAAAATTGTCCATATAAAAATATTTTTCCTCCCCTCCCCTCCTATACCAAACATAATACTATTAAAATCCCTCCCCTCCCATCTCTTTTAGTCAATCCAAACAAGGTAAAAGAAAATCCCTCTCAAACCCTCCACTCCCCTCCTCTCCCCTCCATCGAGCCAAACATAACCTAAGGGAAAATTGTTGTAAAACCCTCTTGTTGCACAATTTATTGTTCAAAGTTTCCTAATGGTCTAGATCTTTGAGTATGTGCAATTCATCTTTAACGAGTTGCAATTCTTTTTTAAATGTATACAAATACATTCTGTTTTACACATAGTTAAAGATATGTTACACACGATTAAAGAAGATGTACACCTCTAAGATCATAAGATCCAATCCAACAAATAAAGGGCCAAGCCCAATGATTGTAACATTCTAGAATAGTATTCTAAGGCTAGGTTAACAATGTTTCATTATTCTCTCATGTAACAAGAAACACATTATTCTCAAAATATTTATTTATTTTTTAAAATAGTCTTTTAAGAAATCAGATACAGACCGTCTAGATCTAATCTGATAGCCCAAATATGCTTAACTCTTCTTACTAAGTGCTTAGCAAGAAAATCGGTTCCCATTGCTCTCTTATCTACATATACACTACTCTAATCCTTCTTCATCAATGCAATGGGTTTATGTAACATTTTTTCATTGTTTAGGTTTCTGCATTATGTTAGCCCCCACTAAAAACAAGTTGTACATGAATCCTTGAACAAATTTCAACCCTTTTTGTATTGAGGCTGAATTCAAATGTACCATTGACTGTACTTCAATTTTTTATATATAGGGTTTGTGACACATACGACAGCAATGAAACACAAGTTCAATGAGAAAAAAATATATTAATTCCACAAAATCATGTAATCATTTTGCCCATGAATAAAAAATCAATCATCTACTTCTACACAACTTCGAGAAACCACATTTATGGTTTCTTGTGAAAACACAGAAAATATTTCAAAACCAAGCAACTCTACTCTTTAGACCAATTGTATGCTCTCCCTCCAAAAAAAAAAAAAAAGAAGAAGAAGAAGACCAATGATATGCCCGCTCGTGTCAGCCCATATTATAGGATTAAGGGCTTGTTTGGAAATTCGTTAGGAGGGGTTATAAACTCATTTGGAGGGTAAAAGTCTATTTTCCATCTGCAGATACGTTTGTGAATACATTAGCTTTCATTGAGCTTTTAAAAAAAAAACTTCTTTTTTTAGAAGCTCATTGAAGTAGCTTTTAGCTTTTTTCCATTGGGTTTAGAAAAAAAAAAGCAATTTCTCCCACTGCCAATCCAAACACAAATCACATTTATAATATAACTTTTTTTCAATTTGATTTCTGTAAAAGCTACTTTTCCACCGCTAATCTAAACAGATACTAAATTGGGCTTGTAAATTTGACATCCCGCATAGGTTATTTTAGAACCCCTCCTGAAATGGATCACTTAAAAGTACAAATATATTCCAAGTACTCCGGGAAAAAGCCCAAAAAGAAAAGGGAAAATTGTATTTAGGTTTCAATTAAAAAATAATAATAAAATAGTCTCTTAAAATTACAAAATTACCTTCAAGTCCTGTAAAACTTTTTTACAATAAATTTCAATTTTACTATTCCAATTTTACTGACAAATCCATGAACGCTTACATTGATAAGTTTATAATATTTGACAATTGAAATTTAATCCAGAAAGTCTTACAGGAATTTAATATAATTTTAAATTTTAAGGGACCATTTTATTACATTTTCTTTTATTCGGGACTTGAATGCAATTTTTCTAAAAGAAAATCATTTCCAGTAAAATGAGAAAATATAAAAAAAGGAAAGTAGTGAAAGAGCAACATTGATTCAACAAATCTAAACAAAGCAAGTAAAATTCGGATTCCGGACCCTAACATCAAGCCGATGAGCGTCATAAACTATTTTTATTATTGCCATGGAGATTAAAATACATGAGATGCACAGCTGTAAATGAAGTTTTAAACAGCGCCCTTTCTGTTTCCAATAACTCAATAAAGTTTCCAAAATTTGCAAAGCCTCATTCAACTTAAACAAATTGAAATCTTCAATTGCCTCTAACAATTTCTACGTTAGCTCGATCCTCTCCTCAAGATCCTCTATATTCATTCTATCAGCTAGCTTGCAATGATCTTAAAAATTGATACATACAAAAACCATGGAGTTCCAAGAAACAAAGCCCTCTGTAACTTTGGCGTAGTGTTCAATATCAGCTGATGATCATCTTGTTCAGAAATTCAGCATGCTCAGGAAAATACTCCATCAGTTCATCCTTTGTCACCCAAACAAAATCGTCACACTTACGAATGTTGAACTTGTTTTTTGCAATTACTTGTGACTTGAAGAAGAATTTCTGACAAGATTTCAGCAAAAGAGAAAAGAATGGTAAGAGCATAATTCACTGAAATAAATGCTGCATGGGATCACATGAAAAAGCCAAACTTCGATGTTCATGCAGTACAAATGAAAACCCTTTAAAGATGGGAGCAAAACAAAGTTATTTGGGCTAGAGTCAGGAAAAGTCCTGTAAGCATTTTTTTTTTTTTCAACTCCTGGAACAGAAATCTCCTCCAATTGTCATGATTATGGTTTAAAAAAAAAACTTGACAAAAAACATCTCAGAATTGTAAAAGATCTCCCAAGAAGGCATGTGTAAAAAAAAAAATGATAAAAAACATCTCAGAATTGTAAAAGATCTCCCAAGAAGGCACCTTGAAGGATGAAAATCCTGGCGCATCATCTGTAGGCTGAACAACCATATGGGCCATTGGAGCATTTCCAACAAAATAGGTGCTAGAAAGATCTCCTATGACTGATTTCAAAGCAGACTCAGCACACTGCAAATTTTGAAAAAGTATGAGGGAGTGGAAGACGAAATGGAAATAAATGCAATAAAAGCCACATAGCAACTTCCACCTCACGTAGCGTCTCCTCTGATTCGTAAACTTTTTCTGGAAAATGCCAGATGGGCTTCCCACTTGGAGCCCCATATGGAGTACCTTTCAAAACAAGGTACAGCCTTCTGTCAAGAGCTCTTTGCAATGACCTGAAGGGGTGTAGCTTAAAAGTATTTAATAAGAATGGGCCAAATGATAGTAGTATTAATAAATAATAATAACAATAATGTGTAATCATGCAACAAGTAATGTATTTTACAAGCTAACTTAACAAACAAATAAAGGAATATGTCAAGCAAATGTGTTTAAATATACAAGCATTCTTCATTATCATTCAGACCAACATGTGCAAGCCTGTTGAACATTCAGAAGGATAGGCCTAACCTGCCCTTACAGAGGGTGAATTTCTCATTTAGAATAAAAATCATATTAATTATATTTAATCACATAGGACAAGGCTGATCAAAAGTCAAAATTGCATGTAGAATAGAAGGTTAGCAATCACCATCTCACCCTGAAAAAAACTAAATATACAGTGGTGCAGGCATGTCCACCATATTACTAAGGTAAGGTTCAGATAGCATTGCAAAAAGGAAGACAGACGACTGTCAACAAAGTTGCATATTATTAACTGCTGAGTGGACTATAAGCAGCCTATTCATCACTAACAGGTCCATAACAGTAACTAAAAAGCAATGTCATAGCCATGACCTATGGATAAAAAGGAGAATAAAAGTGAATTATTACTATACATCGCAGTTTAAATTAACTTTGTCTGACTAAAGAAGATGTCATTATAGTATACCTAGGTCATGCTTTTATGTCGTTAGTTTTACACTAACATATAGCATAAAAAGTTCCAATAATAAAACAACAATTGATATGGATGAGTAATAGAATATATATATATATATAAAAGAGATCTCATGCAATCATTTGTTAGGAATGTCCTTAACTAATACCATATGAGAAGATGGAAATTTGCCCAGTCTCAAGGATGCGAGGATAAGGTAAAACAGATACATAATTCATTGGATTGACAACAAATATATGACATTTTGGGTATGTCGCACCATTTAATACATACCTTCTATCATTGTTTTTGTCAGCTTCAGTGACTCGAGGAGCTGGCACATAGTCAATCTGATATTCACCTGTCCCCCTGGATGTAACATAATATTCACATAATATAAAATCAAATATTTATCTGTACTTTTTTTCCAATTATCCATCTCTTAAATGGACGCAGGCAAGAAAGAGAAGATACTAAAAGGAAGAATATGAAGGTGAAGAAAATAAAATCATTAGAACAGGTCATTAGCATATTTTCTCAAAATAAGATTAAATGAAGAAATACAAATTATGCTTGCACCAGCAGAAAATAAAATTCATTTTTCAGGACATAAAGCTTTAATGAGGACAATGGAGACCAGTAAAGCATATTAATAAGATAGCAACTGCAAAATTGCAACCAGTTCCCACTCAGGAGCACAATGACGGATTGAGGCAGTTTGGAAATTGAGTTGACATTTGCAATTCAATAGGAAAATGGAATGGGAACATTAGAATCAAATCAGTTCTTGTTGTGAATTACAGCATTATAAATTAATTTTCCCAGAATAAACAAGACGTAGACTTCAATGATGCGACCATAAGCAAGTACACCGGGGATCAAGATCACCATAATGAGAAAAATCAGGAAACATGACAATCATATCAAAGCTTAGCATTTCAATATCAAGTGCTAAAAACATAAATAAAAACAAACTAATACCTTGCATTCGATCTGTCTAGAAATTCATCAGGATATCTGCGCCGATACTGCTGTCGCCACCGAAACCTAAGCATCCCAACCCAAAGTAATAATAAATAATAGTTGTTCTAAGACAATCATCAATAACATTGCCACAAGGCAAATGGCACAGAGAATGTAGAAGATCAAACTAACAACCACTGCTACAATCGATTATTCAAGCATGCTGAGCAAATTCAACCATAGCAGAAAAACTCGCTTCGTTGTCTAAAAGATTGGAAGAGGCAAGAACGTGATACTATGCTCAGTCAGAATCCAGTACAGATCTAGGACTATGTACTAGGAGACAAGTATTTCCTTTAAGCTCATACTCAGGATTTCTCCCTTAACACTCTTTTCCTCCATTTCTCACGCAAAAGAACAACTCTCCCAGCGCATTTGTTAGTTTGATCACATCATGCACTCCAAGAAGAAGAAGAATAGAAGATAACATATGGAGGGGGAACTCACGAGAATTCTTGAAAGGCGTAAACGACAGGGTCGATTTTGGGAATAACCACTGGCAGCCGCTCGAAAAGCACAGAAGCAACGATTTTTTCGGAGCTGGTGCTGAACCCTCGCCTTGTTAATACAGGCCGAACCAACGATCTATGCATCCTTAATCTGATGAGCACACAAAAAGTTTGATCAAATAGCCGAAGAAAATGGATACATATGCAGAAAGGGAGGGATTTTTAATGAAGGGGAATGTAGTCCCTTAAGCCCTTTCGGAAATGATGAACTTGTTGCAGAGAAACATTGAAGGAGAAGAAGATGGAGGAGAAGGTCACGGAGGAGGAGCTCACGTTCTACCTGAAGCTGAAGAGTAACGAGCGACGGCCTTCTATCGCGACACTGCTAGTTTGAGGGTTCTCATTCCGCGGTGCTGTATTTTTTATTTAACGCCATGTTAGGATTTTATTTTTTAAAAAATTGTAAAAAAAAAAAATCAACATTGCCTCATTTCATACTCATAAAATATTTAAATATAAATTATTTTATATATAATTTATTGGTTGAAAAAAAACATTTGGGATGTTGGTTTATCATCCAGGCCATTAGATGATATTAAAGAAAGACACATTATAGGCTCTAAACCCAAAAGATAAATAGGAAGAATTATTATAAGGTTATATGAAAAGATCCTAAATACCAAAAAGAAAATCTCAATAACGGTAAAATAACAGTTTTTGCTCAAATTTTCTTTCATAAAGAAATTTCAGTTTCTTTTTTGTGGAAAATTTTATTATTTTGAAGCTAACGAAATTATATCAAAAAAAATTAGAGAACTTTTTAGATTCCTGAATATTTCTAGTTTCCTCTGAATTAGGCTGGTTTGGATGTGGATACATAGAAGTATTAAACAATATAGAGAATCTTCATATAGCGGTTTGATTAGAGTCTCCATGAACATGATAACTGCATAAAGCTTTCCTTTACAATATCAAGTCACAACAAGACCGTTACAAGTAACAACTATATAGCTACTCCTACCCACTTTATCGAACTAAGCCTACTTAAAAGTAACAACTACACATAAAAAACAAACAGAACTACTAGAATAGTTTTGACAAAGTATTTATACACTAAATCTCAGCTTCTTCCTGTGCTTCAAGGTCTATTCTTTTGGAACATAATGAATGCCATTTTGCTTTTCAGTTCAGTAAGAGATTCGTATCAGGTTACATAACAATTCTGCTGGATCCTCATAAGCACCTGAACTTGTGGAGGAATTGTTGGGACTTCGATGCAGATAAAAAGCCTTCGTTCATCTAGAGCTTCCCCTGTATATCTTTCAACCACTTATTGACCTGATCTCTTATGCCAAATCCTCTGCTAGGCTTTAGAATTTGCTTAAATAAAGCCATTTTTGGAACATTCCAGTGCTCCACATGCCTGAAGAATTAGCAGAGATGTGAATGCAGAGATAATTAATTAAATGGGTAAAAACTGGAAAGCAAAGTGGTCAAGTGGTGTCGGGCTTGAACCTAATTAAACATCCCACCTACCTGCAAACTCTTCCAGATTGTGCATCAAAATAGTATTCTGTATATCCCGTTGCTGCAGTTTAAATCAACATGGTCAAATTTCATGGCATATCATGTAGATAGATTAGAATCTTTCTTCGTAATCACCATGACATAAGCACGTTGTTTGGTTGAGACAACTAATGAAGTAGGCGTGTTTTCTCATGCATTGTATGGGCTATGGAGTCTAAGATGAACCACCTTATTCATAACTTAATAGGGTCATTTGCCATAGATTTTATATTTTATATCGATATCGATATTAACTCCATTTAGAATCATGCATAGTTGATTGTGGTTTTTGACCAGACATGGATTAATTGTAGTTAAACAACAGGAAAAAAAAAAACAGAAAACGTAATAAATTACATTCACCAACGTGAGCTTTTTGAAACCTAAATTGGCAAACCCCCGCTGATTCAATTTATACCAAAACCTCCTTTTAAGTTTATAGAACCTGGACTCATCCTTTCCAGTTGTAAAAATATTACAGTAACCTCCCTTCACTTTTTCGTAAACATTCAGTCTGCCTTTTGGTGACTTGTAGTTCTGTACAACATAGAAATTGAATTCGGCTACTAGGTGTTTCTAGATGGAAAAATGCATACATGGTATAGGGACTGGCTGGAAATTTTGTAAAACTCAGAGAAGCTGAAATGTAATTTACTCGAGTGAACAGCAAGTTCAAGTAAAACATGGTGATCTATGTAAAATATTCTAAGGCAAGATTAAACCGACAAGTAAACAGCTATTTGGCCTTCAGTGGTTTGGCTTAGTCACTGGAAAGCAAGAGAGGTATACCAGAAAGAATGGGTCTCCATGGAAACGACAAGATACAGCTGAATCGCCAGTGGCCAATTCCCTTGTCCTGTACATAAATCAGGCATGTAAATCCATAATATGCCCATTGACTAAATGGGTCACTTGCCAAACCAGAGTTGGTGAAAGTAGTTCAAGAGTCAGAGGTTGATCTCACCTCAAAGTCTTCCCACTTCATAAGCTTCATGTTGGACTTTACAAGAAGTGATCCAAAATTAGTGCAGTTCCTTTTGAAACGCTGAAGCCCTTTGAAGGAGCCTGCTGGATCAGCAAATTCACAATCCTCTTCATAAGCATTCAAGGTGAGGTTTCCTGAGGGTGGACAAGACCAGGTTACCCAAGTGAAATACCCATCAGAAGTATATAAAATCACTGACCAGAAAATATTCAAATATGCTTGAGTTTATATGAACAATCATTTGAGGCTACTATGTTTGAGCTTTATGCTATGTCATTGGAAGGACACTTCAACCATATGTAACATAATTTCTACTTCTAACCAAGTCTTGAGAGAATTTCTGACTTTTTTCTTGGGGTTTTTGAGAAAGCAGTAACTTGTACAACTCTTCACATGCTGGGGATGCAGGACAAACTCAACACATTTGTTTTAGTTCAACCAATTTCATTGAGAGAAGCCAAAATACTCCGTCCAGTCCTTAGGACCTATTTAAGAAGTTGATTTTAGTCCTAAATATAATGCCTATTTACAATATTTGTCAATATTTTTCTAATTTACCTCTATTGATACTCCCACAACAATAATGAAGGAAGAGAGGGAAGGAAGAAATTAAGGAAGATGATTAAAGTATTTTAGAAAAAACATATCATATTGACTAACTTTCCTAATTTAATCAAATTAGGTAAATATAATATAGGGTACTTTAACTAATTCACGGAGAATAAGAAGTGACAATTAACTCATTAAATATTAAATATATGATAAAGTGACCGTATCCACATGGTAAGCGAAACTTGTTCTAAAGGATTGTGGTGGATTATCATTTTACTACTCTTTCACTAAGTGATGTAAAATATCTTTAGAATGCATGCATGTATTATGAAGGATGCAAAATATCTTTGAGGGAGCCAATTCATAGGATCAATCATCATTTCAAGAACAGGGTTTTACTCAAATTAGGAATTAGGAATAAACTTGAACAAATCAACTGTGTTAGGGCAAAACCTGTGACGAAGTAAGACATTTTGAAGTCCTCTTTGATGGTTGCCACAATTGCAGCACGATCAACTGCACCTGAATCATCTCCAGCAAGCTCAAGAGTTCTCTCCGGAGCTTCCTTCTCAATTGAAGGGGAACGAAAAACGGAAGCAGCAATACCCAAAAGTTCAGAACTATACCATGCTATCTTGAGAAATGCATTTTGGGGCTCAGAATCTTGTTTTGTCGAGGAATTGGTGGTTAGGTTTTCTCCATTGCATCGCAATCTATAGGTTTTGCGGGGTAACTTCAATGGAAAGATCAGAGAATGTGGAGAATTGAGGTGTGAACAAATGGAAGCAACGGAGGCAATCGCTGCCATGTGATAATTACTAATTTCATGAGAGGAGACCACAGGTTCTCCCGCGGTTTGTTTAAAAATCTGAACTTTCTGGTTTCTAAATAATTTATAGCCATAGAAAAAAAGAGCGACTAATTTTTCTGGATGACAAGTTCGAGAGAACATATTTCCAATTTATAAATTCGACCTCCTAGTTCAAAAAGTAAAAATTGTTCACCGATGTGAACCAAAAAAAAAAAAAAAATATATATATATATATATATATCGTCAAGTGAGCCAGAAACTTCTATTTAAGCTAATTATTTCTTCATATTCCAGCATCCAATTGTTGCGAGTTAAGATTGATTTAACCCAGACCCATGTAATTTTGATTAAATTATAATTTAGGATTTCATCAAGTTTTTCTATATTTAGCCTTGAGTTCGTAAAGTAAAATTGCACTAATTATAAAGTTATCAAAAATTTAAAATTCGAATTTATTTATATAACATGTGAGAGAGATAATAACTTAGAAATTTCTTGGGGATTGATATCGTGGTTCAAAATTTAATCCTATTCCTTATGTAACCCAACCCAGTATGTATGTGTGTTTGGATTATTATTATTATTTTAAAAAATAGTTTTTATGATTTATAAAATAAATATGTGAGAGAAATTTTATCATAAAATACGAAAAAAGACTTTCGAAACAATAGTTTCAGAGTTACATAACATGCACTATAAATCATCTTTATTAAAAAAAAAAAAATCTGAATTCCTCTCATATATACAAAGTGAAAACAAACAAACTTACGTGTAAAGATACTTCTGACCCAAAATAACAACTAACCCCCGAGCTGTTCCCTTTACAGAAACGAATTCCCCTCCTAAAATATTCAAGTAAATAGTCGGCTTCAAGCATACGTACTTGACAGGCAAATCACAATATCTCATCATCAAAAGATTTTCATGTTTTGGACTTTTGAGAGTTATCGTCCCCCTCCCAAAGATGCCTATTGTATTCCTGGATATTGCTTGCTTGTGCCAGTTCTGACTTTTGACATTGCAGCCAACAGAGGAGAACTCATTACCTTCTTCCCCTTCATTCTCTTTTTGAGAAATTCAGCAGTTTTTTCTCTCTCTTTTTCTATGATTCAGCATATCATCTCAATAACAGCAGGAAGAACACGAATTTTTCTTGGAAGGAACCCCAGATGTTCCCCATCAGATTGAATATATATCTCACCCTTCCCTGAAATGTCCTCCACCTCAATAGAGTGTACCCTACAACACACAGATCATTATGACTGAGTATCATCACAAATGGTGAGCTTGACATTGTACTCCCTCCACTCTTTAATATAAGACTTGTTTCGGGAGTTGATATTACTATATTAGTTCTAAATATAAGATCTATTTATCATATTTGTCAATTTTTTCCTCATTTACCCCTATTAATGTTGTTTCAACAATAATTAAGAAGGAGAGGAAATAAGGAAATTAAAGAAGATGACTAGGTTGTTTAAGAAAATGTGCTATATTAACTAACTTTCCTAATCTAATCAAATTAGATAAATAGGTCTTATATTAAGGCCCAGGGGTGTATTAAATAAGAAAATAAACATTTGAACAAAATAAAAAGAAGATGAAGAAAAAAGTTCTTTTAGCTGGAAAACATAACATATTCACTAATTATCATGAAAATCACACATAATAAACGCCAGCTGATACTCCAAAGTTAAGCTGCATATTTTATCGCCCTAACATGCAAAACAGTCTGCTCATTAATGATGCTCACTGACATCCAAATGGGTTAAGGTGTCAACATAATTGTCATAAATTATGAAAGACCAAATTATGGTAATCAACTACTAGGGTGGGTTTTTTTAAAAAAGAAAACAGTTAACTTCACAAGCAAGAGCCCTTTTGTCATGATAAATCATTCTTGATTTGAAAGACAGTTTCAAGAAGTTTATATTATGAGCAGCCATCCACAAAATAATGAGGTCTTGAAGATTGAAGAACTGTGTAATGCGTTCTCGGGAAAAGAGGTTACCTTCTTGAAGATACATTTTTCACAGACAAATGTGTACCATTGTACAGCTTATGCAATTTGAGGATGAAATCATACCACTTGAAGTTTTGAAGAATAACAACCTGTAGAATTTGGAAGCCAAAAAACATCTATCAACTTCGAGTTATAACAAAAAAGAGAGAGAGAGAAGAAAAAGCGCAGGATAAAGGAGCCCTTTAGCCAGCAGATTTTTAAAAATAGATGCCAATATTCATCAAGGAGATTTTTGGAAAAGGCATTCCACCTCAAAATTTCCACTATGTGGATCAGCATTTGGTGTAATTTTCATGCCACCACCAAAGTATTTTGCATTCCCAATGCAAAGAGCTGTAACTTCATGACATTTCTCCCAGTCACCATCGTTTACCTACCAATTTTCACATATAAAACAAATCTTAACTTTTTTGTGCATTAGTATGAAGCCTAAATAGAAGAATACTGAGTACATCTTTCAACAAGTTATTTTGACGTTTATAGCAATACAAATAAATACATTACACTGACTTTGATTCTTAAATCCTGGTTATGATGCCCCATAAAGGCTTGCAACGCGCCAATGACATAGCACAGTTTACCAAATTTCTTGTACCTAGAAGCATAAAAACCAGCCTTGGCACTCCTGCAAAATTTAGTAAGGCGTGTATTTAAATAATGATCTGAATCATCACTCTTGAGGCTAAATCTCGAATTTCCAAGTTATCCTTACAAATGAATGTCAGCAACATTTATGAAGTAGTGCTCCTCTCCAGTTTCTCCAGTGATGACACCAACATCTATCTTTGATCTCACCCCTAAAGAACTCCTACATTAGCATTTCTAAAAGAGAAGCCAAAAGCAAATACAGTAACAGGTTTTGCAGCAAGCTCTGCCAATCATGAACCATAACATGACTAGAATAGACCAACAAGGTAACTGAAAGATCAACACCTTTAGAAATGCGTTCAATGGCTTCATATGGATCATTTTTCCTGGCAACGGAAACAGATGTATCCATTCAATCAATTCTCACAAGGTTATGTACTCCATACAAATTAGAGATTAAATAAGAAATAAGACAAAGAAACTATAACTAACCACCCAAATGTTCGTGCAAAATCAGAACCAGTACCCAGGGGAATGAGCTGTACAAAGGCAGAACATAGTTATATCTTCTACTGAGAAACCCAATCAGATGTGTTACAAATGACTGAATCTAAGACCATCTGCATACGTTTCGATGAGAATATCGAATTATAATGGCAAGTACTCACACCAAGAGCAGTTGAATGTGAAGGCTCTTTAACATTACTGGTAACAGGTTTTCCAGCCCAGAAGAAACCGTTAACAACCTGCTAAACAAAAGTCATAGTGAGAGAGGAGTATCACATCGCAACAAATTCTACGAAACAACAAAGATGCTGAAATTCCAGAAACAGCAGTGCAGAAAATCAACTAAATGCTGGCGACCCAACGAAAAGATTTTAGAACAGACCAACTCAGATAAGACAAGTTACAAAATAATTTTACTTGGGATCCGGACTGTGTTAGTAATTTGAATGACCAGTAATCCATCTATTTATATCATCAGTATACATAGTCACATTAAACAAACAGAAAACAAAAAGGGAAGCATGCAGAAAATGCTAACACCTCATGAAGAGTTCCATCACCTCCAACCGCAATAACTGCATCAGCTCCCTCCCGTATGGCCTTCATAGTATAGTATGACAACAACGACAGAAACTCAACAGAGATAATACAATAAAACCATTTAATTTCGATTTCCAATTATTAATTCTTTAAACTAACCTCCCTCGTTATGTCAATAGCATGACAAGGACCTGAAGTTAAGGATTCACATATCTATCAAAACCAAAATGCAAAAACACGTGAATTAATGAATTAAAACAAAAAACGAAAGACACTGCATTTGCAGACTTCATCAACGGAGGGGGGGGGGGAACTCACATTGCATTCTTTACCAAAGCGAGACCGTAGATATGGAAGAATCTGCTTCCACTCTCTACCCGTCCGACCATTAGCACCTGCACCAAATTTCCAGCATCAAAAGTTCAAATCTAACGGCCCTTACAAATTTTCTCGGCGGCGAAGCAGAGAAAATGAAGTAAGGAAAAAATAAACAGAAACCAACCTCGAGGATTGACAACAAACACGAGGTTGCGTTGTCGATAAGGAGAAGAGGAACCAACGCCACGGAGGCGTTCGGAGAAGAGATCAGGGGCCATTGGCGGGAGCTCTGATCTGAAAAACGAGGGTTTAGCCATGGGCATTTCGCTTCCCAAAACCGCAATCTGATTCCAAAAATAGCTGGTTTGAAAACTATGGCACGCCATGTGTCAGGGAAAAAGAAGATATATCCAAAAATTGATTACTACTAGTTTTCACTCATGGGATAATCCGTAAAAATTTCACTCCTGTCATTCTAATTGTAATTCCATGGCTCTTCCGGCAAGAGCTCTGGCTTTGCGTTTTTGGATTCTGCAAGTAATGAATCGCTTTTAGGAGAGAGACGATATGAGTAACGATGGAGAAGGAACATCTAGACTGGCGCAGTAGTTAATAACGATGAGGATCTTAGGAAATAGGGAAGACACGTCGGCGAGTCAATTTTTCGTCCGATTGATATTTCAGCTTGTACATTAATTAACATTGACCATTAATTTGCTAATGGTCAAGCAAGTGGCGTTTTAGGCCCATTTTGTAATTATTATAGGAGAATGGGCTTCGGGTCACTTACCTCAGGAATGTTTCCGTCGATTTCCCCTTTTCTATTTTATTCTTTGATTTGGAATAGGGCGAGATTCTTACTTGCTGCATATGTTATATAATATGTTTGTTTTAGATCCCTCAAACTCCACTTTTTCTCTAATTTTCTGCATGGCTGGATAGGAGCGTTCAAATCTAATATTTGTTGTTCGAAGCAAAGAGAAGAGAGAAAGCAGACAAGTCTAGCTTGATATTGATATGTTTTTGCAGCTATTCTTTCCTTTTATTTGGTTTTCTTTACTTGTGCTCTCCATTTAATGAATTAGATTTTTATCTCAGTTGTACCTTTCCTATTTTTTTCCTTTTATTCTGATTTAATGATCTTATTTAAGCCGTATAAATCCGTTTTTGTTACTGATTATATCTTTTTGGAGCTACGGGTCAGTGCCACAAACCAGGTAGTTTCCGGAAACGTTAAAGAAAGACGGGCATATTCTTCCTGTTATACCAAAAGTGAAAGATTAGCGCCCTGCCTCAATAAGTCTTAGCTTGCAAATCAATGACATGTCTATAAGCCAATCGTTCTCTTGCAACAGTGACCTGAAGTCGTGTGCACCATTAGAAGTCATCAAACATCTAATAGAGGGGGATTTGCAACAATGTATGACTTAATGGTGGATTGGATGCGTTGGTTTGTAAACAGGAATATGCAAATATCTGTTGTGAATTTATTGCATCAATTTTACCATGCTTTGACAAAATGACGATCTTGGCACTTTGGGTTCATATTTAGCTTTCATATGCCATTCATGTTGAAGCAGTTTTTAATCCAAGCATCAGTTGGAGAAAACATGAGTGTGTTTCAATGCAAGTGGAATTTATGGGGTTTCTTTAAACTTCTTTGGTAATGGGGTCACCTCCTTCACATTACTTCTTCCTTTCTATTTTTGATGCATTGCTATCATTTCTTTTCTGTCCTTACAAGTGATGTTCACTGCATTAAGAAATTGTAATTGCAAATGTAACAGTTGAAAGATTCCTGTCCTCACCCTAAGCATCTAGGACTAAGGCTTTTTTATGTTTTGGTTGATAGGGATTTGAAAAGATGGCATCCATGAAACTGAATGGAGGTGCAACAGAAAAAGGTTGTCTCCTGGAAAACAGTAGAGCAAGGTATAGGAATATGCATATAGCTGCTTTTTGGATAAGCCAGGTAGGTTTGTTCCTGTGATACACTTAAGAATGTGCATAGAGCTGATTTTTTTGGTAGAAATCTTAAGTGAAAGAAGCTATTAAATGTTATTGCTTCAGGTTATCTAATATCTATGTTTTTTTTATAATCTGTTTTGTGTGCTCTTAATTTTTCAGTTTTGTTGCTACACTTTGCTTTTCTAGCTTAAATTTTGTTTTTAGATGCAAAGGAACCTCTTAGTTGTTCATTTTTTTCAAATCTGTGCAAAGCTCGGGAGGATATCCTTTGCACCTTATTGATGACGAATTTTGATGGCTTCACTTGTAAAATGTTAAATAATACCAGATACATGCATGCATCTGCTTTGAAATTTCTTTTTTTTTTTTCATTACTATATATTTGTTCCCTTTTCTACGATTTTTCCTGGCATCTCCTTTATTTTCTATATGTTGAAATATTGTGATGCTTTGGAATGGATTCACAATTTACTGGTGGCAAGTCATACAGTTTCTTAGTTTGTGCTTCATAAGTTTGTGTGTGAAAGTCTGATAATTTGTGGACATTGTACACTTCCATTTATGTGTATATTTTTTATGTCTTTTTTCTGGGTTACTATGTGTGTGGGGTGAGGGGAAAGTTTCAAGCATCGGTGTGTTAAATTTCATTATTTATTTTCAAAAAAGGAATGAAGGTTTTTAAAACAGTTTTCTTTGACATGGTCCTGGTCAGAATCTATTCATTTTCATAAAAAATGATGAGTTCCTTCTTTTCTAATATAGATTTGGAACAATTAGAGCATTGAAGACTTGTTTACATTTTGTAGTTATTCTATGTATGAATCATTAAAGACATGTTTATAAGTCTGATTCCATGTGGGATTGATTCTGCCTACGTATTTCTACGTTCTAATGTTCTATTTATATCAGTGTAGCACTGTCATATTTTGTTTTAGTTTCTTTACCTTGTGCCAATTTATTCATGTATTGAAGTCTCGTGTACTTATAATGGGGGACTACACACACACACACCTTTTTTCTGTTATTTTGAATTTGTGATTGTGATTGTGGCTTCCCTTTCTTTGTGGCCTTCCTTTCCTTGAGAGGATAAGTGCCAAACTGCACATATGGTTGCAGGGAGAGCTGGGTAACTTCTCTTACTTATGGATAATGATGGTTGGTGATTCCGATTAATCAAAAGTTCATATGCAAATGAAAATTATGATCGTATCTCTCTTTTAAACTTATAGTCAAAATTAATAGTCAGCAATCTATTTCCAACTTAGCAGATGCCAAGTTTTCCTGCAATTTAAGCTTATAGAACATGGAATGATGGGATGATGATTATTGCATTGTGGGTGATTGAAAGTTTTAATTTTCATAAACTACTATGCTTCAATATCCCCAATTTGGACAAATAATCATATAATCTTTATTATCCTTCAAACAGTCTTCATCATGGTATGTGGAAGAGGAGACAGGATGATTGCTAATGTATGAAGGCATTTAACTTTGTTAACTCTCCAAAATTTAGCTTCCTACTAAATTTTTTTGGCCTTCAACTTCCTACTAAATTTACGTGGATTTGAATGCTGATGTTGCTGTAATGGGTCTTGATTGTTGGATTAAATAGAATTATGTTGGTCTAAGAAGAGCAAATTGTTGAATGTGGGAAAGTCCCACATCGACAATATGAAGAGGGAGGGGGCATGGAATTTAGTATAAATAGGAGGCCCCCCTCCCTCCTTCAACTCATCCCTCAACTTGCCTTCTTCCTTCTATAAGGCATTTTGTATCTTCTCCTCTCTTATAGTATTTCACTTATAAATTGTTTAGAGTGAAATTAGATTCTGGTATTTTCCTTATTGTTGTCTTATTTATTATTTATTAGCTGCTATTAGATATAGTAGTTGTGATTTATTATATTATTAAATTACTTCTAGAAACTTTGTTTTCTAGTATTGTGATTTTCTAGTATAATCAGTTACTCTCTATATATCCCGCTTTCGCAACAATTGGTATCAGAGCCAAGGTTCTGTCTGAGTATGCTCTGTGGTTGCAGTATAATCTGAACTTCCACATCAGAAAAGAATTACCTTGAGGTTTTGCATTTGCAGCTATTAAAAAATATTTGGAGCAGATATGGCGGACAAAAAGGTTGAAGAATCCACATCAAGTGTCAACAATTCGTCGTCGGCATCTTCGCTTCTGACGAGAATTATGCCCAATGCGAAGTTTGCAGTTGAAATTTTTGACGGATCGGGACATTTTGGGATGTGGCAGAGTGAGGTTCTTGATGTCCTTTTTACACAACAATTAGATTTTGCTCTTGAAGAAAGGAAACCAGATAAAATGGAGGAGGAAGATTGGAGGATCATCAATCGTGTTGCTTGTGGTACTATTCGATCGTTTCTTTCTAGAGAACAGAAGTATCCATATACAAAGGAAACTTCTGCTTGTAGATTGTGGAAGGCATTAGAGGATAAATTCCTGAAGAAAAGCAGTCAAAATAAGCTTCACATGAAGAAAAGATTGTTTCGCTTCACTTATGTTCCTGGTACCACAATGAATGATCATATCACCAGCTTCAACAAGTTGGTAACAGATTTACAGAATTTGGACGTGACTTTTGAAGATGAAGATCTGGCCTTGATGTTGTTGGGATCACTTCCTGATGAGTACGAGCACCTGGAGACTACTCTACTTCACGGCAAAGAGGAAGTATCTCTCAGAGATGTTTGTTCTGCGCTATACAGCTATGAACAAAGAAAGAGGGATAAACAAAGAGGTGGAGAAGCAGAAGCACTAGTCACAAGAGGGCGTGCTGAAAATCAATCGAGATCAAGGAAAGGGAGATCCAAATCGAGATCCAGACCTAGTAAGGATGAATGTGCCTTTTGTCGAGAAAAGGGCCACTGGAAGAAGGATTGTCCAAAGTTGAAGAATAAAGCCAAACAGAACAATGGGAAGGCTGCTATGGATTCAAATGTAGCTGATTGTGATGATGAAAATTCAGATTTTTCATTATCTACAACGACGTTGTCAAAAGCGTCAGGCGTATGGTTGTTGGATTCAGCTTGCAGTCATCATATGTGTCCTAACCGAGACTGGTTCACTGATTTCCAAGAAGGAGGATGTGGAGTTGTCCACACAGCAGATAACACTTCACTTACTGCATATGGCATTGGTTCAGTTCGATTGAGGAACCATGACGGATTGATCAGAACATTGACAGATATTCGATATGTACCAGATTTGAAGAAAAATCTCATTTCTGTGGGAACTCTAGATTCAAAGGGGTTCAAGATTACTGCAGAAAGTGGAGTGATGAAGATACTTTCTGGTGCACTGGTGGTAATGAAGGGTATCCGGAAGAGCAATAATACGTATCACTATCAAGGTAGTACGGTTATTGGAATAGCAGCAGTGACGTCCAGTGATGAGAAGGAGGTAGAAGCAACAAGGTTGTGGCATATGCGCTTGGGACATGCTGGAGGAAAATCCTTAAAAACTCTTTCAGATCAAGGGTTGTTAAAAGGATTAAAGCATTGCAGTTTGGAGTTTTGTGAGCACTGTGTGAAGGGGAAGCAGACAAGGGTTAAGTTCGGAACAGCTATCCATAATACAAAAGGTATTTTGGATTATGTTCACTCTGATGTTTGGGGTCCTTCCAAAACACCATCATTGGGAGGAAAACATTATTTTGTAACATTTGTTGATGATTTTTCCCGAAGAGTTTGGGTGTATACGATGAAGACTAAGGATGAAGTATTGGGAATTTTTCTCAAATGGAAGGCGATGATAGAAACACAAACAGGCAGGAGGATCAAATGTCTTCGTACAGATAACGGAGGAGAATACAGGAATGATCCTTTCCAGAAGATTTGCGAGGATGATGGCATCGTCAGACACTTCACTGTCAGAAATACACCACAGCAGAATGGAGTGGCAGAACGCATGAACCGGACTTTGCTGGAGAAGGTTCGGTGTATGTTGTCCAATGCTGGCTTGGGCAAAGAATTTTGGGCTGAGGTAATTACATATGCGAGCCACCTCATTAATCGTCTACCATCTACTGCTATTGGTGGTAAAACACCGTTGGAACAATGGTATGGTAAACCTGCTACAGATTATGATTCTTTGCATGTATTTGGCTCAATTGCATACTATCATGTGAAAGAATCAAAACTGGATCCGAGAGCAAAGAAAGCTATTTTCTTGGGGATCACTTCTGGAGTCAAAGGATATCGTTTATGGTGTCCAGAGACAAAGAAGATTGTATTTAGTAGGGATGTTACCTTTGATGAATCTGCCATGGTGAGAAAGGTAGCAGCTGAAGATACCCAGCAAGGTGATAGTGTTTCAAAGCAGGTGGAGTTTGAAGGAAAGATGATTTTTCCAGTAAAAGGAGCAGACGGGGAAACAAGACAAGACTTTCCTGAGGTAGAAGAAGAGCCAGTTGATAGGGAGGTTTCGACTCATGAACCTCAACAGCAACGTGAATCAATAGCAACCAGCAAGCCAAAACGAACAATAAGAAAGCCTACTCGTTTTGAAGACATGGTGGCTTGTGCAACCTCAATTGCAGCTGATGACATTCCTTCAACTTATAAATGGGCTATTCAGAGCTCAGAAAAGGAGATGTGGAGGAATGCCATGAATGAAGAAATGCAGTCCCTTCATCAGAATGGTACGTGGAAATTGGCCAAACTCCCCAAGGGTAAGAAGGCAATTGGTTGCAAATGGGTATATGCAAAGAAAGAAGGATTTCCTAACCAAGGTGATGTGCGCCATAAAGCAAGATTGGTAGCTAAAGGCTATGCTCAGAAGGAGGGAATTGATTACAATGAGGTATTTTCTCCGGTTGTGAAACATTCCTCTATTAGAATTTTGTTGGCTTTGGTAGCACAATTAGATTTGGAACTAGTTCAGATGGATGTAAAAACTGCATTTTTAAATGGAGACTTGGAGGAGGAAATCTACATGACTCAGCCGGAAGGATTCAGAGTTGCTGGAAAGGAGAATATGGTGTGTAAACTTGAAAAATCGTTATACGGATTGAAACAATCTTCGAGGCAATGGTATAAACGATTTGACAAGTTTATGTTGCGACATAAGTACAGAAGTAGATACGATCATTGTGTCTATTTGCGGAAGCTTGAAGATGGATCCTTTATATATCTCCTTTTATATGTCGATGATATGTTGATTGCTTCAAAAAATAAGGCAGAAATTGAGAAGCTGAAGGTGCAACTAAAAGGGGAATTTGAGATGAAGGATCTAGGTGAGGCAAGGAAAATTCTCGGTATGGAGATAACAAGAGATAGAGAATCAAAGAAACTCTTTTTATCTCAAAAGGAGTATTTGAAGAGGGTGCTAAATCGTTTTGGTATGAATGAGAAAACGAAGTCGGTCAGCACTCCACTTGCCCCTCATTTTAAGCTAAGTGCTGATATGTCACCAAAGGATGAAGATGAACGAGAGTATATGTCAAGGGTACCATATGCAAATGCCGTTGGTAGCTTGATGTATGCAATGGTTTGTACAAGACCTGACATTTCACAAGCTGTTGGAGTTGTGAGTAGGTATATGCATGATCCAGGGAAGGAGCATTGGCAAGCTGTGAAATGGATTCTACGGTATATTTGTAATACTGTAGATGTTGGTTTGGTTTTTGAGCAGGAAGGTGATCGATCTTTAGTTGGGTATTGTGACTCAGATTTTGCGGGTGATTTGGACAAGCGAA
This sequence comes from Albizia julibrissin, assembly GCA_037074505.1. Taxonomy (NCBI): domain Eukaryota; kingdom Viridiplantae; phylum Streptophyta; class Magnoliopsida; order Fabales; family Fabaceae; genus Albizia; species Albizia julibrissin. Next base: position 2,064,595 of record CM073487.1, on the reverse strand, counting down.
GGTCAACTACTGGTTATGTGTTTACTTTTGCAAAAGCACCAGTTAGTTGGAAGTCGACTTTACAGTCAACAGTTGCTTTGTCTACCACAGAGGCAGAGTACATGGCGATTACAGAGGCTGTGAAGGAGGCAATTTGGCTTCAAGGATTGCTTGGAGAACTTGGTATTGATCAAGAAAGCATCGTAGTTTATTGTGACAGTCAAAGTGCTATTCAATTAGCAAAGAACCAAGTTTACTATGCAAGGACGAAGCACATTGATGTTCGATATCACTTTATACGAGAAATTTTGGAAGAAGGTGGAGTCATGATACAAAAGATACGGACAACTGAGAATCCTGCTGATATGCTGACAAAGGTTGTGACTTCTGTCAAATTTCAACATTGTTTGGATTTGATCAACATTGTTGAACATTGATTGTTGAATTGTAAGCATAAATTTGTAATTAGAAGAAATTAGGAATGTGGGAATTTTCCCAAGGTGGAGATTTGTTGAATGTGGGAAAGTCCCACATCGACAATATGAAGAGGGAGGGGGCATGGAATTTAGTATAAATAGGAGGCCCCCCTCCCTCCTTCAACTCATCCCTCAACTTGCCTTCTTCCTTCTATAAGGCATTTTGTATCTTCTCCTCTCTTATAGTATTTCACTTATAAATTGTTTAGAGTGAAATTAGATTCTGGTATTTTCCTTATTGTTGTCTTATTTATTATTTATTAGCTGCTATTAGATATAGTAGTTGTGATTTATTATATTATTAAATTACTTCTAGAAACTTTGTTTTCTAGTATTGTGATTTTCTAGTATAATCAGTTACTCTCTATATATCCCGCTTTCGCAACACAAATAAGAGTGCAGGTATGTAATATGCTGTATTTTGTTTTGCAGAAAATAGTAAAAGTTGTATTCATTCTGGGGAAAGGGTATTACAAGATGATATAATGTAAATGGGTAGATTGCGATTTTATCAATACGAGGAACTATGCATCGAGAGTATTCATAAGATCAATCTTTCTTTTAATTCCTTTAATGTGAATTGATGCCTGGGATTGTTATATGTTTGCCGAGCCCGTTTATCATTTTTGCCACCTCTTTACTATCCCCGCAGTTGTTTTTTATCATGCCATGTTTTATTAGCAAGTCTACATCTGCTTCCGTGTTGACAAGGAGATCCAAGAGACGCATGTATTGGGTAAAGTTATATGCATCCTCCATATGCTGGCATTGCTCGTAAGCCATTAGATTGCGGACTCTTATTTCTGAGTCCGGCCTAACATCCAGAGGCCAGAACCCCAAGACACCGTTGTTGAACTCCAGGTGGAAGAGGCCTTTGTCAGCTACAGGTTTGAACTTTACCCCGGACGCATCTAGCTGAGTCGCTGGAGCTATATACGCTAAACGATGCCCCAAGGTTAATGCTTTGTTCTGCTCATGAGGTGCCGGCAACCAAAACATCCTTACCATGTCGAGGAAATGACTTACCTGTTCAACCTCTTGTATCTCGACATGGCGGAGCACTCTGTAGTGCTTAAAGAATGAGTATACAAGCCTAGAAAAACTACTTTCGAAGGCCATATTATACAGACGGGAGAGAATGAAAAACGGCAACTGATTTTCTAATAACAGAAGATCATTGATTAGATGGTGCCGTCTCCATTCTTTCAGCACTTTTTTATCCTCCAGGCTGTAGGTGTCATAAACATCCATGGTGAAGAACCAAAAAATATAACAAGAGTCAAGGATGATCATATTTACGAGCTGAGACCGGGTCAGGGGAATGGCTTCATCATAACAACTTCTTATTTGATCTTCATTCTCCTGGATTGTTGCTGCAAAGCGATCCATCATTTCCAAGCCAAATATATCAAAAAATCTCCGAAGCAATCTCTTTTTATAATCCTCCATAAATGTCAAGCTTTGATTCCCCCAGTGCAGCGGTCCTATGCGAACAACCACAGGGGTGTAAAAGCTTTCCCTCCCTTGTCTCAGGGGAGGGGGAACTCTGTAAATAGAAGCCTCGACATTGAAAGGAGGCTTGTTCCGATCTTCTTGTATAAGCTCCATCAACTCATTTCCACCTTTGTCCATACTGTGGTTTGGATCGGGGCTGGCTAAGGATACACGATTACAAACGAAAGCAGGCTGTGGGGGTTTCAATCGAGATGACAAAGGTGAGTGGATTGTGGGCTTCTGTTATGTAACGTCTTTGAGGCAGATCAACCGTGGCCAGTGTTTAAGGGACTCAAGTTGGCTTGGGAGCTTGGATTTCGCTGACTAATACTCGTGTCTTGGCTGGGAATGAAGATGAGGCTTGCAGCTTACTTCATCTGCAACTTTGGTGGTTCAGTCACAAAACTCCATTGCTGATACACTTGCTAAGGAAGGTCTCGCCAGAACCTACACCTTTGAGGGCTCGGTTAACCTCTCAGAAGCTGGGATTTCTTCTTTCTCCTTGAAGAGTAAAAAATGAAAGGGAAACTTGAAGAGTCACTCATAGGTTTACAAGTTTATTCATATGTCTCGGATGAGAATAATAGTATGACGTACGAGACAGGATAAGTGAATCTATCTTTGTTCTTCTTTATTTCTCATACCTATTTAATAATTTTACACTGTTTTTAATTTAATGTTCCATAAGTGAATCTGTGAGTATTTCATTGTCACATGCTCGTCCGGTCAAATTCTGCCATTATACTCAAAATAACAATTTTGGTCTTTAAATAGAACAACTTTAAAGTTCATTCAATATTTATCCATATATTATTCTTATCAGAACATAAAAAATCATAGCTTTTTCCCTAAAACGTCCATAATCACTTATAATTTACTTACTTTTTTTCATATATAATGTGGTCCAGCTAGTTTCTGAATAGATTATAAATTTAGGCCTGATTTACTGAACTATTCCTCGTGACTTAGCAATTAAACATCAATATAATATACAAATTTTATAGTACTAATAATTATGCATCACATGCAATAATTTCCCTTTCTAGCCATATACCTATTGCCCAAGACCTCTCTGTTTTTTAATTTAATCTGATATACCATGTCCACTTCTTATCTCTTTCCTTTCCATTGAAGGCATGGCGTGTTCAATACACATTTCCCTTCTCCATGTTTATGTTCATCGAGGATTTTTAAATTTGTTAATTAAGTCATTGATTAACTTACAAAATTTTTTAAAAGAAAATAAAGATGCATGTCGTGATGGGATTTTTCTCATAGTATATATAAATTTTGAAAGACTTGAAAAAGTTTGAATAGATCTTACAATTTAAATAGCTTTTACAAATTAAAGATTTTAACTTTATAAGATATGATATGATATTCACTAAATAAACAAACTTTTATTGACCACGTTAAGGTATTCTTAACTCATTCTTTTTTATCTTCACTTTGAATAAAAAATTTTCCAAGTAAAACACAAATACAATCTCCTTCAATTCCTCGCCATGATAAAACTCAAACAGGCATTTCAATGTAGCTAGAATAGAAGCTCCTATGATTCCAATGCCTGATACATGCATGCATCCTTGTTAGGATTGGTGGATGATAGGATTTAGAAAAAAGAGAATGAGAGGGAGAGGAGAATAAGAAAATAGAGAAGAAAGGGAAATAAGAAGACTTGAGTAAGAATAACATATAGTTTCTTACATCTATCCCAGAAATTAAGTCTGACGACACACTTATAGAGGTTTACAATATAATGAATTAATGATTAGAATCTACAATGTATTTCCAGAATGGCCGCCATGAACACGGATTTCCTCCAACTTGCCTTCAATCTTCATTTAGCTAACAATTTCTCATGGAGGAACTTGGCGTATTTGAGGGGGCATTCTGGTTCGTCGGCATTGGGGCCGATGGTGAAGACGGTGGATAGTACAAAAGGAAGCTTCTCGGCGCTCATGGCCTGAAATTTGAAGGCGTATTCCAACGGAGAAACGTTAAAGACGTACAGTGCATGTTTGCAGCGGGAAAACCCATGATTTCTTGGCGATCTTTATGTCTTTAAAGCAAAACCCAGTGATGGCCAGGTATTCTGATGTTTTGGCCACTCTATACATTTTCATTGACTGATATTAACTATTATGGAGTTGTACACTCAAGACTCTTTCACCACCTTTCCAAGCTCATATCTTTTATTAAATTCCACCAGTAACTCTCCTCTGCTATTGCTGGACACTGGAGAGGGAGCAGAGAAAGTAGAATCTATGGTGAATGATCATTCCACGTCACATGCACGTTGCCAGACATTCAAAATCAACATGCCTTTTACTGAATGGATGCAGGAGAACATTAATGCACGCAGTGTGGAGGGAGGAAACAAGGAAAGGATGATTTTAATTATGAGGGCCAGGGCTCCTAATAATAGACAAGCACAAGTGTACTAGTGGAGACTGGAGAGAGATGAAAACAAGTAAAAATACAAGCCAGTTAGTAATTAATTACGGAGGGATAATGAATAGGCCACCAACCGAGGGATGAATACTACTATTATAAGAGAAATGTTATGAGGAGCACGTAATTAATTAATATGGATGATGATTCTGATTCAGATCAGTACGTGGAAACAAACAAAAACAGGGGGTGTGAATTGATCCTTGAATTGAAATGAATAATTGAATAATAAAATATGTGCTGACAAGTTGATTAATGTCTGTCATCAACCACACTCTTGGTTAAGTTAACTGAGTCGTGATTAACTTTTCCAAGGAGGGGTGACAATAATAGGACGTACGTATGAAAGAGGATAGGGTGAGCTTTTTTAACACACCTGTCTATCTTTGTTTTTTTTTTTTTCATTTCTCGTACTTATTCAATAATTTTACACTGTTTTTAATTTAACATTTTATAAGTGAATTTGTGAGTATTTCATTATCACATGCTCATCTGGTAAAGTTCTATCATGATACTCAAAATAACAATTTTGGTCTTTAAATAGAACAACTAAAGTCCATTCAATATTTATTCATATATTATTCCTATCAGGTCATAAAAAATCATAACCTTTTCCCAAAAACGTCCATAATCACTTATAATTTACTTACTTGTTTTCATATATAATGTGGTACAACTAATATTTAAATAGACTATAAATTTAGGCCTGATTTACAGAACTATTCCTCATGATTTAGCAATTAAACGTCAGTATAATAATATACAAGTTTATAGTACTAATAATTATGCATCACATGCCATAATTTCTCTTTCTAGCCATACACCTATTGTCCTAGACCTCTCTGTTTTTTAATTTAATCTGATATACCATGTCCACTTCTTATCTCTTTCCTTTTCATTGAAGGCATGGTGTGTTCAATCTGTACCAACACATTTCCCTTCTCTACATCTATGTTCATCAAGGATTTTTAAATTTGTTAATTAAGTCGTTGATTAACTTAAAAAAATTAAAAGAAAATAAATATGCATCTCGTGATGGGATTTTTCTCATAGTATATATAAATTTTGAAAGACTTGAAAAAGTTCACAAACAGATCTTACAATTCAAATAGTTTTTACAAATTAAAGATTTTAACTTTATGAGATATGAGATGATCTTCACTAAATAAACAAACCTTTATTGGCCATGTTAAGATATTTTTAACTCATTATTTTTTATATTTACTTTGAATAAATACCTTAATAGAGAAAATGGTATCCATTGAGGAGAAAACGGTCTAAGGTGGTAGAAAATTGTATGCAACAAAATATTGGTTCGAGTAAGTGGCACCTATTGAAAAAAAAAAAAGAAAATCGTTTAAAGTGGTTTGAAAATATTTAAAAAAAGTTACTGGATGCGTCGGCGATGAGAGTCAATCAAATAGTAAGAAGTCCTATAAAAAGAGGTAAAAGAAGATTAAAGTGAATATTCAATGAGGTTATAAAGAGAAATTTTTTTTATTAATAATCTATCTAAAAATGTGGTTTCTAATAAAACAAAATGGTGTCGTGCGGATCCATATAACCTACCCCACTTAATGAATTAAGACTTTATTATTATTGTTTGTCTAATAAATACAATTTTTTTTTGTATGCACAACATGTTAGATACATAAAAAACCACCAGCAGATCCTAGGACTTGATTACTCTGCTTTTACTAATATATATATTTCTCTTCTTTTGGAATTGAATTTTCAAGTGATCATTATAACATAATTTTCAATATATTTTTTATATTACCTAACATTATTTTCAAATAGTATAAGAAATTTATCTTATTACTGCCATTTCATTCACCGACAAGTAAATAACCATAATAGAATATTAATTTCCAATTTCAATTATCAATCTCATTTTGAGAAACCTAAAAATTCTGTATTAATCGTGATTTTTGGCTGACTTTTTTCTTCAAATTCTTTGCTTTAATTTTTTACCCTGTTATTTTGATTTTCTTCAAATAATTACATAAATTATTAGAAAAATAACTACGGTCATAAAAACCAACAACCGGTTGCATATATATAAAACCCTTCCAGCTAAGCCAAGCCCTTTTTTGGGTCTAAAAAAGGTCAAGCCGAGAATTGATAACTGTATCAAAGATACACTTATTAGTACTAATATATTTGAGAATTCTTAATTAATTAGTTTAAATAGTTTTTGACTGTGGAATAAAGGAGTATTTTAGACCTACACCGAGGTGTTAAAGGTGATTCTCAAATTTCACAAAATAGAATGGGATACATTGAGATATATAGTGTGTTTGGATGTTAAACCCAAACCATGGTTTCAACTTCAAACCATGGTTTTGATAAAAAAACATCCAAACACCACAAAAAAAATAAAAAACACTTTTTTATCTCCAAAACCATGGTTTTGGAGAAGCCAATATTTTGCACATTTTTGTATGTGGGTCCCACTCCATTTTCTCTCTCTTCGGGTGTGTTTGGAAACAGCTTCTGAGAATAGCTTATGAAGAAAAAGTGAAAAAAAGTGATTTTTGAGAATAGATTATGGAGAATAGATTATGAGAAAAAAGTGATTTTGATAAAATGAGAGTGTTTGGATATTATGATCAGAATAACTTTTTTTCATGGTCAAATTACTGAAAAGGACATTAACTTTTGTGATAATTACATATAAAGGATAATATTATATTTTATATATTATATAGTAGTAAATTTCATAATAAATACAAAAAATGGCATAAAATTATCTAAAAAATTTATAATATGTATGTATGTATTATAATAAATTGTAAAAAATAATTTATAATAATTAGATATAAAATATTAGATTATATTTTAGGTATTATTTAATATAAAATTGAACAATAAATACCAAAAACTCTTTAAATTTTTCCGAAAAATTATAAATTGTGAAAAAAAATTAATTGTACATACATATATAGAAATATATATATATATATTAATAAATTGTACATTGAAAGTTCATAATTCAATAGTTAACATCGAAAAATAATATAAGGAGCCGCTCTTTCAATGCAGTTAATACAATCTGTTTTTGCCTTTCTCCTTTAAATTATATTTCTTTTACTAACAAGTGATATATTAGTCATAACCACATGTCTAGAAACCTCAAATTTATCATGAAACAAATACATTAACATTTAATAGTTTGTCAATAATTCAAAACATCAAAATAGATTATGAGAAGAATATATTATGGGAAAAAAACTGCTAGTCATTTTCTTAAAACTACACCGTTTTGGTGTTGTTTTAAGGAGCTGAACTTATTTTTTTGTCTAAAAAAATATTATCTGATATTTTGAAATATTTTCTTGGACGTATGTAGTATCAAAAAATAATTTTTAAGTAACATGCAGTATTCTAAAATAATTTTTAGTGCTTTTAACTCTTTAAGATATTTTTTCAGTTGTACTCAATATGTTTGCAGACTGATTGCAATTTTACCCTTAATTTATTTTTTCAGCTTCAAAAATTACTTTAAAATATTAGGTGCTCCTGAAAAAATATTTTAGAGTGGATGACAGTAGGTACAACTAAAAAAATACTTTAAAGTAATTTTTAGAGCTAAAAAAATAAATTAAGGGTAAAATTGCAATCAGTCTGCAAACACACTGGGTATAACTGAAAAAATATTTTAAATGATTAAAAACACTAAAAATTATTTTAGAATATTATATGCTACTTAAAAAATATTTTTAGACATTTTTTAAAACCAAAAAAGCATGGTTTTGGATAAAAAGCAACAAAAAGAAGCTTTTCCCAAAACCATGGTTTTAGACATCAAAACCATGGTTTTGGAATAAAACCATGGTTTCCTAAAAAGGTGAGTGTTTGGCTAATTTTTCTCAAAACCATGGTTTTGATGCCAAACCATGGTTTTGAGGATTTGCCAAACACACTATTCATCTTCCCTCTTTCATTTCTTTTATTTTCATCCCATGTTCCTATTTTTTTTCCAAATACCTATTACAAAAAAAATTATTGTGTGGTTTTTTTTAGAAAATCATTATTCATGTCAAAATTTATTATTCTCTTTAGTTTTAAATATAAGATAAATTTAACTTTCTTTAAGAGATTAAAAAACTAATTAAATTATTTTAGAGTATTTATATTTTAATTTTCCCCCCAAACTAATTAATTTGAATAATAAACTTATATGTAATTTAATGATATAAAATATATGATACGATTAAGTAATTTATTTAGCTTCCTTAATCTTTAAAAAAAATCAATTCTATCTTATATTTAAGACCGGAGGGATTATTTATTTCAATCTAAAATATAGTATTATTTTGAATAATTACTATATATAAATTTTTTATATAATTTATTAATACATATATGTTTGAGCTATTTTTTATGATGTTATATAATTGCCCAATGTTATAATTTTAATTTTTTAGACAAATTTATTTAATTTTAGGTATTATTATGAAATTTAATGTTGAAAATATTTAAAATAAAATCTTATCTTTTTATATGTAATTATCACAAAAGGTAATGTTCTTTTTTGGTAATTTGACCATTAAAAAAGTTATTCTTAACCCAATACCCAAAAACTCTCATTTTATCAAAATCATTTTTTTCCTATAATATATATATGTTTGATTTTTTTTTATATTAGATAATTGATTAATGTTATAATTTTTAATTTTTCAGATAAATTTATGTCATTTTTTGTATTTATTATGAATTTTCCTATTAAATAATACATAAAATATAATCTTATCCTTTACATGTAATTATCACAAAAGCTAATGTCCTTTTCAGTAATTTGACCATGAAAAAAGCTATTTTGATCAAAATATCCAAGCACTCTCATTTATCAAAATCACTTTTTTCACATAATCTATTCTGTCAGAATCTATTCTTAAAAATCACTTTTTTCACTTTTTTTCCATAAGTTATTCTCAAAAGCTGATTCCAAACACACCCATAATGCAATAGAAACAAAGACGGAGAATGGGTTACCTACTCTTAACAATCAAAGTCAATCTTTTCATTTCGAATTCTTTAATTCGGAATGAATCAAATCTCCACAAGTAAGATTCAAATCTACAACCAGTTAGTTAACAACCGATCGTTCTACCACTAAGCTACTAAAAAATTCCGTTTTCAACCCATAATCCATATGAGTTTGAAGTTTCCTTCATAATTTGCTGAAGTTCGTCATCATAATTTAACGTTGAGTTATTCAATTGCACGGACAACAATTGCCAGTTGTAATGATCACATTAATTTTGTTTTTTTTTTCTACAATCATATATTGCGAATTCAACAGAAAACTTAAGACGGCAGTTTAATAAATCAATGCCGGGCCAAAATAAAGTAAACACTCAATGGCTTGGTAGGTAATAGCATCCCGTGCATGAACATGAAATAAAGGCCTCCATTCCTAAATGTATGTAAGTTTGATTTAACTATTTTTTTATTTATTAAGAAAGTAGTTAAAAATAGTTAAATAAAATAAATATATAAATAATATTTTTTATCAATTATGCCCTTATGTATAAAGATGATAAATGAGAGAGAGAATGTATGGAGGGGAAGATAATGAGATAGGGTAAATATATAAAGTCAACAAGGACAAATTGAAAAACACAAAATAATTGTTGAGAAAAAATTGAAATCAAGCTTGTATGTTAGGGCTTTCTTAGAAATCAAGTTTATGGAGAGGAGAAGAACTAAAAAAGGAAAAATGAACAGGTGAAAGGTTGCTAGCTATAACAGGTACATATTTAAATAGTTAATATTTCTTTATGTTTACATCAAATGATACAAAAGTGTGAAATTATATTTATGAGTATTTGCTCTCGAATTTATTATTCTGCTTCATTAACACCGTCGATCATCTCTTTTTCTTGATTTTTTTCTTCCAGTACATTTTAGTGAGAAATATGAATCATGCTATGACAAATAAATAATAGATCATTTTGTAATTTTATTTTTTAGAATACATTGATTTTTTTTTTTGAATTAGATGTGCGTGCAAACAAACGTAAAGTTATAAGTGTGATCAAACTTACATTTTGTATATATTAGGCTAATTTTTAAGGTTTTAGTTTATATTGAGTTTTACTTTCTATCATTGTAAAAAAAAAAAAAGCATATTACCGACGGAATTTCAATTTTCTGATGGAATTATCAACGGATTAGCAATGACAACGAAATTATCGTTAGATTACTAATAGAATCTGTTCAGTCTCTAAATTTTACATGGCAAAATTTTAATTTTGTATGAAATTATCATCTACTTTTTGGCCTCGTGGGCTTTTTCTGCCCAAAAACATAATATATCCCCTCTCTATTTAAATAAGTGAAGCACTATCTGAAATTAAAAAACTCTCAGAGAGAATTCTTTCTCAAAAAACAATCTGAAAACTTTCCATTTTTTCATTCTTTAACTCTTCTTTCCTTTTTCCCCCCTTTCTTTTCCTCTCTTTCCTTTTCATAAAATAGGAAATACATTAAATTGAGCAATTTAAATATGAGATTTTTTCTATACAGGAGGGGAGCCCAAAAATCATCATCTCCTTCCTCACGACTTTGTGGAGGCAACCACGAATCATCAAACAACAAGCTTTAAACTTTTCAAAAATATCAAGGTGCACCAATTCAGGAAACTCTGACTTACTTGAGGAAACAGTCTTCGAAAGAGTTACTCTAGCTTGTTCACCAAACATGCAGTGAGAACACTTCTCCAATTCTGCATTCTTCAGTCCTAGAAGTATATCCTTCCTTCTTTTTTTCACTGATATGATTAAACTTTTGATACTGGAAACTTGATGCATTCGTATTAATAACATCCACACTACTTTTAGCCATCAAAGCTTCTATCACATAAACCATCTGGCCATTTAAAGGAACAATCATATTTGTCTCCATCACTCAAGAAAATAAAAAAAAAAAACTAAACCATTAGACAATTTGACAATTGACCACCAACCAGTCTCTAATACCATTTATTAGGAAAAGCGCATTGGATACTAAAACTTCCTAATGAAAAAGATTGTATGCGGTCAATAAAAGTATTAAATAAAATGAGCAACAAAATAATAAATAGAGACACAAGAATTTAACGTGAAAAAATCTCTCCCTCAATGTGAGGGAGAGCAAACGACCACAACTAAAAGCAAAAAGATTACACTATCTTTAAGGCGAATACAATGTTCAATACTCTTGTATAAAACTCAAATATAAGATGATAATAAATTCACCTCATCCACAAAAATCATCAACGTATTATATTAATAAAATAAAATAGCACTTAAAGCAATTAAATATGTATCTTTGGGTGAAGATACAATCGGGGTGTGTCAGAAATTACCAAGCATAAAAGCTGCAATATCACAGAATGTATATCAATGTTCACACAAAATCTGGAGAAGGTAGGAAGCTCCAATACACAATCCTACCATCCAGATTCAAGATCTATATGTTTCAAACACTTCCACAAAATTTCAGGTTAATCATACCACAAATAGTTGTTTGATTTTCAACATGATCAGCAGGCGTGAATGGACGTTCATGAAACTTCTGGAGAAAATAGACCATGATCTAACCGTCCAAAATGAAATTCTTTGCGTCTAGAACTGCACAAAGAATATTTAGATCAATCCAACAAAATCAACATAAAAAAATGATCATTCCACGTCACACGTTCCAAGACATTCGAAATCAACAGGCCTTTTGCTAAATGAATACAGGGGAATATTAATCCACGCTGTATGGAGGGAGGAAACAAGGAAAGGATGATTTGAATTAGGAGGGTCATTGGGTCAAAATAAAATTAACAATGCCATTAAAAATATTTAATTTTTTTTTATTTTTTGTATTATAGGTCCTACCTGTTATCTCAATCTCTATTATTTTAATATATTTTTTAAAAAGTGGTGTAAATTTAGTAATAAATTATTTCCATTTGGACATCCAACACAATTATTTTTTATAAGAACATTTATAAGATAAATATGGATATCTACATAAAAGTATTTATATTAATTCTCTTACTTTATTTTTTTCATAAGAGCATTTATAAGATAAATAAAGAAATTTTAAAAAAATCCAGTGAGTTAAAAAATTTGTTACTACACCCCATTGAGTCAAAATAAAACTATGTTTTGTCAATGGAAAGACAAATATAGGTATTTAAAGGACAAATATGTGTGATCAAAATTTTTTAATTCCCTGAATTTTTTTAAATCTCTTTATTTGTCTTGTAAATGCTCATATTTGTCTTATAAATACTCTTATAAAAAATAAATTAAGGGCAATAATATAAACTTTGTTATGTAAATACTCATATTTATCTTGTAAATGCTCCTATGAAAAAAAAAATTGCATTGGATAGTAGAACCTACAGTGCAAAAAGTAACAAAAATCAACTTAGGTTAATGGCGTTGCTATATATACTCTTAAATAAAGTGATTATGTTTATTTTTATTCTAAAAAATAGTTAGTTGTATCATATACTTATAGAAAAATAGTTGGTTGTACTACCGTTTGCAGTTGAATTCGCAATATATAATTGTTGGGAAAAAAAATTAATGTGGTCATTACAACTTGCAATTGTTGTCTGTGCAATTGAATAACTCAACATTAAATTTTAAATTATGATGACGAACTTGGTGAAATGTTCTTCAATGAATTGAAGGGCTTGGCTTAGCTGAAAAGGTTTTGTACATATGCAATGGGTTGTTGGTTTTTGTGATAGTGGTTAATTTTTCCAATAATTTATGTCATTATTTGAAGAAAATCACAATAACAGGGTAAAAAGATAAAGCAAAGAATTTCAAGAAAAAAGTCTGCCAAAAATCACGATTAATGCAAAATTTTGAGGTTTTTTAAAATGAGAGTGATAATTGAAATTGGAAATTACTCTTATATTAAGGTTATTTACTTGGTGGTGAATGAAATGGCGATAATAAGATACATTTCTCATACTACTTGGAAATAATGTTAGGTAATATAAAAAATATATTGACAATTATTTTATAAAGATTAGTTGAAAATTCAATTCCAAAAGAAGAGAAGTATATATAATAGTAAAATCAGAGTAATTAAGTCCTAGAATCTATGGGTGACTGGGTGGTTTTTCATGTATCGTTTTATCGTTATATTGAATAAATTGTCTGACTTAAAAAAATAAGGAGTAATTATAGGACAACTTACCTTCTTATATGCCGTTCATACAAGAAAAAAATTGTACTTGTCAAACAAACAACAACAATAAAGCTTAGATGGGATAGGTTATATAAATCACATGATATCATTATGTTCTATCGAAAATTAGATTTTTGAATAGATTATTAACTAAAAGATCATATTCTATAGTCTCATTGAGTATTTACTTCAGTCTTCCTTTATCTTTCTCTAGAGTACTCCTTACTGTTTGATTGACTCTCATCACCAGCATATTTAATGGCTTTCTTTCAACATATACAAACCACCTTAAATAGTTTTTTATTATTTTCTCTTTAAAAGATGTCATTCCAACTTATTTACGACTTGAACTACATATTTTTTTGTACACGATTTTGTACCACCTTAAACAATTTTCTTTTCAATGGGTATCATTTTCTCTCTTAAGGTATTTATTCAAAGTAAACATAAAATAGAATGAGTTAAAAATATCTTACCGTTGCTATTAAAGGTTTTTTGTATTTAGTGAAGATCTTCCTATATCTTATAAAGTTAAAATTTTGTTGGTAAATAATTTATAAAAACTATTTGAATCATAAGATCAGTTTGAACTTTTTCGAACTGAGAAAAATCCCATCACGATATGCATATTTATTTTCTTATAAAAAATTTTGTAAGTTAATCAATCACTTAATTAACAAATTCAAAAATCCTTGATGAACATAGACATAGAGAAGGGAAATGTGTTGGTACATGCCTTCAATGAAAAGGAAAGAGATAAGAAGTGGACATGGTCTGTCAGATTAAATTAAAGAGAGAGAGGTCTTAAATAGAGTTGGGAAATCGAGCTGAACTCATCGGACCGGCCTTTTTAAATCTTTTTAAATCACAGGCCGGGTTTGAAAAATAGAGCTTCAAAAGGAAGTCAGGCCTAAAAGGCCGGCCAGATAGGCCTTTTAACTTTATTTTTTGTTTTAATTTTACTACCTTCCTACTCATGTCCTTGCTGACTCCTCCCTAAGAACCTTAAAAATTGCTAAATTTACATATGATAGTAATTTACTAATTCTTGATATTTTTACCCCTTAAACAGAGTCTACTACTTAAAGTGAAGTACAATCAAAATTCTTTGAAATTGATGATAGTAGCGAAGAAAATGAAAACGATAGTTTTCATAATCATGTTGCTTAGAGTGTTTAGTTTTTTGTCTTCTTATGCTTTGTATGAGACTATGAATTACTTGTACACAATATTTTTTTTTACCTTTGATTATGAATTAATAATTGTATTTATTTTATTACATGAGGTGTGTAGACATATAGTTAAATTTTGTGAAAATGACTTCTGGCCCTGCGGGTTGGCCCTGGCCCTGATGCTTTCAGGCCGGACTTTGAAAAATAGCAATTTTTCTTTCCCCGGACCTTGTAGGGCCGGCCCTGATTCCCAACTCTAGTCTTGAACAACAGGTATATGTCTAGAAAGGGAAATTATTACATGTACCAGAATGTTTAGAATAGCGGTTGAAACTTCCAATCGTGCTTTTCAATCATGATTTACGGTATACAAGGTAACTTTTACGGTCTACGAAATAACTTTTACAGTCTACAAAATAAATATATGGAAGAGTTTTATCTCAATTTACGTGTATAAACCCAACTAAACATGAGTAGATCTGTAGATCGGGCCTAAATTTGTAATCTATCTAATCAAACACAAGCACGTTAAAGTGCCTTGACCAGAAAAACTGGTCATTCTCACGTACATTTGCATACTTGTCCACCATACACCATACACCAATCAAAACAAGACAGTAGAAATCTAAATAATTTATTCCAATCCATAAACTTGGAGCATTAATCAATTCGAAGGGCTTCCAATCCTCTTGGCACAGTAGCACATATCACCTTTCGTTGAAGCCGAACATAATCCTTGTAGGTAATGCTCTTGAACAATGGCTTTTCCTTCTCCAATAACTCTGGTACAGCTCCTATTTCTTTATCCACTTCTGGCCCACTTGCAGCTACAACATGTTTGGAATAGCGGTTGAAACTTCCAATCGTGATTTACGGTATATGAAGTAGCTTTTACGATCTACGAGGTAAATATGTGGAGGAGTTTTATCTCGATTTACGTGAATCGGACTTATGTATAAACATAAACCCAACCAAACATTTTTAAGTATCGTCTCTTTCTCATTCACAACTGCTCTGTGCCAAACACTCTGATACCTCCCATTACTCACAACCTATTACCAAAAAAGTCAGATTAATTTATAACCCATCGACAACACAAAACTGTGGAGTTTTTTTATTTTTTGGGACTGGAAGTAAAAGTAATCACCTCAAGTTGCTCGCCAATGTTGACAACTAAGGAATTATGAGGTGGATTAACATTAACCCATTTGCCATCGTGCTTCAATTGAAGGCCATTGATTCCGTTTTGGATGAGGATTTTCAAGAAGCCATTATCAGTATGAGGAGGTAGTCCCAGAGCAAGGTCAGCTTGTGGACATGGAGGGTAAAGGTTCAGCTGAAGTTTCTGGTAGCCATAATCAAAACCAGAGTGCTCAATAATGGCGTCAGGATTTAATCCTAAACTCTCTGATATTCCCAGAAGCAAAGTCCTCGACAGGGCTATTATTGCCTTACTATACTCAAGAGCAATCTCTCTGTAAAAGCAAAGAAAAAAAACAGAGAGTAACTAAAGATAAGAGATAAAGAAAACGAAAGGGGGTATTAATGATGTTGAACACGTACTTGAAACCAGGTGGTTTATGGGGGAAATTGCATTGGTTGTGAAAGTTGAAAACCTTTAGATGATCTACCCAGTAATGGATATTCTCTCCTACTGCTCGAGGACGGGCACTAGTGCCAAACTTGATAGGTGGGATCAGGTTGTCACTATAAAAGTATTTCTTCTCTTCCAAAGGTAAATTATGAAACTCTATAGATTTTTTCAAAACATCTTCCATCAACTTCCCTGGAATCCCATGATTTTTCATCTGAAACATCACACACCCAGATAAAAAAATGACATAAAGAATAAAAATTGAATTTTTGATATGATAAGAATACTCTTTGGTTAGAGTATAAATGAAGCACTGTAATTTTAAGATTCAACGTTGAAAACTGTCAAGTATTCTGTTTTCATGATAAAGGAACAGAGTAAGGAAGAAGGATGATAACTTACAAAGAAGAAGCCCCAATATTGGCAAGCTTCGCCGAGTTGGTGAACAGCGGCAGCATGGACCTGAGGATCGGGGGAGGTGAGGAGGAAGAAGTCAATGACGGGGATGAGAGGAGCCAGCTCATCCCTTCCTACTACCACACTCTCCCAGCTTCGGAAGGTCATTCCGACAAGGCTTTCACGCTTGAGACGGAGGCCATGGATGATGATTCTGATTCAGATCATATATACTGTGGTTCAGCTAGTGTCTCAATAGATTATAAATTTAGTCCTAATTTACAGAATTATTCCCCATGACTTAGCAATGAAACATCAGTATAATATACAAATTTTATAGTACTAATAATTATGCATCACATGCAATAATTTCCCTTTCTAGCCATATACCTATTGCCCAAGACCTCTCTGTTTTTTAATTTAATCTGATATACCATGTCCACTTCTTATCTCTTTCCTTTCCATTGAAGGCATGGCGTGTTCAATACACATTTCCCTTCTCCATGTTTATGTTCATCGAGGATTTTTAAATTTGTTAATTAAGTCATTGATTAACTTATAAAATTTTTTAAAAGAAAATAAATATGCATGTCA
The DNA here is from genome assembly GCA_037074505.1 of Albizia julibrissin. Lineage (NCBI taxonomy): Eukaryota > Viridiplantae > Streptophyta > Magnoliopsida > Fabales > Fabaceae > Albizia > Albizia julibrissin. The sequence goes on along the minus strand of CM073487.1, from coordinate 2,047,247 downwards.
TGATGGGATTTTTCTCATAGTATATATAAATTTTGAAAGACTTGAAAAAGTTTAAATAGATCTTACAATTTAAATAGCTTTTACAAATTAAAGATTTTAACTTTATAAGATATGATATGATATTCACTAAATAAACAAACTTTTATTGACCACGTTAAGGTATTCTTAACTCATTCTTTTTTATCTTCACTTTGAATAAAAAATTTTCCAAGTAAAACACAAATACAATCTCCTTCAATTCCTCGCCATGATAAAACTCAAACAGGCATTTCAATGTAGCTAGAATAGAAGCTCCTATGATTCCAATGCCTGATACATGCATGCATCCTTGTTAGGATTGGTGGATGATAGGATTTAGAAAAAAGAGAATGAGAGGGACAGAAGAAAAAGAAAATAGAGAAGAAAGGGAAATAAGAAGACTTGAGTAAGAATAACATATAGTTTCTTACATCTATCCCAGAAATTAAGTCTGACGACACACTTATAGAGGTTTACAATATAATGAATTAATGATTAGAATCTACAATGTATTTCCAGAATGGCCGCCATGAACACGGATTTCCTCCAACTTGCCTTCAATCTTCATTTAGCTAACAATTTCTCATGGAGGAACTTGGCGTATTTGAGGGGGCATTCTGGTTCGTCGGCATTGGGGCCGATGGTGAAGACGGTGGATAGTACAAAAGGAAGCTTCTCGGCGCTCATGGCCCGAAATTTGAAGGCGTATTCCAACGGAGAAACGTTAAAGACGTACAGTGCATGTTTGCAGCGGGAAAACCCATGATTTCTTGGCGATCTTTATGTCTTTAAAGCAAAACCCAGTGATGGCCAGGTATTCTGATGTTTTGGCCACTCTATACATTTTCATTGACTGATATTAACTATTATGGAGTTGTACACTCAAGACTCTTTCACCACCTTTCCAAGCTCATATCTTTTATTAAATTCCACCAGTAACTCTCCTCTGCTATTGCTGGACACTGGAGAGGGAGCAGAGAAAGTAGAATCTATGGTGAATGATCATTCCACGTCACATGCACGTTGCCAGACATTCAAAATAAACATGCCTTTTACTGAATGGATGCAGGAGAACATTAATGCACGCAGTGTGGAGGGAGGAAACAAGGAAAGGATGATTTTAATTATGAGGGCCAGGGCTCCTAAAATAGACAAGCACTAAGTGTACTAGTGGAGACTGGAGAGATTTGAAAACAAGTAAAAATATAAGCCAGTTAGTAACAACCCTGACATTGGTTGTTGCAAATGGGAGACAGTTACGGAGGGATGATGTGAATAGGTCACCAACCGAGGGATGAATACTACTACTATAAGAGAAATGTTATGAGGAGCACGTAATTACTTAAAAAGTAAAAATAGAAACAATACATTAAATTACAGTCCAAGAAACAATGCGTTAAATTTAAAATTTCTCAGTAACAAGCCCTTGTCTCTTTTCTTTTTAAAGCAATTCAATTTTTCAAGAATTCGAGCTGTAAATGTGAACAGTTGGGAAGCAAACAATAATAGTAGGATGTATGAGACAGGATAGGGTGACTTTTTTTAAACATTAATCTATCTTTGGTCTTTTTTTATTTCTCATACCTATTCAATAATTTTGCACCATTTTTAATTTAACATTCCATAAGTGAATCACCGTAATTTTAAGATTCAACGTTGAAAACTGCCAAGTACTCTGTTTTCATGATAAAGGAACAGAGTAAGGAAGAAGGATGATAACTTGTAAAGAAGAAGCCCCAATATTGGCAAGCTGATTCAGACCAGTATGTGGAGACAAATGAAAACAGCTGTATGAATGGATCCTTGGATTGAAATAAATAATTAAATAATAAAATATGTGCTCACAAGTTGATTAATGTCTGTCCTCAGCCCAGGTCCAAATGGACTCTTTGGTTATGTTAACTGAGTCGTGATTAACTTTTACAAGTAGGGGTGACAATATGCATCATAAAAAAAAAAAAAAGTTGTGGTGACCATAACAGTAGGACGTACGTACAAGACAGGATAGGGTGAGTTTTTTTTAACACACATGTCTATCTTTGGTCTTTTTTATTTCTCATAGCTATTCAATAATTTTGCAGTGTTTTTAATCTAACATTCGATAAGTAAACTGTGAGTATTTCATTGTCACGTACTCGTCCGGTCAAATTCTGCCTTGATACTCAAAATAACAATTTTGGTCCTTAAATAGAACAATTTTAAAGTCCATTCAATATTTATCCATATTTTATTTCTATCAGAACATAAAAATCATATCCTTTTCCCTAAAACGTCCATAATCACTTACAATTTACTTCTTCTTTTTTTTCATATATACTGTGGTCCAGTTAATGTCTGAATAGATTATAAATTTAAGCCTGATTTACAAAACTATTCCTCATGACTTAGCAATGAAACATCAGTATAATATACAAGTCTTATAGTACTAGTAATTATGCATCACATGCAATAATTTCCCTTTCTAGCCATATACCTATTGTCCAAGACCTCTCTGTTTTTTAATTTAATCTGATAGATCATGTCCACTTCTTATCTCTTTCCTTTTCATTGAAGGTATGGTGTGTTCAATTTGTACCAACACATTTCCCTTCTCTATGTTTATGTTCATCAAGGATTTTTAAATTTGTTAATTAAGTCATTGATTAACTTACAAAATTTTTTAAAAGAAAATAAATATGCATGTCGTGATGGGATTTTTCTCGTAGTATATATAAATTTTGAAAGACTTCAAAAAGTTCAAACAGATCTCTTACAATTCAAATAGTTTTTACAAATTAAAGATTTTAACTTTATAAGATATGAGATGATCTTCACTAAATAAACCAACCTTTATTGGCCACGTTAAGATATTTTTAACTCATTCTTTTTTATCTTTACTTTGAATAAATAACTTAATGGAAAAAATGGTACCCATTGAGGAGAAAATGTCTAAGGTGGTAGAAAATCATACACAACAAAATATTGGTTCGAGTAACTGGCACATATTAAAAAAGAAATAATAGAAAATCGTTTAAAGTGGTTTGAATATGTTTAAAGAAGACTATTGAATGCGTCTGACGAGAAAGGTCAATCAAATAGTAAGGAATGCTCTAAAAAGAGGTAAAAGAATACTAAAGTGAACACTCAATGAAATTATAGAATAGGATTTTTTGACTAATAATCTATCCAAAGATCTAATTTATGATAAAGTGGAATGTTGTAGTGCGGATTCATATAACCTACCCCCATCTAATTAATCAAGACTTTGTTGTTGTGGTTTATATAATACATTCGATTTTTTTCTCGTATGCACAACATGTTAGATATATAAAAAAACACCAATAGATCCTAGGACTTAGTTACTCTGTTTTTACTAATATATATACTTATCTTCTTTTGGAAATGAATTTTTAAGTGATCATTATAAAATAATTGTCAATATATGTTTTATATTACCTAACATTATTTTCAAATAGTATAAGAAATGTATTACTGCCATTTTCATTCAAAGACAAGTAAATAACCATAATAGAATATTAATTTCCAATTTCAATTATCAATCTCATTTTGAAAAACCAAAAAATTCCGTATTTTTGGCAGACTTTTTTTCTTGAAATTCTTTGCTTTATCCTGTTATTGTGATTTTCTTCAAATAATTACATAAATTATTAGAAAAATAACTACGGTCACAAAAACCAAAAACCCATTGCATATATTTAAAACCATGTCAGCTAAGCCAAGTCCTTTTTTTGTCCAAACAAAAGGCCAAGCTGAGAATATGACCGCATCAAAGATGCATTTATTAGTACTAGTATATTTAAGAATTTTTAATTAGTTAGTTTAAATAGTCCTAAACTGTAGAATAAAGGAGTATCCCGGATCTATACCAAGGTATTGAAGGCAATTCTCAAATTTTATAGAATAGAATGGGATACATTGAGATAGAATGCAATAGAAACAAAACTACAGGAACGAGTTACCTATTCTTCATAGTCAAAGCGAATCTTTTCATTCTGAGTTCTTTAATTTGGAATGAATCAAATCTCTCTAAGTAGGATTCGAACCGACAACCATTTAGTTAACAGCCAATAATGGGTTTACCATTAATCTACTAAGAAACCACGAAAAATTAGATCTCAAGGAGTTCAATTCTGTTCTCAACCCATGATCCATATAAGCTAGAAGTTTCCTGGGTAATTTGCTGAAGTTCGTCATCATAATTTAACGTTGAGTTATTCAATTGCACGGACAACAATCGCAAGTTGTAATGATCACATTATTTATTTATTTATTTATTTGCTACAATTATATATTGCGAATTCAACAGAAAACTTAAGACGGCAGTTTAATTAATAAATGCCGGGCCAAAAAAATGTAATCACTCAATGGCTTTGTAGGGCATAGCATCCCGGTGCATGAACATGAAATAAGGGGAAGAAATATACTCCCTCTGTCTCTAAAATATGCAAGTTTGATTTAATTTTTTTTATTTATAAAAAAAATAGTTAAAAATAGTTAAACACGATAAATATAGGGAAAATTCTAAAAAAATATATTTTAAACTTCAAAATCCTGTTGACAAAGTTGTTAATGAGATTAACAAGAATGATAATGCAATTGACAAAACATTTTATTATTAAATCTCTTATTTGAGATTTTGAAGTTTAAATGATATTTTTTAAAAATTTTCCTATAAATATATAAGTAATATTTTTTGTCAATCATGCTCTTACGTATAAAGTGATGAGAGAGAGGGGGGGAGGGGGGTAAATATATAAAGTCAACAAAGACAAATTGAAAAAAAAAAAGCAGTAATTGTTGAGACAAAATTGAAATCAAGTTTATATTATGGGACTCTTTTAAAAATCAAGCTTATATTTAGGGAGAGAACTAAAAAAAAGAAAGATGAACAGGTGAAAGGTTGCTAGCTATTACAGATACATATTTAAATAGTTAATATTTCTTTATGTTTAATTTACATCAAATGATCAAAAGTCAATTCATCTAGGTGCAATTATATTTATGAATATTTGCTCTCGAATTTATTCTATTGCGTGACTTTATGAAAATGTGCATAGTTAGGTTGATATTGAAAAATATATTATTTTAATTTATACTGAATTTAGCAATATTTGTCTTGATTGAAAATTTTGAAATTGATCATGACCTTGTACATGCATGTTGGTGCCAAGAGCTATGCCAATGCTATAGGGAAGGGGCTCGGGCTTGCTAAAGAGTAACGGAGAAGAAAATTCAATTCATAGATAGAGATACACTAGGGGATCTATTATTTTAATTTTTTTTCCTTATTTATAAAGTGATTAAACTGACAAATGAGTAAGAAAAATTGTCCTTCTGTGAGAGAAATGACATTATGAGGTTTGATAGGGCCAAAATTAAAAATTTATAGCTTAGGACTATACAATTGTACATGCCACATAAAATAATAAAGCGACCACGTGGATTTAATACTAACAACTTAATTGAGCAATAATTCTAAATTTCTGTTTAAGTTGAGCAATTCAAGTTGAATTTAAATAACTAAAAATAAATTAAAAATGAATTAAAGCAAATAAACTACGGCAAATATCAAAAGAAGGAGCACAGCAAGAATCCTTCGTAAAGGGCATCAACTAATATAATGAAGATTTTTATATATATATAACAAATAGAGGGATAATGGAGGAGGCAAGAAGAGTTAACAAAGCCCATGAATATATTTAGAAATTTGTCGCCAAACGCACAAAGCACTGAAAAAACCTATGTCAATAATGATTAGAGTTACAATCACTGAAACACTTGAAAGGGGTTGAGATAGTTTACCTCCCTAGTCTTCAACGCCGGACCGGAGCTCCGGCAGAACCCACTTCGATCAACAGACGCAGCGGAGAAGAACGTTCCGTGTGATTTCTTCTTTCTTATTTTAAATTCCCTTATTAAAATTATAGGGTATTTTGGTCTTTATCTATTTATTTGCATTCAATGAGCTCAGGACTTTATTTTTTCCCAGGGATCACTGGCCAATGAATTTGCCGAATGGGGATTTATCCCAATTTTTCCTAAATTTTTTTTTCAGATCAAGCACTAAGTCTGGGCACGGAGAAAATTCCCAAGAAAGGAAAAAAGATAGATAAATATTATCAGAATTAGGAAAATCCTGAAAATTTTGTTAACATATGAAAATAACAAAAAGTCAGTAAATGCATTGCATTATTGTCCTGACTGCATCTAAACAAGCAACTTGCAGTATTAGCAATACCTATCCGAGCTTTAAGTTGGGCAGTGCAAGCAGCCACATATCCCAACAGATGCAACCAAATAAGGTGGACCATTGAACCTTCCTGGTAAACTCCCTGCGTATTGCTTGCTTGAGATTCCAATGAACCCACTCTGCTCCTTGTAAGGTTGAAAATATCCCCCACAAGGCCAATGAGACCACTGAAATCCACCTTTCTGGGTGTTGATACAATCACATACTAAATGCATTGCATCCTCATCCTGATCGCATCCAAATGAGAATCTTGCAGTATTAGCAATACCTATCCGAGTTTTGAGTTGCGTTGTGTGTGCTCTACCATGTGCAAATTGTTGGAATTTTGAACAATAATTCTATGGGTTATGAATAAGAAGTAGGTTGGAAGAGAAGAGGGAAAAGGAAGGAGAAAATAGTGTGTGGACAAAAGTCTCACATTGGACAAATCAAGAGAAATAAGAGTGTATATAAGGCTCAACTTCTCACCTCTAAAATGGGCCCTAGAGCCAATCCACTTTTGTGGAAGAGGGAGAACATACATGGGCCTTGGTCCACCACACACGCGCCGCTAGCCGGCCGGCTCGGTCCAATTGGTCGCGCGTGTGTGAAATTTAAAAATAATTTTTTATTAAATAATTTTTTAGTTTGTTCGAACAATCGCGTTTAATTCCTTTTTACCCCTCCGTGATTTTCCAAACAGTGCAGATGTGTGATCGAATGACCGAACCAGTGCATCCGTTCGTTCTGGTGCGTCTTCTGGTGTGTCCGGTTGCTCTGTTCTGATGTGTCTGTTTGCACGACACACCAGTTCGCCAGTTCGCCAACAAAGAGGCACCATTCGCTTCTGTTCGCTCCGTTCCGGTATGTCTGTTAGCACGACGCACCAGTTCGCCTCAAGAGTCGAGTCCATCTGATCAATTTCCGTCAACTATAAATAGGACGTGCTAGTGACAGGAAAAATCACTCTCAATCTCTAAATACTCCTCTTTTCTCATATACTGCATAGTGCATTCTGCAATCATCTCAACCTGTACGATTCTAAAAGCAATATCATTGTGTTTGTTCGGACTTTTGACTGATAGTGCCATCATTCTGAAGACGCAATCCGTTCTATCCTGGGAGACAATTGTTCAACAATCTTGGGCATCCGTATAGAGGGAAAAAATTGTCTTAAGGAGACAACGTACGTTGGGTTCGGATTTTATTCAAAGTTCATTATTATTTTTGGCAGTCTTGTGAGTTTTTATATAGTATACATAATTGTTCTGTGTTTACAAATTACGCCATCTTAGTTATACAGATTCTTATTGAAAATTTTTTACTTTATAAGTACTTGGGCACAACACAAATAGCTACATAAAAGACTTGATCTTCTCTAGAATTGACCACTTTCAAATTGCCTTCCAGATGGGATTTCCAATATGATGTATATCTACAAAAAGAAATGATAGGCAGAACTAACAGAAAGGCGACCATCTGAGAATGGTTTCCAATAGTATTCATCATTTCTTCTCTCTTCAAGGAATGTGTGTGCACACAGAATTTGATCAACAATGTGAGGTTGAAACCACCTCTCACATTTATAACAATCCCACTTACCTAAAGAAGTGACAAAATCAACAAATTTTTTATCTTTGTCAACAAAAGGCTTCATAACCCAGGATAAGGTCAATCAAAGGCCTATTTATCTCAGACCAATTGTCAAATTAAAAGGATGTAACTAACCCATCACCAACTTTTGCTCCTACTCCTGTATGGAACTTGTCCCAAACATCACAAATTCCCTTGCATGTATGTGACGAGTTTTGCTTCCTTTGAATCTTAGGCATGGGATTATCTCCACATCTATATTTGGTTCACGACTTTGGCCTAACGAAGAGAGGAGACTGGGTTGCAAATCTTCCTACACACTTGATGTGATTTTGTGAAATTTGGATTATGTTTTCTCTAATTTAGATATGAAAATGACAACTTTCAATTAGAAAAATAACCACTTTGAAAAATCACAAGTTTCGAGATAAAAATAATAAGTTCATCACTTTCTAAAATAACAGACTTAAAAAAATGAGAATATAAATTTAAAAGAATTCTCACACTATATATAAATTTTTAAAGTTCATGTTTAAAAATCACGGGTTCATATTTAGACAGCGGTGTTTATCGTAGGATCCGCATTCATGGGTTTACAAGTTTATTCGCATGTCTCGGACTCTTGATTAGGTTAACTGAGTCGTGATTAACTTTTACAAGTAGGGGTGACAATAATAGTAGGACGTATGTACGAGACAGGATAGGGTGAGGTTTTTTAACACACATGTCTATCTTTGGTCTTCTTTATTTCTCATACCTATTCAATAATTTTGCACTGTTTTTAACATTCCATGAGTGAATCTGAGTATTCCATTGTCACATGCTCGTCCGGTCAAGTTCTGCCTTGATACTCAAAATAACAATTTTGGTCTTTAAGTAGAATAACTTTAGAGTCCATTCAATATTTATCCATATATTTTATAATTTACTTACCTTTTTTTTTTCATATATACAGATATACTGTGGTCTAGCTCAGCCTAGTTTTAACTTCAAAAAACAAGGTCAAAAAAACTTCAAACAAAAAAAAGACTGGCTTAACCGGTTGAACTCAGGATTTTCCTAATTTTGATCTTCATCCAATTTCGTTTTTGTTCGTTTATGGATGCAATTCAAATGGGCATGATCATCCCTCCATTTCCAGAGGGAGATGCAGAGGAAACTAACTACTACAGTACCTAACAAAGAAGACGAAAAGAGAGTTAACTCATCACACTCCTTTCAAATACTAACTCCTAAAATTTGTTAGTACGTTAATTACTTCTTTTTATTTTTATAAATATAATTTTAATTTTAATATCTCTCATTCTCTCTTAAAGTTATATGTAATTTATTTACATATATATAAATTAAATCTAATGTCATTTTTAGTAATCTTACCTCTAAACTTGTTTTTTAATTATATCATCTAAATAAGTTTGAATTTTTCAAATTATATTTTTTTATAAAAATGTATTCAAACATAAATCACATAATATTGATTAATTTTTATTCCAATTCCAATTTGCAAATACTGCTTAGACCTACCTGGAAAAGAGTTAGCCATGGATAGAATACACTAATGCTAGTATTATCATTTTGATCAGTAACATAAGGCTTGTAATGATAATGATAGAGATAGTAATACTAAGATATTTAAAAAAAATATACTAGTATAATAAAGTAGCATAGATGGAATTATTGGATGAAGAGGGGGATGCCAAGCGGATGACGGTGATTAGATACTAGAAAGGAGAGGCTTTCTATGTTTATGTGTTTTTTATTTTATTTTTTTTATAATAGATAAAATAAAATTGCTCCCTTTTTATAATTCCGGAACAAAATTCATGCAGAATATCACGAAAGATCTTTTCCATTGTTAGTTTTATTTATTATATAGACATGTATAAAATCAAACGGAGATTGCTTCATAATAATCTTTCTATTTATTAATAGGATTTATAAATAAATATAATTACTTTGGTGTACTGTATTTAAATTATAGTATTATTTTAAATCGTTACCAGTCACTGACCTTTGACTCACTATCTCATCTGAGTTAATGACTGGTCCAGTTTTTAATACTTTATCAATAACGACTTCCAAAGTAAAATATACCCTTAACTTAAAAAAATAATTAAGATGGTTGCTGCTCACAAAAGTATGTTGAAGTGCCTTGACTAGAAAAACCGGTTATTCTCACATACATTTTCATACTTGTCTAAGGGCTTGTTTCAGAAGGCGATGATGGTTAAAAAAGCACGGTAAGAAGGGAAAATGTATAGTGGGAGTAAATTAAGATGTTTGGATTGATATTTTTTTAAATGGGCTTTTAGGCTAAAAGCTACTTTTAAGAAGAAACAACTAAGACATACTTTTCACAGTGCAGATGAGTTTCTACCACCACCAATTTAAATATAAATCATATTTACAATAATATGACTTTTATCCTATCTTAAGTTTATAAAAGTCATATTGGAAAAATGTCACTTTTGCCACAATACAATGCATGTTTGAATTAGCTTTTGACAATAGTTTTTACGATTTATAAGATAAATATGCAAGATAAGTTTTATCTCTTAAAAAAAATGTCACTTCTGCCACAATACTACATACACCATACACTAACATAAAAATTACCTAAGCTATTGTTTGTACAAATGAGTACTTGCCCCTAGCCAAAGAACAAAACAATTGTATTATCTTGATACTAAATATAAGAACTAGTTAACTTTTTTAGAGACATTTAAAAAGTTAACTAAATTATTTTAGAGTATATATACTTATCATTTTTTTTCTAAACTATTTTTCTTAACTTATAAACTGATATATAATATAATAATACATAATATATGCGATATGATTAAGTAATTTATTTAATTTTTTTAATCCTTTAACAAAAAATAAATTAGGTCTTATATTTAGAAATGAAGGTAGTACAACAACAAATTCCATGATTACATTAAACATTCATGGTTAGTTGGGAAGTAATACTCTTCAAATACCTTTGCTTCAAAAACAAAATACACTACATAGTTAAATATTACCTCGGTTCCTAAATACTATAATATGCAGTTGATTTTTTTAGAGAGATTAAATAAACTAAATAAATTATTTTAAAGTATTTATATTTATGATTTTTTTCTCCAAACTAATTAATCTGAATTATAAATTGGTATATAATTTAATTATACATAACATACACTGTGATTAAGTAATATATTTAATTTTTTTTAATATTTTTAAAAAAATCAATTATATCTTATATTAAAAAAAAGATGGAATTGTTTTTTCTCCTAATTACATCAAATGAAATGAAAGGTAAAAGAGAATTTAAGAGTTGAACGCAACCTATGACTGATCACTAGAGAACCGGTCAACCTAGCTATATGACTAAGGAAAAACATATTGGAGGAGCTTTGTTGATTCCAATAAACGGAGCAAAGGTCATGACTCGTTATCAGTGGTAGATGATGAGTTGGCACTGCACAGATATGAAATTCGAGTCCAATGAGCACAGAAATGAAATCCTTAATCATAAAAAATTTACTTTTGGATAACATCTCCATATGCTCAAATACTTTAATTGATTACACCAAATCAAACTAATCCTACAATCAACCCAAATATCTACTTTTTGAAGTCATAAAACAGATGGATAATTGAATGACGAAAGAATCATCAACTTTCCTTCGTTTGTATAGCTGAAGAAACATTTCCATAGGCGCAATCATAAGGCTATTTATTACTCCACTTACTTGACTAAAAATTTTTCCAAGTAAAACACAAATGCAATCTCCTTCAATTCCTCACCATAATAAAACTCAAACAAGCATTTCATCAGTGTAGCTAGAATAGAAGCTCCTATGATTCCAATACCTGATACATGCATGCATCCTTGTTAGGATTGGTGGATGATAGGATTTAGAAAAAAGAGAATGAGAGGGAGAGGAGAATAAGAAAATAGAGAAGAAAGGGAAATAAGAAGACTTGAGTAAGAATAACATATAGTTTCTTACTTCTATCCCAGAAATTAAGTCTGACGACACACTTATAGAGGTTTACAATATAATGAATTAATGATTAGAATCTACAATGTATTTCCAGAATGGCCGCCATGAACACGGATTTCCTCCAACTTGCCTTCAATCTTCATTTAGCTAACAATTTCTCATACAGTTCTTGGCATTGTTTCTGGCATTCCTCCAACTTGCCTTCACTCTTCATCGTCTCCAACCGCTCAAACTCAAAAATCTGTCTCATTTTATCAGCCTCGTCTTTGAGTTGGGCTTCTCTAGTGGCCAAAATCTCCTCCACATGGTCAAATTGTTCAGTGCAAGTTGCTACTCGCAGCTCGGAAATGAGTTCCAGTAAGCTCATGTTGACCAGCTTTTGGTTCTCAAAAACCGTAACAACGCTTTCTTCCCTCATCTTTGCCACCTCCATCTGTGTCTTGTGTCTCAAGTAAGACAAATAAGAGGCGTATTCATCGCTCAGTCGATTTACACTGGCATTGTAAATCAAAAGGCCGAACTGGTTTAGTTGAAGCTGGGCATTGTCAAGAAACTCCTTCTTCGTAAACTCTTGGGTGCCTTTGACGATCTTTTCCATGGTCATGGAAGCGGCCCTTAGTCTCAAATCGCAATCTTTCAGGTCAATCTCTCGCTCTCCTCCTTCTCTCCGACCGTCCACTCTCAATCTCTCCCTCTCTCATCTCCGGCCAGCTCTGTGAATTCTCCAGCAACGTTGGTTTCTGAAGAACATTTTTCTGGTCGGTCAACACTGTCTTGTTCCTCGGTATCTTGCTCTAATGTTAAAACCATCAATTGGAAAATAGCACGACGGCGGCGCTGGATCTGGAGGTGCAATATCAAGGGCTTGGTTGATTTTATTCTCTGTTTTTTATTTTTAGAAATAATTTTATAAAATATTTTTTAGAAACAAGTTTTAAAAATAAAAAAATATGTTTGGATATATTGTTTTAAAAAATCTGATTTTAAAGTAACGTGGTAGTGCGGTTGCTGGTGAAGACATGGCGGTGATCATCACTAATAATGTACTATGCTAGTGGATAAGTGGCGGTCTTAAAAAATAAAAAATAGGAAAACAAAAACAAAAAAATAACTAAAATATGTTTTTATTTTTTAAGTTTTAAAAACAACTTTTTTTTTTTTCAAAACAGTTTATCAAACATATTTTATTATTTTTAAAAATAAAAAAACAGTTATTAAAAACAAAATCAAACAGCCCCAAATCTCTATTGGTTTTACTGTTTGGTCTTGTATATATTCTTCTGTGTGATCTTTTAAAAGTTCCCTTTGGGGTCTGAGATTTTGAAAGTTCCGTTTAGGGTCTGAATTTTTTTTCACCTTCGGGGTTTGAGATTTTGAATTCTTCCCATAGCATAAATATTTGTTTGTTTCTGTTGCGTTGAATCCTCCATAGCACAAAAAACTACGAATGTAATGCAAGAAATATAGCTATCTGGTTGAATTATTGATATTTCATCTCTTTTTCTCCCCTAATTTCTGGGTAGCCAAGCACTTTTCTCAAATAATTACAATTTACAGGTTCATGCTTTTTTCCTATTCGAATTGTTTTTATTGACTAATTAATAAGCATATTTCTGGTGTTAATTCATACTTTAAATTCAATCTAGTTGACCAGCGTTTTAGAAATAGTAAGACTTAAGACTTAACTCTAATCTATTTTTTAATTTTGGATTTTATTTAATTAATTATGGTTTATTTTTAGCTAGTTTAAAGGCCTAATTTCTTTTGGCCTGTTAGTTGGTATGAAGTTTCTAAAATTACAAGACTTTTAATAGACTTCAAGTTATGTCAGGCTTAGCCGCCTTGTTATAAAACAGGTCTGGCCTTTTAAATTAAAAGTCTGACTTGATCTGACATGTTTTTATCCCTAATAGCAAGCTGTAAACTAATAATGAGAAATGAGATATTAATTTACAAGTTAAATACTACAAGAGAGGAGAAGATACAAATGTCTAATGAGACTATTTGAAGGGGTGATTTGGAAGGGAGGAGGGGCTCTCCTTTTATAGCCCAAGGAGCCCTCCTTACATTGTAAACTAACCAATGTGGGACTTCTTAGGTTCTAACACTCCCCCTCAAGTTGGAGCATATATATTGATCATGCCCAACTTGTTACAAAGATACTCAACTCGTGTCCCATTTAAGGCTTTTGTCAAAAGATCTGCCAACTGATCATCTGATCGCATATGTCCTGTAGATACAACATTCTCTTTGATCTTGTCACGAATAAAGTGACAGTCGATTTCAATATGTTTTGTACGCTCATGGAACACAGAGTTCGATGCTATATGAAGTGCTGCTTTATTGTCACACCATAACTTTGCAGGCAATGTCGTGGTGACGCCAACTTCCTTCATGAGTTGAAATACCCATACAATCTCTTGTACTGATTGTGACATGGCTCTATATTCTGCTTCTGCACTTGATTTTGACACAATACCTTGCTTCTTACTTCTCCAAGATATCAAGTTTCCACCAACAAACACACAGTAACCTGTAGTTGACCGTCTTGTGGCTTTAGATCCTGCAAAATCCGCATCACAAAAACATTCGACCTTAGTATGCCCATAATCTGTATAGAGAAGGCCACGACCTGGAGAACTTTTCAAATAATGTAAGATATGCTCTAAGGCTTCCCATTGTGCCACTGTTGGGGATGCCATGAATTGACTAAGTACACTGACCGAGAATGTTATATCAGGACGAGTTACTGTCAGATAGTTCATTTTTCCAATAAGTCTTCTATATCTCTCAGGAAATGCGAACGGCTTCAGCTTCTCTGGATCAATCTTCTTCTTTAAGTCATCAGGAAGCTCATCAAACATGCTATCATTAAGATCTAGGAACGGATTCAATATCATGGGAACGCTGCTTGGTGCAGCTCCAAGCTTTCCAGTCTCCTTTAAGAGATCGAGAACATATTTCCGCTGATTCAAAAGGATGCCCTTCTTGCTTCTCAAAACCTCAATACCAAGAAAGTACTTTAATGATCCTAAGTCTTTTGTTTGAAAGTGGGAGTTAAGAAAGACTTTAAGTTCTGAGATTCCAGAGGTGTTACTCCCAGTAATCACAATATCATCAACATACACTACTAAAAGAATCATGCCTGCATTGGATTTCTGATAGAACACAGAATGATCACTCTTACTTTGGCTCAATCCAAACTTCTGAACCACATTACAAAATTTATCAAACCAGGCACGCGGACTCTGTTTTAGACCGTATAACGATTTTCTAAGATAACATACTTTTCCATACTCCCCCTGAGCAACAAAACCAGGAGGTTGCTCCATATAAACTTCCTCAAGAAGGTCACCATTCAAAAAGGCATTCTTAACATCCAATTGATGCAAATCCCAATGATAGGTAGCAGCTAGAGATACAAGAAGACGAACGGAAGTGAGCTTAGCAACAGGGGAGAAAGTCTCGGAATAATCTATACCATAGGTTTGAGCATAACCTTTTGCAACAAGCCGAGCTTTCAGTCGTTCTAAGGAACCATCAGCCTTAGTCTTAACTGCAAACACCCATTTACATCCAATGGCCTTCTTCCCAGAAGGTAGATCAACAAGAGTCCAGGTACCAGCCTTGTCAAGGGCCATTATTTCTTCTTCCATTGCAGCACGCCAACCAGGGTGGGCTAAGGCTTGGTGAAGGGTGGTAGGGGTAGAGATAGACTCAAGGGTGGCCACAAGGGAAGTGGAAGCAGGGGACAAATGCTGGTAGGACACAAAGGAAGAGATAGGATAGGTACATTCAGCATATCTTTTGGGAGGACAATGAGGACGGGTACCTTTCCGGAGGGCAATAGGTAGGTTAGCAGATGGATCAGCAGCAGAATCAATGTCAATTAGATCAGGGTCATGAGTGTCAGGATTTGGGGTGTTAAGATCTGGGGAAGCAAGAGCAGGGACTAGGGAGACATGAACAGAATCCATTGGCGAAGCAGTCATTGGCGAGGGCAGGGCATTGGTAACATCAGGACCATTGATGATATCAGGTTCTGGAACAGCAGCTTGTACTGGTGAGACAGGGACATTATAAACCAGGACATCATCAAGCTTATCAACAACAGGAGGAGACTCAGATAATACCGAAGACTTGAAGAAAAGAGACGACTCATGAAAAGTCACATCAGTGGACACAAGATAACGACGAAGATCAGGAGAGTAACACCGATAACCCTTCTGAATTCGAGAATAACCAAGAAAGACACACTTCAAGGACTTGGGATCGAGTTTACTGACATTTGGACGGACATCACGAACAAAACAAACACACCCAAAAATTTTTGGATCAATAGGAAACAACTTAGTGGTGGTGGGAAACAGTACAGAATATGGAGCATCCCCACTAAGGACAACCGAAGGCATACGATTAATAAGGAAACATGCAGTAGACACAGCATCAGCCCAAAAAGATTTAGGGACACAAGAGTGAAACATGAGAGCTCGAGCAGTTTCTAAGAGATGACGATTTTTTCTTTCTGCAACACCATTTTGAGCAGGTGTATCAACACAAGAGGATTGGTGAAGAATGCCATGACTGTGCATATAATCAGTGAATGGGGCAGAAAAATATTCTTTCGCATTATCACTCCGAAGAATTTTCACAGGAGTATTAAACTGAGTTTGAATTTCAGCACAGAAATTGCGAAAATGCGTAAACAATTCAGAACGATGTTTCATTAAGTAAAGCCAAGTGGTGCGGGAAAAATCATCAACAAAAGTGACAAAATATCGAAAACCAGTTTGAGACAAAACTGAACAAGGACCCCAAACATCAGAATGAATTAACTCAAATGGGGACGCAGCACGTTTATGGATGCGAGGTGCCAAATGAACACGATGGTGTTTGGCAAACTGACACGACTCACAATCTAAAGAAGATACAGAAGAAAACTGAGGATATAACCTTTTTAAGGAGGAAAGTGACATATGACCTAGACGACAATGGACATCAAAGGGAGACGACCCACCAGAACAAGCAACAGAACGCGGAACCTGATCATCAAGGATGTAATGTCCACCAGATTCATACCCCCTACCAATAATCTGCTTTGTCGAAAGATCCTGAATTAAACAGTGGTCAGGAAATAGAGTGATAGAGCAATTCAAATGACGAGTCAATTTACTGGGAGACAAAAGATTAAATGTAAGATCAGGAACATTAAGAACAGAAGATAGCGAAATGGATTTAGTTGGTTTAACAGTACCTGATCCAAGTACACGGATCGGGGAACCATTGGCGACGCATATGGAAGATGGGTTGGCACATGGAGTATATGATGAAAATAAATGATGGTTACCTGTCATGTGGTCTGTAGCACCAGAATCAATGACCCACTTCGTGGAAGAAGTAGCAAGACCAGAGAACCAATTACCAGTAGCTAGACCCCTTGTAGATAATGGACTTGAATCAGAATGAACAGATATATGAGAAACATCACGTTGTTGTTTATTCTGTAATTTACGACAATTTTTCTTACTATGGCCAGGCTCTTTGCAATAATTGCAGATAAAAGTGCTAGAAGACATATTTGGAGTACTAGGGCCTTGTTTAGACCTATAATTCTTAAATGAACCATGCCTAGCAAAAGTACTTGCATTGTGATCAACAGTCGGGCGAACCAAATTATTAGTACGAAGAACCTTTGAGAACACATCTTCGAGAGATGGAAGCTCTTGACTAAACAAAATTTGAGAGCGAACATTCTCATAAGAGGAATCAAGAGCTTCAAGAAAACTGATGATATCAGAGTTCTTCGATTCAGCCATAGAAAATTAACCAATAAGTAAAGAGAAAAAATATTCCAATGAAATCCCGAAGTATCACAAATTCCAAAATTCCACAGAGCAAACGAGGACCTCTAGATCCTTTAACCAAATATAACTGCAACCACTATGGGTAAACCCCTTCAAATAGAAGCAAAACCCAAGAAACAGAGCAGAAATCACTGACCGTACCACAATGAACAGTGCTAGGATGAATAGTGCTAACAACAGTACCCTCACTGGAATCTGGAGATTTTCTGCCGGATGAACAGTACCAAAAAGACAGCGCCGATGAACAGTGCCTATGAATAGTCTCCAAACAGTACCACAAATGAACAGTATCTGATGAACAGTACTGCTAATGCAAATGCCTAAAATAATTCTTTTCTGATGTGGAAGTTCAGACTATGCTGCAACCACAGAGCATACTCAGACAGAACTAGGCTCTGATACCATGTAAACTAATAATGAGAAATGAGATATTAATTTACAAGTTAAATACTACAAGAGAGGAGAAGATACAAATGTCTAATGAGACTATTTGAAGGGGTGATTTGGAAGGGAGGAGGGGCTCTCCTTTTATAGCCCAAGGAGCCCTCCTTACATTGTAAACTAACCAATGTGGGACTTCTTAGGTTCTAACACAAGCAAAAACAAATTAAATAGGTATAATTATTAATTATATAATCAAGATCTATGGCATTTGTCTAGAATTTTTCATAGCAAATTAATAACTCCATAAATGCCAGAACTATGATGGCTACTGGCCTCTTCTCAAGAAGATTAGTTGTATCTCGTGTTTGCTCTTGTTTTATGTTTTTCTTTTTAATTTTGTTTTTATTATAAAAAAACTGCAAAAACGTTATTACCTTTTATTTGTTTAAATTCTTCCTCATATAATTAATTTGAGAATTGACTACTATTGATTCCATATAAGAGAATACGATCTAAGTTGTGCAACTACACTACATAATTAAGTTATTAATTTGAGCTAACGACAAACGTGATCAAATGGCCATTATGATTTTCACAAATCTTAGACGGACCAGACGAGGACTTGCAACCACAATGAAGTCGACGAGTGCGGTGAGTGGGTGGCGAGTGTGGTTGAGAGCATAGTATATCATCTTTTAATAATCCTAAGATCCCTGACCTCCTTTTCTTTTCTGTTTTCATTTCAAAATAAAAAAAAAAACAAACTTTTCTGTGCACAATTCCAATAATCACACACAGTTCTTTGAAATTTTTTAGTAATTTGGAGATTTTAAGGGACCTAGGAATAGTCATTTGTATTGCTTGGGACATGAGTGCAATTTTCCCTATTTTCAACCCAACCATCTTGAAAGACATGGATTATTTGGGCCCAGTTGCAAGAAAAAAAGGGGACTATTTGGGCCAATCCATATGACCTGACTTATATTCCTAACTCTAAATATTGGTACAAATATTAGGGCTTCCACGGCAACCTGACGTGGACACCTTACTGGCGACAACAATGAGGTTGTGAGTATTTAAATAAATTGTGGCACAAATAATAGTAATTATGAATTTCCTTGATTTGCATGCAATTAAGATTTTTAAAAGCTTATCAAGAATCCATTGCATTTGCATCGGCTTTCTTCTAATTCTTGGAATAGCGATGAGCTTGTAGGTAGTGCAGAAAATGACTCATGAATAATGAACAAGGAAATATACAATGACTCATGATTTTTTCTAGTGTATACTTTTTTTGCCAACAGCCAATGTGTACATTGAATATATATATATATATATATATATATATATATTCATGAATTATATACCGTTGAAAAGAATCTCATAGATAATATACCAAAAATAGCATAATTCATTTTCTTCACACTACACCAAAAATATATGCTCTTTCCGATTCTTAATATAATATTTATTTACCTAATTTGATTATATTTAGAAAGTTAGTAAAAATAGTTAATATAACATGTTTTTTTAAAACACCGTAATCATTTTCCTTAATTTTGTTTTACTTGGTTATGGTTGAAGAATTATTAATATCAACTCTACAATTAGACCCCATATTAAGGATCGGAGAAATACTATAAGAAATGGTTCATGTGGTATAAACCTTGGTTTAACCGCTTGTGAAAAACTAGCATCTTCCACTAGATCATGATGGCTCACTTGGATTTGCATTTGAAAAACATGTTTTTCCGAATCCCTTTTTTTTATACTCTATTTTCTACTTCGGGCCAGGTAGGCAGTCCACTCGGACTCCTCCACCTCAACATCCCTACTCTTTCCACCTGTAGCTCCTACTACCCTAACTCAACCAATAATCTCTCTCTAAAAAGAAGGAAATATTATCACCCCATCAAAATGTATCTATAAATTTATTATGATTACATGTGCATGTATGTTGAGGTAAAAAAAATATGCATGTATGTAATTAATTAAATCTATGTGATGCCCTTGTAATGGTATAATTAATTGCTAAAGGGCAATGAATGCAATGCCTCTTCCTAGTCTATAAAAAGCGCCAAACTATTCTCATAGTTCTTACACGATTACTTGGTCTCACTTGTTCCAATAAAAGCAAGTTCATCTTAAAATATGGCCGGAGCTCTCTCTAGTGAAGCAACCAAAAACATCCCCAATGATTTTTCTTTACCAGAGAGCTTACTTGAATCTCACACATGGTCAAACGAATGGTCTGACGTCATTATTGACATGTCGATGTCCATACCGGTGGTGGACCTCCAGGATCCAAGTGCCATGGAAACAATCAAAGTTGCCTGCGAGGAATGGGGTATTTTTCAACTCAAGAACCATGGAATACCCTTGTCTCTATTGAAGAAGGTGGATGACGAGATCAAGCGCTTCTTCTCTCTCCCGACTGAGCAAAAGGGGAAAGCCTTAAGGCCTCCTAATGGCTCCTCTGGCTACGGCTCACCTTCCATCGCACCCTTCTTCCCCAAAGTCATGTGGCACGAAGGCTTTGCCATTATCAATTCATGCTATGACAATGCCATGAAAGTTTTTCCTGAACATGATTGTGCTTCTTTTTGGTATATATGAGTGTGTTGTTCTTTATGTGTGACATATTTATATCGTAATATTGTTGAATAAAAGTAGTTACTTTTGTGGAACACACATGCAGTGAAACAATGGAAGAGATTCAGAAGCAATTGAAGATGGTGGCTGAGAAGTTGACTAGTGTAATACTGAAGTTATTAGGGGTACGTGGTGAAGAGGAGAAATGGGCTAAGAGCAATAACTATGCACTTAAAATGTACAAGTACCCAAGCTGTCAAGACCCAGATCGAGCCATGGGTTTGGCACCACACAAAGACACCTCCATAGTCACATTCGTGCACCAGATCCAAGTGGATGCCAAGACCGGGAGTGAGATCCGAACAGAGGACCAAAACTGCGGGCTCCAGATTTTCAAGGAAGGAATTGGGTGGGTTCCGATTCACCTAGATCCAGATGTGTTTGTGGTGAATGTGGGTGACGTGCTTGAGATACTTTCCAATGGGAGGTTCCCATCTATCCTGCATCGCGCCACTGTGAGTGGGACAACTCATCGATATTCGTATGCATATTTCCATAGGTCCTCACCTGAAGCTCTTATCTCTCCTTTTGACTTTTCTCCTCGTTTTCGTGCTCTTACTATGAGGGAATATGACGCTCTCAAGGCTAAGGATCCACACAATGCATTGGCTTCCATCTCCATTTGAAGCTTGAATTGAGAAATTATTTATGTTCCATTTCAATAATAAAGAGTGGTTTATAAACTTATAATTCCATGTTTTCGTTTCTTGTGATGATCGGCAATAATATTTTTATTTATTGTTATTGCAAAAAAAAAAACTATTAAACAAGTTGTTAACACATGCATACACCAGACCTCTTGTTGGGTTTTCCTTTTTCTTTTATGACAAAGTTGAAGATGAATGAAAGGATCGCTTAGATGGATTAACAACAAAGATGATGTTGGTTAACTAGTTGAGGAAAAATGATAGGAAAATTCTAGAAAAATACGATTGAAAATTGAAAAAGATAAATTGGTACTGTGAGTTTATCAAATCCTATGTTAGAATTAAAGTAGAAATATGAGATTTTCAATTCTGACGAAAAGACCAAATTGTCCAAAGTTAAGTTATGAAACATGAAAGTGAAGTCGTTAATATAAAACTGATGTTGTTAATATAAATATAGATGTTGTTATTAACCCTTAAAACTTGTGCTTTCATAATTATCCCTGAATTTTTGGATATGAAGTTATGAAATATGAAAATAAAGTTGTTAATATAAAATAGAATGTTATTAATATAGATACAGATATTGTTATTGAACCCTGAAACTTGTGCCCTTAAAATCATCCCCGGTGTTTGGGATATAAAGTTGTAAAACATGAAAGTAAAGTCGTTAATGTAAAGTCTGATGTTATTAATATAGTTATAAATGTTGTTATTGATTCCTAAAACTTATACCCTCAATTCAAAGTATTTTGATTATTTGGTCAGAATTGGAATCCAAATTCCTACTTAGGATTTGATAAATTTACAAAAACAATTTATCTTTTCCTACTTTTAGTTGTATTTTTCTAGAATTTTCCCAGAAAGGATCTGCAAGTCAATTGTTTGCATGGAAGCCACATTTGGGTGGTGCCAACCCACACCGAACCATGGCTTTATTTGGCACCATAACACCCATAGGTCTTTTTATTAATTACTCCATCCGATCTTTAATATAAGACATATTTACTTAATTTTATTAGATTAGGAAAGTTAGTTAAATTAGTTAATATGACATTTATTTTTTAAAACACCTTAGTCATCTTCTTTAATTTTCTATTTTCTTTTCCTTCTTGATTATTATTCAGGGAGCATCAATAGGGTTAATTAAAAAAATATTAACAAATATAAAAAAAATATGTCTTATATTTAAAACCAATATTATATACCTAAATATGTCCTATATTAAAGAAGGAAGGAAGTCCAACAAGACAAATTATTTTAAAATAGGAAAGAAGTATGTGTGGTGGATTTTTTTGTGGGGGGGGGGGGGGTTCTATGATATCAATGGTGTGGGAGGGTTAAATTGTCTAGAGGAAAGAATAACAATGAGGCTTTTTATTTTGTAAACATTTTTTTCTTTTATAAATTTTAAGACCCAATTTTTGTCTTAAAAGAACATATTTTAGACATTGTTTTCCTTGAATTAATCTCATATCCCCCCCCCCCCAAATCTTTTATGAACTTTTCATATTCATTTGACATATACTGTATATTATTCAACTAACCAAACAACCAAAACGGACATCATTAATTCAAATTCAACGAGCAACCTCACCAAACTCTCATTTTAATAGGATAATCTATTTTGGCACTCACATTATTTCAGTAGTTGATGGTGTATTTCAATTATTCACTGATCATATAGGCTATTTGTATAAATCCAAAGAATTGCTTCAAATGAAATGTCTAGTAACTACGTGTGACCTCCACTTCAGATGCCAGCCCTATATTTTTTCTTTGATATTATCTTTTAATTTTGAGATCTCTACATTATTCAGTAGTGATTAAGATGAGAGATTACAAATAAAATCAAGCCCCTAACTTTCACACGAGAGCTATCATATGTCATTAGGTCATCATAGTAATTGACAAATAATTTAGTTTTTTGTATATAAATGAAGATATTACTTTAAGATGAATTCCATCAATATTTATGGCATTGCGCAACCTTGAATTTGGCAACAAGGCGTCACTATTACATGATTTTTTTTAAAATCCTACTAATAATCAAGTGTGACTTATACAAGTTTTGTATAATTTCTTTTAATTTTTGCTTATGATATTAATTGTGTCGATTATATACCTTTGAAAGAAAATCTCATACTTGATGTACTTAAGATAATGTAATTTAAAGTTTTTATACGGTATAAAAAAGATACAATTCAAGCACATCTAAAATGATGATATGATGTATTGTAATTGGTATATGCACTGCTACAAAATTGTCTATATTTCATTATTTGTTTTTGAAATAGTTTATGGTTTTCAACTGTTAAATATTTTAGTGTTAAATATTAATATTTTACAATTGTCAACCGTCAAATATATGACACTATATTTCATAGTTGTTTAAACTAAACCGGTATTTATAAGGTCATACATTTAATGATTTTTGTCAATAACGGTTAAATAGTATAACTTTGAAATATATGACACAATTCTTTATTGTTCAAATAATGAAATGTAAAGTATTTCACACCAATTTTGATAATCTATAAGGAGTTTATCTGACGATTGTTGGTCTATGACTATAAAATATTTGGATATACTTCACAATTTTTTTTATTTTAAAAAAATGCATGATAGTTAATATGACATGTTTTTTTTTCTAAAAAAATATAATTATCTTTCTTAATTATATTTTTCATGGTTATGGTTGAGGAAGTATCAATATCAACTCCACAACTAAGCCACATATTAAGGACCAGGGGAGTACGATAGGAAATGATTCTTGTAGTATAAACCTTGGTTTAATTGCTTGTGAAGAATTAGCCTCTTCCACTAAATCATGATGGCTTACTTGGATTTGTGTTTGAAAAACATGTTTTACTGGATACCATTTTTTTATTACTCTATTTTTTGCTTCAGGCCAAGCAAGCAGTCCACTCGGACCCCTACACCTCAACTTCCCTACTATTTCCACCTGTAGCTCCTACTACCCTAACTCAACCAATAATCTCTTTGTGAAAATAAGGAAATATTATCACCCAGTCAAAATATATCTAAATTTATTATGATTATATATGCATGTATGTTGAGGTCAAAAAAATATGCATGTATGTAATTAATTAAATCTATGTGATGCCCTCATAATGGTGTATTTAATTGATAGATCAAAAAAATATGCATGTATGTAATTAATTAAATCTATGTGATGCCCTCATAATGGTGTATTGAATTGATAGAGGGACAATGAATCCAATGCCTCTTCCCAGTCTATAAAAAGTGTCAAACTATTCTCACAATTCTTACACAATTACTTGGTCTCACTTGTTTCAATAAAAGCAATTTCGTCTTAAAATAGGGTTAAGATACAAATTTGACAATGAATTTTTAACAAAGGAGTGTCTGGCACATTTATATTTTGTTGGGGGGAAAAATAACAACGAACAACTAAAAATGGTATAAATTTAACAAAATTGTTAAATTTAACCTAACGACGTTAAATTATAAGAGAAGAAAACTCCTAACAGCGTTAGGTCAAATTTAACGGTTTTGTTAAATTTTAACCCTTTTTAATTGTTC
The DNA here is from genome assembly GCA_037074505.1 of Albizia julibrissin. Lineage (NCBI taxonomy): Eukaryota > Viridiplantae > Streptophyta > Magnoliopsida > Fabales > Fabaceae > Albizia > Albizia julibrissin. The sequence continues at coordinate 2,022,304 of CM073487.1, read as the reverse complement.
GTTGTTATTTTTGCCCCCAACAAAACAAAAATATGACAAACGCTCTTTCGCTAAAAGTTCATTGTCAAATTTGCACCTTAACCCCTCTTAAAATATGGTCGGAGCTCTCTCTAGTGAAGTAGCCAAAAACATCCCCAATGATTTTTCTTTACCAGAGAGCTTACCTGAATCTCACATATGGTCAAACGAATGGTCTAACGTTATTATTGACATGTCGGTGTTCATACCGGTAGTGGACCTCCAGGATCCAAGTGCTATGGAAACAATCAAAGTTGCCTGCGATGAATGGGGTATTTTTCAACTCAAGAACCATGGAATACCCTTGTCTCTATTAAAGAAGGTGGACGACGAGATCAAGCACTTCTTCTCTCTCCCGACTGAGCAAAAGGGGAAAGCCTTAAGGCCTCCTAATGGCTCCTCTGGCTACGATTCACCTTCCATCGCACCCTTCTTCCCCAAAGTCATGTGGCACGAAGGCTTTGCTATTATCAATTTATGCTATGACGATGCCAAAATATTTTTGCTTGAACACGATCTTACTCCTTTTTGGTATATATGTGTGTTTTGTTCTTTGTATGCGACATATTTTTATCCTAATGTTGTTGAATAAAAGTAGTTATTTTGTGGAATACACATGTAGTGAAACAATGGAAGAGATTCAGAAGAAATTGAAGATGGTGGTAGAGAAGTTGACTAGTGTAATAATGGAGTTATTAGGGGTACGTGGTGAAGAGGAGAAATGGGCTAAGAGTAATAACTACGCACTTAAAATGTACAAGTATCCGAGTTGTCAAGACCTAGATTAAGCCATAGATCCAATTCGACGACTCACGTCTTCATTGGTAACTAACCACCTTCAGGCACACATCAGTGGCACGTTGCGCAAGAAATAGCTCTCCTTTGCTTAGCTTTATGCCCTTTCTTATCCTTCTATGGTTTCGGCTTATTTTGTTAAGGTTAGGAACTTATTTCTATCTTCGGACTCAAGCACATGAGCATTGGGTAACGGGCTTTGAAGTTCTAGAAAACGGTCTTAAAGGGCATTATTTATAGTGCTCGGGAGTAGTTCATAGGTCATACACCGCACAAAAGACACCTCCATAATCACATTTGTGCTCCAGATTTTCAAGGAAAGAATTAGGTGGGTTTCAATTTACCTAGATTCAGATGTATTTGTGGTGAATGTGGGTGACATGTTTGAGATACTTTCCAATGGGAGGTTCACATTTGTCTTATATCACCCCACAATGAGCGGGACAACTTATTGATATTCATATGCATATTTTCATAGGTCTTAACCTGAAGATCTTCTCTCTCCTTTCGACTTTTCTCCTCATTTTCGTGCTCTCACTATGAGGGAATATGACACTCTCACGATCAAGGATCCATATAATGCATTGGCTTCCATTTCCATTTAAAGCTTGAATTGAGAAATTATTTATGTTTTGTTTCAATAATAAAGAGTGGTATATAAACTTATAATTCCATGTTTTTGTTTGTTATTATGATCTGTAATAATATATTTATTTATCGTAATTGCAAAAAAAAAACTATTAAACAAGTTGTTAACACATGAATGCACATGCCTCTTATTGGGTTTGCCTCTTTTTTTTTAATGAGAAAGTTGAAGAATGAATGAAAGGATCCACAGGTTAACCACTGGAGATGGATTAACAATTAAGTGGGTATTTAAAATAGTGATTAGAATCTTCAAAAATATTTTTCAATCGTGATTTACGGTATACGAGATAGATTTTACGGTATATGAGGTGAATATGTGAGAGAAGTTTTATCTCGACTTACGTAAATTGTACTTATAAATTAAGTAACCACTGATCCAAACATGACCTAAGATAGAGTTGGTTAACTAATTGAGGAAAAAGGATCTGCGAGTCAATTGTTTACACAAAAGTACATTTGGGTTGTGCTGACCCACACTGAACCGTAGGTTTATTTAGCTCCATAAGACCCCGTGGGTCTTGTTATTAATTTTAATTGTTATGTGAGAAACTTCGAAATAGCAGAAGAGTTGAAGCCTCTTGTCATGCTACAGTTAAGGAACAAGCCATAATTTCGCTTGAGGCTGAGTTTCTTGTGCAACCTTCTGGATTGGGAGTTATTTCACAAATTCACAACAATAATATGTTTTACCCGTATTTAAGGTTAGAATATCAAATCACATGATAATGTCCTAGTTTGCTTACTTATCTACTCATAACCAATTTATATTGTAATTTGTAGGATCGTAATGGAGTATTTGATGAAACTCATGTTTGGGAAAAAGTGCCTAAAAATGAAGTTGCTCGATTTCAAGGATTAAATGATTACTTAACCCAAAATGTTTTTGTTACTTGTTCTTTCGATATGAAGTTCACTTATGTCTTGGCTTTTTGGAAAGGAACAACCTTGATTCTAGAATTTGAAAAATACATTATCAAGAGAAGATAATCTTATAATTTCCCAAGGTCAGCTTATTTACTATTTAAAATTTAAACTTGATAACTTGCGTGTTATTAGTTTTGAATTTACAACTAATATTGACATAAGCCCTTAAGCAAGAATCTGAAGCAACCGAAGGACTTACTTTAAAGATTTGAATTTCTTCGGTCTCTTTAGTTTAGTATTTAAATTTTCATTTCTTGCCATTATTTTTCTACTCCATTAATATGTGTGTGTGAAAATTTTATCTTGGAGATACAAGCTTCCCCTCAAGCATGCTATACTAACACCTTATAGAAGAGTTCGTTATCATTTCAAAGAATATTAGACAAGATCACCACAAAATGCAAAAGAAATATTCAATCATTAACAAAGAATAAAAAATTGGACCGAACACTAAACTGGTCGAGGCATTTGTTTAAGGGTTAATAGGTCCACCAGGCTTAACTCGAGGGTCGGACCAGTCATATTAAAATAATATAACTTAATTGAAATGTAAAAATTAATATTTTAGATAAACTAATAAAAAAATCATAATATAAAATAAATTTTAAATTATCTTAAAAAAATAAGTGGCAATATATATTAATATATTTTTAAACATCTATAACAAAAATGAATATCTTTAGAAAAAAAATATTTAAAATCTATTAGTATTATTTATGATGCCTATACTTATACAATGATATCTAACTTATTAATTAACATAAGCAAATCAGCGCATGAATTATGGGATTGGATTTTAAATTTCAAAATATTATTCCCAATATTATGATATCTAACTAATTAGTTATCAATATCATTATTACCTAAGGAAAATTAGAGCCCACGGATAATGAGATTGAATTTTAAATTTTAAATTTCAAATACAATTCCTAATATGAAACCGTGAATATCTTATTAGTTATGAGATATCCTTTCCATCAAAAGTCAGACCGGATATTGAGTCGAAGAGATCAACGGGTCATAGTTCATCTAGTTGGATTAGTTAAACCGGTGACTTAATAATTAAAAAAATCTACATATATAATAATACAAATATAAAAAGTAAATATTATTACCTCATGTCCTAAATATAAAAATAGTTGACTTTTTTTAAAGATTAAAGAAACTAAATAAATTACTTTAGATTATTTATATTTATCATTTTTCTTTTAAACTAATTTGTGTGACTTATAAAATAATATATAATACAATGATACACAACATATATTATAATTAAATTATTTATTTAGCTTCATTAATCTTTCTAAAAAATGTTAATTATGTATTATGTTAAGAATAGGATGTAGTATTTAATTGTAACATAATTTTAAAAATTTAAAAATAAATATAAATAAACTCACATGTAATAGCATTTGTCCCAAATACCAAGCCATAGCACAATAAAACTATTCAAAGTAACGCAATAAAAAATAAAATGCCAAGAATATATTTTAAACTAGTTCACGGTAATAAAATTAAATAAAAATTTAAATGGTTAAAAATCATTATCATATCATAACATAAGTAAAATAAAAAAAGAGATGGCATTAAAAAATGCAGCTGAAATACATGTCAGAATATAAATGATATACAAATAAAATTATAAAAGAGTTTAAAACGTTGTTAACATCCTTTTGTTAAGAAAAAAACGACGTTCGAAACTTAGAATCTCAGGCAAAAAAAAAAAATGGTTAAGATCAGGTCAAGACACATGTATTGAGGTCTGAAAAGAGAGATTCAAACACGCAAAGTTAGAAAACTATATGCAAAAATATAATAATATTTCTCTTTCTTCCTCAAAAACTGAGTTTATGGAAGCTCCATAAATGCTTATAAATCGTGATTTACGGAATACGAATTAGCTTTTACGGTCTATGAAGTAGCTTTTACGATTTACGAAATAAATATGTAGAAGAGATTTATCTCGATTTACGTAAATCAGGCTTATAAAATAAGTCCGATTGTAAATTGAGTTTCCAAACATGCTTGTTTTAAATTTCTTTCTCAACTCTCACCTTTCTTCTGCGACTTTGGTGGCCTCTGCTTCTTCTTCTTTCATCTGCTCCATGAAACTCAAGCCGGACGGTTAATGAAAAGTCATTCCGGCTCCCGGATTAACTCTGATTTTCAGGCTAAAGACGGATTTATGCCGGCTCAAAACGGCTAAATGTGAAAGACAGTTTCCATGCTTGACTCGAGCCGCCTTCTTCTCCGGGCGGCGGCCAGACTGGCTGGACTGCCAATCCGGTCCAGTTTCAAAAACATTAATCTTCTCACATCCCACCACTAAAGCGTTCTCTTCCTCCGCATTTTTTTTTTGTCTGCTTCATTCTCTATTGTTTTGTTGGTGTCTTCAATTTTTTTCATGTTATCTTCCATTTTCCTCCAGCAAAGTATAGAGTATTCTCCTTTCCTATAATATCTTTTTAGATAATTTTTTTTTCATCTTTTTTCAGATTTGTTCTTTCTTGACTTATTTTTCTTTTCATCTTGGTCTTCAATCTTCTTTAAACTTACATAAAAATGACGCGAGATAGAAGTCAGATAACCAAAAAATGTAACCCAGTCAAACAACTAAAACCTTTGGTTTTCCCACTTAAAACTGATTTTGTACCAGTTCATACCAATCCAATGTCCTGAGGGTTCAAAAACTAAATCAAACCAGACAACTAGCTGATCCGATTTTTTGTTCATTGATCATTGACCCGCCTCATTGTGGAATGTGATCGAAAGAACATTCAGTGTTCTTAAAAAGAGATTTCCAATAATAGCTAGTGGCACTAAAGCCCAATTTTTATTACAAACTATGTCTAACATTGTAATAGCTTATTGCATATTACATAACTTTTTGATGGATGTAAATCCCGATGAGAGTCTAATTGCTCAGGTTGATCATGAACTGTTACGTGAGGACATTGATGACACAAATGATCATTTTTCACAAGAAAAATATTATTGACAATGATCAATTTTAAGAGATAACATAGCAGCAGCTCCAAATTGTCTAAAAGTTTGTTTGAGATCACATTTGAATCCCCAAAAATACTTATTCACATAAATCGAGACAAAACTCATCTTAAATACTTATCTTGTATACCATAAACCACGATTGAAAAGCTGTTTTTGAAGGCTCTAATTGTTATTCCAAACAAACACTAAATAAATTACATACCTATGACATAAAAGTTAAAATGATTTTTGCATCCCCTGATTATTAGTGTCAAACCTAAATTCCAAGAACTATACCAGCCTAATGGAAGTCCAAAGTTGATAACTTCTTACGTAATACTCCTTCCTGTTCTTAATTTATTTTGCTTCCTTAACCCTTCCAAAAAAAAGTCAACTAACTCTTATAGTAAAGATCAGAGATAGGACCAAGATATAACTTTTTTTCCCGAATAAAACCCGGATGTTATTACTCATAAAGTGACATTACATGGTATAAGATCTAATAAGACATTTTCTTTTCATCAACCTGCATCTTAGTGGATATAAGAGAGGTTGATCAAAGACATGAAAACTACCTACTCATAAGTCATAATGAAAAAGGATAAAGCTAATACGATAACATAATATCACAAGTCACCGCAGCAACAAAATGTGTTGCTCTTTTATAAAAATCATAGATCGGTCAGAGAAGTTCATAGATCTCAAAGGCAGGGGAAAAAGGATCTAAAATAATGATCAGAAGAGAGGTTTTTTACCATTTAACATGCCCAGTAAATGATCAAGAACTTGGCTTCCCCCATCACGCAGGCCTGAATGCATGAATTCATTAGTTATCCAAAGCCTAATCCCAGCTATCTGAGATGCTGTTTCCATGACCAGCTTAAAATTCACATATACGTCTTCATAATATATAGCAGCTGCAACAGGTACCTGCCCCCGGCATCAATCCCAATTTTTAGTGACACAGAAATTTAACAGCATAACATTCACAAGCAATAAAAAAAATGATGCAGACATTTTTGCACAAAATATAATTGCTGTTGGATTTTAGAGTAAATGATTTGACTGGTTTGAGATGCCAACACACTATTACATTTCTACACAAAATGTTTGAGTAAAAGCAGCATACCTTGTTGTTATTCAGCACCTTAGAATCATATAGTCGAGGCCAATCCTTCTTCTCCGCCAGTTTATTAGCTACATCTTTGAAAGGTTTCAAAGCATGAATCTCATCAAACATCCACGGGAAAATCATCTGTAAATGAAAATAAGCATGGTCAACACGTGATTCTGGTAAAAAGAAATTAAAGAAATAAACACATAAGCTTTTGTCTTCCGATAGGATAATAGATGCTGTGCATTACAGTTCATATTCAATCTATTCATGCCCATTGAATCAAAAACACTCTTGGATAGATGACAAATCATGAAGGGCATATATTATTTATATCAAAGATCAATGAATTTACAGAAGTCCAAGCGTGGGTACAGGCCCGTAGATATAACTTTGCATGTCTCTGTGTGATCTTATGATTAGAATCAAAAACCAATCTTGAGTTCCCTTCGATTCAGGTAAAGTAGAAAAATCAAATTTTAGAAATCAAAGTTCGCAAATAAACATATTCAGATTAGCATTGCATTAACCATGATACATGCATTAAAGACGCTACTATTTGGCAAAGAAAATGATATTTATTTTACATCTTACCTCTCCTGTGAAAAGTACTGGGTGGCCTTCTCCTGCTGCTTTAATGGCATCAAACGTGCTTTCATACTCTTCCCTTATTCTGTTAGCAGACCACCTATTAGGAGCACCCTACAGAGAGATAGAGATTGAGAATCAGAGATCAAATAAAACCATAGATTATGAGTAAAAAAAAAAAAATTATGATATCCACCTGACAGTAGATCGGTTCGTGAAGGAGAGCATAGAGGGGATTTGTATCAAAATCTAACCACTTCTCAAACTGCATAAATGAAAAAATGGATCTTGATCTTCAGTGAAACTTGAAATCCAGGATTTGCGCATGAGTGCACTGCCCTGGTGGCAAAGTGATCCCTTTGCATAATGGAGTGGAGAGTTCAATTCCCCACAAGGCTATAGTTTAGCCTCCTTCTAATCCAAAACCAAAAAAAAAATTCCCGGGATTCAAAATTTTACACCAAGAGATTAATTACTTACAGAACTTAAGAAGTTGTAGCTGATTCTCTTAGGTGCTCCTGGAACTAAAATGGGATCCCACACTCTTTCAAACCTATAAAGTATACAGGTTAGCTTGTAACATAATGGAAAGATTAATTTGGTAGTTCAAGATAATTAAAAAGGTGATATTTTCATACAAATAATGCATGCGCTCAAACCCAGCTCCAGATCCCAAGCCAGAGAGACCAAGAGTCTGGAGTCTTCTGGGGGTTAAGATCCCCCCAGATGGAAGCGTCACCTGTACAAAGAAAGAAGTAATAAGCAACTGAAAGAAGTTAACATAAATTTTCCACTTCCACAGCAAATAAGAAAGTCCAATGAGGTAGGTACTTGCCCCTCCTTTTTCAGCTAAATAATTAACCAGCTCTTGAACAACTTTGATATCCTGAGGATATCTTTTGTAGTACTTGTCATTTTGACATATAACTTGCTCATAGCATGCCCTGTATACAGAATCTGCAGTACAAGCATCTCCAATTGGAGGAATTCCTCCTGTTAGAAGGACTTGTTTCAGTCCCTGCGGTGCAAAACTCAAATATGTGACTCCACAAAAGCCACCAAAGCTCTGCAACAGTTGCAAGAACACAGGAGGAAGAACGAGTAAGAAATTATTGAATACTAAGGTTTAGTTTCAATATTGTAAAAGCAAATCTAACCAAATGATCATAAAAGAACTAAGTAAAATATGAAACTTACACCAGGATCAATTTAGGAGAATAAAAAATAAGCAACATTCCAAGCCACACTGGTTAGGACTAATCACTCATTCACATAAACACCAGTAGGAAGCAGTGATGTAAATACCTGCCCTAAAATTGTCCAAGGCCCTGCATCTGGAAGAAGGCGCACTCGAATAAACTCTGCATCATTTACTATACTATCAGCTCGGAAATATTTCAAGTAGTCAGCTAATTCATCTGCAGACTTGAATTGTGACATTGATGACACTGTCAAGGGAGTAGATAAGCCTGTTCCTCGCTGCAAAAACATGCAAAGGAAATTGAATGAGTGATAAACTAAAACTTCATAGGACCAAGAAAATTCTGGCAAATCATGCCTGATCCATTAAGATGACACGAAAGTCTTCACAAGCTTTATGAATCCATCCACTGGATTCAGTTGGTCGCGGACACTCAAACCCTGGCCCACCTTGCAAATATAGTAGGTATGGCAATGTTTGCTCTTCCTTGCCAACTGCAACAACACAAATGAATTTTTGAAGAGAACTAACAGGTAAAATGGAAATTAAACGTGTGAAAACATTCATCCATTGGGCATTGTCCTAAATTTATCACAGACTAGTATATGTATAGAGCCGGGAAATTGGGCTGAGCCCGTCAGGGTAGCCCGTTTAAGCCCTTTTAAATCATGAGCTAGGCTTAAAAAATGGATCCTTAAAAGGAAATCAGGCCTAAAAGAGCCAACCCTATAGGGCCGGCCCGTTAGACCCTTTAGCTTTTTTTAAAAAAAAAAAAATCCCTTGCCCCTCCTACCCGTGCCCTTGCTAACTCCTCCCTAAGAACCTTAAAATTGTCAAATTTACATATGATGGTACTATAATAATTCTTGATATTTTTACCCCTTAAACAAAGTCTATTACTTAAAGTGAAGTACAATCAAATTTCCTTGAAATTGATGATAGTAGCAAAGAAGATGAAAACGATAGTCGTCATAATCATGTTGCTTAAAGTGTTTAGTGTTTTGCCTTCTTATACTTAGTGTGAGACTATGAGTTACTTGTGGAAAGTATTTTTTACCTTTGATTATGAATTAGTAACTGTATTTATTTTATTGTATGAAGCATATAAACGTATAGTTAAATCTTGTGAAAATAGCTTCCGGCCCTGCGGGTCGGCGCTAGCCCACATGCTCTTGGACCGGATTTTAAAAAACAGCAATTTTTCTTTCCCTGTGTCCTGTAAGGCCAGCCCTTTTAGGCCCTAGCCCATCAAAGGCCAGCCCTAATTCCCAGCTCTATATAAGTATGATGGATGATCAAATAAGTGATTTTGGTGCTTAACAACTAATTAAAACATAAAAATATATACATTAAGGAGCAAATCATGCTTATTCTTGATTCTGAATAAGAGAAATCAATTTTGCTCTAGTTACCAAGGCCATAATGATGAAGCATTCTTAGTGGCATTTTGATTATGCATACAATCATAGTTATTAATAAAAGCCTATAGCTTTAGCTCAACAGAACAGCTCCTAGCAAAATGTCAAATGTGTAGTGTTACAACTTTCATTTAGCTCCACCACGGGAGCCACTTTTTTATGGTTAAAGGCTTTTAGCTTGCACTTCAGGCAATGCATAGGCAATAACAGCTATGAAGTGAATTTGCAAAATTACTAGAGATTCAATTGACCCATCGTTGGACAATCAATACTGGATGATATAGTATTTGATTTCATTAATCAAATCAAAAGCATGGAAAGAGGATGACGCCATCCTTCTCATTTCGCGCTCTTGATTATATTTTGAACATTTTAAAATTGTATATAATATTCTCATAAAACTGGCATAATAGAATCTTCTCAGCAATAAAGTATTTTGTAGTTCCTTGGGCTACAAGTGAGCTATGTGCTATTAGTAACTATGTTCACAATTTTCATCCAGCAGACAACACGTAATTCTGTCATGTGATGCTACATGTTCACAACTAGGTTCCACTTAGGAATGTTACATTGAAGTGGAGAGTACTTTTCAGACCAAATTATGTGGACTTCCTACGCAGTCCTGAGGGACTCAAATAATCTTTTTTCACCCAAAGGATGCGTTTTCATTTCTTACAGTGTGAGGAGGAGGAAAACGAACTGTAAACATAACCAATTTCTTCAAAGGTCAAATTTTAAAGAATTAGAGCCTTGAGATGAGTCTAAAATCCTTCATATGTAAAACTAGTGTCACCAAACATAGAGTTTGGTCTAGTAATATAAGGCCCACTAGATCCCTAGATTCCTCTGAATCTCAAGTTTGAGTTTTCGATGAGACATTTGTGTTGGGTGTGTTGGGTGGGGCGCTGCCCAAACTGGATACTGGATGGCAATATAAAAAAAACTAGTGTCGCGATAGTATAATCTGTGAGGCCAGCAAGCACTTCATGAGAATCTCGGACACTGAGTTAGTTGATTCTCTATCCAATAGAATATTTGGGATTGGAATATGGATTCACAGCTTAAAATTAATGTTTCTGCCTTTCTGGGATGACTTCGGTTTACACAGTTACTCACCCCAGCAAGATTTTTTTCCATAAAGTTGAGAACAGAATAAATGTACAATTTAGCCAAAATAATTTTAAAAAAAATTACTTGAAAATCTGCATTCAGTCCTATAGTCACTATAACAGACGATCCACAAGATCTATTAAATGAAAACAAATGCCGCTAAAGTCGATTATCTTGTTTGCATCAAGCGAAAACATTTTTTTTTTAAAATCAAAAGTCAAAACGATTTTGTCTTAAGCCATACCTGCAACGACTTCACGAGCAAAGACGGATATCTTGAGAGAGGAATGAAGATCGAGAGTGTAGTCCAGAGGTACAGCGAACCGATGATCACGAAGACGAAGCTCCGGCACGGAGTACCAGTTGCCGGAGACATGCTCCGATTTAGAGTCTGAGGATGTGGAATTTTCTCCGCTCATCACAGAGACAGTATAGAGTGAGCTCCAGCAAGAACGTAAGGAGGAATGGTCAGGGAAAGTAAGATTTTGAATTAGCGACTGAGTAGTAGATGATAAAGCAAGAGAACGAGAACGGAAACGGAGGGAGCAAAGGCAAGAAGCAGGCGCGTAAAATACAGACATTTTGTGACGCGAGTGCGATTCGCGCCAGCCTGGTTGATATGAAAATTTAATTATTTAATTGTGTATGATTTATCGGTGCAAAAGCAAAACAAAATCACTCGTACAAAATAGGGAAAATTGGCCGAAAATCCCTTATTCAGAAATCAGAAGTTAATTACCCATGATATATTGATACTTTTTTTTTTTTGCCCTTTATGATATATTGATACCTCAAAATTAGCAACAGTACGGGCTTTTTAGTAGATAAGGACGAGTGAGAATGACCAAAATGCCCTTAATTAAAATAGTATGGAGTTTTTAGTAGGTAAGGATGAGGAAGAATGACAAAAGTGCCCTTAATAAAAGATATTAGAATGTTAGGGTTAATGTGCAATTAAACTTTGCTAATGTGAAAATGAGCTTCTCATAATAGGAAAGCTCACTTGTGCATTAGGACAATTCATTTGCTTAATAAAGAGATTCATTTGTTCTTAGGAAAGTTCATATACACATTATGAAAGTTTATTGAGAAAATGATAGAAAAAGAATTTAAAAATTAGAAAATCACAAATCAAATATTTTGTATAAAATGAGTTACAAATTGCTTATATAATATAGTCATTATCTTATTAATTCTAAATAGAAAAGAGTGGTTTGAGATTTTTCAATTTTTATATTATTTTTTTTATCATTTTCCCAACTTTATTTGTATAAACAAGAAAATTAATTTTCACAATAAAAAAATTTATCTGCACAAAAGGAAAGTTTATTCATTTGCACATTCTCCCATCACTTTTCTTTTGTGATATTGTTATCCTATGTCTGATTCAGAATTTATAGTTACTTTTTTTTAATATAAATACTAATCTAAAACTCAAACTCATAATTAAAAAGTCTCAATCTCTATTGTATTTCTCCTCAGTCCTCACTATTCTTCATGGTCCGAACCAACTCGCGCTTTGAGGTAGCATAGGCATGGCCAATTTATTTCCCATATTAGAAAAAATGTCCTATTATATTATAATTTTATTAATTAAAAAATATTAAATTCTTCTGCGGAAGCAGGAAAGCACCCAAATTGTCTGATCATACCACCATTTCCCATTCCATTCGCGCCCCTCATTTCCTCCAAAAATGGCTTTCTTCACCTCTCTTCTCAGAAGAGCTTTTTCTTCATCATCTTGCTCGCCTCTTCTCCGGAACCTTCGTTGCTTCAGCAATGTCCCTGAAAACACTGTGTATTCGGGACCCACTTCCCAGAGCTCGATCAAGAGAGTGACGCTGACATACCTGAGGCAGAAGCATAGAAAGGGCGAACCCATCACCATGGTCACTGCATATGATTACCCGTCGGCGGTGCACTTAGACATGGCCGATGTCGATGTCTGTCTCGTCGGAGATTCGGCATCCATGGTGGTTCACGGGCACGACACCACTCTGCCGATCACTCTCGACGAAATGCTCGTTCATTGTCGTGCCGTCGCTCGTGGCGCTAAGCGGCCACTTCTCGTAGGGGACTTGCCTTTTGGGACCTACGAAACCAGCACTGGTCAGGTGCGTTTGCTTTTTGTTTAATTTGTTTAGTTCAGCTAAAACTTGTGATTTTTCGTCTCATAAGCTTGAAATCCCTCTTGTTTTTTTTTTTATGAGGAAGCTTTGTTTCTTCCTCCCAGAAGTTCACTCTTTTTCCAGAACCAAAAAAAAAAAAATGCAAATGTGCTTTGCCAAGCCATTTTGTCGTGACAAAATTATGTAATGAGCTTGGTTAATCTTGCTTTTTTAAGTTTCAATAAAGAAGAAGTTGTTCTTTTTACCTGAAATTTTGTCCGAGTAGCAGGGAGGAGGTTCTGTATATTTCTTTGGAAGTTGAAAAGTCAATTGAAATTTGCTTTTTATAGCCATCTGTGAGAACTTCGTTAATTTAGGTGAAATTGACATTTACACTAAAGATAAAAGAAGATTTTGTTTTATTCCTTAAGCAATTAAAACTCAGACCAATATAGATTCCTTTTATTGGTGGTCAAAAAGGAACAGAGAAATTAGGAACAAAAGATATAGGTCTGTCACTTACAGTTTCAGTATCCGAACTCTACTACAGTACTCATTGTTTTTTATATGTTATTTTGATTTTAAACAGGCAGTTGATACAGCTGTTCGTGTATTAAAGGAAGGAGGAATGGATGCGATAAAATTGGAAGGAGGGTCACCTTCAAGAATCACAGCAGCAAAAGCTATTGTTGAAGCTGGAATTGCTGTCATAGGACATGTGGGACTAACTCCACAGGCCATTAGTGTTTTAGGGGGTTTTAAGCCTCAGGGAAGGAATGTGTGTAGTGCTGTTAAGGTCGATTTCTCTCTCATCCATCTAAGTTGAGACTTGCACAATTTCTCTTAAGGACCTGAAAGAAACTTCTGTGTAGGTTGTAGAGACTGCTTTGGCTTTTCAGGAAGCTGGATGCTTCTCTGTTGTTCTAGAATGTGTGCCTCCACCTGTGGCTGCTGCAGCAACCGCGGCACTTCAAATACCCACAATTGGAATTGGGGCTGGTCCATTTTGCAGTGGACAGGTTAGTTGGCTTAATGGTCCTCCTACCTAATATTCTATGCTTGATATTTACTTTTTTCTTCGAGTTGAATGGCTTACATTCATACCACGGTTTCTTTTCAGTTGAAAGTTCACTTGACCATTACTTGATTTTAAGGTTCTTATTCTTCATCAAGTGGCTTTCCCTGTCGTGATAATTTGATGCTCTCACATAAAATGTTCGCTTCTGATATGGACATATTCAGTTAACGCTTGCCTTAAGAGCTGCTAGGAGCTGGTATTGAATCTCTAGTTATGTCATCAATGAATGTCAGATGATGAACTATATAAATTCACAATTTTATACCTTAAATTTTAGCCCCTCAAATTATCTTTTGTATACAATATAGCCACTAAGAGAGTGAACCTTGGCATAGTGGTAGGGTTGCTATCATGTGACTTGGAAGTCACAGGTTCAAATCCTGAAAACAACTTCTCTGCTTGCATAGATAAGGCTACGTACATCTATCCCTTCTCAGACCCCACTTAATAGGAGCCTTGTGCACTGAGCCACCCTTTTTATATGATATAGCCACTAGTATTATCTTCAGTTCAATCCTTTGGATCTTGTGATTTCAGCAGTAGCATTTTCTGTACCCATGTAGGAGAATGATGTAGCCATCCCTTTCTCATGTTTTAGTAGACAAGTTCCTTGGTAGAACAGTGTTCAACTTATTAGCAAACCAAATCAAACATGCACGTGTAATTTTAGCATGTTAGACACACTTTAAGTGACTGACTTCCAACATGCTTGCTTGGCATACCTGTTTCCAATGGACCAGAATTGTCTAAGAATCTCCATTTCCAGAACTTGATTATTTCGTTAAGCAAACTTTCTAATTTCATTTTAATGTTATGCAGGTGCTAGTTTATCATGACTTGCTTGGTATGCTGCAACATCCACATCATGCAAAGGTATTTCTGGCAACTTTCAGCACAAGTTTTCTTCTTTCCTTTATTATATGACTTGATATAGATCTGTCTATGCACAATTATTGTTTTTTCATGAAAGTTTATATTCAAATGCAATCTCTCTAAGTAAACAATTGCATAAAACCCAATTATGAATCCAACCATTGTTTAAAATATAGTATGAACTGTGTATCTGCTACTACAGGTCACTCCAAAATTCTGCAAGCAGTATGCTCGTGTTGGAGAGGTCATCAATAAAGCCCTGCTGGATTACAAAGAAGAAGTGACGAGTGGCTCATTTCCAGGTCCTGCTCACAGCCCATACAAGATCAATGACACCGATGTTGATGATTTTCAAAATGAACTCCAAAAGTTAGGTTTGGACAAGGCGGCATCAGCCGCGTGTGAAGCAGCTCAGAAGGTAAAAGAATCATCCAAATCATCAGTGGAAGAAAATCCATCTAAGTGAAGCTTAAAAGGCCACTCTTCGTTTTGCCTCAATGCATAGGTCAAAGAAAGCTAGTAGATAGTGACATTACCAATGCAAAATGCTCTAGAGATTTTTCGTATCACTTTAGTGCCTGAAAATATGATTCTTGTTGCCACATTTATAGGAAATTGATGGTTAAAAAGATTGCATGGTATCAATTCAATAACTCTGGGATTCATCCATATTTTCTTTTTGGATTTGGACGGTAGGCCTATGGCCTGAAGAGTATAGGGATTGAACCCCAAACCTGGTGCCACAAAGGGCATATTTAGTGCCACCAGACCAAAAGGTCTTTGGTAGATGCATCCATATTTTCAGATACAAAATGTGTTGCACTGATAGTTGTTTAGATTACCAAATTGATAATCACACCAGTTTTTCAAGAACCAAATCAGGGTTTATGGAACAGCTTGATCCATGTAAGCTTGCAAAAGGGGGAGGTCAAATTCGTGAGCTCCTATTTCTAGTTCTAGGGAGGCTTTTATGTCACTAGGTGATAAGATCACACTGGCTTTTGTTATTGACTTTCTTGTTTGGAACTGCTTATCATAAAGCATGTTTATACCGAACTAAAATTCATCTCACATATTTAACTCATATACCATAAATTACAATTAAAAAATTATTTTTAAAAATTCTAATCACAATTCCAAACAAATCCTTTAGCAGACTTAAGCTTGAAAATGTGCTCCTATTATTTTATATGTAAAAATGCTATTATGCTAAAAAAAATATAGTTTTTATAGAGCATATACTAGCATTTCCTGATAACTCAAATATAACTTATTGCCAAGTATTTAGAAAAGGTGGCAAAATATTACTTTTGATTCTAGAGCAATAGATTCTCAATTTTTATCTACTGACTTTATTTGTTAAAAAAAATATTAATCTGATTTCTCAATTTTGTTTGCACGAAATTGATTAAAACATACTAGCATGGTCAAATAAATAAAAAATTCTAAGCTTTGTGCCAAATGAAGTTCTTATGTATGATTATTATTCACATTCATGGCCCTCAAAGATAATAACATATAAATAGTGCATAATTATAAATGTATGAAAATTAATTGGTGGAAGATAAGTTAAGAGTAATTGACCCAATCCACTAGGAATGAGATCACATAAATAATTGATTATTTCGTGCCAAGCAAACCGGACAAAATGAATTGGTGTGCCTAACATGTTATCTTCATGCTGGCGTGGCTCTCTCTCCTCAAGACATGTGCATTGGGCTTGCGTGAACTACTTTGCCTCTTAGGCCCGTTTCTTATTTCTGAAGACACCCAATTGTATTTTTGATTTCCTCCCTCTTGTCCTTAATGGGCTTAATATAAAAATTGAGTGAATGTGTAATTCTACTTATAGATATTTTTTTAAAAGAATTATCAGTATAGTAAATATTTTTTAGGTATAAAAATACCTATGAATATTAAAAAGTAAACTGATAATATCAATTCTGTTAATTGGGCAAACAACATTACTTTTTTATTCATGTGAGCTCTACCTATTTTTTTAATCAAAAAGTAACACGGTCAAACAAAGTTAACAGAATTAGCATTATCGATCTACTTTTTAATGTTCATGGGTATTTTTGCACCCAAAAAATGTTTATTGTGCTTATAGCTCTTTTGAGAAATGTTTTTAGGTAGAATTGCACATTCGCCTTATAAAAATTAAATAATTAATTTACATACACTACACCAACGGGGTTGGATCTACTGAAACGAGCTAGTCCCTCATAATATTGCGAATCAATGTTTGAATTCTCACTGAAAGATGTGCCCATATTTAATACCCGATAGTATCTCGAATAAAAAAAACTTAGTTAAGTTAGTTATTTGTATCAAGTGTATATCAGCTTTTCTAAGATATCTTGTTTAATCATATGCATTGTAACTATTATTTGATGGAAACACTCTTAGTGTCTGTTTGGATTAGCAGAAAAAACTTTTTTTCCAACATAATTTGTTGTGCATGAAGTAAATACGTGAGAATAGTTTTATCTCCACTTACGTGAATATGCTTCTTAAACGTTAACTCAAACAGGTACTTACTATATACAAACAATAAAGGTGCTTTAGAAGAAAAATTATAAATTTAAGAGATAAAGTGAATTAAAATCTCGTATATAATTATGATTAAACTAAATCATCCGTTTAATTTCTATATTTAGAACCCAAAACGGTATTAAAAATTGAAATATAAATATAATATAGTGTGGTCCTTTCATTTCATATTAGAATTCACCTCTCACCACCTTATCAAAATCAAATAAAGGTGATTAAGTCATCAAATGTCTCAAAAATACGATAACACGACTTTTTGCCCTAAAAACTTCTTAAACTAACTTTTTAATATATTATTTAAATAATTTTTACTCAAATTGACCTTTTTAATAAATTTTTTTATAAACATAAATCAAATTATATTAATTAAATTTTATGCTCCAACTTTAGTTTGTAAAAAGATAAATTTTACCAGCATTAATCTAAGTAAATCCTAAACAGAAGTGATTAGAAGAACTTATTTGAAGCGACTTATAATAGAGTCATTCGTCTCTTTGAAAAATGACTTGTAATAAAAATCATAACTAAGGGAGTGATAAAGTTCCAATGGTAAAGTGACAAACTTCTTACGGCTAGATTAAATGCTTGTTTGCTCTCACTACTTAAAAAATTACTTTTATTTCTTTACAGGATAAAATTACTATGATATGAGAATTAAACCCTCAATTGGGACGAGAGTTATAATATTTATCAGAATTTAAATTATTATTCTATTCCATGGTATGCTTGGGAAAAAAGATTCACGCACCATTGGTATAATGGATGTGCTTGGGAATTAGAACCCAATTCCCTCTTTTATTATTTATTTCTTAATTAATTTAACGTCTGATCAGTTGCCAACTGGTGGCCTCACACGCCACTCATGGAATAAGCATCCAACAACTATGTAACTCTATGCGGAACCTTGAAAAAATATAATTTTTTGTGTTTTTTATAAACAACTTTGTTTTATTTACATAAAATGAATAGACGGTTAAGATTAATTAAAAATAATAAATATATCAAAAATATTATGTTTCTTCTAAATATATCTCTATTTATTAAAAGAGTAAAGGAAATAGAAGAGGTAAATAAATAAGAGAATATGTAATAAATAATTAAATGAAAGAGAAGTAGGGGTGAGTGGGGGGAAATCAACATAAAGCTACCACTTTGATCCTATTTATAAGTCTAACTTAATTAACTCTCACATATCAAGAAGAGTTAGTTAACTCATTAATTATGAGCTAAATTTACAATTTTTTCTTTATCTATTATTGTTTCCAAAAATCAACATGAATAAAAAAAATTTTGTTTCTTACAATTAATTGGAGAAAAAAATAAAAAAAATGTATTTATTACTATGAAACTAAACTTATAATAAGAACCAAAATTTTTTGTGAAAATATATTAATAAATAAGACCAGAATGGTATGTATTTAATAGAGGTAGAGAATGAGAAAATAATTTAAATCTTGACACAAAAAAAAAAAGTTGCTTGTATTAAAAACCAACTTTAATTTTACAACAAAAGAATTTAATTTTGGGCCGTCAACAAAAAAAAATTAACTCATAATGAATAAATAATTTAGATTATATACAATTACATTGTATTAAAATTAGGCAACAAAAATTGGTTATGTTTGTAAAGGTTTGACCCATACATTATAAAAGGTTGTGAACTTAAATTATGATGTGAGGATCATATTAGTGTTCATATGATAAGTGTTTTTAAGCTCCCCCCCAAAGGGTGAAGGCATACTCTAATCCAATGAGTTCTTATAACCCAACTTAGATGATTTTTTGGGAAAATTGTCAAAAAATACCTTTGAGATAAATTAATTGTTAAATAATATCACACGTGCAAACAATCTTTCACGTGTTTAAAAATATTTTTTATGAACGTACAAACATCTTCCGTTCTGTACTAAATATATTCTATTTGTGTGTAAAATATCTTCTGTTGCGTGCAACAGATCTTCCATAATAACATTTGGCAATTAATTTACCCCAAAGATATTTTTTAGCAATTCTCCCTAATTTTTTTGACATAATAATATTGACTTCATATATTTATATGTTTTACTTTGGTTTTTGTATCTATTTTTTTCAAATACTTTTAGAGGAAATATTATTCCCATTGATTCGATACACCGTATGATGTTTTATTCTCAATTGATTTATAAATAGCATCTTCATGATTGAATTTTTTTCATTTTTTTATTTTAATTTTATAAATCGAATTAGCATGACGAATTCATTTTAAACAAGAGTTGCATGTTTAATAGGAGTATTTATTTTTAGTTTTCTCTTACTAGGCGTAGAAACTACATTAGCCTACCCCAAGTGGAAAATATTTGCAATTTTCGAGCTTAGTTTCTCATACTTAAACAAATTCGTAATAAAATAACTAATATATTGATTTAATTTTGAATGTTTGATTAAAATTCTACGTTAATCTTTAAAGAGGAGATACTAATTGAAAAATAGGGCTACTTTTTTTTTCCCTGCCGAGTGAAAGTGCTGCTTATCTTTAAACAACTTGATATAAAATAAATAAACTATGTTGTGCAAGTACGGATGTTTTTTACTTGATTTCCTTTAAAATACTAGAATTCATGTCCTTCTTATAAATTTTTTTTTCTTTGGAGATGCTCTTTTTTATAAATAATTTTTTACTCGTATCTTAAAATTTAAATTATTTTTTTATTTTCTACCTTGATTTAATATACATTTTTATGTTAATTATCCTTACTTATTATTAATTTTTTTATTTAGTTATTTATTACACATTATCTCTTATATTTTACTCTTTATTCTTTTTATAAGCAAATTTCTCTTTCTTGAGGTTGACCCTTTTTATAAGCAACTTTTTTCTCTTGTCATAAGAGTCAAATTACTTTTTCCTTTTATATTCATATTAAATACATCTTTATATTTATTATTCCCCATTCACCACTAATTTTCTTTTATCTACTCATTTATTATATATTTTTTTTCATATTTTATACTTATACTCTTTCATGTTTTTTACTCATTCTCTCTCATATGCTCTTTTCATAAATAGAGGTATATTTAAAATAAATATGACATTTTTAACACATTTATTATTTTTAACCAATCTTAACCGTCAGTTCGTTTTACGCAATAAAAATAAAAGTTGATTATAAAAAGAACCAAATGATGTATACTCATACTCTTTTATATTTATTACTCATTCTCTCTCCTATGCTATTTTCATCTATTTTCATAAATAGAGATATATTTTAAAAAATATAATATTTTTGACATATTTATTATTTTTAACTAATCTTAATTATTAGTTTGTTTTATGTAATAATAAAAGTTATTTATAAAAAAAAAGTAAACAATCCTCTCCATATTGCTAGGGCGACTTCAAGCTTTTTTTATTTTTGGACTGAAGTTAAATTGAAACTTTAAAAAAATCAGAGCCTTGTGAAACTAAAACACGCTTTTAAATTAGGTTTTTTTTTTTTTTTTGCCACATGTAAGTTCATACCCATAGATTCCACTATTCCAGTGATGCTGGTCAAATAAAATATATTTAACTTCATAAATTTTATTTTTTTAATGCACTCGCAGTTTGCCTAGAAATCAAAGAATCTCAACCCATGGGAAAAGTCAGACAACACTATTTTACATTGCCAAGAAAAAAGTCAACCCTAAATAAATTAAATTAAAGTAAAAGCAAAAAAAAATTACCAAAAGCAATAACCATTTTCTAAAGCACAACAATCAATCAGCTAAATCAAAATTCAAAGGGGCATCATCCAACAAAAGAAAAAACGGCAGATCATCAAAAACAAACTTGGATTATATATATATATATATATATATATATATATATATATATATATATATTATATACTGGTATATCAAATCCCTAACAGTGCCTTAATTAATTCTACTGAGATAAATTAACAAAAACATAAAATCCGTAATCAAACTTCTCTTCTGTTCTCACTGTACCAGAAATTATGGAAGACAAACAAGTTTTCTTCCATTGTTAGCGAAGATAATTCCTCCAAATTGTTCCACCTCTAAATAAAATTTAAATCTAAAAACACTTTTATAAAAAAATGTCAATTTTTTTTTCCGAAATACATACATGCAATGAATCAGATTTGGTCTGTACATAATGAATTTCTACATGTACAAGTTAAATCTGAATCATTGTACATATGCAGATTACATGTCAACAATTGCCACCGGCGGTGGTGGCTGCGGCGTTTGCGGCCGGCCATGCCGGCAGAGAGAAACCAGTAGAGAAGGGGTCCGCAAAGCAGTCTCCGGTGACCGGAGCCGCCGTAGAAGACGGCGGCGAGGGCCCTGTAAGTTCATCTAACCCTTCAAAGAAATCATCTGTTAACACCGAATCTGATAACCCAAGTTCGTCGTCTTCGTCTTCCTCCATCAAATCTTCCATTTCCACCTTGCTTTCGAAGTCTGTGCTTGGAGGTACTGTCTCTTCTTCTTCCACACCAGAGGTCGCCGGAGAACCTGCTTTCGTCAGGACTTTCTCTGTTTCATCTCCCACGCCGGTGGTAGTGGGGGTCGAGGGCTTCTGACGGGTGGAGCCGGCGAGAGAGTTCCGATGAGTAGGAGCAGGGTGGTTGTGCTCCGCCGTGTAGGTCACTATGAACATCGATGGGTCCGATCTGTTCCTCTCCACTTGTTTCCGAGCTAAACATCCTTTCGAGCTGCTGCATCTGTAATATCCCCTGTTCATCACACAAAGAAACAAAGCTTCATTAAGCCATAGATCACATCATTATAGCTTCTTTTTCACAATTCGGATCCAAAATTGCACCAAATTCAACTCACAGAACCTATTCTTACCTTGGATACGGAGATCCCTTGATGGGTTTCTGGCCATATTTACGCCATGCCCAGATATCAGAGGAGAGAGACTCAGCTGGAACCTGACAAACTTTCTTGAGCTGATTCTTCCTGTAAATGGAAGATAACAAAGAGAAATCATGAGTTCACAGGCATTACTTTTCTCAAGAAGCCGCCAAAAGAAAAAAAAATAAAAGTAAAGATAAGCCTTATCAAATTCACCTTCTCTTAGATCTAGGGGTGGTGGAGACAGGACCAGCGTGAGACAACTTGTTCTTGGGTTGCAGATTCTGTTGTTTGTGCTGGGTTTGAACAGGTTTTGTGGGAGAATTGTAGGAGAAGGAGGAAGAAGAAGGAGACAGAGGAGAAACCAGAGAAGACGATGAAGAAGGCGGCTTGGTGGATGATTTGGGGAAGAAAGGCTTACAGAGCTCGTGCAATTCTTCAATGGAGGAAGAAGGTTTGGGTTCAAGAGGGTCTAAATCTGAGAGAGACGAAACTTGGCTAACTTTTTCGGTACCAAAAAACAGGGGAAGCCCAAAAACAGAGGAAGATGCAGAGGAGGTGGGAGTGACGGCGGAGGTGGAGGTGGTGGAGGAGGAGGAGACGGTGGTGCAGCCTCTGACGACGGCGTGGAGATCCCAATCGTCCTCCATAACCGTAACAAAGAGACAGGGTCTGAAAAATTGTCAGTAGCACCTTGCTGCTTTGAGAGAGAGAGACAAAAGAAGGCGCTGACTTTTTGTGTGCGTGAGAGAGAGAGAGATGATAAGGTGCACCGAGTGAGAATGGGGATGTTTATATAGAGAGAGACAGTTGGTGTGTTGTTTTTTCAATTCAGGTTCACATTGTCTAGTTTTGTGAGAGAGAGAGAGAGTGGGGAATAAAAAGAAAAGCAAAAAAGTCAAGACTAAATTACTCGCATCATATCGTAAATTTTCATTTTTAATTGAATTTTTAGGATTTCATTATATAGATTTTTTATTATTTAAATTATAAAAACATTATAATTTCATAATGGAAAAATTTAGACCAGTTTAATTATATCTATTAAAATTTGAATTTTAACGGCAAGATTTTTTTTTTGAATTTTTACTATTAAAAAATAATAATAACAAAATTTGATTATAGAATCAGAATTAATAAATATAAGTAAGTGAATATAATTTTTTTCTTTTTCATTTTCTTTTCTACCATGCAAATGTTCTAACAATTAAGAAGGTAAGTCTTAACGTAACTGTAAGATTGTTGTCATGGGTTCAGATCCTGTAAATAACATTTTTATTATAAGGTAAAGATGTATATCTATTCTCTCCCCAACTCCACTTAACAGGATTTTTGTGCACTAGATCATCTTTTTTTAAAATGTACTAAAAATTAAAAAAATTAATGTTTTTTAAAAATTGTTTGCACTTAAAAATAAAATAAATTTATGCATAATCTCAAAAAATTTAAAGAAATATAAATTATTTAAAGGACATGAATTAATATTTTAAAGATGTTTGATAAAATTTAGTTTAAACTACTATATAATTGTAATGAATCTTTTGAAAAGCTAGCAGGGTATAATATATTAAGAAAAATGAAAAAGGGAGGCACTGTTATTCTTTGGGAAGTAGTTGGCAAATTGGCATCTCTATGCTTACATCTCTCTCTCTCTCCCTCATGTTAACTTTCTCTCTCTAAATGTGGAAACGGTTTGGGAATTAAGGAGGGGTTGACTTTGGAAAATGTCAAAGGTGGATGTGACTTGGCTATTGATTTCATGGGCGAAAAGTAAAGGCAGAACCACACGCACTTCATGAGCACCCACTTGAAGGTATCCCCAAAACCAATAATATTATTATTCAATTCATAATTAATAATTATTGCCCCCCACTGGATTTTTTACCCTTTTAGCTCTCTCTTCTTCTGTTTTAATTTATATACTCCCTCGTGTCCATAGTATAAGGAATTTGAATTATATCATGAGAAATATAAAATGATAATTAATTTATTTAAGATGTCTCAAAATACAATTTTTTTTAATATTATCCTTCTTAAAAAATTGTGTTTAATGACATTAGGAGTATTATTTTAAAGAAAGATATAATGAGTGGAGCAAAGTTGAAAAATAAGTATTAATTACAGAGTAAAATAGGGAAAATAGTATTAATTAAACAGGAAGTGACTTATATTCGCATGTTTGGAATAATAATTGGAACCTCTAAAAGTGCTTTTCAATCGTGATATATGTTATACGAGTTAGCTTTTACGGTTTATGAAGTAACTTTTATGATCTATGAGGTAAATATGTGGATGAGTTTTATCTCGATTTACGTAAATTAGGCTTATACATAAATATAAACTAAACCAAACAAACTCTGAATCATGTCTTTTTTATGGAAGTGATCTTTATTATGGATGGGAGGGAGTATAATTATTTTAAGAGATTTTGGTAAAAAAAAAAAAAAAGAGGGTTACATACACAGTTTATAGACTTAATGATTGTGTCACGTTTTCTGTAATGAGGGGGAGAATCTTCTTTAATTGAGATAAGAGACACCGCGATTTTCACAATCGAATTGCTCGATTTCTAAGAAATCAGTAAACTGGTGTTTAAATAATTACATTAAATGAAAATTATTATAAAATTAGTTGGAAAATTTTAATTTGGAAAAAAAAATAAGAAAATCGGCCCAGTCATGGCTCAGCCACAATGACTAAACCAAACTGGAGAACATGGAGTTGTTTTTTTTAAAAAAAAAAAAATCAAACACGGAGTTTAAATCTTTCCATTTCCTCCTCATTTTTCATCTCAAGTTGTAAACTGTTAAATTGAAATTTGAGATGTTCACTCAATCACTCCACCAAAATTTTTTTTGAGATGTTCAGATATAAAATTATTAATACAATGTTAAATTATTAAATAAAAAAATATCTAAAAAATTATTTTATACTCCTCTGATCCTATTTATAAAGTAGATATTATAGATAATTTTTTAATTTTATTTATAAGTCATATTATTAAATTAGATACATGAACATACAATTTTACATTCTATTTATCATTGCACTCACTTTATAAGTATTTGGGTAGAGTCTGTGTTGAATAGGGATAAAATTAAAAAGTTATTGAACTATAGAGTTACTCAGCTTAAAATTTTTTCTTTATGCTGATAAAATATTTTGAAAGTAACTTATAAATAGATTATAAAATAAAACATTTATATCAACTACTTAAATTTCAATTTAAATCAAAAGTCAAGAGGGGAAAAAAAAGAAGCGAAGAGAATTACTCAAATTCGGTCCTATAGCAGGTGAAATGCACAAGCATAGTAGACAAGGACGTCAATATTCTACCATTAAATTCCACTTGTATTATGGGTTTTACTTACACTCGGTGCACGCAAAAATAACTATGGTTTACTTATATGTGTTGGATGTGAATATTAAGTGTGTAAAACAAAAACGCCGACAAGTTTACCCAAGAGTTAGGTGGTGACAATTAAAAGGGGAGAAGTTGGAGATTTTTAAAGAACTCTTTTGAAGGAGGGAGAGTGGGAGTAACAAGGACATGCTAATATCTATCATGGAGAAGATTGTCTAAAAAGGTTCAGAAGGTTATTAAAGCAATTTTGAGGAAATCGGTTTGGCTGGCAAGATAAGAAGACTTAGTGGTGGGATGAGATTGTTCAAGAGAAAGTTAAACATAAGAAAAATTATTTTAAAGTCATACACTTGTGTAATAATGTTGAAAATTGAAAGGTATTGTTTGGCTAAAAAGGAGATTAAAAAGGTAGTGAGTGAAGTTCATCATAAAGCATATGAGGAGTTTTATAAGGATTTAGAGACAAAGGCAGGAGAGTGTAAGATTTACAAGATCACAAAGAATAATGAGAGAAAATTGAGAGACTTGAAACAAATGAGATGTATAAAGGACAAAGCAGGCAAAGTTTTGGTTACTAATTGAGATATTAAAAATACGTGGGAAGCCTATTTTTATAAGTTGTTCAATGATAGAGGGGAGGGTCGCCTTGTGACAGGGAACATTTGACAACTCGAGAAGGTGATTTCAATTTATCATTTTACCATAGGATTCAAGTTGACGAGGTTAAGGAAACTTTTAAGAAAATGGAAAATTGTAAAGCTATTGGATCTTATGGTATTCATATTGAAGTTTGGAAATGTTTCGGTGAATATAGTGTGTTGTGGCTTATAAAATTATTTAATGAGATTTTAAGATCCAATAAAATGTCTGATAAATGGAGAAAAAGTACTTTAATTATTATTTATAAGAATAAATGAGATATTCAGATTGTGCAAATTACAGAGGAATTAAGTTTATAAGTCATACAATGAAATTGTGGAAAAATGTAATTGAACATAGGTTAAGGGTTGGAGACTGATATTGCTGAAAACCAATTTAGATTCATAGCAGGAAGGTCCACAATATAAGCGATTTATTTATTAAGGGAGCTGATGAAAAAGTATCGGAGCAAAAGTAGGGATTTACATATGATTTTCATTGAAAAGCCTTGGAAAAATCATATGTAAATAAAGAGGGTGTGGATTGCATATATTAAAACTATTCAAGATATCTATGAGGGGGGTTACAACCAATGTTAAAACACTAAGATGTGTTACAAAGGACTTTCCTATAAGAATTGGCTACATTAGAGATCAATTTTGAGTCCTTATTTATTTAACCTAATGCCAGATGTTCTAAATGAGCTTATAAAAAAGAAGATCATCAAATGCATGATTTTACTAATAATATTATTTTGTTGGCTGAATCCAGGGAGTAAATTAATTATAAACTTAAGATATGGAGACAAATTTTGGACTTGAAGAGCTTTCATTTGAGTATGAGCAAAATTGAATATATGCATTATAATTTTGATAAGAGACAAGCTAGAAGTGAAATGGAAATTAAATTAGAGGGCAAGTCATTCCACAAGTGAAAACATTTAGATATCTAGGATCAATTATAAAATAAGATAATGAAATTAATGAAGATGTTAATCACAAAATTTAAATTGGATGGTGCAAATGGAAAAAATCTATTGAAGTTATTTGTAATCGAAAAGTACCTAATAAAGTAAAAGGGAAGTTTTATTACATTACTATGAGACCAACAATGTTATATGATAGTGAGTATTGGACTTTAAAGAGACAACATAAATATAAAACGAGTGTAACTAAGATGAGGATATTGAGATATATGTGTACTCATACAATAAAAGACAAGATTCGCAATACTCATATACGCGAATAAGTTGGAATGTCTTTTATTGAAAGAAAATTGGTAGAAAGTCGTTTGACATGGTTTAGACATATTCAATGAATGTCATCGAATACTCAAGTAATGAGGGTTGATCAAGCAGTATAAAATTCTATAAAACGAGATTGAAGAAAGTCGAAGCGAACGCTCAATAAGGTCATAGAGAAGATCTTTTAATAACATATCTAAAGATATGATGTTTGATAGAGTATAATAACATCGTGCAACCTATATAGTTGACCTCACCTGATGGGGTAAAGATTTGTTGTTGTTGTTATATTGCTATATGTGC
The DNA here is from genome assembly GCA_037074505.1 of Albizia julibrissin. NCBI lineage: Eukaryota > Viridiplantae > Streptophyta > Magnoliopsida > Fabales > Fabaceae > Albizia > Albizia julibrissin. Next base: position 1,994,494 of record CM073487.1, on the reverse strand, counting down.
GTGCAAGAGTGGGATTTTCAACCCCTACCTATTTGTTGTGATTGTTTGGGAAACTATAAAATCGTGGTTTTAGAAACGCTTTTCTATAAATTAAATTAAAACTCTTCTCACATACTTATCTCATAAATACTAAAAGTTATTTTTTAAAAACTAATCCAAACATGTATTCACCCTACCACTCATACTAACTTGAATTGGAATTTTTTTTTGTTTTGATTATGGACGTGCCTTGAGGGTAAGAAAATAGAAAATGACAATTTAGCCCTGCTCAATTAACCATTAAGTCAACTGGCTGCGTGAAATTAAACACACACACACTCAATTACTTCAACTTTTACATCCAATTATAATTTCCCTCAACCTCCAAACAAGGGGGCGTTCATTTTTTAAAAGCGTGAATTTACTGAGTTACTCCAAATCTCCAATATCTTCGATTACCAGACAGACAAAAAATTAATATTACACCTACCTTACTTAATCAAAAAGAAAATACTATCTCTCGTCCTAAATGCAATTGCACTACAATTGTTCTACATTAAAATCGGAAGAGTACTACTATATATGATTAAACATTTGTCTGGCACGCAAAATGTTGAATTGTCGTACAATTATTATATTGTAAACACTTTGTAAAATGGTTCACATTCAAACGAATGGATCCCCTGGTATAGAGAAATTATACATTATTTATTCACAACATTACACACAATAAAATTCAACATGGATCGGTGTGACAGTCTTTATTGTTTACAAATAATTAATGAAGTTAATAGCAATATGATGAGAGTGGATTAATCCTTCTTTTCCAGAAAGCTAAGGTTTAAAATGTATCCAGGATTTGTTGTTACTTTACAGCCTTTTCAAACTTTGCTTCAGCCTCAAGCCTTCTTTCTGTTGTAACACGACATAAAGTTGTGTTTTGTGAGCAAACTTTAACGTCTATCATATATATATTTTATATCTTTTAACAGTATTTTTTTTGTTTTAATTAAAGACGTGATTATCATTTTTTAGATGTTGAAATTATTTTTATTTTCCCTGCAAAAATTTAGTGCATAACAACTTAAAAACAAAAAGATAACTATGCTAATAATTTATAGTATTTCTTTCATACGTAACACATGCAAACAAAATATGCCATTCACGTCTTGTTATTTCATCTGGTCTCACTAAAAACCATCATTTTGCCCCTCTTCTTATATCTTGTTTAATATATTGGATTTTTTTAGAATATAAATTTTGTTTAGTTATGTTACTAGCTCCCAAAATGTTTCAGCCTTGCAATTTTAATTCTTGTTTTGAAGCCATATATATTATAGTAAGAATATTTCCAAATAAAAAATTTGCATTTATCTCGCCTAATTAATATCCATATCAATATAAGATTAAAAAAAAATTTGTGAACGGTTTAATCAAAACTTTTGGAAAATCATTTTAATTTTATTTATTTAGAGGTTTGATCAAATGTTTTATTCGATCTTTTACACTGCTTAGGCTCCTACTTAAAAGGGTCTTGGCCATTTGAAACAGAAAATCTTTGTCTATATTACTCTCTCTAGTCACTAATGCAAGAGTTAGTTTTTTTTAATGCCAGATAATATATGAGTTAGTTAGTTAAAAGTTATATTTTGACCAAAATATAATAACTCAACTATCTCATCTTCAATATTTATAATTTTTTTAGAACTATTCTACCTAATTGATATGTAAACTAGAACTATACATAAGTATTTTCGTGAGATCAAATCACATTTGTTGTAATTAATTAATTAATTAATTTTATTTTTTAACTGAGTTAAAGGTCATTTTTATCCTGAAAGTATTCATTAGGGCCAATTTTGCCCCAAAAGAGTCAAATTTGGAACAATTTTGTCTTTACAGTTATTCTAGTTAAGTTTGACCGTTAGTTCACTAAATTTCGGGGCCAATTTGTTCCAAAATGAAAACTTTCAGAGCGAAATTGCACTTTAACAAAAATGACTTGAACGACAAAATTGCCTTGAAAGTTTTAATTTAGAAGGAAAATTACTTGAAATTTAGTTAATTAACGATCAAACTTAATTGGGATGATAAAGGTAAAATTGCTCCAAATTTAACACTTTTGGAACAAAATTGGCTCTGGACAAACTTCCAGGGTAAAATTGGCCCCAGTAAATACTTTTGAGACAAAAATAACCTTTAATTCTTCTTAATTTGACCCAAATTAATTAAGAGCCTGTTTAGAATCTCATTTGCCACCCAAAAAAACTCATTTGCCTTAAAAATTAGTATTTGGAAAATCATTAAAAAGCAATGGACTTTTAGATGTAAAAGAACTTTTTTTTTCAAAAGCTATCACGCACAGCTTTTAAAAAAAGCTACTTCTCCCACAGCCAATCCAAACACAAATCACATTTTCAATCTGAATTTTTTTCAATTGGGCTTTTGTAAAAGCCTCATTAAAAAAAATCATTTCTCCACTAAATCCCCAAACAGACCCTAAGTAATTGGTATACATATGGCCTAAGCTGTACAAAAAAATCAAAAATTGTTGGGACTGAAAATATTCTCGTGGCTTAAACTAATGCTTTTTAGTTATGGAATTAAAAATGAAATCTGGAATAACTGAATAGGTATAGCTCACATACCAACAGTACGTGGTCACGCAAAATGCGGCGCGTGCTTAAATGAGCCTAGTTCGGAGCGTGGAGCCATATAATGCTGGTATTTATATATGTAATATTTGGTTATGTTCGGCGGTGGTGGTCGGCTAGGAGGCAAGGACCAGGTTCACGATGGGAACGTGGTGAAGCGCGTGACAGCTGAGCTGATTTTTGGGGTTGGTAGTGGGGCCCATCCGCTTCGAGAAATGCGAAGATGTTAAAAAAGGTCCAGCCCCACGGCATCGCGTGCCTCGTAATCTTGTAATATGCCACGGGGTGGTTCTGGTTCCATCAGGATCCTATGATTCTCAGATCGGACGGTCACTAAATGGTTTAAGGTCGGCCTTCTAGTGTTTATTTGGATTAGTGGTTAAAATTATATTTCAAACATGATTTATAGTATATGAAATAAATATATAAAAAAAAATGTATCTCAACTTACATAAACATATTTTTTAAATGTCAACCCAAACAAGCCTCAAATGGCTCTTGATTGGCTCTCACAGTTTGTATCGGTGTGCGTGAAACTATGGGAGGATGACCAACCCGGTTCGATCCGGTTGCATTCAAAGCTTCGAGACGTGGGTGGCACGACCATAAACCAGGCCCTCCACTCCTCCAGTAGCGATGAGGACACCGAGACATGTGTCCGCAAAATTTGGCCGCAATAACATTTTTTCCGGTAGATTACCTAAGTAATATCACTTCAGTCCTATTTATAAATTTAATTTAATAAAAATTTTTTTTTTATTATAAATCAATTTTCAGAATATTAAATAAGTGTGTTATACTTTTGCTTCTATTAAAGGCACAGAAAAGAAAGAGGTGTAAAATACTTATTTATAAATGAAACCAAAATTAGAAAAAATTATCAATCTAATTCATATTTATTGAATTAATTAACTTTCTTTGGTATGTGAAATTTAATGCACTTTTTTTAATTTTATTTTTTTACCCATAATTAATTATATTTTTTCTCATAACTTTTTCTTGCTCATTATTTATCACATTTTTTTCATTCATTCTCTTACACCCATCATCTTTATAAATAAAAATAATATATATATATATATATATATATATATATATATATATATATATAGTATTTCTTACATATTTATTGTTTTTATTAATTAATTTTATCCAATATTTTGATTTACGTTATTTAAAATTTTGAATAGTTGTTATTCATAAAAAATAAAAGAAAGTATTTAATTTTAATATTTAATCTAACTCCCTTTCAAAAACTAAATGAAGGAAAAGCGTGCGGGAGTAGAAACAGGGAAAAGCAAGAAAAATAAATTATAATTTTCGCAAAAGATAAAATTTAATACAAATGAATAACAACTTGAATTGATTTTGAGAATACAACATAAATCTGCATATTTTTAATTTAATATAAAAAAAGTAATTCATTCTAAATATTTATGTCTATGGAATTTAATTTTCAAGACTCATTAAGGGTGGTGGTCCAGTTTCATTTGGACCCGGCTTAGCCCCCACTCCCCAGTTTGACGTAGTCTTTTTTTTTTTAGCAAACAGTTAGTCATGAATTCAAATTCATTGATTCGAATAAATATACCTCTTTATATTTTAACACTATAGTCCTTTTTTTTCCTCAGTCTATAGTCTATATTACCATAACTCTTTTTTTTTAAATTGCTCATAAATGCCTATTTAAAAATTTATCAGTGAAATGGGATCTGAGAGCATGTAAAGATGTGAGGTCCTTGAATGTGACTACACTAGTGCAGAAAAGATTTTTTACATGTGACGAAAATGACTTTTTACATTTGACGCACGACAGGCGTAGAAATGACAGATGTAGAAAGTCTGGACTTTCTACATGTGACTCCTAACAACACGTGTAAAAAGTGCTGCTACAAAGCCGGTAAAAAGTCTTATTTTCTACATGTGTTTTAAAGGGTCAGGTGTACGTGATATCTTACAACACGTGGAGAAAGTAGGAATTTCTACACGTGTTTTTAGTGATCACGTGTAGAAAGTCTTACTTTCTACACGTTATCCATTACAACACGTGTAGAAAGTTCTACTTTCTACACCTCTATTTTTTTATTAAGTGCAGAAACTCAAATTTTAGGACTTTCTACATGTAATATCACTCAACACATGTAGAAAGTCCACTTTCTATACCTCCATTTTTCTGTCAAGTGTAGAAACTCATTTTTTTTAAAAAAATTATTTGTTTATTACGCTACAAGCCCGTTTACATGATAATAAACAACCAAAAACTTGTCAAATAAATACAATTACAACAACACTAATATAAAATATCAAATTTATTATAAATTCCAATCCAAAATATTGACAAAGCTATATCAATACAGATAAACAAACTTGGCCTCACTTTTACAACAAAAATTGTACAATCAAAGTTAAATTCAATACCAAATAGTGACAATGAAATTCAACATGTACAATATCAAATAGTTATTAACATGTTTGACATTACACTCACAAGTTTGTGATCTCTAATAAAAAAGTTGTCCAATGTGTGTGAACATCATCAATGTCCTCTTCAGAAAATGTATCCGTAATGTCGAACATCTACGGATTTTAAAATAAAAAAACATATCAACGTAATAACTACAAAATGAACTTATTAAAACAAAGAACATAATAAAACAAATATAATTACCTCTTCAGTAAATTCTGTACTACCCAAGAGGATAATGTTTAACATGTGCCTCATCATATAGTATCTACAAGTCGTATTCCCCGTTTGACGACGGCACTATAGAAGAACATGCATTATATGAATTATCTAAACAAGATAACTATGTTCATAGAATATTAGGATTTAAACCATTTACCTTTGGTTGTATCTAGGTAGTCTCTTTAAGCTCGTGGGTGTGATTTTTCTTAACCACTATTTGGTATGTTTCCATTGCCCTGTGATAAAATATATACAAGAGGCTAGATTATATAAAAAAACTTACATATTGCAAATAAAATGTCATAGTCAAAGCACACTTACGTGTCCATCGTTTTCTTCAAATCCTTTCCCGGTTTATAATGTAAGGAACATAAAAGAACAACGACGTTTCGATTTGGACATACAAGCACTAATTGCCAATGAGTACTGCAAAAAAGAGGTATGAATTCTGCAAATTCACAAAAACAATGTATGAATTACAAAATTTTTCTTACTCGTGAACATATGGTGCCAGGTAGCACTCTTTTCCATCTTCACAAAGCCTCTGCCGAAGGTATGACTCCCTTATCGTGGAAGTATTTCCTTTTGTCTGGATGTGAAGCGGGCAAAGGAATCCAAACTTGTCACCGTTGCCTGATAAAGTATAAAGGCAATGGAGGTACCTAAAATAGCAAAACCATATTAGATTCAATAGTTGAATACTTAGTAATATTGATAAAAATATACCTACATCATAAATAAGTGAACGTGCAGAACAATAATCTGATCCTTCATTAACATCCGCACCACATCCTCCTGCTTGATATGCACGAATATGTCCCTCTTACCCACAACATCTGGATCCATCATCAATACTTTAGATGAGAAGGATCCGTCAAATGCCAGTAGACATAGACGTTGAAGCGGCTTCACTTGGGTTTGCATTCAGGATTGTGGCTGGAGTTGTGGAACCATTTCATTGGATGAAGCAGTTCGCTAAATAAACGAAAGTTAATAAGTCCGAGTTAGTAACAATTGCATGTTATAAATGTGTAATATGAAAAAATTAAAACACATCAAGAAGACAAATATTTTCATACTTCAGCATGAACCGCAACTGGAACTACCCGAACAAGTCTCTTTGGCCACCTAAGGAAAGTTTTGAGGGCTTCACCCACAATCTTCACCTCATCATTAGGAAATGGCACAGGCGCATCTGGAATTCTGACCTCTCTAACCACCACTCTTACTTCATCATCTTGCATTTGCTCGTGGTGGACGGTTGACCCCAAGTTTTGTATTGCGCCAAGTGCTACTAAGCGTCTATCAAGGTCCTCCAAATATAATTCACAAGGTTCACTGTTTTTTTAGACTCCAGAATCCTCTGATATACGCCCAAGAACACAACTCCCATTTGTGCTTTGAACTGCAAGAGAATGAGTTGGATGGATAGTTGTGTCTTGTCGTGAGCTTAAGATGCTCATCATTTCTTCCTTCAGTTGTAACATCTGGGCGGCCATCTGCTTCCTTTTATTCTCTAATATCACTTGCATCTGCTTCCTTTCATTCTCTAGCATCAATTCCATCTCTTGCTTAGTCACCATGCTCGTGGAGGCATAATGTGTATGTGCTCCAAAGTAGTCTCTTATGCCTACTCCTCGTCCAACGCCCCTAACACGACCACCATGGTCCGGAGTCCCCGTGGAAATCGTCAAGATATCATCCATTCCCTGTGGAATGAAGGTTCCCTGGGCACGTTCTAGTTGAAGTTGATCATGTAATATATAAATAACAAACATAATTAATATGTTACTATATAACAAAGGAAATAATAAGGATTGATGTTAAATTACTTACAATCATTTCACCAATCACGCATGCCTTCTTGCTCGTATACTCTCCAGTCTTCCTTCGACGTGCGGGCCTCTATTTTTCTTCACGAGATATTGGAGATGGTGGAGATATAATGGTAGATGGATCAGAATGAGCCTCTTCTTGTCGCATCTTCTGCTTCTCCTTCATCATTTCTTCTTCAAGCTTTTCATAACCCCCACGAGATAATCTGTGGGGGTAATTATTCTTTCTACCACTCGCTATAGCTTTATCCCTTTTTATCTTTTAATAAGAAACCAAAAAATCATTAATGGATAAAATCAAATGAGAATAAAGTAAGTAACTAAAGTGAATAAAAACTAACTAAGGCTTCTGGTGTAGTCTTTATCCTGTAAAATTCTTTCCATGTAGCTTCGTCAAGAAATGTATACTCCTCATAAGGATTAGAATGATTCTCACCCTCTTTTACCTCGACACGCATAAATCTTTTAGTTAGAGAGGTCTTGAAGGCCGTCCAATGCTCCGCGCAATATGATAACAATTTATCCTTTAAGACTTGACTGGGAGGAACGTCGTAAGTAAGCTGTGAAGTCATTATATTAGTTAGTAACATGAATAAATGTAATAGTTACAAAAGTTAATAGGTTCATAGTGTTGTACCGCTATAGTGTGCCAAATTTGATCCTTGACAAATTTATCCACTTCATTCCACTCCTTGATCGTTATTTTTGGCTTGCTACATGCTTGGAGGGCAACAAAGCTAGTAAACTTGCTCTTGGTAGGCCCAATTGGTCTCCATTACCTATCAAATTGAATTGGTATCCTCTGGTCATTCGCTCGACTCTTGATCAACTCTTTTAGTGTCGTGCCACGTCTACCCTTTCTTTTTCCCTGAGCAGACTGGCTGCTATGCCCAGAATGAGTATCATCATTGTTGGGGGGATCATTCTCTATGTTCCAATTTAACAATGAAATAAGGTAAGTAAATGAAAATCCAAGATACATAATCAACGAAATAAGATTACTAACTTTTAATTAAAGTCCATCAAATAGGAGTAAATATATTCTCCCATATCCCCTCATGGTGGTCAGTTCTTGTGGCATGTATGTCATCTATTTCATCTTCATTTAATTCAGGCAACCCTAACGAGAAACATGGAGTGTCAGAAACATCAGAGTTTAATTCCATATTATCATCACTGTAAAGTACAATTTTTCCTTGGAGAACGACGGAGCAAATTTTATTTGTTGGATCAGTTATATAAAACACTTGTTCTGCGTGGGCTGCTAAAATAAAGGGCTCCCCACTATACTTTAATTTATTAAGATCAACTAATGTAAATCCATACTTATCCACTTGAACACTATTATTATCAATCCACTTGCATTTGAAAACTGGAACTCTAAATTTAGTATAATCGACCTCCCAAATATCTTCAATAACCCCAAAATAAGGCATAGCTGCTAACTTTGGCTTTTTGTCTTTTGAACTGGAAAAATGCATGGATTCAACCACAACCATAACTCCACTGTTTTGAACAGTACTCTTGTCATCCAAGGATTTCGTATAGAAGGAATACCCATTGACATCGTATCCACTCCAACATATGACATTAAAGTTAGGACCCAATGCCAACCATTTTATAGTTTGAGAAACACTATTATCATTCGCAATTTGTTTTTTGAACCATTGTGGGAAAGTCTTATTATACTCAAGCAATAACCTTTGCTCAGTCATGCGACCATGTTATGCCCTTATAATTTCTTTGTGAATAGATATATAATCTTGAACTCCATCGGTGTTATTCAAAATGTATAAGTGTGCTTGTAACACTGCATCATGATTCATATTAGTTTTCACTGTTACCCCATGTGTACCCTTACATAATAATCTCTCCTCATGACAAGATTTAGGAAGCCCAATAGCTTCTTCGTTTGACAAGTAGTCAGAACAGAACTCAATAGCTTCTTCAGAAATATATCTTTCAACCATGGAAGCTTCAGACCTGTATGGATTCTTCACATATCCTTTAAGGATTTTCATGTATCTCTCAACTGAGTACATCCATCATAGATAAACAGGGCCACACAACCTAATCTCCCTCACTAAATGAACAATCAGATGTGTCATGATATCAAAAAATGAAGGAAGGAAGAGCATCTCAAGTTGGCACAAGATAATAGCAGCATCCTTTTCTAGTTCATCCAATTTATCGGGGTCAATCACTTTGTTGCATATGGAATGGAAGAAGAAGCACAATCTAGTTATAGTGTGTCTCAAATCATCTGGCAATATGCCCCGAAGAGCCACCGGAAGTAGTTGTTGCATCAAGATGTGACAATCATGAGACTTTAAGCCCACTAATTTCAAATCTTTCATCGACACAAGTTTTTTAACATTTGAAGAATACTATTGAGGCACTTTGACACCATGCAAACAATCGCAAAAGCTTCTTCTCTCAAGCTTGGACAAGGTATGAGAGGATGGATGTAGATAAGTCCGCTTACCTTGTGGCTTTGGATGTAAGTCATCTCGTATTTTCATTTCAATCAAGTCTAATCTTACATTGACATCATCCTTGGTCTTACCCTTTATGTTGAGAAGTGTCCCAATAATACTATCACACACATTTTTCTCGACATGCACCACATCAATACAATGTCTCACATCAAGACTTTGCCAATATTGAAGATAAAAAAATATAGACTTCTTTTTCCATATATTTTTATCAGCTGCACTCTTCTGCGTCTTTCTAAAGATAACATTGATGTCTTTCACCCGTTTATAAACTTGCTCTTCAGTCAATGGCACTGGAGCATCTCCATACTCTTGATGGCCATAAAAAGCTTTCTTTAATCTATGATAAGGGTGATTTTTGCTGAGAAATCTCCGGTGGCCAAGATAGATTGTCTTCTTTCCATGTTTAAGTTAATGGTGGCATGTGCCTGCTTCATAAATTGGACATGCTTTGTGTCTCTTAACACTATACCCAGATATATTTCCATATGCAGGGAAATCGTTTATGGTACAGAAGATCATGGCACGCACGTTGAACACTTCTTTTCGATTCGCGTCAAACACATCCATACCTATCTCCCATAACTCTTTTAAGTCTTCGATCAAATGGGCTAGGTAAACATCAATGTCATTTCCTGGCTGCTTTGGACCTGAAATCACCATAGACAACATAATATACTTGCGTTTCATGCATAGACGAGGAGACAAGTTGTAAATCACTAAGAGAACATGCCATGAACTATGAGTACTGCTAAGGCTACCATAAGGATTCATGCCATCAGTAGACATCCCAAGCCTGAGGTTTCTTGGCTCCTTTCCGAACTCAGGAAACATCCCATCAATTTTCTTCCATTGAGGAGAATCGGCTGGATGGCGAAGCTTCCCATTGGATATTCTCTCATCTGCATGCCATCTTAAGTTATTTGCATCATTCACATTAGCAAATAATCGCTTAAACCTTGGTTTCACTGGAAGATACCATAACACCTTTGCAGGAGGGCCTTTAGTAGTCTCATCAAACTTTGTATCGCAATTCCCTTTCAATTTGTACTGTGAAGCACCACATTTTGGACACTTATGCTCCTATTCGAACTCTTCTCTATATAATATACAATCATTAGGACATGCATGTATTTTTTTGTACTGCAGACCCAAGGGACACAACATTTTCTTTGCCTCATAGTTACGGTTGGGTAATTCATTACCTTCTGGAAGCATGTCTGTTAACAACTCAAACAATTCTGTAAAACTCTTGTCACTCCACCCATTCCTTGCTTTCAAGTTGACCAATCTCACCACAGCTGACAACAACTTGAATTCTGTATATCCCGGGTATAAAGGCTTTTCTGTATCACTAGACAAGTTATCATATGCATGTGATCGCTCAAAGGCCTCTTCACCAATATCATGAATCATGTCCTCTAGTCGATCATCCATGTCCACATTAGCTTCCACCTCTTTAGATGCATTCAACTCTTCTACTAATTCACCATGCCTTACCCATCGTGTATAACTCTTCAAGAACCCATCACAAATCAAATGCTCTCTTATTTCTTTGACACATAGTCGCCTCAAATTTAAGCAATTTACACAAGGACAATAAAACTTCCTAGATTTATCACCACCAGCATTTCTTATAGAAAATTTCAAAAAATTCTTCACCCTATTATCGTACTCATTACTAGTTCGTCTAGCATAGATCCAGCTAATATCCATATGTGCAAAAAAATTCAACAGAAAATGAAATTGTTTAAAATTTTGTGTTCAAATTATAGGAGGACCATTGAAGGACATGAAATAAAGGAGCAATATAATTGTAGAGATAAGAACAAAAGGGTCTCTCTAGTTCGGAGAAACAAAAGAGGAAGCAAATCACATACATAGTGAAACCACTTGTGTGTTTGTGTCCAACCAGCAAGCAAGTCATCAAACTTAACCCAAATCCTGAGGTTGGTGTCTATTAGCTACAACACGTGTGGCAATGAAAAAGTAAAGGAGAGAGGCTACAAGTAAATCAATTCACAGGTGGCGTTGGAGTAAGAAACATAATATAGTCAAAGAGGAAGCAAAGTACATGCACAGTGAAACCACTTGTGTGTTTGTGTCCAGCCAGCAAGCAAGTCATCAAACTTAACCAAATCTAACATCTCCTCACACCGAAGCTATTTTAACTATAGTTATCATAAACTCTTGTCATTCATAAGACGTATATGATAGCATACATGTTTTCAATCAGGAAAATAGAAGTTTGGAAAATTGAAGAAGGCAAAATAATTTAATCTAGAGTGTACCTTGTGGATTTAGTTTGTGGCTGCTAGCCTCCCGACGAAACCAATAGGTGATGCAAGTGGCGACCATAAGTGTTGATAGCAAATATGTGTCCAAAATTAAGACCTTTTTAGCTACCAAGACAATGCCAAATTCCATAAAGTCACACATCAAATTTAAGAAAAAATAAAGTGAAAACAAGGAAGTTGCAAAAAGTCTTTAAACAAGGAAGTTGAAAAAGTCTTTAAACCATTGAAAAATTATGGTTTGTATTGATAACAAAGGGGGAAAAATTATACTTACAATATTTTTCTTGTTTCTTTTAAAAATCCCCTGGCCTTATTGCAATTGTACTCAACCCTTTCATTATCACCACGTTTACATATCCCTATCAGCAGTAAGTCGATTATGCTTGTGTGCGGGCGATGACAAGTAAGTCTTGGCGTGGATGACAGAGAGAACCGTTGGATTTGTATGAACAAATCTATAGGCCACTTAGTATCAGACACCTATATTTATTCTTAATATTAGGTATCCAAACAATCAACTACTTAGGATTAAGACTTTATAATTAGGATATCTCTCCTTAAGGTCTTTTTAGAACAAGATGGGATTTAAACTCAATTCGTTAATTTTGTAATCCAACTGGTCGATCATTGGATCAAGGATCCTTAGTTCTCTCTCTTGGTTTTAAAGCAACATTTGCAAAAATGTTAAGCAATTGTTATCATGTTCCACAAAGCAAAAATACCAATATGTTTTGCATAAGTTATCACCATATTGACCAAGTTATGTACATGTTCTATAAAAGTTGATTTACTAAAACGCCTGTCTATTTACATGGATTATACTTTATTTATACTAGACTTATTCACTGATCCATCAATTTGTTTCACTATATGATGGATTTGTAAACTTAATAAAACTAAAGCCTCTAGCAAACATGTTTTCATTGTCATTTGCATATATTACGCTATCATTTTGCAAGGAAAACAAGGTAAAGATTAGCAGAAACATGACATGACATGCCACGTTATCGCAATTTTCCTCAAACTCGAGAGTTGTCCAGACCTAGACAGAATACAGCTCAGATTTTGTTATGGCAGTGAACTTAATCCTTAATAAGCCTCTAACTATGTTCTAATTTGTAGATTTTTTCCATCTCATCTGTTGTTTAAACAGAACAATGTATATGAATGCCAAATACTTTACCAAGAAAATATGGAAGGTAGAAATCACCTTTAGTGCTTAAAACCTATATTGAACCTTCCTATTGAATTCTTGTGTTATTTCCCCAGCTTTTCCCATTAAGCTCAAATCTATTAGGAAAAACTATTGAAGAATAATTATTGTAGCTTTCGTTCAGTTTTTTAATTATTTTGATAAAGGGAGTTTGGTGATGGACCCAACTTTCTTCTACGAGTTTAAGGCTTTCATACTCTTTTCTGTGACATTGACAACGACTAGTTGATGGCTTTATGTTTTTAATGGGACCGACTTGGAGCAATAAAATTTGTTGAAGCCGCATAAACCAAGGAAAAACAAAGCATTATGTTTGATTTTGTATTTGAAATCAAACTCACTCCCTCTCTCTCACATGGCAGCCGCATAAACTAAAGAAAAAGGGGGAAAAGGAGTTTTCAAAAAACATACCAAACAGAATTACAGCGTCGGCAACAGCGAGGGAGAGAGGGTAGGCAGCAGCGTCTAAAGATAGATGCTTACGGCGGCGTCATGCCCGTGAGAGCAAGGCAGTTGGCAGCAGTGAGGGAGAGAGGAGTCTGAACTCAAGAGGCAGCAAGGCAGTCGACGACAACTAGGGCAGGGAGGTCGGCAAAGCGCGTGAGGGAGGGAGGACTGAGAGCTAACTGGCGGTAAAAGAAATATGAAAGAGGCGCGGAGTTAAATTTTTTATATTACACATTCTAAACCAGTTGGGCCTCAACCGGTGTAGAAAGTCATGTTTTCTACACCGGTTCTAGCCCAACCGGTGTAGAATATGTCATTTTATTTTAAAAAAATAAATTCTGGCCTGACTTTCTACATCGGTTTATGTTTAACCGGTGTAAAAAGATCTCAAATGACTTTCTACACCGGTTAAGATCCAACCGGTGTAGAATATGCCGTTTTATTAAAAATAAAATTTAAATTCTAGCCCGTTCTAATTTCTGTGAATCTCTGAGACTTTCTACATTGGTTTGAATGAAACTAGTGTAGAAATTTATATTTTATTTGTTTTAAAAAATTAAATAATTTTAAAATAAAATTAATTTCATTTATTTTAATGAAAAAAATTTAAAATTTACTTTCTACACGTGTTATCTTTTTAACACGTGTAGAAAGTCCCTTTATCTTAATATATTTACGAAAATGCCACTGGTCACACTTTCTACACGTTACCTGTTTCGTCAGGTGTAAAAAGTAAGTGTAAATCTTATACTTTATACTAGTGCTAATTGTGATAGCAGAAAGAAAAAATTGCCCTTAAGGAAACATTCCCTTTGTGCAATCTCTTGCTGGGAATCAAACATTTATCATAACACAATTCTCCTTCATTAGTACTGATTTCATCAGAGAACTCTCAACAAGGTTTAGCTTGAAGAACCATGGAAGCAAATCATCATCTTTTCGGAGTAGCAACCCAATGGGTGCGGGCTAGGATCGATCCCAGATAAGGAGGCACAAAGGCCTCACACCGTGCCAAATGCACCACATTGCGCTGGCCAGCAAATCATCATCTTTAACCACACTATAATTAAATCTAGAAATAATCAATCTCAATAATATCAAACACATATAACCAATGAAACTAAAAACAAAAAATCATGTATTTAATATACTAAAGGCCCATGATAACATAAGCCACCATTAAGTTAAATGCCCTATTCTTTAGAAGAAGATATACAAAATAAGCCACCATTGAGCAAAGATGTTGTCTTGCTTCCGCTATAAAGACAGTGATGAGGAGTGGGGAAAAGATGAAAAAGATTGAAGAGGATCCAGATCTATTAAGGTAGAGGTGCAAGTGTCAATAAGGAGCCTAATCTCGAAGTGGGGGGTAGAGGAGATGGAAGAGGCAAATATCAGTGAAGTAGATGGAGATGGTCATCGATGACGGCAGCGGCGACACCGATTGTTGGGGAGGCAAGTGGTGGCAACGACGTTGATGAGTGGGGTAGTTGATGGTGGTCGTACGTGTGTCATTGGTTATGAAAATAGAAAGACTACAAGCTTGAAAAAAGGGAGGGGCAAAATAAATCGTGAGTCAAATAATTGAAAATATTAGATTTTTCAAGGAAGATGAACTGCACATAAAGGAAGATGAATTGCACATACAAAAAGATAGATTGTATATAGGAAGATCATTTGCACATAAGAAAAGATGGTTTGCACAAAATGTAATTGCACATCGAAAACTAATTTTGCACATGTAGAAGATGAATTGCACATAAGGGAAGATAGTTAGCACTTAGGAAGATGGATTGAATAAAAGGAAGATTGTTTGCACATAATGTAATTTGCATATCAGACTAAATTTGCAACACAAGGGAATATGGATTGCATATATAAGATGAATTACACACAAATGAAGATAGATTGCACATAAAGGAAAGATATATTGCACAAAAGGAATGTTTTCATTAAGGGTAATTTTGTTTTTCTGCTATCACACTTATTTACACTTAAGGACCCCTCACTTGTATAAGATTATAGGTCTCAATTAACAAATAAATTTTTAAATAGGAATTTATATGCAATTTTCCTTTTTTTTTAAAAAAAATAAATGCATGAAATCTACGGTTAGATATTGACTTTTCTATTTTGAATATTGTTACGAGTGTAGATGGTTTATTAAAAAGTGCAAGTGTACACTGTCGTAAACAAGTAATATAGAAGTGAGTAGAGTATCATTCCCATGAGGATTGATCACTATTCACTAAGTACCAAAATTGATAATTTTAATACTATTTAGCCGATTGATTAGTTGGTGATTGAGATTACAAAATAAAAATGATTAAATATGAATGCAATTGATATGAAACAAATATGAGGAAAAGCCCTAGGGATTAGATTTCACTTAGCAAATTTTGGATTGAATCATCTATTTATTATAGTCTAATTTATTTCACATGATTGATAGTCGAGCTTCCCTAATTTAATTACAAGCCTCTTCCAAGGTCAAACAATTCTATAATTAATTGATAATCCAATATATCCCTATATGAATTAAAACAACTAATCATGCATTAAGATCTATGGAACTCATTAATACTATATAACCCATATGAATATATTCCTATTTCATATACAAGTTATGGTTTTAATTATAAGATCTACACACATGCATCTTCTTTCGGTCTCAACATACATATTGAAATCATTTATAAGATGGCCAATCAATTGAAAGCATTAAGAACAATAATTAAAACTCAATCATGAAGAAAAAATTAGAACTAGATTTAATAAGTTAAGATTCAATCCGTCATTAATAAGTTACGTTATCACCCTAAGAAAATGAAAATTTAGCTCATGATGAAATTAAAAATAAAACCAAAATAAATTGAAAACTTCATAAATATTGCAGAAAACTTGATTATTAAATTCTAAAATATAAATATACAACTATAAGATGAATAAAAATGGAAAAATATAGCCTTCCATATAGGAGGTAGAACCTTCCATGTAGGTGGTAACCTATACCATCCATAAATGAGGACTACATAAGCCTTCCATGAAGGAGACATGCAAGAATAATAAAATGCATGAAATTAACTCTAAGATAGTGTGTCTCCTTGTGTCTTCCACTCCTCTATATATAGATGAATAGGGTGCAAAAATTTCCACTTGTTAGGTAATAATCTTGACTATAAGCCACCAATGTTGACCTTGTGACCACCTTACTCTTTGATTACAGCTAAATTTTGACAATTAAAATGGTGGAATCTCACATTTTATCTTCATGAAATTTATATATTTGGATCTTAGCTTGAAAACGCATATAATAGCTCCTTATTTCAACATTTGTAGCTCCAGTTATGGCCAAATTAGTGGACAAAGATCAGACTTAGACAACTTCACATGCTCAAATTCTAAGAAAAATTTAGAACTCTTGAGGGCAGAACTGGATTTTAGTCTTAACATGAAAGTTGTAGGAATTTATATTAGCTTTTTATCCATATAAAGAACGTCTCAATCCGACATCTAGAGCTCTAGATATTGCCTAAAAATTGGAACATGGTCAAAATTTAGTATTTTTAATGAATTCTATTTTATGTCAAAATCATTATTTATTTATCAATCACACCCAAATTCATTACATTAAACTCAAATATTATCCAAAAAATCTTCTCATAAGAAAAAATAAATATGCAAATATTTTACTTATCAAATATAAAACTAGATATCATTCTTTAAAGTCAAAATATACAAAAGATCCTACTCCAACCTACATTCTTTCATCATTTTCCACCTCTTGATCAGGAGGTAGAGAATGATCAAAGATACAAAAATTACCCAAAATACTATAAGCAAGTTTTGCCAATCGATCAGCAAGGATAAGGTATTTTACTTTTGTATAGACTACAGAGCTTTAATTTGACTAAACAAATCAATTTCTGATTAATCTCTTATTAATTAAATACGTTACTGCATTAAAAATTGTGTTATGACAAGTTACGACAAATAATCTCATTTAAATAACGATTGGATAATTTAAAAGTAACTTTTCAATCATGATTTACGGTATACGAAGTAAGTATGTGAGATGAGTGTTGTATCGACTTACGTGTATAAACATTTTTATGATCACCAATCGTGATCCCAAACATACTTTTAATTTAAATATGTATCTATCTCGTGTTCTCATGCATTGATACATGGGGAAAAAACGGAAAGAACATCACAACAATCTCATATTAGAAGCTGTCCATGCATGTTATATTGTTTGTCTAAACAATAAATTAAAAAATAGGATAAAGGAACGAAACATCAACATGTTGAAAGAGAGAATTTATATTTAGTGGCCGATTGTGTATTAAATATGATTGTTTCTAATAAGAAATGCCTATGTTTATTAAAAAAAAGGAAAAATAAGCCTTTTACGGTTTTACCTTAAAAAAGAATGATCAAACACAGAAATGCAAGCAATATTAATAGAGATGGTACATTTTTATTATTTTTTAAAAGAAGAAAAGAAAGACATTTCATCTGTAAATTAATAATCTTTTTTATTCCATTAATTTCTCTGGTTTATTCAATTTTGTGTACCAAAGTCCTTTAAATGATATTGACCAATGGATGGATATATTAATATAGATGTCATGACTCTTAATTGTCTTCCATTGACAATGGTAAGTTTCAAACGCCTTTAACTTGCCCAAACTAAGTAGGGCTATAACTGTAATAAATAAACTGTATTATTTCTAGTTTATTGGTAATTTAATTTGTTATTACTCCCTCTTGTTTTTAATATAAGACATATTTTAGGAGTTGGTCTTAATCCTAAATATAAGACATAGTTTGTATATTTGTCAATATTTTTCTAATTTATCCCTATTGACGCTCCCTCAACTATAATCAAGGAGGAGAGAAAATGAGAGAATTAAGTGAGATGATTAAGATGTTTTAGAAAATATGTTATATTAACTAATTTTTTTAGTCTAATTAAATTAGATAAATATATCTTATATTAAAAAGTGGAAAGAGTAATTTAATATTTAATTAATATTAATTGCTCCATAGAGTTGTAATAGATTCATTCTGTTCAAATCAAAACAACTCAAGCAATTTGCCTTGCCATATGCCTATGTTAGTTTGACCGATAATATTTTCTATAAATGAATGATTGCTGAAAGCTTTTATGATCGAACAACATCTATATGCAACAAATTATATAATGTATTTAGCATAATGATTATAGTCTTTAAAAATAATTTTTCAATCGTAATTTATAGTATACAAAATAAATATATGAGAATAATTTTAATTCGATTTAAATGAATAAACACATTTAAGAATCCTAAACATGAACCCCAAAAAGCATATAATCAACATATTAAAAAAATTAATAATTGTGATAATGGCCATCTCAGTAGTTGGGTGAAAAAATGTTTGGGAAAATTCTATTAAAATACCACATGAAATTGTAAAACCTACAAAATACCATTACCACTTGCAAAAGATAGATAAGTGATGGGGTGAGAATTTGAGTTTTTGATGTTTCGGATAAATGACGAAACTACGCATTCTTTTCAATCATCTTCCTCCTCCGACTTTCTCTCTCTCTCTCCTCTTATCTCTTTCATCTCTCTTTCCTTTGTTTCTGCATCACTGGAACTGATAAGAAATTTTTTGATTATTGCTGATAGAGATAAGAGTTCCTTTGTTCCTCCTACTTCTATCGAGCAAGCTGATGAGATGACAAGAAAGGAGCTTTTAAGCTTATTGGAACATGACAATGCCGAGTACCCACTTGATAAGAAAGTTAATAAGGACACTAAAAAAAAGGAGCCAAGCGTGCTGCAAATGGGTTTGCTGTTGTCCCTCTGATTCAAGATGTTGAGGAAGATGTATGTATTTTGAGCACAAGCCTCCCCCGTAGGTGGCGGTCTGACAGAAGAGAGGCAAGCCGAGAGTGAAATCGGGAACAGAGGGGAGACGTTCTCAGGTGAGAGTGGGAGGGTCAAAGATGGCGATACTAGTAGAAGAAAATGTTCACTTCACGTATATTATAGTTGCTTCATACAGAGTCTGATTTTTTGCAAATGCCAATATTATATTTGTCATTACCATCACTACTGTTGTTAATGATGATAATTTATTGTAAGTAATGTATATGGGAAGGACATGTTATTTGTGGTAGATGACTTGTATGCATTAGGTGTACGTGGAATGAGTAATGTTCACAAACTATTTGGCCATTTGCATGATAGTTGCTGTCATGAACATTTCTAGTTTTTTGTTAACGTCATCGCTTCACTTGTCAATACTATTAACAAAATTAGTCAATGCATTGACTCATTTTATCATTACATAATAATTTTGTCAAAACCATTACAATTTTTGTTGAAATCATTAATGTTTTAGTCAATCTCATTACTCAATTAGTCATATCCCAAGACTCTTGGCTAATTCTTTCATACATTTTGTCAGTACATAACGATTTTGTTAAAACAATTACGAATTTCATCAAAATCATTAATGTTTTAGTCAATTTTATTACTCAATTGGTTATAGCCTAAAAATGAGAACGTCTCCCCTCTATTCCTGATTTCACTCTCGGCCTGCCTCTCTTCTGTCAGACCACCACTTGCGGGGGAGGCTTGTGCTCAAAATGCATACATCTTTCTCAAAATCTTCAATCCGAGGGACAACAACAGACCCATTTGCAGCATGCTTGGCTCCTTTTTTCTCTTGTCCTTATTAACTTTCTCATCAAGTAGGTACTCGGCATTATCGTGCTCCAGTAAGCTTAGAAGCTCCTTTCTTGTCATCTCACCAGCTTGCTTGATAGAAGTAGGAGGAATAAAGGAACTCTTATCTCTATCAGTAATAATAAAATTTTTTTTTATCAATTCCAGTGATGCAGAAACAAATGAAAGAAAGACGAAAGAGAGAGACAAAGTCAAAGAAGGAAGATGATTGAAAAGAATGTGTAGTTTCGTCATTTATCCCAAACATAAAAAACCTAAATTCCCAATCCCATCCCTTATCTATCTTTTATAAGTATTAATGGTATTTTGTGAGTTCTGTAATTTCATGTAGTATTTTAATGGAATTTTCCCCAAATGTTTTCAATGCAAACAATGAAGATAAATTATTGTCGGACCGTGTCTCTTACAGTTTTAACCCCTCCGTTATTTTTAAAACGCAAATATCTAAATCACGTAAATAAAATTAAACTAAGTTAAAGATAATAAATATATAAAAAATATAATTTATTATTTAAAAACGTATTTATTCATGGAGAGAAAGCAAGTGTAATAATTAACGTAGTAAGACTAGCCAATAATTAACGGTGACAAACCTAAAAAAAATTATCTTATATATATATATATATATATATATATATCTTTTTATAAATATTTTTTATTATGTGAAACGAACTGAAGAATAAAATTATTTAAAAATAATAAATGTGTCAAAAATATCATTTTTTTACAAATACGCCCTTATTAATGAAAACAGCATATGAAAAAGAATGAGTATAAAATATGAAAGAGAATGAGAAATAAATAATTAAGTGAAAGAGAATTAGTGGTGAGTGTGAAATAATTAATATAAATATATGTATTTAATAGGAGTTGAAAAGAAAAAAGTAATTTAAATTTTGAGATGAAAAAAAAAGTTCCTTATATTAAAGACTAGTCCCAAAAGAGAGAAAATTGCTTATAAAAAAAATCAGAGGGAGTAGTTTTTTAAAACTGATTCTACAATTTACGAAGTAAATATGTGAGAAAAATTGTTTATAAATACATATATTTATATTAAGTACAATATAAATATATGTATTTAATAGGGGTTGAAAAGAAAAAAGTAATTTAAATTTTGAGATTAAAAAAAAGTTTCTTATATTAAAGACTAATCCCAAAAGAAAGAAAATTGCTTATAAAAAAAAATCAGAGGGAGTAATTTTTTAAAAGTGATTATACAATTTATCAAGTAAGTATGTAAGAAAAATTTTATTCTAACTTATAAAAAAAATGCTTAAAAAAGTATATTTAAAGTAGTTTTCAAATAACTACTAACAACATGAGCAAAATATAATTTTTTTAGTGATTGAAATAACACTTGTTTTTTTATGAACAATGGTTCGTCATGCATAGAGTCGGTAATACGGGATCAATTTGAGAACCCGCGGGTTGAGACAGGATTAGGGTTAGGATTGGGAAAATCCCAACCCATAAAAATGCGGGCCGCACAGGCCCGCGGGTTGGCTCTCTTTTTTTTTTTAAATCTCAAAAAACCTATAAGTTGTCTACTCCCAACTTAGTACCTTTCAATCCAAATAGAGAAAATCTTATAGCCTGTTTGGTTCGATTACATGGGAGATGATTACATATAATCCTGATGTAATAGCATGATTACATCGTTTGGTTAGGCTTATGTAATGTAAAGAGGATTACATTTTGTAATCCCGATTACATCATTTGATGTAATCAGGATTACATTGCTAGAACTGATGAATGAGGATGCATGCATCCTGTAATCCAATGAAAATGACACTATTGCCATTATAATTTTTTAAATTGACCAAAGTACCCACCTATAAATGTGGTTAAATATTAAATAATTTTAATTAACACCATTAAATATTAAAAAAGTAATTAATAATATAGAAATTTAAGAAATATTCTCCCATTCAAAAATTTAAAAAAAATTATATTCTACCGTTAAAAAAATATTAAAATATCTCATTAAATAATATCCCCATCATTAAATATTAAAAAATTAACATGAATCTAATTTATACACTGTATAATATTTTCACCATTAAATATTAAAAAATTACTATGAACCCACCATGTACATTGCACGGAATGAAAAAAATTATCATAAACTCAACGTGTATATTACTATATGTGTAGAAATGGGTAATTTTGTCACTTACTATATTATTCTCATATATTCTCATATTAAATGTAATCCAACCAAACGTTTTTATGTATATGCATCACCTTTCCCTAATGACGAACCAAACAAATTATGTAACCATCATTACATTACATTACATTCTTTACATTATATTACATTCTATTACATTACTTCCAATTCCGTGAACCAAACAGGCACTTAGCCTTTTTCCCTTATTCTTTAAATAAAATTATTATATCTTGATTGTTTGAAGATGATTTTATATTTTTTGTGTATAAACTTTGATAATTTTATCTCTTAAATTGTGAATTATATTTTTAAATTTTTATAAGAGGAATGATTGATGCTATGAAAGTAAATTTAATAATTTACATATATGTATCTTGTATTTTTGGCCGTCGTAAAAAATAAAAAATTATTTTTTAAAAAAAATGCGGCCAGCGAGCTGACCAGCATCCCGCACACTGCTAGTTATGGTTGGTATTTTGCTAGCCCGCAAAAGTGCGAGCCACGGGTTAGTTGCGGGTTGGCCCGTTTTATTGGCTCTACATCACACCGATTTTAAACAATAAAAAATTAATAATTCTTTAAAAAAAATAATTCACTGTAACTTTATATATCCTCTCAAAATGACACACACCCACGTTGTTAGATTGGATTGAGGACAATAAAAATGAAGTCACTTTTAAAACTTTCTTTCCCATCCATCAACGTACAATGTCTGCCACATCAAAACTTTAATTTATGTTTGGTATTGGCTCACTCACAAAGTTTTATATATTGTGTTTGAGAATATACTCTCCTTCTGAAAATTAAGTGTGGGGCTGGGAGAAGGATTCTAACTTTATCATAGATTAGTGGTCACCACGTATATTAATGTTTTATTTTTATTTCTCAACAAGCGAAAATTTCAAAATTTTCTGATTGAATAATCTTTGTCAATTTGTCCATTGGATTCAAATTTAATTCAAGTGATTCATATTCTAATTATTAGCATATTTTTCTAAAAAAGAATTGATATTAAATGACTGTTTTCATTTTATATTTTGTTTCATTGAAGATAATTATTTTTATATAAAACAATTAAAATTTCAATGGTCTATATCTATTATGTGAATAATTTATCAATTTCTTTTTTTGGTAAAAAATTATCGATGTTTTAATTGAAAATATTCAAGTGAAGCCAAAAAATCACAAGGCTAACTTTCATGTGATATAGTCATGGTTGTTGTGGAGTGGATTCTAATTTCTAACCATTAATATGAAGCCTGACACCTTTTTTGAGCCAAGAGCTGCTTTTATTCATTTCCTTAAATGAAATTATTTTATCAAGCTAACTAAAATCCTAAAAACTAATCAGTTAGGGCTAGTTTAGGTATATAAGTGGAGGTCAAATGTTGGATCCTTTTGAAATAACAAAAAAAAAAAAAATCTTTAGACTAATTAAGAAATTAGTAATTACTACTCCATTTCAAACATGATCTATTTAATTAGAATTTTTTAAGTAAAAAATATTTACGCATTAGTCAAGAACCTTTATACCCTTTCTAGTCCTATATATAAAAATTAGTTGAGAGATACTCCTATGTTTTAACTCTAAATATAAGATCTCGATGTACTATACTTCTAAATTTATCAAATTATATTTATTGCTTACATATATTAAAAGATATTTTTATTAACTAGGATAATAATTAAATGAGGTATTTTCAAAAAACCAACACATATTTTTTCACCAATAACTAACTTAAATAACTTTAATAATTTTTTAATATCTAAAAATTAATTATCTAGCCCTATTAGAGATAGCATTAGTTTTTGGACTTAAGATCACATCCATATAAAATATGAATCTAATCAACCAATTGGAACAGGTATAATTAGCGGGTGATGGGTCTCATCATATTTGATGAAATGAAAAATATTCGATGGAATGAAAAATAGTAAAAGATGATAAAGTCAATATTTACAATGATAGCACTTTTTGAATATGCAAAGAAACATTTGTGGAGTAGAAATATTTATACCACTAACCTTAGAGCAAACATGCAATGTCACTTGTGATCCTCTCATTTTTCTCTTTCTCCCTCTTTTTTTTTTAAATATTTCATCTCCACCCATAAATAAAAAAAATGCATGGTTTTAAAAATTATTATTATAATATTTTATAAATTAGTTTTTTATTTTTTCTATATCATAGTTATGAACTGTGTAGATAATATTTTAAAATTTTAAATTATTTATTATGTTTATGATAATAATTTTATAAAATATAAAATGTTAATTTTCCATTTTTAATCTAATAGAGAATATCAGATTTTGAGAAGAAAATAAAAAAGAGGAAAATAAAAAGCCCAAAACCGTCACTTATATAGCTCTTGCTGCCTTTTCTTTTCCAGAGAAAAACTCAGTGTCGATTTTTCTGAGTTTAAAAGATGTTTTCTGAACTATTTTGATTTTTAGAATCATTTTAAATAATTCAAACTAAAATTTAAGTCGTACAAAAAATTGCAGTTCAAAATTTTAGATCAGCAAAAAAAGGGGCCCTTGCTCGCGTTGCAGGGATATCAAATTTTACATACAAAGTCAAATCTAAAAATTTAATGAAGTAAAATGAATAGTAATTATACAATAAGTATGCAACACTAATTTATTTTATTTTAATATGCTAATTTTTTATCTCAAATATTTCAGTATAATTTTAAGATTTAAGGTTTTGTAATATAAATATTTTTAACTTGTCTTTCAGTTTTTGAGTTGTGTTCTGAAATTTGAAAATTGTAAAATAAAGAATTAAAAAAAGAGGATGAGAGACTTTATAAACGAGAGACTCAAATGCATGGTACTCAGATCTGGATCGGACATGGGTTAATCGGTCGGTAAATTGATCAGGTCTGGTATTTTTTATTTTTTTTTTAAATTTTTGTTTAGAATTTTATATTAATAATCTCAAGATCTGCAATTTCTCATCGGTTTAGCCTCAGTTTAATTCTGGTATGACTCACTGACCCTTAACCCAGTACCTCAATCAGTTTAATGGTTAGTCCGGATTTAATTAGCTTACTCAAATATTTATACTGATGTCAAAAAATGTATTTTAATTTGAACACATTCAT
This sequence comes from Albizia julibrissin, assembly GCA_037074505.1. Lineage (NCBI taxonomy): Eukaryota > Viridiplantae > Streptophyta > Magnoliopsida > Fabales > Fabaceae > Albizia > Albizia julibrissin. Next base: position 1,968,868 of record CM073487.1, on the reverse strand, counting down.
ATATATATATATATATATATATATATATATATTGGGTATAAGATTGGAGCATTTTGATGACAAGGCAATATGCCAACGCTACAAAGGATGAATTGGATTTGGTCAACACACCCACACCACACATGAAGGATTTCCCATAGCTTAGTGACTCCAGCGTCGTGCGTTGACTATCACCTTCTCAACTCTCAAGCTAAGAACATGGGCATCCTATCATGTGGGTCTCCTCCTAATTTTAATACTCTGACGTATTTTTAATATAAAATATATTTATTTATTTAATTAAATTAATAAATTAATTAACAAAGACAGATTTTTTAAAATATTTTAATTAATATTTTAATTTTCTTTCTGATTATTATTGAGAGAGCATCAATATGAATAAGTTAAAAAAATATTGACTAATATTGTAAATAGGTACTCCCTCTGTCTTTTTGATAAGAATCTAAAATTTAAATTATCTTAGTCCTTTTTATAAAAGTTCAATAAAAATTGTCTGAAAATTTAATAAGTTTTTTCCACTTTTGCCTCTCATTAATTATATGTATTGCATTAATTAAAAGATTGACAATGCTTATAAACTACGTAATTTGGTTAGAGTTTTTATAAATAGGACTGTAGGGATTATTATATTTAAGATCAAGATCAATTCCCTAAATAGGTATTATATTAAAGACCAAAAAAAATATTTTTTTTACTTCCTCCAAGTCTATAATATAATAAAAGAACTGGATAACTTATTTGTACATATTTAGAAAATTAGTTATTCATAAAAAAAGGAAATGTAACGCCCTATCAATAAAAATAGTTTGGTTGGGAAAAAAATTACTCTTTTCAGTCCTATTTATAAGCAATTTTTTTCTTGATTGTGCAAAACGAACTGTTAATTAAAAGCAATAAGTGTGTAAAAAATACCATATTTTTTTTCATATATGCCCCTATTTATAAAAATAGAGAATGTATAAAATGTGAGACATAGTAAAACACGTTTTCTCAATACTTTGTTGACTTCATTCACCTAGTGAATTCTCTCTCTCTCTCTTTATCTTTAATGAATATAACTTTTAGTATCTGTAATAATTAATTATAAATAATATGTATTTAATAAAGATAAAATAGAAAAAAAAATTGCTTATAAAAGAGATCAGCCCCATAGAGAAAAAATTGCTTATAAATAGGACTGGAGGGAGTAATTGGGATAGTTTCAAGAAAAAATTATAAATTTTGAAAATAAAAGGGATTTATATATAAAATTTAATATTAAAATAAATCATTGACAGGCTCTTCCATTAAAATATATCTTAGTGTTTGTTTGGAATAACGATTAAAATCTTTAAAAGCAGCTTTTCAATCGTGATTTACGATATACGAAGTAAATATATAAGAGGATTGTTGTCTTGATTTATATGCATAAACATTTATAAGCTCTTCAAAAAATTTCCCAAACACTTGCAGTTGGCTCATTATCCATAATATTTAGGAGCCTCTGAATTGCTTGTGACAAATTTATAATTATAAAAAAAAGACGGACAGATGAGATGAGGCTCACTAAGCCCAATCCCTTAAAGCTCTCATTATAAGTAAATTAAATCAACCTATTGCTTAAACTTTGTTCACAATATTAAAAATCCAACTAGTTGTTGAGTATATATCTACAATTTATAGAAGAAAGTATCTTTTTTTTTTCGGAGAGAGACTAGTAAACCAATATAAACCAGGTGACCTACACAAGAATGGCTCATTATTATTTCAAGGACAGGTCCATGCCAATACCAATGGAGGCATAATGGGTTCGGCAGAGGAACATGCAAAATGACACAGACATAATGCAATCAATCAAAAGAGATGTGAATCATGACATGAGTATGGCTAACCCACAAGGAACCTAACAAGTCCATTTCCTTAAAAAGGTTTTGACAGATTCAAGGTATCCCCCCCCCCCCACCTGCCACTTCATTAATTTTTCAGATTTCCTCTCATCATGCTCTTAAATAGTGCCACTCATTCTTCAGACTCTATACAATATAAAAAGACTATGCCTACCTAGACATTGGAGAATTCACAGATCCTTACATGGAAAGATTTGTTTTCACTTTAGAGGATTCATATTAATGCTATTTATAATGGGAGGAAGGTGCTCTCAATAAGAAGCCTCCCCACCACAAGTGTCACAATCAGCAGTCCATGTGTGTTCAATGGACTGCAACAGAGAAGCACAACTGAGTTTGAACTCTTAATCCATTCCTCATTAATCATTACAATACTAATGCTATATAACACTTGGACCATAAGTAAGCTACAAAGACAAAATCAGCACAAAATGTTGAAATAAATGAAGGCCAATGACTATTTATAATACTCAATGGGATAGTGTTTGTTGTTGTCGTAATACTTTTTACATCTCAACTCTATATAATTAGGCTAGTCAAGAATTTCTTCCACATTCCAAATTAATATTAGAGAATAAGTTTAACTAGTAATATTCACATAAAATAACTTTATTCACTATATATTTGTGATCAAATATTGAAAAAAATGATGAATCCTTAACCTGAAGTTATTTGAGTAACTGCTTTTAGTTCTCCAGGAAAAACCTGGGAAGGTGCTGATAGTGACTGAAACAGTATACCAAGAAACGTTGCATTTCATAGACGGCCCAATTAACCAAATATGTCTATTATAAATAAAGTTATTCACTATATTTATTCATTCCAAGCATGGGATGCTCCGCACAAGAAAATAAACAGCCATGTCTCATTCCTTGCTCCCTAAAATTTTACTTTACATGGTAAACTAAGGGATCAAGTATAATTCCTTTCTAACATTGTGACAAATGACAAGGATGAACAATGAAACCTCAAAAAGAATTACAGCTCTCTAAAAAGAATATCAACCAGGTCCTACTAATCATACCTTCAAATATCCAGTCAGCACGGGAAGATATTCCAGTGTACTAAATTGGCCTGTGGATAGCCTCCTTGTAGTTTTATCTGTATGAGACTATTAGTGAAACTCAAGGTTAAAGTTGAGTGTCCGAGCCTTAGCCAAAGGAGATTCTGTTAGCTCCACAAGGAACTCAATTTGGATGCAAGTTTGGCACTCTTGTAGTCATCCCTAAGCTGAATAAATCTGTAAAGCAGAACATAAAATTTTTATTGCTATACATGAATATTGAGCAAGGCGAGAACTTTCAAGAGAGAAGTGAACAAGTTTCTAAAATTAATTAAAACAATGCACACTTGCATAGAGTTTACATAGAACAAAAATCCAGGCAATCTCAAAATTGAAATAGTAAGAAATTAGAATATTATTAACCCTGTGCTTGAATCATAAATAGAGGCATAAATAGATCCGATGTAATATACCTTTGCGCGTCAGTGCTAGGAGTACCCTCAAACAAAGTTGCAAGGCTTTCGGGAGCAACAATGAAGACATTGGCCAATCTACAGAAGTTCAGAAATTAGTTGATGGGAAAGATCCGAAGCAAGGAGAAAAGGTTTGAAATTTTTGTATATCTTGTGCAACTTACATGCCCAATTGTTCAAATTTCTCATCAACAGTAGGAGCATTAAAATTACGCAAGAATTCTCCATATTCAGTTATGTCACGCTTCAACCGCAATCCCCCACTACAAAGCATTCGAGAATCAGAAAATCAGAAAACTGGTATATAACCAATTGACTTCAATATTAAAAAAACATAAATCACTGTTAGCATCTTAGCATAAGAACTGGGCACGCATATAATGTGGAGAAGACCCGTATTTCACTATTTTAAGGAATATATAACTTCGGACAAATTACCTTGGATTGAAAGTAAATTTCTGCCAATGGTTTAGCAGTGTCTTGTGCACCCGATTCCCCTAAAGTGACAAAAGCTACCATTGAATCAACGAAATTTGGAAAAACATATAAAGATTTAGCATAATTACTGCAATCTATTAATGTATTCTTGTCCTCATGCCCATCACATAATATGTACAACATTACTAACTGCTCAATGCAAGTAAGACGTAACAACTAAAGTGTAGCATTATGATGACATATGGTGCATTTTCAGTTCTATGGGTGATGCATGATGTGACTGTTTCAGCCACATACTGCATTGTTATAAAAAGGAGTCATAATCTGAGTGGAAGACAATCCTAACCAATTACTCTACAATTAAGAGGTTTATTTAACCTGATTCTATGAGAAGTGGAGAGAGTGAGGAAAACAACAAAGATTGTCATGTCCAATCTGAGCTAATCTGGGAAGAAGAAACTGTTCCCAAAAAGAGCAATTTTTGGCCAATAATACTTGTTTTAAGACAAGACTTCCATGATAAGGCCATACAATGATCAATCAGGTCTCTATGAAAGCACATACATCTAATTTGGAGAAGCAGCCAACAGTGAGAGCTGAATCCATTCTATTTAAGATATGGAATCATAAAGCAAGGCTAATTCGGGCATCAGAAATATAATATTGTACCAACTCAGTCAGGAATGCCTGTTTATTTTGACCATCTAGAGCAGTAAATGCAGGCTCCAGCACACGAGAGAGATATGACACAACCCTGACCAAGGAAAATCAAATATCCTAGTTAAGAATAAGAATACAAGTTGCAGAGATAAAAAGAAATTAGAAAGAACATGTTCATTTAAATGTAACTCCAAGTGTTTAACATGTCATCTCTTCTGAAACAAAATAATGTAAATTCCCATAAACACCAGCATTGTCAATGTAAACAATAATTTTACTTCTTCATTGTATATCTACCTTGTGCATGCATTGGTTGCACGGTAATCAGGAGCAATACCATCATCAGGTGATCGATAATCTGTAGCCTTTTGCTCAGCTGAGAGCAATCGCTCCACCTACATGGTGGTTTGAAGCAAAAACATGTGATTTTTATGGCACAAACAATGCAGCACCAATATCTTGACAAGCATCCAGATCGAATAGGACATTTGTCATTGTGGGGGTAATAATGTAGACACATATCCATTAGTCTGATAATAAACTTAATTGATGGCAAGAGAAACAGTAATAAAAGAATATGCAGTAAAAAACATGTCACCATACACTAAAAGAGACAATAGACTTGCAACGCGCCACAACTGACCTCAGCCATCACAGTTTCGATGCATTGTTGTAATCCTCTGTAAGCAGCAGCTTCTGCTTTAGACATTGCTGCTGCCATTTCTTCACAAGAAGCAGCATGTGCTCCATCCACAGGAAGCAAAAGCCGAGCTATGGAGTTTGCAAAATACTGTAAAAAAGTAATCAAGTTAGTTTTTTAGTTACAAAATATTGATAAAGGCAGATCAAGGCTCCCCATCATACTTGTTGAATAATAGCCACACTGCTAACAGAACTTTGTACAGCAACCATGAAGGATTTGAAGCTGCTTTCACCAGCAGCGGCAGCAGCCTCTGCCTGCATATCAATAAATTAATATTGTGTTTTAAATTAACAATGTCAATGTTAAGATTGTCTAAACAAGAAATTTAAAGTAGATAAGTTAAACCAAAATCTCACAATAATTTATTGTAATTACGTTAGAAGTTGAACCAGCAGCCACTCTTCGGCCAACACCCAGCAAAAATCTTTCCCTCAAATTAGCAGCTTCAGTCAGGCTCTCTCTAGCACGCTCAAGCCCATCTACAATGTATTTACTGACCTGTATAATACAAAAGTAACTGCCCTGACAGCTGGCTCCAATTGACACAGTATATCTGAAACATGAATGTTAAAAACATCTTACCTGGTCCAGCAGGCAAGCAAACACTGCTTTTACATTGGTTGCCAGGATGGCCGGCTGGACAAGAACACAAAGTTAGCAGCACATACCAGAGATTAAAATCTCACATTCATATTGAAATATTGCACCTTCATCACCTCAAATTGGTCATGTATCAGAGACACACAAGAGATATCATATAATTGGCTATGAAATGCAGACGTATTTTTATAATAGAAAAGTACGCTTTTGAAAAAAAGGAAGTTTGCTTCACTTGATTATGGATTATGAAAAAGATAAGAACAGGGAAAATAATGAAAGAATGCAAGTGGAAATATTTATACTTACAGAGAAGGTGCCCTGGATTATTATTTTTTTTGGTAATCTCACTTGGCCAAAAACATAATTAGGTTAATATAAGCTAAGATTCTAGACAGCTATGTAACTTAAATTAGAAGAAAATATAGCCTAAATAAAGAAGGGAAAAAAAAAACAGAATGATAAAGCAGACTAAACTAAACAAACAAGGACAGAAATAAAATACAAAAACATGTACAGAGATTGATAAGTAAATATCCCAGGCAGTTTCAACACATTGCAATTGGTGACTCCAAATTCAAGATACCTCTTCATGTTGCGGCACTAAGGGGAAGAAAATGAGCATGTAAAGAACCAGAAAAGGTTTTGCAAACAATATTTTGGGGGTGCCAATGCTTTTCCAAAAGCAAAAGCAAGTTATTACCTGAGAAGAAAAGAGACTGCATCTTGAAATTGCTTCTTCATTCCAACGCACAAACTCTGACACAATTGTGGCAGATATTTGCTGTGGCGGAGAAGCAATTGAAGCTCCTTTTGAGCGCCCAATTGTTCCAGTTGATTCATATATCTTCTGGCTTTCAGCTCGCAGTTCTTCAATCTGCATTTCATTATCCCAACTAAAACATTCAGCAACCAAATCCAAAACCAATGGAAGAGGAAAATTGAAAGAAATGCAAACCTTCATTTGATACAATTGCTTAAGAGAAGACTGCTCATAGTCAGGGTATTCATCTTTATGATTTGAAAACAAGGATTCTGTTAGGCCTGAACCATAGAAGAATTTTAAATGTGCATGAGATCACAGGAAAAGTTACTTATATCAGAAAAATGTTACCTTCAAATCCATAAAATTTTTCATAATTGATTCAGAGAGCAATGAAAGCAAACAATTTAATTTAAATAAATTACATAAGAACTAAATGTCAAGGTTCCCACACACAACTACTGCAGCATGTTATACTACAGGCAGACAACCACCCATAATATGCCTATACCATGAAAATAATATGGGTGACAAGCCCAGGCTAAAAAACAGTTTTCTTCCACTTAGCTATCACCAGATATTACCACTAATGAACAGACAATATATCATGTTTAAATATCATTTCAAACAATGATCTTCTCAGAGATTAATTCACTATGATGAAGAAATTCAGGCAAAAGGAACTAGCAGCATGTGAACTTAAATCATTACCCTCAACATCCAAATCTCCACACCCCACCGCTTGTAGATCTCTAGCAAGTTCTTGTGTCTTTTCATATGTTACTGCTAGAATTCTGAGATACTGAAGCCTCATAGTTAAGTGAAAACACCATCAATATCAGCTTACCGCCTAATTTAACATTTGGGTAATAACAATGAAGCTGGTGAGATAGTAGCACTCACTAATTGAACTCCACCTTCTTCCATTGAAGGTGGATTTACAAGAGTTGGCTTTACTAACAGTTTGTCCAGAAGGGCAGTGACTCGCTGCTCTAGAACTCGCTACATAGAGAATTACCAGAAAAAAAGAATATAAAATAATGGTTGTGACAATACACCAAGATACATGGCCTCTTTAAAAGCCATATTATCAGGGAAAGACCATGTCCTTTGGTACCTGAACTAAAATTGACATAACCTCATTTGGTGAAGGGAATACAGCAGTGATTTTTGCTGCTTCTTTGCGAACAGTATCTGAAACAATTCAGCATGCTATTACTGATTTCATGAAGAACTGAACATTTCACTAATAAGTCATTATATTTAAAAATTCAAACCTGTGATTTCCTTGTACAATGATGAAAGCCCTTTAGCAACATTACTGGGACTAGCATGTGTGCCATCCTCACCAAGAACTAACCTAGTATCGGCATTCATGACTTCCACATCAATAAACATTGGCCGTGTTGCTACATAATGTTGCATGGCACTTGTACCCCTATTGAACTGCATTGTAAAACAGGTAATTAAACACAAATGAACACTTCCTTCATAATGGCTACATTTTTTTTTCCAGTAGAATGTAACCAGAAGAGGGATAGTTAGTGTTGACCGGAAAAAAAAAAGAGGGATAGTTAGTGAGTTAGTTGGTTAGTTAAAACCAATGGCAATTTAAACATAACATGCTGAAGAGGGAAAGTCAATCTAGATCCTCCTTTTAGAAATTAAGAGGTTTTGGGAGCAAGTGGCATAAGGTCCTTTTTTCATTAGCTATTTTTGCAGTCTTGTGGGGTTTATGATCGGTGCAAAACATGAGTCTTCAATAGGAGAATTCCTTCTTTGCACCTTCTTTGGAATTGGAAATCTTTTTTGAGGCAGTATTAACTTAGTTTTTCACTAGAAACAACATCTCTGGTTGTAGAGGTAAGGCTACATACATCTGACTTTCCCCAGACCCCACCTGGTAGGAGCCTTGTACACTAGGCCGCCCTTTATTTTTTTATTAACTTAGTTTTTCAGCCTTGAGGAAAGAAGATTGCTCGTGTTACTTAAGAATGAAAACTTTTCACCCATTAAATGCTTTTAACGTGTCATAAATTAAAGTATTAGTTCTATTTGATGGTAATGAACGCAACACAAGATTTGACACACAAAAAACAACAATTTCAGTTCATATTGACACCTATACAATTTCTTTTTCGTAGGACACTTGTACAAGTTTCTCCAAGAAACATGCATGCATAAACATATTATCCCCAACTACTATATATAGCCTGTTCGTTTGTTGACGCTGTAATCTACTCAGGGATCAGTGCTACTACCAACCATATAAGATTGTACCATGAGATCAGTATAAAAGCTTCAGCAAGGGTGATTTCTGAGAAGCTATAGAAATGAAAGGGAAAAGAAGGAGAAAGAAATGCGTATGTAGGCATAACAGAGCTTAATTGCCTGTGACAAAATTTTGGCACATTCAGACATTGTGGACAAATCTCTTTTCTGTGATGCTGCATCAAATCGAGCTAGCAATCTATTCTCCAATTCTGCAGAAATAGAAAAATAAATAAGACACTTACAATGAAAACTAAAGTTTAATATATATGGCCTGATGCATCTTTGTCTTAAATTATCTGGGTAATAAAAGTGACCCTTAAAAGCATACAATTAAGGCAAATTTTCTGTTTGTTTTTATCTTCTTGTAAATTAGAAGAAACAAAATTCATCCTGTTGGCCAATGTAATGGGCTAAGGTAGGATATAGCTAATGTCCAATAGTGCCGGTCAAGTCATCGGGTTCAATCTTCCAATCAGAAAGAGAAAAAGGGAATTGACAACAAGATTTTAAATGAACGAATTGACAATGAATAGTTTTTTTTATCATTTTAAATTAAAAATACTCTTCATTCTTTTTATTTGTGATCAGGAGTCATTACAATTGTATTTTATATTATCAAACAGACATATGTATCCATGTTTTGGTCAAATTACTAACCATTGCAATATTCTTGCAGATTAGCAACAGCATATTCTAATCCTTTGCTTGCAGTAGCATTTCCTATCATTGATGGGGCACCTATGCTGTGTCCTCCAATATCTTCTTCAGCAAATGACCCTGAAGATGATCAGAATTAGCAGAGTCTATGAAAAAAGGGAAAAGATTTATAATCAAGACTGTGTAAATATTGTCTGTGTAAATTTCTTGCGTAGTTGGAAAGAGATAGATAGATATAAGGTGTAGAGCCAAACTTCAGAGGATTCAAAGTTAAAATTTTTAAGAAAATAAGTTAATCTTACGTAATTTTTGGGCAACCGAAGCAGCCTCGGCAGTACGGCTCTCATCAGAAAATAGAGGAGAAAGCTTTATTAGGTCGCCTGGGCTGCTGTTGAACTCCATCAAGTACTGCAAAGAGCAGAAGTTATATCAATAAAAAAATGAATTCCCACTGTAAACATATATAAAACCAAATCACCCGACTGGTTATACCTTTAACAGATCAATTGTTTGACTGGCAGTGACCCTTTGAGAATCCGCACTCTGCCAAGTCATAAGGGTATTAGCAGTGATTATATTTCATAGAAAAAGTGTGCTTGACCTACCTATACAGGTAAATATGTGATCAAGAACTAATTGCAAAATAATTACAACAACAACAATTCTTATCCCACTAAATGGAGTTGGCTACATAGATTGCATACCGCATTAAGACTCTATCAACAATAAACTCTTCAAATATATTGTTCATTTGCAAAATGAATAAAGCTTTTAAAATTCTACCTGAAGTTGATCTCCTATCTTTGCAGCAGTCTGGCCAACACTTGAAATACGTGAATCCAACCTAGCAAAGCTATCAAATAAACCATCTACACCTGTTTCTAGCTGAAAGGAGAATAAAGACATATGAGGTGAAAAAATTACAATTGGACACAAAAGATTCAATAAAGGAAGTAAGAACCCCACCCCCTCTCATGAAAATAAACATAATAATAATGAAAACGTAAAAGGGGTAGTTAGCTGATATAAAAAGAGAAGTAGCCAAACATTAGTGACATCTTCATATTTTTGCTATTTCTAAGGTCTATAAGAAGACTTCTTATTTTCTTGATTCAAATCAATTAGGATACCATAAGATCTTGAAAATTTTAGTAAGATGATCCATAAAGCAGACTAACCTCAGCAAGTGTCTTACGGTGCTTAGTGTCTTGGACAGAGACATCTTTCTTAAGATGGTGGAGTCTGCCATCAATCTTCAATTCATGTTGAAGGAAAATGAAGAAAATTAAGACATCAACATAGAACTCATTAAGTTCTAGGAAAGTCAAAGAGGAACCTGTTTACGAAGCTCAGCCAGCTCCTTACAAGAGTCCTTGAACAAAGATAAGAGCTTCTCAACATCTGGGAACAAGGGACTAGAAAGAGCTTGAGCATACTTTGCTGTATCAGATGAGGCCCGCCTATGTCCGTTTGGGAAAGAATCACCCCCAATGGCATTGCTGTGTCCTTCTGATGAATCTATTGCTTCTTTTTGGAAAGATGGAAGGAGCTCTTTCACCATATTTCCAAATAATACATCAAAAGAAAATTCCCCCTATATGTACAAGGTTCAAGATTATTTACCGAATCTCAAAAGAATAATATTTGTATTACATGGTTTCAACACCTACCTTGAAGTCATCAATGTCCATAATAAGGGGGAACGAGTTAGCTGATGCAGATTTCGAACTTTTTTCATTCTTTGTTCCACTTCTTGTCTCCCTCATCTGCCTTGTACAACGTCAATCAACATAAACAGTACAATAAGGTGATGACCGCAACTCACGCATCATTAGAATCTATTGTCATACGAAAATGAAATTATTGACAACAAATGCAATAGAAACCCCACTTTTAGCTGAATTTTAGTAGCCTCGTATGAAATCGAGGTATGATTTCTCAGAATCCAAGGAAGTCCCCTGAAATATGAATTTCATCTACCTATGTTCTCAAATAGGAAAAAGGTTACATATAACCAACATAATTCAAGTGCCGACTTTTGCTGCAACAAATGTAAATAGAGAAGAATAGTCAATCCCGATCTCGCAAAGTAACAAGAGAAAAACGTAGAGTAGAGTTCACCTCTTGGGAATGGCTAAGAAAGCAGAGTCTTCTTCTGGGTTGTAGAAAGGTCCAACGAAATTTACAATGCAGAAGCAACTCCTGTAATTTCGAAAATTTGATAATAATCCAAAACCATAATAAATCAGAAAAGCTCGAAGTCTGTAATCCCTCCCTTCATCTAACAATCGAACAAATATGCCAGTAGGTTGTAGTGAATATCGAACAACAGTAGACAAAGTTGTTCGTTATAAATTTTTTTAATTATTTAATTATATAATATAGCATTATTGTTTTCATTAATTTACTTTTAAAAAATATGTCAAATGCTTGAAAATTCCTATTATTGGAAATTTTGGCACGGAACATTTATTTCCAAATATTTTCTTTTGACTGATTCATTTTTCATTAGCTAAAAAAGGTAGTGTTCTTTCTACATATCGTTTTCTGATTGCATTAAAATAATAATTTTCCAAGTAAAATGTAAATTCAAGAACTCAAATGTTGGCAACCCAAGCCAAAAAAATGGTGGTAAAAATTATAACATCTTTAGTGAAGAAAAAACTAGAACTTAAATTGATAGAAAGGTTTTGAAATTGGAAAATTTTTTTAATTTATTTTAATATTATTTTTAAAATTTAATGATAATTTTAGATCTTATAAATAATTAATTAAAATTTCAAAATCTTTAAATCTAAATTTACGGGGTTTAGGGCTATTAGCGGCAAATTTCGCTCCTCTTTCCCACGATAGATAAAAGATATGTTTGGAATAAGATTGGAAAACTCTAACTTCCCGCTTTATGAAATTGGCGAGCCAGGCTTTTCCAAATTTTCAAATTTCATTTCACTCTAATTTCGCAGCTCTATAATTTTGTCGAGAGATCAGAGAAGAAAGAAGAACACTGAAGATAGAGCGTTAGCGAGAAATGGGCGATTGCGATGGAGGGGACTTTGCTGGAACCATTTGCTCAATCTGCTACGAAGTTCTCAAGCCCATCGTCGAAGACCTCCAATCCATCAATATCTGCGGCCATGTCTTCCACGAGCTCTGGTCAATCTCATTTCACTCTTCCCCTAACTAACACCGATTCTTTCGTGCTATATTGTCTGTATCCTATCATTTTTCAACATCTATGTATATATCGGCGTTTCTCAGCATTCTCCATTTCCACCCGCTAATCGAATATCGCATTGTGAACGTTTCGATTTTTCTTTTTTGAGGTTATTGAATTAAATGTTTAATTTACTTTTGCTTCTCTTGTAGTTTGCAGCAATGGTTCGAGTACTGTTCAACGGCAAAGAAATGCACTTGCCCTGTGTGCAAGCAGAGTTGTAAAGCGAGCGATGTTGCTCGGTTGTATTTCCAGTCTATCGGAGACGTGAACGATGCTGTTCTTCCTGACAAACCCATTGGGTCTAAGGAGGCAAATGGGGGAGTTTCGAGTAGAGAAGTGAAAATGTTGGAATTGAAAGTTTCGGGGCTCAGTTCAAAACTGGAGCAACAGGAGAAGAAATTGGGAGATGTTACTAATGAGGTGCTCTGATTTTCTTTTCCGTTATTGATAACTATTTGTCTGAATGATGGAATTTGATTTCTAACCAACTCTGGACGGAAATATGTTGGAAACTCTTCAATCCACCGGGAGCCATAATATTGTGGGTGTGCGCCTGTGTACAGATAATGTGCTATAGTTAAAAACAGAATTCTTGGCTAACTATGTGTAAAGTTGATTGGCTTCTGCTATGGAAACGGTTGCTAATTAAATCGGCAATAGCCTGTACAGAAATTCAAGGTTCATGCTTTCTCCTGACTTTTATAATAAGATATATATCGATAAAATAATGAAAACTCGATAATTTGTTGGGAGGAAATTTGAGTTGAATTGGTTGAGAGTAGGCGGATGTATAACGCTAGGAAAAGTACACACATGTTAAAAACCTGTTGCTTATAATTTTTATGAAATTTATTCTCAATCAGATTATTTATTAGTTTAGTGACATCAATAATCTATGCTTAACGCAGTCAGGTAAACTTCATTGGTATCACCAAATGTTTCCGCTAAAGTTCTTGCTCTCCTTTATGGTGATAATGATCAAATGTAAATATACATCGTCTTAACGCCTGCCAGTGATTTTTTGTTTGATTGTCAATATATTGCTTTCTTTAGCTCTTAAACAAGTCTTCTTTCAGCTTTGTGCTTGCAAGGAACATGCAAAATTAGATGCAGAACTTAAAAACGAAGCTTTGAAACAAAGAGCATACATACAAAACCACCTTCTTATGAAATCAGAGGTAAATTACCCTATATACGATGTCGTATTCCAAATAATCTCGCTGTTTAGATTATGCGTTAACTTGTAATGGTTTTTGTTTTTGTTTTTGGATGTCTAGGAGCTTGAAAAGTCAACTTTGGAGTGTTCGAGATTACAAGATAGAAATATGGCACTAGCTAAAGAACTGGCAGCATTCAAATTGTGAGTGGAGTTGCTCCAAGCAAAAAGAACTTTCTTTCATTGACTACCCTTGTTTCTTTTCTTTCTAATTACCTTTTCTTTTTTCAATTTTTGTGTGGCACGCAATGTAGGGTAGTAGATCCAAACCTTGATGAAGATGAGGTTTTGAAGCTTGCCACATTGGGTAATGGTGCCAACGGTAAAGATACGATTGACACATTACGAAGATCTTTGGTCATGCGGAACAGGTTTGTACTTTTAAATTTGTTCTATCAATTTGACGGTAATAAAGATGTCTTCTTAAGGGCCTTTTGCCTTTTATCTTAATATTTTGTATACTATAAGCATAGAATTGGTAGTTTCCGCTTAATGTTGTACTTCATTGCTATGCTAAACCCCTGAAGATAGCTTGAAATTGCGTTGTCTTAACAGGAGTTACAAAGAATTAATGACCAAGTGCAATATTCTGGGAAGAGGGGAGGCACGTTATAGTAGAAAGCTTGAGAAGGCCAAAGAGAAAATCAAGAAACTGAAGGTACCACTTGATACTTGTAATCTCATTGATAACGGACTTTTATGGGCCCTTAATTGTTAGCTTTGTGGGCATTGCCAGGAAAGGATACAAGAACTGGAAACAGCAGCTGAAGCAAAAGAGAATGAAATCCTAAGATCTCTGAAAGTTACAAAGAAAACAGGTTGTTTAAAGAATCTTGAAAGCAATAGCAGTTATAATTCTGATCTATTGTCAGCAGATAAAATTCCATCAAAAGAACATGGGAAGCAAATTTTGACACCCCATTCCAGAACGGATCTCTCTGTGAACATCAATAATAAAGTGTTGCAATCTGCAAAGATAGACAACATTGATGGTAAGGAAAGTAGAGAAAATAAAAATGTGAATTTCAGCAAAAAAAGTTCAGCTAGGATGTCTCTTAATGGAGAGGAAAATTACATCTCACTTGATGAAGAAGATTCAGAATTTACTAAAGCTTTGCCAGGATTTGGAAAATACAACTGCAAAGACCAAGGTAGTGATACTCTTGCTCTTAGGAAGCCCACTTCAGCAAAGCCAGAGGCAGCTTCTAGTGCAGAGAGAGAACCAGCAATGCAAGAATACAACCTGGCTGAGCCTTTAAGAATTGACGTTAACGATGAGTTAGGTAAAAATGCTGCTGGTACTATGTCTGAAGATGTGACATTACTAGACAATGCGAAACAAGTTCAGACCATTATTAATATTCGAAAAGAAAATCTATCTCTACTACCACTTTCAAGTCCAGGTATGCTGCTAATTGTTTAAAGGGTTCCATTCTAAAGGCGGATTTCGTGAAAGAAGAATAAAAAACTCTATCTTTCTTCTTGATTTCTAGGTGACATTTGTTTTTCTGGCGGCTTACTTGGTCCTGATGGAACTAATCGATACTTGGGGAGATGGTGCAAGCGTGGACAGAAAAAGGAATCAGTCACTCCAAAAGCTTCAATCAATGGTGAATTGATAGCTGTAGGGGCTGATGGTAGAGGTGGTAAAGTTAAAGTTCTAAGATCTCCAAACCAAACCTTCCAGGTGGGTTCGCCACATTCATTAAATTCTTTCTGGCCCATATGTATTATTGTTTACTGGATCCATTATTTTCGAGTTGTTGTTAAACTACATTCAACAGGTGAACAAACTAGTTGCCTTCTGTATTTTTGATACCTATGCTAAAGTATGCTTGGTTGAAATGTGAGTTCTTTATTATATTTCTGGAGTGTTGTTAATCAGTCCTGTATGCACAGGAACGTTCATTGATTCGGTTTGAATCATTTGGGATACCTTATCCAACGAAAACAGTTGAATTTGGTTTGGTTGGCTAAAAACCTAACCGAATAAAATCAATCAAATTAACCATAACTGAACCAATTTAATGCAAACATGATCGGTTGGGATGTGCATCAGATGGTTGAAATTCTGGGAAAAGAAGAATGGGTTAACTGATTGAGTTTATTTCTTCTATTGCAGAATTGTAAGGAGAATTCAGCACGTTCAAAAAGATTGAAACTTGGACCTAAAACAAACAGCATGCAGTCCCAGGGGTGCCTGCAGATAGAACACTTCTTTGGGAGGGTCAGTCACTAGTTTATTGATCTGTTTCTTGGCCTTACTTGTGACCTTCCATATATTCCTACATGCACTGTCTCTGAAGAAAGTGAATGGACGATGAGAAGACTCGTTTTCTCGTCGGAAAATTTTGGGCAGGCAACAAAGTGGTTTCCTTTTCTATCATTTGGCCTGCAAAAATGTGGAAGCATGGAATTTAAGTGAGCGTAGATCTGGCTTAACGAAACAATCTCATAGAGCAGAGTGAGAGACCAACCAAATAATGTATATCTAAATCAAATCATGGTTATTAAGATTAGACCGGTTGGTTTAACTAAGAAACTGGGGAACAGGTCATGTAACCGGTTCAGTCCAGCCGGTTTAATGGGTTCAGTCATTATTTAAAACTACATGACTTCAAAAGTTCAGAACTAATTCTACTTATTTTCAAAAATTATAAATTAATATTCTATGAAAAATTTGAGATGTCTATTTTTTTAATGTGAAAAGAATCGCTTAAAAATATTATCATTTAATTCTTGAAAATTCTTAAATTTCAAAACTATTTGAAAAGGTTAGAGATATAAATTCCAATAATTTTCTTTATTGTTTCTAAATCTCAAACATTCAAATTCCACCTCTTGATACCTCAATCTCATCAATAATTAAATCTTATTTAACTTTAAATCTTAATATTAAAATTTGGAATGTTATAATTGAGAACTTAAGTATTGCAATTAGCAATTATCCCATTTAGGCGTCATTTAAGTTCATTTTCTCATCAGTCTGGTCGTAGGTTAGCTTCATTTTAACTCTGATCTGATTTACTACCTCGATCGATTTAACAGCTAGTTTGAGTTTAATAACTTTAATTTAAATCACTTTATTTAAATTAGACTCATTTTCTCATGGTATCATATATAATATAAATTGAATTTTATTTAATAACTTATAAATGGTATGATTTGGTATGTATTTTTGCATTTTATATTTATAATTATATAACCTTTTTCCTAGTTCTTACTATATCAATACTCTCTCCGATTTTTAATATAAAATATATTTAAATAATTAATTTTGGTCCTAAATATAAAACATATTTATTATATTTGTCAATATCTTTCTAATTTATTTTTATTGATGTTCTTTCAACAATAATTAAGGAGTAGAGAAAAAGAGGAAATTAAAAATGGTTAAGGTGTTTTAAAAAATATATATCATATTAATTAACTTAATTAATTTCTTTAATCTAATCAAATTAAGTAAATATGTTTTATATTACGGGTTGGGAAAGTATTAATTTTTTGCGTGACTTTTGAAATTGATTAGCAAATTTGCATTAATTTATTTTAGAATATAAGACAACACTTTCTACTTTTAAACTAATTAATTGAAACATTTTTATAAAATTAGAAAGACAGGACATTTATATAACTCAAAAGTAATCTTAAAGAATTTTCAAAATACAATGGATTTAGTATAGAGTTTGGGATAGATTCATCCCAGCTTTCCAAACAAGGGTCAATGAAGAATATCTGTCTTCCAATTATTAACGCATTTTTGAAGCCTTGCTACATGCTATTATCAGAAAGCCATCCAACTAGCACAAAACTAATGAATTACATATAGCCATTTAGGGTTTGAATGTCAAAATAATAATTTTATATTTTGAGCAACTTTACTCTGATCAATGACCTAATCATTCATCATCACTCGAATTCCTTAATTAAAGCAACGAGTAATAAAACGTGTGGGAAACTGGAAATATTCAAAATATGAACTTATGATTTTTATTGAAATATTTTAATCAAACAAAAAAGGAAAATCATTAAGTTGATATATTGTTCATCTTGTATCTGATTTATGCTGACTTAATTTGATATATATATGTATATAGGTGGGAATTGTTGTCATTCATTTTTTTTTTCTTTTTAAAGAAATTAAGGTTGCGTTCAAGGCTGACTTTTTCCCAGGTTATTGGTTGTGGGCGTTATAGCTCTTGATTTTCAGTTAATTTTTTTTTCTGGTTGATTTTACGTGGTTTATATAAGAACATTATTTATTTGCTATAAGGAAATTTCTATTAATAAAATTCAAGGGTACCATCATTTTCCCTAAAAGAAATTGAAGGCTGACTACAAGTATGATATATGAATCTCTTTATATGAATTCACAACTCATAATGATACATTACCTCCTATATTAAATGACCAGAGGCAATAATTTGAAGGGGATATTATGATATCACCATGATATATTTCCCTTTGGTTCTAATATCAGTCACCTTCTAGAATGATTGTTTGGTTTATAATATAAGTTATTTAGAGAATAATTAAAGCTTATTTATCAATTTCACTCTTATAATTAATGCTTAAAGTCCTTAAATTTTTCTCCCTCATTCAATACCTAATTAACAAGTAAAAGCGGAAATTCTTTTTCAATTTAACAAAAATTTAATGAGTTAACTAATCTTTCTTAATTCTAATGAGGTGGTTGAAAGTGACTTATATTTTACGCTAGACATATAGTATATATGATTCAAACAAAAATGTCAGATAAACTATGGTTGCATGCAGGCAACTCTGTTCTGTGAACAAAATTAAATTGATGAGCAAGATTTTAGTTAAGTGTTATAATCGAAGCAATTTAATTTCAAGTCACAACTGAAACAAGGCAAAACGATTTGTTGTACGTAAAGTATGATCAAAATCTGATCATGTGGCTTTAACAAGAGGAGAGTGATGAATTGGTGAGTGTGGGGACATTCTGTGATGTGACATTACAGTTTCATCAAATCTTCTTGTAGAGACAAAGCTTCCCCTCATGCTCACACTACTCTGCCTGCTGCTACGTTTCATCTTCTTCATCATCACTGTTTTCTTCTCTGTTTCTCTCCCCACAAATTCTCTGATCCTTCTCAATGCTTCTTTCACTGTTTCATCATCCATATTAGCAAAGCAAACCCTAAACCACCCTGCTTCTCTGCAACTAAAAGATGAACCAGGAGACACATTCAGCTTCACTTCATTCACTATCACATTCCATAACATCATTTCACCTTCCACTGTTTGTTCTTTCAACAGATTCCTCAAGCTCATCCAACAGAACAGC
Organism: Albizia julibrissin; assembly: GCA_037074505.1. Taxonomy (NCBI): domain Eukaryota; kingdom Viridiplantae; phylum Streptophyta; class Magnoliopsida; order Fabales; family Fabaceae; genus Albizia; species Albizia julibrissin. Next base: position 1,949,670 of record CM073487.1, on the reverse strand, counting down.
CCGGCGTTGCTTGGGAGGCAAGTGATCCCCATTTTCTCAAGCCCCACTGTGAACAAACCGTGCCTCTTAGCCAACCTTCTTGAGCTCTCTGCCAGAAACTTGTCAACAAAATCATCATCTAAAAGCATTGAAGCCAACATGTGCTGAGTCTGTGAGGAGACTAATCCAAAGCTTGACATTTTTCGGCCACAGCTAACAACAGTGTCATTGTATGAATAAACAATCCCAACTCTGAAACCAGGAAGGCCCAAGTCCTTTGAAAGGCTATAAACTATGTGGATGAGGTCCTTGTTACAGGAATCCATTTCTTGGATGACTTCAGAGACACTTATGAAGCTGCAGGATTTGAACACAGTGGCTGCATAGATTTCATCACAAACTAAGTGTATGTTCTTTTCATTGATGAAGCTGACAAGGCTCTTTAAGGTTTGTTTGTCCAAGGTTGTGCCTAGAGGGTTTGATGGGTTGGTCATGAGCAAGCCCTTCACATTGAGGTTGTCTTCTTGAGCTTTCTTGTAGGCTTCTTCAAGTGCTGATCTTGTTATCTTGAAATTGTTGGAGCTGTCACAGTGGACTGGTACTATTTGTACCCCAGTTCTCCAACACAGATCACGTACAAATCTGCAGTACAATATATGAAGTATTTATGAGCAATCATATATCATCCTCATGCCACTTAAATGATTTTTTATCAAATTTGTTATACTCTCAAGTCTCTTCTGTTGACACAGTCATTGTCCATGATATCATGGTAATGATTGAATAACCAAGGGCTTGTTGAGAATGGTAGTTGGAATATTTAAAATCAGCTTCTTAATTGTGATTTATAATATATGGTATACAAAATAAATTTGTAAGAAGAATTTTATCTAAGTTTGCATAAAAGTGTTCATGATTAGTAGTTCCAAACAAATACTAAATTAATTAAGGTGCATAGATAAGAGAAGAAGAGATGAAAAAGTAGAGCCCACCTATGTGGGACCTACAAAGATGAAGTAGATCCCATACATTATTAAGACAAAGTACATAAAAATCTGTGTGTGTGTGTGAACTGTATTTTTCAATTGTACCATCGTCCTTTATTTTTCACTTTCTACAATTACGTTAGCGAAAGGGTCACTTTGTTGCAACATGAGGAAAGAGATGGGAAACATACGCAGGATAATAAGGAGCGGGAAGAAGAAAAGCATCTCCAGGATCAGCCAAACAGAACATGATCATTTCATTAGCCCCAGTGGCCCCACCACTCATCACTATACGGTCAGGATCAAATTTTACTCTACCACTTCTCACTTTTGACATCAGATTTGCCACACCCTGCAAAATCCCAAAAAGGTTACCCATTTTAATTACAAACCCAGTCAATTCATATAAGCTTGAAGTAACGTATAAGCTGTTATGGGGCATTAATTTGCACGCACACGCACATATATATACCTCTCTGAACTTGGGAAGGCCATGATAGTCCTGAAAGATAGCGATGTCACTAAAGTGATGAAGTCCCTCAGGAGTGCAAATAGAGGCCTCTGGATTGTTCCTTATCCACTCTTGTATCAGATCAAAACAGAGCTGAGAGGAAAGAAAATGAAAATAATGAGTCAGTCAACTCATCAAACACCTTCAAATCTTTGTGGTTTAACAACATCAGCTGCATGCAAGGGGTGTGTGTGTGTGTCTATAAATATATATATATATATATATATATATATATATATATATATATATAAATACTAATATGAATTACCGGATTTTCTGCAAGACCCATCTGAAGAACACCGTGAGGATTGTTTGTAGGGTGAAAAGGGTCTCTTTCATAAGCCTTCCATCCATCAAAATAAGCAGAGTTCTCTCCATGTCCCTCATTCATTGCCATCTTTGACAGAAGCTGACGTTTCTCATTTCCCAAACCCATTTTTCAAGTTTGAAAAGGTTTGAACTTTGAAGTGAAGCGAAGGGTCAGAGTAAGAAGAGAATAAGGTGAAATTAAAAATGAAGGTTTGATGAAGAAATGCGTTGATGAGGGAATTATCGAAGAGATGGGTGGGAATTTATAGGCAGAGTCGTAGGTGTGAGTTATCCATGGTGAAAGAAAAGACTGCCTTCAAATTAAGTTGGAGGCTTTCATAGTGACCGACACTCGTCAAGGTAAAATAACTCAACAATTTACGTTTTGTGATGTCATGGACAAAAACTAATGAAAGTGGTGATGGTCATATCATATGACAGTGATCATGTATGCGTGTGTGTGTGTGTGTGGGGATTAAACTTAGAATGTGATACCTGGCCTGTGGATGAAAAAATAATCGGAGATTATCAACTTAAAACTATTTAAACTTTATATATATGATGAGGCGCCAAGAAAGTTACTTCTAGCTATTTGCCTATTTCAACTTGGCAACTTGACAATGGTTGAATACAAAGTCATTATGCTCTATAAAAAAGTCAGATCTTTTGATGAAGGGTTAAAGGTTATTTTTGTTTTGAAAGTATTGCATCAGAGGCAATTTTATCTCGGATGTTTCAAATATAGAGTAATTTCGCCTTAACTGTTATTCCAGTTAAATTTGACAGTTAGTTGACCAAATTTCAGGGAAAATTTGCTCATAAGTTGAAACTTTCAGGGCTATTTTGTCGTTTATGTTATTTTTATTAGGGTGCAAATTTGTCTTGAAAGTTTTCACTTTGGAGCAAATTTGCCCCTAAATTTGGTCAACTAACAGTCAAACTTAACTGAGATAACGGTCAAGACGAAATTGTCTCACATTTAAAACTTCTGGCATAAAATTGTCCTAAATAAGACTTTCGAGACAAAATTACCCCTAACATAATACTTCCATAGTATAAAAGGCCTTTAACCCTTTGATGAATTATTAACTAAAATATTATACTCTATAAACTCATTGAGAATTTGTTTTAGTTTTTCTCTATCTTTTTTCAGAAGGCTCTATACTACTTGATTAACTTTTTTTTACCTACACATCCAATAGCCTTATTTAAATGTGGTCAAACCACTTCAAAACAATTTTTCACTAATAGATACCATTTCAACTTATCTCATGTATAATTATTACGGATCTATACAGAGGATTTGTATTTGCAGAGAGCGGAAGTTGACTAGGGAATTGATACCATGCATCCTGATGATTGGTGCATGAAGGATTAGACTAATGAAGTACATCAAAGGAATAGTGACGTATATTTGGTGACAGAATGAAAAAATAATAAATGAAAAATTATTGTCAATCATTTGGACTATGAAATAATTGTCTGCAGGTAATGTTGCAGTTTCTGCGCTCCCACGGGTGTCTTGACATTGACCCTCTGGGCTGGCCAATTGAGGTTACACTAAAGTTCTTCAGTTTAATAGATAAATAAATAAATAGTTTTATTTTTAACGATTAAACAAATTCAGCCACGTTAATGATATTTTCATGAAAATAACCATAAACTAAATTTTGTAGGAAGAAAATTAAGCTGAGTAATGAGCGACTTTGAATTATTTCCTTTTTCGGAGAGAGTTAATAAATTAAGAGGGGTGAATATATGTACTCTCTATTGTCCAAAAAAAAAAAAGAATATATGTACTCTCACTTTAATCTCTTATATAATATTGGATCCTTTAACATGAATGTGTCTGTTTCTCTTTAATATAAATCATCATGTGATATTAAAGAAATAAACAGATCCAAATTTATTATAATAATTAGAAAAGTATTATTTAAAATGGTATTAATGAGTAAAAAATAAAAAGTGAGCGAAAGTTTTTTTTTTTTTTTGGCAATAACTCACACATACCCATTATGTGTTTTTACAGAGGATTTGAATTTACACCCTCACATTTAATAGAACCTTAAGGGAGGTGTTTGAAAGAATATTCCAAGTGTTTGCTATTTCATTTGAAAAATATAACAATATAACCATTAGGATATATGGTAAGAGATATTGTAAATAAAGGATCTTGACCAATAATCATGGGCCATATCTATATAATTATATATTTTCAAAAATCTTTCAACCTTTATGTTAAGATCTGTGATTGTGATATCATTTGGGTCATTTTCGGATGGAATGGAAGGATGTGATAAGTTGATATTGATCATCAGAGTCAATCGTTCACATCACTAATCAATTTATTAATGTGCAATTTAATCAACTGATTAACGAGCCTTGATGGCCAATTAAAAACTTAATTAATTGGCATTCATCATCAGCGGAAGGATGACTGATTAACAGTTGGATTATGACTAATTTGATGGCAAAAAAAAATTATGATTTATTTTCTGAAAAGACAAATTCATAGAGCCTTAAATCAGAGCCTACTAGCTAGTTTTGAACTGGTTCTTAATTATCGTTCCATTATTTCGGAACAGAAGGAATACAAAATAAATGAATTAATGAAGAAATGATTAAATTATGCATATGATTTGAGATGACTTATACTATTATATTCATGATTTATAAATAGTGTAATTCATATAGATTTTATATTATTTAGTATATGGATAGTAGATTGTACTATATATGTTAAAATATAGCAATAGATCAGAGATGATATTTTTTAAAACTGCACTAGCTAGGCACATTTGTTCATATGTTGCTCTAAGTTTATGAAAAGTTACTGCATAATGTATAGCTTTAATGAACATTACAATTTGCTTAATCAAACTTATATATTACATATTAGACATTGATACATATCATTATTAATTATAGGCGTAGAAGTGGCCATATTGTTATAAACTAAGTACTTTAATTTTTTTATGCATTGCATGATAAGTTGGACCTTTTAATTATATTTTATGAATATAAATAGTGTAGTTTGATGAAAAAATCATACTACTTCCAGTTTCATTTATAGTGTAAATTGTACTACAAACTAGTTTTTATATTAAGGACTGAAGGTAATATTATATTATATATATATATATATATATATATATATATATTGTATCAATATTAGTAACTCTGTTTATTTGATAATTATTGTTGGAAATTGAGAAGATTGATCCAAGTTTTAATTTTGCAGAGTTCCCAAATGTTGAAATCTTCAATCTGAAAAGGAAAGAAGAGAGAGCTAGCAATCACAGATGAAATGAAAGGCTAACAACATTGATTGGTGAGACTGAGAGGTTTATCTAACACTGCAAGTGGGTTTATGACTTTTTGGAGTTTAACATTTGGCCTTTTCTTATTACATTGTCATATAAATCTATTCTGTCAATAATAGAGACCAATTTGCTCTTGACTTTAAAAATCCAAGTTAAAAAATAATTGAATTTAAACACCGACTCATCACTTCACATTGCCATATAGCCATGATCTTCTTCATATGCTTTGGATATTTCGTAAATCCAGAACATAAAAATAGATATATGAGGATGCAAACACACCAAGCAAATTAGTTTATATTTACAGGATATGTATAGAAATAGTTTGATTATTCAAAATTAGCTTATATTAGATGCTTTGCATGTGTACGTAGATGATGCTAAGGTAGTTTCAATTATTAATAACTAGAAGTATGAATGATTGAACTCAAAAGTGAAAGACAACTAAATCCCAACTTTGAACAAATAATTGTTGAATCTTCTGATGATTATTTTTGTTATGTTATTTGATATATTTATATATTAACAGTCAAAGAAAAGAAAAGCAAATTAGGGATACATAACCTGTGAGACATGATTTACATAATATTTATTGTATTCCCAGAATACTCATTCGGCATAAACTTGAGAATTTTACGAAGTTACTGAAAATATTGATCTTATTATCACATCCTTAATTAATTTTACTATAGTCTTAAGCCTTTCAAAATTTAGCTACTTGTTGTTGTGGTCTCGAATATATAAGACCCCACAAGTGGTGTGCTTTCTTTGATTAATGGAATTGTTAATGTATAGTATCCAAAGGCGGTGACCGTGCGTTGCACCGTGTGGTAGGGATCAAAGTGCTAATAATTTACTTACAAAGATCCAAACACAAAATTCTGCTTAAATAAGAGGTGGGGTGATCAAAGAAGCAAAAATTACTATATCTATCCTATGTGAGTGTTTTGCTAATTGGTGTTATTACGTTGTAGTTATCACCTCTCTATAAACATGAGTTATAACTTGCCAGTCCCTATAAAACATAAGTCTGGCCTCATCCACTATATCTTTAAATACAAGTTCCTATCCCAATCCTATATGAGTTATGATTTTGCGATAGGGCCGGTTATACTTTATATTTTTCTGAAATTTTAATTTACATTTATTGTTTTTACTACCAATTAATTACCTATTCCTCTAATATCTTTTCTCACTCATTTCCACCCTCTCACTCACTCTCTCCATAAGCAGAGATATATTTGAGATAAAATACATTTTTTTTACATATTTATTGCCTTCAACCAATTTAACCAACTTTTTGGCATGCGTAATTTGGTTATTGATTTGTAGCTTATATAGAAGACAAGAGGGAGTAATAAAAGTGTAGTAGAGTGCTAGCTAGTAAAGATTAGTTTGGTTCATAAGAATTTGGTTTGTAATCCATTGTGGTTTCAAATAGTTAGCCCTAACTAATGAATTATCTATAAGTATTTTTGTAAATGCTTTTTGAACTAAAAAAAAATATTTTAAGTCTTGAGACTTAATTTACCTAAACTTATTTATATTCACAAAAAGATAAGTAGTAGAGTATAAACAATAAGAATTCAATTTTTTTCCTGCTCTTTTTTGTTTAAAAGAGCTTTCACCTTGTTAACTAGTCCAAGCATGTCAAGATTAATATGAAAGAGCATTATTTTCCATAAATGAGTAATGAAAGTCAACAGTTTCTTTTAAAACAAAATTTATGACCCTTCAAAAATATATTGAATTGAAGGCTATCGTTTGGACATTCTTCCTAGCTTTAATTTCAAATGATCAAATAATTAACAAGTCTGCGCTTTCATAAATTAACATGGATATATAATAACATTATTTATAAACCACAAGCAATATATATAACTCATTTTTCATGGAATGTACGAACCCACGTTTTGCTTTTTCCTTGAATCTTCCATGTTACCTAAAAATATACCTAGATGCTAGATCTGGAAGAACCGACTCATTTTTGTCCCCACCTTGAGCTGCACATATATATAAGTACTCACCAAACGATTTTAATTTGGTGAAGTGTTTTTGTCAAACATCATAATCAAGCTTTCTCACTTTGGGGCCACACCTCTATATCCAAATCAATCTCAATCCAACATCACGTACATGTAAGTGAGCTAGAGCTAGCTTAGAGTAGCTGGCTAGATTTCGTTTTGCGATTTTGTGAACCATATCTTCAAATAATTAACTAACACCTACTCCAATTATTTTGAAAAGTCACCACCTTGAGGTTAATTAATTAACAACAAGATCTTATATCATTGGATTGATTTGTTTACTTCCTTAATTATTTTATGATCCCACATCCTCAGCAACTCCATCGATCTACATATATACTCTTCGAAATTAATTAAATCTTACTATTATCCATAATGAAGCTCCATGGAGTTTTATGTGGGGATTATTAATCAATGTCTTTTCTGAGAGATCATACTTAATTATAATCTAATCGATGTGAGATCTGATGATGACACAGTTGAAAAATCACACCTTTTTATTTTTCTTCTTTTCAAAGGCCACACGTACGAACGGGCTCCTAAGAGGAAGCAACAGCATGTGTCACTTTCGCATGCATTATCTTTTGGAGTCTTCAATCTTTCTTTTTTGGGGTTTACGTGGGTCTCTTTGATTCTCGAGTCCTTATTGCCCGATTAGATGTTGAAATCATCCCAATTTCAAGGGGTTCGTACGTGTGCAATTAAAGACATTCTTGCATGTTTATATTTTAATTATATTATATATAGATTACCATTTTAGTTGAATTAATTATGAGTTCTTGATGTGTATGAAATGTTGGGACTACTACCATCATTCATCAAGTTATATTTATTTAAAAATTACTTGAAAAGTTTGAAGAAGGTTAAGTTAGATTCACTAGTCTAGAGTATTTTTGGTAGCACTCATTATTCTAAACTAATTTGTGATATTTTAACATTCTAAAGTATTTTTTTAAATAACGTTTAGTATCCTAAAATATAATTTCAATAATTTTTTTTATATATCTAATGCTCTAAAGTATTTTTTTAACAGCATTTAGTATCTTAAGTCTTAAGTTTATTATGCTTATTATTACTAAAAAAATACTTTAATGACGTAATTGCACCAAATTTTAATGTGTTTAATACTCTCAAAAACCATGATGTTGGGGAAAAAAACCCCAAACATTTTGGCATGAGCCTTTTACAAGGAAACCGTGGTTCTTTATAAGCCAGTTTTTTCTTTTTGTTTTTTTTTTCAAAAAGCTACCATTGTTTAAGGTCACTGTTATCACTTATTTCTAAAAGCTATTTTTAAAAAACTAGTCCGAACACATCTTAAAATATTAAGTATTTATTTAAAATAACGATTAGAGTCTTTAAAACAGTTTTTAATTATAATTTACGGTATATAAGATAAATATAAAAAAAAAATTTATCTTGATTTAAGTAAAAAATACTTATAAACTTTATGTAAACTAATCCAAACATACTTTTAAGTTTCACTTTTTAAAAAAAACGTTAGAGTGATGAATTAACTAGAAATTTGTATTAAATATTTTTTGAAAACTATTGAGGAGGTTAGAGATAGTACAGAAATCCAGAATGGTTGAAAAAGAACATGGCTGAGAGGAAAGAGAGGGGTCACCGTCAAATGTACAACGAGCAAGTCGGAAAAGTTTTCATAGTCATTTTTCAAACTCAAGTACAAACATCTGATCAATCTCATTAATGCTCTTTTCCAATCTGTAACTTCATTTCATTCATTATCTCTCCTTCCATCACATTCTTATGGGTGTTCCCCACCACTTCATCTTCATTACAGCTGCTCTCTCTCTCTCTCTCTCTCTCTCTCTCTCTCTCTCTCTCTCTCTATATATATATATATATATATATATATATATATATATATATAACCAATAATTAATTTCCAATTGTCTTTGACAATTTGCTTTTCATACATTATTTGACTAATTAGTTATACAAAATCTTAAAAACAAGTTATCTTAAGAATAGCTTATGAGTAATATGTGTATCAGAGCTTATGAGTAATATAGTTTATTGTGAATCACTACATCCGATCCTTTTTATAAGTTTTTTTTTTATTTTTAATGTTTAAAATGAACCGATGATTGAGATTAGTTAAAAATAATAAATGTATTAAAAGTATCATATTTTTTTCAAATATACCCCTATTTATGAAAAAAACATGGGAGAGAGAATGAGTAATAAATATGAGAGAGTACTAGTACTCCATCCGATCCTATTTATAAACAACTTTCTCTCTTATGAGGTTGGTCCCTCTTATAAGCAGCTTTCATTTTGTGTCTGAAAATGTAAGCTCATTTTTTCTTATTTTACCCTTATTAAATGCATATTATTTATAATTAATTATTACTACACCAAGAGTTATACTCAGGAGAGAGAGATAACTCACTAGGTGAATGAAGTCAACAAAGCATTGAGAAAATATATTTTATTATCTCGCTTACTTTTTATACATTCTTTCTCTATTTTCATAAATAGGGGTATATATGGAAAAAAATATGGCATTTTTAACACACTTGTTGCTTTTAACTACTAATTTATTTTGCACAATTAATTAAGGAGAAAATTGCTTATAAATAAGACCGGAGGGAGTATACAATATGAAAGAGAATGTATAACATATGAGTAGATGAAAGAAAATTAGTGGTGGTTGGGAGATAATAAATATAAAGATATGCATTTAATAGAGTAGAAAAGGAAAAAATAGTTTGACTTTTGTGACAAGAAGAGAAAGTTACTTATAAAAAGGATCAACACCAAGAGAAAGAAAGTTAGTTATAAAAAGCATGGAGTATTATTTATTGATGTGAGTGCTAATTTGTTTTATTTTAAGAACTAATTGTTTTAATTTGCACCTTTCTTTTGTTAATTTTTAGACTTTTTGTGTGTGTTTTCTTTAAAACAAAAAGAATCTAAATCTCTTCTAAAGAGATTGGAGAGAAAAAATTCTAAATATCTGTGTAATTTTTAATATTGATGCACCTTTCATGTGTAAATATACAAGATGTAGATATTGATTAAAATTTTGAATTTCAAGTAAACTTTACTCGTTTATAAAAATATAAATTATATTACAACATTATATTGAAAATTACACAAATCTCTTTTGAATATGTTAAAAATTAAAATACATATAAATTCTATTTACTCTTAAAATCGAATTTTTCTAAATCATTCCTAAAAATCAAGAGAAGATCACTACAGTGATGACTGGCCAGCATGAACTTTGTACTCTCTCTATTCTTCCTACTTGTTTATTCAATTCCTTTCCGTTTTCTTCTCTTGTATTCTTCTTTCCTTTGCGTTTCTTTTTTTTTTTTTTTTCATTTTTTCTGTTTTCTATGCAGTCTAATAAAGGAAAGAGAAGAGAAGACCAGCAGAAGAGGGCAAAAGAGAAGTCTGGTGGAGAACTATGCATTTGATTCTTAATTAAACAGAAAAGAATAATTCAGAACAAACTAAACCGAAACACAGAACTTAATGAAACAACTTACATGAATTGATAATATGATATGCTAGTGATATTAATATTGATACACCAGTGATAAATCTAATTAATTTGACAATTACTATCTAATTAAGTGACTTTAACAAGAGGAGAGTGAGGAATTGGTGAATGTGGAGACATAATGTGAGTACTGTGAGGTGACATAACCCAACTCTCATCAAATCTGTTCGATGATGATGAAGAGCTAATAATCCTCAGGCCATTAATGCTTCTTTGCCTTCGTTTGATCACATTCTTTGCTTTCTCTGCTTCTTTCCCCACAAATGCTTTGATCCTTCTAAGCGCTACTTTTACTGTTTCAACATCCATATTAGCGAAGCAAACCCTAAACCACCCAGCTTCGCTGCAACTAAAAGATGATCCAGGAGATATATTCAGCTTCACTTCGTTCACTATTACACTCCATAGCTTCATTTCTCCTTCAACTGTTTGTTCTTTCAACAAGCTCCTCAGGTTCATCCAACAGAACAGGCCCGCGTTGCTTGGGAGGCAAGTAACTCCCATCTTCTCGAGCCCCTCTGTGAACAAACTATGCCTCTTAGCCAACCTTCTTGAGCTCTCTGCAAGAAACTTATCGACAAAATCATCATCTGAGAGCATAGAAGCCAACATGTGTTGGGTCTGAGAGGAGACTAATCCGAAGCTTGACATTTTTCGAGCACAACTCACAACGTCGTCGTTGTATGAATAAACAATCCCAACCCTAAAGCCAGGGAAGCCCATGTCCTTTGAGAGGCTATAGACTATGTGAATGAGATCTTTGTTGCAGAAGTCCATGTCTTGGATGATCTCAGAGACGCTCACAAAGCTTGGTTTGCTGAAGACAGTGGCTGCATAGATTTCATCACACACTAAATGGATGTTCTTTTGATTGATGAAGGTTACGAGGCTTTTCATCGTATCTCTGTCTAAGGTTGTGCCTAGAGGGTTTGATGGGTTGGTTATGAGCAAGCCCTTAACGTTAAGGTTGTCTTGTTGAGCTTTATTGTAGGCTGTTTCAAGAGCTTCTCTTGTTATTTGGAAGTTGTTGGAGCTCTCAGTGTGGACAGGGACTATTTGAACTCCAGTTCTCCAACACAAGTCACGCGCATATCTGAAATAATAGAATTTGAAATATATGAGTGAATATTTACCAATGAACATATATATTGGAATTAGATGATTAAGCTTGTCACAAGTGTCATATTATATGTAAAGGGGTAATGTTTAGACAATTTAATTAGATTAATAATTGAAAAAGGTCATTGATTGAGCTTTCCATAGTTCCAAAGGTCATCAGTTGCAAGCAGGGTCCACAAAGATTTGCTTAATTCGGTGTTCTAATTAATTCATTGAATCAATTCCTATTTTGAAAATATCTTTTTGACCAATTTGACGTCTTGATAGACCGTGAGTTGACGGAGTTCCGTAGATGTGAAATTAGTAGTCACATGAAGAGCTTTTTACGGTCACAAATTGAATATAAATAATATGGTTTAGGAGAAAGATTAGAAAAAAATAAAACAAATATGAAGAAAGACAATGAATCATATAGATAAAAGGAGTATTATTTTTGGTTACTCATCAAATATATATATTAACTATAAACGCAAGTATTTTTGCTTCTAGTTTTTTCTTTTTCCCGGCTTAATTAGGTAAATGGGAGGGAAGATACATTGAATGTGAATGAAGAAGAAATATGAGAGAGGGTTACATACGCCGGATAGTAAGGAGTGGGAATGAGAAAAGCGTCTCCAGGATCAGCCAAACAGAACATTATGACCTCATTGGCTCCGGTGGCCCCACCACTCATCACCACCCTTTCTTCATCGAACTTCACCCTCCCTCCTCTCACTTTTGACATAAAATTTGCCATTCCCTGCAAAAAAAAAAAAAAAAACATCACAGTAAATTAGTTGAAGTTCCCTGTGTTACGTAACGGAGAGAGTGTGTGTGTATAGAGAGAGAGACTCACACACAAATATGTACCTTTCTGAACTTGGGAAGGCCATGATAGTCCTGAAAGATGGCAACATCTCTGAAGTGGTGAAGTCCTTGAGGAGTGCAAATGGAAGTCTCTGGATGATTCTTCATCCACTCTTGTATCAGATCAAAACACAGCTGAGACGAAACAAAAAGAAAATGAGTCAAACAACATATCAAACACCTTGTAATCATACATGTATAAGTGATATAATATCTGAACTATGTGTATATACCTGATTTTCAGCAAGACCCATCTGGATAACGCCGTGACGATTGTTTGTAGGGTGAAATGGGTCTCTATCATAAGCCTTCCATCCATCAAAATACGCAGAGTTCTCTCCATGTTTGTCGTTCACCGCCATCCTTGAAAGAAGCCGACGGCTCTGATCATTTCCCAAACCCATATCTTTCAGTGTTAATTTGAAGAAGAAGAAGAAGAAGAACAAGACAGGTGAAAGATCACTGTGTTGTGTGTTATTAAGGAGCGGGGAAAGAGATTGAAGAGAAGATTATAGAGAAGTGGTTGGTTGTTGAGATGAATTGAAGAATGAAAGAGGGTGGGAATTTATAGGCAGAGGAGAGACCCATATATGGTAAAGTCTACTTTGAAGTTACAAGCCTTTCTATGCCGACCCTTCAAGGAAATAGAAATTAAATGACCAAATCACTGAATTTCTTGTGCTTGTTGCATGATATGTTTGAGTTTGACTTTAGCTAGTCCAAATTAAAGATGTGTGTGTTTTAATTCTTATGTACATATTAGAGGTTTTAATTTTCTTTTCTTAAAATTAACATATTTGAAATAAGCCCAACGAGTAAAACAACAGGACATCGTGGTGACTTTTCTAATTTCCATGTGTGTGAAAAAAAAAATATTCGGAAACTTTTTACAGGAAAACGTTGGTCGGAAGCTACATAGAAATGATTGATTCAAAGACTAATTACAACTCTAATGCAATATTAGTCTACTTTAATCAAGCGCCAAAACAAGATACGAATACAAAGTAAAGCAATAGTTGTCATTTTAGAGATGATAAGCATAAAAATACAAGCATCGTAAACATGTAAAATTGGGAAAATGACTTAAAAATACATTGGAAGCAAATTAATTGCTAATTGGTACCACACATGCAAACAAGCATCCGTCATGTACAATAGAGTTTCCCTTGTGTGCAACCATCTTCCTTGTGTGCAAAAAGCTTCCATACAAAAGTGCAAACATCTTCCGTTCATGTGCAACATATCACCCATCGTGTGTAATGATAGCATCCATCAATTAATTTGCCCCTGTTGAAGTGAAGTTCCACATCGGTGGGTTGAGGATGTGAGGAGGATTCTCTGGGCTATAAAAGAAGAGCCTCTCATTCCTTCCACATCATCCTTTCAAATAGTCTCATAATACATTTGTATCTTCTCATCTCTTGTAGTATTTTACTTGTAAATTAATTTCTCATTATTAGTTTACATGGTATCAGAGCCTGGTTCTATCTAAGTATGCTATGTAGTTGTAGTATAGTCTGAACTTCCACATTAGAAAAGAATTATCTCAGGCATCTGCATCAGTAGTTACTGTTCATCAGGCTGTTCATTGGTACTGTTCAGAGTACTGTTTAGAGACTATCCATCGGTATTGTTAATAGGGACTATTTGTGTATTTGTTCATAGATACTGTTCATCCGCAGAGGTACTATTCATCCGACATGAATTTCCAAATTCCGGCAAAGGTATTGTTCTTAGCACTGTTTATCCCCTGCACTGTTAATTGTGGTACGGTCAGGTACTGTTCATCCGGCAGGAATTTCTAGATTCTGGCAAGGGTATTGTTCTTAGCACTGTTCATCCCCCGCACTGTTAATCGTGGTACAATCAATGATTTTTGCTCTGTTTCTTGGGTCTTTCTTCTATTCAAAGGTGTTTACCTTTGGTGGTTGCTGTTACATTTTGTTAGAGGATCTAGAGGTCCTCGTTTACTCTGTTTGTGGCATTTTAGAATTTGTGATACTTAATGATTTCATTGAAATATTTTTCTCTTTGCTTATTGGTTAATTTTATATGGCTGAATCAAAGACCTATGATATATTGCCTATGTCTACTAAGATTACTGATTCCAAATTAAACTGGACAAACTATAATGGTTGGAACAAGACTGTTAAGATTTATCTTTTGGTAATTGAGAAGGAAAGCCATTTAACCCAAGACCCTCTTTCTGGTGATGATGACAAAAGTTTGGCTTGGTCTAGAGCAGATGCTCAACTATTTTTTTTTCAATTTCGGAACTCTATTGAACCACAGATTCTGTCTTCTGTCAATCACTGCAACACTGTGAAAGAAATTATGAATTATCTTGAATTTATATTTTCTGGTAAAGGGAATTTCACTCAGACTCATGAAGTCTGTAAGGGATTCTATCGCTCTCAACAGCAGGGCCGTCCATTGAAAGATTTTTTCTTGGACTTTAAGCAGTTATATGAAGAAATGAAGGTCCTTATGTTTCTACAAGCGGATCTTCAGACCCGTATCAAGAATCTGGAGTTTCAGGTTATCATTAGTTTTCTTGAAGCTCTTGACCCATCTTATGACACTATCTGGTCTTAGATTCTGTCTAGTCAGGAGCTTTCATCTCTTGAAGATGTATTATCACGGGTTCTTCGAGCTGATAGTCTGGTTCATCCATCAACCGATTTGTCTGCTAGTGCTTTGGCTGGATGTGACCCCTATGAAAACAAGAATTATGGCCCCAAACGGGACACTAATACTTCGCATGTAAATTCTAGCAGTATTATCTGCAACTATTGTAAGGAACCTGGTCACATTAAGCGAAATTGTCAAAAATTTCAGAATAAACAGCAACTTGATCAGCAACGTGGTCTTACCCATATTGCCCAGGCAACTACTCAGTCTGATTCTGGTTCATTATCTACAGGGGCCGTAGCTACAAGTACTTTGTCATCTAGTCTTGCTACTACCTCCACGAAGTGGGTTATTGATTCTGGTGCTACCGATCATATGACATATAATTATCATTTATTTTCATCGTATGCCCCCTATACCAACCCATCCTCCATATTTTTCGCCAACGGTTCCCCAATCCGTGTACTTGGATTAGGCACTGTTCAACCAACTACATCCAAAATTCTCTATCTCCTGTTCTTAATGTACCCGATCTTATGTTTAATCTCCTGTCTCCCAGTAAACTAATTCATCCTTTGAACTGTTTTATCTCACTATTTCCTAACCATTTTTTAATTCATGATCTTTCGACGAAGCAGATCATTGGTAGAGGTTATAAATCTGGTAGGCATTACATCCTTGATGATTAGGTGCCACGTTTTATTGCATGTTCTGGTGAGTCATCTCCCTTTGCAGTTCATTGTTGTCTAGGTCATGTATCACTTTCGTCCCTCAAAAGGATGTATCCTCAGTTTTCTTCTGTATTTGCTTTAGATTGTGAGTCATGTCAGTTTGCCAAACACCATTGTATTTATTTGGCACCTTGAGTCAATAAATGAGCTGCTTCCCCCTTTGAATTAGTTCATTCTGATGTTTGGGGTCCTTGTTTCGTTTTGTTTCAGACTGGTTATTGATATTTTGTAACTTTTGTTGATGATTTTTCCCGAGCCACTTGACTTTACTTAATAAAACAATGTTCTGAATTGTTTATGCATTTTTGTAATTTCTGTGCTGAAATTCAAACTCAGTTTAATACTCCTGTGAAAATTCTTCGAAGTGATAATGCGAAAGAGTATTTTTCTGCCACATTCATCGATTATATGCATAGTCATGACATTCTTCACCAATCTTCCTGTGTTGATACACTTGTTCAAAATGGTATTGCTGAAAGAAAGAACCGCCATCTCTTAGAAACTGCCCGAGCTCTCATGTTTCACTCCTGTGTTCCTAAATCTTTTTGGACTGATGCCGTGTCTACTGCTTGTTTCCTCATCAATAGCATGCCTTCGGCTATCCTTAGTGGGGATGCTTCATATTTCGTTCTATTTCCTACCACTAAGTTGTTTCCTATAGACCCAAAAATATTTGGTTGTGTTTGCTTTGTTCGGGATGTCCGTCTATGTGTCAATAAACTTGATCCAAAATCTTTGAAATGTGTCTTTCTTAGTTACTCTTGAATTTAAAAAGGTTATCGGTGTTACTCTCCTGATCTTCGTCGTTATCTTGTGTCTACTGATGTGACCTTTCATGAATCATCTCCTTTCTTCGAGTCTTCAGTAACATTTGAGTCTCCCCCTATCATTGATGAACTTAATGATGTCCTTTTTTATTGTGTCCCTATCTCACCAGTACAATCTGTTGTTCCGGAACTTGATATCATCAATGATGTTGATGTTGCTCATATTCTGCCTTCACCAGTGATTGCTTCACCTACGGATTCCGTTCCTGACTCTATGGTTCCTGATCTTGGTTCCCCTAATCCTACTATTCTTGTCCATGACCCATTTGTGTATGATTCTGCTATTGACCTATCAGATGACCTCCCTATTGCCCTCCGAAAAGGTACTCATCCTTATTGCCCTCCTAAAAGATATACTGATTGTACCTATCATATCTACTCCTTTGTGTCCTATCAGCATTTATCTCCTGTTTCATCTTCCCTTGTGGCTACCCTTGAGTCCATCTCCACCGCTACCACCCTTCACCAAGCCTTGACTCATCCTGGTTGGTGTGCAGCGATGGAAGAAGAAAAGATGACCCTTGAAAAAGCTGGTACCTGGACTCTTATTGATCTACCTTCTGGGAAAGCCATTGGATGTAAATGGGTATTTTCTATTAAGACTAAAGCTGATGGTTCATTGGAACGGTTGAAAGCTCGACTTGTTGCCAAAGGGTATGCCCAAACTTATGGAATTGATTATTCTGAGACTTTTTCACCTGTGGCTAAGCTTACTTGAGTTCATCTTCTTTCCTCTCTGACTGCTACCTATCATTGAGATTTGCATCAGTTGGATGTTAAGAATGCCTTCTTAAATGGTGACCTTCTTGAGGAAGTTTATATGGAGCAACCACCTAGGTTCATTACTCAGGAGGAGTCTAGGAAAGTTTGTTACCTCCAAAAGTCGTTATATAGCCTTAAGCAAAGTCCCCGTGCATGGTTTGATAGATTTTGTGGTGTGGTCAAGAAGTTTGGGTTAAGCCAAAGCAAGTGTGATCACTTTGTATTCTACCAACAGTCCAATGCAGGCATGATTCTTCTAGTAGTGTATGTTGATGATATTGTGATTACTGGAAGTAACATCTTTGGAATCTCAGAACTTAAAATTTTCCTTAACTCTCACTTCCAAACAAAAGACTTGGGACCATTAAAGTACTTTCTTGGTATTGAGATTTTGAGAAGCAAGAATGACATCATTTTGATTCAGAGGAAATATGTTCTCAATCTCTTAAAGGAGACTGGAAAGTTTGGAGCTACATCAAGCAGCATTCCCATTATTTCGAATCCGTTTTTGGATCTTAATGATAGCATGTTTGATGAACTTCCTGATAACTTGAAGAAGAAGATTGATCCAGAGAAACTGAAGCCGTTTGCATCTCCTGAGAGATATATAAGACTAATTGGGAAGCTGAATTATTTGACAGTAACTTGTCCTGATATAACCTTCTCGGTCAGTGTACTTAGCCAATTCATGGCATCCCAACAGTGACACAGTTGGAAGCCTTAGAGCATATCTTGCACTATTTGAAAGGTTCCATAGGTCGTTGCATTCTCTATACATATTATGGGCACACTAAAGTTGAGTGCTTCTGTGATGCGGATTTTGTAGAATCTAAGACCACAAGACGATCCACTATAGGTTATTATGTGTTTGTTGATGGAAATTTGATATCATGGAGAAGTAAAAAGCAAGGTGTTGTGTCAAAATCAAGTGCAGAAGCAGAATACAGAGCCATGTCACAATCAGTATAAGAGATTGTGTGGGTATTTCAAATAAAGGAAATTAGCATCACTACGACATTAACTGCGAAACTATGGTGTGACAATAAAGCAGCACTTCATATAGCATCGAACTCTGTGTTCCATGAGCGTACGAAGCATATTGAGATCGAATGTCACTTTATTCGTGACAAGATCAAAGATAATGTTGTATCTACATGGCACATGTGATCAAACGATCAACTAGCAGATCTTATGACAAAAGCCATAAATGGGACACGAGTTGAGTATCTTTGTAACAAGTTGGGCATGATCAATATATATGCTCCAACTTGAGGGGGAGTATTGAAGTGAAGTCCCACAGCAGTGGATTGAGGATGTGAGGAGGGCTCCTTAGGCTATAAAAGAAGAGTCACTCCTCCCTTCTAAATCATCCCTTCAAATAGTCTCATAAGACATTTGTATTTTCTCATCTCTTATAGTATTTCACTTGTAAATTAATTTCTCTTTATTAGTTTACAGCATCCAAGGTAGTTTTAAGTAATTCTCCCTATAAAATATGATCAGAGTTTTTGGTTTGGTAGTACATGAAAACATGCACATGATTAATTAGATACACTCAAGTATTTAAGGAATGAATATGGAGGTAAAATGAGAAAGGAAGAGTTGAAAACATTAAAAATCATCCCTTATTTTAGAGTCAACAGTATCCAAAAGATTAGTAATCAAACTCGGTAGATACCTTACATAACCAAAGTCGGGTCATAGTATGAGTCAAATGCGCACCACTGGGCTTCGTGTTACCGTACGAGGAATACACCCCAACCTTACCTTAGCCTCATGGGGCGGCTACTTAAAAGATGTGGCCCCACGCACTAATTTTTTTTCTGGTCGCTCATTAATTCCACCAAACTTAATTTTTGTCTAATATTATTACCCCCTCCGCGGCTTGTCATTATAAAATACTAAGTACTTTACTTTCTAAGTGATATTGTGTTTATTATAATATGGCCCTAATATTATCTCTATTTAAAGTTTAATGTGAATTTTCTTTTTTCTGCTTCTTAACAATATTACTTTATAATTTTAAATATGAGAAAATTTATAAAATTTTTAATTTTATTTTCAAATATATTTAATGACTTAACTATCTCTCATTAGTTTTAATGAAGTGTTTGGAGGTACTTTATAATAGAGATAAGAGGGAGTACACATCCAAATCCATGCTGCAGTGTTTTATGAACTCGAACCATAAATTTAAAAGCAAATATACACCTCTTTATGTGACACAACTTTGGAGAATCATTTAATTTGTTTTTATTTACTTAGACGAATTAT
This sequence comes from Albizia julibrissin, assembly GCA_037074505.1. Classification (NCBI taxonomy): domain Eukaryota; kingdom Viridiplantae; phylum Streptophyta; class Magnoliopsida; order Fabales; family Fabaceae; genus Albizia; species Albizia julibrissin. The sequence goes on along the minus strand of CM073487.1, from coordinate 1,929,810 downwards.
AAAATCTAAAGAGAGTAGTGTATTTAATTTTTTTTCAGTGTGCCCTTATAAATGTATGAATGACTTTATTTCTATAATAGAATGACGTATTGGATAGGAAGACACGTGGCAGGCATGCACATCAGCACATGGGATGGAAGACTTCCCATGTTGTTGGGGGAGAGGGACGCGTATGTATGTCTTTGATGGTATAGTATTCATATTTAGGAAAGAGATCCCATTACTTTCTTTTTTTAAAAAAAAAAACAGAATTTGAAAAAGGCTTGGGGGGTTTCGAGTTGGGTAAATACCGAATACTGAAGAGGGCTATGATTAGGTACAGCACAAAAAGGCAGATACATATACATACACATATAATAGTACTCCACGTGTTAGGTTTTTCCCAATCTCACACGCTCCGCGTATGTACCGCTAAAACCCGCACACGTTAAAAACATGAATTCAATTTGCCTACCCTTCATATCCTCACTTTATAATTAAAGTCCTTCATTATCGCTTACTTCTTCTAATACTACTTCATTTCATATATCTTTAATTGAAGGGCAATTTTATTTCATAAGTTGTTAATGAAGGGTAATTTTTTTTGAAAGTGTAAAAAAGAGAACAATTTTGTTTTAGTTGTTATCTCAGTTAATTTTAATTGTTAATTGACCAAATATGTGAAGCTGTAGTCCAAATACCATTAACGTCATTTTTATTAAGATATAAATATGTCTTAACAGTTTTCAATTTAACTTTAAAAAAATATAAAGCAGAAGACATGGATTTCTGGGACAAATTTGCACCTTAATAAAAATAATGTGAATAATATGAGAATCATCAGTTCACCATATTTTATCAACTAATAGTCAAATTTAACTAGAATAACAATCAGAGTAAAATTGCTTCTTTTTTTGTACTTCTAGGGAAAATTTCCCTCCCAAACAAGATTGTCCATCACTGACAACTTTCGAAGCAAAATTGCCCTTTAATCTTTTTTATATAATGATAACAAATAAATAATTTAACTAATTTGTTTATCATTGTTTTGGTTAATAATTAATTATATTTTATATTTTGGATCGGATAAACTACTATTTATAAATATTTTATAGAATCTAGTCCCCTTTTTGTAAAAAAGAAAAAACAAATCTAGAAATAAAAAATGGAAAAATTTTAAATAAATACCATTTGAATTTGAAAAATCCCAAAAGGACTGTTAATATATGTAAAAGACAAATAGGTCTCAAGGGATTAATTTAAAATTTTGAAATGTTGTACGTTTAACAAAATGTCCCTCAATTTTTTTTTAAAAAGTACAACCCTCACTCGTGCTGGCTCCAACGGCCAGCACCACCCGGCCGGTGAGACTCTGGCGCTGGAGCTCCGATGACAAATTGAGTAATGAGATTGACTACTTGAGTTCTTTAAACCCTATCAAACGTCGTTGATAAGTTAAATAAAGGCAATGATAACTTTAGTGTAGCCATTAATAACATCGGGAATACAATTTGTCAATCGTTTTACTTAAGTTACCATTGCCTTTATTCAACTTGTTAACAACACCGAATAAGATTTATGGAGTTCATCAAGTAATCATTCCTATTACTCAACTTGTCACTGGAGCTCCAGCCACCGAAGTCCTACTGGCAGGGTTGGGCCAGCCGCTGGAGAGGGTTCTTTTTTTTAAAAAAAAAAATTGAGAGTCATTTTGGTAAAAGCGCAACATTTCAAATTTCGGAATAGTTTTTTAAAGTTTATTTAGTTTCTTAAAGCTTATTTATCATTTCTATGTGTTAACATATTTTTTAGCATTTTTAAAATTTAAATGGTATTTATTTATAGTTTTTCCCATAAAAGGGAAATTGTATTGGCCACAATAAAATATCTAGAAATGATTAAACGAATAATAATTGTATGCAGAAGCAGAACCCAAGAAGATGCATTACTGATTATGTTCTAAGTATCCTTTCTAGAGAAAAATGATAGTACAATATCATGGTATAATAATACAAATACATGATGATCGTCTTATCAATTAATATATATGTGATAAAACTTATGCCGACCGAACCATAATTTTTTTTTAGTTCAAACCGAACCATAATATTCAATAGCCATATATAATATAGCTCATTGTATACATCAATGCTTGTTGATAAGCATGTCTAACTTTTTTCTTTCTGATACAAGCATTTGTAAATGTTTTCTTAATTTGTTCATGCATGCATGTTATAATTTTTTTTTTCCATATACGTGACAAACACAATTTATTTATGCGATGCAAAATTTGGACTATCTAGCTTTATACTCGGCAAGAAATGTAATTTAAGAAAAAATATTAGAAATTTTTATTATTAAATTTTGTAATCAAATAATGATAGTTGTATAATTTTTTTATTATATCACATGCTTATTTTAATTAAAAATTCATACTATTATCATTATCAATACTGCCATACAACTTATATAGCACGTTGCCCTGTTTGTAATAAGCTAATTAAACATGGACCGATCACTGAACTGGTCAGGGTATTAAGTTAAGTGTCAATGGTTAAACCAGAATCAAACTGAAACTAACCTAGAACCAAACCGGTGAGAAAATGAAGATTCAAGGGTTATTAATATAAAATTATAAAATAAAAAATAAAAAATCAATTTAAAAAAAAAAGTGACTAGGTCGATGCCCGGACCGGTTTCTCGACTAGTTCACTAGTTTTCAGGCTAAACCGGCTAGTACGGTCTGAGTTTGATCACCAAAAGGTTTGTAAGATATTAACGTGCAATATTCATTTCTCAAGTTTTCATATTATATTATATATAATCAAGGATCCAGATATATAGTTTTGCATCGTAAAATTACAACCTATCATATTATCTTCGAAATATTGTATAATTATTATATTTAGATCCAAGATATTTAAAATAATGGTACCAAGTCGAATGAAACTGACCACATTGTCACGGATTCGGAACTCTCTTTCCTTGTACCGTGCCGGCCTTAGCGTGATTAACCTCTTGATCTTATGTTAAGTCAGCCGAATCCTCAAGTTGTAGGCAAAGAAGAAGATGAAACACAAGAATACAAGTGAGATAACTCTTGGATGAGAGAACTTGAAAACTTAAATACTTTGCTTGATGATTACAAATGAGGGGGGTGAGGGGTATTTATAGGCCTCCCCTTGTTCCAGAAATTTCCCACCTCCTTAATGGACGGTGGAGATCTATTCGATCTAACGGTTTTCATTCATCCTCTAGAATATTCTATGAGAATATCTACAAAGAATATATAGATATTTACAAGGAGATTTCTAGAATATGCAAGAAAGAGATATCCCTATAATACTCTAGAATTATCTAGCGTTCTCCACATTGTTCTAGAGATATCTAGTATGCTCTAGCATCTTCTGGAGTACTCCGGTGTTGTTTGGAATTCTCTGGATCATTCTGGAGCCTCCTATCCTTCGCTAGTTGTAACATTCTCCCCCACCTATTTTAGTGACGCCCTCGTCACTAAGGCATCTTTATAGTGGTGGAGTTGATCTTCAAACTGCCAAAGATCTTCTTAAGCTTCCCATGTTGCTTCACTCTTTGGCAGTCCCTTCCACTTGATCAAGTATTGGGTACTTGGAGGTACTCCTCTTCTTCGTACAACCCTGTGATTAAGTATCTCCTCAATTTGATGATCATAAGACTTCGTCATCACAGGGGGTGCTCGTGACGATGTCCCTCGAGTAGGATCATCTTGGTCCTCATGATATGGCTTTAGCATACTAACGTGAAAGACAAGATGAATCTTCAAATTGGCAGGAAGTTCCAACTTGTATGAAATATTTCCTACCATCTTCATCACTTTATAAGGGCCCTCATATTTTTGAATGAGACCCTTGTGTACCTTCCTGAAGGCTTTAAATTGTTGGGGAAGAAGCTTTACCATTACTAAGTCCTCTACTTGGAAATCAATTGCGCGTCTTCGCTTATCCGCGAACTTCTTCATTCTCTTGGCAGCTTTGGTAAGAAACGATCTTGTCTCATCTGCTCGCTTTTGCTAAGATTTTACCATATGAAAGGCTCCAGGGCTCTTACCCTTGTAAGTGGTCGCAAGGGCATGTGGTATGATGGGTTGTTGTCCCATCACTATTTCAAATGGACTTTTGCTCTTAGCCTCGCTCCTCTGCAAGTTGTAAGAGAACTGAGCTACATCAAGCAACTTTGCCCAGTCCTTCTGATTAGCACTGAGTAAAGTCGAGGGGGACTTGATAAATAAGATCAAAGAGGGTACGACCCATGATCTTTTAGCTTCGTATAGTACTAAGAATCTGGGCTAGTCCGAGCCTAACAAGTTGGCCGGACACGGGTATTGGGCTAATCGGGTGGGGCTGTCAAAATGGCAGCTCGAGCTCGATTATAAGGGCTGGAAGACGAGCCCGGAAGCCTGATAAAAATGATGAATTTTTTACGTGGGGGTAATTATACCACAATATATAGCCCGCCAGCCCAATACAAAACTAGAAAGAATGAGATTGATGAAGAAAAAGAAGGAAGTAAAGGGAAAATGTGGGTGTAATTATACCACAATATATAGTTGTTTCTTAGTATAAACAAGAACAGTGAATCAGATTTCCCAAACTTCACGAGACAGAGTATTCCATAGATTCTCATAAAGTTACACTGAACAACAAACATATGTCATGATAGAAGCAATTATTAATATCCAAATGTGTAATGTAATACTTGCATCAGTAAATATACCGATGCAAAAAAGATATATTGATAGCCCAAAGAATTGAGTCCATGGCATATACCTCTTACATTGTCTCTAGTGCTGGACAGAGAAGGGCAAATTGAAGAGGGGAAAGGGAAATCGTCGTCAGGCTTCAGTACTTCACGATCAAAGGGTAGTCGACTACCATAGTGAAGCTCGACTATGTTGAGAGTAGAGAAAACGAGAGGAAGAGGATGAGAAGGGTTACGGTTTGTCGGTTCAATTTCAGATGGGGTACCACCAACACGCCAGTCGCCGACTCGCTGGACGATTGACCCATGAGTCGCTACTCACGAGTCGTGATTGAAGCTCCACTGACCAGAGGAGACGAGACACGAGAGGAAGAGGGAGAGGCCGAGAGGGTTAGGGTTCGGTGGTGTGAGTGTCGAGTGTGTCTGTGACTGTGGTTGAGCATGAGAGAAGAGAAATAGACTAGGAGAGAACTGATCAGCTAAACTTTGGCTCTGAGTCTTTATCTCTGACAAAATGGCAAATTTCTTTTAAACTAATCGGGCTAACCCGTTTAGCCCACGGGTTAACCCGATTACCTCGCAGGTTAAACGGGTTAGGCCCATTTAACCCGAAAATTGAACGGGCTACCATTTCTTCAGCCCAAACCCGTTTATATTAACAGACTCAACTCATCAGCCCGGCCCAAATTACTAGTACTAGCTTCGTATTAGTCAATAGTTATTACTTAGATTTAATTTACAGGTGTACTCTGTAGCAAACATTACATGGGAAATAATATTACGTATTTTTTACCCCAAAAAAATAATGATATATGTACGTAATCGTATGCATTTCTTTCCTTTATTAATTATGAGTCTGTCGACATTGATTATCTCTTTTAGATTTCAATTAAATTTAAATAGAAATGACTATAAAAGATATGTCTGTCAAGTGTCGACATACAACTGGGAACAAAAACACTATTACACCTCTAATTAATATCTCTATAGTCTCAAATTATCCATCTGAAGACGGCGATCAACTTGACGATAATAACATTTCTCAAATATTAGGTGTATCATTAATTAACTCTAACTTATTGATGCTCACTGCAACAAAGTTTTCTGTTTGGTTTCAAGTGTTCCCTCCCATTATTTCAATATCCGCTTCTTTTAGTTACTTTAGTTTATTCCAAAATTTTAAGGTATTGATACATATGATGAGTCTTTTTTATTCATATATATTCCTCTTTTCTAACCTGATTATATCCGATTATTCAGAGTTACACTGCTGCTGTAGCTACTCCTCCTCATCCAATAACAACAATAAAGCCTTAACCCATTAAATAGAATTGGTTATATGGATCATACGATGCCATTAAACTTGATTAAAAATCAAATATTTTAGATAATTTGTTAACTAAGAGATCTTACTCAATAATATTGAGTGCTCTCTTCGGTCTTTCTCTATCCCTTTTTTATTGGGCTTCAAACAATTTGATTATCCTCATCACTGGTGTATCCAATGACCTTTTATGTATATGTCTAGACCACCTAGGTGCTACTCCAACCTTTCTTAGTATAAGTTTATTACGAATCTTATCTTTTCTTATATGACTACACATCTATCTTAGTATCCTCATTTTAGCTACCTTCACTTTTGTGTTCATGTTGCCCTTTCAAAATCCAACATTTACTGTCATAAAGCATTGTTGGTTGAATAACAATACAATAAAGTTTTCTTATACACATGAGCAGGTTTAATGAATTAACCGGCTGCAATGATGATGAACTAATTGAAAAACGGAAGTAAATAAATTATTAATTGTTAATTATTTTTAAATAGCAACATAAAATTTATTACATGGAAATATTCACTAACAAGGCTGTCACACTCATGAGTTTAGACAAATTTATTGACATAACATGCAAAAAAGTCAACTTGAAATAAAGTTTGTAATTAGCACGAATTTAAAAATAAATTTAAATAATTTTGTTAGTTAAAAATGTAAAAATGATAAATTCAATAAGTCAATTCACAAGTTTGACAATTATGTCCACTACATGTTAATGTAACTATGTTCATTTACTTCTTAAATCATTAACTTTGATTTAAAAGTATAAACACGTCCCACGTATGCAAAAAGCACTAAGATTATAACTGCCCTTTTCATATGAGATCGAAGCAAATTTGAGTATAGCTAGGAATGGTCAAATAATTGAAAACTCTAATTCACGTAAAAGACTTTCGCGTTCATTTTTTTGTTGTGGTGGTAAATTAATACGAGTGTATGGACATTATATTATACTACTCGAAATGAGAAGGTTCGGTAATTCTGGTAAACTTCAAAAACAATATAATAAGAAGATACTGCTAATAACAATAAAAAAAGAAGATATTGCTAATAAAGCTAACCCATTGTTTGAATGAGCTTAAAATTATTTTATAAGTACTTTTTATATAAGTTAAAATAAAATTCATCTCATATACTTATCTTATATACCGTAAATCATAATTAAAAAATACTTTTAAAAATTTTAATCGCTATTCCAAACACTCAATATAACATTATGCGTCGATCACAAAGCATGTTCATGCATACACGCGCGCGCTTTTTATACAAGTGTATGGGCCTTATATTATTCGCATGTGCATAAATATCTATAAAGAAACTTATCTTGAAAGTCTCACACATACTTTTAACAAATTGTTATTTATTATAATTGTATCATGGATGACGTTACTTTCTTGTATGCCTTGGTAGCCTGATCATCATTATATTTGGTCCAAGTCTGAATATTGTTACAAAAATTTATTAATTAACTGACTGATATTATTGACCAAAATTATATATATGAGAAAGTCTTGGCCATATTAATTACACCAGTTATATAAATAGATATTAATATCTCTTAATGCACTCCACTGAGCTGTATTCGAAATTTTAAAAATAATGCCACTGTTAGTAAAAAAAAAGGTAAAAACTAAGTCAAATTGAAAATTAAGAAAATAAAATGTTTTTAAAATATTATGATATGGAAAGATGAACATTTCAGTAGAAAATTTTAAATTTAACGTGTTCAAGATAGATTCACGAGTCATGACTGGGTAGATAACAATATTGTCTTGATAGAATAGAGAGGGATGATCTTTGTAATTAATAATATAAAATATAATGGAGGTTTAAAGTATTTTACTTTTATTTGTCAATTTTACATGCTATAATTAATTAGTTACCTTTTGACTATGAATAAAATTACAAATTCATACGACAGTGAACGGGTTAAAATTTGCTTCCTATGCTGTCAGTTCATGATTCACATAGCACTTTACACATAAGAAAAAAGACTCGAAAATTAATTTTAAGTTGTATCTTTTTCTTTATTAACGATCACTAGAAAAATTAATCCAATTGATAGCTAGAATTACTTGCTATTCATACGTATAACATGGATGAAACGGACGTGATGTGAGCATCTATGAAAGCAAGTATATATGTTCACATTTGAGATTGAATTTAAAATATTACAAATCTGCTTTTCAAGATATTTATGTTGAAATTGAAACCTCCGAATCTTTACTTGTACCAATTAGAAATTCTAAATCAAATCTTCATATTAATTTGATGCTAATATAGATTTATTTGACTAATTAATATCAATGAGAAAAATTCAAGAATATTACGACACATTGTCTTATAAATAGTTAAACACAGAACAATTTACTTTTTTATTTTGATTTCATTGAGTTGCTAAGTCTATAAGTTGTCACTTTGGTCAAAAAAATGGGCATGATAAGATGTTAAATAAAGAGATAATTCAAGGTCAAAAAAATAAAAGATAATTTTGTTCCTAATGAGTATAATGACGAAATTTAGTTAATAAAAATATTTATATATCATTAATATTTCTTACTTGTTTTTTAAACATCTATATAAAGTTGGGTTAAAATATGTACTTGACCCCTCTAACTTTATACAAGTTTCAAGTTTTATCGCTTAATTTTATAACTTTTTTTTTAAATTCTTTAACACTAACATCATTAGTTTCAACTGATATTTTTTTAATAATCATTTTTAAAAATTAAACTTAATATACCAGTATTTGATTATATTTTCAGTATTTAAAATTTCAGTGTTAGCATTATTTTTATAACAAGGTTTAAATAAAATTAAGAAAGAAACAAAATAAATAAATCTTATATAACATGAATATAATGGACTAAAAGTGCAATTTTATCAGTAAAATTATTATCTTGAATCAGAGTGTGTTTACATTTATGCAAGAGTCTGAAATAAAACAACATTGTTCAGATTTTGTAGCACTGGGCTTTGTATATATTTTTATTTTATATTGAATATTGATTATATTGATATATAATTATAAGTGGGGAAAAATCAAATGACTAGATCAATAGAAAGTAAAAACAGAAACAAAAGGAAATTAAAGCGATGGGCGGTCGTGACTCATGAGTACGTAATGACTAAACGATTTTAAAACATATGATTAAGTCTGCTTGTGCATGTACGTACTTACTAAGAGTATTACTCAATGCTCTATTTAATTAAATTATATTAGTTTTGCTTCAATAACTAATAGTTGTTCTAATAATTGACTACTAGCTATAGCAGACATAAAATCTAGGTGCATCTTTTTCGAACGCACTTCCAGAAAAAAAAAACTCATTTGTTAATTCAATCATGTATTCGTGGTGTTGCCCATAGATACGCTGGCATTAATTAATTCATATGGCTTTATATATTTGCCACTAGATAATGTTGGATTAATATTTTAATTAATTAGTATATACCATAACATATGTGTCTTCAGAAAAGTGTCGTTGTGCTATGATTATATTATTTTAATTGTTCAGTGGTTTAGTCATGTTGGTTTATGTTGAATTGAACACTCACGCCCAAATTAAAGTGCATTCAAATAAACAAGTACTATATATAATAATAACATTGTAAGTTTGAAAGATATTATTTGTCAACGTTAATTAACCAGTTAAAGTTCCAGTCAGAGAATATCTTTGTTGCAATACTCAGAATGATCGATTTGGTGCAATTCAAATTCGTCTGTCTTTTCGCTTCTAGCTACTTGCTCTCATTTATTTAATTATTTCTGAATGTTAATTGTTAATTATGCACATGCTTTAATCGCTTTATATATATATATGTGTGTGTGTGTCTAGAAACGGTGAAGAGATTAAAGATATTATAAAAGTACAGTTCCCTGCCCCGGGCCTCTCTCTCTATATATCTCACGTATCTTGGATATATAGCTAGCTATAGGGTTGTAATTAAAAAAAAATCATTAAAATAATACTTAATCAAAATTTAATAGGAACATTGTTAACTAACTAATTAAATATTCAAGGGTTTTTTATGTGTATTATATTACTATTAATATTAGGAACAGTCTCATTCATTCACTGCCCTCCATGTCAACACATCCAAATGTGTATTACTATCAATGGATGTTAAAGACTGGATCATCTTTTTTCATAGAAAGGCAATAAAGAATATCATGCTCTGATATGCATTACCTCTAGCTTGCACTATTAGATTATTCCACCACAGTTATGTGTTCCAAATTAAGCTCTCATGACAATAAATCTAACTGCACTTGCAAATGACTTTAACTTACTTGGATAGTCTTTTTTCGCCTAAATTAGGGGATCGGTTAACATAGGAATTTAAACTTTCAAAATGCCTTTTTCTTAATTTTAATTATTTCTTAAACTATACCCTAATTTGTGGATAATATGGAGGGCAATTGAGAACTCTAAAAGAACGTCAATAAAAAATGATAAGTGTCTGTAAAAAATTTAAAAATCCCCATTTACATTCGAATATATTTTGAAACAAAAAATACAGGTGTTCAAAGGTACGTTTACAAGTGTACATCATACTTATTTTGACAACTAAACATAATAAGAAAATAAGTGTCTGCATAAAAATTTACAAGTTTAAATTTACATTCTAACATATTCTAATAAAAAAATAAATAAGAATTCTGTTTACAAGTACACCTACGTATTTTATAGAATAATTGGTGCCCACATAAAAGTTTACAAATCCAAATGCATTCTAATATGGCATTTTCACAATTAGGCATGACAAAATAATAACTTTTCCCGTTCCAAAATAAACAAATTTTTTGTCCGTCCATTAAAAAATGATGACTGTATGTGAGCTGTAATAACTAATAAAAAAACGTGAAATTCATGTGTGAATCAGGTTTGTCACATTATTTATAGTCTGATTAGTTAAAATACAACAATTCAATTAATATTAATTTTAGTTGATTGCTTATATATTTGGGAGAATTCTAAAAAAATATCATTTAAACTTCAAAATCTCAAATAGGTGATTTAACAATAAAATGATTTGTTAATTGCATTACCATTCTTGTTAATCCCATTACCGAACTTGTTAACGGGATTTTGAAATTTAAATGGTATTTTTTTGGCATTCTCCCTATATATTTTATATTTTTATTTTTTTAAAAAAATGAATCCCTTAATTAAAATTTCACAAATAATAAAAAAATGAATCTTATAAAAATTTATAATTTTAATAATATGTCAACTAATATTTAAAAGGTATCGATTTAAATTTAAATTTATTAGATAACCACATGAAAAACTAAATTCATATGAGAATTTCGTCAAACCAAACAACTGCCTGGATGGCGCGTAATTCTGAGCTGACCACGTGTTCAGATCCCAACCTTTTTGACTATTCTCTCCATATTTTTCACGCTGACCTTTGTACTTGATCTCTTACTGTGTTATACTAATGCTTTATTGCCTTAAAAATGAGATAATTTCAATCTCACTCTAATAAGTGCGTTGATTATATAATTTTGATGGAATTTTTGGTTTTTTTTCTTACCACACATTTGGGATTTGATATGATGAGGGAAGTAAAGGAATTATTTCAGTCCAATTTCAATCATAATGACGCGTCCGCCGTCTATATTGTTTTGTTTGTACGTAAATATTAAGGAAAATGATATTTAAATATCACTTAAATTTTAAAATATTAAATATGTGATTTTTTAAAAAATTAAATTTTTAATTGTTATATTTTTTTTATCAATTCCATTACTTTTAAAGTCAATAAAACTATTTTAAAATTTTAAAATTCAAGTGGTATTTAAGTGTCTTTTCCTCTAAATATTACCACTCATATTTACTACAACAAATGGCGTAATGTAATGCAATAATATATATATATATATATATATATATATATATATATATATAAGGAAACATTCTAGATAAATATTATTTGAACTTGAAAAATCTCAAAACACTACTATAAAAAACACTATAGACGGCATTTATTTTTACAAATATTATAACATTTGAGAAACGCCGTAGCTTCTAGTGCCATAAAAGTAACCTGCGACGCTTCTTAAATTTCTAAAATATCCGTAGGTTTTTTTTTAAAAAAAAAAACACTTCCTATAGCACTTTTGTAAGCACTATAAAAAGTGTATGACCTCCTATGGCGCTTTCCCTCCTCCAGGGAAGCGTCATAGAAGGTCTTTTTTTTTAAAAAAATAATAATTTTGTATAATTGTTTTCTTTTTTCTAATGAAACATTTGATCTGTATTTACATTCAAATCTATCATCAAACTTGTAAGTATCCTTTGTAATATTGAATTCATATCTTTATTTATCAAGCATGGAAGAACTCCAAGTAAATACCTAGAAAAAAAAATTTAAGCATACATATATAAGATTCATTACAGATTTAAACTAAAAAAGAAAAAGAAAACATATAGATTTAAGCTCAAAAATTAACAAACTTACAATGTATAGGAAGTTTAATAAAGCAGAGTTGAAACTTTAAGTAAATATCTGGAAAAAAATTAAGCATACATATAAAATTCATGACAGATTTTAACTAAAAAAAGAAGAAAAAGAAAACATACAGATTTAAGCTTCTGTATATAAAAAAAACACTTATAAGCTAAGGGGCTTCTGTAGGAAATAGAATCCAAGACAATAGAATAGGGACTGAAGGGATAAGACAAGGTGACAGAGTAATTGAGTTATAGGAAATTGGGAGTTGGAGGGCACGAAAAAGATGATAATGGCAGGCTTATGAAAAGTTAAAATAGAACCTTATATGGCGCTTGATGTACAAATGGCATACAAAGTCTATAGAAGCTTCGGCGCTTTCCTCACCGAGCGCCATATCTTTCAATAATCAGAAAAAAAAACAAATGGCCTTAAATTCAAAGTTAATAATCTTTAATAATGCTTGGTATTTAAGCGTCGTTCAAAGATACATATTACCTTTAAGACAATATATAATATTATATATAATATATTAATATTATATATATTGCCTTAGGCAATAACCGGCGCTTCAGTGAAGCGTCGGTTAAGCCTTCTATAGGCCGGCGCTTCATCATGAAGCGTCGGATAAAGTCTAGATTTTTTTTACCGATAACTTTTTTTTTGTTTTTTATAGATTATTCCTTTTGTATTTTTAAGGACCTTAGTCGGCGTTTTTAGAGAAAGCGCCGACTAAGGTGCAGATTTTTTTTCTGATAACTTTTTTTATATTTTTTTTACAGATTATTCCTTTGATATTTTAAGGATCTTAGCCGACGCTTTCTTTGAAAACGCCAACTAAAGTGCTGTTTTTTTAATAGTTTTTTTGTTGATAACTTTTTTTTTATGATAACTAATGGAATAAAAGGTCACGGGCGCAAGGAAATTAATGTAAAAAATTTGATTTAGATTTATTTAATTTATTTTTAAAATTTTTACTTTATTTATTTTTCTTCATAATTAAAGCATTATAAATAAATAAGTATGGGAAAATTTGCTATTATGACTACATGCATGTTCATTATTTATACAAGTTAAGCAACATTTAATAACGTTGAGAATAATTTTAAATCTTTTGGGCTTACACTAACTATGACGTTTTGCTATAAAGCGCCATAGCTTATGCTTAATTTTTTTAAAAAAAACAACAAAGGTCTTGTATGACGTTTCTTAAAAAAGTGTCATAAAATCCTACCACTAAAAAAAATAATTACCTACGGCATTTCTTTAAAAAGTGTCATTAGAGATGCATCATGAAAAGCCTTATTTATAGTAGTGAAAAGTCTGTTAGTATATGGAAATGATAAATAGGTCTCAAGGGACTAATATGATATTTTGAAATGATGTGCTTTTACCAAAATACCCCTAAAGTTTTCTTTTTAAAAAAAAAAGAAAAAAGAAAAACCCTTGCCAATGTCGGAGCTTCGGTGGCTGGCGCCATTTTGCTAGCAAGACTCCGGCCGCTGGACTCCGGTGACAAGTAGAGTAATGAAATTAACTACTTGAGCTCCTTAAGCCCTATCAAGCATCGTTGAAAGTTGAATAAAGACAATGACAACTTTAGTATTCGCAATGGCAACTTGAGTGTAACCATTAATAACCTCGGGAGTACAATTTGTCAATCGCTATATTTAAGTTGGCATTGCCTTTATTTAACTTGTTAACGACACCGGATAGAGTTTATGGAGTTCAAGTAGTCAATCAAGTTTAATTTTTCTTAGAAAAAAATATTATCACTTTCTACACTTGTTGGGCTCCCAACTGGTGTAGAAAGTATCTTCATTTTATTTTAATTTTTTTAAAAAATAAATGATTACTTTCTACATGGGTTGGGAGCCCAACGCGTGTAGAAAGTATTTTAATTTTTTAAAAAATTAATAATTACTTTCTACATGGGTTGGGCTCCCAACCCGTGTAGAAAGTTCCATATTAAAAAAAATTTAGCATTCTCTAAACTTTCTACACCGGTTGGGCTCCCAACCGGTGTAGAAAGTCCCATGTTAAAAAAACATGTTAACATTTTCTTTATCTTCTTCACTCTCTGAATGTCTCCCCCCCCCCTCACCTTCTTCTCATTTTTGTTCTTGCTGGTGGTGTGTATAAGGACGACAAGGTGTGTGACCCATTTTTCTCTATTTGTCACTACTTAGGGTTTTCTCAAATCCTCTCTTCCTCTCTCTCCTCCTCTCTTTCCTAAGCTTGTCTTCTAAAACCCTCATATCTTTATTTGGATTTAGGGTTTTTTGTTTTCTCTTATCATTCTTATATTTATATTATTGTTTGAGTTCCGTTTCTCATTTCTGTCGGACGTGGATCTTGTCGATTTCTCATAACCACCATTTCCGCATATCGTATCCTTGAATTGATTCCTGATTCTGTTGTTCTGAGTATGCAATTTTTGTATGTTGTTGTGTTTTTTCTTACTTGATCTGGTTTGTCGAATGGACCTGTGATTTGGATCAGACTCGTTCAGTGTACAAGGACAACAAGCATTTGAAGATTGGAGCTTGAGGCATTTTTCTACTACTAGGTAAGAGAGAAACAAACGCTAATTCGGTGTTTCATCTTTGTATCTTTCCCGATTCTTTTAATTTGTTTCTGTGTATTTCTCTTATTCATGCGTTAAAGATTGGAGCCTGAGGCATTTGAAGAACTCGTTGTCTTCTGGGCTTTAGTGAGTAAGTTTTGTACTAGGAAGAAGATGCTCTGTGTGGTTGGCAGCTATTGAGCATACACTACTGAGTCTTGAAAAATGAACTTGAGTTGCAGGATGCTTTTACTTATTTTACAATTACATGTCTCTTAGTGCCTTTCATCCTGCTGCTCCCCTGGAAAAGAAAATTGATTGTAAGACTTCAATAATCACATAGCAGTTGTTTCCTTCATATGATCCAATTCAATACTATATATTAATCAATATCTATTGCCTCTTCTGGTTTGCTTGCAGTTGCTTTTAAATTTTATGACTTGAGGCAAACAAGATATATTGAGCGGGAAGAAGTAAGTATCTTAAGATTTCCTGGTTTGGCAGATGTTGTTAAGTTTGTATGGTTATTATGGGTTAATTAATAATATGCATAATTAAACTTTTGCTATTGGTTATAGCAATCTTTTTGCGCAGCATTAATTTGATTTGACAAATTTAGTGGAGAAAGGTGTTAATTTCTTTATCATATCAATAAAATATTCTGTCTAACGTAAAAGTCATCGTAAGGTCATGGTCATCTGAAATATCATATATCTTGTGACCCTTGTCTTCCCTTTCCATTACATTAATTGCTCTGCGACCTTAACATTTTCTAGGTTAGGCAAATGATAATGGCCATAATGTCAGAATGTGGGACGCAACTAGAAGACGATATTCTGGAAGCTATTCTTGACAAGGCAAATTTTTTTTTCTTTGTTTGCCCCTACTTTGATTGGAGTTTTGATTCTTACGTTGATGTTCTTTATCAAACTTTTAAAGATGCTGATGCTGACAAGGATGTGGTAAGATTAGTAAAGAAGAATAGAAGGAATATGTTGTTCGGAACCCAATACTATTGAATTACATGACTCTTCCCTATCTGAAGTAATTTACTTTCATCCCTTGCCTCTCCTACATTTATTTCAGTTTCCTAGGTAGGTAATACCTTTAAGATAGGTGAGAGAAGTTTAATATGGGGCTTGAAAGTTTAATACCTTTTGGTGCTTGAAAGTTAAATCCTTTGAAGATGTTCCCAAAACCTGGCACCTTTTGTAGTTCTATTTTTGTCAACTCTGGAAGCATAATTTGGTTTCCATAATCTGTATTTTCTTGACCACTAAGTTGAAAAGCCTCTTCTAACTGAGCAGCACATGATATATGTATAAAGCTTAGTTGTGGAAGCATTTTGAGTATAGCAACAGAGAAAAGGCTTTTCAACTTGTTGCACTTCTCAATCCTCAGCTCAATTAGTTTTGGAAAGCATACATCTACATTGGATAGACTTACAGGTTCTACATTCTCTACCATAATTTCTTCTAGTTCCTCACAGTTGCATATACTTAGGAGTGTCAACTCTGGTTTATAACTTGTGAACATTAAAGACTCTAGAAATTAGTATAATTTGTTGCTTATAATTTATGTCAAGTTAATTCATCCTTAATTAAACTTTCACTACTACAAAATGTAGATTTTACGTCCCTAAAAGACGTCCCTTTTTTAAAAAGGAAAGTAAAAAATAAAGACAGTGACATTTTTGTAATTGTGGGTAAGAATTAAGTAACTTTAGACCTTCCTTTTTGAAAAGGGACGCCTAAAGTAAAAAAAAAGTTTAATTTTTTTTTAGACTTTAGACGTCCCTTTTTGAAAAAGGGAGGTCTAAAGTCAATTTTTTTTTACTTTAGACGTCCCAAATTAAAAAATGGACGTCTAAATGTAACGTAAATCAGTCAAATTGATACTGACATCACTCTTTTTAAGATTATGTCTACCTCCGCAAGCTAGCTTCTTCGATTCAAATTTCAAAACTCTCATTTTCTCTCGAAGCTGAATCTTCCACCACTCTTTTGAAGCTTATTTTCCACCATAACTCTCTCTCTCTCTTACTCCCTTTCATTATCGTTGTTCTTTTTTTTAAAGTCATCCTTCTCTATCTCCACCACCATCATCTACCGTCTTCCTCTCTTCCTCTCCATTGTTGAAGCTCGTCGCCATTGTTCTTCCTCGATCTTTGATGCTATTGGTTCCTCCTCCCTCCCTCTCCCGCCGTTGGCCTCCATCCTCCCTCTCCTACTGTGGCTAAAAGGTATGGATAATTACTTTTTCTTTTTATAGGCTAAGTTTTAAACTTGGATTATTGTATATGTATTTTATTGTGTTAAGATTTAGATTTATCTTCATTGTAGATTCATTTTGATTTATCATCCTTCACCAATATTAATCTGTAAGGACATTTTGGTTTATGAAAAACTGTTCGATCTTGTTTCTGTAGGTTATAATTGTTAGGCAGTGAAAAATATAAGCGAATTTTTTTTAAAATAACTTTAGACGTCCCTTTTTAAAAGAACGCCGTATCCTGACTTTTTTACGTCCCTGGTATAGGCGTCCCTCTATTTTTAGACGTTAAAAGTGTTTTTTGTAGTAGTGCTTATCATGTGCTAACGTCTCCATTTGGTTTTTAGAATCTCTCCCAGCTTACATCTATCAACTATGATCTTCTCACCAAGGGATATAGAGACGACTCATCTACCAATTCTAGCTCATAACCATCCCCATCATCTTCACCTCAGGCCTGAGGATTCTAGTTCACATTTTTCTGTGGTATAGATGAATTCTAAACTACCAATTGATCTATTGGACAATGTTATGCAACTGGCAATTGAAGGTTGCAAAGCAGTTGCAAACTACATAAGAAAAGTAAGAACCTATGTTCACATTGCAATTGATCATCGAAACGCATGTTAGCTTATATTGTTTTCCTTGCTTAGCTTATCTAATTTCTTCGTTGGTTCACAGATTTTGCTAGAGAACACTAAGGAGTTAGAGTATCGGTGTGGAATGTAGTTGTCTACATGAGAGATTTTGTTTTATTTTTTTGTCCTTTCATTGGATAACATTTCAACACTTGAGTGGTAAATATTTGGTCATGCATCTATCAAGACCTGTTTAAGTTGTCTTTTCAGCATTTTTATCAAAACTTGGTATTGGACTTAACTTTGATTGTATAAATTTCATTGTAAAAGTTGATATAGCTTTGTTAATATTTTGGATTAGAATTTACAAAAAAATTGATATTTCATATTAGTTTTGTTGTAATTATTTTTATTTGTCAGGTGTTTGGTTATTTGTTATCATGTAAACGGGTTTGTAGAATAATCATAAATAATTTTTTTTTCAAAAAATGAGTTTTTACACTTGACTAACATGGAGAGGTGTAGAAAGTACCACTTTCTACACCTAACGTGAGAGGTCACGTGTAGTAAATGGTTACCAGGTGACTCCTAAGGCACGTACTTAACCGGCCCAGGTCATGCCTTCAAGCCCTAGGGAGGCGTATTAAATCCACAAGGGGTGGAAAGTTCCTGGCTAGGAAAAGACCTCAGTGAGGTAGGGTGACTTAATCCGATACTGCTAGGGACCCCGAGTAGGAGACGGGAGACACTGTGCAATTACACATCAGATATATAAAGTCCTACTTTCTACACCTGACTTGATATGTCAGGTGTAGAAAGTGGACTTTCTACATGTGACATATCAAGTCAGGTGTAAAAAGTCTTATCTTTTTACACCTGGCGTACGTCAAGTGTAAAAAGTCCTTTTCATCACATGTAAAAAGTTTTTTCTGTACTAGTAGAGTCCCATCGATGGGGTGGTGCCCGCCGGCGGAGCTCCGACCAAGCGAGGGTTCTTTCTTTTTTAAAAAAAAATTGAGGGCATTTGGGTAAAAGAACAACATTTCAAAATTCCAAAAATAATCCCTTGAGACTTATTTATCATTTCCATGTGTTAACATATTTTTTAGGGTTTTTCAAATTCAAATGGTCTTTATTTAGAATTTTTCCTTAATAAAACTAAACAGTAAGAATATAATCTTCTCACCATAATTCAACTTAAGAACTTTACAATACGTAATCTATAGATATGCTTTGAGTTCAAAGTGATGGATGTGAAGTGTAAAAGTAGTTGCTTTTTTTTGTTGAAAAAAAAGTTGCAACTGCACTCTAAAATATTTTTTAGTACTCATTATCTGAAATTAATTTTAAGTATATTCAGTACTCTAAAATATATTTCAAGTAGTACTCAGTATTCTTCAATGGAAATTTGCCCTTAAAGTATTTTTTTTTCAATAGCAATAAGTGCTCTAGAAGGTTATGGATGTACAAAACATTACTTTAGAATAATAAGTGTTACTGAAAATATACTTCATGGTGTTAAATGCAATTTAACCATTTTTATTTAAATGGCTGATTATGTGCTTGTTTGAGAAGCACGTTTATACAAGTTGAGACAAAACTCTTCTAACATATTTACTTCATATACCATAAATTATATTATAAAAATAACTTCTATAACTAACCCAAATGGGCACTATAACAGCACAGAGTTATAAGTGGAATATAACTCACAACCTTGTTACATATAGGAGAGTTTACGGTATTGCATACAGCACCATTGACCTATAGAATTGAAATATTAATGTGAGGTGTGATCATCCGTTGAGGCGTGTGATGAGTTGTGAGATGTGCTGTATATTAGTACACAAATAAAGGTGGGTAAAGGCAATCATGTTTTCCATGGACTTGCTTCCATACATGAACCGCGTGATACAACTTTCCCATAACACTCGTATTTGGGGAACTCAAGGACAAGTTTCCAAATTATAAATTATTATTTCTGACCCCATTTAATTTAAGATTTATTTTTCTTCACAGTTTCCTCCGAAAATGTCTATTAAATTGAAATGGAAGGAGTAGGAAACATGAAATCAATTGATCCAATTACTAAGTGCGCGCGAATTGTTTAGAAATGACTATAAGCTAGCTGGTGTCATCTCTTAAATCAAGTGCGTGTGTAAGTTAGTAATGTTACTAAGAACATATATTAAGTACTCCTCCTCCGGTTGTTAATATAAAATATTTTGAGAGTTAATATTAGTCCTAAATATAAGACATAATTTTTATATTTATCATTTTTTTAATTTACCCCCATCGATACTTCCTTAACAATAACCAAGGAGGAGAGGAAATGAGGAAATTAAGGAAAATGATTATGTTGTTTTAGAAAATATATGTCATATTAACTAACTCAACTAACTTTTTTAATTATCTAATTAAATTAAATAAATATGCATTATATTAGCGACCGAACAGAGTATATAAGCTTTTGGGTAGTTTATATGAAGGAATAATATAGAGGATGGAGTAAAGAACTAGAACACTAAACATTAGGACATATAGGGTAATTGGGGTGGGTATGAATGAAGAATAAGAATGGTTTGAAGTCCAAAAGGTGTGAAGCTCGTTCTATATATCTTTCCAAGTCGCCAACAAAATGGGAAATGTTTTTCACACATGGACCACGCCAACTTTCTAGGATGATGACAATATATATACTTATCCAATATACTACTCTTATAGCCATCTGATCTTTAATATAAGCCCCTAATAATAATTTTACATAAATTAATGAAATTAGTTATTTTTTGAATATCAAAATTACTCTCAATAAAAACTCATTAGTTAGATGAGTTTGTCTAATTATATTGGTTAGGAAGTTACATATAATTTGTTAAGGATGCTAAGTGAAAAAAATTAATACTTTAAACAAGACATGCTGCATTATGAAATAAGTTGGAGCTATGTGCTTGTTATAAGGATTGAGGCAGTATTTCTTAAATGAATTATTATTATTTTTTTATTTTGATCAAAAGTATCTAAAACTACTTAGCACTTGAGACTAATATCTTTTAAAGCATTGAGCACAAAAGGGTTTTTGTCTCTTTCAATTAATTAGTGTATTTCTTAAAATTCGAATTTATATCATCTTTCTTAATTAGAGAGTGAGACCGCTTACCACGTCAATCTATATATGTCTCATATGCATCCTTAAAGCATGAGGCGGCCTGTAATCTTTCTGACAAGTATATTTCTCTTAAATATATATATAATTAAATAATAACAGTTATTAATTACCATTAACATATCACATAAAAAAAATCTCTCATTCATCATTAATTATTTTATTGATCTATACGTTTTGTTCTAAAATATAAGTCACATTAGGCCACCTCACCGAAGCAAAGAAGAATGGCCAACGCATTAAATTGGAAAAGATTTCCTACTTTATCCATATTAAAAAATGAATTAAAAATAATAAATATGGAGAGATACATTTAATTATTTAAATGTTAATTGCAGTGATAAAAATGATAAATAAACATTAATTTATCTTAAAATAAATTATATTGTAGACTAACAAATCTTTCTAAAGGCCACTAATATTTTAAACCCAAGCGAGTAATTAGCGTGCTTGAGACCCAAGTAGTGATTTTCTACTTGCTCACCTCCACATTTTCATATTGACTCTATCATTTTCCCTTTTTTCCCATATATTAATGACAGTGTTGTCCCACGTACAATTGACCTATATTTAGTTCACAGTATCATCTTGTCCTTACTCTTTTTTTTTTTTTTTTTTTTTGCCTTCCTTGTCCTTACTCAATTTAGTTCAGTATAATCTTGACCTGTGTATATTTGGTTATTTAAAATGTTATAAAATCTCTCAGACTAAGCTTCGATGAAATTGCTAATCAAGTATATCCACATAATGGTGACCCATGACTTTTTTTACCCTTTCCTTTCCGTTTTTTGCTACCCCGTTTGGGTCAAGGGTTCTATATAGTTTCTCTATTAAGCGTATAATATTAATTATATGCAGCTTCAGACGACACTTCTTTTCTCTTTTTTTAAAAAATTAATATTCGGTATCTTTGTCTAATTACTCGACTAGTTCTCTTCATTAAGGAATAATCATGTCCCTACTCCCTAGCATATTAATAAACTAGCATCCAAAAATAAGTCTTAGCATATTTAAAATACATTATATTTATAATACTCTGGTCATATTTACAAGATAGAGAGAGAAATTTTTTTTATCCTAGTCATATCACTAAATTTTTATATGAACATTAAATTTGACCATTAACCTGTTGTTGTGGGAACTTTGTGTTATTGGGGGGAGAATAATAAATATTAAATAAGATTAAAATTAGAAAGTTATTATATCTTAAAATAGAGTTGATGAGATTTAAATTTTCTTTTGTTCTAGTAAAATATGTTAAAAGTAGCTTATAAATAAGATTAGAAAAGTATATTACTTTCTGATAGCTAAACTAGCTAGTTGACAGAGAATTTGAAATATCTAACTAGCTAGTTCAATTATACAATATATCTTTTCTTAATTTATGATTACTCCGTATTTTAATTTTTTTAAAAAAAAGTATTTAAGTAATACAGAAAATTAAAGTAGATGCAATTTTTTAACGCGTGCGTGTTCTCCTGTGAATATTGAGAAATTGTGCATTATTGCAATAATTTTCTGCTGTACCGATAATGGCTCTTCATCAATTGTGCCGTTAACTTTGACCTCATACGCTTATAACCTAGCATTGTACGCTATTAGCATCCTAAACTACTATTTATATACCAATATATGATGAGAAATCGTTATTAATTATATCTTTCAATTGTTGATAACATTATTCTATATGTATATGGTGTTTAATTTATTACATTGCTGATTATTATATATGTATATGGTGCATATGATAGATTAGAGTTTCTTTAATTATATCTACTAACATATGTAAATATTGACAAATTACTTTTATTCAATATCTTGCAAATTTTTCATTCAGTCATGTCGAAATTACAAGTGATTAATTCTTGTTAATTTTACAGCATGATTTTGCATCTTTATTATCATTTTTCAGCGCACTCTGACATGCATTTTTATTATTTGCATTTTTGTAAGTCTATTAAGAAATTTGTAAAAGTAGATTATTTTATTTTTATCCGGATTGTTTGAAAAACAATAAGGCTCTTGCATTCACTTTTTAAAATTTAAGGTCTTTCATATTGCCCTCGTAGTATGGAACATAAACGATAGTAGATGTGAAAGGAAAATTAATCTGCCAATTTTGAACGAGGACATATAGTTTATTTTGTTTAAATTGAGTAGTTATAGTTTGATTTGTTATATGCATTCACTGTTAAATGTAAAAACCGTAAATATTAGAGTTTCATGGCCTTCATGGAATTCACTCCTTTTCATTTAATACCATTTTTTTTATTTGGTCAGGATAATAATTCCTTTTGAGGCTTATAGCATAAAGTGTTTTTGCCCATCCTAATAAGTGTGTCTTCTTAAATCTACTACAAAGACCTATAGGGGCATGTGCATTAAATTTTCCATAAATGTGAATAACACAACTATATTATATTTATTATTGTCGATTGATTTAGATTGAAGGTTCGTCATGTCCAAATGTAAAGTAACTCTCTTAAACGTGTGTGTGTGTGTTTTTAACGTATTTTTTTTTTCAATGAACAAGATTTAAACCCATAACTTGCATCAAATTCGTCAATTATTTTAACTTAACCACAGTTTACTTTTTCACTGCTATATATAGATGATATTTAAATTCAAGGTCCTAAAACAATAAATTCTTCTTCTTGCTTTCCCACTAAGGTCGGTGGTGACCTATATGAAAGATATTCAGAGTTCAAAGTAGACTTTTCCTCACAGAGCAGCATCCACTTCTCTATAAATTCTCGCATTCTCTGCCACTTCTCCCTCAGAAGACATTCTTGCTTCTTCATTCACCAAACCTCTCTCGTTTATCGCCAATAAACTTCCTCATAAACTCCTTATTCCTTTAATTACAATGGGTTCGAGGAATGAGCAGAGCCATCAGCTTCTGTCGAACATGGCCGTCAACGACAAACACGGCCAAAACTCGCCATATTTTGATGGATGGATTGCTTATGATAGAGACCCGTTTCACCCAATTCACAACCCTCAAGGAGTCATCCAGATGGGCCTCGCTGAAAATCAGGTTCGTCTTATATATATATATATTCACTATATATTACATCCATCATCGATCACTAAACTGATCACAAGCTTGGTGTTTGATGATGATAAGTCCGATCCACTGACTCGGTTTATTTTTCAGCTGTGCTTTGATATGATACAAGAGTGGATTATGAACAATCCAGAGGCCTCCATTTGCACTCCTCAAGGGCTCCATCACTTCAGTGATGTCGCCATCTTCCAGGACTATCATGGCCTCCCTCGCTTCCGAAATGTATGAACAAGTTTATTATAAGGCGTCTTTCCTCCCCATCCCCGCCACTATGAGACATCACACCATGAATATATATATAGTATGTTAATAAAACATGAGATAGGTGATATGAAAATGGAGGTATAATTAACTTAACTATTTGTGTTATTATATCTGTACAGGGTGTGGCAAAATTCATGTCGAAAGTGAACGGAGGGAGAGTGAAATTCGAAGCAGAGAGGATAGTGATGAGTGGAGGAGCAACAGGAGCAAATGAGGTCATAATGTTCTGTTTGGCTGATCCTGGAGATGCTTTTCTCGTTCCCTCTCCTTTTTATCCTGCGTATGTCCCCTTTCTTTAATTTCTTCATATTCACTGAACCTTCACTGTTAATTCCACTCATGGGAATTGGACAGCAAAAGAGAGTTATATTATGGTTAATTACTTGTTTTGATTCAATGAATTAGGGCAATACATATAAAGAGGTCAACAAGCGTGTGAATGGGATCTCTTTTACAAGTCCAAATCAAACACTGATTAACTTAAAGCTCAGTGTCTCATCAAAAGATCACAAACACTTAGAGAGCAGTTGACGAGTTGACCCTACCGTTCCATTAAACAGAACCCGTTTCCCTGCTCTCCATTGGACGGGCAGGGAGAGCTCTTCCTTTGGGCGAGCAAATGAACGGCCCAGATTTTATTTTATTTTTTATTTTTAATAAAAAATTATTTTAATGAGTAGAGAACCTAAAATAAAAATAATTTTTAAACTAATATTTTTTTAAAAAATAATTTTTTTATTTAAAAATTATTAGTTAAAAAAAGACTGGATGCCCATATACTTGCCCAAAGGACAAGCTCCCCCTTTGGACAAGCAGGGAAACGGGTTCCTCCATTAAATTATGCACAAGCAATTTCGTAACTGTCTCGTCATTCAAATTTATATGGTCGATATTGATTATTATATTGCTCAACTACTATGAATTATTAGATACTCCTCTAATCCTATTTATAAACTATTTTCAATATATTTCACACATATCAAGAAAAACCTTTTCAACTTTATTTTTATTTAATACTCCCTTCGGTCCTATTTATAAGCAACTTTCTCCTTGATTTCGCAAAATGAACTGATAATTAAAAGCAATAAATGTGTCAAAAATGCTATGCTTTTTTCCATATATGCCCCTATTTATGAAAATAGAGAGAGAATGTATAAAAAGTATAAGAGATAGTAAAATATGTTTTTCCAATGCTTTGTTGATTTCATTCACCTAATAAGTTCTCTTTCTCTCTCCTGAATATAGCTCTTAGTGTGTGTGATAATTAATTATAAATAATATGTATTTAATAAGGATACAATAGAAAAAAGTAGCTTACATTTTTTAGACACAAAGTGAAAGTTACTTATAAAATGGACCTACCATATGAGAGATAAAATTGCTTATAAATAGGATCGGGGGAGTATATATTATACCCTATGATAACAAAATCATTACAAAAATAAATGAAAGGTAAAATTATATATTTATATCAAATTTTTCTCTCTCTACCCTATAAATAGGACCAAAAGTTTTCTTCCCTCACTATTCTGTGAATAGGACCAGAGAGGAGTATGTTCAATCAATTTGTTTGTATTTAGGAGAAAGATGTATGGCTTTTCTCACATATAACTCAAAATTCTATTCAGATATGCGCGTGACTTGTGTTGGAGAACTGGAGTTCAAATAGTCCCTGTCCACACTGAGAGCTCCAACAACTTCCAAATAACAAGAGAAGCTCTTGAAACAGCCTACAATAGAGCTCAACAAGACAACCTTAACGTTAAGGGCTTGCTCATAACCAACCCATCGAACCCTCTAGGCACAACCTTAGACAGAGATACGATGAAAAGCCTCGTAACCTTCATCAATCAAAAGAACATCCATTTAGTGTGTGATGAAATCTATGCAGCCACTGTCTTCAGCACACCAAGATTTGTGGGTGTCTCTGAGATCATCCAAGACATGGACTTCTGCAACAAAGATCTCATTCACATAGTTTATAGCCTCTCAAAGGACATGGGCTTCCCTGGCTTTAGGGTTGGTATTGTTTATTCATACAACGACGACGTGGTGAGCTGTGCTCGAAAAATGTCAAGCTTCGGATTAGTCTCCTCTCAGACTCAACACATGTTGGCTTCTATGCTCTCAGATGATGATTTTGTCGATAAGTTTCTTGCAGAGAGCTCAAGAAGGTTGGCTAAGAGGCACAGTTTGTTCACAGAGGGGCTCGAGAAGATGGGGATTACTTGCCTTCCAAGCAACGCCGGCCTGTTCTGTTGGATGAACCTGAGGAGCTTGTTGAAAGAACAAACAGTTGAAGGAGAAATGAAGCTATGGCGTGTGATAGTGAATGAAGTGAAGCTAAATATATCTCCTGGTTCATCTTTTAGTTGCAGTGAGGATGGTTGGTACAGGGTTTGCTTCGCGAACATGGACGACGAAACAATGGAGGTAGCATTGGGAAGGATCAGAGTATTTGTGGGGAAGGAAGCGAAGAAAGCAGTGCAAGTTATGAAGAACATGCAAAACATTATAAAGAATTTGAGGCTGAATATTTCTGCAAGATTTGATGAGTTTATTATGTCACCTTCTAATTCTTTGAGGTCTCCACATTCACCAATCCCTCCCCTCCTCCTTTATTAAAACCTAATTTATGGCTTAGATTTATTCTACATCCATGAGAAGTGTCCTTTTCTTATTTCAAGAGTGTGTAACTGGGACATGGATATTGAATAAAATTTTATATAATTTTCTTCCTTAGGTTTGCTTGAAATGTTATATTTGAGATAAACAACATTTTCTTACTTATTATCTCTAAGATGCATTAAGCAATACCTTTCTCTTTAATTATGGTTAATGAAGGTTATTTTCAGCAAAAGAAAAATCAATGCACCAATAAGTTTTCCCCCTCTTATGTCTTGGACTACGACAAGGGTGACAAATTTTGGGGAAAATGACAATTAAAAATGTTTAAAATTTTAGGAAAGGAGCAATTTCTTAAACACTACCTTTGAGCCTTAATATAAATTACTCAATTATAGCATATAATACATTATCTCTCGAAAATACTTATGTGTATCATTAGATTATATATTAGTTTGTAAGTCAAACAAATTAGTTTGAAGAAAAATTATTAATATAAGAGATAAAATAAAAAATATATATTATATTTAGGACCAAAAATCACTTAAACAGGTCTTATGCTTAGGGCAAGTAGTAATTTTTTGAAAAAAAGTTGGATGGACAAACATACTCCTCCTAATTACTTTAGCGACTGGTTGACCACCATAAAACAGCCGCCAACAAGTGCGCATAATTGTGGTCTCTAATTATAATTAATACTTTTATGTGGTATATAGTTATCATATTGAAGGACCAAATACAGTTTATGGATTTATGGCTTTGAAAGACCAAAAAGTAGATTCTCCGAAAGACAAAAGAAAATAAATAATAAATTTGTATGGGGTCTGATAATTTGCATGTGAAATTTGACACTAATAGATAGTAAGCCTTATAAATTAAAATTGCGAAGCATGATATGGTGTGTGCAGATCCAGATTCATTGAAATGAAAAGGTTCGATGATTCGGCAAATTGCGAAAGCAATAGTGTAATATAATAATAAGGTACTGCTAATTAATAATGACAACCCACTAAGACCCTAATTAACGTTATGCATGACACCATGGTGACATTGTGAAATAGAGCAAATTAAAGTTAAACACACGATCGATTCAAATGGTGTGGCTTTGATTTCTTAATTCCCTTTATTCATGAATGGATCTGTCGCAGTCTTGGAGGCAACCTTAATTATTTAATTTACCCGACAACATTTAGTGACTTGATTATAAAATACTCCCTCTTTCTTATCCTTAATATAAAAAAATATAAAAATTAGATAATTAATTTATAGAGATTAAGAAAATTAGTTCAGTTAATCATTTGAAAAAAATGTGTGTTTATTTTTCTAAAATACCAATCTTTGATCATAATGTGCATTGAAACTACCTAATGATAGAAACTTTCTTAATATGTCCACCCAATGGAGATTATTTTTTGAAGAAAATGTTATAAATTTAGGAGATAAAGTTAAATAAGATTTTATACTTAATTAAGACCGAAATAAACCCTCTAACTAGGATTGAAGAGAGTACTTTGTGTTCATGATGTTTGAAAGTAATCTCTTTAAATCTTTAATCACCAAAATTTAACGAAACATTTATAATTAATCCCTAAAAGCGCCCTTGTCTCCTTTTAATTAATGGCTTTTCCCTCCTATCTCCCCAATGAGCCATAATCATATCATGATGGTAATTTTGGGAAGTTGTAAAAAATTTTAAACTTTTAACTAACTTTATCTAATGTTCTTAACATTACAAAAGTAATTAATAGGATCGTATAAAAAAGATTAGAGGGAATAAGATTTAGCATGGGCCACTAACGGTAGCTCAGGTGGTAAGCACAAGATAGAATGTGAATAGAGCTCAGAGTTAAACATTAATGATGTATAAGAAATTTTCAATATGAATATAATCTATAAGTTATAAAAAACTGGAAATATTGGGTCATACATGACGATGAGATGAAATCCGTTACAGTTCATATTTATATATTGACCCACTTTTAAAAATGAGCATATAGCAAATTTGGTAGCTAGCTTGATTTGTTGATTCTTCTGCCTTTTTGTTTTTTGCTTTTTTTCTTTTTCCTTCTTGTGGATTCTGCTCATTAGTATGTATTCTTTTAATGAAAAACTAATTAAATAACATATGAAGATAAAATAAAAAACGCCGAGTCTTTAGGGGCATCTACTTTAATTTGCACGTGGGAATTTTGCTCTTTGTTACTCATAATATTGTTGTCAAACTCACAAGCTGACTTTTTGAGTTTACTGTTTTTACATTTGTAATTTATAAAATCATGTCAAGTCGCTGATAAACTCATGAGTTTACAGACCGAGTTTACCGTTTTTACGTTTTTAGTTTATAAAATTAGGTTAACTCACTCTTAAACTCCGTGTTAAATTTTTCGATTTAATTATACTCGGTGACTTTACATGTGAATTATATATATTTTTTGTTGATAAGTATGATAAATTATGAATGTTAATGGATTTAATATCATTTTTATATTTTAATTATATAATTATGTACTATTAATACCTATTTATTGATAAAAATAAATTATTATGAGTTTACGATTTAATTTCAGGATATGAGTTTACATCATCATCATGAGTTTGCCTAAACTCATAAGCTTGGCTCTTATCATAGATATCTTAAAAATTGACTAGAACTATAAAGGCTTCTATTACATAATTAATTAAGCATATATAAAGAAATTAAAACATATCTTGAAACTCACATATTATATGTATATGAGGTCAATTGTGTTATGGCACCAGCATCTTCCTCTAGATGCATTAATTTTGGTCCAAGTTTGAATAACGTAATCATTTATCACTGGAAAGTTTTTGGCCACTTAGACCAGAAAATTAAAAGACATAGATAAAGATTATTTGGCAGTACTAATTAAACTATTGATAGCTCAAAGTGCTTTGATTAATTATTAATTAATTAATTAATTAATATTACTCCCTCATTCACTTACACTAGTCATATGCATTTCACGTGCACTAACACTAAATATTGTTGAATTAGTTAATACTCTAATATTATACAACAGAAAAGGGTATGGCGATATCTTAATTAACTCAGCAAGTGTTGTTCAGTTTTGATTATTTTAATTCCTTCAGTGCTTTAGGATTGAGGGTTTATAGCCTCTGATCTGTTGGTTTAGATCTAATACATAATTGGTATAGAAAATCTCTCTAATAATTAGATTCATTAAATTTAGAAAAAAGGGGTAGTCTTATATGTGGCAAGTTTAATCGGTCAGAATATGCTTGTTGCTTCATCGGACCACAAAAAAAAAAAAAAAAAAAGAATATGCTTGTTGCAATAATTCTAATGGTTTTGATTATTTGTTACTCAAATTCAATTCGTTTTGTCTCTGCGCTTTAACTTACTCTAAATTATTTATTTATTTTAAATTTTAGACGCATGCTTTAATTACTTCCCTTTTGACCATGCGCAAACAGATATGATATATGTATTAAAAATGTCAGACGCATGCTTTAATTACTTGCTTTGGCTAACACTCAAATCACAGTTTCAGAAGTTTTTTTTTATAAGTTGAGATAAAATTTCTCTCATATATTTATTTCATAAATTATAAAAATTATTCTCTAAAAGCTAATATAAACACACAAATATGGGTATCACTAATAACGTTGCTATATATTAAAAAACAATCAATTAAAAAATAGTTCAAAATATATCATTAAAAGATGATGTAATGAAATTTAAATTGAAATCTCATACTCCCTCCGGTACTTTTTATAACCAATTTTTTTTTAATTGCGTAAAATAAACTGAAGGTTAAGATTAGTTAAAAATAATTAATGTGTAAAAAATGTCATACTTTTTTTAAATATGCCCCTATTTATGAAAAGAAAATAGGAAAAACAATGAGTATAAGATATGAGAGAGAATGAATAATAAATGATTATTACTCTGGTCCTATTTATAAGTCAATTTTGACCAAAAATTATGGTCATAAGTGAGTTTCATAGTAATAAATACATTTGTTACATTTCCCCCCTATTAATTGCAATAAACAAAAAGAATTTATTCATATTAACTTTTGGAATCAATAATAGATAAGGGCAAAATTAGAAATTTAGCCAATAATTAATGAGTTAACTGACTCTTATTGGTATGTGAGAATTAGTTGATTTGAACTTATAAATAGGATAAGTGTAGTGTATAAGAGAGAATTAGCGGTGAATGGAAGATAATTAATATTAAAATATGTATTTAATAGGTGTTAGTTAAAAAAGGAAAAAATAGTTAAAATTTTGAGACACAACAAGAAAGTTGTTGATATTAAAGGCCCCCTAATAAAAAAATTATTTATAAAAAAGATCGGCGGAGTATGAGATTTCAATTTAAATTTTATTACATAATCTTTTAATGATATATTTTGAACTACTCCTTCTGGTTCTATTTATAAGCAACTTTCTTCTTAATTGTACAAAACGAAATGGTAGTTAAAATCAATAAATGTGTTAAAAAAGCCATGTTTTTTGTAATACCTTAATTTCCAAAGCCTTTAGATGAGTTTGAATGTATAATGATTTCAAACCTGAGACCATAACAATTAAAAGTTCCAATTTTAAGGCAAAGTTCAACTTATATTTTGTGTAGGGTTTTCAAAAACGTTTTAGAATAAATATGTGTGGTCTTCTTCTAGTTTGTTAATTCATTATCCTCATCAGTTTCAAAATTATTTATTTAAAATACAGAGCATTTTCTATCCATAGCTCGCATAGTGGTAGTTAACTTATGGGCTTTAGGATATCAATGCGTTATCGAAAGTCTAGCGTACTGATTATAACTTATACAATCTGCGTCGTGAATACTAGTACTACTATTACTTATGAATATTTTACAGTCATCCAAAATAAAATGATAATCAAATAATTCATAATTAATTCTCCTTTTCTTCGTCTGTCTATATTACCTTTTTGCCCTTGGAGCTGGACACCTTTGTTGTATATCATTTGTTGAAAAAGAGGTGAGATTGAAAATAATCTCAGTAGTACACAGATCACTCATATAATATGTAAATATTAAGCATGTAAAACAATCATAAAACATTTCAACTTACTGGAATGCATCACATAAAAGGGACTAACCGGTCCCTTATCACAGACTCACAGCGCTTGAGATTCACAATCTGGCTGCCCAGGGACTCTGCCCCGTACAAGGTACAGTAACGGGCTTTCTGTCTCAAGCCTACCTGGCTCAAGACGCCCCCGGGTAACTCCCGATGCAACTTGTACTCACGGGTCTTACTGCCTATGGACTATCTGTCCCGCACATATACAGATGATATGGTACACATACATGACATCACATATGATATAAGAGATAAGGTTTTCCTGACAGTCTTTCCAAATTTGGTTCATGTTCTCAGTCTCTTAGGCGTCCCGGGCAAATGTCAAATCCTATAATTTATTATTCACGGACGGACGAATTATTACTTGCTCCAAATATTTAGTATTTCAAGACACTTTGGTAGTTATCATTATAGTTAATACATTAGGACCATTGGGTATTTAATAGACTAATACCAACTTTAAGTATTTAACTTAACCCATAGAGTCCCAATTATTATAAAAATACCTTACTTATTATTTTTGCACTATTACCCAAATCTGACAGAATTTTCAATAATTTTTAAAAATTCGTATCTTGACCTAGGAATATCCAATTAAGGTGGTTCCAAATTCTATGTGTCAATAAATAAGTCTATTTTAAGATAAAAATACGTTCC
The DNA here is from genome assembly GCA_037074505.1 of Albizia julibrissin. Taxonomy (NCBI): domain Eukaryota; kingdom Viridiplantae; phylum Streptophyta; class Magnoliopsida; order Fabales; family Fabaceae; genus Albizia; species Albizia julibrissin. The sequence continues at coordinate 1,897,005 of CM073487.1, read as the reverse complement.
ACTAACAATTATCCATGAATCATTCCCAGTTTTAACGTTTTTCCATACTGCCAGAAAATCTTTCCTGTTTCAATAGCTTAACTTCTAAAATTCATAACTAAATCTGTAGAACTCCAAATGGAATGGTTCAAAATTCTATATGATCCTCGTTAAGTATATTTTCAGGGAAAAATATTACCATATAGAAATTACAACAAAAAAAATTCCATAATTTCGTCAAACCCCATCTATACCAGAAAACGTTCCAGATTCATCATCTAAATTTAAAAATTCATATTTCACTATTTACAAACTCAAATGATACATACTATATATCAATTTAAATCTTATCATGTCTATTTTAATTCTGGAAAGTTTCATAATTTTTGGAATATATTTTGATAACGAAATTTATTTTACAACTAAACTGATTCCAGAAAAACTAACCGAACATCAACTCCTCTTGTTTGCTAAAAATTCTAGACTTATACACAATCATCCAAAAATCAAAACCACATGTATTCCCACATAATTTTTCATATAGAATTGATTGGAAACCTAAAATTTTGAAAATTCTCATTCCTTCCTCATGCCCTATTTTGGCCAAAACAGAACCTCACAAGTCGGCAACTCTCCATTTCACAATTTATTCACTATACTAAATTAATATGCTTCTCAAACCACCCAAAAAAAAACCTCAAATGAATTAGAAAGAGTTAAGAATATGGGAAGGAAACTCACCTATATCAAGTTATGGAATTGTGTGTGAGATTTGTAGCATCTTCTTCCTTCCTCTTGTAGCACCGATCACTCTTATGTTTCTCTTGCTCTCTCTATCACTCACTCTCTCTTTTCCTATATTTTTCTGTTTCTTTTGAATGTGTTGCATGAATTAAAATGGAAAATTAGGAGTGTGTGGGTGTGTTGCCGTGTGTGAGTGAGAGAATGAGAGAGTATGAGAGTGATAAATATTTTAATTTATTAAAAGAGTGTGTGTGTGTGTGACACATGGGGTAGGTGTTTGCTTATTTAATTGAATAAATGTGTATGTGTGCGTGAGTCTTGAAGTTGACATGGAAAGTGTGTATAGCATGGGAAGAGTGTGTGTTTTTTTTAATATTATATATATAGGTATATTTTTATCCTATCAATTGCATACACTATACCTTAATTTTTCCCTTTTTTTAATTTAAGATTCCTTAAATTTCATAGATTTCATAATTTGGCTTACTATCTAACTCCCATTAATCCTTAACAATTTTTAAGGATTATCTTCTTTAATTAACTCTATGAAACCTTAAAATAATTTCTTAGAGAGTCTCAAGCCAATTATGATCATTAACTATTGTTCCTCAAATTTTCAGGAAAATAAGCCTTTAATTCCCAAGATTAATCTCGAGCATCATTTAACTTTTTTTTTGAGAATTTAACCTTTTAATAAATTTTAGGATGTTACATTTTTTCCATATATGCCCCTATTTATGAAAACAGAAAGAGAATGTATAAAAAGTAAAATACATTTTTCCAATGCTTTGTTGACTTCATTCACTTAGTGAGTTCTCTCTCTCTTTCCTGAATATAATTCTTGGTGTGTGTGATAATTAATTATAAATAATATGTTTTTAATAAGGATAAAATAGAAAAAATGAGCTTATATTTTCAGACACAAAATAAAAATTTCTTATAAAAAGGATCAACCCTATAAAAAAAATTACTTATAAATAAAATCAGAGGGAGTATTTTTTAGTGGCCACCGTAACTTCTTGCCGTTACATCTATTAGTTCCTTACTGTTAAATCATTCCAACACTTTTAAAATTCTATATGAAATGAAAGCAAGTCTGAAGCATCTTTTGCTTCTCTCTCTTTCTACCATAACCCCACATCTCAAGGAATGAGTTTTAATGTTAAGCACTAAAATTTGGATCGTTCGATAGGGTTTGGATGGTCTAGATTTAATTTTTTTAAAAAAAAATTATTTTAATAAGTACAGAGTCTAAAATAAAGATAAACTCTTAACTAATATTTTTTTAAAAAAAAAATTTTTGTTTAAAAATCATCTATTTTAAAAAAAGTAAATCCTAACTACAAAATCTAAATTTAAAAAAATCATCTATTTTTTTGTTTGGAATTAGCTTTTGAGAATAGCTTATGGAGAAAAAATGAAAAAAGTGATTTTTGAGAATAGATTCTAACAGAATAGATTATGAGAAAAAAGTGGTTTTGATAAAATAAGAGTGTTTGAATATTATGATCAGAATAGTTTTTTTTCATAGTTAAATTACTGAAAATGACATTAACTTTTGTGATAATTACATAGAAATGATAAGATTATATTTTATGTATTATATAGTAGTAAATTCATAATAAATACATAAAATTATCTGAAAAATTTATAATTAATGTGTGTGTGTGTATTATATAATAAATTGTAAAAACTAATTTATAATAATTAGATATAAAATATTAGATTATATTTTAGGTATTATTTAACATAAAATTGAATAATAAATACAAAAAATTCTTTATATTTGTCTGAAAAAAATTATAAATTGTGACAAAAAAATGAATTGTTCATACATACATAGAAATATATATATATATAAATTATACATTGAAAGTTCATAATTCAATTATTAACATCTAAAAATAATATAAGGAGCCTCTTTTTCAGTGCAGTTAATACAATCTGTTTTTGCCTTTCTCCTTTATAGTGTCTTTCTTTTACTAACAAGTGATATATTAGTCGTAACAACATGTCTAGAAACCTCAAATTCATCATGAAACAAAATACATTAACATTTAATAGTTTGTCAATAATTCAGAACATCGAAATAGATTATGAGAAGAATAGATTATGGAAAAAGTTGCTAGTCATTTTCTTAAAACTACACCATTTTGGTGTTGTTTTAAGGAGCTGAACTTTTTTTTTTTGTCTAAAAAGAATGGTATCTAATATTTTGAAATATTTTCTTGGACGTATGTAGTATCAAAAAATATTTTTTAAGTAACATGCAGTATTCTAAAATAATTTTTAGTGCTTTTAACTCTTTAAAATATTTTTTCAGTTGTACCCAATATATTTGCAGATTGATTGCAATTTTACCCTTAATTTATTTTTTCAGCTTCAAAAATTACTTTAAAATATTAGGTGCTCCTAAAAAAATATTTTAGAGTTGATGACACTAGGTACAACTAAAAAAATACTTTAAAGTAATTTTTAGAGCTGAAAAAATAAATTAAGGGTAAAATTACAATCAGTCTGCAAACACACTAGGTACAACTGAAAAAATATTTTAAAGGATTAAAAGCACTAAAAATTATTTTAGGATACTACATGCTACTTAAAAAATATTTTTGGACATTTTTTAAAACCAAAAAAGCATGGTTTTAGATAAAAAGCAACAAAAAGAAGCTTTTCCCAAAACCATGGTTTTGGGATAAAACCATGGTTTCCAAAAAAAGAGTGTTTGGCTAATTTTTCTCAAAACCATGGTTTTGATGTCAAACCATGATTTTGAGAATTTGTCAAACACACTACAATTGAGCTTGTTTGTTATCACTTATCTGAATCGGGCTTATTATATAAACCCGATTCACATAAATCGAGATAAATCTCCTCCACATATTTATCTCGTAGACGTAAAAGCACCTCGTAGACCGTAAAAATTACCTTATAAACCGTAAATTACAATTCATAAGCATTTATAAAATTTTCATAAATTATTCCTCAAAGCCGTCTGAAACTCTGAGGCGATAATTAAAGGTGGCCCACCCATGCATGCGGCCACGTGTATGGAACGTGCTTGAGAAGCAAAAGGCCCAATTGTTTCTCTCTGCTGTGCTGTCTTCACTTACTAATATTCATTTATCTCTTATTCTTATGCACATTATATATATATATATATAAACTCAATAAAAGAAGAAGAAAATTAACTTTGGATCCAATTGAGAAGACAAGTGCAAGTGAAATTCTCATCTCTAACTTTCTGCTGATGAAGACGATAAAACATGAATGAAGGCATGCTTGCTCATATATATGTACACATTATACATTAATGCTTAAAGAATCGAAAAGTTTCCAAAAAGAAAAGAATAATGTTATAACGTGAACAACTAACTACACAGTTTTTGTTTTTCTGGCTAATAGCGACGGCACATACCACAGTAACACACATACATATGCACATAACAAGGGTTGCACAGTCACATCCCATTTTCAAACACATAACACATTTGAACGTCTTTGTTTTTATGCATGTAAGTCGAGAAAATAATTCTCTCACATACTTACCTCATATGCTATAAATCATGATTGAAAAACTATTTTTAAATACTCAAATCACTTATTCAAGCAAGCATAACTCTCACAGACAACTTTATGTGTTTGAAAATGGGGTGTGACTGTGCAACCCTTGTCACGTTGTGTCTTTTGAAGACAGCACGCAGCCTATTAATTAGTTGTGTGAAATCAAGAGGGAGAAAATCTCTCTAGTAGTTTCCAAAAAGAGCTAATGGATGATAGAGGGGACATAGTCATGTGTTGACAAGAACAAAGTCATTGCTTTTTTTTTTTTTTTTTGAGGGCGGTGGAAGTAATAGCATGCTATAAAATTCTCACATTTTTCCTGCACTACTTGTCTACTACAATCCTTCCTTCTCACATCTCCATAAGTGAGAGGTGGCAGGGTAAAATTTGATCCTGAGCGTATAGTGATGAGTGGTGGGGCCACAGGGGCTAATGAACTCCTAATGTTTTGTTTGGCTGATCCTGGAGATGCTTTTCTTATTCCTGCACCTTTTTATCCTATGCGTATGTATACCCTGCCCTTGCCTTTCAGTACTTTGTTTAGGTGTGTCTTCATTAACATTCCACTCACGCAATTACTTCCAAGATTGAAAATGTTATACTACCTCTCGTCCTTGATAGAGATTAGAGAAGGATTCCACTTTGATCCTAAATAATAACAAAAATTGTGTAGTATCTATTATATGGCTAATTTGACGATATTAAGGAAACTAAATAAATTACTTAGTTATAGTATGTGTTATATGATCTCTCTAAAATACTTATGTGTATTATTATATTATATATCAATTTATAAGTCAGACAAGTTAGTTTGAAGAAAAATAATAAATATAAGAAATAAAATATAAAATAAACTCTTATATTTAAGACCTAAGTTCAATTATAAACTAGTTTTTATATTTAGGACTGGAAGTAATAATTGTCAACAAGATGTATACATGCATATGTAGGGAGAGATATAAATTATTTTATAGATTTAAGCTTCCTTTTCTACGTCTTGGTGCAATTGTGGAAAACTACATATATAGAACATACTAGTTTGGAGTGATGAGTGAGTGTGTCTGTCTGTTAGCAAGATTATGTATCGTAGTGCTAAACCCTATATATCAATGATGAATAACATTATTATTTTATGTCCATATATATATAATATACAAGCTATCAGATGCCTTGGATTTTGGAAGGCGCCAAATCCAAAATTGAATTATACTAGTTTGTTTTGTTATGACATACATTATTTATTGAGGAAAAAACATTTATACTCTTACATGTGAATGCCTATTATTTCCCCACTGACATATAGTGACATCGAACAAGTCGAAAAGAAAATGATCAATTATGTGATTCCCAAACAGGTCTACCAACATGTGGGGTTCATTTTGGAATTTAGAACACTGTAAAGGTCAGTGGACCCCACTTGCCCTTGATCATGGGGAAACCATAGCTACCTGATCAGTGTACGGTTTCCTTTGAACACACAAACACTAAACACTGCAAAAATTAAAGGATCCGGGTCCTAAACATCTAGCAACACACACTTCAAATTAATTAATCGATACAGCTAATTAATATTCTGTTGCAGATTTAATCGTGACTTATGCTGGCGACCTCGGGTGCAAATAATCCCAGTGTATTGTGACAGTTCCAACAATTTCAAGATAACAAGAGCAGCTCTTGAAGCAGCTTATTTAAATGAAAGCTCAAGACGACAATGTCAACGTGAAGGGTTTGCTCATAACAAACCCATCAAACCCTTTAGGGACCACCTTTGACAGAGAGACACTAAAAGGTCTTGTTCAATTTGTTAACGAGAAGAACATTCATTTGGTGTGTGATGAAGTATATTCAGCTACTGTGTTCAACAACTCCTCCAACTTTGTGAGTGTCTCTGAGATCATGCAAGATATGGATCATTTCTGCAACAAAAATCTCATTCACATCGCTTATAGTTTGTCAAAGGACATGGGGATTCCTGGATTTAGAGTTGGCATAGTTTACTCCTACAATGACACATTGATAAGCCCTGGCCGCTTAATGTCAAGCTGTGGATTGGTCTCCTCACAGACTCAGCATCTTCTGGGTTAGATGCTTTCTGATGATGATTTTGTGGGAAAATATCTAGAAGAAAGCTCAAGAAGATTGGCTCAGAGGCATGGCGTTTTCACAAAGGGGCTTGAGAGTATGGGGATTACTTGCCTCCCAAGCAATGCAGGGCTGTTCTGTTGGATGAACATGAGAAGTATGCTGAAAGAACAAACACTTGAAGGTGAAATGTGTCTAAACCCTTTAATAATTTGATATTTACATAGTATTAAATGTATAGTTTATAGGCATATAGACATAATAGAAATATACTGATAACAAGTGTTTGTTTACATAACAGGAAATCCCGTAGGATTTGAAAAATATATACAGAAACCAACAGAAATAAAATTTGGAACTAAAGATAACCAGCTGCAGTCTCACTTGAACCGGACCTTAGTCACTGGTAATTACAATTTTTCCCTAAGAGCCGCTACCTTCTGTTGGAATATTTTATATGTTGAAAAAGGGTGAGATTCGAATGAATCTCAGTAGTAACATACAATCAGTCATATAAAATGCGATAAATAAATATGCAATGCACCATGATATGTAAAATGCTAACTCGTGTTGTATGCATACTGTCCAAGGCCAAACGACATGTTTGGATCCCTGGCTTAACTCGTGTACCTCAGTTAGGTCCCAGACCACAACTAGGTAACGTGCCACAGGCACTGTCATGTTACAGAAAATTGCATACACAAAGCATAAAGATAATCACGTAGTGTATAAAAGAAAGAGTTACTATCTAGCTTCTTTCTCAAGTCCCTTGACTGTCCTAAATTTTTGGTTTTGGCTCTGGCTATTTTCAGTTCCTATAAAATTCGAGTCACAAGTAACTAGTTATTACTTGTATTATTACTTCCTCTAATTAAATTATGTTGGGTATCTTAGTTTCAGTGGCTTCTTCACAGTACAATTTTACTGTTTCTCAGCAAATTGGCAGATTTTTCAGTTAAATTTAAAAAATCATAATTAATTCTCAAAAAATACAATTTGACTGTTTCCAAATCCAAATTGAAGCTCTTGAAATATATTTTCATGAAAAAATATCAAAATCTGGTTACTTCAACCATATTTTTCCCATAAATTCACGAAATCCCATTGTTCCATATTACACTCCAGAAACAAAGCTTAACTTTGAAAATTCATATCTCCTAATATACTTGTCCAAAAATTATGATCCATATATCAAATTAAATCTCTGAATGTCTACTTTAAATATGGAAATTTTCATAATTTTTGGTGAAGTTTTGGTTTTCCAAAATCTCGCGAAAACCAATCTGATTTCTAGAAACATACTCTAGCAGCAAGTAACTTCAAAAATTCATAACTCTCAATATACTGATCGAAATATTACAAATTATGTATCAAATTAAAGCTTATCATATGTAATTTAGTTCTGAAAAGTTTCATGGTCATTGGATAAGATTTCATTTCTCAAAAACACCACGTAACCAACTACCAGAATCTAGACTTCTAGGATTTCACCTGTTTCTGAACCTAAATTTTAAAAATCATAACTCCCTCTACAGATATCTAAATGATGCATTCTAACACTCATTTTGAATCTTGGGATGTCTAATATCTCCCTATAACGTTTCATAAATATTAGATATGATTTGGTTTGTTGTAATTCTACACGAAACTAACTGACTCTAAAAAATGTCAGTTTTGATAGTCTTACTTTAAAAATCAATAACTCATTCATTTTTACTCTAAATTGTGCTCTTCTTGATTCTATTTCCTACTAAACATCCTAAAATTTCCATACCAAAAATAATCAGACAAAAAAATCCATCTATAGCCTCTACTAGAGCTTCTGTAACTTTCTGACAGAAACTCTGTTTTCCGGCGAGCAACACAGAGTTGAGAAAACTCACATGTAGCCACAGTTTTTCACTCCAATCTCAAAGATTTTGACTCTACATACTCCTAAACATGTTTCTTGTGTTTGGAGATGTGATTACACAAGGAAAGAGATCAAAAATCCCATGTAAAATGGACATACAATTACTGGTTTTTGTGACAGAAACTTTCTGATGAATTTTCTGAATTCCATTAGAAAAACAACCCCAAAAAGCTATTGAAAACAACCTCAAATCTACTGGAAAAAGAAGATAAGGATGTATGGAACTTACCTATATTCGTTTATGGTGCCATATGTGGATCTTAGAGCTTCCTTGTTTTACTTCTCCAATTTTTTCCTTCCTCCGGTTCAACTCTCTCACTCACTCACTCACTCACTCACGTCTCTCTTCTTTTGTTTTCTGTTTCTCTATTTCTCTGTTTCTGTTTCTTCAGCGGCTGGATGAAAAAATGAAGAGCTAAAGGAGATGGGTATTTGATTACATAAAGGGTGCATGTGATGGTGTTAGGTTCGGTGGTTTCCAAATGGCATGAATGTGTATATCTATCTAAAGGAGGGTATCGGTGTTAAAGTGTGTATGGGACATGTGTTTGTTAATAATAAAGAGAACTATAATGCAAGGTGGGAGCTGAACGTGTGTTGCCAAGAATTGGTGTGTGTGTTTTAATATACATATAGGTATATTTTTATTATATTAATTACACATACTAGACCTTAATTTTTCCCTTTGTCTAATTTCATATTCCATAAATTTCGTAGGTTCCATAATTTGGCTTATTATCTAACACCCACAAATTAATCATTTTATTAAATTTTGGGATGTAACAAAATGAAGCTGTGGCGTGAGATTGTAAATGATGTGAAGCTGAATATATCTCCAGCATCCTCTTTCAATTGCTTGGAACCTGGTTGGTTTAGGGTTTGCTTGGCGAACATGGATGATGAAACTGTGGATGTGGCACTCAAGAGAATGAAGGATTTTGTGGGCAAAGAAACAAAGAAGAAACCGGTGAAAGTCAGCCAGAGTCAAGGCTTGTACGAGTCAGCTTTTAGCATACAAGATTTGATGAGACTCTATTACTTAAGCATGATTTATATACATCTGCTTTGTTGTTCTAGTCTTGGTGGTTGCCTTTTTCCAATGGGAGTAGTGAAAATGTTCAACGCGGTACAACAATAATCAGAGATGTGAGGTTTGTGCAATAGTATATCACAGTGTAATGAGTTACGGGCCTCAAAAAGCCCAACGTAAAATATGGGTGAAGAACTGGTAATTCTGGTAGGAGGCTATGAGAAATGTGACGAGAGAATTGGAAAAGTCCTGTGCCTCTCGAATGCATAGGGTTTGTGTGTTTTCTTGTTTGTTTGGGCTCACCTCCATAAGACTTACACTCTGCAAGGTTTTTATCACTGAATAATGTTGTTTTGAGGGAGATGAGTGCAGAAGACGACTTCATAAAGAAGAAGAGGAGTAGACAGAGATGACGACGGAGTTCCTTCCCGTCCTCACTCCGTTCCTCCTCTGGTTTCACTCTCTCCGATCGAGAAAATGTTATAATTTGGAAGACAGTGTAGATTAATGTCTTATACTTACGAATAAAATAAACCCCCCTTACTAACTCCTATATCTAGGAATGGAGGGAGTATGTTGATTCATAATGTTTGAAAGTAATATCTCCAAATCTAATTTTATCCCCAAAGTTTAATGAAACATTTATAATTTATAATTGATCTCTAAACGTGCGGTTTTCTCTTTTTAATGACTTTTCCACTGAAAAAAATTCACTTCACTCTCACGGCAGCAATTTAATGCCCATTTGCTTTTAAAAAATTCTAAAATTTTACTGTAACCTTATAGATTAAAATGAAAAATATATTGCCGGAGCTCCAACCACTAGCGTCTGTCCGGCCATCTGGTGGTGGCCCCAGCAGCCAACTGGAGCTCTTTTTATCCCACCCCCCCCCGGGAGTTAGCTTGTATCCGCTGCAACTCTTGTCCGCTGCGTGTCCTTTACAGTAAAATGACGTTATTTCGTCATTAAATCTGGGTCGTCCTTAAGTAACAATTAAATAGACGATAATAAAAGCCTAATAAATGAAACGGCGTCTCCTTCTCCTTCCTTCTTCTTCGCCACCACCTCTCTCTCTCTCTCTTCCGCCCCGTCAGTCTCAGCGAGATGTGCGACGAAGACTGGATCAACGTGGCCATGTCCGACGACGCCGTTGTCATGGAGATTCTGCTCTGACTCCACCAATCGACTCCACCGCAGCCTCCTCCCACCAAAAACCAGCCTCCCTGTCTTGACGTGGACTGGAACGTGCGCCAGCGTCGTTCGAGGTCGGTTCCGAGACACCGTGGCGGCTCTGAAGGGAAAGACGAACCGACGAGAGCTAGTCCTACCACGCCACTCTCCTGGAGCTGTGCCACTTCTGCTAGCTGTGGCGGCGGCGGCGGTGATGCTGTTGATGGCTGCGAAGAGTCCAGTCGTACAATCAAACTGGTGGACAGCTCAAGATCTAAGAAGGTTCGTTGCTTGTTCTTTGCCAAGAAAATTACAGAACTAGGCTATTCATGCTTCTACATCGATGGAAAGATGCTGCAAGATCATCGTAATAGAGTATTTCATGACTTCCTCAATGGTGCTTATAGAAATCTTGTTTGTACTAGTATGTTTCTAGCACTTTTGCACTTACCTGTACCCCCTTGCTTTTATATAGATGTAAGTAAGTATATCTGAAGAATGATGATATAGGCTTAAATAGTAGCATTTTATCACCGTTCATTTTAATTGTTGAATTTTGGACGGCCCAAATTTAACGACAAAATGACGTCGTTTTGCTGCAGCGGAAGCGCAGCGGACGACCCACGCAGCGGACACAAGCTGATTCCACCCCCCAAAAAAATAGCCATATTAATCAGATGGTCATTTTAAAAAGATGTGAAAATATTTTAAACTGTTAACTAACTTTGTCTGATTCTTTTAACATTAAAAAAGTAATTAATAGGATCTTATAAAAACATTACATGGAATAAAATTTCGCATGGGCAACAAACCGTATGAATAAGAGAGAATGGAAAGAGAGCTCGAGTGTCAAACATTACTTGTAGTAATTTATAAGTTATACCAATGGGAAGGAAATATTGGGTCATATATGAAGATGACATGAAATCCGTTAAAGTTCATTTATATATTTACCCACTTCTAAAAATCCACTAAAAACTTGCATCATAACGAATTTGGTTGCTATCTTAATCTGTGGATTATTCTGCTTAATATTCTTTTAATTAAAAAATAATTAAATAACATACAAAGATAAAAAAACGCTGAGTCAAGTTTTGGGGCGTCTACTTTTATTTGCAGGTTAGAATTTTTCTTGCCTTTACTCTCCCATCATAGATATCGTCAAAGTTGACGACAAAGACTTCTACGACACATATAATTAAGCATATATAAAAGAAAATATACCTTGAAAAGTTACATATTATTATTGTGCGCGCGCATGTAATCAGTTGTGTTATGGATAGCATTAATTAAGCGGATATCTTATATGCATTTTCGTCCAAGTTTGAATAATGTAACCATTTTTTATTGGAAAGTCTTGGCCACTTAATTAGACCAGAAAGATAAAAGACAGATATAGATTAACTAATAGCTTAAAGAGCTTTGATTAACTAATTAAGTAATTAATATTACTCCCTCTCATTCACTTATACAAGTCATGTACGCTTCACATGCACAGACACAAGTCACACAGCCTTCTTCTCCCACTAAATAATGTTGAATTAGTTATTAATACTATACGTACAACAAAATAGGTAGATATGGTGATGTCTTAATTAACTCAGCAAGTGTTGTTTAGGGGTTTTGATTATTTTAATTCCTTCAATGCTTTAGTCTCTGTTGGTTTGGGTCTAAGTCTTACATATAATTATAAAATCTCTCTAATTAGATTCATTAAATTTTTTTATTTTTTTATTTGGAAAAAATGGTTCTGTATGTGGCAAGTTTGATCAGAATATTCTTGTTCCAATAATTCTAATTAATGATTGATTATTTGTTACTCAAGTTGCATTTTTTTCTGATATTATAATCCGATATCCGGTTCAGAGATTATGGCTGCCCCTTTGAACACAAGTTTCTTCTCTGGGACTAGCACTCAAGACCCGAAAAGATCTAACAAGCCTTACTCAAGTTGCGTTCTTTTGTCTTTGCTATAAGACTTACTCTGATTTATTTATTTATTATTAAATTTTGACACATGCTTTAATTTATTTCCTTTTGACCATGGACAAACACATATATTAAAATTATTTGTATATAACTTATCCAAAAAAATATTTGTATGTGTTCAAAATGAAGATAATGAAGAGATATCACAAGGGTGATTTTTTTTCAGGCCAAAAAAACGGGTAATTGTTTTAGTTTATTTGGCTATCACTAAAGATTGCTATGAAAAAAACATTAGATTGAAAAAAAGCATGAAAATGATATAACATTTTGTAAATTTTAGATTTATATTGATTTTGAATAATTTTATAACATGTACCCATCATTGTCCGAAAAATTTTCCTATGAAATGGACCGGAGAGAGTAGTGTTTGGCTAATCGTGAAACTATAGTTTTAGAAATCTTTTTCTATAAGTTGAAATAAAATTTTTCTCACACTTATCTTCTAAATTGTAAAAATCATTCTCCAAAAGCTAATCCAAATATTGAAAGACCAAAAACCACTTGATTGATTTATGGCTTAACGAAAGACCAAAAAAGTACATTTTCCAAAAGACAAAAGAAAATAAATAATAAATTTTTATGGGGTCTAATAATTTAGATGTGAAATTTGAAGTTGTTCGATTGAAGACTACTACTCCGTCTGCTACCTAATATTATATATATTTAGAGAGTTGATTTTGATCTTAAATATAAAACATATTTATTAATATTTTCTTAATTTAGCCCCTATTAATGCTCTATCAACAATAATGAAGGGGGAAATTACGAAAGATGATTAGAGTCCGTGTTTTTTAAAATACATATCATATTAATTAATTCCCTTAATTTATTTAAATTATATAAATATATCTTATATTATATTATGGAGTTGGGGAAGTAATTAATTAAGGTTGCCGTGGAGGTGTAAGATTTGAGATTCATGCATCTAGAAAAAAACATGAAACGACGAAAGGAACTTTTGTTGCATTAAAAATTAGGATGAAAAATTGTCCGGTGATATTATAAATTAATAACTAAAAACACACACACACACATTTTTTTCAAATGACATGATATAGTTTCATTAATTTGGATTCTAAGTATATACTACAATTGGTCATTTATATAAAAGCTAATTGGAGATTGGATCTAATTCTAAATATGAGACCTTAATCCACTTTATCTTTCAAATTAATGATTTTTTCTCAAAGTATTCATATTAATTACACACATTAAGAAGTTTTTATTCAAAAATAGTTATGATGAAATATAGTATTTTAGAAAAATCAACCTATATTTACTGCAAATAACTAATATAACTTACTTTCTTAATCTATTTGAATTAGTCAACTAACTTTTATATTAAGAACTGAAAAATAATATAGAAGGTGGCCACCTATGCGCGCGCGCGCACCTTTGGACTTCAACGTGTTTGATGATCTGCAAATTAAAATCACGCAATTGAACTGTAAAATTTTCAATCACAACATATATATAACATAAATTATGAAGCAAAAGGAGCGTTGTTTGACACATGCATGATCACATGAATTTCAGCTTATTAATTAATATAACATATACTAATACTACATAACAATGTAATTCGAATTTCAAAGTGAAGCTGTTTGGTTAGGAATAGAACACTGCTGAGATCAATGAATTCAAATAAGAAAAGATGACATATATCCATTTGTGAGACAAAGCATGAGTGAGAGGATTTCGTGTTTGTCTCTGTTTTCATCACTCATGATTTTTGTCTTCCTTAATCCTCGTTGTCTGTATCTTGGTCGGGTTTTACGTACACATCAACCCGACAACACATCTCTTACTCATATTAATTCATCTCTCCTCGTGTTTCTTTCATTCTTTTTATTGTACAAGACTCTCATCGTGTTTCTCTCTTTTCCACTTCCATGCACGTCCCTTGTTTTAGTAGCCATGCATTTAAATTTAAATTTTATTATAAAAAGGAGAAGTCAACTATAAATAATGATGAGAGAAGTTTAAAACTTGAACTGTTTAAATGAAACGTAAAGAGTTGGGATGAAAGCACCAGGCACCAGCATCATGTCATGTCGTGACATATATTTCATAACCCTTACTCCATTCCTTTTTATAAGAGACGTTAGCTACTGACTCTCGTGGTTTAAAATGTTGGTTAGAAATAAAAAATATGTTAAAATTGTAACCCTTTTTTACTAAAATAGCTTTATTTAAGATAACATAGAGAATAAGAGAAAAAAAATTATTATAATAAAGAGGATGTAGAAGAGAGAGAGTAAGAAAATAAATGTGGTAGAAGTAATAGATCTTTAGGGCTGTAAAAATTGATTATATTAACATTAAATAAGGTAATTAAATAATAAGGACAAAATAAAAAAATAAAAGGTAAAATATAAGACATTTTCTAAATGTTTCTTATTAAAAAGGGTACCAGATATATGTGGTGGATGTGTAAATCAATTATCTTTCGGTTCAACCTAAGAGTTCAGAACTCAAGTGGAAGTGATGTGCATCTCTAAGTAGATTGATTGATTATACATGCACGTGTGGAATTGTTAATATATATACTACCATTATTGTTCACACGTTTAGTTGACTTATAATTAGGCACAACACAATAGTTAAGACCACTGAAATGCTTTTGAAGACGCCACGTACGACTTGTTTGTTCTGCTTCTTCTGCCGTATGCCTTTGAACAACTTATTAAAGTTAGTACGACCATAACTTTGCAATGGGGAACTATATATATATAGCTTCTAAAAAAATTTAAAAAAAATATTAACTTGGCTAGTGAATAATATCTCCTAAATTTTCAATTGTAAACATGATAGTTATATGATAGATTTTGACCTAAGTAAAAATAAAAATAATCACAATGAATTGTTGAGTCATAACCTTGTAACAAACTCAAACTTCCTCTATTTTTATGATAAAATATATGTTTTGTATAGATCTCTATTGTTTAATCCAAATTAAAATAAATTATTTTCAGTAACCAAAGATCATTCAAACTAATTAACAATAAGAAAAGACGCGTGGCATCCTTTATATAAGACAACCCATATACCATATGACTCAAAGGACTTGAAGCCTAATCTTGTGTCTCTTTTGTTTTAGTCTCTTGTCACTAACTTTGTCCTTCATTAATCCTCATTTTCTGTATCTTGGTCGGGCAAGATGACAAGACTTGAACGCGCGCTCGTATATTACACACACACACACACACAATAATGCACTGAAAAATTCACTCGATGACTTAAAACAAGACGTGCAATAAAGCCATATATTTGGGGGAAAAAAAAAGCTTTCACATTGGAGATCTGGTGTATCCTTTCACATTGGTACACCTTCTCTTTTCTGCAACGAGTGTAACTCATAAGGTGGAATAAAGACATGTTAAAAAGCTTTCATGTACGTAGTCAACACTTTTTGGTTACGTCTGTTGGAACATTTGGGTATCACGTCATGGTAAACTTTTTCGGCCTAACGGATGCTGTAAGTTATGTAAATGCTAATACAAGCTTCTTTATATATGTGCATGGGGGGATAGAGATCTGGAAGGAAAGTGTGCTTTCTAATGTTAGCTACTGTAGAAGATTCTGGGAGTTATGCTGGGAAAGGAGTACAAGAATACAACCTCATCTTTAATTGCATTGAGGCCATTAATTTAATTATTGGTTGTGTGATGAATAATCTCATCCCTTTAGAGATGTTAATGACCCAAGATTACTTAGACTGACAGGTTATTGTCAAACATATAGATAGGGAAAATTTAACTATTACTGAGGATTAATATGGTGGAGAATTTTTATATCATTGATCAACCTTCACTTTTTAACGGGAAAAAGATAACTTCTGTATTATATTGTTTTGACACGGCTTCTTTTAAAGTTTTGAATATCAATTCCTATTTTTTTTTTTAAAAAAAAAGACTATAGTTGGGCTATCTAGCGCAACTAATACTTAAGCACCTCTTTAAGTCTTTCTTAAATGTAAGGTTGTGAGATTGATCTTTTATAAATATAAGGGTTAATATAACTTTTGGTCCCTCAAGTTGGAAATCGGTGCTTTTGGTCCCTGAAATTTTGTCCGATTTTAGTTTTAGTCCCTCAAGTTTGGCCAATTTTGGTTTTGGTCCCTAAGTTTAGAGTAATATATCAAGTCCTTTTCAAATTTGAGAGACCAAAATCAAAATCGGCCAAACTTCAGGTCTAATATCCCAAATTTTAGGACTAAAGGCTAGAGAATAAGCCTGGATACAGTAGACTACCAAACCCACTTTAGTAAGAGTCCCAGGAATGATGAAATATAGAAAGACTCTTAGGAATTTGTGATTTGGCCTTATCGGGGTAATGGCTTAGTATTTTCAGGAAGTATGATTAAAATGTCGGTGCAGATGTGCACTTGACACATATACGGTGCCATTAGGTTGGTAGAAAGATGCCACCCAACTATGTTGTGAGGCAAGGGATCGATTAGTCGGACGGAATATGCGATGTAGGTGTGCACATGTCATTTTTAGGGCATATATGTGTACCCTGCGTTTTTGAATTGGACATTGGTGTGTAGCGCCATGTGGGGCCCACATACATACTCTGACCTAGTGTCATTTGACGGGCTTTGATATGCATGATGCAATCCTGAGTAAGTCCCGAGTAGATACCGATAAAATAACTTTATTAAAGTAATTTTAATAAAGTAAGTAATCATGACATAGCTTTTATGTTGGCTAAATGAAAATGTGACACATGTCCCATTAATGATGAAATGTCATTTTGCCTTTTGTGTTGGCATTGTAAGATGGTGACATATGGCACAAAAGTCAGGGGAATTCACCGATCTCCGGTCGGGTGACCGACTACATTCTCAAACACCGAGTCAGGGAGCCGGGAAAAATCATTAGACCCTTACTTTCCCTGACAAAAGGGATGGCTAAAAGCCCGAGGAAAAAAGACGGGACCCACTTTATTAAAGTAGGTGACACGTGTCACTGAATCAGTGCAACACCGAATAAATGGCACCATGGGATCGTGACAAGTGGAAAACTTTTCCAAGACTCATCCCTAGGCATTTATTTCATCCAATTGCCTCAAATTACTCAGAAAAAATTCTGGAAAAACGTTGAGAAATGGAAGAGGAGAGATGAAGAGTGAATAGTAAATTTTCAGAACTTCAATCCGCCGAAACACTGCCGAATCAACGTTTTCTCTCAAAACACCCTTCATAAACCTTCTTCTACTCATCTCAAGCTTCATTCATATGGTTTCAGATTTTCATTTGGAGGTGTTTGGTGCCGTCTAGCCAGCCGGAGTATTGCCGGAATTCTGAACCGACTGCGGAAACGCGTAGAGGTAAGCGTAAGCTTCCTTTTGAACAGATTGGTTTGTTGTTTGAATGAGTATTTGTAAGGGTGGTTACTGTTCATTTCTGGTCAATTCATAGGGATGTTTTTTTAGGTTTAATCATGTATTTATGGTTAGATTATGATCTATGATGAGATTGGACCAAGTTGTTGAACAAAATTCTGTTTTGGTGAATTGTTGTAGAAAACTCTAGTTTTCTGGTCTGAACAGAACATGATGAAGGAATGTGAATTTGCCAATTTTGAGGTTTCCAATGAATTCCTTGGGCAATATTGTGTACGTATACAAGTGTTCTTGATTTTTAGATGCTTGTATATGAATTTAGAAGTTTTAGAAGTTGGAGAGTAAGTAGTGTGAAATCTCTCTTCTGGAGGCAGTGTCCTTGTGATATGTTTTTGGAGGGCTGAATGTTGTCCAATGATAATGAAACTTTCCAGAATTAAAGTAGACATGTAGATATTTAAAATGATAGCTAATATGAAGGATTTGGACAAGTATACTAGGAGTTATGATTTTTCAAATTCTGGTCACGTGAAATTGGGCAATTCTGGAGTAGTGTCTAATGAAATACAATTATGTACTTATGAGAGTGCTTTTATCTTATGGGTATATTTTTCGCTTAAAGTACATTTAAAGAGGGTTCCATAGAACTTGGAAGCACATCATTTTGATTTTTGTTCATTTAGTTATGATTTTTACAAGTTCGGCCAAGAATCAGAACAGTGAAATTCTAAGCAGCGAGATTCTTGGCCGCGGCCAAAATATTTCTATTTGGTTTTTAGCCGCAGCCAAAACCCCCAAATTTCATTATTTCATACTTTTGAAGAAAATTGATCCATTTAACCCTTTCTAGCTTCTTGGGCCTTAGTATACACTTCTAATGACTCACAATCATGGCTCTAATGATGTAATTGGATATCTAGGGCCATGGAGAAGTCAAGAAAGAAGATGAATGGAAGAATTTCCAAGAAGCTCCGATGGTTGGAAGAAAAGGGAATAATTCAAGAAGAATGGCATATGTCCACAAGATAGTAAACTTATTTACTTGTATTTATGTGATGTTTATGCTGTGTATTGATTTGTTGTATTGCCTTGATTGATTATGTAAAACATGTATGAATGAATGAAGCTCTGTTTCTGTTTTTAGTATGGCCATAAGTATGTTACACGAAACATTGAGCATGTAAAATATCATTATGTGAACATGAGCCTATGTAAGGCAAGCATATAATGCATTAGCATTTATCTTCCATGCATCATTTGTAATGTTTGTTACTAAGATTCCCTCGAATCTCACTCCCCCACCAACCATATAGGTATGACGAGTACAGGAGAAGAATGCATGAGGATATGCAAGGGGAAAATATGAAGAAGAATTGAAGATTGAAGGGAAATGTACTGGTCATGTATTTTAATTAGATTTGTATATGTATAAACTAAGAACGAGGAAAGAAATACTCTGGTAATTATACAAGGAATTAAGAAACGATTAGTTGTTAAGAAGTTGCAAACCATTTTATTATGATGTTGAAAACAAAGTTTTAAACTATTCAGAAAAACACACTCAATTATAGGTTCAAATCTTGTATTGAGGTTGAGAATTGAAAGAACTTTGCTAAGAAAGATCGCTTAGTGGTTCGATCTGCTGCCTAAAACTCATCAGAACGATTACGTAAATAAGGTGTTACATCAGGGACCAAAATCACCGATTTCAAACTTTAGGAACCAAAATCAAAATTGGACCAACTTTAGAGACTAAAAGTTATATTAACCCTAAATAGTATGTGAATTCCTTTAAATCTTTGTTTTTAACCACGGTTCAATTCGTATAATGTCAACAGACTTTCAAAAAAGTTGCCCCAACACACCCACTAAGTGAATTGTGTTTCGAAAGCAAATCAAGGTCATGATATGTGCCTCTAAACAAAGGTATTTACAAATCACTCATTAATATAATAAGCTCTTCACATCGATAATTTTGTGATTTTGTATGTTATGAATCAAATTATTATCGACTGAGGTTATTTTCAATATGCATAATCTTACAAGTTAGTCCTAAAAACTATTAATTATATGTTCCCCGGCCAAGTTATAAAAGCACACGAGTTCCTAATCATCAAGGTTACGTTGTACATGGCATAATTATATTCATGATTCTTTGTTTGTTGAATAAAATAAAATAGTACTCATTCAGTTTTCAAATATATGAGCTAGTGGAGAGATTTATTTTGGTAATAAATATAATATATCAATCCACTTTGTTTCCTAAATTTATAAATTTTTTTAAACTATTTCTTGTTTGGTTACTTATATTAAGAAGGTTTTTATCAATAAATAGATAATGATTAAATGGGGGCATATTAAAAAAACTAAGCTACATTTATTGCATTGAACTATATTAATTTTCTTGATTTTTATAAATTAATTATTTGCAAAGTTTAAGAAAACGGAGATAGTACTTTTTCCAAAGTTGAAATTGATTGATTTGTATCATTACAATCTGATATAATCTTTTTTTAATAGGACTAATTTATACACACAAACATGTCAACACTAAGCGTAAGCATGAGACTTCATCTAAGAGAAGAGTGGTGGCCTAAGTAGCGCTGCCACTAGGACATAACTCACGTATTCACGTAGAGTTTGAACTCACTACTTCATGCTTAAAAAATTAGATAAAAAATTTGGGACAAAATCTTAATACGGTCGGTCAAAATTTGAGAGGAAGATATAGATTAAATGTCTGTTTGTTTTAGTTTTTAAGAAGTTTTTTTATTATTTATAAAATAAATATATGAGATGAGTTTTGTCTCAACTTGTATAAAAAGACTTCTGATAAAATTACAGTTTGATATTTTTCCAAGCAAGCACTAATTCAATTATTTATTTTGATTTTGCTTTCTGCTGTATGTCATGGTCACTAAATGTCACTTGCGTTGCCATTCATGCGAGATGGTCATAGGAGGGAGCCATGGGATTGTTGAAATTAAATGCAAATTATATATTTTATATTACATTTAATTTGACTAACTCTAAAATCTATCAAACAGCACCACAAAATCCTCTCAGGATAAAAAAATAAAAATAAAAAATTTTCTTGGTATTTTTTTAGATAACAATAGAAAAAAATATAAGAAAATACCACTTGAATTTTAAAATCTTAAATTAGTAATTTTCTACTAAAATAAATTGTCAATTATTATACTCTTGTAGTTAATATTTATACTTTTGTATACAATAAGACTATTTGAAATTTTTAATTTCAAATAGTATTTTCTTGTGTTTTTCCTATAACAATATCTTATCTGAAGTAGTATTTATTTATCCTTTAATTAAAATCATGAGTCCATGATGAGCACCGCAAGCAACATGCGTCAAAAAAATAAAGAATGACAACCCAATGATCAACACAGACAAAAAAAATACATTGTACCGAAAAAATAAACAAACCTACATTACAGCCCAATACCAATAACACATTAAAACCTAAAATATCAGCTAAAAACAAGAATAACAAAACAAATATGAATTTTTTGAATAATTTGTGAGACTCAAAAGACTTTCCAAGTAATAGAAAAATGTATAGAAAAAGCACATCAATGGATTTTGCGCTAATAATTGATTCATTTTACATGAGATGTGTATATTGATAAGTTAGATATCTTATTAACTTTCAAAATTAAACTTAACAAAATTAGGCGTAATAATTTTCTCACAAAATGTTACAACTCACTCGCAAAAAAAAAAAAACATTGAAATTAATATATTGCAAAGTACGTACACTTTTGATCATTTAGTCTTCTATTAAGTTTTAGTTTAATACTTCAATTTGAAGCTCTTAAAACCATTCAAATTTGAAAATATAGTAAAAAATTCTATATATAGTGTTAAACATAGTTAATTTACTTAACAAAAAATTACATTATATTAGATTAATTTTCTTCTACCAACTATAACTATCTCATTAATGCAAAAAATAAAAAATATAATAAGTAAAAGTATACTTTTGCTCCTCTAACTTTATATAAGATTTTAGTTTAGTCCATTAATTTTATAAATTATTTTTCAGTTATATAACCTTAACAATGTTAGTCTCAAATGATGATTTTTTTGTGCCATCAATTGTTATTATTTTTTGAAATTAAACTTAATATATTAGTATTTATAAACACTTTATCAACATTTAAAATTTTAATGTTGTCATTTTTAAAATAAAACCATCAATGTTATAATTATTAGATGACTAAAAAAAACTTTATAAAACTAAAGAAGCAAAATAGAATATTGTGTGAGGTTAAAATACCAAATACGCACCTTAATTAGCCACGATAGCATTTTTTATTTCTTTCAAACTTTCAGTGAAAAAGAAACTTGTATAGTGTGACCAATGAAGCATGTTATATAAGCAACTTCATAGGAAACTTCTTGCCTCACAATTTCCACAAATATTTTTCCATGTTAGACTTGTTTTCTTTGTTAAAGGAACAAATACCTAACATATATATATGATCGCATCCAAAAACAAGTTGCATAAATAACAACCTTTTTTCTTCACCAAAGAATATCATTAGTTTTTTTTTTTTTAATGAGAGACTAGATTTTACTTTCCACGGAATATACTTTTATACCTCACCAAAAAGAAAGAAGAACACACCGCTATAATCTTCTCATAGAATTTTTAAGAAAATTTTTTTAATTATTAATTTTTTAATCACCTAATTTTTCTAATTAGGTCTTTGTAAATTAAATATTTTAATAATTTTGTTCATATCATTATAATTTTTATCTATATATTAATTTATCATGCATACATACGAGAGTTTTCCTCATCACATGAGTTTATTATTTTAATTTATTATATATGTGTGTGTGTATTTAGATTGTTAAGAAAATAATAATTTGCAGGATATTGATATGATTTTAACAGTTGGACTGATGTAATAATTTTTCAAATTATAAATATATGATTACAACTTTTAAATTGATTCTAGGGATGGGGGATAAAAAGTGCGACTTCTTTTCTATTTTCTAATACCCTTTTTGACCAAGAAAATAAGGCATCATGTTACTTTCAAGGAAATTCCTCAAATCTCTTCTGATTTTTTTAAATATCTAGCTATTACTCGAAAATAAATTCAAAAAATATTAAATAATTAAAAATTGCCACAATTATAAATTATAAATATATGAATACTAACTTGTTAATTTATTTTTTAAAAAAAATTTCAAGTGATGAACATCAATTTTTGGAACCGATGAATACTCAGGTATTTTTTTATGTACTCGATGATCCCAAAAAAAAAAAACATATTTGTACATCATTTTTTTAACGCAAGCGATGACGTGACGATAACTTTTTTTTTTTAGTTATTATTTCAAAAGGATAGGTATAGTACTAATCTGAGATTACAAGTGTAATGGACTCTGTGATTATCCGTACTTAGGATCTGCTTCAAGCATGGCGATAACTTGATTGTCACAAGTCAAAGCCAAAACGCAAATTGGTCAAATGTTGAGTTATTGCGTTTCTTAAGGGTCGGTGATATGAAAAATATTAGAGCCTGCTTTTTCCATCGCCACTCACCTATAAATTCTCACATACTCTCTCATTTCTCCTACACTACTACCACATTTCTCAACACAATCCTCTTTCTTATTCATCTCCATAATTTCTTGCTATTTAATATAGTGTGTCTTCCCTTCATTTCGCTTCAGAAACTAAACAATGGATTTGGAGAATGAGAGCAATCACCTTTTGTCCAACGTCTCCGTCAATGGCAAACACGGCGAAAACTCTGCGTATTTCGATGGATGGAAGGCTTATGACAGAGACCCATTTCACCCCACAAACAATCCTCAAGGAGTGATCCAGATGGGTCTTGCAGAAAACCCGGTTCTTTCTATATATTATACACCCTCATTCAAAAATTCTATGCATATATATATATATATACATGATTACAAGGTGTTTGATAAGTTGTCTGACTCGTATGTATGGGCTTGTGTTGATTTGTTTACACAGCTCTGTATTGATATGATAGTGGAATGGATAAGGAATCATCCGGAGGCTTCCATTTGCACTCCTGAAGGACTACATCAATTCAGAGATATTGCTATCTATCAGGACTATCATGGCCTTCCCAAGTTCAGGAAGGTGTGTGTACAGTGATTATGATTATATATAAAGGGTTAATATCATTTTTTGTCTCTCAAATTTACTCTCATTTTAATTTTGATTCCTTAAAGTAAAATCGTCCAAATTTTCATTAAGTAGTAGGGACCCATGTTTTAAATGAAATAAAACTTAAGATACCAAATTCTATGATTGAATCAAAGTTGATGATGATAATGAGTTTACTTGGTGTTGTTGTTTGCAGGGAGTGGCAAATTTGATGTCAAAAGTGAGAGGTGGGAGAGTAAAATTTGATCCTGAGCGTATAGTGATGAGTGGTGGGGCCACAGGGGCAAATGAAATGATAATGTTCTGTTTGGCTGATCCTGGAGATGCTTTTCTTATTCCTGCACCTTATTATCCTGCGTATGTATACACTGCCCTTACCTTTTCAGTACTTTATTTGTTCATTAGGTTTGTCTTCATTAATATTGCACTCAATCATCAACAACCAAGTTTCAAAGTGGGAAGTAAATAAACGTAACTTTAATTTATGAAATGTTATATTCTTTCTTGGAAAATATACTCAGACTTTTGTTTGCATTCACGCGGATAAAGATCGGCTTAATTAGTGCGCAAGGCTCTTACTGTGTGGGATCTGACGAAGGATAAATGAATGCAACTTTACCTCCGCAAGACCGTAAAGAGAGAGGCTATTTTTCAGGATTTAAACCCATTTTCATTCACACATATAAAGTAACTTTCTTTTCTGGGCGAGAAAACTGCTGGAGTGATAAGTAAAATTACGTAATTGTCAACAAGATTCTCAAACACACTAAGAACATATTAGCTAGCTTGGAGTTTGTGTGTTAACTAAGATGCCACGTTAATTGATGTGGTGCTAAACGCTGCAAATCACTTGATAACACTATTTTATTATGTCCATATATATATATATATAAAGAAAATAGAATTATTAGAATATACTAGTTATATCAGATATATATGCCTTGGAAGGGACAAAATTGAATTATACTAATTTCTTTTGTTGTTTTGTCATTTGTCATGGGATACATATTATTGAGGGGGGAAAACATTGATAGTCCACTATTTCTTGAGCCACCTTTGTGTAGGTATGGCTACTTTATATTTTCCCATTTATATGTGAATGGTATGGTACTGACATATATATATATATATAGTGACATCCAACAAGTCAAAAAGAAAATTTTCAATATATATGGTTTGATTCAACAACTTCATTATGTCATCCCAATAATAGGTCAACCAACATGTGGGTTTCATTTTTGAAATTTAGAACCCTTAAAGGTTAGTGGACCCTACTTGTCCTGAATCATGCAGAGACCACACCTACCTTTGATGTACGGCTCCCTCGAACACAAACACAAAGCAGTTCAAATTAAGGATCCGTGTCCTATACATCTAGCAACATACACTTCAAATTGATCAAAGAAATCATGTGAAACTCTACCATAAAATTTTTCCAAGTTGCTCATATATTTTTCATATCCTCTGTTGCAGATTTAACCGTGACTTGTGTTGGCGACCTCGGGTGCAAATAATCCCAGTACATTGTGATAATTTCAAGATAACAAAAGCAGCACTTGAAGAAGCTTACATGAAAGCTCAAGAGGACAATGTCAACGTGAAGGGTTTGCTCATAACAAATCCATCAAACCCTTTAGGAACCACCTTAGACAGAGAGACACTAAAAAGTCTAGTGCAATTTATTAATGAGAAGAACATTCATTTGGTTTGTGATGAAATCTATTCAGCTACTGTGTTCAACTCCTCTGACTTTGTTAGTGTCTCTGAGATCATACAAGATATGGATCAGTTCTGCAACAAAAATCTCATTCACGTCGCTTATAGTCTTTCAAAGGACATGGGGCTTCCTGGATTTAGAGTTGGCATAGTTTACTCCTACAACGACACGGTGCTAGACCGTGGCCGGAAAATGTCAAGCTTTGAATTGGTTTCTTCACAGACTCAGCATCTTCTAGGTGAAATGCTTTCTGATGATGATTTTGTGGAAAAGTTTCTAGAAGAGAGCTCAAGAAGATTGGCTCAAAGGCATGGTGTTTTCACAAAGGGGCTTGAGAATATGGGGATTTCTTGCCTCCCAAGCAATGCAGGGCTGTTCTGTTGGATGAACCTGAGAAGTATGCTGAAAGAACAAACAGTTGAAGGTGAAATGAAGCTGTGGCGTGTGATTGTGAATGATGTGAAGCTGAATGTATCTCCAGGCACATCTTTCGATTGCTTGGAACCTGGTTGGTTTAGGGTTTGCTTTGCAAATATGGATGATGAAACTGTGAATGTAGCTCTAAAGAGAATTCAAGATTTTGTGGACAGAGAAACAAAGAAGAAACCTTTTGAACAAAAAAAAAACAAAGTAACCTGTGAAAGTCAAGCTGGTGGCCTTAATCTCAGAGTCAGCTTCTCCTCAAGAAAATTTGACGAGACTGTTTTGTCATCACCTCACATGATATCTCCACATTCATCTCACTCGCCTCCGGTTAAAGCCACTTAATTAGACGGCCAGATTTAGTTACCATCCAAAATCAGAAAAGCCTTCAAATAAATCTCATATCAAGTGTTAGACCTAGATAACATTTGGTATCTAGCTACTTTGTTTTTCTAGCCTTCACATAGGAGTGCAAATGTTTTAGCTAGTACAATAATATTCAGATGTATGTGTAGTTTGTCCAATGGACAGCTAACTATAACTATGAATAGAAGTTTCATTATTCTATAGTTTGGCTGCTTCGTGGATTAATCTTTGCTTATGTGCCCAACTAATATGCAGGATAAACATCTTCATGACTTGCTTTTTTTGATGGAGACTCAAATATATAAGTAGTCTGATTAATTATTATAGAACCCAGGGAAATGTAAATAATTTTTTTCCATATATCTACTAATCTATAATTTGGTGAGGTTACTAATATAGAGTTGAAGAATATTTAAATGATCATTAAATCATGATGCGTTTGTAATCTGATCATTTCAAAAAAATTATATACTCTGGTCCTTAATATAAGACATATTTAGGGAGTTCATCTTGATTCTAAATATAAGACATAATTTTTATATTTGTCAATCATTTTCTAATTTATTTCTATTAATGCTCTCTTAACAATAATCAAGGAGAATAAGGAAGGAATGAATTAAAAAAAATGACTAGCGTGTTTTAGCATGTGATATTAACTAACTAATTAATTTTTTTAATCTAATCTAAGTAAATATATAATATATTAAAACTCGATATGCTCTATGAGAGAAAAGCATGATGATGTGAAGTCTGGACATGACAAAGTTGGGAAACTTCCTAGTCTTTTATTATAAATTCCGTAAAATGATGAAAGTAGACAGACAACTCAAGTCTCCAAGTGCTTGTCTACTCATCACAGTTGTTCCCAGCTCATATAAATGGACTTTTTCAAGCTTACCCATAATGAGTTAAATATTATCATCAAAACATTAGGTAGCTAGGAGCTGGATATATGTCCAAAAAAAACCAACAAAGAGACAAAAACTAACGAGATTGTCTAAGGACTTCATGTTTTTTTTGGAGTGCTGAATAATTCAATCCCATTTGAGAAGTAGTAGAACTTTGTCATCTTTCTCTAGAGACTTACACTAACACGGCGAAAAAAAAAAGACCACCAAACCCATGCATAATCATAAATGCATTATCTTGATAAGATTATTTTTTATTATCTTGAACATGACAAGCTAAGGAAAGTACCTCAACTTTTGCTAAACATCTGTATTATGTTGCTGATGTAAACTACATATATCCTTGTTTGTTTTCAATTTACATAAATTAATTTTAGGACTAGGATTGATCAGCTAGCTGTTCAAATATGAAATGCTTCAGAAACTTCTCCCTTGAGAACAAGTTTTTTTTTTTCCAACTCCAGACAGAATCCTATTCATGTATAGCGCATGTAATGCAAAAGGGGAGATACACACTTATTGTAGCGAAATGAGTGTGAAAGGGACATATATAGGGACCCCCACCACACCAATATATGTGTATTCAACCGTTTCTAACTTTTCTGTCTCAGCATTACTCAAAAACTCACCACCTTTTACTCTGATCCTTTTCATGATCATCCTCATATAATTGCTTCATGTCGGGAGACTTTTTCAAGTCTTTGTGAGGGACATTTGTAATATATACTCCCTCTGATCCTTGATGCACCCTCGTGTTCATGATATCATCTTTAGAAGAATGTCATAATTCACAATAAAAGTAAGTTACAAAGTAATTAATACTTACACTCCGATACTATTTATAAGTAATTTTTTTTTCATAGGGTTGGTCCTTTTTAGAAGCAACTTTCACTTTGTGTCTGAAAATATAAGTTTTTTTTTCTATTTTACCCTTATTAAATACATATTATTTATAATTAATTATCACATACACCAAGAGTTATATTTAGGGGGAGAAAGAGATAACTCAATAGGTGAATGAAGTCAACAAAACATTTGGAAAACATATTTTACTATCTCTCATACTTTTTATACATTCTCTTTTTATTTTCATAAATGGGGGTATAGATGGAAAACGTGGCATTTATGACACACTTATTACTTTTAACTACCAATTCGTTTTACGCAATCAAGGAAAAAGTTGTTTATAAATAAAACCGGAGTAAGTATTTATTAATTTTGACTATGTAGTTAATACTTAAATGTGATTTTTTGTATGTTCTTTCATTTGAAACCTAATTTAATATGGATAAAGTTAGAAAAAAAATTAATTTAAAACATATTTAACGAGTTAACTATAATTTCTTGATTCTAATAAATTAGTTGAAGTACCTTATATTATGGATCGAAAGCAGTACCACTCTGGTCCTATTTGTAATTCCTTTTTAAGAAAAAAGGGCAATATAAATCCTCATTATAAATCCACTTTCAGAGCAATAAATGCGATTTTTACAATTTTGCCTCTATTAATTGCAATAAATAAAAAGCATTTATTCATATGTACTCTTGAAACCATTCATAAATGAGGGCTAAAATTGATAAATTAACTAACCCTCCTTAGTATGTAAGAGTTAGTTATTTATTTATAAATAGGACCAGAGTAATATAAAAACCAGTTGACTTTTTTTAGAAAGATTAATGAAGTTAAATAAACTACTTAATCATAATATATGTAGTTTATCATTACATTATATATCAATTTATAAATCAAGCAAATTAATTTAAAGAAGAATGATAAATATAAATACTTTAATCTAACTTAATTAATTTTCTCAATTTTTTTAAAAAAATAAACTAATTTTTATAGTAAAGACCGGATGTAGTACTTTAGAGATAAGGGAAGGATTTATAGAAATAAAACTTTTCTCTCACGTCTCGCCAATTACGAGTTTGAGAGAAATAATGAAAGCCTTTTATTCTAAGTAGTGTTAAGATTTAATATCGGCCACAAGTACATATAGCAAGTGGGGGTTATTTAATTATCGTGATATAGTTAATCCACTAAGTCTAAGTAAGGTAATTAACTAGAGGTGAGTGATTAAGGTGTAAGCCGTAGGAAAACTTGAACCTTAAGTAATTCAAGAATGGTTTTTTGAGAGCTATTCTTGCCGTCTGGGACATTTGTTGTTGTTTCAGAAGAGCCATGATAGTGAAATTGAAAATAGGATGGTGCTGCCACATCATATAATAGAAAGCACAAAGAGTTTAATGATGGTAGTGGGGTTTTAATGTTGTTGTTGTTGTTGACTTTGAGTGTATTGTGTAGTGCAAATTCGAAACACGGTACAGTCACTGTTGGAATCGAGTCTCAACTTTTTTTCCTTGATTATTTTAAAAATAATTTTGAGCCAAAAAAGAAAAGAAAGAAAGAAAGAAAAGTAGAGATGTCACGATTCGTCAAAACTTTGTTCTATGATGTCTCCCTTTTTTATAAGGATGGAAATAATTAGGTTTCACGTTTATGGATATATATGTACAAATTACGTATTAACAAAGTCTTTGTTTAGCACTAAATATTTAGAAATATATATGTTGGTGTCTTTTTTTTTCCGATGGGTATGTATATGTTGGTTTATAATTTACGAGTAATTTTTTTGCTACCTTTTTTGTCAATTTTACAAGATTTATCGTAAGCCTACTGGACCTGAAAAAAAACATATAACACTAGCACATCCTAAATATAAGAGTAAGATAAAAATTTTATATTAATCCTAAATATAATACATCAATCTATTTTATCTCCTAAATATATAAATTTTTCTACAAATTATCTCTATAAATTGTATATAGTAAGGGATTTCAATCAAGTGGCAGGCAATTACAATGCCCATGATTGTAAATAATATTTTAGGTGCCAATATACATTTATTATAAATAATTAAATTAATCAAAACTTTTATTATTTATACATTAATTATCTAACTTTTATATTAATAATCGGAGTAAGTATGATAATATCAAGATTGTGATGTCATTTGCATTTCACAAACATCTTTAGATGTGTGAGAAAGAAAATCATCAAATTAATTAACACCTAAACCATGCAATAAAAGAAGATTAGCCAATAATCTAATCTTGATCACAAATTTTACATATTATATATATATATATATATATATATATATATATATATATAGACACACCACCATCAAGTAGACGTGTTAGAGGGGGATGGTGCATCTGTAACCAGCTATTTGCAATATTCCAATTTGCAACCTTAATTTCTTAGGAAATAAGCCAAGAAAGAGAAGTATATACTCTTCATATATGCCTTAAAATGTATCACTCATTCACTCCTAAATATAAAAGTTAGATACTTATTCTATATAGATTAAGAAAAGTAGTTAAGTTAATTATTTATAAAAGAAAAAATGTGTCGTTTTCCTAAAATATCTCATTTAATTATTTTCATTATATTAGAAATTGGCCTGTTGATAAAAATTATATTCCTTTTAATTTAGTTTGAGAAAAATTATAAATTTTGAGAACAAAATATATTAATATATTATATGTTTTTAAAATGAAAACAAACTCATCAATTAACTCCTATTTAAAAACGAAAAGGAGTCCTAGGAAAGGCTCTTAAAGAAATGCCATTATATTTCCACATAAAGTAGTAAATAAACCGCTATTGTAAAGGAAGATACAAAGATATATAGCCAATGCTAAGAAACTTCCCAAGAGAGAAAGTGGAGACTTTGTAAATTTCTTTCAAAGAATATAATAGAACATTTGAGAGGTGTCTAGGCTAAACTTTAGTTGGATTTAAGAAGTAGAAAAGGTAGTTGAGAGCAATAATAACACAGTTTGTTTTGTTTAGTTTAATTAGCTAGAGAGATTAGTGTGAAATCATGGGAAGGATTAGGATATGGTATATATATGGGTTTTAAAGTTTAGGGTTTAGTGCTCATCATTGTGATGAGCACTAAGAGCTAATCAATGAGTCAAGATCTACACCGTTCAAATAGGATTCCAATGATTCAGATTTAATATTTTTTAAATGATATTTTTTAAATAAAAAAATTATTTTTTGAAAAATTGACAATTAAGATATTATATTTATATTAGATTCTATACATATTAAAATAATTTTTCAAGAAAAAAAACAAAAGTAAACAAATTCAATCTGATCTATTCAAATTATTGAGATTAATTTTTAATGCTCATCATTATAATGCGCATTTAAACTGGTTCCCATGAAGGCGACATATATTATCTGATAAAATAGAAATGCTATTACATAAAGTGGGTCGACACACTATCGGAAAGCAGAAAAGAACCTCTCCATTTCATTGCGATGAAACGGCGTTGTTTTCAATAAATAGAATCTCATTAAACGACGCCGTTTTAATTACATAGAATCTCAGCCCTTAGTTCAATATTGTATCTTGGCCATTAATTGTTAAACCTAGAGAGCCTGCCACAATCAAAAACTTCTTCCAACCCTCTTACAACGTCGGCTTCCTCCATAGCATCTTCTGTTTCCAATTTTTTGCTTTGTTTAAGAGAAAAATATAGTCATGTGGACCAAAATATAGTCATTGGCTATCTTTACTATTACAGTTTGCATAAAACTAAACTGCTCTATTTTCTCCACTACAAAAGTAAACCACCGCTTCCTCATTTGATTATAAGCACAACGACTCACTCAGAAGAAGAGATAGAGAGGAATAAAGAATATGTTATAATAATCTGCAAAAAAATAAAATAAAAAATTGAGAAAAATTGGATACAGAAGATGCCATGGTGGAAGCCGACGTTGGAAGAAGAGTTGAGAGAAGCTTTTGATAACAATTAATGGCTAAGATACAATAACCAAAGAGTTGAGATTTTATTTAATCAAATCGTTATTTTATCACAATTGGATAAGACTCCTACATGTATTTATTTTATATATGTTCTTTTTTTGACTTGGATTTTATATATGTTCTTTAATTATTATTCTCTTTGATGTATGTATATGACTTATATTATCATTATGTGTGTGTGTAATATGCATTATTTAATACGGAACCTAGCAAGATACGATTTCTAGTTTGCACGTTTATCCAACTGTGACAACCTCTGCTGGTCCAAAAAACAGTGACAACGTATAACACCTGCACTACTATTACTTTAGTCCCCCCCCCCCCAAAAAAACCACAAAACAAAAAAAAAATCTCAAGTTTGTACATGAAATGAAAATAATATATTTACAGATGTCATTCACCAAATACATTATGGTTAACATGATTTTATATGAAAATGTTAATATATTTACAGATGTCACTCACCAAATACATTATAGTTAACATGATTTTATATGAAAATATTAATATTCGATCACTTTTAATGTTTTTTCATTATTTTGGTTAATTATATATGACTAAGTACGTAATTAATACATCATCACTACTCATTATATTCTTACAGGGGAAGGTATATATATGAATATGATATCGTGTAGAAGACTTCTCAGTACATATCTAGAAATTTTGAGTGCCAAGAAGGGTGCACCGACTTGAATTATTTAGGGCTTGTTTAGATTAACCTCTACAAAACTAAAGTTTGCACAATTATAGTTTGCAAATTGAATATTGGATAAAAGTTAGCAAATGTGATGTGATATTTGAAAAAAAAACAATTAGACAAACTTAAATTTTTAAAAAACATATTAAAATTAGATATCACAGAAAGTAATAATAAATTATTTTTTTCTGAACAAGAATCCATGAAAATATCATAGAATGTAAAATTATTAAATAATAAATTGCATGTTATAATTGTAAACTTACAAAAAATGATTTCTGATTTTCTATAAAATATCTATACAACAAATCACTTTTTATAAAATATGTAAAAATTGCTTTTAAAAAGTAATTTTACCAATATTTTATAAATATATGAGAATAGTTTTGTCTTTAACTCAAGTGAAAATACTTAAAAGAAGCTAATCCAAATAAGCATAAGTGATCTTGTCAGATTCTATTAAAATAAACCTTAAAAAGAGAGTTTAAAGCTTTAATTAAAAAAATACAAGAGTTTAATTGCACTTTTTTTTTTCTTTTGCTATGTAGGGTATCCACCAGACTAAGTCTGATGATTAATCTTTTAGGTACTATCAGGTTCAAGATGGGGACGACCATTTCAAACAAATTTTCTCTATTCACACTATCTTAAAGATTAAACCTGAAATTAAAATACTTAAAGAAATATAAATCCCTTATCATTTACCACAACCGAGTTGATGAGTTTAATTGCACTTAATTCACGAGTTCTACAAATTAGTCATGTAGCCCAACATTTTAATAAACCAGGCTTAAATTGCCCCTCTTGTCATTATATCAAAACAAAATACAAAATCAAACCTACCTTTTTTGGTAGGAATAAAAAACCTACCTTGTTCTGCTTTATTCTAACCCACTTATCTTGCTCAGGCCCAAGAAAACCTAGTCTTAATACCCTAAAAAATAAATGGGCCAGCCCATTTAAGTTAGTCTACTTTAACGATTTTATTTCTATATTGGTCTACTGTTATTTATTAGGTTTCGTTCAATAACGTAAAATCACTTCAGGTAAGAAAAGGGAAATTTTCATAAAAATATAATTAAAAATAGAAAATATAAATTAGTGGTGCAAATTTATCAAATTTTGAGTCAAAACTAAGTAGGAATCTTGGATTTTCAATTCTGACTGAATGACCAAATTGTCGTCAACAAGTTTCAAGAGTCAATAATAATATTTGTATCTATATTAACGATATCATATTTTACATTAACGACTTTACTTTTATTTTTGACAACTTTATATTTCAAAAACTAGAAATAATTTTAAGAGTCCAAGTTTCAGGGTCAATAACAACAACTGAATCTATATTAACAATATCAAATTTTACATTAACGACTTTACTTTCATATTTCACAACTTAACTCAGGGCAATTTGATTATTTGATTAGAATTGAAAATCTCATATTCCTACTTTAATATTGACATAAGATTTGATAAATTCATAGCATTAATTTGTCTTTTTCTTATTTTTAATTATACTTTTCTAGAATTTTTCCTTAAAAAAATCACGTAAAATACTTCAACATTCAACTTTTTTTTTTTTTGGGTCAAAAACTTCAACCTTCAACTTAAGATCTTGGGTTAAGAGGAAAAAATGTTGGTATACATTTTTCAAAAGTACATCTAAGATTATAAATTTTACTTGGTACAAAGATACCTATGAAATTTTGAAAATGGAGCACAAATTACTTTTTGTTGGATGGATCCTACATTAATGCTTTTTTAAATGATTACTTTAAAAAATCACATTCTCTCTATTTAAAGGACATTATAAAGACATCTAAAAGGATATCTATATTAAAGGATTTAAATTTTTAAATTTTTTTAATATTTAATACTTATCGATACTTCATTAATTTACAATCGGTCTAAAAAATATTAATTAGACCGCGCAAAAGCACCACCAATATAAAGTTGTGTTAATATTTATAAAAATGCCACCATTCATACTTTTTAAACCGTTCTGCCTATAGAGATCTAAATGTGGTGGTTTTATAGCCATTTTTTTCTAGCACAAAACAAATAATCTTCAGTATCTATATTCAAAATATATGTATATATAATTCACTCTATGATAATCACAAGTTGGTGGAAACCACATCACTTGGTGCTCTTAGCTCTATTAGTTTTTTTTTTTTAAATTATTTTGATTTTGAAGAGTTCAACTATGATGAATTGGAGGTAGATCCTTTCATTTTTTTTCCCTCATTTTTTTAAGAATTCTATCTATTCATTTAGATTAGATTAGTGTACGTATAGTAAAA
Source organism: Albizia julibrissin (assembly GCA_037074505.1). Lineage (NCBI taxonomy): Eukaryota > Viridiplantae > Streptophyta > Magnoliopsida > Fabales > Fabaceae > Albizia > Albizia julibrissin. The sequence goes on along the minus strand of CM073487.1, from coordinate 1,861,743 downwards.
GACTTTAAATTTTGAATTATTTTAAAATATTTGAAATAAATACATCTCCAAATTTTGTTGATGTTTAGAGACGTGGAGACCTGTTATTTGATTGGAAGTGTCATTTTCGGTGTATTGAATTAGATATTGGGTTAGATTTGATTAGTTATAATTAGTGTTTGATTAGGATGACGAAGGTGACTAGGATCAAACATCATCTCGCCGACCAAAACATCTAAACAACTTCATATATCAGCGTCAATGACTCGGATTACTTAATTATATGATTAGTGGTTGTAATCTTCTCCAAAGCTTGCTTTATGCATTTATGCTGCCTTCATAATTTTATATCACCGTAACAAAAAAAGAAAGAAGAACAAAACAAAATAGGATACAGAAGACTATGTAATGCTTTATTACATTATTATTTTTCCGGAGATTACTCATAAAGACTTTATTAGAAACTTATTTATTACATGAGACTTAAGAAATATTTTTTATACATAAGAGAATATTGTTCACACATAGATGGAAAAGATATATTAAACATAAGGAAGATTTTTTAAACATAAGTGAAGATCTTTTGTACACGAGAAGATTTTTTACAAAGGAATGTTTCATTTGACAAATAAATTTCTAATAAAGTATTCTTAAACAATTTTTTCTTATTTTTCCCTTTCGTCCGTTTGTATTATTTTTTAATTAAAAACGTACAACCCAATTTTTTTGGTATTTTTATTTCTTATATTTATGATTAAAATTTTCAAATCGAGGTTTCAAAACCACCAGAGAAATACAAACAATTTCTTTTTTGTATGCAAGTCTTATTTTCAAAAAATAGACCCAGAATTAGACAAAAGATAGATCCAAAATTAAATTCAACCCATCAGAGTAAGGTAATAAATAATTGCACAGGGAGCATCAGAGCATGGCCTCCAAACACAGTTATTTTTATAAGCATTAGTGCCAGTGATTAAATAATAAGTTAACATTAATTAATCACATGCTTTAGCATTTAAGTGTACAGGTAGTACAAAACAGTGATAAGGGGGTCTCCATGAGGATTGATGAAATCAGAAGCAAAGATGACCTGCCAACCAAAATCTCACAAAATTGTGAATTCAAAATTTGCAAAAATTTTAAAGATGCAAAGAATTTTAGAAAAACTACAATTATAATTTTTGGTAAATTAATTTTAAAAAAGCTGCAACAATTTTAGTCCAGCCTTTTATCCCAAATATTTAAGGGTCTAAATATTCAGACATATAATGTCATAAAGTGAAGCAGGTTACTCTGTCTCTGAAGATGATGCAGGAACAAAAAGTAAATTATGGGTAGGACTTTTGACATTACTTTTATATTTGGGGTAGCAGCAGATTACATTACTTTAATTATACCCCACCAAGTAATATTAAGAAATAAGGCAAAGTGTGGATCCAACTGATAAATTTGGGTGAACACGACTGGGAGATACTAAAACAACCCATGATTCAGATTCTCCATGAACAAAGCTCCATGTGCTACCCGCTTCTCAAAAAGCTAGATGCTGCCAAGCTCATGAAGGCCATAAATAAATAAAAAAGGATAAAATGAAGATTTTTTCAGTACATTTGTTGTCTAAAAGGCCATCATGTCATGTAAATCTGATTTTTTTTTTAAAAAAAAAAAAGTGTTTGAATTAGATTATTTTAACCTACTTTAACCGAAATTAGCTTGTAAAGCACAAAAGTAATTTTTAGAAGTGTTTCCAAACATCTCCTAAGCATACAGAGACATCATTTGCCCCCGTAAGTTAAAGGGCAGGCATTGTTAACATGAGATTATAAACGGAATTCAACACTCAACCTCCCGGCTATAGTAAGCTTGTTGTACTATTAAGTATTAACCTACAATGACATTGGCAAAGATACATCATGTTACATCAATCAGAGCAAAGATGAATGTAGGCCATGAGGAATTCAAGGATTTTTTTTTTTTTTTTTCAACTCCACATTGTAAAGGGGGAATCAAATCAGACACAGCTGTAAAAAGAAAAAATTTAACCTCAACCTCAAAAGTTTCTTACCACTATGTCCCACATAAAAGGACATGCTCAAGGACCAGACAAGAACCGCAGAATCATTGAAATAATGAAATGATTTTCTTCTTTTGTTTCAAGTGGTGGGATATGCACCAGCTAGTTTGATTAGATTAGGACCTCTTCCCCATCTGACCCCTGACTGTGACACAAAATATGCTCACCACCATCCCCTCACTTTAATTTCTGTTATATTCTCTCCCCATCCAAACAGATAAATTACTGTGTTTAGTTTACCTGTGTGTGATGTCCCATTCAAGCAACTATTTTTCTCACTTTTTTTTTTTTTTACCCTGCAGACCAATTACTGAGTTTACTGGAAGGCTATCCATTCAAGGCAAGCAACTATCAGGAAAAAAGTAGAGCAGTACGATCACTTTTTTTCCCCCTACCCTCTATTTTTCTCAATGTCCAAACACATGAATTACTGGACTATCTAACTAGCAGGTGATGAACTCTTAACAGTTACAGAAGAAGAGTACTATGAATTACACTTATGTTCAAAAGAAAAACGAATTTCCCCCAAAAACTCTTATTCATCTTCCTCTACACATTACCAATATAGTCTCAAGACAATTCAACAGAAGTATCATCATATTATATACATAAACAGAAGTACCTATATTCTTGGCTTTGGCCTCCTACAGGCATGGCTTGTTTCCCTCATGCTTGCGACAGCTTGATGATAATATCATTAACAAATGGCACAAGCATTGGGATTCTCTTCCATGCTTTGGACATAGTAATATGTTGTCATTTGGGGATTATAAGCCCTATAAGCCCTGACCAGTTCTAAAATAGGGTCTGGAATTGCCTCTTTCTTCTTCTCGTCTTCTTTCTTCTCCTGATCCTTGTTCTCTTCCTTCTTCTCTTCTTTCTTCTGTTCTTCCTCTGGTTTTCCTTCTTTCTTTCCTTCCTCCTTCTTTGCCTCTTCCTCCTTCTTGCCTTCCTCCTTCTTTCCTTCTTCTTTCTTCTCAGGCTCCTTTGCTGGTCCCACTGAAATTATATCTGTGTGCCAGTATTTGCGTAATTTGCTTACCACTTGAACCGGATCCACTGTTCCTATCACGGTTAGCGTCCTATCCTTCATTTCCATGGAGATGGCATCTATCCCTACATGATTTTGCAGAAATTTATAGGACAGAGTTTTTAATGCTTTGAGAATTAACTACTTCAAAAATTACCTTCAGGTTTCTTCATTTAACTAGAGATTTACCAGAACTATACATACATAACCAACTAGACCTTTGAATGTGAATTTGAAGATCTATAAATAAATGCTGCCTGGTGGTAGGTGTATGAACTAATTAATTGCTGGATTTGGAAAAATATGAAATATATTTGAAGTACGACACACTGATTCTCACAAGTTTCCTTCTAAAATACGAAACCCCAATTTCACCATATTTTAAAGGAACCCCAAGAACAAGATGTTGACGTGCTAACAAATAGTAGCACCTTCATCTCATTGAAGATGAGGAAGGCTTCCAAATGCGATTTTCCCCACCCCACCTTTGACCTCATGCTAATAATAATAACAATAATAAAGAGAACTGAGACTGGTTCATTTATTTGATCTTCCATCATCTTTACATCACCTCATGGGTGAAATTCTAAAAATAAAAAAACTAAGCCTGAGATCATTTGACTTTGTATGATTCATTTTGCAAGATGGAAATAAACAAGGCTTAAAGAGTTGGCTTTCTTTCTTTTAAGCAAGGAATTTGGTGCAAACAATGATATGGTTACCTGAAAGTGTTGAGACTGTTTTCAGGGCCTTTTGCTTTGCCTTGTCATCATGCAAATCCAACTTGAGCACAACCTTCTGTAAGCACAAATGAGAGAGTAATTCAGTTCAGAGTCATAGAATCTTCAGGGAAACATGTTCAGTCGTTCATGAATTTTCAGAATCTAAATTTATCAAAGGGAAAATCAAAACACAGAAATTCTCTTCCACCTAAAAACCTTCGTCCTTTCACAAAATCGCCAAGTAAACAGATAAAGAAGAATCTCACAGAGACAAACCCCAATATACCCAGATTCATGTCAGATGCAACCCCCCAGATCTTCCAATAAATAAAAGTTCATGGAGAATCCGAAACCGTAACGGAATCATAGTTAAGAAGTGATATAATCTCGTCCTGGAAGGGAACACAAAAAGGGAAGGTGGAAGAAAACGGAAGGAATATTTTACAAAAAGAAAGGGGGGAAAGTGGGAGAATCATACCTTCATTTCTAAATACCTCGCTGGGGACAAGCAGAGAGAAGGATTAGAGAGAGAGAGAGAGATAATGGAAAAAGAAGAAGAATTAGCTGAAATGGAAGATGTGGGGGAGAGGGAGAGGGAGAAAAGGCGAAGACGTAATCAATCAAATAATGGTCTGAAAAAGATGGATGGAAAAGAAGAAATGAGTGGTACTACCAGAAAAGCCGAAAGAAAACAAGGAATTGCAGAATCGGAATGAGAGAGAGAAAGGCCAAGCAGAGAGAGAGGTTGAAGAAATGCAAGCAGTGGGCGGTGGTAGGATATAGGCCATGAGAGACCGAGTGCATGGAGGCAGTGTGAGCTTTGATATCAGCAAAACTGATAAGCCACCTGCTATAGGGAGCGCGTGACTAGGACTGACCGTTGGCTCTGGCCCACCCGCTGAAGGTAAAAGTAAAGTCTAAATAAAAATAATCAAAATAAATATTTTGTGTGTCATTGGGAGCATGGTCAAAAAAGGAGTATGTATATCCACGTGGAGATGTACTGAATTAGGTGAGACAACTAATATTCATTTGGCATATTAAATATACAGATAAGAAGATAATTTTAATTTAAAATATAAGATATATTTTTTATATTTATTATTTTTTTAATATTTTTAAAAAATAAATTTTATATTAACTAACTTTTTTAATCTAGTCAAATTAAATAAATATATTTTATATTAAAGACTGAAAGAAGTAATATATTTTTTAAAAAAAAAGGTGGGACTTTGCTGATTCGATTTGTTCATAATTTAGAGAGAGAGAAAACTAATAAATTATTGATTAAGATAATAAATGATCTTATCCCTATACTTAGAATAACATAAAGAGAGAGACATGATCAAACCCGGATCATTGGGGGAGGGGGACTAATGTCTACTTGGATGACCACTGAGTTGAAATGGCATTTATGTTTCTTATTGTCATTATATTCCGTGTAATATTTTTGTTGGAAAATATGCTTCACACTTAATTTGAAAAAAAAAATAACAAATCCTTTCTTTACAAATATTTAATGTTGTCCTTTTCTCTTGGATTTGATAATCGGGTCAAAATATGAAATAAAGTTAAAGGTGAAAATGTTAAATAAAATATAAGATAAATTTAATACAGAGGTAGTGAATTGAAATGTTTTTTTATATATCAAAATATAAAAAGGCACGTAAACACTAATCGACAATGTATCAAATCTTGGCTCTGAATTACTAATACGTATCCATGATGAGAATAGTTCCTCATGTTAGTTGAGTTAAATATTTAAATAACAAATTCAATTATTTACAAAACATCATAGGAAGAAAACTATTTGAATCAGCCAGCAATATTTGTATCGGTCTGATATTAAAGAATACCATTAGCTCAGCAATTTTTTATAATACTTGTCATTCTATCAGAGCAAGTTTGATTAGAATATTTCAGTAAAATATTCGAAAACTCTAGAAAACTGAAATGGGCGTTTCCCATTATGTAAGCATTTTTTTCCCCTCTAAGTATATTTTTTAGTCAATCAATTTTCTTAATCGCCTATCCATGTAGTCATTAAGGAAAATGAGGGAACTTTGAATTTATATTTTATTATTCCTTTTCTAGTTAAAAGTTAAAACATTACAAGATTGAAATTGTTTCAAATGATGATCGTTTGGTTTTTAGCCAATTAAAATAGTAATTATGAAATATACTCAATTATTATTTATAGCTCACTTCATTATGTTTTTATTTGAATTTATTTATAATAAATACGTATAAGCTTTTACAAAATTTATCACATATTTATGATAGAAACCATATTAGAAGGGAGTGGTAAATATTTCAAACAAGCACTTTGATCATTCTAGTTTAGCTTTGGGATATATATAGATCTTTCCGTTATATTTTAATTTGTATACCGGAAGCACATGATTATTATATTGGCAAAACAAGACGCGTGATCTAAACATTCAAGAAAAAAGAAGGAAAAAACAACTATAAATATTTTTTAAGGTACAATAATGCTAACCTATTATTGTCTTAATGATATTATATATTTTATAAAAGAAATGACTTTCTAGACACAAATTTTCGGTAAAATGACTTGCAATTTAAGTATTCAAGAAATAATGATAAAATCATTTATTTTCAAATAATTACTTAATAACTCAATTGTTTTAAAAAATATATACACGCATACATATAGCACAATATTTATTTACAAATTGGGTGGAGAAATGAGTGAAAATATTACTTCTATTTCCGCATATCATCACATCGATCAATTTAGTCAATTTATGCTAACATTATATTTATTTTTTTCAAAAATTTGCCACTAGGGTGATAACCATCTAAAATAATATATGTATCATCATTCTTTATGGTCAAGCCGATATTGCTTGTTTTTTTACTACTTCCGTGACGAGATTGAACCCAAAAAAATGCAGACACTCATAATTTTTATGCAAAATTAGATGTTAACTCATTATTTTACGTTAAGTTTAGTATAAACATGAGGAGGATCAGCATGAGCATCATCTTCCAACCCCAACTTTGGCCAAGTACAGACACGGCCTGAGCTGCCACGTCAGGTGGGCCCCATGGGCGGTGCCAGACTGTTAGTTCAGTTTGTGGCGGGCACTGCGTGTCAGAGCGTGAACCTACCTCCCAATCGTAAACTCGTATGTGATAAAGTTTGTTTGGAATAGCGGTTGAAAATTTTATAAGTGCTTATCAATTGTAATTCACGGAATACGAAGTAATTTTTACGGTCTACGAGGTAGCTTTTACGGTCTACAAGGTGTTTTCACGGTATACGAGATAAATATGTGGAGTAGATTTATCTCGATTTACGTAAATCGGGCTTATATAATAAGTCCGATTCAAATAAATGATAACAAACAAGCACATACTCGAGCTTCTAAATCGTTCGGTAATTGAATCGGTTGGGTATTAGTTTAAGAGTCTATGGATTATATTAGAGTTAAACTAGAACTAAATCGATAAAAAATTAAATATTTTAAATTTATTAATATAAAGTTTTTAAAAAAATTAAAAAATTGATTTTCTAAAAAAAGAAAATCGAATCAGGCTGGTCACCGGACAACCCCGATTCAGTGGCCGGTTTCTGGGCCGGACCGACCGATCCGGCCTGGGTTCCAAAACGCTGGATATACTCATACTTTTTTTATAAAAAAAAAGTACTAATAAAAAATAATCATCCAGTTCTAGATATAAAAAAGAAGCTAATAAAGGCAAGCCTTAAACAAGTTTAAAAATTTAAAGAGATTCAATGTCAAATTCTGATGGCATAGCAATTTGATTACACACAATAAAAAAGGTAAGGAGAATTCGATTAATATCCATCTTAATTAATATAAATAAATAGATGTAAAATACAAATCATGTACAAGATATATTTTTATACTTCACATATTGTGTGTGTGTGTTTTTTCTTGTGCATATTATAAATATTTAAAACATCAACTTTCTCACGATCCGCGTTATTCTTGCGAGCTCACGTATTTAAAAATATATGTTTGTGATACTGTACAAATATATTTTTCATTTTACATTTTGGTAAATTACTTATTATTAATATGAGCTCAAAAAGGATGGACTCGCAGCAAGCTGCGTGGAATTAACGCGGAACATCGACGACCACACACAACAAAGCAGTGGCCATGCAAATTGGCAAACTTTAATTTCCTTCCACGTGGAATTTTGAATCCCACCCTCTATTTTGGTTTTTTACCAAACTTAAATGCCTCCCTTTATTAAGAAAACTTTCAGTCCGAGATTTTTACTTCCATAAAATTAATAATTAATAACTGTTTGTAAAATATTAAAATAAAAAAGTATAATCAGAAAAATATGAATCTCACATGTGTCATCTTCTCCGTGATTGCAATTTGAAAAAAAATAAGTTTTTGACAATTGTACACATCACTGTTTGTTGCTTTAAACATGCTAGGTCATTTTTTATAGATTGATTTAATTTTAGTTCTACCTACAAGCCTTTTTATCCTTTCATAGTTGAATATTTATAAAAAATAAATTATGATGATAATTAATGAACTAAATGTTGGGCCACCCAAACCAATATCCCCTGCTGTCAAATACTGAAAACAACACAACATGGACCTGTTGTTGTTTCCCGTTTTCCATTGATTATCCTTTTCTTTATTTCCTCTGTTTTTTAATTATTAGCCAAACACTTTTTAGTCAGCATTATAATAGAGAACATTCTTGAGGTTTATTTGAGTTTCTTTTAAGAAAATATACGGCTTTTCAAGATTAATTTCATTTTTATATTTTGATTAATTAGTAATAATAATTTCATACTCTGAGGTCTCAGTTATGCATGCGTAACCAATAATGCAGCGTTTGCACTTGAATATACGTGGTATTATTTTAGTGTATATTTATTTATGTTAAATAAATTATATCCATCTTAATATTGTTAAATATATCTATGTACTAAAATCATGATCCCATGTTCAAGTTGGATGCGGGTTTAATTTGAACATCTTATTTGAATTAAAACTTTAGGATTATATTAAAAAATATATATACATTTTTAAATTAAAAAAAGAAATATTTATACCATCCATCGTTTTTAAAATGGTAATTCAGTTTAAAAATAATGATGATAATTTGTTTTGTTTCAAGGATGTAGTGAGAGTAAAACGAATCAAGACCAATTAAAAAATGGATGGAAAAAATCAAACTGAAAAGGTAAGCTATAATTTTAAGCTTAACGATGAATATATTATATATCTATTATTGGCTCTCGTTTTGTTTCCCCGTATTGGAAGGACAAGATGAATAAAAAAAAAGCGAAAAGGCCCTGAATATATAAATGAAAAATAAAAGATTATGAGTGGAATATTGTGATGGTTATTGGTCCCCAAGGACGCACTCTACGTGCTTATAATTTATGCTTCTCTCTTGGACCACCAATACATTCAAACAGAAATAATTATGGTGGTGGTGAATTTTAAGTTTAAAATGCTGATGTTAAATATGTGTTATGTTTTATACCGAGTTTTTCTGAAAAATAAAATAAAATAATTTGGAGAGTAAAATATTAAGTTCAGCCGAGTTGAATTTTTTACTGTTAAATTTTAGTTTTTATATGATTAAATGTAGTTCATTTATATTCTTTAACTGTCTTTTTTTTTTCGAGTTTAAAAACGTCGGGTTAAGTATAACTTTTTCCCAACTAACGTTTTCATTTATGATTAAATATGTTGCGTTACACTTTTGAATTGTCTTTCGTACAAAATGCACGGCCACATAAACAAAGGAAAAGAAAAGCCACGATGATAATTGATTAATTATTATATGTGTGTGTATAAAGAAGAGTGGTCCTAATTAGCTCATGCATTTTGGCGTTTGGACCGTGCATGTATGGTCCTATAATCCCATTGATTTTTTTTTTTTTGGAGTTCGGACCATGCATGTATTATTCTTTTTAATTGGGGCCATGTATATCATGTATGTATTTCCCATAATCCCATCCTCTTCTATTTTTATAAATAATTAATATGATTGTTAATCTTTATAATTTAATAGAATTTTTATTTTTAGTCATTATAATATTAAAATGTGATTTTTGGTTCTTAAAGTTTAACAAGGGATAAGTCTAAATTTAAGGGTGTTAACTTTTAGCTAATGTCAAGTTAACATCCTTAAATATAGGTATCAAAACTAAAACTTATTAACTGTGTTAATTTTACCAAGTCCATATGAAAATATGAGGATCAAGAGCTACAATTTGAAATTATAAAAATTAAAAATAAAATTTGTTTAAATTATTAAGACTAAGTACGATATTATTTTTGATTTTAAATATAAAACCCAATTGATTTTTATAAGAAATTAAGGAAAATAATTAAATTATTTTAAAATATTTATATTTATCGTTGTTTCTCCAAACTAATTTGTATCATTGTAGGATTTATAAACTGATATATAATTTAATCATATACAACATATAATATGGTTAAGTAGTTTATTTAATTTTTTTTATTTCTCTTAAAAAAATCAACTAAACTTTATATTTAAGATTATAAGTTGTATAACTTTTTTTGAAAAAATTATATGCCCGCCATATTCTTGCCCAATCTCCTATATGCTTCTATGTTTTGACTTAAGAATTGGACAACGATTGATTGCATTACTCCAACGCATGGCAACATATATTATGCCTTTTTTTTTTTGGACCAGCGACATATATTATGCTTAATATCATTATTTAACAACAACCACATCTTTCTTTCTTTTTTTCCTTTTCAGGGGGACAAAATATACGCATATTTGGGAAATTGTGGGGCGACCATCCAATATTAAGGTGGGGGAGACTAGATAGAAAGCCACATAATTCGAAGTTGGGGCTAAAAAACACAGCCCATAGAAAATGGATCAACTCATGGGATTGGACTGCCCCTATTTCAATAGATATTGAGTATACTTAAAAAAAAAAAAATGATGACACCAATTACCACCCAACATAACTAAGTGGCATAGTCAAAGTGTCGGCTTTTAAAGGAATATCAGTGGGACAGTGGGTTTGGATTTTTTCTTTTTAGTGCCGGTATGTTTTCCTTTTTTGAAGTATTTTTATAATTTATAAGATAAATATATAAAAAGAATTTTATTTCAATCATAAAAAAAAAGACTACGGAAACTATGATCTGGGGTTTCTCGAACTAGCGCTTAATGTGTTTGTAATGAGCAAAGAAGACCTTGTTTATGCTATTTATGCGGATAATGCAAGCCTAGTAATCTTTAGATATTAAATAATGCTCTATTGGTGTGCAAGATCTTGTAATGAGCCTCCCTACCAGATTAAGATTACAATCAAAAAGTACATTTCCACCTCCTAATGCAAATCTCCTTTTCCATAATTATTTTATAAAGTACAAAATTACTTAAAATTAATGTATTAAAAATCAGACTGGACCAGTCGGTTCAAATCAGAAATCGGTGAACCGGACGCTAGACTGATCCGACTGGGGGCTAAGATATTGGGTGAACCGACCCGGGGTAAACGGGGGTGACCTGATAGTTCACGGTTTCCCCCTTTTTTTTACCCCAAACGATATCATTTTTGGTTTTTTTTTTAAAATTATTTTCCTAAATTTTTTTAATTTGTAAGACGCTTTAAAAGGATTGTGGAATAATTTTGTTGTTTTGCACTGGTTAGAAAAAATCTTTATATATTTAATGAATGATACTTTTGCAGGTATTAGTTTATGAGGTTATATTGGACTATTTGTTAAAAAAAACTCTTATATAATTTTTTGAATGGTATATATGAATATTTAAATTATATATATATATTTTTTAATTGATCTTGGTTTAACCCCAGTTTAAACTACTGATCCTTAACTCAGTATCTCAACCAGTTTAATATCTAGTTTAGTTTTCAATACTTTGCTTAAAACAAGTTAATATATAAACAACCATGTGTGGTAATCTTATATAAAGTGCTCCCGAACAGAGGTGATCTTATTTTCATTCTTGTTGGTGTTGATTAATCTATTCATTAGGATGTTCTTCAGCTCTAATGCTCATAATTGCATTCTCGAAAATTAGAAAAGGGAGAAGAAAAGTGATTTTGTGATTTTTTTTAGCAACATGTGTATCTTAATTCAAGACACTGTTAGATATTAAATATGGATACTTATATTTTTTTTACCATCAAATATAGATACTTATACTAATAAAGTTTTAAATCTTAATTTATCATGTTATAAGAAACTAACTCTTTCTGATATACCTAACATTGCTATTTTGTGATATTCACTAGCTCTTCGTCGACATTATCTTCTGGTCCAATCATTCGCAGGTTCCCTATTATCCCAAACCCTAGTATGGCCCATGTCAACGGCCCAAAACTTCTAAGCCCAGCATGGATTTTTTTTTTGAAAATAAGGTCAAAACAATTTTTTATTCTTCAAGTTTGTCTTTACTTTAGTTTTGGTTTTTAAAATTTTATTATGTTTAAAATATTAGTCCTCATCATTAAATAAAAATCTCGACTATTTTTTCTATTAAGAGACTAAAACCTCTTGTTTGAAACTTAAGAAACTAAAATTAAAATAAAAACAAATTTAAAAGATTAAATATTATATCCGCATCAAAATAACTAAGCAATTGTAAATCACAAGGTATACACACTTTAACAAAATGCAGGCTGAAACATTTTATTAAGAATAATGGATGGATACTCTAAATTTGCAGACGCAATTTCATGTCATATGATTGCGTCTGAAATAGTTTAAAATTAGTTTATAAATATTTTTTATGTAAATTGAGATAAAACTCTTTTCATATATTTATCTCGTATATCGTAATTTACGATTGGAAAGCTACTTTTGAAAGTTCTAATAGCTATTCCAAACAAACTACTTCATCCGGTTCTATTTATAAATAACTTTCCCCTTGATTGCGTAAAACGAACTGGTAGTTAAAAGTAATAAGTGTGTAAAAATGTTATGCTTTTTTTTTTTCATATATGCCCTTATTTATGAAAATAGAGAGAGAATATATAAAAAATATGAGAGATAATAGAATATGTTTCCCAATGCTTTGTTGACTTCATTCATCTAGTAAGTTCTTTATTTCTCATGAATATAATTCTTGGTGTGTGTGATAATTAATTATAAATGATATGTATTTAATAAGGGTAAAATAAAAAATAAAAAATTTATATTTTTAAATACAAGTGAAAGTTGTTTATAAAAGAAATCAGTTATATAAAAAAAAATTATTTATAAATAAAAGGGAGGAATAATTATCAACAGGGCAGGATTGTGATTCTGAGCCACATCTTACCCTCAATTTTTCCCACTATGTAAAAGAAGAGAGTGACACTTGTTCCCATTTTGTAACGCCACGTGTCAGCCAGCCGAGCAAGCTCCTTATTATTACACTTGGCTGCCTCATCACCCCTCTATTCCGCATTGGAACGTTCATAAATGCCACGTGTGCATTGCCATGTTTCTACTTTCTACTGTTAATTAATTTCTCCTAGTATTATTATTATTATTATTATTATTATTATTATTATTATTATACATTACATCCCCTCTCCTATTTAAGAGAGTTAAATAATTAATTTATGAATATAAAATAAATTAGTTAATTTAATTATTTATATGTATATTATTTTTTTAAATATTTATTTTAATTATATATATATATATAATATCAGCAGGGATAATTTTTCAAAAATTACAATTTTGAAAAGTAAAATGAATTGATGTATTTTATATGAAATTAAAGCAAATCCTTTACTTTTCTTTTATATTTAGGTTTTGAAGGAGTAATTTATAAGAATATTATCCTTTAAAGAAATTGTCCGTCGGTCATCTCAATCTTAATCGAGTCTTAAAATATAAATTTGGTTATTTAATAAACCTTTAATGCAATATTGCCTTTCAGCTGCATGCGGGCCTATAAAAATATCTTCATATGACGCCAGATATTTTGTCATTGTTTACGTGTTCTTTAATTATCGCCGCAAAAAAATTAAACTTCATTTTCAATCTGGAATATTCTTACATTTATTCTGGCCCACGATTTTTTTTAACTTAATTATTTTTTCATCGGTCGAGTAATGTGTATTTTAGTTTATCAGAGATTTCACTTTTATTTAAGTTTTAACTTACAGTTCTATTACCAGGTCAACAAAACTTACAGTTCTATTAGTCCTTTGTAAATAAAATGATATGCTTATAATATTCTCATATCAATTTATTTATCGATTAATAACTGTTCTATAGTACTTGAATTAATCATTTTTATTGATTGAAAATATTATTCATCAAAATTTATTACAAGGATTTATTGGAGAAAATGGTAATAATATGCTATGCAATTGAAAAAAAAACAACATCAAAGAGTTTAAATTTGTGTTAATTTTTGAAGATGTATTAATCATTTATTTACTAAAAAAATGTACATATTTATAGACTATAAATTAACTATCACATTAAGATTTTGTTGGGAAAAAAACTGTTACATGAAGTTTAAAATTAGAAATGTTTTATTTTTCGGTGAAAGCGACAATTATTTTCCTAAAAATAAATTTTACGACATATCAAACTTTCATTTTTAGTTATGCGTGATATCAAAGTTAAAAGCGTCTCGTGCTGAAAATGTGAATATTTTTCTTAGAGAAATTATTAAGATATCGAAATAGAATTTTTATTTCATTTCCTTCGTGTTCCGTAAGCATATGTACGAGTATATATGTATTGGCAATAAATAACACGTACTCGTCAAATGACGCGTGTCAAACGTACTTGTCTCTCCAGGCGCGTCTGACTCCTAAATTTTGGAGTTCTCTTCTCTTCAATTAGTACCGATATACCAATAACCCAACCCGATTCAGAAAGCCTTAAAAAAAAAAAAAAAAATCTTTTGGACGCTAAGCAAAAACCCTGAAAAGATTGTCCTTTTCCTCCGTAGCATATACTTCTTTCCCGGGAATTCAAAACAGAAATTCCCAGGAACATAGCATCGAATTTTGGTATCCCGAATCCGATTTCATTTCTCCTTACTCGTTCGATTCCATTTTTGTTTTTCCAATCGCTCATCGGCCTCTAATTTCCCATCGCCACCCTTCAATATTCCCAGGGATTTTGTGTCTCCCATGGATCAACAGGACGAAGCAATTTGCAAATCCTCGAATTCGTTTAATTTTCTCAATGGATTATCTATGAAGCACTCCGCGTGGTTTGAAATTAGGCTATTCTATGTTCGAATCTCTCCTTGCGTCATCGATAGCGTCCCTGACCACCTTAAGCTCTGCCATCCCCGGCGGGAAATTGGGGTTTCCCTGGAAATGAACGGCTTCCGCTTGCCCCCGTCGGAGACAGCGTCATTGACGCTCCGTCGGGATCGGGTCGATAAGGAATCGTCCGAGGTCACCTATGTGAGCACCGATAACATCCGGGTCACGGGTAGCGTCGAATTTGAGGTGTACGAGAATGATGGGTTGATTCTTTGTGGGTCTTTGGAGCGAATGGATGCTGATTGGACGAATGGGAATGCGGGGCTAGGGAATGATGCAAAGACAGGTTGGATTATGGATTGTCATGTGGCGATGTCCATCGGGTCGGGTTCGTCGGCTTTTTTTCAGCCAAAACTTGGAGTTTCGGCGCCTGCCATTGAGGTATATGTTGCTGGATGTTGCTCTGGTACGCCGGTGATTCTGACAAAGACGATACAAATGAGTCCGAGAAGGAGAGTGGCGAGACATGCGACTCTGGATGCCATTCCTGAAGATGAGGAAGTAGGGAAGGAACAGAAGAATATGAATGGATTGATTCGCCAGCGTAAATTGCAGGTATTGCCAACTGCTTTAATTGCCATAATATCTTCAGAGGGGTGCATAAACTATGGAAGCTAACTATCTGTACATATTTTGAAGTAATTTTTTTTTGGGTGTTGTGTCCTATCAAGTATCACAAAATCATTTTCCCCTTGACCGTGGAAACTAAATTTTATCCTTCTATATACATTTCAAAACATTCCGAACTTTCTCGAACCAAACTGAAGTTTTCCTATCGGATAAAGCTGCTTCAAAAAGCTTCTTCGACAGTTTTTTGAACAGGGAATTGTTATGTTACTTTACTACATTTGAACATTTATGTAACAATTCATTGAACATGCTTTAGTTGGGTAAAACGTCATTTGCTCTATTTAATACTACATGCTTGCATGCTTCTTCCCAAGTCAATTGCTGCGGTTTAGTGGGCAGGAATGTGCATCCTAAGGAACATCTTGAAGTTGATGGCTTGAAAAGATTTAAGAAGAAATCAAGGATGCTAATCAAATGTGGGATAATGCATTGAAGCTGAGTTGATTTTGCACGACTTACTAGATAGAGCCGTGGTTTTTTAGTACTATTGGTCTTTTGCATTAATGGTTAACATTGTCCTCTTGAAAATTTCAATGTTGCTTTGTTCTTGGTGGTGGTTGCGATTAATGGCCTAGAATTTGTTGACTCTGTATGGTGGAGAGATATGTGTAGGAGAGTTACTCCCTCCGCTTCCTTTTTTAAGGTGCCTTCCAAAAATAGAAGATGGTCTAAATTATAAGGTGCCTGGTAAACGTATCAAATGATGTTATATTTTTACTCCGATCATTTTAATAACTTTATTGTAATTTATGTCATGGAGTTTGATGAAGACAAGGATTAGGATGTAGATCTGGCTTCGCGATCTTATTCTTATCCTTCAGATATCTAGATACCAATTGATGGTGTTTTCTTGGTGCAGATCTTGGGGTCAGAAGTTGATGATTATGAGGTGTACGGAAAGATGGAGCATGATTTCTACGGTCAAGACATGTATCCTGGTGAGGATGGACAACTTTCATGGTTTAATGCTGGTGTTAGAGTTGGTGTTGGTATTGGTCTCGGGATGTGCCTAGGCGTTGGAATCGGCGTCGGATTGCTCATGCGTTCATATCAGGCAACAACCAGAAACTTTAGGAGGAGGTTTTTCTGAAGTGGATAGTTATTAACTTATTACATACATTAGTTTAATGGGAAGTGACGAAAAACAGAGGTTGTCAAGTCTACAAAAGAGTGGGGTATTCCTGGAAAAGGAATGAAAGATACAAAGTTTTGTAGACGAGTGGAGGCTGTTCATCCTTCTCTTTTGTAGCTTTACTTCCACAAGTTTTGGAGAAGAGACTATGAGTGGGACCTGTTTGTAGGACTTGAGCATAAAGTAAGACCAAGGTAAACTAAACCAAGTATGAGTAGTCAGTGTACGTGAGCATGTTTAAAAGCTTAGAAAGACCATATCTATTATAGATATATGATCGAGCCAGTCACTAATGAATATGTAAATATGTCAGACTTTTCACTGATATTCACTTGTTTAACATGCTTATATATGTCTTTCTTTGTTGGCTCAGTCTATGTATCTATAGCAGGTTAGGGTCGAGTAAGAAAGAAAATATCCATGCTGGATGATATTTTCAATGGGAAAATTACAGCTGAAGAACTTTGAGTTGTAAGGTTATTTTAAAGAATAGGAGGAGAAAATTTATTAGGCTGCAAGAAAGATGACAATAAAAGGTTCTTCAGCATAGATGTCTTCGTTGATGTTTCCTTGTCCAACAGGGATGGCCTCTATTCATGGGGTATAGTGAACCTTATGGAGACATGAGGTGGCCAAGAAGGTGTGGATCAGACAGTGGATGCAATTGTGGGAGCTTAGCTTTGATGACGAGAGTTTTGAGGGAGAACAAGCATGGAGTTTCTGGTGTTTGACATGTGGTGTGGTGTAATTTTTGGTCATGTGATGCAATTTTGATAGTGATATGTAACTTAATATACTTTATGTTTTTCACGATATAAGAGCTTACATACCTTTTTTGCTTCTAACGTATGACTCTCCTAAAAACCAACCTCCTAGCGAAGATTACTCGCCTTCATCTTCCACGGACATTCTAAGTAATGTTTGAATAGAGAGAAAAGTGTAAAGAAAATAGGAGATAAAAGATACTAATAAAAAAACCTTCTCAAAATAGTAAGAGTTTAATATTTTCGAGAGTTTTTTCTCGTAGTATTAGTATTCTATTTTCCCTGGTTTTCTTTTCACCCAAACTTGAAACTTTAGCAGCTGTCCATTTTATGTCCCTGTTTTTCTTGTGCCTTCATGATATTTTCAACGGACAGTGCCCGCCAGAATATGATGATACAACAGGTTTACTGAGGATAATGCAATTTCGGACCACATGAGACCATGATAACACTTGCTCATAATTTTATGATATTACTCGCATTGCCAAAAGTCGACTGACCAAAATGTAATTATTTTGCAGGCCAATTAAATCTCCAAAAAATTGTAAATCTTGGAATGATAGAAGCTAAATTATAAAGATAAGGCATGCAAGTTGTAAATCTTGAAATTAATCATTACAACTTGTATGGCTTGTGCATTCATGAAATCTGTCTGAGACATGTGACGCACATTCTTAAAATATCATGTAACACGGCTGCGAAATATCAAATTATAAGTTCAAATAAATATTTTAATCTTTGACTTCATTTCTTCCTGATTTTTTTTTCCTATTGTCCCTTTTGTCAGACCTTCCCAGAATTTTGTACGCATTACGTTATGGCATTAGTACCATTTATTTATTTATTTTTGGTCGAAAGCATTAGTACCATTTACATATCGCTTTACCCTCAAAAGTGCCTGAAATTTTGACCATAACCTTCCGGCATGATTACCGGTAAATCAACACCACTGTGAATAGGGAGAACGACAATTGTTCTTCTGCACCGATGTCTCGCCGTACCAACCCGTCGTCTCTCTCCCTGGTGGTCAGCGTCAACTGCATAGAAGATTGCTCCTTAGAGCAGCAATCCCTCGCCGGCGTCGCGGCCGTCGAGCACATCCCCCTCAGCCGATTATCCGAAGGCAAGATTGAGTCCGCTTCCGTTGTGCTGCTTCACTCTCTCGCTTTTCTTCCACGCGCCGCCCAGCGCCGTCTCCGGCCCTATCAGCTTATTCTTTGCCTCGGCTCGACTGACCGCTCTGTTGACTCTGGCTTGGCCGATGACCTCGGCCTCCGCCTGGTACACGTTGACACCTCGCGCGCCGAGGAGATCGCTGACACTGTTATGGCGCTTATCCTTGGCTTGCTCCGCCGTACTCACCTTCTCTCTCGCCACGCCCTCTCGGCCTCCGGCTGGCTCGGCTCGGTCCAGCCGCTGTGTCGGGGAATGAGACGCTGCCGTGGTCTGGTTCTGGGAATCGTAGGTAGATCTGCGTCGGCTAGGTCTTTGGCCACTCGAAGCTTGGCTTTCAAAATGAGCGTGCTTTATTTCGATGTTCCGCAGGTATCTTCGCCAAATTAGCATTGCTATTTATAGTCATAAAGTCTTTTACTGTAGGCAACCTTCATCCCTCTTTTATTCAGACTCTATAAAAAGAAACATTGACAGAGTTGAAATAGAACCAGTATTTCCAGTTTGAATTTCACTGGTAGCATGCTAACTGACGATTAGTCGGTATGAATACTTTCGAGTCTAGAGTGTTCAGTGTTCACCAAAAAATACTTTTGAGTAAATTATGAGATACTTCGTCCGAAAAGTGAGGGTCTGTGTCTGTGTATATGTGTGTTATTATATATCCTAAAAATTAGACTAGATTCGTATCCAATAATTTTGGACTCAGATAGCCTTGTAAGTTGTAACATTTAGAAATAAGAAATGTCTTCTTCTTTTCGGCTTGGTTTTTACTTTTGAAGCTCATTAATTCCTTGGAATTTATTTCCGTCTTCTAAATGTATCTTCTATATCCTGCTCTTTGACTTTCTAGCCTTTGTTTGTTGATATTGTCCTGAACCTTGCACTAAGGGAAAAGAAAAGGTTGGCCGGTCTTCTATAAACTTCCCCTCTGCAGCGCGAAGGATGGATACTCTTAACGATTTACTTGCTGCAAGTGACCTTATATCGCTTCACTGTTCTCTCACAAACGAAACCATCCAGATTATTAATGCTGAACGTCTTCAACATGTAAAGCCTGGTATGTGCATATTTATGACTCTGAGATCCTTTATGTCTATACCAGATATTATGATATTTGTTTCTTTCTGGAGCCTGTAATCTTTAAATGTATGCACAGGAGCTTTTCTTGTAAATACGGGTAGCAGTCAGCTACTGGATGATTGTGCTGTGAAGCAGCTTTTGATTGATGGAACCTTAGCTGGATGTGCTTTGGATGGTGCAGAAGGACCTCAATGGATGGAAGCATGGGTATGGTCAACTTTAGGCTCTGAATCTAAAACAGGAATCCGTAAACAATCAGAATTATAATACTCAGTGGATTCCATTGGCACTTTGATTAATAGCAGTATTTTGCATGATTTCACACGTTTAATTGTTCCCTTGCTTAATATAATGTTTTGAAGTAATGGAGTTTTTTTTTTTTTTTTTTTTTTATCTGTGTGATAACCTTTGTTGTCTGCATCTAAACATAAAATCTTACTGAGGCATGGAGGCCTGTGTCCCCGTCTGTAGGCCTTTTTTGAGTTGTGATCAACAGCACCTTACGGTTGTTTGGTTTTGGGTTCTTAATTAATTTGACATGTGTAGGGGTGTTTGGATATTTTTCAAGAAGATCGTGGTTTTGGCTCTCATAATTGATTGTTTTTGTTATCCAAACATGCCCATGTCTATTGTAGATGCAGATGTCGTATGAATCACATCATCAATCGCAAATGAATAAGGAAAAAGAACTGGTAGGAAAGTTGAAATAACTGAAGTGGGCCAGGAGGATGCAGGTGTATTTAAGAGTTGGGTTCAGGGCAATAACAATAGGAGAAACTGTAATATAAAGCAACTGGATACATAAGTGCAAACGTTGATAACATTAATGGCCTTATTATAACATTTGTCACGTATACATTACTGTCTGTTGCAACCGGAGAACTTTACAGCAAGTCGATTAATGTGCCATGTGTGCGCTTCAGGTAAAGGAGATGCCTAATGTGTTAATACTTCCACGAAGTGCGGATTATAGTGAAGAAGTTTGGATGGAGATAAGGGAGAAAGCTATATCTATATTGCAAGCATACTTTCTTGACGGAGTTGTTCCAAAAAATGCTGCATCTGATGAGGATGAGGATGAGGATGAAGAGGAGAGGGAGGTTAGTGATGAGAATGAACAATCGGATCAGCTAGACAAAGAAATGGCTTTGCAGAATAGAGAGCAAACAGATGACATTCACATATGCCATGAATCAAGCAAAGTAAATAATCAGGTTAAATTTTCCTCCCAGCACCAATCTTCTGGTTTGACTCAAAGCACCACTGGCCCATCTGGAAGAAGACGTAGCAGGTCAGGTAAAAAGGCAAAGAGGAGGCATGCACATCAAAAGTCTCAACAAATATCAGAAGATCCTTCTATACTGGACAAAGAAATATCGTCTCAGAGAGAAGATACTGCTATGAGTGGCACTGATCAAGCTTTGAGCTCCAGCTCCTGGGGTGCTTCCTCTGAAGACCCAAGAGGTAGAAAAACTCCAGGAGAATATGTGCAGGAATCAACTAGCAACCAACTACTGAAGTCACACATGAGGCTCAGTGGAGAGTGTGGTGAACTGTTGAGAGATGGATGTGTTGTTGCTCTATATGCAAGAGACTGCTCTGCACCCTACGCCTCAAGGCAAAGAGATCAAGGTGGAGATTGTTTTCTTGAGCTCATGTCAAATGTGTCAAAAAGAGACCCTGCTGCACAATTTCTCGTCACCTTTAGGAGCAAGGTTTATTGATTTCATTATGTATCAAAATAAATTGGAATGGTGTATGGTTGTCTTAATTTTGATGCCAACTAGTTGATTGGCTTTGCTTCAGGACACAATTGGTCTGCGATCTCTTGCTGCTGGTGGAAAGTTGATGAAGGTAAATTATACAATTATACTGCTAAGAGTCTCTCAATCTGATTGAGGTTTTTTCTTAGAGATTAAATTACGTCGATGGCTTTTGCATGCCTTACTGCTACTGTTTTAAAGCATTTATTTAGATGACCCATAAATATATGGCTTTTGGAGTTCTGCAATGTAAGAAGTTGTTGCATTCTGTTTAATTATGAAGGTTCATTTCATTTTGCAGATCAATAGGAAAATGGAATTTGTGTTTGCCAGTCACAGTTTTGGTGTATGGGAGGACTGGGCACTTGAAGGTTCCTTGCAGGAATGTAGGCTGGTGAACTGTAGAAATTCATCCGTAAGTTTTCAATCTCCAAACAACTGTTTAATTTTAGCTTTAACAATAACAATTTAATGTTTGGGAAACACTTAAACCGCGGTTTCATAAGCCTTTTTCCACAAGCTGCGACAAAACTCCTCTCATATACTTATTTCGTAAATTATAAAAGTCATTCTCAAAAGCTAATCCAAACCTAGTATATTGATTTTCCACCTACTGAAATAAGGTTTTGTTATTGTTTAATTGGTTTTAGATTGAGGGATATAGAACGTGATTATCCAGAGCTCCTTTTATTTCCGAATCTATCATTTCGCGTTGATCTTTAATTGACATGAAGAAATCATCGTTTAAAAGTAGTTTATACATTGTAAGATAATTGCAAAGGCATGTATTCTAAACATGCGCAGCTTATAAATATTCTTTTTTGTTGGGTGATTGAAATAATTGTTTGGAAGATGAGTATGTTTTTATATAAAACAATTGTGCAGAGAACTGATAATATAAGTTAACCTCTGCTTTACCTCTTTACTGATATTAATGTTAGGCTGTTTTAAATGTACGAGTGGAGATTCTGGCAATGGAGGGCGAGGATGGTGTCACTCGCTGGCTTGACTAGGCTTTTGGTGTTCTTATCTTTGTAGGGTTTTATTAGATTGGAGGAGCTAGTAAATCATTATTGTAAGCTCTTTCAAATGTTTCATTATGGAAGAAGAAAAAACGTATTAATTTATATTGTAGAGCATGATATATATGTATGTATGTATGTATGTATTCTTCTTATTGGGCAAAATATTTTCTCTGTGAAATGACAGCCAAGGTTAACACAATTATGGACAATAAAAAATTCAGGCAAAGGTCTGTGAACCTAAATAAGGAATGGGAAGACCATTTTGTGGTTAGGGTGAAGCTAATCTTACATCATGTCGCCATTTTTGCTGTTTTCTGGGTGTTTGGTTTAGTTTATTTTAAACAATTTTGTATTTGGTTTGGATAAACCGGTTTTTTTGCTCTATTACAAAAAATATTTAATGGATATCTTCGATAGAAACGTCCTATTACAAAAAATAAGAAGCTTTGTTCTCTTCAAAGTGCATAGAAGCATTTTTAATTGGGAAAATCAATGCCAGATCCTAAGAACAAAAAAATTTAAAAAAAAATCATAAAAAAATCCCAATCTAAATTTCTAAATAAAGATATTCTCCAGGAATTTTGTTGTGATTAATTAGAAATGTGAAATGATTATATTGCCCTTAATAATTTAATAATTGGTTTTATCTATTTTCATAAATTAATAAGATAATTTTAACAACTGGTTTTATCTATTTTCACAATTTGATGAGTCATTTTAACAACTTCCTTTTCATACCTGATTGAGATTACGAGTTTCACAAGTCCCAACTTTC
The DNA here is from genome assembly GCA_037074505.1 of Albizia julibrissin. NCBI lineage: Eukaryota > Viridiplantae > Streptophyta > Magnoliopsida > Fabales > Fabaceae > Albizia > Albizia julibrissin. Next base: position 1,838,315 of record CM073487.1, on the reverse strand, counting down.
ACAATTGCATATCACAAAACAACTGGTTTTGCCTATTTTCACAACTTGATAAATCATTTTGACAACTTCATTTTCATACCTGACTGAGAATACGAATTTTACAAGTCATAACTTTCATAACTGTATATGACAATTTTAACAACTGGTTTTGCCTATTTTCACAACTTAATGAGTCATTTTGACAAACTTATTTTTCATACCTGACTGAGATTACAAATTTCACAAGTCCCAACTTTCACAATTGTATATGAAAAATTCAACAACTGGTTTTGCCTATTTGCACAACTTGATGAGTCATTTTGACAATTTCTTTTTTATACCTGACTGAGATTACAAGTTTCATAAATCCCAACTTTCACAACTACATATGACAGTTTTAACAATTGGTTTTGCCTATTTGCATAACTTGATAAGTCATTTTAACAACTTATTTTCCATACATGCGTGAGATTACAAGTTTTATAAGTTTCAACTTTCACAATTGTATTTGACAATTTTAACAACTAGTTTTGCCTATTTGCACAACTTGATGAGTCATTTTGACAACTTATTTTTCATACTGGATAAGTCATTTCTCTTCCTGGAGGAGTTTTGAAATTTCACAACTACATGTGCCGATTTTGGCAAGAGCTAACACCTATTTTCACAAGTCCTAATGTATATATTCACAACTGCATGACTTATTTTAACAAGTTGATTTTAACATATCAGAATTTCACATGTCCCATATGTTACAACTGTATATCAAGATTTTAACAACTACTTCTGCCTAATTTGACAACTTCATAAGCCTACTTTCACAACTGAATATTATATCATATCCAAATATCATATAACATACAAATATTAAGTTGTATGAGTAAGTGGCTATTTCTACTTACTCATTTAACTTAATATCATATCATTTTGAAATATGAAATATAATTTCATGTTCATGTCTATGCTGTAATTACACCAGCTTCTGGATCCATCAAGAAACCAAAAAGGGTGACAAGAAGTTACTAATCCTAGTTGTATATAGATATAATCACAAAAAAGTAACTATCAAAAGCATGCACATGCTCCATATACAAATTGTTTTCAGCTTGAATTTAGATTTTTGCAAGTCTTTACTGTGTGTCTAACCTCATGGCATCTCCCACAATGATAAAACTAGTCATATTTCATGACAATCTGTAACAGCCATATTAATAACTATATCTATATGTATTAACAATATTTTTTTTATCTCATATCACCATTTTGTAAGCAAATAAACATTCATCATATTCAATCATTCCTACTTAAAACAAAGCAATCCCTCTGTTACCTTGCCAAAAAATATAGCACAATTTTATTCACACTACCCAATTAAGGTGAAACCTTAACTTCAATGATTAAGATCATATCTTTAGTAAAATTTTAGTATTACTTACCTAGCTCCTAGCACATAGTCCACTAGTGAGCCTAACCTCCAACTTTTGACCAACCCTTCAATCTAAATGCAGCGAACATATACAGCGAAAAAAAAGGTCTAATGAAGAGAAAAAAAGTGAACTAGAGGGATTTCTGAAAACTCACTTAAGAAAGAAGGATTATAACAGATCAAGTTTAGGCCGTAAGGGATTGCTAAATACTCACTCATCAATCTTAACTCACAGATTGTTCATGCACAACGAACCACTATAGCTTTCTCTATTTTCTTTGTCATGGATGAGAGAGAAAAACATGAACACTCCTCCTCTTGTGCCTTTCCTTTTTAATTTATTAGGGGCAATTTAGTCATTTCACATTCCCAATTAATCATACAAAAAAAGTCCCTAAAGACTTTTTTTATTTGAGAATTTGGATTGAGACTTTTTTTATGATTTTTTTTTATTCTCGAGACTTGTCACTGATTTGCCCTTTTTAATTCTTTCATTTCTGAATCCCTTATCTACTAACTATATATATATTTTTTAAATAACCTTAGGTTGTTGGATTCTTACTGACATTTTAAAAATTTTGTTGTTGAATAGATTTATGGATATCGGTTGTCATTTTTTATTTTCCCTTTTTTCGAACTATAGATATTGTCCCGCGGGGTTCTTTCTTAAGATTCGCCTGGTCTGCAAAACAAAACGTTAGGTCAATTAGAGGCTGTTTGGGAATGCGTTTGGACAAAAAAAAAAGCCCAGTGAGCTAAATCCATGCGTTTGGGAAGGCTTCTCCAGCTGATGGGCTTTTGCAAAAAAAGTCAGTTACCCAAAAAGTTGAAAATAATAGCTTCTCTACTGATGGAATTTCCTACCGTTGAGAGAGTTGAGAGAGGAGCATTTATTATTATTTAAAATCTCACCTACCTCACTCTCATCCAGTTGAAGTAGCATCCACATCAACTATTCGCAGATTATCTTTAACACACATGAATTATGTTTGTGCCATGATCAGAGACGAACTTGTTAGGGCTGTTAGGGGTAGGTCATCCAATTAAATTCCACTGCATGTATGACATTATGATTGAAATATATAATTATCTTTTATTTTAAAATTAAGTGTTTTAGTGTATTTTTCTTCTTTTTCAATAATTATTGCACTTTTTTATTTTAATAAAATTTATTCACATTTTTTAACATCAATTATAACAATATTAACACAAACAATATATATGTAGTATTCAACAAGCTTCATACCATTTTCAGTCATTTCTCATCTAAACGGGCTTTTCAAATGCTAATCCAAACAGGTTCAACTTTTTTTTAAAAAAATCATTTCTCCCACCGTCAATCCAAACACAAATCACATCTACAATCTAACTTTTTTTCAATTGGGCTTCTGCAAAAGCTCCATTTAAAAAAAAGCTACTTCTCCGCTGAGTTCCCAAACAGGCACTTACTGTGGTACGTGTCGGGTTTTGATTAAGAATAGGTTTGGACTAGGTTTCTTGGTGTTTAGTTAAATTAATTAAGGGTGAAAGTGTAAATTTAACAACAAAGTTTTATCCAAGGGGTATCATGTATAAATAAGTTTTAGAAGGGGCAAAAATAACAATAAACAATTAAAAATGATGTAAATTTAACAAAACCGTTAAATTTGACCTAACGGCGTTAAATTATAAGAGAATAAAACCCTTAACTACGTTAGATCAAATTTAACTATTTTGTTAAATTTATACATTTTTAATTGTTCATTGTTATTTTTGTCCCTTCAAAAATTTATTTGTATTAAATGCCCCTTAAATAAAATTTTATTGTTAAATTTAAACCTTATCCCATTAATTAATTAATTAACACATTTAAGTTTCATAACTTTACGTAAAGTTTGAAATGAATCAAATGTCAAAGTTGGTCGGAAGGACGGTGATGAAGAAGAAAATGGAGTGGATAACTGTAATTAAAAAGAGTATCACTGTCATTAAAGACTATTTGCGGCTGTATTAGTAGTCTAAAGTCTCAACCAAAATCTGCTTTCCTTTTTAATCTGTAGGTATGCTTTTAATTATATTTTCCCCTCAATTAATCTACTTTCTTTTTATTAAGGTATCTCTCATGAGAAGAAGTAACATGTGTATTAGGAGCATAAGAGAGCCTCCAAGGCTCACTTCATAGGTGCATTTCCTTACTCCCTACTAAAATAATCACATAAAAATGTTAATATAAGGGATGAGATCAACGTCTCAGTATAAATATATTGATACAAAGTACTTGATTATATTATAGGAGATCCCCACAAGGTTTGTGTTATGAGTGTAGATGATTTATTAAAAAGTGCAAGTGTACACTGTTATGAACAAATAATATAGTAGTGAGTAAAGTATTGTTCTCATGGGGATTGATCACTAAGTACCAAAATTGATAATTTTAATTATATTTAGTCGATCGATTATTTGGTGATTGAGATTACAAAATAAAAATGATTAAATATGAATGTAGTTGATATGAAACAAGTATGAGGAAAAACCCTAAGGATTAGATTTCATTTAGAAAATTTCGGATTGAATCACTTATCTATCATAGTCCAATTTATATCACATGATTGATAGTCGAGCTTCCCTAATTTAATTACAAGCCTCTTCCAAGGTCAAGCAATTCTATAATTAATTGTTAATATAATATATCCCTATATGAATTAAAAAAAATTAATTATGCATTAAGATCTATGAAACTCATTAAGATTACATAACCCATATGAATATATTCATATTTCATATACAAGTTATGATTTTAATTATAGGATCTATACACATGTATCTCCTTCCGGTCTCAACATGCATATTAAAATAATTCATAAGATGACAAGTCAATTGAAAGCATTAATAACAATAATTAAAACTCAATCATGAAAGAAAAATTAGAACTAGATTCAATAAGTTAAGATTCAATCTGTCGTTAATAAGTTACATCATCACCCTAGGAAAATGAAAATTTAGCTTATGATAAAATTAAAACCAAAACCAAAACCAAAATAAATTGAAAACTTCATAAATTTTGCGGAAACTTGATTATTAAATTCTAAAACATAAAGATACAACTATAAGATACATGAAAATGGAAAAATCTAGCTTTCCAAATAGAAGGTAAAACCTTATATGTAGGTGGCAACCTATACCATTCATAAAAGAGGACTATCTAAACCTTCTATGAAAGAGGTATGCAAGAACAATAAAATGCATGAAACTAACTTTAAGATGATGTGTCTCCTTGTGTCTTCCACTCCTCTATTTATAGATAAATGAGGTGCAAAAATTTCCACTTGTTAGGTCAGAATCTTGACTATAAGTCACCAATGTTGACCTTGTGACCACCTTACTCTTTGATTGCAGCTAACTTTTGACAATTAAGACGGTGGAATCTTATGTTTTTATCTTCATGAAAGTTGTAGATCTGGATCTTAGCTTAAAAACGTATGTGAGAGCTCCTTATTTCAACATTTGTAGCTCCAGTTATGGCCAAATTAGTAGACAAAGGTTAGACTTAAACAAATTCACGGGCTCAACTTCTAAGCAAAATTCGGAACTCTTGAGGGAAGAACTGGATTTTAACTTCAACATAAAAGTTGTAGGAATTTTTCTTAGCTTTCTATCCATATAAAGAAGTCTCAATCCGACATCTAGAGCTCCAGATATTGCCTAAAAATTGGAACATGGTCAAAATTTAATATTTTCAATGAATTATATTTTATGTCAAAATCATTCGTTATTTATCAATTACATCCAAATTCATTATATTAAACCCAAATATCATCCAAAAAATCTTCTCATAAGGAAAAATAAATATATAAATATTTTACTTAACAATTTACATATATTGATTACAAATCCCAAAATACAGAAAATGTTAGTACTTTACCCTTAGAAATCATATATATATATATATATATATATATATATATATATATATATATATATATATATATATCTTTATTTATTTGTTTCCTAAAATGTCATTTGCATGATTGTGATCTGTGAATTTGAAGGGTTCGTTCATTATTTATGGTGACAGATTTTATTAAATTGACGCTTGAAATGTGATAATATTTTTTTGTAAGCTACAACATGTTACTCAACTTTTACACGCAACAAAACAACAACTTGATTACGGGAAATTTTATGAGGCATAACATAAAAACTCTAGATACAACTATTACCACTACCTAAATTAATGGCTAAGTGTGTGTTTGGAATTAGCTTTTAAGAATAGCTTTTACGATTTACGAAGTAAGTATGTGAGAGGAGTTTTATCTCGATTTTCGCAAACCATGGTTTGAAACCATGGTTTGGGATGCTTCCAAACACACACTAAATAAAAGCCTCCAACAAACAAAGGGATAAAAGGATACTACAGTCAGGTTTCAACGGCATGAGTAGGGCTTGTTCGGGAAGGCAGTGGAGGCTGAAAAAACACTGTAGGAAAGGAAGGGGGAAAAACACTGTAGGAGTAAAATGAGATAGTTGGATTGACATTTTTTTAAATGGGTTTTTACATCAAAAAAATGCTTTTAGGAAGAAGCCACTAAGACATGTTTTTCACAGTGCAGATATGTTTTTACCACCGTCAATCCAAACATAAATTATATTTACAATCTGATTTTTATCCTATCTTAAGTTTATAAAAATCAAATTAAAAAAAAGTTACTTCTACCACCGTCAATCTAAATAGACCCTAAGACATTAGCTTCAGATAATTGTAAAGAGATATGTTGTAAGTCTTAGTTTAAAGGAGGGCTAACGCCAGCATTTGCCAAACAACAACTTCATGTATATATTGAAGAAAAAGCTCATCTTCCTCAACAATGGCATTTGAGGAGTATAGGATCACAAATTGAAAACAATATGAATATAATAACAAAACCATATATGGTTTGTGTTATTTGAACTTGAAGGAGTGGTCCAATAGGGAAATTAAAGTGAGGTTAATAATAATAACTATGAAATTGCAGACAATGGGAAATAAAGAGGCATGTGCTTGTATGCTTTTGGATGAAGCAATCTCTCCAACACCAACACAACACAACACATTGCCTTTTCACTTTTCCTTACTCAAACTCAAACCTCACTTCATTTTCTCACTCTCATTATTCCCTTATGAACATTTACGGTTCTCTCTTCTCTCTCTCTCTCTCTCTCCAAAAATTAATATCAATCTCAATTCAATCTTTAATTATTTGAATTTGAATAAAAAAATGTGTATCCATCATATGGCATATGACACGTAATGCAAAGTAAATGTGGTTGCACATGCCTGCTCTGGATCACACTAGAAGCTTCTCCTTCAAAACATAAAAGATTTGTTCGGTAACTCCTAGGTAGGCTGCCACCCTCATCCTCTGACACATCTCCTTTCATCATTGCTTCCCTCCTTTTCTTTACTATTATTCTTTTTTGTCACGCATCAGCATCATCCCACAACAAAAACAATTAAATTAATTCATAGAAAATGTTTTCAATTATTGGGTTAAGGACTTATTTTGCTTCAGAAATTTTTTAAGTAAATTTTATTTTGAAAGTGTAAAAAATAAAGTAATTTTACTTTAATCATTATCTTAGTTGATTTTTATTGTTAGTTGACCAAATATACTAAACTGACAGTTCATATATCATTCACATCATTTTTGTTAAGGTGTAAATTTGCTCTAAAATTTTTTAAATCTAACTTTAAAAAAAATAGATGACACATTGACTTTTTAAGAAAATTTTTACTTTAATAAAAATAACATGGATGACATATGGACTACCAACTTAACATATTTGATTAACTAACGGTTAAAATTAAATAAAATAACAGTTAGCGTAAAATTATTCCATTTTTTACATTTTTAGAAAAAAATTGTCCCTCTTTGAAAACTTTCAGAATAAAAATTTACCCCCTTAGCGCGTAATTATTTGATAGTTTTTTGTTGTTGAATGTACTTATTTAAAGAGTAAATGGCGACAATAGCAAAATAAATAGTGTATTATTTTTTTAAAAAAATATATGTGATAATCATTTAAAATTTTTACATACCAAGTAGAATTTATCTTTCAAAAATACCATAACAAAATCATTTAGAAATCCTTGTTTGCGCTGTTGTATATAAAAAGGATTTTTTAGGTTTTGGGCAGGTTTGCAAAGTAGAATAATTGAAGAGATAAAAAGGAGGGATGGGAGGCACATGTGGGATTATGATAACAGAAGGGCCCACACAACAACACAAAGGCTTGACACTCTTTTTCACTAATTAAGGCGGCATGTTTATCCTTCAATTTTGGATGGTGGTAATTTTTTTTTATACTTTTATTTATTTAAATTAAATTATATGTTGCACTCTAAAATAATTTTGTCACTTGATATTTTAAATTAGTTAATTTATAGTTCTGTGTTTAGAAATATTTTTCCTACAATACCAATATCCAAAAATATGTTTCTAATAGATCTAATATTTGAAATATTTTTTTAACACTCACTATTTTAAGCTAATTAACTGTTAGTGTATGGACTATTTTTTTAAAAAAATAAAAAAACCCTAAAATTAAGGATGAGCATTACTTGCCGGAATGTGGATTCTTTCAATAATAACGCCTTCCCTTCCTACCCTCCTCCTTCTCCAACGATACCTTCCACCACCACCACCACCACCACCACCACCACCACCACCACCACCACCTTCCTCTCTTCTCTCTCTTCTTTTCTTTTTTATTTTTAATCTCTCACCATTGCATCATCTGTTTTTTTTTTAAAATAATATTGAAAAGGGGCTACTCTTTTTCATCCATCATTCTATTTGTTTTGTTTAATCTGTGCCTAAAATTTTATGTTAAATGTATCTTTCAAGCTAATGATAAGATGCTTCTGTGGCATGAAAATCCTCCACGCAAAGGGAAGGTTGGATGAAGCCAAGAATCCAAAGTGGGTAAACTGTTGTATTTGAATTCATTTAAACCTCACCTCATTAAAAAAAATAGGCTTGTTAAGAGAGGCTTCATGATCGCAAAGACTCGTCCAAATCAGTTTGTTGTTAATAAGATACGAAAAAAGTCGTTAGCCGAATAACCCAAACAATTATAAATAAAAAGAAGGAACGTTAGAGGTTGGATCAACTATTTTAATTAAATACAAGTCTCATATTTCATCGTCACTCCATGTATACTAATAAATATATGAGACAGTCATGAAGTTTTAGTTTATCAACTAATTTTTTTAACCATTTTCTATACATTTAAGATAAGAGACAATATATCATATAATCACATAAAACAACTCTTTTTATGAGGTAAGCATGGATACACCGACTTAGGTTGGCAAGAGCGTAGAGATTTTTGTACAAAATATTCTTTATAAAAAAAAAAGGTTTTGTAATTACGGATGAGAAAAATAAGAATATATATGAGATGGTCTCATTTTTTTTCTTGCATTTTACTCCAAGGAACAATCATTGCCCAATTCTCCCCTTTTAACGACTGATTGTAAACCTCACTTTTCAATAAATCAAGTCAACTTTCGACTTTTGATCTTGCTTTCTTTCATGTTAGGGTCATTTTATTTTCATTATATTGCTTCTGATTGGATTTCAAATACAAAAATAATAATAAATTAAAATTAATAAAAGTTGATTTTTTTTTCTCTAAATCTTTCAATACTCTAATCCATATTTTTAAGTTATGATTTGTGTGTGTCTACACACACATGCACACATGCCAAATAATAACGAGGAAACAAAAATTGATGGAGAATGGACAAGCAACACACATATTAAAAATCACTATAAAATAATTATATACACCGTTATTTTATTTTTAATAAATTTTGACTATATTATTATTTTTTATTTAAAATCTCTTATGTATAAGTGAAAATGTATTAATTTAATTGCAATAATTTTACTTATGGTTGAACCCCTGCATTCCAATTGATTTAACTATTATTCTAGTTGGCAATACCATAAATTTGAAGTCCTAGAGAAATATTTGTGTTAAGAGGAGCAACTATGGATCTTGAATAGAATACCAAATAATAATATAAAAAATAATTAAAGGAGTAATGAGGCAAAATTATTACAATGTAAACTTATTTAGCACTTAATTCCTTAGAATGGTCCAAAACAATAGCTATCTACTTTTTTTTATATATATATAAGGTTCTCTTTATATTATGTTTTGTCATATAAAAACTTAAATTATTCGTAATATTGGAATTTGAAATATTTATTAAAAATTAGTGTTTTTGATGAACGCTAATCAAGAAATTGACATAAAGTTAAAATTAAAAGTTAACAAAAAATTTATTCTATGTCAAACAATCCAAAACACAAAATAGTATAGCGAAAAAATACTTGGCATCTTGTGATTGTGTCCTTAAAGGTTACAGCAAACGAGGACCCAAGAAAACGTGCCACGTGTTTGCCAAATGATGATAAGAGGGTATTGTGGTCCTTTCACCTTAGATTCTATATATATATGAAACGGACGATTCGTTTTGGCCTGTGGATTTTGAAGTCCAAAATCGTTCCAGGAATTACTTTGTTTACAGTCTGAGAAAAGGCATTTAAAGCAGTGACCGAACCAGAAAGAAGCCACGAAAATACATAGACGCAAGAAGGATTGGTTCGTGTCTTTCTCTCTTTGTTCATACTAGATTTTTTTTCAGTCTCATGGTGTCCGTGAATCTAAATCCAGCTCAAGGATTTTACTTCTTCGATCCCATGAATACCGGCGTTCCCGGTCTCAATCACCCTCTGCCGCCCCCCACGGCGGCTCCGGCCGCTGCCAATACTTATCTGGATGATCCGAACAAGAAGATCCGAAAACCGTATACGATTACCAAGTCCAGAGAGAACTGGTCCGAGCAGGAGCACGACAAGTTTCTTGAAGCTCTCCAATTGTGAGTTCTATAAATTCTTTTTTTTTTCCCGGTTCATCTGTTTGTGCTGTTCAAAATTCCCTCCTTGCTTGTTCTTGTATGTGTTTTTTCAAGGTATGACTTAGAGGAAATTGATAGTTTAGTCCTTGATTTCTAGAACCTTCTAAATTTGACCAAATTAGTGAAGCCATAAGTTGGGATAGTCTCATGAATTAAGTGCTAATCTGGCTCTTCTTCTTGTCTTTTTTTTTAATCTATGTTTTATGAACTTTGAATTTTGAGTGTTATGGTTGGTGATTGCATCCCCTCTCCCCGGGGGATTTTCGAGTCTTTTTCAACGATTAGATGCAATACTCTTGTTGGTTCGTATTTAGGTTGAGGTTATTAAAATCTGTATTTGTTTTCCCCCATTTTTCTCTTTCCTGTGTATTTTAGGTTTTGTGATTATCATTCATATCCCAGAGCGTCGAACTTTGATTTGTCATTGACTTGAGATTACACGAAGTATACTCTTGGAGGAGGATATTGCCTCCCTCTATATCTCTGCTATGATTCAAAGAAGTGTAAGATTAGTTTCACTTTTGGTTTAAGTGAACTCAGGCAGTTTGAACAATGACGGATTTGACTTCCAATCTGGGGTTATGATCGCCACAAGAGTACATATAAGCATTCCCTGTAGTTATCTACAATTCAAAGTAACTGAAACAAAGGGAAAGTCAAAAGAAGCATCTAATATATAGATTGAGTTCAGGAATTACTGTTTGGGACCTATCAATATAGAGTCATTGACACCAACTTAGTCTGTTCAGTGTCTCCCTTATGCATTATAAGTTGCGTCAAAATTCTGTATCATATGTGTTTCTTTATTTTGCTTGATTGCTTATGTATGCTTGTTTCTCTTCATTGGCATCAGATTTGACCGTGATTGGAAGAAGATTGAAGCATTTGTTGGGTCAAAAACTGTTATCCAGGTAATCAGATCATTTTAGTATTTGTTACTTGGCCCTCTTGGTACACCACCTTCATCTTTGAAAGAAGAAGTTCTGTTTTTTTGCCAAGATCATAGAAAGGACTTAATAATTCAATATGTATGCTTCATTTTACTGTTGGCAGATAAGAAGTCATGCGCAGAAGTATTTTCTAAAAGTTCAGAAGAATGGGACTAGTGAACATGTACCTCCTCCCCGGCCAAAGAGAAAAGCTGCTCATCCTTATCCACAAAAAGCCCCTAAAAATGGTTAGCTTAGTAACAGCATTGACGTCTTTTTTTTTTTTTTTTTGCCAACACACATCTGTCTATTTTTAGGCTAAATGGCTAATACATCAGTTTTTGAGTAACTCTTGATTTTTCTTTCACTATTTATTAGCTGCATTGGCATCTCAAGGTACTGGACCAATGCAATCTTCTTCCGCTTTTGCTGAGCCTGCATACACTTATAGGCCAGATTCATCATCCGGGCTCGGAACACCAGTTACCAGTGTGCCTTTGTCATCATGGAATTGTAATGCTATGCCGCCGGTCAGCATGCCTCAAGTGGCCAAAGGTTTTGTTTTGTTTGTCCTTGACTCAATAATTCTTTTTTTTTTTAACTTTTTATTGTTTCCTAGTACTCTATGAGGAATATCATATACTGGAGTTCCTTTTAACTGAGTAAATTGTTTATCAGATGATATGGGATTGGTTGGACAAGCTGTTCCTCGTAGTTGTTGCTATAGCAGTAGTAATGAGAGCGTTCCTGGAGTCTGGCCTAATAATAAAAGTGTAGATCAAGTGGACCAAGGCAAGCCGATAACTGGTTAGTCTACTTCGTATCCAATTTGACAATGCCTGGGTTTGAATTTGGCTTAATGGTATTGACACAAATTTGACAGTTAGATCTTCTGACAAACTTTGAGAAATGCTATACTTTGGATTGAACTTGGCAAATGGCATTATCAGAATTTTGATAATAAGATTGTATGATGAACTATGAGAATCATTAGGTCCATAATGCTATGGTGTGCTGCTGTGCTAGGTATTACCGTTATTTTGGTTGTTGATGATCTGTTTTATGAGCATACTCACAACCTTTGTATCATCCGCTCCATGCAGTTATGCCAGATTTTGCACAAATCTATAGGTTCATCGGCAGTGTGTTTGATCCAAATGGAACTGATCATCTACAGAGATTGAAAAACATGGACCCAATAAATGTGGAGACAGTAAGTAATGTCATGCCATTCTTCTTTTTTCTTTTATTATTAGGAGAGTGAGGGTCCAAGATTTATAAATTATTAGGCTATGTTTGAACAGGATTTGAATTTATGAATAATCGGTTGCCTGATGAATTTGACCTGGTGCTTTTCTGCAGGTATTGTTGTTGATGAGAAACCTCTCCATCAATTTAACAAGTCCTAAGTTTAAGGATCATGTAAGTTTCATTCCCAATATATATATATATATATATATATCATGGAAAAATTATACATGGATGTAGATTGGTGCTAACAGTAAGATTAGGGTCGCACAAAATAGTGCATCCTAGTCTATTGAGCGATTCAATTTCTGACAAACTTCCATAAAAAAATATGCAGCGGAAGTTGCTTTCGTCGTATGATGTTGATGCGAAGACTGGTCGTATGTACAATGACCCCCTGACTAACAAATCCGAAAGTGCTGTTCTGTCTGCTTAGAGGATGCATCACCAGTGGTTTCTCCTGAACAGAGATTTTAGATTTTATTTTCCTCAAAGCGCAACGGCATTCCCTCTTCCTAACCGGACTAGGGTTTGTTTGGAAAAAGGGAACAACCGGTTTTTGCTGACGAGAGTTGTAGGTTTTAGATGCTTGCCAGTGTATATATAAACAAAAGATGAAGTTTGGTTGGTGGTAGGAAGAGCTTGAGTAGGGTTCTGTGGAGGGCATTGTGAATAGATGATGAATATGGTTGCTTTCTGATGTTGTGGCCACTGTTGGAGGCTATACTGTATAGTCTATTGAGTGAGCTTTTATGCTATGATGCTAGGGATTTTTACGAGTGCTTGTGTGTTGTATATGAAATATGAGCCAATAAGACTGATATATACCTAGTTCCCATGCAATGATTACTCTCTCCTTTCCAGCAAGAAAATGATCATCCTCCACAAATTAGAATCCTAGTGTTGATAAAAAGAGATCAATTACCTAAACCTTACCCTTGAAGAATCCGCGAGTTAGTGATTTGATTTTGTAGGGCATGTTGTTATAGAGAGATTAAGGGTGTGTTTGGAATCAGCTTTTGAGAATAGTTTCTGGAAAAAAAGTGAAAAAAAAATTGATTTTTGAGAATAGATTCTGGCAGAATAGATTATGTGAAAAAAGTGATTTTGATAAATGAGAGTGTTTGGATATTTTGATCAGAATAACTTTTTTTATTATCAAATTACTGAAAAAGACATTAGCTTTTGTGATAATTATATATAAAGGATAAGATTATATTTTATGTATTATTTAATAAAAAAATTCATAATAAATACAAAAAATGTCATAAATTTATCTGAAAAATTAAAAATTATAACATTAATCAATTATCTAACATAAAAAAAACCAAACACACACACACACATATATATTATAGGAAAAAAAAATAATATTGGGTTAAGAATCACTTTTTTAATGATCAAATTACCTAAAAGAACATTAGCTTTTGTGATAATTACATATAAAAAGATAATATTTTATTTTAAATATTTTCAACATTAAATTTCATAACAATACCTAAAATTAAATAAATTTGTCTAAAAAATTAAAATTATAACATTGGGCAATTATATAACATCATAAAAAATAGCTCAAACATATATGCATTAATAAATTATATTAAAAAAATTATATATAGTAATTATTCAAAATAATACTATATTTTAGATTGAAATAAATAATCTCCAAAAGAAGAAAATGGAGAAAGAGAGAGAAAAAGAAAAGAGAAAAAGCTACAAATTCTAGCTTTTTCTCAAACCATGGTTTTGGATCCAAAACCATGGTTTGAAAAAAAAAAGTGTTTTTCTCATAAAATGGAGTGTTTGGCATTTTTTCCTTGAAACCATGGTTTTGAGCAAAACCATGGTTTCAAATTGCTTGCCAAACACACTATAAGAAAGATATGTTATGTATGTTCAATTTATAAGTTAGGTAATTAGTTTAGAAAAAAATTATAAATATAAATGTTTTCTAAAAAAATTAATTGGATTTTATATTGGAAACCAGAGGACGGCAAGGTAAAAAGATAGGTTGAATTACTTTTTTCGGTACAAACCTAAAATACCCCTAAATTATTTTAGACTTGGACATAACTTCTGTTGGACTAGGAGCCTTAAAGTTGAATTACTTGATTTCAGTAGTTTTATTTCATTTTAAATGGTCTAAACATTAAGAGTTGCCATTAAATTTCTACCAAGACCAAACCGTAAATTGAGCAACAATTCGAAGACCATAATGTTCATATTCTCTAAAAATTCTGGAGACCAAATCCTAATAATTTTTTAAATCATAGGAACCCAATTAAAACGCAACATCATTCACAAACAATAGTAAGAGTTTCGAAACATTTTTGTTTCTCGTTTTAGTTTTCCCTCTCATCTGGGGAAAAAGATATCAAACTCCTTGAATATCACAAGTTCAAATCTCATGAATGAAAAAATAAGTTCAGAAAATTATCATCCTAACTTGAGCCTAACAATGTTCAAAACTGAATTAGCAGTATCGATTTCCATAAAATTATGTCCAAAGAAACTATGATTCAGAAAGTTCGATCATAAAATTCAGCAAAGCAACGCAGTTCCAAAAAGGAAAGGGGAAAGAAATTTATTCATGGCAAAGAAAGGAGGGATCAAGGCAATTCAGTAAGCCCAGCTAATTTTTAGTAAAGAACAAAAAGACAGGAAACCATGGGAAGAGAGTTGCATATCCGCATAAAAAGTAAAAGAATACAATGCAAGTATGTACATCTACGATGAGAATACACTATCTATACCCAAACCCCATGTCCAGCTCTTGGCTATACATTCCCTGGCTCTGTCCACCAGAAAACGGGTGGGGCACCGGCGCCTTTGAGTTCTGCCTCATTTCCATCTCAAAAAGTCTCTGTAGTGCCTCCGGGTGATTCCTTCCGCCACCATCTGGAGCTAAGGCAGATAGTCAAAATCAAGGTTAGGAGCTGAGGTTAGGAAATTTCTGAGATTATCACATTTTTCTAAGGTGGTCTAAGAAAATTTTTGCCTTTAACTATAATGATCTACAGAAGACAAGCATGATTTAGGTGTTTTACCTGCCATTGGCATTCCGGGTCCACCGAAATGTTGCTGTTGACCACTAAATGGGAAGCCCTGCATAGCGTGCGGCTCCTGCATGAAACCAGGCAGTGGATTGCCCGGATGAGCTGGTGGCGAGACCCCCAATGGGAAACCTCGTAACAGGTTAGGTGGAGGAAGATTCCCTGACATGTGCATCTGCTGCTGCAACATAGAATGATGAGCAGCATGGTTGAACCCAGTCAGCCCACTACTCGGTTGATGGAAAGGAGGACGAAGCATGTTTCTTGGAACCTGATGGTTTGGAGGAGCGTCATGATGAACCATGCTCTCTGGAGCCATCATTTTCATAGGTTGAGAATCCAAATGGTTGAACATGGGACCCATTTGATTTAACTGAGAGGGATGAAGCTGTGGAGATCTATGGACATTAAGATTCTGATAGGGAATACCGGGTTCCCTCGTATCATAAGGACTGTGAGGATATGCCAGACCTTGACTTCCGACAACAGGATGTTGATCTCTAAATGCAGAACCCAAAGCTGCCAGTTTTCCAGCAATGTCAACTGGTATGTCTTGGGACAATTCATTTTTAGCTGAATTACCAGCAGATAAAATTTTTTGAAGAGGATCACCAACTGGCAGCAAATTATCTTCTTCTCGAAGGCAGATATCCGTAGGCCCGTTAAAACCACCAGAGTTGGGAAGTTCAGTTTGGAGTTGTGATGAAATACCATCTCCCTGAAAATCAACAAACCCTGATAACTGCTCATCGAATCTATTAGGTTTGAGTTGATGAAATTTTTCCGATGGCAGGACACCACTTCCTTGCCTGTTCAATGCAACTTCGCCTTTGTAAGGAGGAAGGCCATTGTCTGAGACTGGGAAAGGAAATTGAAGAGGTTCTGAAACATCAGACCTAGAAGATCCAACTAAAGCACTCTGAATGGATAACGGTGCTCCAACTGACTGCAATTCCTTCATAAAATCGGTTCCAAAAAGAGTTTCCAAGGTCAAACTCTTGGAAGAATTGGAAGCATCTGCATTTGCCTCTCCTAAATTATTAGGCACATTACTCATGGTGGCCCCTTCAACGTTATGTGCTTTGTCTGCAGAATCCATGTCCAGAATAAAATTTGGTTCCGTCTCTTCACGGCAGATTCCTTTTTGTAACAAAGAAAGGATCTGCTGGGAAGCATGATCATCAATATTTGAATTTGAATGCTCAATCTTTGCATCAAAATCTTTTTCCTGCATGGACTGCTTAAGTGATGAACCACTTTCACTAACTTGTGACAGTATAGAATTTTCCAGATCTTCACATGTTAGAACTGCTGGAACAACCTCAGGCTTATGAATCGTATATGGTTGCTCCACTAATCCAATAGCAGTATGGGCTATGCTACCACTTGTAGTTTCTGCATTTGAGAAAGGAAAATCAGGTGCTCTTTGCTGTAGTGCATTTGTAAAAGAAACCTGCGATGCACCTTTTTCACCCCCAACAATCAGTGAAAGCAGGTCATTTGGCCTATGTGTAGAGTCCTCCACTGGCTTCTTTTCTGCAGCACGGCAAGAGAAGAATGAATATAATAGACCAATATCAACTACAAAGTGTAGCTTGAAAGTTGAAAAGCATCCAATTATTGAAGGTTTAAACCTTAAAGTACCTTCTTCCATAAACCAACGTGCAAACTTGGAAGACTGGGATGCATGAGGACTCCATGTTTCATCTACTTTGTGATCAGGCTGCTGTAGGACCTGTTGTATAAACAGTCAAATTCAAAGAAGAAACATTGTTAATCAAAGGCAAGAAATATAACATTTATCCAATCAACTACATATCCAGGCACCATCAGTCCACATTTAAAAAATACTTCCACTTGTGGTTTCCAATACATATTAATCCCCAACGAAGAGCTTGAGGGAGGGAAAAAACTTAAGGCAGACAACCATTCAAATAATAAACGACCACCCTCTTGTGCGTAAGTGATTCAATGAAGGACGCTTAGAGAAAATCCAATGATTAGTTGATTTCTCAATTGCATCATTGATGCACTACAAATCAAGAGAGTATTCTATCCTCATGCCAGAAACAAAAGGAACAAAATTTAAAAAAAAAAACTTATGGAACCTAGGGTTCAGATTCAAATCCAAACTACTTACTAAAAAGCTCAGCAACCAATTACATTATAATACTGGTAAAAGATTTCAACAAGTTCCACTAATAACTGTACCTCAGTTTTCGTTGAGTTGGTACTATTTAATGT
This sequence comes from Albizia julibrissin, assembly GCA_037074505.1. NCBI lineage: Eukaryota > Viridiplantae > Streptophyta > Magnoliopsida > Fabales > Fabaceae > Albizia > Albizia julibrissin. The sequence continues at coordinate 1,820,489 of CM073487.1, read as the reverse complement.
TAAAACATTGCCAAAAAGCTTGTCGAGGACAGAATTTGAATCATCCTGATTTAAAGTTCTCATGGGCTCTGTCCCTTTTACTTCAGTGTCAAGTTGAATAACTTCCCTATCATCTGATGCTTCTAAGGCTTCAGAAAGAACAGACTTCTTCAACTCATAACCTATTCCCATCTTTATGTCTTGAGCATCCACAGCTGATGATGAACTTATAATCTTTTCTTTCTCGTTGTTAAGTGAAACATTTAGACTTGCACTTCCCTGATGCTGCTGATCCATATCTAATTGCTCGGTTGAAGTCTTATCCCTAGCATTATCAGAATTAACACTGAATACTTGATTACCTTTGGCATCCCCGACTCCTGGTTGTACAACCTATCAAAGTACCAGAAGAATGAAGAATGTGTTAAAGAAGAACACAAAAAGGCGGACCCCAGTGCCAAGCGGCTCCCGCACAATGCGGGCTCAGGGGAAAGAGACCCTATATGTACGCAGCCTTACCCTGGCATTATTGCCAAGAGGCTGTTTCAAGGGCTCGAACCTTGGACCTGGGGGCGGAAAGCCAGCGCACCCACCAGTTGCACCAAGGCCTGCCTTCGTTAAAGAAGAACACAAAGATCAGAATAAATTTAAGTAAACCTAACTAAATCTAAAAATAAGAATTTGATAATGAACTATTAGGCATTCAGACAAAGGATGTGACTTGGTATTTTATCATCCAACAGTAAATGAGAATTAGTTGCAAAATTCCTCCAAGTATCGCAGAAGAGGAAATGTCAGCAACATTACCAATCCTCCAAGAGACATTAGCTAATGGTAGAAGAGAAAAGTAACAACAACAACAACAATAAAGAATAGTGCAGGCTTCCCTGACTTTAAAGAGGCAGAATTCTACCCAAGCCGACAATTACCAATTCCATGAATTTCCCTCTGCACAACCCTAGAAAACCACAGCACCCAGTCTCACAACCTTCTCCCTCAATTTTCAGGGTTGCTGGTCAGTGGGTGTCCCCTTTACCCTTTTTCTCGCATCCCTTGCATTTTTGGGCCAGCGTCTCTTACAAACTCAGCCCATAAAGCTACTGGGCACTCTACAAGTTCTATAGTATTAATCAATTGTAAAAACTGGACCAGACTAGCTGGTCCAACTGGTTGAACCGGTAACTGACCAAGAGTACAATCTGGAGAAACCCCAGAACCAGGTAAAAATAGAACTGGTAAGGAACCAGTTATTGATAATCTATTAAAAAATTTGGTTTTCGAAAGAGTACAATAGCGTCATGCACTCCATGTAGCCAAACCCACCTAATGGGATAAGGCTTCATTGTTATTGTTATTGTTGTTGTTGTTGTAAGGAACCCGTTAAACCGGCAACAAACCAGCTAAACCAGTCTGAAACAGACCGGTAACTCAACCTGGTTAACAAAAAATTTAAATTAAAAAAGGTAAAAGCAAGCTTTAAAGGAGCAAACTACCAACCTCTGTTGTGTGAGTGTTTGCTGATGTTTTTGACGCCAAATTTTTTTCCAAAACTGTGCTCTTGAAGCCAGGGGGTACAAGCGGTCTTGTTGCTGAAGGAGTGTGCACAAGGAAAGAAGACTCCTCAAAATCATTGCTTGAAGCTGATAGAGACACGGGAGGTTCCACTGACTCATTGTTTCTACTGATTAGTCTTTTCTCATTGTCATCTAGCAGTGAAGTAATGTCAAATTCACCTTTATTTTTGTCCACGTTCAACTTCTGCTTTTCTTGGAAAGCTTTCTGCTGTTCCTTTCTCATCAATTCAAAAGAAGCTGGAAACAAAGTAACCAACTCCTTACTTCAATTTTATCAGAGGTTAACTTCATAATGGCTAGAACAGAGGAAACCAAGACTTTATAAAGTAAGGAATAGAGAGCAGTAATGGCCTCTCAAGCCAAAAAGGGGGGGGGGAAAGGTTACCTCTTCTTTTTCTCTCCTCTTCTACCCTGTCCTCACTGGTATCATCTGAAGAACCAAAAGTTTCATCATTAAATGAGTCACTGTCCCTACGTGAGTGAGGTGCCTGGAAAACATAAGACAAAAAAACATACATGAAGTCTGAGTAAATAAAATTACTTGCAATTACAATCCTTTCAAAAGTTATCAATGAATTTGATTAAGGCAACATAATTCACCAATATATAGCTGACACAAATATAACAACTAACCTTATAAGGGCGAGGAGGATGATATGGCTCATTTGAGCGGTTTAGTTGGTGGTGGTCATTAGCTCGAAACTTTGAACCAGACAACCCAGGTGCATATCCAGGTGGTCTTGAAAAAGTACCACTACCCAGAAGTCCATCATGTTCAGGACCTTGCCAAGACCTACGAGATTGGTTGCCAAAACGTCTTCCAGAATCTGCGGATTGACAAGACTAATAAGTGGGATTGGGACAAGTCTTGATTAAGAGCAATTTATGGTTCTATAAACAGCATTTCAATGTCACAATTTTGCAGGCTGAGGAAACGTAAAGGAATATGTGACATGAGAAGCTTGAATTTCAGGATCAATGAAAAATGAATACAACATTCAATTGGCAGAAACAAAGTGATTATATACAGCACCAAATTGATTTTCTTATATAGAGGGGATAAAAAGAAACTCGGTGAACCTGTATATAAGGTCATAGCAGAAAGGAATGACAAGCAGAACCCATAGGAACTAGCACAGTCAAATTATCAAACTAGCTCAGCTAAGATCATAAGCTAACATCAGTGTTTCAATATTATGTTTTCTTCATTCTTTCTTGGAAGGGTAATTTCTTAGCCAAACTTTCCAAACAATGAAATAAGTAAACATCTTATATTACAAGTCCCACAACCAGGCATGTAAGAAAGGTTGCAAAGCACAAACTCATCAGCATTCAAAAATTAAACACAAAAACACAGAGAGAGAATCAGATATCAGTTTAAATGGTTGGAAAGCAAGTAATTGATTTTATTCAATAAAAGGGGGAACACTGTAGAAGCAGTTTAAACCACACCTGAATCCCATTCAGATTGAGAGTCACTATCTCTATCAGACCGTCCAGAAGAACGAGATTCCCATCTTCCATGAACTCCCCGTGAATAGCTATTCATATCTCCTCTAGCGGGAGGGGATGAACCATATTCATGACGCCTAAGATTATGATTTGACAAACCTCCAGTTTCTCTCTGTCGTTCCTGGGAAGCATCTTCGAATTCACTGGCCCCATTAAAGGACACAGGCCAATATTAAAAGCAAGACATAACAGAGCAATGCAATAGTAGCAATTGAAAAGGATGGAAGATAGTGGGAAAAAAAGTAAAATGCGGCCTCCAACATCTTTTTATTTTTTCCTTCAACAATATTGGAAGTTATCGCATAGGATAATTTACCTTATAATTGATGGGTCAAATCCACTGGGCAACTCTTTGCAAATATCCAATTTACTAAACGATAATAAGAATTCTCTTGTGTATGAGATTTTCAACCTGAATCACCATGAAATAAATCTTAGACATGTGTGTCAATTTGATGAAGATGCTCTTTTTTTTTTTTTTTTTGGGGGGGGGGGGGGAGGTGGTAGTAGGGAGAGTAAGACAAGAAAGAAGTTTACTTATGCAATTCATGATGAGTTGATCGATCGCCGAAGCTTTTTTCTTCGTTTTCTAAGCTCATTTTTAAATGCTCGACTGGAGAATTTTGCTAACTAAAGTTGATGAATAACGCCAGGTATCAACCAGAAAAATAACTGCGATCACTTATGTGGTCCTGTTATACAAGCTCAACCTCAAAATTCAGCTCCAGGCAAAAATATCAGCAGCGGAAACACCTCTTAAGTCCACAAAAATTTAATGAATGCTCTACTTCTCCCAACACATGACCCAGTAAAGGGAAGCAAATCATTTAGTGCAAGCAGAAGACCAATCCCTGCTTATCCATCACCCTCACTAAAACCCTCATCCATTCAAATTATCAAATCTAGTCTAGAACCTATATAGAAGTAATACTGATCCAACGCATTCAACAAGGCCCCGTCAAAGCCCAGAATTCAGAACCGTAAAAACTCCATTCGTTAATGAAAAATGTCCGGTGCCAAGCAACTAACAAAGTCCTCCTTCAGTAAAATTCGCGAAAGGGACGTACATGTATGTACATGTTACAGCCCGATGAACAAATCAGAACCCATGCTTGCAAGTTGCAAGATACAGGAGAAGTGATTATATAATATGTTTAGTGAAGACACGAAATTAAGCTCCAACTAGAATCAAATAGACCAGAATTAAAAGAAGCTTCGTTCTAATCTAACAGGAGCTCCTCCATGAGATGGAAACTAGGGTTTTTGCTCACAGATGACGAACCACCTGGATCGAAGACAAGAGATAAAGAAGAATCAATCAGTAAAATTCGCGGAAAGGACGTAGATGTATGTACATGTTGCAGCCCGTTAAACAAATCGGAAACCGAACTAGCAACTTGCAAGATAAAGAAGAAATGATTGTATAATACGCGTGGGAGAGACACGAAATTAAGCTCCAACTGAATCCCAATAAGACCAGAATTAAGAGGGGCTTTGTTCTAATCTAACAGGAGATCCTCCATGAGATGAAAATTAGGGTTTTTGTTCATAGATGACAAACTACCTGGATCGAAGACAAGAGAGAAAGAGAGAATCAATCACGAGAACATGGTGTACGAAGCTGAATAAATTTTGGATTATTCTGGCTCTTTCTCCTTCTTTCTTCGATCGATCGGAGAGAGAGGCTTTCAGTGAGCAAAACAGATTTGAAGGGAAAGGTTCAGAGGGTAACCGGGCTGAGGGTCTCTCTTCTTGGCGGTAATGACGTTATTCCCCTTCCCTTCCATTTCACGATTAAAAGGTAAATATCCATTTTCAGCTGCCAAATGACACAAACATAATATATATTATTTAAATATAATTGCATAATTATCACAAATGATATTGTTTTGCGAAAATTGCGAAAAAAACCTCATTATAAAATTTATTACTCAAACCTACCACTCAGATATTAAGTGGGGTGCAATCATTTTTATTTTTTAGCTGGATGTAAATATCTTTCGTTTTGCTTTTGCTCATATTAAATTTTTAAATTACATAAAAATGTATATATATCAATATAATCCTTTTAGGCAGATAATATGTCACTTGATAAACTTAATCACAAAGGCAAAGAACCTTGATTATCATTTTATAATACAAAAGTATTTCTTATGTGTTGCATAGAGTAAAAGAGTATAATGTTAATGATGATTGTTATAATATTCAAAAAGTGTTTGATCTAAAATTTGAATATCTAAGTACATTTTTACATTTCATGCCTCTATGTTAAATCTAGGCATTGCATCTAAAAACTTAGATATGGTATTTTGTAGAGTAAAAATAGGTTTTATTTGTTGAAGTGTTCAAATAATTACCAAAATCTTCACCCCCATCCCCAAAATGTATCCATTTTCACATTTGTTGAATGTGTTGCATTAAAGGTGTAATTATGGAGACCCTGGGTTGTGTGAGCGAAAAAAATATGGAGATAAGCGAGGATTTTTGAGATTAAAAGGCTGGATATTAGCCTAACAAGGTACCAACTTTCCCAATTATGTTTGTTTTTAATGATTGTAGTTTGGAATTCTAGAGGAGCAGCCGGTAAGTCATTCGGTCTAGCTCTCAAAGAATTAAGGAGGAATATAAAACCTAGTATAGTGGTGCTATTAGAAATGAGATGTAGTGGTAAGAAGGCTCAAAATGTGATACGAAAGATGGGATTTTTTGTTCCAAATTATTGAAGAAGCAAGAGGGCTAGTACCTAGCAGGGGGAATTTGGTGTTGTGGAACAATGACGATATAGTTATTAATACCATTGCTTTAAAACATCAATTTATCCACTGCTTAGTCTCAGGTATTGGAAGAAGACCTTGGGTTTTCACTGCTGTGTATGGTAGCCCGAGAGAAATAGAAAGGAAAACTCTATGGGATGATTTATAGGAAATATCTAAAGGCACAAATCTTCCTTAGCTATTAGCACGCGATTTCAATAATATTAAATCAGCGGAAGAATAGAAGGATGGGGCGATGATAAATGAGAGAAAATGCAAAATATTTCAGGAGAACATTGATAGATGTCAACTTATAGACTTGGGTTCTGAGGGGCACAAGTTTACGTGGAAAGGCCTATTGAACCTTCCCACAGGCAGATTATATAAGAAATTAGATCGTGGGTTGTGTAATAAAGCATGGAGAATAGAATTTAGTGAGGCATCAGTCAGAGTAGGTCCAATGGTTCAATCGGATCACCATCCTCTTTTGATCTGTGTATCTGGCAAAAAAGGCCGAAGGGAGAAGAGACCCTTTTAATTTGAAGCAGCTTGGCTGAAGCATCAAGACTTTAAATTATTTCTGAATGAACATTAGAGAAACCAAGAAGAAATATAGGTAATGCTTGACTGCTTAAAATTGAGACTTCTGGATTGGAATAAACATACCTTTGGGAAGAAGAAGAAGAAGAAGAAGAAGAAAATAATGAGAAGACTTAGAGGCATTCAAAATGCTTTGCAAGGAGGAAAAAATAGATTTCTTGAACATCTTGAGAAAGAGCTCAATAAAGAATTGATTGAGATTTTGAATAGAGAGGAAATTCTCTGGTTCCAGAAAGCGAGAACGAGCTGGCTAAGAGATGGAGATAGGAACACCTCCTATTATCACACCAAGACAACTATTCGTCGAAGAAGGAACAGGGTCAATGTATTGAAAGATGATAATGGGCGATGGGTGGAAGGTGACTAGGAAGTGGGTCAAGTAGTGAATAAATACTTTCAATGCTTCTTCCAGGAAAATAACACTATTAGGAGTTGGGTTTGGACCTCTCACACTTGGAAGGAAGTGACCAAGGAAGATTGGAGTGTAGTATGTGAGGATATCTCCAACGAAGAAATTAAAAAGGTTATGTTTGACATTGGTGGCCTGAAAGCCCTTAGCCCAGATGGGTTTCCAGCTATTTTCTTCCAAAGAAACTGGGAGGTGGTAGGTGAAGGGGTGATTAATTTAGTTAAAACAATGTGGAATCAACCAAAGAAAATTAAGGAATTTAATAATACTCTTATTACTTTGATCCTGGAGGTGGATTCACCTGAGAAAGTCTCTCAATTAAGGCCTATCTCTTTATGCAATACCGTGTACAAGTGTTTAACAAAGATTAGGTGAAGAGGTTCAAGAGAATTATGGCTGAACTAGTATCTCCATACCAAGTGAGCTTCGTGCCAGGTAGGAATATTCATGACAATATTATTATTGTTAATGAAATGATACATTCCATGCAGAGAAAGAAAGGCTTCATGGCTATAAAAGTATATCTTTAGAAACCTTATGATCACATTAACTGGAATTTCATGAGGGAGGTGCTGGCAGAGCTTAAATGTCCTGTCATGATGATTAAAAGAATTATGTGCTGCATTGAAACCGCGACTACCAATATTCTGTGGAATGGAGAGAAACTTGATGGGTTTTATACATCTAGGGGTTAAGGGAAGGGGATCATATTTCCTCATATCTCTTTCTACTTGGAATGGAAAAACTCACACACGTGATCTAAGATAGAGTGCGAGCGAAACACTAGAGAGGAATGAGAGCTGGTCATAGAGGCCATATTATATCTTATATGATGTTTGCAGAAGCGTCGACTAACCAAATTGATACTATTATGAATTGCTTACAGGAATTTGGACTTATGTCAGGGCATGCAATTAGTTAAGAGAAGACATACATTTATTTCTCGCCTAATATCAGCCAGTGGGATATAAGAGAGATATGTTACAAATGTCAGTTTAAACAGGTCGAAGAACTTGGAAGATATTTGGGAGCAAATATTTCCCACTCCAAGAGGAGAAAGGACAAATTCAAGATAGTTATGGAACGTGTGCGCAGGAGACTGAATAGATGGCAAGCTAAGAGTTTGTCACTGGCATGGTGAATTACTCTAGTCAAATCAGTTACTAGCTCTATGGCTTTGTATCCAATGCAACATGAGAGAGTACTAAAAAGGAGTCTAGAGGAAATTAAGAGTGTGCAGAGAAAATTCCTTTGGGGGGAGACAGATAGAGTTAAAAAAAGACATGCATTGGCATGGCAGCAACTGTGCAGATCGAAGAAGGAAGGAGGTATGGGGATTAAATCCTTGGGGCTTATGAATGATGCATTTCTGTTGAAACTAATCTGGAGAACGATTTCAGAGCCTGATAGCTTGTGGGCCCAGGTTCTAATGGGTAAATATGGCAGAGGAAATATTGGTGTAGTTCAGCCAGTTGCTAAGAGTAGTGACTCGAGTCTCTAGAAATAATTAGTTAAGCTCTGGAATAAGTTCTAGGAAAATAGAAGGGTGAATGCAGAGGCAGACGGTCAAAATTGTATGGTTTGGAATCTGTCAAGGACGGGGGAGTTTACAGTAGCGAGCACTTATAACTAGCTTCTTGGGACATCCATACGTAGAAACAATAATATATGGAAGGTCCTATAGAAGCTACAAGTGCCGGAGCGTATTCGGGTTTTATGTGAATTGTAATACATAATCGGCTGCCTACTAATTCAGTTACAAGTAGTTGGGATGGATCGTCTGGCTTTTATGATTTATGCCAGCTGGAAGTCGAGTCGCAATGTCATGTATTGAGAGATTGTAGACTAGCGAAGCAAGTCTAGAAAAAATTAGTTCCAGGTAGGAAATTGGATTTATTCTTTTTTTTATGATTGGGCGCTATGGATCCGGGATAACTTATGTTCAAGTAACAGATATGTAGAAGAGAGTAACTGGTCAGAGACTTTTGTAGTTGGGTGCTGATTTCTCTGGAGATGGAGGAATGCAAAAAGGCACGACACTGATTTTGTAGAGCCATTCAAGCCGGATGAGAAGATCAGGTGTTATCTTAGGTATTATACAAATAAATGGGAAGGGGAGTCAATGCAGCCATCCACAGAAAGAATAGTGATGGTCTCATGGAAACCTCCAGAACAAGGATGGTGTAAATTAAATGTTGATGGTGCAATGTCGATTACTAGGAGCACTGGATGTGGGGGAGCTATAAGAGGCGATAAGGGCGAATGGCTAGGAGGTTTCTTAGTAAAACTCAATAACTGTTATCTACTTATTGCAGAAACCAGAGCCATACTAAAAGGGTTAGAAAGATGCTGGTACATAGGATTCAAAAAGATTGAGGTGGAAGGTGATGCAAGAGAAGTGATAGAAGCTATCAGAATTAATAAACCTATTAAGGGTTGTCAAAGAACACAGAGAAGGATCTAAGAGCTGCTAGGAAGAGACTGGCAAGTGCGGTTCAGACATGTTTATCAGGAAGGGAACCAAAGTGCAAATGAGCTAGCGGCGATCGGCGTCAGGATGAGGAATGAAAAACAAGACTGGCGAATACCTCATAGAGAGGTTGAAGATCTACTGAAAGATGATTGTAAGGGAAGGTTTTATCCCCATAGAATAACTGAGTAGCTAGGCGTTTTGCCCCTTTCTTTCACAAAAAAAAGGTGTAATATGAGAAAATGCATTACATATTCCAATTCTGTTTGACTTCTTATAAGTGAATAATGGCTTTAATTTTGGGGGGAATATGGCTTTAAAAATGACTAGAATCATGTTGAATGGAGAAAAAACATTCGCAACAATAATATGTTTGTTGAAAAAGGTAAATTGAGAACAACTACGTTAAATATCAGTTTTGCTGTTAATTTTAGATATTTGTTCCATGCTAACCAACAAATGCTATATATGGATAGAGGGAAGGCAATTTGTTCCCTTGCTCTGAGGATCAGAGGCATGAATCTAGGAAAAAAAATAGATAGAATATTATAATTATTAAGATGCTTTCATTTTCAAAGAATCTTTTAATTCAAAGAAAAAAATAGACATGTTTCCTTATATATTATATTAAATTTGAAAATGAACTATTTTATTTTATTTTGTAAATAATATTTACTTGATATACTTTTTTTCCAATGCCAATTAATCATTTACCTACAAAATTTTAAATACGTGCTCTGCATACTAGTTGAAAAAAGAAAAAACGAGTGAAATGAAGTCAAGTAATAAATTGAAAGTGAATTAATTATGTTTAATATAAAACAAATAAAAGTATGAATAGTTTTAATATTTTTAGATGGATGAACACACGAGGTATAAATGTAGTTTAAATTTCTAAAATACCCCTGCTATATTGATGAAGAAAATAAAATGAAAAAACTTTTCAAATTTTCCTATTCACCAAATACAAAAAGAGCAGGGTAGATTTCATAACTTCATTAAAGATATTAAGATGAAGGAAGTAAATATAGATTTTTCCCATACACAAACATGAATGCTTCAAAACTTTGAACATGTGAAAGGCTTTGTGCGAAAATCAAAACTAAAATTTGATTAAATTGTGAAGATAAATAATTATACTAACCCAAAAAACTATTTATGTGAAGATAGATAAGACAATGTGAACTTTTGGTGAAAGCAACCAAAACCCACCATATGCAACTCTGTAAGAAAAGCCAATTCCCACAATTTTTTAGATGAAATATCTAAATGCATTAGAAAATAAAAAGATACAAAATGTCACAATTGCCAATTCCACAATTCACAACACAAGCAACAAACTTTATTTCCAAATTCCAAAATGCAATTATTTTAGGGTGAGATAGTACTGGAAAAATGGGCCGGTCTGGCCGGGCTCAATTCCAAAAAAGGTACAAATTTTTGCGGCCCATCCTCATTTAAGCACCTTTTTATTTCTTATATTTTTTAAGACTAAGATACTTAATTTAAAATATAAATATTATCAAAACTAAGTTAAAACATTAAACATTATCCATATTTAACAAAACACAAACACTAAGACCTAAGTCCAAACCAGAACTAATATCCACACACAACCACCAATCAACCACAAGTCCACAAGACTATGACCACAAGTACACAAACCACAATCAAAGCGATGCAAATGCTCAAATCGACGAGAGGCGATGGTGAGAGATCCAGAAGCCGCAAAGGCGTCAAGGCGATCCATGACTCATGAGGGAAAGGGACTGAGGGTTAGGTTAACTGGTTAAGCGAGTCATAAGTGTGTTATGTATATGTTCCAGTCTTTACTCTTCCAAAGACCACAGCTAGACGCCAGTTTAAGGTAGCCTTATTTGTGGGGGAAAATTTTAAACGGGCCTACTCATTTTGGAGGCTCTAAATTATAAGCCCAACACTTAATGGGCCCAGGCATTAAATGTGCTTGGCTTGATTTCTCAGCTTTAGGTTGAGACCATGAGGAATATAATCCCAACATTTTTATATTAGAGTACAATTGTATATAATAAGCTGATGTGTTAGACCATAATCTAGCTAGTTTGGGGATGTAGGCTTTATACTGGATGATAAGTGATCTCTCATTATTGACCTCTGAAGGATTTCGGGTGTACCTAGAGTGTAGTTTCATACTCTTGAGATACCCACACGAACCGGATCACGGTGGAGTCCGGCTATAACACACGACAAATACACTAAAAGAGTTTGAGAGAGGAAGCAGAGAGAATTTTTGGAAATCCTAATTATAGAGTGGAGGCTTACTATAAAAAAAACCATAAGGCATCTTTTATAAAGATGCTCCCACAAAAACAATTAAGAAAATATTGTTTATTTCAGTTTGGCCCTCAGGGCCAATGGGCTTGGGCTTAATCTACCAAGGGTGGATAAAACTCATTTTCCAACACTTATTCAAAGATATGATTGAAACTATTGAACTAACTAAATCTCAATCAATATGTCAGTATAATTGCATTTTGTAAGTGGTACAGATCATATACTATAATCAAATGTATAAGATCCATTATAACTTTTATGGGAGGAGTATAAGTAACATTGCATTATAAATTATAGAGTTTCAATGTGATCTATTGCATGTCTTAATTAATTAAGACTTGCAACCTTTGCCCATGTGATTTTATAGATTTGACATGTAAAGAGGGTAGCTAATTTTAAGAGAATTACATTTGAATTTAAATGTTGTCAAGTAGATGGTTAGGTTCACTTACTCCTATTATAACAAACTACAATGTTAATTTTGATGATATAGTTTGAGATTAGATATTCATGGTGATAGAGTTTGAGGTAGAGATTCATGATTCATCAACATATTTTCTTGAACTTCACTATTAGACTTGACTCTTTAATAATTTATGAACAATTATGTGAAAATTGGAAAAATTGCTCATAAGAAATAAATAAGGAACCAACACAAGGTCAATATAGTGGTGTAAGGCTCCATTATATTCCTTTTGGTCTCAAGTTCGAATTCCAGAGAAAATACATGTGCTAAAAGAGGTAGTTACGAAGCCCAAAATTGGAGTAGCCGGTTGCTCAGATATATGATAATATGATTCAGAAAAGGCATCAGATTTTGGTTGACAGTATTGAGGGGAAAAAAATAAGGAATGAAGATTAGTGTCTTTGTGGTCATCATGCTCTCATATGGCATCATGCATAGTTGTAGTGTTATGGCTTTCATGTTGTTCGGTTTGTATGGTTTAGTTTGTGTATGTTCTGATTCAAGGATATTGTCTAAGCTTCTCTGCATGATCTTGTAGGAAGCCCATCGTAGTTTTTGTATCATTTTATCTTAATTTAAATAAAATTGTTTCTTTATAGAAAAAAGTTAAGATATAAATCCGTCTCGGAAGTATTCACAAAATCTCAATGTTGTCCTGAAAACTTTTTTGTCTCAATATTATCTTGAAAGTATAAAAACATAGTGTTGTCTCTTATTTTAGCCACTATTTATGTTGACTATTCATTTTGACTAAAATTACTTACTAGGTAGCTAGACACATATACTCTGAGTTTTGCATCTCCCCGTCACACCTCATCACGTCATTTTAAAGGCTGTTTGGATTAAAGAAAAGGTTAAAAAGAAATAGAATATAAAAGAAAAGAATGGAAAGGAATAAAAAATATTTTACCACGTAGATGTTTGGTTTGTATTGAAAAAGAAAATGAGTTGATAGGAAAATTTTTATTTGGTTTTAAAAAAATGAGCCAAAAGATCATTTTTCTCTGTTTAAAAATATTATTTAAATGTATATAGGACTTACTTACCTTTTTATATCACATCCAATGTCACATTAAGAGGTTTTTGTGTCTTTAGATATTTTCACTTCCCACTTAAAAATTGGTGAGAACCCATTTTCAATCTGTAGTTGAAAATTGGTAAGCCAAGAAAAATATTTTTCAACCAAAAATATAATTGGCTGCCGAGGAAAATCCAATTTTCCCTTTCCTCCTCTCATCCTCCTCGAACCAAACGTTGCCCCAAGTTATTTTCCATTTGTGTGGAACCTTGAATTTTGTGATGGAGTTAAGCTATAAGTAGGGAGCCCAATTTCAAGAAAGCGGGACAAGAGCGTCCCGGATGACGGCGCCTTCTTCAATCCTTCTGAGTTTACGCTTCTATGCTTCACGTGTTCGCATTCTGAATTGAGTCTTTGATTCCAAGCTCTCTATTTGGCATCTTGGATCCCCTCAGCAATCTTGCATCACGTGTAATCTATCTCCCTCAGGTTTGAATCTTGGCTTGTAATTTGTGGTTTAGGATTTCCAATTTATGTGTCAAGTATTAAGCTGGAATGTATTTGCTACTGTGTCCTACCAATTTAGGTTATTTATTGAGTTCTCAAAATGAACCTTGGCTTTGTAACAATTTGTGGTTTGAATTTGCTGCTATTGTAACGATTATTGTTCAATCATATGAACACTTTTATTCTCTATCATTATTGGATGCTTATCATTCTAAATTGGTTGTATTGAAAATTTTAGTGACTATGTGCATGCATGATGCGTGGCTTTTATAATAATTATGTAAAATGTGCAACTTTGTCATTTTCATATTTCTAGTAGCGGGGAAAACCTACATATGATAGTTTTGGTTTAAAGGAAATATTGTCATCCCACAGGCATGCCAGCTTAACTTGTCCTGCCTAAACATTGGCTTATGGCAAACCCAACCTGCTTGCTTGTTTTTCTGGCTCTAATGTGGAGCCTCGATAATACTTTATTGCCAATCAAATGAGGTCCCGTGCCAAAATTCACTTACTCCTTAGGCACAACTGCTTCGCAACCAATTCCCCATGTTGAATTGATTGTACTCTAATAGACTATGCCTCTTGTAATAAAGATAAAGGATTTTGTGTATTTGGAGGACATGATTGAGTAAAACAAGGATAACAATGAGGAGTTGAGGACTAGAATTACCCCATGTGTTTGGCGCAATGCCACATAATTGTGTTAAAAAGAGTTGTTAGATCCGTCCGCTGGTTGCAAAAACGAGAAGCAGTATAGTTAAGGGGACAAATTCTAGATTACAGATTTTTTTAGCTCCAGTTTCAAACATTCTATTTGCCCAGGGTTAAAACCCTTTCACTATTTTTTGTTATGCAAGCAGAGGCTCAATGGGATTCCCACACCACTGACTTCTTCAACGGTATTTTATCTAGCGCCATTCTAGTGTCCCCGCCTTATTCTTTTTTGAAGATTCGATTTTCATTGGCAATTTTCTGGTTTAGGGTTTTTTTGAGACCAGAGAAGCCCTTTTGCAAATAGAAATAATTTCTCTCTAATGTGTCTATGTAATTTTGATTCATTTGCCACATTTAAAAATGTAAGACTTCTGTTTGATTAATACGCACCAAGAACATGCAAAAAAAGAAAAACTTTGCTATTTTTTATTTGTTTGGGTTTATTCAAATGCTCTTTTAGTTTTATGTTTTATCTCAAACAACTGGTATTTTTCAAAGTTGTTCAAATGCTCTTATAATCTTTTTCCCCCTTTTGTTTTGTAGCTTCTCTTATGTGCTGCCATGATGTTAACACCTTAATTTCCAAATCGTTCAGACGAGTTCAATAATGATTGCAAACTAGAGACTAATATTCTTTTGTATACAATTGAAGTTCCAACTTCAATACATGATTCGAACTTGTACTTAAGTAGGTTTTCGAAGAACTTTTCAAAACATCTTCAATGTGGTCTTATATTGGTTTGCAATTTCACTATAACCCATCCGTTTAGTTCTATTTGTTAATATCATAGTGTTTATCAAAGTGTTCTTTGTTGAACCCACGATGCGTTTGTTAACTAATGGGTTTAAAGCATACGGTTACCCGATTTTGATTTGATTATCGCATTTCAGTTCTACCATTCAGAGCTATAACCATCACATCTACTACTACTTGTTATTACTATTTTTACTATGGTTATTCATACAAAATATACAAATTCTCACAATATGATAACCAACGAAAACATAAATTCTTTCAGTCTTATTCTTTACTCGTCCATGGCTACCTTCTTGCCCTTCGTGCAGCTTGCCTTTGTTGTAGCTTAATTATTGGAAAGGGGTGAGATTAAAAAAATAATCTTAGTAGTAAAAAATATCACTCATATAAAATGTATACATAAAACATGCTAGTGCAACCATCAGAACATACAACACATTCAACATTCAAAGATATTCTATGCAGCATACAAATTCATTCAAGGACATAATGGTCCCTTCCCACAATAATGGGTATTCTACTGGACCTCAGCTTTTCTCATCTGAATGCTTAATAGGCCGCCGACTTTGTCTTCATAACACAAGTATTCACATGCATGTAAAAGGATATATAGTATGTAAGAGAAAATTTACTACATGACAACCTTTTCAAATCTTGTACTTGTTCCAAGTCTCTTGGGCGTCCCGAACAGATATCAAATCCTATATGTTCGAATTCAGGAATGGACAAGTTATTACTTATCCAAGTTCTTTGATAACTTTAGGTACTTGAGTTGGTTAT
Organism: Albizia julibrissin; assembly: GCA_037074505.1. Taxonomy (NCBI): domain Eukaryota; kingdom Viridiplantae; phylum Streptophyta; class Magnoliopsida; order Fabales; family Fabaceae; genus Albizia; species Albizia julibrissin. The sequence continues at coordinate 1,804,634 of CM073487.1, read as the reverse complement.
CTTTAAGGTTAGTACATTATGCCAAATGAGTAGTTAATGTCCCTACACTAGCCCCAAGTACTTATTTTTACCCCTAGATTTCACAATTATTACAATTTACTCCAAAGGTCTTAAATTCGGAGGATACCAAAAGATATAACACCTTATTTTTGTACCCCTTTAGTTCATATACGGAAGCGTTAACATTCTTGAGACTCTTTCTAAACTGAGCTTAGTCGTGGCTTATCCTCAAGTCTCTAGATTCAAAATTTGAGATATTACACGTAGGGTGAATCAAATGCTTCTTTTTAGCGCTCTTTTGAGGCACTGCACCAAATGCACAGTGGGGGATTTGATTTCTAACTATGAATGCTCAGAAATTATCATCCACAACACATTTTAAACAAGTCCCATCTACAGTCAAAAGCTCTCTTAGGAAAGTAAAGACCAGGAATGCCAAATATAAACCATACCCAATCAACTTGCCTAGTTTAGCAACTGATCTTATAAAGTTGGATTTCCAGAAGGGCTTGACTGAAGAGGCACACAAACTGTTCAATGAAATGTCTTACAGAGACGTGGTCGTATGGACTGCCATGATTTCTGGGTATACATCTTGCTATCAGCATAACCAATGCTTAGACGGTGTTCTGTGAAATGTTGAAAAATGGGGTGGAACCCAATGCATTTACCATTTCTAGTATATTGAACGCATGTAAAAATATGAAGTCTCTTTTGCAGGGCGCATCAGTCCATGGTTTGGCAATCAAGATTGGCACTGAAGGGTCCATATATGTTGATAACGTACTCATGGATATATGTATGGCGCTTGTGATAGCATGGACGAATCAAGCATGGTTTTTGAAGATATCAAAAAGAAGAATGATGTGTCATGGACTACTTTGGTTGCTGGGTGCACTCATAGAGGAGATGCTTACCGTGGTCTTTAAGTGTTTCGCCAAATGTTGCTAGTAAGCTTTTAATAGTGGATACTATGCAAAGTTCACGGGTATTCCTTGTTTGCACAATCTACATTTGCTCAAATATTGGGTTTTGAAGTAATTCTTGGTCTTAAACAGAAGCAAGGGAAAGAGTAAATAGAAATTAGCAGTCTAAGACAAATCACCACTGTAGTAGAGTTTCCTCAATTTTCAGTTTAAATCATTTTTGTCTGTTCTCAAGCAAGTGAAATCAAAACCAAGTCCCTTCAGCTTTTCAATTGCAGCAAGAGCTTGCACCTTTGTTGGCTCGGAGATGTTGGGTGAGCAGGTACATGTTGCGGTGATAACTAATGGGTTTGAATCCAATCTTCCTATCATGAACTCATGTTGGACATGTATTGTAGGTCTGGTTGTACATATGAGGCAAAGCAAACTTTCCTTGAAATGAGTCGGAAAGATTTAATAACATGGAATACCTTGATAGTTGGATTCAAAACATTGGATTCTAAAGAGTCTCTCTGCATATTCTCATGAATGGAATCAGAAGGTTTTAGTCCAAATTGCTTCACATTTACTAGTGTTGTAGCTGCCTGTGCTAACTTAGCAGTTTTGTATTATGGGCGGCAGCTTCATGGTGGAATTTTATGTCGAGGCTTCAACAACGATTTGTATTTTAGATTAATGACAAGTGTTTATGATGTAACTCCAGATCAAGGGATCTATGTTTGTATAATGGATTTGCTTAGACGACCAGGGAGAATAAAGGAAGCTTATAACCTAATAGAAACAATGCCATTCAAGCCAGATGAAGCGGCCTGGGTAGCCCTACTTGGAGGATCTGAAGTGCACAAACTACCAAGTATGGTAAAGTTAGCAGCTCTAAAGGTTTTGGATCTAAAGCCTGACAGGGTGGGGCCTTACGTGATGTTGTCAAATATTTATGCTGCATTAGGTAAGTAGGGTAATTTTGCCAATTTGAGGAAGCTGACGAGAGGTACTGGAAACAAGAAAGAGGTGGCCAGGAGTTGGATTGAATTAAAAAACCAGGTCTATAGCTTTGTTGTTGGAGATGGGGATAACACAGTTTCTCAGAATGGGCAGGTGGGTCAGGTTCTGGAATTGTTGGTCAAATGTATGAGAGAAGTAGAATGTGAACCTAATTTAGACCTCTTATCTCATAACCAAGAAGGAGGGACTTGAATCATAATTTAGTTATTAATTTACTTGTCTCTTTATTAATTTATGTACATTTCTTTGAAAATTGGGAAAATTGCCCATAAAAAACAAATAAGAAATGAAATGAAGGTCGGTGCCTTGGTGGTATCTTATTTGAGGCACTGTTGCACATTAAATGTGGGTATGTCTCTAATAAAGATTCAAACTTTGATTTACCATGTTGTAAGGAACTAATTCTTTCCACTAGACTCAACCCGTTAGTTATACTGTTCAGTTTGTATAATTTAAGTTGTGCATATTCTGATTCATGTGTATTGTCTAAACTTCTCTAGTCTCTACACGATCTTGTGAGAACCCAATGTCTTTTTTGTATTCTTTTATCTTAATTTAAATAAAAGGGGAAAATACAAAATATACTATTTGAACTTCGAAATTCTAAATAAGTGATTTCATCCTAAAATGAGTTGTCAATTGTTATACTTTTATATTTAATACTTTTACTTTTGCAAGCAATAAGACTGATTTGAGATTTAGTACCCGTTTGGTTCATAGAATCAGAGGTAATATAATGGAATGTAATGCAATGATGATTACATGAATTTGTTTGGTTCATCATTAAAGAAAGATTATGCATATGCATAAAAATGTTTGATTAGATTACATAAAAAAATGAGAATATAAGGGATTAATATAGCAAGAGACAAAATTATCCTTATCTACACATATATGTATATTGTACACATTGGGTTTAAAGTAATCTTTTTTTCAATTTGTGTAGTGTATGCGTTGGGTTCATAATAATTTTTCAGTATTTAATGGTGGAAATATTATGAAAGGGGTTCATGGTAATTTTTTAATATTAATTGGTGGGAATATTATTTAATGGGATATTTTAATATTTTTAATGACGGAATATATTTTTTTAATTTTTTAGTGGGGGCATATTTTTTATATTTTTATATAATTAATTAATTAATTTTTAAAAATATTTAATGTTGATAATTATTTAATATTTAACATCATTATGGGTGGGCACTTTGGTTAAAAAAATATAATGACAATAGTGTATTTTTCACTTGATTACATGATGTCTACATCCTCATTCATCAGTCCTAGCAGTGGAATCCTGATTCCATCATTTGATGTAATCATGATTACAAAATAGAATCCTCTTTATATTACATAAGACCAACCAAATGCTGTAATTGATATATTGTATTAGGATTACATATAATCCTTTTTAATGGAATCGAACCAAACGAGTTATTAAAGTTTAAGTGCTATTTTTTTATTTTTTCCCCATAGATAAAATTGTTCTTAATAAAACAGAAAGATATTTGCTGCATAATTTAATGGGTTAATATAACTTTTGGTCCTTGAAGTTTGACCTGCTTTTGATTTTGGTTTTGATCCCTCAAGTTTGAAAAAGACTTAATATGTTACCCTAAACTTGAGAGACCAACAGTTATAAATGGAATAAACTTGAGGGACCAAAATCAAAATTGAGCCAAAATTCAGGGACCAAAAATAAAATAAAATCAAACTTCAAGGACCAAAATTAATTCATATTCACTGCTACAATCATTATTCCCTATCAACTTCCAAGTTGTGGGCTATCATCTTGGACAGCTTTCTGAAGCCCAAAATAATGCTGGGCTAAGTTTTTTGGGACATCTTTTAGCACTCAATCTCATCAAACTTCCTCAAAAAAAAAAGGGGGTCATTAAACTTCCACTAAAGTACAAGTGTATAACTGAAGAAGGAACTAGAGCCACATGAGTGGAAAAACAATTGAAACTAAATTTCTCTAAAATATTAAATATTTTATCGATAAAAACATGGCATTATCTATATATGGAAACTAAAAAGTCCAATGAGACATATTGTTCTGAAAAAAAAAATCCCATCGTTGCATGTAGGGATGTCCAAAAAACCCGGTGGTCTGGTTGGTCCGGTCCAACCCGGTCCGACCCGACCCGGTCCAGAAGACCAAAAATCAGTCCAAGACACTTTAAACAGACCGGACCGGACCAGACTGATCGGGTCGGACCGGACATCGGGTCAAGGGTCCAGACCCTTCGGTCTAGTCCGGTCCGACCCGATTTTTTTTTAAAAAATATCTTGTATAATTTTTTTTAATCCTCAAAACTCAAATAATTTTTTTATACTTATTAGATTTAATGTGTTTAATTGATTGTTATGGATTGTATTAAAGTAACTTAAATGTTGTTATTTTTTATTCATGTTCAATGTTGTTAGAGATTATTATGGATTTATGAATGAGTTTTAATATTTTGTGATATATTTTTCTCAATTATAAGTATTATTATGCATTTTTCCACTGTCCCTAGCTCCTTGCATCAATCCAAACAAGAGGGAGAACAAAATTAAAATAGGTCCTGGACTGCCTGGACTGGTCCAGGCAGTCCACTGGACCGGTCTGGTCCAGCCCGAGCTCGGGCTGGTGCTGGACCAGACCGGACCTCGGGCTGACTTGTCCAGCCCGAGGTCCTATAAGGACCAGACCTCGGGTTGAGGCCCAACCCGGTCTGGTCCGGTCCATGGACAACCCTAGTTGCATGTATAGAATACTTTTGCTCATGAAATAACTAACTAATAAGCATTAGTTTTTTTCTCATACTCATAAGCTTTAAAAATTGTATTGCCGAGTTTTAAAAAATTATGTAAGTTGACCTTATCTCCATCAAGCCATAAGTGCTCTTTAAATAAAGACTGAGAAATTCACAAGAAACAAAAAATTGGACCGGTTAGTGAACCGGTCACAGCACTGATTTAAGAGTTAATGGTTCAACCGGGGTTGGACCGGTAGTCGAACCGGTCATATTAAAATATTATATTTTTATTAAAGGTAATATATATATTAATATATTTTTAAATTTACATAGATTAAAATAAAAATCTTTAGGCAAAAAGTGCTTAAAATATATTAATATTAGTTATGGTGCCTATATTTATATAATGACATCTCATTTCCTATAATTAATTAATTATTATATCCTCTCAAAATCATTTTTTTAGATTTTTTTTTTACTTACTTTTCTCTTCATCTGGGTCTTCAAACTTTCATTTTTCCCTAAAAAATAATGCCCAATAGTAGGTAGAGGAATAAAAAAATGTATTTTATTAAAAAAAAGGCAAACCGGTCGAACCACCGGTTTTGACCGGTTTGAACCAGTTCACCGATTTATACCATGAAACGGATCGGATCATCGGCCGGTCACCGGTTGAACCGGCCGGTCCGGTCCGATTTTTTTTCAATAAAAATTCACATCACAACTCTAAGAGCTTGTTTGGAATAGCGGTTGAAAATTTCATAAGTGCTTATGAATTGTAATTCACGGAATACGAAGTAACTTTTACGGTCTACGAGGTAACTTTTACGGTCTACGAGGTGCTTTCACGGTCTACGAAGTGCTTTCACGGTCTACGAAATAAATATGTGGAGGAGATTTGTCTCGATTTACGTGAATCGGGCTTATATAATAAGCCCGATTCACAAAAGCTTAGCCAAACAAGCACTAAGAAAGTTAGACTTTGTATTGGAACAACAGCAACAAAAACTTTTTATTGACTCAACAAAGTTAAAATCCCACCAACTCAACTCTTTAACAATTTAATATTTTTTTTTAAAAAAGTTATAGTAAGTATCTCTATAAGTGTTTTCTTAGTTTAGAAACATGCCTTAATTTTGATGAGCCCCAGGACGCAACTCACCTAAATTTTTATAGCATGTTTGGATAGCCTCTATAAGTGCTTTTCAATCATGATTTACAGAATACGATGTAGCTTTTACGGTCTACGAGGTAAATATGTGAAAGAGGTTATCTCGATTTACATAAATCAAGCTTATGCATAAGTCTAATTCAAACCAAACAGAAAAAAAAAGAACAATCATAGCTTATTTGGCTGATGAATGGACAGAATGGTTCTCTTAATTTAAGATTCTCTTTTTAACACACACAGACACACATTCAATAATTTTTTTATCTGTTTTAAATTAACTATCCTCTTAAATAAGATGCAAAACTTAAAAATTATTAAATAACTACTGAAAAAGAGGGAAAACATTAACTGCGTTAAACTAAAATAATTTTATACTGTTTTTTTAACAATATCGTATATTTTCTCAATTCTCATAAAATTTAAAATTTTAAAATGATTATTATTTTTAATTAGAAAGAGCTTCTCATATTATATTTACATATACCAGATAAAAATATATTAAATTTTTATCTTTATATCACTCACGCTTTTTAAAAAACTTCCCTCCTTGCTTTTACTTCCCTTTACGCTCCACTCAATTTAGGTATTATTTTTTTATAGTACCTTTTTTTTTTTGTTAATATCAGTCTAGGTATTCTACCGTAAATTACCCACATAAACTGTCCATTATTCATAAATTAGCATTAGACACAACTATTTTTCTCATTAGATCACAACTCTTGCGTATGGCATGTTTGTACTAAACTCAATATAGTAAGCAATATTATTATATTATTTATGATTTAAAAATAACATTACTTGTCATTTTAATTATATATATATATATATATAGTGGTTAAAGAACACTTGAGAGAGTTTTCACAACAACAAAAAAACAAAAAAGTAAACACAACTTGATTGAGCTTATAATAAGTTAATAACAATAGTGGGTCGTGTTCTCTTTCATTTTTTGTTTTCATTATGACATTGTTAAATCTTAGCCTGAAAGAAACCCAAAAAAGTGTTATTCATAGTGGTAAAAAAATTCATGGTGGAGTGGGTTGGGTTCCATCTAAAATGATCCATTTCCCACTACCATTCTTGCCACTTTCCCTCATTTCATTTTCCTATATATTACATATATTGGGTGCAAATACATTTTAAGAGCTGGCCAAAGAAAAAATAACACTTTTAAATACAAAAAGTGCCGTAATTCAACTTATTCTTAAAATAATTCCCATTAATTTTGACTTCTTTAACTGACTTTTCCATTAAAAAAAAAAATGACAGACAAGATCGTTTATGTATGTAATAACTAATTAGGAGCTAGTGTTTAACTAATCGAATAGCCGCCCAATTTTGCCCAACACATATAAAGTTAGAGTTGGATATTAGGTTAATTAAGGCTAAACCTAGTATACTTTATTTTATATTTTTTAAAAATCAGCTGATTTCATGATTTTTTTTCTTAATACGACATATATAATGATAAGTTCACCTCATTATTATTATGAAAATCTGTAAGAATCTATATTTCAGTTTTATTTAAAATTTACTAATATATATATATACAAATATTGAATTTTGATAATTTTTAAGAAAATGTATTTTATACGGAGATAATTATGGAAGCGGATACTCTCAGCGGCACATATCCTAAACGCCTCAAATGCACGAGGATGAGCTTCTGCAACTCTTAGCGGGAAAGACTCGAAGAAGCGGGAGGAAGATGGTGCAATCTCTGCGTTGGTGTTTCTCTCCCTCTACGAAGGTCCGATGGTGGATGACAATGAGCGCCGTTGTTTCCCACTGTGATCTCCAAATAATACCAACACTACTTATAAGCCTTCCTCTTTCCCTTCTGAACCTGCTTCATACTATCTTTCGAAAACGAGGGCCATGGGAGCTAAGGTTATCAGCTCCTATTTTTGGTGTTGTAGATTTTTTCTCGTTGTTTTCTGTTTTAGTAGTGGATTCTTCCTGCAACAGCACCAACCATGAATTGGTCTCCAAGGCCTTTTAATCTGTCTCTGGCTTCAATGTTCCCTGATTCAACTTTCTTCCAACAATAAGTGGGGCCATCTTGGGCTTTTATCAGGATTATGTCCAACTTGTAGGATCCTTATTTTTTTGGGAATTTTCTCCAAGGCCATGCACCTCGCTGATTTTGGGCATCTCCCAGATTATCAAGAGGTTATCTTTCTAATAACAAGTTTGGAGGCAGCATAGAGCTCGCATCCCCCATAGGAAACTCTTCAACGATTCTCTCCCTCTACGGCGGTCCGATGGTTAGATGACGTTTGAAGTAGCGGTTTAAACTTTCAATCCTACTTTTTAATCGTAATTTATAATATATGAGATAGTTTTTACGGTCTATGAGATAAATATGTAGAAGAGTTTTATCTCAATTTATGTAAATCAGGCTTATATATAAATATAAGCCCAATCAAACATCTTTCTAATACGAGAGATTAGTTTTGTGTGTTAGTAAAGTATAAAATGCTTTTACGTTGAGTTTCCAGACACCCAAGCACTACTGGTTTCTTCAGGGGGAAAAACCTTCACTGGTTTCTTAACCAATTAATTTATCTAAATTGCAATTATAAAATTTTTAATTTTAACTACATGTTATGTTATGCCATCTTGTCTTTCACGTTTAGTTTCCACATAAAAAAATAGTATTTCGAACCCTATTCAGCCTATTTTTAAGGGAAAAAACATATAAGCCGTTTACTTCCACATGACTCCAATGCTCCATTGGGCTTTTAATACTCCCTCTTCAATGATTTTTTAAGCGACTGTTTGGAACACCATGAAAAAATGATTTTTTAAATGTCGTTTTTATAGAAGTTATATTAAAAAAAGTTAGATTATAAATGTGATTTGTGTTTGGATTGGCGGTAGGAGAAATGACTTTTTTTTAACCTTGAATATGTTTGAATTAACGTTTAAAAAACCCGTTTAGATGAAAAATGATTGAAAATAGCATGGATCATATATATATATATATATTATTTGTATATTTTGTGATAATTAAGGAGAAAAATGTAAATAAAATTTGATAAAAAAAAATCAATTATTATTAAAAAAAATAAAAATGCAAAAAAGGTGTATGGTGGGAAACTCCTCTGTTATGTATATCTTCTCTATTGTGTAGTAAGAGATGAAGATTATGAATTAAATATTTTATTTTTAATAAATGAGGCCCTCCTATTTTAGAAATGTCAACAAGAAGTAGAATGGGAATGACTGAAGCTCATAAGCTTAAAAAAGAAGCTTCTCTCATAAGCTATCTTTTTTTTAAAAAAAGCCCAATGGTGCTTATAATGATCCCAAACACTCCCTCCACACATCAAATGAGCTTTTGGGTCCAAATGAGCTTTTTTACCCCATCAATGGATTTCCAACCAGACCCTAAATTTGCTCGATCTTTTTTTTATATATAAAAATGCTTATCTAAATATTTAATACGTTTTTAATTTTTATTCTTTATTAATTATATAAATTGTATTAATTTAATTATTAGTGATACATATATTTATTCTATTTTTTTATTTATCCCTTGTAAGTAAGTCATACATGGAAAAAAATATTTATTTTAGACTATCTATTATTTTTAAGGAGAATTATACTTTGGTCCCGTCTAAAAAAAGATAAAAAAATAATCCTATTGAAAGTTTCAAAACCTGAATTAATAAATACAGGAGTGTAGGAGTGTGATTGATAACTCTATAAAATCAATTTTTCATTTTTTCTGTTTAATCTGAATATTCTTTTTTAATTTTTAATTAATTTTAACAACTTTCTCACAAAATCCATCGTTGTACGAATTAAGAGGTTACAGGGGTTAAGAGGAAGAGGGTGGGAGTACAAAAGAAAATAAAGAGAAACAGATACAAAAGCTCACAGTCAGTCAGTCACTGAATTAAATAATACCAACGTCTTTGCTTGTAGCTCTGGTCTTGTGTTTCTGAACTTCAACTCACAAATTACTCTCTCTCTCTCTCTCTCTCTCTCTCTCTACTTTACTTCCCTCTTTTTCCTTCGTTTCGATTCAAAATTTTCACATAATTCCCTCTCTCATCTTTTACTCCATTAGCTCCTCCGAGCTTCAACCATATTTGCCCTGAAAGTTCCTTCTTTTCGGCATTTTCAGACAAATCCATTGCGACCCAGTTTGTTGTAATAGTGTGTGTGCATTGTGCTTTGTTGTGTATCTATCCCCTCACAGCTCATACAGCAAAAATTGATACAACAACAATGTTAGCATACGACGCCGCTTTTCTCGATAAAGAGCTCTCTAAACGCACCTCAATCTTTGGCCTCCCGCTCTGGGTCGTCGTCGGAATCATCGTCGGCGCCGTCATCGTCATTGCCCTCTTCCTCCTTTCCCTCTGCCTAACCTCTCGCCGCCACCGACGCCGCCACAATCCAAAGAAGATTTACGATCCTAAAGATACTGGAACTCCTGTTGTATCGAAGGAAATCCAGGAGATCGTCCACCTACCTGGACCCAACCAGCACCACCCTGCGCCACTGCCGGAGATCCACGCTGACATCGGAAAATCAGAGCACCGGGTCGTGGTGTTTTCCGATCGGATTTCTAGCGGAGAGAGCAGGGGTACGGCCTTGAGCGTTTCGGAGGCGAGGTCGTCTTTTGGTGGTGGGAGTGTTGGGCCAGAAGTCTCGCATCTGGGGTGGGGTAGATGGTACACTCTGAGAGAACTTGAAGCTGCGACTAATGGATTGTGTGAAGAAAACGTGGTTGGGGAAGGTGGCTATGGAATAGTGTACAAAGGAGTACTCAGTGATGGTACTCGAGTTGCAGTAAAAAACCTGCTAAATAACAAGTATGTATTGCTAGTTTTTTTTTTTTTTGGATGCTGCAAGTATGACTGTTTCTGCTAGAGGTTTGGAGCATGCTGGAGAAACTTAATGTTTCAACTTTTTCTATGGAGTCTATCTTGTTTTCTTCATGCTTGGTTTCTGAATTTATGTGTAGTTTTGTAAAAGCTTTTAGAAAATCGATGATATACTTCAATGTTGGAATATTAGTTTCTTACAGATACAGTCATATCGTTCACCAGATTGAAAGTTTACTTTGTTTATGGGTTATTGATTGGATTCCCTGATGATGAATCGTCCTTTAAAGCCCCAATCAAGGCGAAGGAAAGGGAAGAAAAAAATTGTGTGTTTATATTTAATTTTTAAGAAGAAGAACACGATTGGTGTTTTTATTGTGAGTAGTGCTCACTGGTTTTCTCCTTTGTAGTAATCAACAAAACTTCTAATAAGCTGTTATTTGCTTTTGATTGTAGGCCAGTGTTTTCTTCTCCTTTACTTCAACTTTCCCCCCTACTTTTAAAATCTTTCCCTTTTTTCATTGTTGTGTTGTAATGTTAGTAGTTGGGATCTAAAGTGACTCACTTGAGTGAAGAAAAGAATCAACTTTCTTTCTGGGCCTTTATTCTACCACTACTAAATTGATAATGCTCTTCAACTTTATGTTTAATTCATTTTAGGGGCCAAGCCGAGAAAGAATTTAAAGTGGAGGTAGAAGCTATTGGTCGTGTGCGGCACAAGAATCTTGTTAGGCTTCTGGGATACTGTGTTGAGGGAGCATACAGGCATTGATAACTTTTCTATAACAGAGACTGTTACTTGGGATATTGTTTATATGCAAGAGATATAAGTATTATCTACTATCTTCTTTTACAGGATGCTTGTGTATGAGTATATTGACAATGGCAATCTAGAACAATGGCTTCACGGGGATGTTGGAGCTGTTAGCCCTCTGACATGGGATATTCGTATGCTCATCTTACTGGGCACTGCAAAAGGGTATCATATTCTTGGACTAATATACTTGTAAACACTATCCATGTTGATGCACGAGTGGTTTGAACTGCTTATCGCAGTGTTTCTTGTGAACCATTTTCAGATTGGCCTATCTTCATGAGGGTCTCGAACCAAAGGTTGTTCACCGAGATATAAAGTCTAGCAACATACTCCTAGATCGCCAGTGGAACCCGAAAGTTTCAGATTTTGGGCTTGCTAAGCTCTTGTGTTCTGAGAATAGTTATGTCACAACTCGAGTCATGGGCACATTTGGGTTAGTATGATCAAGCTAAATCCTATATGCTCCTTGCTCTATGGCTCTTCTGTTATTGGGGCCAAATTTACTACCCCTATTTAGGTCTTTAATATCAGGTCTTCTAACTGATATATCACATGTAAACATGTCACATAGGATCTGTCCCTTTAGTCAATTCCTTTTGGAGTACAATAGGTGAAGAGTTAATCTTACTCTAAAATGAAGTTCAGAGATATGATTCTCTCTTTTTTCTTCCTTCTGTTAGTTATGTCGCACCAGAGTATGCCTGCACTGGAATGCTGACCGAGAAAAGTGATATTTATAGCTTTGGAATACTTATCATGGAGATCATTACTGGGAGAAGTCCTGTTGATTATGGTAGACCACAAGGAGAGGTCAGAAAACACTTGAGAGTTTCAACTGCTGATATACCTGATGTATTTGCAGTTCTGATTGTTTTTAACTGTGGAAACCTGGAAAATTTGCAGGTTAATTTAATAGATTGGTTAAAAACCATGGTCGGGAATCGGAAAGCCGAGCAAGTAGTCGATCCCAAGCTCCCCGAGATGCCATCTTCAAAAGCTCTCAAACGCGCACTGCTGGTTGCTCTTCGATGTGTTGATCCTGATGCAACTAAGAGGCCTAAAATGGGGCATGTCATCTACATGCTTGAGGCAGATGACCTACTTTTTCCTGATGTGAGTTCTTTGCACCTGCTTCTAGATTAAACTCACTCAAACCCTCTGTAGCAGCATGGTATTAAAAACATTCCCATTTCATTGCATAAAAAGCAAGATAATGTAATGCCTATTATATATTTATTTTCTTGAGTGTTAAGATACGGTTACTTTGTTCTTTTCCAGCCTCAGGAACGCCGGATCAAGGAAGAATCTTCGCATTCCAACCGTGATTGTCAAGAGAAGAAGGAATTGAATTTGGATAAAAGAAGTAAAGGAGAAGGGATCACTGATCAAAGTGAAGCAGATGATAGCAGCAGAAGTCATCATCAGCCAACTAGGTGGAGATAACGGTTTGACCATTAGCAGTTTAACTTATAAAATGGCAATATGTTTTTATCCTCTGATAATCAGTAGTTTGCCAATAATTTTTCTCACCCTTGTTTTATACCTCAACATGCAATTCACACGTATCATGCACACTCATTCATTATGATTGAAGATCAACAGACCTAACAGTAGTGATGTTTATTTCGAAGGAAGTAATAATAACTTATTACACTTGGTTTATGGTTTCTTCATGCTAGACATTAGGACTAAGGGCCTGTTCAAATTAGAGTTAGAAGAGCACGTTCATGCAAAGCGAGACAAAACTTCTCTTATATAGTTCCCGTAAATCATGTTGGAAAAGCTGTTTCTGCAACCAATAGCTGGATTTGGACTAACTATGATGTAAGATGATGACGGCATTGGACTATGAAGAGGCAATAGTGGATAAGGATAGAGGCAAAGAGGATTGGATAAAAAATGAAATGGCAACTTCATTGATGGAAAGTTGTGGGAAAAAGACAGGCAGGGCGGCCAGACAAGAACAAGTGTGTTTGTCTGCAAATTTTTGTCAGTAGTTGAGAGATGAAGTAGACGATGGGAAGAAGATGACAAAATCATTTGATTTGCGGTTGAGGTTATAAGCTTATGAACGTGAATACGTGTTGTGGGGGACACCCCTATTTGTCTCCTGCTTTCTTCAAGTTTTAGTTGGCTTTCTATAACTTGTTCTGCCTTCTCATGAATCGCCCTTTTTTGGGGAAAGAAACTTAGGAATATGCCTTTGTTTTTTCAAGACTTGCATAAAATAAAAACAATTGATAAATATTTTAAAATAGATATTGTTTTATAGAGTTTTTAAGTAAAATTTTTACTCCGATAAGCAACTTCATGTTGAGGAAGCGTGCAATGGATCGACGACGTCACTTGCTTATTGCTTTTAGCTGTACCAATTGCAAACTCAAATTCTCTCTAGTCTCTATGGCCAATTCAGTTTTTCAAATTTGGGAAATACAAATTATTTTTATTACAAACTCTACTGATGTTCTGGACTCTGTTTATGTTTCTTTTGGTGGGCCCGAAGGCCCAGCCCAAAAAACTCCCACCCTATTTTTTTTTCCCTCCTTTTTTATATGATGCGTGAGTGCGTGACACCTATATTCAATTTTTTTAGATATACAAAATTCTAATAAAAAATAAATGTTCTTAATAAAGAAAATATATTATCACAAAAAAAGAAAATAAAATACATGTAGTTTCACTTAATTTTCAACCTAAATTTGTGCATCCAAATAAAGAATATTTTTTGGAATTCCACATGCCTAGACTAATTTAGATTTGAGGCATGTTATGACTATTTTTTCTGGTGGTACCCTTATCACCTAATACTGGGATGTGTTTCTATGTTCCGAACTTGAAATCCTTAGTTAAGTTAGAATGATCTCTACCAATTCATCTAAATATTTAATAGTAATAATGTTTTCTTCTAATTGTTGGATATTTCTTTAACTTTATAATATTTCTCTAACAACACAACCAGCCATTGCACTCATGATACTAGTGCGATTCAATGAGTGTGTTTGAAATGGTAATTAGACTTCTAAAAATTAAATTTTCTGATTTAAGATATATAAAATAACTGTTTGCTATGCTCCTTAAGAACTAAATAATTTTTGTTTTAACATTCATTCTAAAAGGTCATTCTGTGTCATTTGGACATTCACTACGAAAATCCAAATGCCTCTGAACCTGGTCACGTTCACGTCCCGAGTGACAACAAAAATCTTATCCCAAAACCATCTTTAATTAAGAATTACTGATTTCATAAGCTCCCCAAAACACTGAAACAGCCCAGTGAGAAAGACCAGCCATGGCAGACACCTTCGTGAAAATCCAAATCCAACAGCAAAATCTTTACAACGAAATTCAATTCCCTTCCGTCGTCTCTCCGCCAAGTCCCACTTCCTCTTCTCTTTCCTTTCTCACGCAATCCATCCAAATCCACAAGCAATTTCTTGAATCCTTGCTTCTTGAATCGGGCGCCGTCCTTTTCAGGGGATTCCAATTGAAGACAGCCTCCGATTTCAATGACGTCGTCGAAGCATTTGGCTATGAGGAGCTTCCCTACGTGGGTGGCGCTGCTCCTCGGACTAACGTTGTAGGTCGGGTTTTCACTGCTAACGAATCCCCACCTGATCAGAAGATTCCTTTCCACCATGAAATGGCTCAGGCATGTCTCTGACGTCTCAAATTCTATCAGTATTTATTATTTACTCTACAAGCATGTTTGAATGTTTGGACCTGTGTGAAGCATCAATATTAGAATCGAATCATGTTCAATAAATGCAATCATATACAGATAATACTAATGTATATGTGTATGTGAGTCTAAATACCGTGTTGTGCTGTTATGTTAGTATCGGTGATTCTTTTTTTTTGGTCAAAGTTAGTATCTGTGCTTCTTAGGTTGGTATAATTTGACAATTGGGTAAGTTGGTGGAAAATCCATGTTGGACTTGAAATTCGTTCGATGTTGTTAACTGTGATAAAATTGCCTTTAACGTTCCAAGTTCTTTCAATTTTTGCTTTGAAAGCATGATAATTGTTGGAAGTTGGAACAGGTTAATTTGATCTTTTCTTAAATAAATGGAGAATGCTTGGTGGTCCTGATTTGCTAATGTTACTTCTCCCATTTTGTTTCGGATGATGTTGTGTTAACGGCTTAAATTACATTTGCCGTGTTAAAATTTTTTCTGTATTTGCTTTGTATGCTTGTTTGGATTGTTGGGACATGTTTCATCTTTTTGATTAACTTAATAGAAAACACATTGGTCATGTAATGTTAATGTTTCTTCTATCATTTTGTTTAAAATTGATGGGGTCTAGTGGATTAAGTTTACATTCGTTGCGTCAATTTTTTCTTCAATATACAAAGTAAATACTGGAATGTAAATGTTCCTTGTTCCATTTTGTATGATTGATGTAGAGTTAACAGCTTAAACTTTACATTCTTGGAGTATGGTTTTGAAAGATCAGTTTTTAACTTTCATATTGCATTCTTTATTGATTGGGATTTCTCAACAGGTGCCTGAATTCCCTTCCAAGTTGTTTTTCTTCTGCGAAGTGGAGCCTGTGAATGGAGGCGAAACTCCAATTGTTCTTAGCCATATAGTGTATGAGAGGATGAAAGAGAGACACCCAGATTTTGTTGAACGATTAGAAAAGCATGGTTTGATGTACATTAGAGTTTTAGGGGAAGATGACAATCCTTCCTCTCCTATTGGGCGTGGGTGGAAATCCACCTTCTTGACCAAAGACAAAATCATAGCTGAAGAAAGGTTTGTAGTCTCCAACCTTAATAATCGTTGTGTCATGTTTATGTCTTGACTCTTCACTGCATAAGACAAGGTTTGTAGCTTCCACCCTTAATGTCATTGTGTCATAGTTGAAGAAAGGTTTGTAGTTTCCAACCTTAATATTCCTTGGGTCCTTAATGTTGGACCTAATTGGGGAGTTGATCTTGGTCCTAAATGTAAAGCCTATTTTTTATATTTATCAATCTTTTCCTAATTTACCTTTATTGATACTCTATCAACAATAATAAAGTAAGATAGAGATGAAGGGAATTAAGCAACATGATTAGAGTGTGTTAGAAAAAACATGTTATATTAACTACCTTAGCTAACTTCCTTAATATAATCAAATTAAGTAAATATGTCTTGTATTAAATACTATAGGGAGTATCATTGTATAGCATACAACAACAAAAAAGCCTTATCCCACTAGATGGGGTCGGCTACATGGATTGCGTGACACCATTGTACCCTATCGAAAACCAGATTTTTGGATAGATCATTAATCAAAAAATCTCGCTCTATAACCTTATTGTATAGCATAACTGTAACATTTTAGTTTCTATATTAACTTGTTGAAACATGAATATTTTTGTAGGGCTGCTAAACTGGGTATGAAGTTAGAATGGTTGGAAGATGGAGGGGTGAGAACAATCATGGGCCCTATCCCAGCTATAAAATTTGACAAAACAAGGCAGCGCAAGATCTGGTTTAATAGCATGGTAGCTGCATACACAGGCTGGGAAGATGAACGAAATGATCCTGTAAAGGCGGTGACCTTGGGAGATGGCCAGCCATTACCAGGTGATGTGGTCTATGATTGTCTCAGAATCTTGGAGGAGAAATCTGTAGCCATACCTTGGCAAAAAGGTGATGTTCTGTTACTGGATAATTGGGCCGTTCTTCATTCTAGAAGATCATTTACACCACCTCGCAGGGTTCTAGCTTCACTTATCAAGTAGATTTGAAGCATTCTGATCTTTGGGTTGGTTGTGTCAATGATGGAAAAACATATCTACTTCTAGTTGTCAGATAAATTCATAGCTACGAACTCAGGTATTTGATTTGGGTGTCGATATTATGCTATGTTTAGTCACTTTCGGGGGAAATAACAGTAGACTTGGATTTAATGTAAATTTATGATTTATAACTAGTTTTTGACCCCTTGTGCCGGGTGTATTCAATTATATGATTGAGGGGTTGGAATACTATGAAAGGAACTGACAACTGATTGAAAAGGAAGTAATTCAGATATTAAAATCAATGATCTTATTGAGATGCTTTATTATTTGTGCATTTAATTGGAGATTTTGAATTTTCTGTTTATCAAACCTTAAAATGTAATTGTTGGGGATTGAAATGATAATAACTTTTACTTTTGGGTGGAGTCTTTGTATCAAATAAATTGCAATGCAACAAATGCTTCCATTGAGCAAATACATGTTTGGAACTATTCACTGCAAGTTTTTTCATCTGCAAACACTACCTGTCCTACCCTTACCCATTCCTTCCCCTTTTTTCCAATTTATAAAGCGCTTTTAGCATATTTCACATATATGGAGTAAATTTTTATATTTCATTAACTCTGTTTTAAAATTCAAATTTTTTTTAACTTTACCCGTATTTAATATACTTTTGACCTACCGGAATAAAGTCAATGCAATAATATATGAATGATAAAAAAATACATTTATAAGAAAATTTTATCTCTCTACCTTGTAAGAGCATGTTTGAGTTAGGGTCTATTTGATTGGAGGGGAGGGGATGAAAAATGAGCCCCTCCCCTTGTTTGATATGAAAAGTTAGAGGGGAGGGGAGCCACATAAAGGGATCCAAATCCCTCCCCTCCATTTTGTTCCCTCTAAATTGGAGGGATTTTGAGGGAAGCAAAAATTTGATTATTTTGCCTCCAATATTTTTTCATAAACCAAACAAGCCTTTAGTATTCAAGAAGCACATTCATGCTATGCTAGTCGAGGCAAAATTTCTCTCATATATTTACCTCGTACGTCATAAATTACATTGGAAAAGTAATTTCTACCGCTAAACCAAATATGTATTAAATAAGATCAAAAAAATTCTTCCCTCACTAATTTATAAATAGAACAAAATGACTAGGTTATATAATCAGTGCATCTAGTCATACTACTTCATGAATATCCTATACTACCACCACCATAATACAAATAAAAAAAGGAATTCCTTACAATATAATATATATTATCTTGTGTTTCACCTAATCCACTTCCGTTTCACTTGTAAATGTGTTAAACATGATGTCCAAACTATTTACAATTTAATCATTTTACATTATCTCCCTGTGTCTTTATTTAATCACTCATCAGTTTATTTGACAATCAATGAGAGAAGGGTCTCAAATAAGATTGTTTTTTTTGCTTTACCTATGTATGTTGGAACCTGTGACATACAGTGAGAAAACTGTACCTTTTAATTGACTAATATGACACAGAAAATTGACAAATAGGATTGTTTCTATTCCTGAGTGTACATGTGCCTATATAAAATATATAAAAATAGTTGTCTTTTATTAACTGGCACGCGGAAGCACAGAGTCCATTCCAGCTCGTTTGGAAATTCTATTAATAATTGGGCTTATTTTATAAGCCCGATTTACTTAAATCAAGATAAATCTTATTTACATATTTACCTTGTAGATCGTAAAAACAACCTCGTAAACCGTAAAAGTTACTTCGTATTCCGTAAATTACGATTTATAAGCACTTATGGAGCTTCCATAAGCTAATTCAAACGAGCCAATCTATAAGCGGGCAAGGATACTTGTCGACTTGACGTGCCCTGAGAGGACTTTATTGGTGAAATACCTTCTTCAAAGTTCAAACTAGGCCATGGTCACCTAAACATACAAAAAAAAAGGACAATGGAGCTAAAATATCCATGATAATTTTAAAATAGAGCATCAGGCACCATGTTAATTTTTTTGGTTCAAAATTACCTATATATATTATAAAGTGATCCTTAAATACCATAACTGTTAGAATGCCCAACGTCTGTTTAAGTTTGAACACGTAGGATCCATATTTATTCATTAAAGTCTACCATCATCGCTAAGTAAGAGGAGGATGTGGCATAAATGTGCAGGTGGGGATATTATTAAAAGCTGGTCTTCGATTGAAAATTCGAACAGATCTAGAAAATATCGTTCATATTCTCTTTGACCGTGGTGGTTGTCGGCAGAGACGAAGGTCTTGAATCCTCTATTAGCTCGACTGACGGTGGTGTTATTCTATAAACATTCATACCGGTTCTCTTCTTCCATTAAAAGTTGTCATAACTCTGAGGTAATTTATCGGCAACAAAAGCAGAGAATGGCCGATAGGAGAAGGGGGTTAATCGGATGGCAGAGATGATAGTTGATGGAAGGAAGGAAACAGAGTCGTCTTCGGTTTCATCTTCCGGAAGAAGTAGAAGGAGGGTGGTTCTAATAAGGAAACCCAGCCGCGAGGACATTTACGAAGGGCCAAAGGTGTACTGCCATCATAGATTGGTGGCTCCCCGATGGACGGCATGGACAAATGGGAACCCAAGAAGAAGGTTTTATGGCTGCCGAAACTACTACCGGGTAAGAACGTTAATGATTTGAAGATATTCATGTTATAAGGTTGATTGAATGTTAGTGTTGAATTTTGGTAGGATGGTGGTTGTGGCTTCTTTGCGTGGCACGATTGTGACTTTGGTGAGAGGGCCAACATTGTGATAAAGCAACTACTTGACGACATTGATAAGTTATACAATGAGAATACCCGACTCCAAGGAGGTAACGATGGCGTGGGATTATTTGAAGAGATTGATTCCATTTATGATGAGGTTAGGAAGTTGAAAAACAAGTATGAGATAAGGAAAAGTGAAGCAAGAAATTGGCAAAGGAAATTTAAATGTACGGTGGCTATACTGATCATGACATGGATCTGCTTGTTTATGACAAGTTAGTAGGTGATGCAGGGGGAAAATGATGTGAACGTATGTAATATATGCAGGTGTAATATAACATATTGCATTTCGAAGAACTGGGGAGGCCTTTGTAAATGCTGTGAACTTCTTTGGAGAATGCGATAGTTGAGTTTCAGGTGCAGAATGCTGTGAACTTGTTTGAAATGGAAAGCAAAATTTTGTATTTGCAGTGTTTTTTTTACCTGGTTGTATGTGTGTTGTTTAAACTTTAAAGTAGCTTTTGTCTGCTTGTAATAAGGACTAGGTCTCTGGTTTGTAATAAACATAGATGGCTAAGCTTAGAAAATAGCTCAAAAAATATGTAGTAAACTGTAAGTAAAAAAAAGGCAGTTAATGTAATTGAGTGTAAAATTGGTACACTTGCAAACCTATGAACACATTTTCCTTATATAAAATATGAGTTTCCAAGATGGAAATGATCTCCCTAGACTGAATGATACATTAAAAGGCAGGCAAGAAGTATGACTTGGCTACATAGCCATGTTTTTGACTATATCACAGCATATTGATCACATATAATATAACTTATAAAAGTAAAGGTACAAGAAAAAGGAACTGATCAACAAAAAGTGGCAACATAGCCATGTTCCTTATAATAATTGGACAGCATATTGATCACATATAATGTGAGTTTCTAATTGAAAACAACAACAAAATATGGCCAGTAGACATATAATGTGACTTTGTAACTAAAAGAAATAACAAAAAGTGGCCAATAGCCATGATGGCTATATATTAGTTTAGTTTGAAGTGGACTTGATCTTGCTAATCAACTTTTCTCGTTGTGCGAGGAGTTGTGAACTTGTAATGCTCGGGTTGCCTCCCCACTGCAGACCTGGGAGTATAATTGGAAGTGGACCAAGTTGAGGCACTTGGGATGTGAATTGGATCCTTCGTGATCCCTCAGCAGCAGATGAACTTGAACCTCTTGAGTTACGCATTTCTTTCTCATTAGGGATTGGGAACTTTATTTGTGGGTCAGAATAATGTTGCACATATTCTTGTGCAGTCCCCTCCATAATCATAACATGTGACCTCAATCCAGGCTGCAGGAAATAAAATGCCTAGATCAATGAAATTACAAACAGAGACTTGAAATCGAAATGAGTAATAATACTTACATTAAATATAGTTCTCACAGTCTCTTCGTTAACTTGTATGCCCATTCCATGAAACTGCCTTTTGCTTGGTTTCCCTTTCTTTTTAGGAAGAGATGGACGTGACGATGGTAGGGAGGCATTGGGTGGTTGGGAATGACATGAAATGACGAGCTGAGATGTTTGGGAAACTTGGGATATTTGTGGTCGAAGTGGGCTGCTTGAAGATGGTGGATCAAGTTGTTGAGCTCTCTTCTTCCTTGGAGGGTTGTCCGTAGGTGGCGCCTAAAAAATGAAAGTATTAGTAAACTATATTATATAAAGTATAAATTATGAAAATAATACAACTAACCAACCTCTTTACATGTAGACCTATAGTGGCCATCATTTCTGCAATAGGAACACCTCTGCATGCGGCCTCTCTTACTTAATTTCTCAGGTTGATGGAGTTGTTGTTGTGATTGGACATAGGTATCACTTCTTTCATTAATTTGTATATATACTCTCCTTTTCTTCCTTCTTTCAGCTTCTTCAGTCCTTTTTCTCTTCCTTGGTGGTCTCCCAGGTAAGGTAGGCACATGTGGAGATTGCATTGGAAGAAACTTATCTATGTCCCAAAACTGCCTTCCCCTTACGGGTTGGAGCTTCATCATATAGCTACCTAAGTAAGTGTCTTTATGGTAGTAGTGAGAGATACGGGTAATAGGTTCTATTTGTGCATCATACATTGCACATATGGCATGTTGGCATGGGATGCCAGTTAAGTCCCATGCCCTACAAGTGCACCTCACCCCGCTAATATTTACAATGTGACGATTTTGACCCTCACTAACTTCATAACCCATATCCCCATTAAAAAGCACCCTGCAATTAGCTGCCAGGTAATTATTTGCTTCAAACAAGTCCATGCACTTTGGGCTATACTCATGCATCCAGTTAGTAACAAGATTAACACTGTTAGCCCATTTAGTCATCATCTTCATCCTAATGCCATCAATCATCCTTATTACCGACAAGTATCTATACTCATCAATCCAAGAATTAAAACGCTCACTAATGTTGTTATCTACTACCCAGGACTTACACCTACCAGTGAAGTATGCTCTTACCCATGCTATTGGATTGTAACTCATAGCTGTTGAAGCTGCGTCTTTACTAATTGCCTCAAGACACTTTAGGTTGTCATGAAACTCTTCCTCGAATGAACTCCAAGAACATGCAAAAAAAAAATTTCTTAAGTTCATTACCCCTCCATTTTTTGCCCCAGTTTGCATATATATGCCTTGCACAAAGTCTGTGCTCGGCTGCAGGGAACACATCTTTCACGGCTTGTGCTAATCCCTAGTAATAGTTCAAGTCTTGAATCAGTATTTTGGTAACAATACAATAATTATCATACTATTTACAGTGAAAACAATTATCATTTACTTTACCTTCTGCATATCTGACATCCAAGTGATGGTAGAGCCATCATGTAGGTCCAAAGAAAGGCCAAGCCTTTCAAGAAACCAGCCCCAATGAAGGCCAGTTTCCTTTTCTACCAATGCAAATGCCAATGGATATAAGGAATCATTGGCATCCATACCCATAGCAATAAGCAAAATGCCTTTTGTCTTGCCTTTAAGGAAGGTTCCATCAACTCCAATCAATGGCCTACATCCTTCTTTCCAACCAACCTAAGGTATGACCCAAGAGCAAATAAACAACAATTCAGTTCAAGGAAAAAAGGGAAACACCGAAACAGGGAACTGAAACAAAGGTCACCGAAATTTTAGCAAGAATAAAGGACACCGAAAAAGGGAACTGAAACAAAGGTCCACAATCTTTAAACAAAAATATATTAACAACATAAAGAAGCAAAAACAAAAGTACCTAGCCAAGCATTAACTCTTAACTTTTCCTTTCTTTACTATTACAAAAGCAATCATACGTGGTCAACCATTAAAGTTGTTAAGTACACCCAATTGGAATTTTTAATGAATAAAGCAAACCAAAAAAGCAACATAAAGCAGCAACCATTAAAGCAGCAATCAATCTTTAAATATAAAGGAAATTAGCTTTTATCAGGCTTCATCAGAAGTGCATCAAAAGGAAACCGAAAAGAAAAGTACCCAGCAAACCACAAATGCATCTAAACATACAAAATATACCAAACCACCAGACCCTGCTATTCCTGATTAGAAAATTATAGCAGCCACATAAATAAGAAAATTACATTGTTTAATTGTACAAGAATAATGCTCAAAATCTTATCATACCTTAAAAGCATTAAAACAAATAAACATTCTTCTAAACACTCTTCTACCATGCTCTAGCGCCTCAGGACTTAGCTCCATGCTCACATCTAATCCATGATTTGAAATACGTAATTCATTGCAATACGCCTCTAACTTTGCAAATTCATCTTTATAGCTCCCTTCCATATCTTGTATTATCCTCTTCTTTGCCTTCTTACACTTATATATGCTCACATTAACCTTCAACTCACGTTGCACCTCTGCTTTCATCTCTTTTACCTTATATTGAGGCTTTTCTTGAATCTTCTCCTTAAAATGTTCAGCCAGCCACCTTACAGATGCCCTTGGGTTCTTGTATACTCTTGTACATCTATGCTTTAAATATAAGGTCTTTATCATAAAGCCCACTTGTTGCCCATACACTGATGCATATAAGACAAAGGGACAACCCGTTTGGCAAACTACTTTAATCAACCTTTTATCACTCTTTGCTATTTTGAGTTTAACTCCCTTACTTATGGCATACTTATCTAAAGCCCTTTTAAGTTCTTGTTTGTCTACAAAAATCATGCCTACACTAAAAAAGGGCTTCCTACTCGAGTCCTCAAAGTCACCTCCCCCTCTTACTTCTTCTAAAAGCCCATCATAATATTGTGGGCCCAAATCGTCATCCTCCTCCTCACTCTCCCCACTACCTTGCACTTGAAATTCTGAATCAACACTTTCCTCAGTATCACAGTCTGTAGTATCAGCTAGGTAACTCTCATAATCACTATTAGATATCTCTAAACCATACTCCCCATGATCCACTATGTTTTCTAATATTCCATCCTTATTAAAACAATTAGCCAAGGGGTTTTCAGATTCGGTACCTATTTCATCATCTATATCAATGCCATCCAACCCATCAAGAACTTCTATGTCATCTATTACCACTTTTTCCTCTCTTAACAGATTTTGAACCTTTTCATTTTTCCCCCTCTCTCGGATAAAGTTGTGATCTCCTTCCAACCATGTATTCGCATTTTTCCAGCTCTCATTTGTGGGTATAGAAATTTGATTTACCTGCAATATTTCCCTCGCTTTCTTTTGTTCAACCATTTCATCTTTCCCGTCAACATTCCCGTCGCCATTAAACACCATGAGCTCTGCAACAAAACAAAGGATAAATTAATCAAGGGTTTCGACGCCATTTCACTATACAAACTAAATAACAATAGACTTTGGGACCCATTCGATGCTTACCTGTGATTTAAGATTAAAGAAATTTCATCTTCTCCCTTCTTCTGTTCCCCGTACCAAAATCTCTTCCCACGCGTTTGAAATTTCAGCCTTTTCATGACTTGCGTTTCCGACAAGAATCTCAGTCCAACTTTCACAATTTTCAGCCTTTCATGACTACAATCCTAGACTTGTGCACATGGTTCAGCTTCTGTCTATCCTACTAGCTTCGACTTCCACGTTTTTCCCACTTCGACTCTGCCCTAACTCAACCTCTTCGTACATGGTTCAGTGTTCGGCTTCCATGTTTTTTCGTTTTGTGTTATCTTGTTCTAGTTTATGTTTTTTGGCTTAGCTGTGTTTCTTATTTTTTTAACATTTCCAGCATCCATGTGTGTCTTGATATATTTTACTAACTCACTCCATGTCATCTCCTGCAGTCAACATTTAAAAAAAAAAACAGTCAACGTGGGGCATTCTAACAATTATGGTATTTAAGGACCACTTTGTAATGTATATAGGTAATTTTGAACCAAAAAAATTAACATGGTGCCTGATGCTCTGTTTTGAAATTATCATGGGTATTTTAGCTCCATTGCCCAAAAAAAAAAATAAAAAAAATCTAACCCTCTCATAAAACCAGCCACAAATTTTATTTAGTCATATAATTATCCCTGGACAGAGAGGACCCATGGAGGTTGACGACTCGGTCCTCGAGGCGCATTTGGTTTGAGGAGAGGGAGTTCTTTTCTTCTTTACGTTTAAATTTTGAGAAAAAGAGAAGTCAAAATTTTATGTTAAATTCCCTTTTTTTTTAATTTTATATTAAAGATCTTTTTCTCTCTCTCTTTAAGTAAATCAATCAAGATAATATATTTTTTTTTGGTGCCCTCCCTCGGACCAAACATAAAATTTTTTTCTATCCATTGCCGTCTTTTTATTTTCTTAATCAAAATCTAAAACACATTAATGGGTGAATTTTTTATTAGGTGCTTCTTTTCTTTTCTTTCTCGTCTTTTTTTTTCTTGATCAAAATCTAAAACACATTAATGCGTGAATTTATTAAACCAGATTTTGAGGTAGAGTCCAAATATGTGATGAACTCGGTCTTATTCGTGTCCCCCGCAAATACCAATCAAAGATTCACGTGCTCATTTAACCAAGAATAAATAATCATAAGCACCTAATAGCGCACTCAGAAAAAAACAGGCAATGGAAGAGACCTTCATCAGAATCCAAATTCCGCAACAAAAGCTTTACGATGGAATTCAATTCCCTTCCGTCGTGTCTCCCCTGAGCTCCGTAACTTCTTCCTCTTCCTCGTCGCCTCTGTCCCATCTCACTCATTCCATCCAAACCCACAAGCAATGTCTGGAATCTCTGCTTCTTGAATCGGGTGCCGTACTTCTCAGAGGCCTCCCGGTGAACACCGCCTCCGATTTCAATGACGTCGTCGAAGCATTTGGCTATGAGGAGCTTCCCTACATTGGTGGCAATGCTCCTCGCCTTAATGTATCGGGTCGGGTTTACACTGCTAACGAAGCTCCACATGATCAGAAGATTCACTTCCACCATGAAATGGCTCAGGTCTCTCTCTGTCTTTTCCCTTGTCTCTGTCTCTCAGCAAGTACTCTGTTTTCCCCCTTTTTTAATCAAAACAGAGGAAGCCAATTAGATTAATTCAAACCATGTCCCTGGCAATTTCGGGTACAAAAATCTGATGGGAAATTTCAGTAAGCTCTCATGAAAGAGATTTTATTTTGGTTAACTCCCAAAGATAGATTCTTAAACTTCGCTGCATTCTTTAAATACAAATTAAATTAAATTTTGTGAGTCAAAAGAAATAATACTCTTATTCTATTTTATAAAACCTTTTATTTTTTATAGTCAATAGTCAAAATATATTTTCACTTACACAACTTAAGTTCATTTTCATTCCATAACTGCAGTAAAATTTTGGCCATTGGCATGTGCCTCAGTATGTACTCTGCATGCTTGTTTAAGTGTCGGTGTTTCTTAGGCTGGAGCAGCTTTTGAAGTTTGGTTAAATTACTGGAAAATTCTTGTTAAGCTGGAAATGTCTATGTTCCTTCTTTCATCTTTTTTTCTGAACTTAATGGTCGAGCTTTGATTGTGAACAAGCTTTCGTATTGCGTTTATTACTGATTGGGTTTTATCAACAGCTACCTGAATTCCCATCAAAGTTGTTTTTCTTCTGCGAAGTGCTGCCTGCAAGTGGAGGTGAAACTCCGATGGTTCTCAGCCATATTGTGTATGAGAAGATGAAGAAGAGGCACCCAGAATTTGTGGAAAGACTAGAGAAGCATGGTTTGATATACATAAGGGTTTTAGGGGAAGAAGACAATCCTTCATCTCCAATTGGGCGTGGCTGGAAATCCACCTTCTTCACCCATGATAAGATAGCAGCTGAAAAAAGGTTTGTACATTTTGACTTCAATATCATTGTCTCATGTTTCTGCCTTCTCACTTCAGTATACCACTCTGTTTATAACCCTAGTTTAGGAAAAAATTTTGGTTTTCTTTGTAAGTTTATTTTTAAAGTAATAAATAACTATTATAATTTTTCCTCAATTAAAGACAAAAGGCGGAAGAAGAGATGAAAAATACTTATTTATAAATGAGGATAAAATTAAAAAAAAATTATTAATTTATTCTATATTTATTGTAAACAAAACTGAGAGTGACAAGAATATAATATGACTGAGGATTGATGCTATTTTTAATCAAATTTTAGTTTTAGTCTCTAGAATTTTCAATGATTAGTTTTTATTTTATGATTCCATAAAAACTTGATTTGAGTTTAATAATTAGTGACTGTACTTTTAATTAATTTTATTGTTGGCATTAACTCACTTTACCTGCAAAATTTTAAATTTCACAGGGCGGGCAGATTGGGAATGAAGTTGGAGTGGTTGGAAGATGGGGGAGTGAGAACAATAATGGGTCCAATCTCAGGTATAAGGGAAGACAAGGCAAGAGAACGTAAGATTTGGTTCAACAGCTTGGTGGCTGCATACACAGGGTGGAAAGATGAACGGAATGATCCGGTGAAGGCTGTGACCTTCGGAGATGGAAAACCAATACCAGGTCATGTGGTCCATGACTGTCTCAGAATCTTGGACGACGAATCTGTGGCTGTTCCTTGGCAAAAGGGTGATGTTTTGTTGATTGATAATCTGGCAGTCCTTCATTCTCGAAACTCGTATACACCACCTCGCAGGGTTCTGGCTTCTCTTGCAAAGTAAATTTGTGATTTGGGTTACAAATCAATTGAAGTTTGAAGTTTTTAAGGTCAGGTTTCATGGCAATGGATCGAATTCTATTCTAGTAGCTTTATCAATGTTGGTGTCAGTCTCACTGAATGTTGTGCTGGTTCACTTTGGTTTGAGTTTGTGTTGCTTGCATATTGTGTTTTGATGGCTCCTTCATTTCCTTGATTGTTATAATGGAGCCTAATCTTATGTCTATCATTTTACTTTTCTTTTAATAAAACTGTCTCCCTGTTAAAAAAAAAAAAAAAAAAGCCACAATTCAGGTATGCCTATATTTTAGCATATCTTGCTTATTGGATAAAATTGTTTGGCAGGTAAAAAAATGAGCCTGGGACCTTGAAGTTCATGGAATGAAATTCTATATTTTCCTTTTTCTGAAATTTTTTAATTATTCATAATGATATGCTGCTTCATAGATATTCTAGCAGAGTCCATAGATCAAAATAATTTCATCAACTTTTTAACGGCATGTGTAGATAGGGACCGTACGATGTGTGTATATATTTTATTAATATGAATTTATAAATTGTATGCCAATAAAAAAGTCATAGGATATTCCTATATTATAATATGCTACTATAAAAGTTTACAAATATTTTATATTATTTAAAATGAAATACCAAATCCACTCTTAAATATAATATCTAATTAATTTTTTTAGAGAAATTAAAAAAACTAAATAAGTTATTTAATCATATCATATATAATTAACTTATATATCAGTTTAGAAGTTAAATAAATTAATTTAAAAAATGATAAATATAAATCTTTTAAAATAATTTTACTAATTTTTCTAAAAAAAAATCAAGTTGGTTTATATATATATATATATATATATTTATATTGTACAAACGATGGTCAAGCCCAATTTAAAAAAACTAACTAGAAGGGGAACAAGTTCCCATACAATCTTGTAAAACTAAGGTCCTTAAATGTGAAGGACACGAGCTATAATGGATCGTCTGTGAGGGGCCTTCTTTTGCTAATCTGTCAGCAACCGAATTCTAATCACGAGATATATTGTTAATCTTTATCTCCCATTAAAGGTTCAGGAAATTTTTGACTTTAAGCATAACAAGACTTTGCTTGTCCATAGTATTAGAACTCTGAAGCATAGTTATCAAATTTCTAACATCTGATTCTATAATAACCTTCCTGAAACCCAAACTCCAAGCTAGTTGCAACCCTTTCAGTAAAGCCCATTCCTCAGCTTCTTGAGCATTGCATACTCCAAGTGCTTTTGAGAACCCAGCAATCCATGTGCCTTTGTAATCCCTTATAACACCTCCACAACTAGCACAGTTTTCCGTAGACGACATAGCCCCGTCTACATTGATTTTTATCCAGTCTAGAGGAGGAGGTTGCCACGTAGGTATTGAAGCTGCTACTGATGACTTTGCTTGCCACTCATTTGGAATCTTCGCAAATAGCCTCCACAAATTAATAATATTAAGACCTGGATCTGGTGTTTGCTTTGATGTTCGAAGACCTATTTGTTCCTCCAGTTCCACAATTTTCAAACTCCAACTCCCCACAATAAAGCCCAATCTGTTTCACTATGTCTTCCCATCTCTTTTTTTGGATTCATACTAAACCAATATCTCAGAGATGCAACAAAAAAGGGTCTGATGAATGATGGATGAAGTAATGTCTTCTACATTTGTCTTGCATAATGACAATCACGCAGAATGTGGAGAATGTTTTCTACTTGAGAATCATAGAAGGAGCGTGTAAGGGAAGAAGAAAGACCATCTTCTCCTCCACTCATTTGTAGGTAGTCTATTATGAAAAGCAAGCCACATAAAAACTCTTATTCTTTCAGCCCCTGTCCACTTCCAAATCAGCTTATAAGTAGAATTGTGTAGATTAGCAGGTGGATTTTCAATGAGAAGGTACGCTGATTTAACTTTGAATGCACCACTAGGATTTCCATTCCATACCATAATATCCTTACATGTCTCCTGAATTGGTGGAAGTACAGCTATAAGTCGTTGTACTACTTCTTTGGTAACTAGAGAGGCAAGTTGTGTGAAGTCCCATGCACCATTAACCACCCAATCTGAAACTGTAGTTGCAGTCTCTATCTCAGATAAGGGCTTAACACATAGGTCTTTTATTTTCTTCCCTTGTATTAGCCAGTTATCTTGAAAGAAATTCACAGAAGTTTCATCCCTAACTTGCCACCTAATACCTTCATCAATAATGTCTTTTTTATTACAAATGAAATGCCATAACTGGGAGTCACTTGGCTTGTCAAAAAGAAGGCTATTGTCATCTCTTGTCATATATTTCTTCAGTAGTACTTCTGCCCACAGAGATTCAGAACCAGCAACCAGATTCCATGCTAATTTACATCCAAATGCCTGATTCATGACAGATAATTTCTTAGCAGAACTGGCCTCATCCTGATATAAGGATTTGAAGAAATCCAAAATGATCTTCTTTAATTCGTCTTCATCATAAGTCCAATTTCCATCATCCTTCTTTAGAGTTAATACTTTGTTCATTCTTCTTCTCATGCTAGTCTTAAGATGGTAATATTTAGTATTACGATCTCCTTTGGTGACCCAAGTAGCTCTAGATTTCTGGAACCACTTTAGTTCTTCAGCTCTAAGCACCTCCTCTAATTCTTCTTGGAGTTGTAACTCCAAGTTACATAAAAAGGAAGAATAGGGATAGGCTTTTGATTTCTGTATTCCAATTAACCTTGTCAGAATAGCATATTTTTTCTTTTCAACATATCCAAATACTTCTTTATTCCACACATACAAGTGATCTTTGAAATTTTCAAGATCTGCATTAATATTTGTCTGAGCAGACCAATGAGACTTAAGCAAGTCTTGAAAATTATCATGAGATAGCCATATAGCTTCAAAACGAAATGGTTTGTTAACTCTGTACAACTTTTTTTCCCCCACTAACAGTATAAGAGGATTATGATCAGAAAATTCTGTTATGGGAAGTACCTTGACAAAGGAATCTGGCAAGTCTGATATAAACAGATTATTTGCAAGTGCTCGATCCAGTCTTTCGAATAGTCTGGTACAACCAGCTATTAGAGGACCTCTTCATGTCATTCTTGGTCCCATTGAACCAATATCTACCAAGCCATAGTCATTAATTCGATCATGGAACAACTGCATTCTAGCATAATTACTACCTCTTCCTCCAATTCTTTCATTGACCGTCTGTATGTCGTTAAAATCGTCGATCACCACCCATGTTTTGGAGCTACCCAATGAGAGCTGTATAAGTCTTTCCCAAAGTACTTGTCGATGATTTGAGTGGGGAATTGCATACAACGCTATGATTATGAATGGCGGAAGATTCGGAAGACGACAATCAAGGTGAAAAAATTACTTGTTTTCTTCTAGCACAGTAATGGAGATTTTCGAGCTATTCCAGGCAGCAACAAAACCACTGGATCTTCTGACACTAGGAATGACCCGAATCATATTGTATCTGATCGCCTGAAGACTATGAAACCGTGAACTATTCTCAAACCTTGTTTCTGTAAGAACCATCAAGTTGGGGTTCGGCCCATTACACAAAAGCTTTAAGTTTCTGAGAAGGCTTTTACCAGAAGCCCCTCTTGTATTCCAGTAGAATAAACTATCCATAGGGAAACTAATTATTGGTTTTAAATAACACTTAGAGCCCATTACACACTTGGGTCATAGGCACTACGGTCCCGTTGTCCAGATAACTCATATTTTCATCATAATTCATTGGGCTATTTATAATCGGCCCAATATAAATATGTCCAGGTAGCTTGTTTATATTGAGGCTGTTTGGAATAGCTTATGAAAATTTCATAAGTGCTTATGAATTGTAATTTACGGTCTACGAGATAACTTTTATGATCTATGAGGTAGCTTTTACGGTCTACGAAGTGCTTTCATGGTCTACGAGATAAATATGTTGAGAAGATTTATCTCGATTTATGTGAATCGAGTTTATTATATAAGCCCGATTCAGATAAGTGATAACAAACAAGCTCATTTGTCAGCTCCTGAGTCATAAGGCAGTGACTCTACACCATTTGGGTCCTTTCCTTCTTTTATTTCCATATTCTTCTTCTCATGCCCCACAATTACTTATCTACCTGTTGTAACTCCCAACTCCTCCAGAAGCGTATTTGTTATTTTATTCTCCACTTCCCTTGTTCTTTTCTCCACGCGTCTTTTCCCCATTAGTTGCTGCTCTTCTTTTTTATTCCCCTCTATTACTGCCACAATTGCTTCCCACTACTGTTTTGTTGCTGGACCTCTGAAGTTGCCCTTTTACCTTTGTCAGATTGTACACCTTTAGTGCGCCTAGGTAGCATCTGTGGTACGTATAACATGCTCTGTGGAGGTACCTCCCTCATCTCAACTATGTCATCTTGCTGCCCATCTCCCTCCACATCAGCAAGAAGGGAAAAACGAGAACCTAGGGATTGTTGCCGGAGTGCATCCCCCTGTTTGTCCTTAATCCGTTGTTGCTGTCAGACCTTCTGCACAACTTTCCAGTGTTCATCAACAATATGGGATTTTTCTTGCACCTCCATAGCCACGTCTCCCTGTTGTTTAGTATGTTGATTCACTCTATCTTGTTCCTCGTTTTGTTTCTCTTTCAAGGTGCAAGATTCATGTCAATGACTATAAATTCCACACCCAGAACAGAGTAGGTGTAGGCCTTCGTATTCTACAAAATAATTTTCTCCATCAACTGAAAATCCAGACATAAGTTGTTTACTCAAGTCAACCAAAACACATATTCGGGCATAATGGCCACGGAGCTGACAGGAGGTATTGATACCCACTTATATTGTTTCACCAATTCTATTCCCGATAAAGGTTAGAGCCTCCTTGTCATAATATTCCAAGAAAATACTTGGTAATCAGACCCATACAGCAACCTTATCTATTGTAGCTCTGGTTGAGTAAAACTTCGGTTCCCATGGCCTTACTGTTAGATAATGATCATATATTATCCAAGGCCCTTCAGTAAGTGCATTGTAATAATCATCTTTGTTGGATAACTTAACAACATAGTAGCCATGCCCAATGTTGATAAGCTTGGTAACACCACGCCCAGAGCGTCTGTATTCTTGTTTCAAGAGCTTTGAATCCAATACTCCTTTCGAGAAGCTTGATTATTACAGATTTCCTCCAAGCCTTATACATTCTCTTCTTTATCTTCCCAGAGAAGACAAAAGGTAGGAAAATTTCTCTTTGGATCTTCAATTGTCTTACATAAAGGATCATCTTGGTCTTCCTCTTGTTGTGAACTTTCCGACATGGTGTCATCAGACATGTCTTCCTTGTCCCTGTCCAAGTCTGTCTCTGAATCATCACCTTCTCCGTTGTTAAGTCCCTTCAGCTTATTTGCAAACGACGTTGCTCCTTTGGAGTATACAGAATCTCTAAAACCCACTCTTGGCCACTGTTAATTCTGACTAATTCCTCCATTGATAGCATTCCCATTCTTTATTTTCTTTGAACTCCTAGCCAGAAGGTCATCCTCTTCACTGGAAGAGGGAACGAGCGATGTAGTTTTCGACGAGAGAACCAGAGCTTTCGAAGCCATTCATTTAGATATTGGTTTATATTTTGAACAACAAGTAATAATACTTGAAAGGACTAAAGCCCTATTTGGTACCAGGCGCAGGCGCTAGGGGTAGAGACTGGAATTAGGTCAGGAAGCCAACAGCACGCTACGAGCTAGGAAGAAAAGGACTGCTGCGGACAACCCACGACTGAATTTCTAGTTTATTTTACAAAAAATCCATTTAATATCAGCCGTACGTATCTCATATAATAATAATAATAATAATAATAATAAATTAATAAATAAATAAATAAATAAATAATACACTGACTTTCCTTGACTTTTCCGAAAATTATTGATACCATGTTTCTATTTTCAAAACCCGCATTCATATCCAATTTTCCCAGCTGAGAATGTTTTCTAAAAGTATTTTAAAATGCTTTTTCACCAATTTATTTTATATAATAATATATTATTGATCTGCTCTCAAAATGTATCAGTCTATTTTTTTTTCAACCTAATTTTCTGTTTGAAAATTTTAAAAACTAAGCATAATAGTATATTTTAATAAAACGTTTTAGGTTTGCTTTCCCCAAACGTCATTCAGCAACGCTGGGTAACCCTATCATAACCTACCGCTCCCTCTACCCCAATTCAGCCTTCATTGATTTCATCCTCCAGATCTGAAAGTCTCCAAGAGGCAAAAGCTCTATCGTTGACTCAAATTCTCTGATCTTTCCGATCTCTGCGATCACATACAGGTATGAACTCTCTCGCTGTGCTTACGTGTGTTCCTTTACCTTCTCAATTAGTGGGTTTGCTTCTCTTTTTATCTATAGAAAATCGGGAGATTCAGATCTCATTTCCTCAATCGGTGAAGTCTTTGCTTTAATCGGGTTTTCAATGTGCCGATCTATCATATTTTCTGAAGTTTAGAAAATCTTAGTTTTTACTTCTGCCACAATCAGGGGTGTTTGGCGGTGAATTTCTTATTCATTTATTTGTTTGGGACTTGTGAGAATATGAATAAACGAACTGAAGTTAAAATTTTGATCCGAATTTCGTTTCCTTATTTGCCAGATCCTGGGGTTTTACCTTTTCTTTTTCAAACTAAACTATAAGCTTTTTTTTCTGAGAAAGTTTCGTTTTCAATCCGTATGTTCTTCGGGATAAATAGATTAAAATGATATCTGACCATGTTTTAGTCTGGATGCTTGATGATGAAAGAGGCAGTTTATGATATATAGAGCGATTCTTCTAGAAATTTTCTGATTGTGGAATTTTGTTTCGTTAATAACAATATCTTATGATTTTGCCTTTTAAAAAAAATAAAGCTAAGTTTTTAGAGGAATTTTGTCGCTCAGTCCGGAGGTTCTTTTAGATAAATTGGTTTCATTGATCTCTCTGACCATGCTTTAGCCTGGATTCTTGATGCTGAAAGAGGAACTTTTTATGGTAGGGCAGTTCAATGAATGTTTAACTAGCAGCGACATATATGTCAATGAATCCCTGATGTATTTATTAATTTTTGTTTAACTCCTGGGAGGAGGAGACTTATATAGGTAGAGTTGGAGGGGGAGTGGGAAGTATGATTTTGTAATATGGATGCACGCAATGGAGGATGAAGTCTGTATTTGGGTTTGATTTACTATAAATATAGGTTAGTTTTGTATTGCGATATTGCCATATGCATATCAATTGTCCAATTTCATATTATAGTAGATCCATAGCTAGCTAGCTTGACATATTGAACATGAATGTTTTGGGTTCTGAGATGATTTGTCAGATACACATGCTTCTGAGCTATTTGGCCATACTGTACATCTTGGTTTTTCAATTTTGCTGTTACAGTAGAACAGAAAAATGAGCCGAGCACGGGATCCACACCGATCTTTCTTCCCTTTTGGAAACCCTTTCCGGATGATATCACCTAAAGGCTCCCAGATGACTCCGCAACTGCTTGGAATATTAAATTCCTTTGAGGCAACACTAGCAGAGAGGCTGAAGAAGCTTATGCCGAAAAACAAGGATGAAATCCTCAGTATATCTTGGATGACTCTTGCAATGGAGTCACTTTGTGAAACCCATAATGATATAAAAACACTTGCACTAGATATTGAACTCCCTGTGAGTCACTGGGATGAAAAATGGATTGATGTGTACTTAGACATAAGTGTAAAGTTGCTAGATATTTGCATTGCATTTAGTTCCGAGCTCTCACGTCTGAACCAAGGGCATCTTTTACTTCAGTGTGCATTACACAATTTAAATACTCCCTCGCCACAGCAGTTTGTTCGAGCATGTTCTTCAATTGATGGATGGAGGCATCATATTAATTCTAGGAATCCTAGGATTGAGAAATGTGGTACCATTTTAGATGACCTTTTGGGATCCCTTGATTTGCCAAAGGTTAAGAATTCAGCTAAAGGGAAGGTTTTGATGCAAGCTATGTATGGAGTGAAGGTGGAGACATCATTTTTATGCAGTGTGTTTGCTGCGTTTTTCTCAGGCTCTGCAGAAAAGTTGTTAGATTTGGATGTAGCTGACACATATTTGTGGGCTCAAGCTTTTACAAGTTTGCGGCTTGTTGTAAATGAGGAAATTAAAGTTAGATTTTCCAATGGAAGATTTGCTGTATTGAGGGAGTTGGAAGCAGTTGATACCTCTGTGAAGAAATTATACCCTATAATCCAGGGTGAACTAGATACTGTTGAGAAAGAAGCACTTCTGAAGACTGTTGAGGAAACAAGCAGGGCAGCAGAGAGGCTTTCACAAGGATTAGATCATCTTGCAAAGGAAGTGGATGGTTTTTTCCAAGTAGTCTTATCTGGCCGTGATGCTTTGCTATCTTCTTTGAGGTCGGGTGCAATTTTCTGTGAAACTATCCCCGGGATTAATATGGATGAGCAGAGAGTCAAATGAATATGCTGCAGCCTAACTCTGGTATATACTGATGGGCCTAGGTATGGGGTTTTATGTTTTATGGTCTACTGTGGTTTTCAATCTTGTTTGGCTTATTGTTGTATTTGTTATTATAGGTTATGCTACTGTAATATTGCGTGGAAATGTATATGTTTGCGTAATTGTGTAATGTCAAACAATATAAAATATATGGAAAGTGTTTTATGTGAACTTGTACGCTGGTAATCCAGGTTAGGTGGTAATCCAGGTTAGGTCAGTTCATAGCATCTTTGGATCTCTTCTTTATTCCTTTTTTGGGAGGGATTCTGTTCCTCATATGCCACGCTCTCCTATTTCTAATATCAGTACATATTGTATGAGGATGATCAATGCTGGAGCTCCCTTGTCTAGTGGGATTTGTTTGACCTGAAAATTTATAGACAGTGATTTCACTAGATAAACGTGCAAATATTGTTCATTTTAGAGCATAAATTAATCTGCGGCATGATTGTTCATGCCTGAAATTCGATTGTAGTTTAATGTCGCAACAACGATTAGTTTTCCTCATCTTTTTTTAGCGACACTTTTCAACCTTTGCGGCGTTGAATGAATTCCTGAGGCGTTGAATGAATTAACCTTTGCTGACAGAAATCTCTGCCTCTCGGGCGAAGTTTGGCAACCTTGAGTCAGTACCCGGTAGCTATCGGGGCTTGCACGGTTGCTAAAATTCGTAGTGATTCTGGTGAGTACCTTTTGCTATTTTATCTGCATAGGCACACTTGGTGACCCATTCACTGTTTCACAGACCATCGAGATGGAGGGGCAAAGTGCTGTAACGGATTTGGCCCCTTCCCAATTGAGCCGGAAATAAGGTGCAGGTAGATCGATACCATCGATCCAGTGAAGAAGAAGAGAACCTGCTCTTGCACATCAATGATAATACTCCATATAAAAAAAGAATTTTCTAAGTGGTGGTCTAGTGTCAATCTCCCTTATGTTCACACTATAAGTGTTTGTTTGGAATAATGATTAAAATCTTTAAAAATAATTTTTCAATCGTGATTTATGGTATACGAGTTAAATATGTGAGATGAGTTTTATTTCGATTTATGTAAAAAATACTTATAAACTTTTTTAAAAGTGATCCCAAACTTACTATAAGCCTTTCACCTACCCGTATTCTGATGATGAAATTCTATGATAAGTATAACTTGATAAAATTATAGATATTTTTTTTTTGGAATTTTGAGTTTTATTTTATATATATAGGCATTCTTTTTGTAGTTTTAAGAACTTTGAAATGGTTTTTTAACTTGAAAGTGTTTGTGAAATTTGTAGGCTGTTTGGATTAGCTTATGGAAGTTCTATAAGTACTTATAAATTGTGATTCACGGAATACGAAGTAACTTTTACGGTCTACAAGGTGTTTTTATGGTCTACAAGGTGCTTTTACGGTCTACGAGATAAATATATAGAGGAGATTTATCTCGATTTATATGAATCGGACTTATTGATCTAAAAAAGCTTTATCAAACATCTCCTTGTTGTCACTGAAAAGTCTTCTGCTTTACAAGCGGGATATGTCACAAATTCTGAATACAAAATTGATTACACGAGGTAAGACCATTTCGAAAGTATGAAGTGTGACCTGAAGAATACGTGTTGATTATTTCTTTCTATATCAAAGGAAAGAGATGAAACTTGTTTCCATCTTGTTCTCACTATTCAAATACCTTCTAGAGTTCTTATATTGTAATTCAAATGTTTGACTCTGACTAAAGATGATGCAACGGTCCACGGTCCAGTGTGTACTTTGATTTCTGGGAAGATCATAGTTAAATTGAGGGATGCTATTATTGATACATTATTATTTAATAATCCCCTTAAGCTTCTAAACTTTTTTATCAAAGTTAAAAAAAATTGAGGACAAAAGCCCTGGTTTTAGTAGTTGTATATACAAGTGGACGCATTATTTAAGATAGATCAAGTGACCAACCATATGGACTATCATTTGTCTTTTACAAAACTTCCGTCCAAAATTTCAATCAAGATAAAAAAATCCATCCAAAAATAGTTTTAATCCCCCCCCAAAAAAAATAAAATAAAATAAGTCGCACTTTTAACTAAGGTTAAGGGAACATTTTACCCCACAAGTTTTATAAGGAGATATTTTTACCTTAACCGTTATCTTAATTAATTTTAACTATTAGTTTATCAAATATGATGAGATGACACTCTACATGTTATCGATATCATTTTTATTAAAATGCAAACGCTTGTCAATGTAAATGTTATTTGGCCAACGGATTTTCAATGTAAACTCAACCTGATGGAATTTCTAACTTTACAAAGTGTAGGTTGGCGGTCCAATCCTAACCAATGACTTTAACCATTTTGGCTTTGTCTTCATGAACTCACACGGTCATCTTTTTTGTTCCAAAATGATACAAAGCTTCAAACTTCTTTATTTTGAATGATCAAAGCTTCAAACTTTACAAATCATACTCTTACCTTCTCACATTTGTCTGACCATTATTTTCCAAAACTGCAGCTTCATAGATATTAAAGGTATATGACTATTATTTGGGGGGGGGGGATTTTGCCATAACATGAGAGATAAAGTTTCATCGATCCTTCCAATAAAAAATAAAAAGTAGTTTCATCTATCCAACTTTTTACTTTTTTAATTCTCACAAGTAAACAATTTATCGTCCAAAACAAAAGGGTGACAAAATACCAAAATTTACTTATGAAAAAAAAAAAAGAAAGGACTTTTATAAGTTTATTAAATAAATAAAAAATTAACAAAGGAAATAAATTCGTAGATGTTTTACTTCCGTGTTTTTTGAACTTATTTAACTATTTTTCAAATTAAACCACAAACATTTAATTTATTGATAATCCACGGTAAACAAAATCTTTCAAAAAAGAAGTAAAAAAGAGACCCAAAGTAAATTTCTTCACGAGTCACACAAGCGTTCTCAGTTCAAAAAGCCTACTTCAAACTTCAAAGTTTTCTTTTCACACACGCGTTCTGTTCTCTCTCTCCCTCCCCAAAAACCCCAAAAGAAATGTCAAAATCCTTCCTTAAATCTACCGACAACACGTCCTCTCCAAATTCAGCATCTCCTCTTCCGATTTAGCTACTTTGCCTCTGTTATTTTGCTTTCTTAAGTTATTCCCACTTTGGAATCGGACCTCTCAAGCAAAGTTCTAAAGACATGTCTGTTGAATCACTCTCTGCTCCAGCTGAGCACAACATCAAAGGTTTGCCCACTCATGGTGGACGCTACATTCAGTACAATGTGTACGGAAACCTATTCGAGGTTTCGAGAAAGTACGTGCCTCCTCTTCGGCCTGTGGGAAGAGGTGCTTACGGTATTGTTTGGTAAGAAATTTTGTGGCTTTGAACTTTTTTGTATTGATTTAATTTGCTTGTTTGGTTTTACCGAGTGCTTTTGTTGATTTTGGGGTGTCTATGGGTTCCTTTAAGACATGTTTTTGGGGAACTTAGGAATTGGAATTTGTGACTTTTAAAGCAAGAAAGTTCTTTCGTCGGGTAATTGAGCCGTTTGAGTGGAGTTCGTAAAGGTGAAGACTTGTATATTTGGAAGCACTTGATTCTTGTTATTTACTCTGCCGGTCCTTAACATGGGTAGGACTTGGTTTTCATATTTGTCAATCATTTTCTAATTTGGCCGTCTATGCTTCTCATAAATAATAAAGGAGGAAAGGAAATGAGGGAATTAAAGAAGATGAGTATGGTGTTTTAGAAAATACATGTTATATTAACTAAATTAACTAACTTCCTTAATTTAATCAAATTAGATAAATATGTCACAGGATAAATACTTTATTGGGGATGCTAGACTTTTCTCATGGGGTTTTGCATGTATTATTAAGTAATGATCCAAGTGATTATTTTGGTGATGATGAATGCTTTTTTTTTTTAGTTTACACCAAAGCTGAATCATTGTGTAGTTTATTTTTACTATGTAGTTGGCCTTCAAGTTTTCAGCTGTTCTTACTATCTTTGGAGTTTGAGTTAACTATATATAGTTTTGAGCATTATGTACTACACATCAGATAATCTATGGATATGGATTCATTATTTTTTTATAAATCAAATTGTAACTCAGGATTCAAAGACTGTTATGGTATCTCTGTGATCTTGCTGTATAGAAACTATAAACAGCACAATGTCATTGAATTAAGGATCATTTATTTGTAACAGTTTCCTATAATTTGGTGTTTGGTAAATAGTTGTTTTTCAGTTATCATTTATGTGACTTGTAGTCGCTGTTATCAACAATCTGAAGGCAATATTATTATAATGACAATTATTATTTACTGGATACACTTTTCTAATTTTCTTTAGTGCTGCTGTAAATGCTGAGACACGCGAGGAAGTTGCAATTAAGAAGGTTGGCAATGCATTTGACAACAGAATAGATGCCAAAAGGACCTTACGTGAAATTAAACTGCTTCGGCACATGGATCATGAAAATGTAATTTTGGCTAACTTTTCTTTAGCATTCTCATTATTTAACCTAGTTTTCACATTATTGTTTATTTGGTCTTGATCTTGACTGTTGAAAGAATCCCATCTTTCTTATCTAGCAGCATAAGTAGTCCTAAGTGTTTTGCTATTGCCTTTTCCCCATATTTTCTCCCTTCTTTTCTTCATCCATATGTTTGCAATCACATCCAACTAGTGATGGAAGACCCTTGCTATAAATTGGTAGCATATTTAGTGAAGTTTCATGTTATATTGACTGATGATAGGATAATGAGTGTGTGATGGTTAAGTTTTTAAGTATTGTTTTAGTGATTAATGTGCTGTGCTTGTACTTGATATATTAGCCCTCGTACTTTTATAACAGCCTTATTACTTGAGAGATATTGCCTAGTCAGGCTGTTATACCACTAGATGTTAAATTACATCAATGAATTACTTGAGAGGTTCACTTCTATCACAGCCTGATTGTGGTAATAGCTTTTTTATTTTCTCTTGAAAGAAATACTTCTGAAGTTGTCATTCTTAAGCTATATTTTTCCTTCAGTTCAGAAAATTCACATCGTTTGATTTTTTTTCTCAGTCTCATTAATTTACTCCAGAGCCCAGCTTCCAAAGAGCACTGCTCACTACTCAGTTAATTTTCCGATGCAGGTCGTAGCCCTCAAAGACCTTATTCGACCTCCACAGAGGGAGAATTTCAATGATGTGTACATTGTATATGAGTTGTTGGACACTGATCTGCACCAAATAATACGTTCCAATCAACTGTTGACTGATGATCATTGTCGGGTTGGCACTTAAACTAATTATTTTGGCTTATGAAATTTAATATGCACCTTTCTTTTCTATATGGAGTTTTCCTGCTTTGCTAGTTAAATGTCTTCTTACTTGCCTCTATATTTTATTTTGTCCTTCAATGTCTTGTGCGATGCATTTTCCTTCTTACATTCATGCAATTGTGCATATGTATACTCATGGTGCCATACAAGTTTAGTTCATCCTACTTAATTTTCCTCCTTTTTTAGTCTAGATAATGTATCAGTTGTAAGTGGGATGCATGTCCCTGTGGACAATAGGGAGTGTATTCCTAGAGTAGAGTAAAATCTGAATTTTTGAGAATGGTGGGCGTAAAATGATCAGCCAAGATCTTTTGATCTCAAGAGTAATTTGATTTTTGTTTGACGTATTAATCTTAACTGTAAAACTTTGTGCCACACTTCCTCCTTGTATGGCATATGATTTGAAAGGTTGTCCTCTGCTTTCAGAATGGGTCTATTTGATTGTTCCTTTTCCCAAATAATATCTGCATGCAATTCAATAAAAATGCTTGTTCATGGAGGATCTATAATTTTTAATATTATGTCACATGTATAGCTGAAGCATGTTACTAAATCATCTCGTTGGGATTGATCTGTGGGTATAATTCCTCTTCACTTTCGCTTTTATGGTTATTTGCAGAATATTGTGATTGTGTAGGATGTTGTGTGTAACACGTGCACGCGCATTTTTGGCCATATATCTATTTGCTTGACCTCCTGTATTATTTACATTTGAAAATGATAAGAACAATGCTAATAGTTCTTTTACAACTTAAAATTTAATCTTAATGTTCTTCAACATTTATCGAGTGATTGCAGATAATTATATGTTTTTGTCTTACAGTCATTAATAAGATCTATTCCTTCAGTATTTTCTGTATCAGCTGTTACGAGGACTCAAATACGTACATTCAGCAAATGTTTTGCATCGTGATTTAAAGCCCAGCAATTTGTTCTTGAATGCCAATTGCGACCTGAAGATTGGAGACTTTGGGCTTGCCAGAACTACATCTGAAACTGATTTTATGACTGAATATGTCGTTACTCGATGGTACCGGGCTCCAGAATTGCTTCTTAATTGTTCAGAATATACTGCTGCCATTGACATATGGTCTGTTGGTTGTATCCTTGGTGAAATTATGACAAGACAACCTCTCTTCCCTGGCAAAGATTATGTCCATCAGCTGAGACTAATCACAGAGGTATATGCCCAAAGGCTAACTATTTATTTTTTTTTGGTGCATATCCCTTTTCATACTTTCTAATGAAAGAACATGATGTTGAAACTGCTTAAGTGTCGAATAAGTGATCATTGACCTGGCTGGTTTAAAAATTTTGGATCATTGGTCTTGAGTTTAATCACATTTTTTCTCAAACCCTGTGATTTTCTCAACCGACCTACCATATTGAGAAATGTTGACGATAAAATTCCTTATCGTTTTGAAGCTCATAGGCTCACCTGATGATACTAGCCTTGGATTTTTGCGGAGTGATAATGCTCGTAGATATGTAAGACAGCTTCCACAATATCCCAGACAACAGTTTTCTGCTAGATTTCCCACCATGTCTCATGGTGCTATTGATTTGCTGGAGAAGATGCTTGTCTTTGATCCTAACAGGCGTATTACAGGTAACTTGGCTCACAATAAGGCACTTTTTCTTTTTCTTAGTTTTTTTGTTGAAAGAATATTTTCATTGATAGCAACTTTATGCTTGTTACGCAGTCGATGAGGCTCTGTGCCACCCATACTTGGCACCTCTCCATGATATAAATGAGGAACCCGTTTGCCCCAGACCTTTCAGTTTTGATTTTGAGCAGCCGTCGTTTACTGAAGAAGACATCAAGGAACTTATCTGGAGAGAATCTGTGAAGTTCAATCCTGACCCACGGCATTTCTGAGATACCCTTGTATATGCTTGATTATATAGCTCACAAACAATATTTTCACTCCTCCAGAAGGAAAGTTCTTAAATTATATTGAAGATGTTCGCAACTTAATGAGAGCTTGAAGTCTTTAAATTTAACTCAGCCTCACATTCTTGGATATATGCATTGTGGAAAAGGATCAGAAGTTAAGAAAGCAGTCTATGTTACAAGGTTGTTTGTACTGAAATCTGAGACATGTTTCAGCAGAATATGCAGGAGAGCTCCTACTTTATTCTTGGTGTATTCATGTCTTTCAGCTTACA
The DNA here is from genome assembly GCA_037074505.1 of Albizia julibrissin. Lineage (NCBI taxonomy): Eukaryota > Viridiplantae > Streptophyta > Magnoliopsida > Fabales > Fabaceae > Albizia > Albizia julibrissin. The sequence goes on along the minus strand of CM073487.1, from coordinate 1,760,566 downwards.
AAGACTTGGGACTTCAACTTATTGCAGCTATCTGATGCTGCCAGTTTTTGTATCCTCTAGATCATGAAACATACACAAGAACACTTTGTTTTGTGTGGACAGACGTGTGAATGTACGGGTGCGCTAGTTTTTAGAATGTTTTCAGAAATTGTATGGGTTGCTATGTTTCTGAGTTCGGGCATTGTTTCAGCTGAAGTAAGACGAATATTTACTGAAGTTCTTGTTTTTATTAAACATCAATGTAAGATAAGTTTCAAGCTTTAAGCTAGTTAATGTTCAATGAAGTAAATTACATTTTGATTTTAAATATAAAATATAATTTTTATATTTATCAATTTATTTTTAATTTATTTTTATTGATATCTCTTTAATAATAATTAAAAAAAAATAAATAAGAGAATTAAAGAAGATGACTAAGATATTTTAAAAAATATATATCATATTAAATATGTTAACTTATTTTTTTAATTTAATTAAATTAGATAAATATATTTTATATTAAGAATTAAAAGAGTAACAAATAATCTCTTAAACTTATTTATAAAATTATATGTTTTGAAGGCAGGTAAGGGCCCGGTGGATGTTTGTCGGCACATTTAAAACCCCATTAAAAAGTAAAGATATATTTAAATTGATTTTGATAACTTTTTTTCTTAACAATTTGGATGGGTTTTGTTGGATTTAACTGATATGAAAACCCTAAATTTAGGATAACTGGTTGCTTAGCTTGAGCAATATCTTTTGGTTAATCTGAAAGACTAACCTTACAGAGATAACCTACATGTACTAATGTAAACAAGTCCAATAGAAGTATTGAACACACTAATCAAGCAACTTCCAATCTATAGCTACACTTCTTGAACTCCAGCTCTTCAATGGGCTGACTGTCCTTGGGAAAATCACACCCCGTGATCTTCTCCGGCCCCTGATCCGGCAACAAATCACACGGCGGCGGCGTCACTCCACTCGTGATGCCTTGAATATCAGCGCACGTCCAATGCTGCTTCTTGGGCTTAGCCGACAAGCCGATCGTGACATTGGCCATACAAATTCCAGTAAAAGGGTCATTAGCAATACCTTCTAACCTGGCAGCCATGGTGACATTGTCAGCCACCACATCTCTGTAGTTGATGTTCTTAATCTCAGGCAGTGCATTAGGGTCATATTTCTTATCAGCATGAGAACCATAATTGCCAGTCATCCAAAAGGCCCATTTCATGGTGTGCATTGTAAACTTCCTTACGTATACGTCCCTCACGAACCCACCTCTTCCCACAGCAGTCTTGATTCTGACTCCTGATTCTGTGTGGATGGCGGTGATGTCCTCCGCCCGGACATCCTGAATGCCGCCGGACATCTCGCTCCCGAGAGCAATGGTGGCGCTAAAAGGAGAGATGCAGGTTAGCCTCCTTATGATGAGTTGCTTGGTGGGCATTCCAAACTGGATGCCGTACTCGTCCCATCCACTCTTTACGGCCACACAGTCATCTCCAGAAACTATGTAACAGTCTTCAATTCTGGTGTTTGTACAAGAATCTGATGCATCAAGGTGAACGATATTAGTACAATGAGTTGATCATGGAAGAAAAATCATATCTTTAAAGTAATCTACCAATAGCATTGTAACTTGTGACTTAAAAGCTTTCCTATAAGTGAAAGATACATCAGTATTGTGAGTTGATTGTGAAAGAAAAATTATATTTTTAATCTAGTGACATGGAAACTTTCCTATAAACGAAAGATCGAGGCTTTGATCCGCACTTATAACATGGATTGGGCAAAAAAAAAAAAAACTAACCTGGGTTGATGCCATCAGTGTTGGGAGAAGTGACAGGAGCGAGAATGGTGATTCCTTTGACAACAATGTTGGAGCTATAAACAGGATGAACATTCCAGGAGGGAGAGTTGAGGAGGGTGAGATCGGAGATCTGAATGGAATCGGAGAACATGAGTTCGATGAGGTAGGGGCGGGTGTACTTGAGCTTGCCCTTATGGAATTGCTGCCACCAGAACGCACCCTGACCGTCGATGGTCCCATTATCCCCTGTCATCATCATCATCATCCAAATGAATGCCTCATATTTTAATTAACTTGAAATTAAAATAGTGATGCTAATGATAATGTGGGAAGTGGGAGTTGGAATTCAAACTTTTGGGGGGAGCAAGTGAGACATGTCTGTCAAAAAAGGTTCACCAAATCTCAAACTAACGCATTGAATCAAACGTTGTCGTTCATATTGTAGTGGTTGTCAAAGTTTTGATCTTTTCCCACCCTCAATAGTTCAAATTAGAGAGAAATCATACCAATTTGGTCTCCTCAACATTTACTGGGTAACTAATTTATTAGCAAAATCAGTTAGTTATTTATGCTGGTTTTCTAAAAAATACTCTTTTTAATCATTACCCTATTGATGAAAAATTCAATTTTTTAATAAATTCTGGAGACATTTATTCACCAAACAAATTAAAAAATACAAACAAACACCTAAATTCCCTCATCAAACTCCACTTCATGCTCATGTTGGTAATGCTGTGATTGATCAAAGATACAAAAGTTACGTCCAAACTTTGAGAGGCAGAGCAAAATAAAATTTTATACTCTCTCGGGTCATTAATAATATAAGACTGTTGACTTTTTTTTAAAATATTAAAGAAGTTAAATAAGTTAATTAATCATAATATATATTGTATATCATTTGAATATATATTAGTTTACAAGTCAAAAAAATTAATTAAGTGTAAAAAAAGATAAATATAAATACTCAAAAGTAATTTATTTAGCTTTTATAATTTCTATTAAAAAAAAGCCAAATGGGGGAATACTGCCTAAACAAAACACTCAACTTGGTTCATACAATTAGGGTGGAAAAGAATATAAAATATGAAAGTGAGATTGATAAATGAAGAGTAGTAGTTGAAGAGGGTAATACCGGTGATGATGACATCGGTGAGGTTGGTGCCGAAGATGAGGCTGCTGAACCTTCCGGCCGCCGCATCTCTTCCTCGTCCATAAGATGGAAGGGCCTTCAACACTGGCCACTCGTTTATGTCCTGATTCATCATCCACCATCATTTTAATCAAGTGGTTTGATATAAAATAATCTAAAAATCCATTAAATAATTGTAATTGAATGCCTTCCAAATATATAACAGCTTTCTCTTGCTCATCTTACACATAAGTTACAACTTGTGCCTTTCACAGTTACCACCCTCCATCTCCTTTCTAATTTGAAAATTGTGCTTTTCTATTTTCTCCCAAAAAAAAAAAATTATAGGCGATCACATTATTCATAAATGATAAATAGTGGGGGTCCATTCTTTAACTTTCATGATACACGAAATGTTACCTAGTTTTTAATTAATAACAACTCATTCTTACCATTTTGGAAAAGAAGTTAATGGCCAATTTTTTTATAATTACACTGCAGACTCCTCATTTTATATGAAGTCTAAAATTCACAAGTAATCATTATTCATGATTTTTTCACTTGATATATATACATATAATATATATATATATATATATATATGCACTTTTTAAACAAAAGGATTGTAGAGAACATTTTACCATCTTTTTAGCATCGTCTACCCGGCCGAAAGCAACTCCCGGTCCCACATCCATTGATATCCAAGTAAAAAAGTATTCACATCCGCAATTTAAGTGAGATACTTTGGGGTCATTGGGTCAATAATTGTAATAGTACAACACACTTTTAACTTTTTAAGGCTCATTTTCCTACATTAATTGGGGGGATGTCCTACTCCTACACTATTTGCAACCCGTGAATCCCTTGTAAACATCAATTTTTATGTCCTTACATGTGCAATGACAATTCCACCCCTCATACCCATTTTCTCACAACAGAAAAAACAGAGTCCTTCTCTCTGCCCAAACCAAAAGCTAAAAACACAGGAACAACAATACATACCTGAGAAGCAAGAAGAACAGCGTCTTTGTGAAGATAAAGCGTGAAGTGACTGATGAGACTGAAACTTCCGGTGAGCCATTTCCCTGGCGGAACGTACAGCTGAGCCCCTCCCTCCGACGAGTACTTGCTCAGTTCGCTTATCGCACTCTGAAACGCCTTCGTGTTCGATGTCTTCCCGTCTCCCACACCTCCATAGTCGCTCAACGATGCACTGTGCGCTCTGCAATTCATCGCTGCGTACTCAAACGACGTCGTCACATCCCTCACATGCCTGCTCTCCCCCTTCTCTGAGATCGCCAGCCCCACCAGTATCAGAGCCACAACTATTTTTCTCATCACCTGCAAAAACAGGGCATTTAAAAAAACAGAGGAAAAAAACAGAGTACGTATGGTTAAAGATAATCCCTTCATAAATATACGATTGGAATACAGAGATATGGAGAAATGGGGTTTCATTACCTCCATGATCTTGAGAGAAAAAGGCATCTGAGTTTAGTTTCGGTGTTTGTGTGTGTGAGAGAGAGAAGAGAAGTGGGCTATTATTTATAGGGGAAAAGCGAGTTCTGTTTAGTTGCGGTTAACATGTTAATGGACACATAAAAAGTTAAGAATGCTTTTCCCCATACTGTAAGGTCTAATTCGAAAATGATTATATATGTATTTAAAAATTTAGGTGCCACTTAGAATCATTTTCCTTATGTGTCCATCAAGATGGATAAAACCCCATTTCCCTATTTTTTATTATTATTATTTGTTTTCAGGGATATAACCTATGGTAGATAAGAAATTGGCTTCATGTAAGTCGTAACTAGCTTAAAATAAGAAATTAAAAATAAATAATTTACATATTATTTGAGAAGTATAGCAACTGGTGATTTTAGCCCCCTTGGTTGATTGTAAGTTTGATTATTACTAGTATGAACTTGTTTGTTTTAGCTTTTATGATTGGCTGACAATCTTGATTTATGTAAATCGAGATAAACCTCCTCCATATATTTACCTCGTAGGCCGTAAAAGCTACTTCGTAAACCGTAAATCACGATTCATAAACACTTATAAAGGCTATCCTAACTTGTTTGTTTGCATAAGCCTGATTCATGTAAATCGAGATAAACCTTCTCCACATATTTACTTCGTAGACCGTAAAAACTACCTCATATTTTATAAATCACTATTTAAAAGCACTTATAAAAACTATTCAAACATACTAAAAAATGTGCTATATATCTTGAAAGAAGTATAACACGAAAATACAAATGCTGGTCCTTCTGCACAACAAAGCATCCTTCCTAAATGGTTACAATTCCGCGTAGAAGGAAGTACTTCCTCCAGGTTGTTAGTATAAAATATATATTTATTTTATTTAATTAAATTAAATAAATTGATTAAGTTAGTTAATATGATATGTATTTTTTAAAATACTATGGTAATCTTCTTTAATCCATTCATTCTCTATCATCTTTGATTATTATTAATGAAATATCAATAAGAGTAAATTAGGAAAAGATTGATAAATATGAAAATTATGTCTTATATTTAAAATTATAATAAATTTTTTAAATATATCTTATATTAAAAACAGAAATAATAATTGAAATGATTGTAAAAAGGTGTACAGATAATGATAGTGGAGTGCAAGTATTAAAAGTATTGGTTTGTGTGTGGCGGTTTTTTCTCCAATTCCTTTTGCTTTGAAGGTTGAATCAGATAGCATCCAAAACACGCAAGTTATCTGCCAAATTCAATTCTTCCATGTCTTTATTAATTGTAATTGATCAGACATTTCCTTCCTCAGTAGCTTGATTGTTCCCATAAGCAATGGTCTATAAGCCTCCATTTTGAGCAAGTGTTGCTTATATGACAAGAGGGAAAGAGATATAAGGACTGATGAAATATGAGAATTACAAAAATGTTTCTTGAAATGACCTAATTCTTATGAATTTTTAGGGATTAATATGAAATTGCCAGAGCCAGAGAATTTTTAGGCAAGGGTTAGTTTTGATCCCATGTACTTTTCGTTCTCAAAAGGTTATATGACTATTAGGTCACTGATATTTCTTAATAATATAGGTGAAAATATTATATAAGTTAACTACCAATTTTTAATATACATGAAATGACTAATTCATTTTAGTGATTAACACCTATAATTATTTGAAATAACAGTAATTTAAACAGTGACAATTACTTTTTAATTTAAACACGGATAACTATTCTTTAATAATATTTCTTAATAGCAAGTGTTGGTGATTAATGACCACTTCATTTTAAGAAATAAAAAATTTATGTAAAATGACAACAACAATTTTAATATTGAGGTCTTAACAACAAATTCAACTTCTAGCTTCCATTAAAAAAAATAATTTTATAAAAAAAACCCGAGGGATTAATAGGAATTAAGCGATTTCAAGAAACAATGTTAAAATTCTCATATTTCAGTGGTCTTTTTTCTCCCTATATGACAACGATGCATAAATTATTCATATATTTAGATCTGTTGCTATTAAAAATTATACAGCTAAATGTTTTAATCAAGTATTAATGATAGAAATAGGAAATAGTGCGAATAATTAAGTTGAGTCCAAAGTCTTTGATTGAACAAAGGGGTAGGTAGATGATGAACCTAAAATTAGATGAGCGGGGTTAGTTAATTTTGGTTTGGGGTTTCAAACTACTCCTATGTTATTGTCATTGATTTTCACTTTGGATCACAATGTCACGGAAAAGTTCAAAGGGATTGATTGAGTTTATGATTATTGATGGAGACAAATTTGGTGACGATTTTATTTGATGATGAGCCTTTGTTCTTGTTACTTATCTCTAATTGGAATAGTTAAGAATTGATAAGATGATTGGAGGTACTTACAATAAAAATCCGATCAAGTAGTTAAATAATACAATGAGATCACCAATTAATAATTCATGGGATCAAAAATAAATTATACTCATCCATTTCTTAATATAAGACATATTTAAAAATTTGATATTAATTTTAAATATAAGATATAATTTTCATATTTATCAATATTCTTTTAATTTACCCATATTGATATCACATCAACAATAATCAAAGAGGATATGGAATAAGAGAATTAAGGAAGATGGTTCGGATGTTTTAGAAAATACATGATGTATTAACTAACTTAACTATTTTTTTAATCTAATCAAATTAGGTAAATATATCTTATATTAAAGACATGATGAGTAATACTTAGAAATTTGTAATAAAGTTAATATTTAATAAAACAATTAGGTTATTCTTGAAAAAAATTCTTATACTCCTCTCATCCTTAATATAAGATATATTTGTAGAGTTGATTTTGGTTCTAAATATAATACATATCTTTCATATTTGTCAATATTTTCCTAATTTACCCATATTGATGTCCCTTTAATCATAATCAATGAAGAGAAGGAATAGGAAAATTAAGGAATATGACTAGAGTGTTTTAAAAAATACATGTCATATTAATTAACTTTCTTAATCTAATAAATTATATTTAAAAAAATATTTATAAAAACTCTAATCAGTGTCTTAAATAACCATATACATAATATTATTATGTATGTGGATAAAGAAAGAAAGAAATAATGAATGGAGGGCATTGGTAAGAAATGGATAGAATTGGGGAATTGGGGAAAGAACGTGAAGTCATAATTATATGTCTGTCTCTCACTTTTTTTTTTTTTCCAAGTAGTGTCTCCTTTTCCTTGTGGGGTTGAACGGGGGCAGTGGGTCCCAACTTTTAACCCTAAGGAGTGATTGGATGGATTTATTGGAATGGGAATTGCAATGCCGTCCGTGACCGTGACCGTGACCGTGACCGTGACCGTGACCGAGAAGAAAAATAGGAACGTGATTTCAAGTGTAGTATGATTAATTAAAATATAATATTTTATTTTATTTTAATCTAATATAATAGATGAGCCATAGAAAAAATTTAAATTTTATTATTTTAAAAAATAAAAAACACAATTCTCTCTTATTATTTTTAAAATCATAAAATTTAACTTTTTTAATATAATCCGTTTGTATATAGTATTAAAATAAAAATAAATTATTATATTTTAATTAATTATATCACATAGGGGCGGCGTCTCGTCCGTAGCCTCTCTCTTCCACGCCACTCCCCACTCCACAGCCGACCCACTTCTTCACGGGCTATCATGCTCCCCTCTTTTTGTTCCCACTCTCCATCCATTTCTCTCCTCTATTTTTTTTTTTTATATATATACACATACATACACTCTCCAGTATAAATGTTTTTTAAAAAATATTTGATTCATAATATAAGTAGGGGTGGAAACAGGCCAGACGACCTCTCAAGGGCCTGTGGTCTGGCTTGTCAGGCTAAAAGGTCAGGCTCAGGCCTATTTCAATACCTGTTTTTTTAAAAAGGTCAGGTTCAGGCTTATTGACATGCTTGTTAGGCCTGTCAGGCCGACCTGAGCCTGTAAAGTATTAAAAAAAATATTCTCACATACCTCACATCCTAACTCTAAATCTCATAATTCCCATTACCAAATCTCATCTCAAGTGGATCATTAATTTATATATTTGGATCATTAATTTATGTAATTGGGTCTGTTTTCGACTTGTTTGAAATATGTCTGTTTTCGGCTTGTTTAATATAGGCCTATTTTTGACTTGTTCGAAGCAGGCCTGTTGTGAAGCCTGTGGCTTGTTAGCCTGTTTAATTTTTTTTTTAATTACAAGCCTTCTTAATAGGCCACAGGCAAGGTCAGGCTCAAGCCGGAAAAAAGGCCTGCTACAAGCCACAGGCCAGGCTCAGACCATCCAATACCTTAACAAGTCAGGTCTGTTAAGGCATAAGTCTGGCCTAGCCTGTCCCGTTTCCACCTCTTAATACAATTCATTTAAAGAATAATTAATATTTTTTTAATTTTATCCATATAATTAATTTTAATATAACTTATTGTATTTTTCTCTTCCATTCAAAACCTCATTTAATATAAATAAAATTGTATATTTCTTTAATTTAAGATAAATTTAATGAGTTAAGTATTATATATTGGTTATTATGAATTGGTTATAGTGATGTATGTTATAGTATATATGATTAAGAGTTTCCCCTCAACAAGTTCACTCTATTTTTATTTTATAATTCTTATTATTTTTCCACATTCTCCCCTAGACTTATCTCTCAAAACTTAAGTATGAAGCAACGTTTTTAGCAAGTGAAAATTTCACAAATAAGTAGAGATACCAATGTTACTATGGATTTTCTTGCAAAAAGGGCTTGGGGCAAAGCTGTTGGGCTGCATCAAGACAGGGTTAGTTATGGAGAGTTTAGCCCATGGTGTTGATTCCTAATATTCTTGTATTTAGATTTTGCTTTTATTTCATGTGTATGAAAAATACTATGGTTTTATAATCTATACGGTAAAAATATGTTTAAAACCAAATTATAGATGTGCGATTTACAATTCCCATCAATTCACACTCACACCATCCTTTCACTGGAGAATCAGTAAACTTTTTAAAAGTATTTTTTTAATTATAATTTATAATATAAATATATGAGAAGAGTTTTATCTTAATTTACATTAATCAATAATTTAGAGATCTCAAACATGATCTAAAAGAAGCACATATAAATCACCCATTGATGATGTTGTTTGTTTCTCAAATTATAGACATTATTGTGTTTTAATTAGTTAGGATTGAGATGATATGACGTGACACTCCTGAAAAATTAATATTTCTCATAAATAATAGCATATGCGGTTTTTAATGAGCAATAATATTGAATTGGGATGGATCTTAAACGAAGACACACACCTCAGAAATTTGCAAATCAAAGGTCGGTCTCGTTATATTTTTTGAATATTCTATATTAATTATGAGGATGAGATTTCATGAAAGTGGATGAATTTTTGTCTGAGGCAATCAAGTGGATAAATCATGGAGGAACATATACTAATAATTAATTGAGGTTTCAGTCACACATACACTCACGAGAGCACTTAGAAAATCTAGAAAGGTAAAAGAGTAGGAATTAAGAAGTGGAGGGCATTCTGTGGATGTGATTCAAAGGCAGACAAACTTTCTGTGCCGAAACTCAAAATGCCATCACGAGCCCATTCTCTGTTTTGCTTCACCCAAAAGATAACATCATCGTACTTTGTCTCTTCCCATATTTTTCTTTTAAAGATTAAATAAAAATAGCACGCCCCCTTGGAGTGGGTGGGTGGGTCATTTTAAGCTCAATATGAGATAATGGAGTTTACGTGAGAGAGAAGTGCTAGGTTTCAAAGCTTTTGCCTTTCGGCTTCACTAATCATATCTAATCTTGTTAGTTTTCATACTATTAACACTAATCACAGCTAGTCTTGAAACTCATACAAGTCATAATCATGTCCGTAACCTTGTTTGTTATTAGAACATGTTACGTGTCTAAATATTTACCCCCTCTTGTCATTATTTTAAAGATTTCTATATATTTATGTTTCATAACATAACGTATTTTATTTAAATTATTTTTTTTTCGCCTAGCATTCATAATTGATTATAAAATTTTCCAACTAATTAAGCAAACCCCTCTAATTAATGATTTTTATTAATTGGGGTAATCTTGAGATCTCTTATAATGAATAGCCGCTATTTTTTAACTAACTTTATTTTCTTAACTCACATAAAGCAATTTTTTTTTACCAGAACTCAACTCAGATAAAGTAATTAATTAGAGCTTACATAATAAGTATCAAAAGATACAACCATAAATGTGTATTCTAAAAAAGGTTAAGAATTATATGGACAAGTAGAGGCATTATAAATTACTCCGAGTGAAATCGTAGCTAACTAACATGATCGTGTCTGGATCTTCAACAAACAGGGGACGAAACGTTACATAAGCCTTTGTCTATCTAGCAATTAAGCTCCAAATATTAACTTTCCCTCTTCTTTAACAGTTATTGCTTATTCTAGGTAATTACTTTCATTTCATATACATACATACATACATGTATGTGTGTGTGTGTATATATCTGTGTGTGTGTTATATAATAATTGAAAAATTGGCTGTGAGGCATATATATATATATATATATATATGTGTGTGTGTGTGTGTGTGTTATATAATAATTGAAAAATTGGCTGTGAGGTAGGTCGTCCTAAAGATCATCTTGGATAAACGGGGCAAGTGGATTAATCCGGATGAGGATGATATTGGTTTCGGTGCAATTTTTAGAGTTCATATTTATTATATATTCAGGTCAAAAAAATATTTGTTATATATTCTTTTTAATGAAATGGAAGTTAGAAGGTTATTTGTTGTCTCAAATGATGAATATTAAAGAGAAAAGACTTATTATAAATATAAAACCATATTGAACGAGTTTGGTGGCGCTTCAATGGTTGTTGTCGTGTTCAAGAAAACTCTGGTTCAGCCGAGCTTGAGAAAGAGAAAGCAATTTATGCAGTACTTACAAAATAAGTTGTTTTTAGAATATTGACTTGGCTCATAATATATTACCTCCCATTCTAAATATAAGACTTAATTGATTTTTTTAAAAAAGATTAAAAAAACTAAATAAGTTACTTAATTATATCATATGTTGTTTATGATTAAATTATATATCAGTTTATAAATTAAATAAATTAGTTTAGAGAAAAAATGGTAAATATAAATATTTTAAAATAATTTAATGAGCTTCCTTAATCTACTTAAAAAGTTAACTAGATCTTATATTTAGGATGAGAGGTATTAAGTCACTTTGAGAGCAGTTAATATTAATTTTTCAATTTTGCCCATGTAGTTAATTAGGGAAAAACACATATAAATACAACTTGAACTTTAAAATCCCAAATTGGTTTGATTGACTATAAGAGTAATGAGATTGAAAAAATAGTATAACAATTGACAACTCATTTTTTTGAAAAATCACTTATTTAAGATTTTGAAGTTCAAGTATTATTTAAGTATCTTTTGCTCTAATGTTTAAATATGGCTCATTGTATTTTTCTTTCTCCTTCAAAACCTGGGTAAAATTGATTTTTTTTTTAAATTTAAGGCAAACTTTATAAATTAACTACCATTTATTAATTTCAATGAATTAATTGAAGTGATTTATGTTATTAACAAGAGGGAGACTAATAGTAGCACTATACTTGGGCCTCGCAAGGGTTGTTTTGGACATAACCTTTTTTTTTATACATATACATAAATGTTAGAAAAGGGGTTGAACTCACCCATGATCTAAGTGCAGGGCAAAATCTCCTTTTTTTTTAGATCATATCAATATTGAGCAGGATGAATCATCAATTACCCTCAGACGTTTATCTAAACACCCAAGAACTATAATGCCTCTTTAAACCTCACCACATGTCTTGAAAAAAAATCCAAGCCCACTGACCAGATCTCAATCATTAATCCCAAAATGTGCAGAAATTGGCCCAACAATAGTGGCCCAAATAAAGGCAATTCCTTGTGTTGCATGGGTGGTTCCCACAAGCCTCTCAGATGTTACAGGGAATTTGTTCTTTGAATTTTAATTATACGCCCTTTCTTATTTTTTTTATAAGAGTCTAAAATTTAAATTATTTTGTTCTTCTTTATAATAGTATGATAATATTTTTATGAATATTTAATGAATTTTTTTTTATTTTTTGCCCCACATTAATTATATGAATTGTATCAATTAAAAGGTTGGTGATACCTAATTTTTCTTTATTTCTTTTTATTACTTGCCACTCATAAATAAGGATATATAAAAAAATGTTTACTTTAGACATATGTATTATTTTTAATTAATTTTAATCATTTTTTAAATAATATAATTCAGTTATCAAGTTTTTATAAAAAAAAACTGAAAAAGAATATCTTAAAAGAGAAACGTGGGATGGAAGGGGCAGCTCAACATTGAGTATTAAATGCAATCGAAAAATAAATTTAGCTTGAAAGTTACTATTCTCATTTATGGCACTATATATTTTCATTCACAACTTTAACAGTTTATTTATGAATTAATCCATTCTTTTTATGATACTTATGAGTTAATTCTATTTTGTATTAATTCTGGAAGTAAAAAATTTTAGAAGCTTATGAAAGTATTTATTGATTATCATAAAATTGTATACAGACAAACACATTATAATTTACTCCACTAGCTTCTTTTAAACTCGTAATATTTAATTATTTATAGAAGCCCCATCCTTCCGATATTTATATCTTCCTTCTTCTTTTCAAACGATATTTATATCATCCTGCTGAGGTGCTGCCACCAATCAGTTAATAATAATTCATAGATAATTCAACCCAAAAGTCAGTGAACTGATCGTATCCGGACATCAATCTGGTCTATTATTTTTTAAAAAAAATTAATTTTTTTAAAATTTTATATTAATAAGTTTAAAATCTTTAATTTCTCATTGGTTTGATCATAAATATAAGACAAAATTGAATTTTTAGAGATATTAAAAAAGCTAATTAAATTACTTTAAAATATTTATATTTATCATTTTTTTCCAAACTATATTGACTAACTTATAAACTGATATATAATCTAATGGTACACAACATGTGATATGATTAAATAATTTATTTAACTTTATTAACTTTTCCAAAAAAAAGTTAACTATGTCTTACATAGCTCATTTGGATTAGTTTATGGAAGCTCCATAAGTGCTTATAAATCGTGATTCACGGAATACAAAGTAACTTTTAAGGTTTATGAGGTTACTTTTACGGTCTACGAAGTAAATATGTGAAGGAGATTTATCTCAATTTACTTAAATCGAGTTTATAAAATAAACTCGATTATTCATTGAGTTTCCAAACATGCTAATATTTAAGATGAGAGAGAGTATAATTTATATCAAGTCATTCTCCAAACTATATTGACTAACTTATAAACTGATATATAATATAATAATATATGATATCATTAAATAACTTATTTAAATTATTTAATATTTATTTAAAATAACGATTAAAGTCTTTAAAAATAATTTTTAAATTAAGATTTATGATATAAATATATAAAATAAATTTTATTTTAACTCATATAAATAAATATTTTTTTAGAGTTGCTGACGTAACTTCAAACAAACAAGTACTTGATCTCTCGAAAACAAATTAATTCTGTCTCGTATGTAAGAGGTAGCACAAGCACAACCCACGTTAGTTTGCTATCCCAATGACAACCTACTAGTCTTGAGACTACAATAATGGCTATCTACGGGTCAATCACCTATCTACCACCGAAGAATAATAAATGAGATATCTAGACCCGTTCCCAAAAAAAAAAAAAACAAAAAGTATTTAATATAATTAATTATTTTAAGGTGAAAAAATAAATATTATAAATTTTGAAGGTGTAAAAGTAGATATTATAAATTTTTTAGAGTAAAAATAAAAATTTTTTCACCTCAAAATAAATAACGAAATTGTTATTTTTGTTTTAAAAAAAATTTATAATGTCTATTTTTACACCCTAAAAATTCATAATATCTATTTTTACACCCTAAAATAATTAGTTGTGTTGGATGCACTTTAAAAAATAATTTTTTATTAAATCTGCAACTTAACTCATAAATAAAACAGTAATAGGTTGTTGTGGCAAAACAACGCCAAGAAGTAGGAAATGGCGAAGGAAGTTCATGTAGTGATGCTTCCATGGTCTGCATTTGGCCACACGATGCCTTTCTTTCAACTTTCGTCCGAGTCTCTTTTGTGTCCACCCCAAGAAATATTGAGAGACTTCCCAAAGTGCCCTCAGATTTAGCCTCTCTCATAACCCTAGTGGGCCTGCCATTACCAAAACTCCCAAATGGAGACCTACCGCCTACCAGACGGTGCAGAAGCCACGGTAGACATTCCATTTGAGAAAATGCCACAGTTGAAAAAGGCCTACTATCTCTTGCAAGATCCGTTTCAAACATTTGTGGCTGATCAGTTTCCAGATTGGATCATCACTGGGTGATAGACATTGCCCAAGAATCACAAATTCCTGTCACGTACTTCAGTGTATTTTCTTCTGCCACCAATGTGTTTGCTGCTCCTCCAGAATATGTCACTGAAGAAGGCCGAATGAGTGTGAGGCCATCCATGAAATCTCTAACGTCACCCCCGCCTTGGCCTTGGGTCAATTTTCCTTCTTCAGTGGCACTAAAGAAGCACGAAGCCAAGGCCTTTTTTCATAACATTCTTGTTTCAAATGGAACTCCAGTCTCTGACGCAGAACGCCATATAAAGATAATGGAGAACGCCTTACTTGGATCTTCTAATTGAGAAGACAGTGATACCACTAGGTTTGCTCCCGCCAGAGAAACAACACCGTGAAAGAGAAGAAGTCAATGATGAATCATGGAACCATGTTTTCAATTGGCTGGATGAACAAAATCCCAAGTCAGTTGTGTTTGTTGGGTTTGGCAGTGAATGCAAGCTTAGCAAGGAGAAAGTAGTTCACGAGATAACTCATGGGTTAGAGCTTTCAGATCTGCCATTTATATGGGCTGTGAGACAACCAGAACGGGCTAAGGATGAAACAGAGGTTTTACCTGCTGGGTTTGGTTCAAGAACAAGCGGAAGAGGCGTGGTGACCTTAGGTTGGGCGCCTCAAATGCAAATTCTGAGTCATGAATCAATTGGGGGCTCATTATATTGTTTCATGCAAGATGGGGCTCTATGGTTGAGATCATAGGATTTGGTCACAGCCTTGTGCTTCTTCCATTTGTAGCCGAACAAGGTTTGAACGCGAGACTACTGGTAGGCAAGGGTTGGCTGTGGAGATAGATAGAGAAGAAGATGGATCCTTTAGCGGAGATGACATAGCAAAAGCTTTGAAAATGGCAATGGTTTTGGAAGAAGGAAAGGCATTGAGGGCTCGTGCAAGGGAGGCTAGTACCATTACAAGAGATATGGATCTGCAATATCAACACTACATTAGCCATATTGTTTACTTTCTCAAATATATTGGTGATGGTTTACAGTGATTGAAATTTTTAAAAATAATTTTTTAATTATAATTTATGATATATGAGATAATTATATAAGATAAGTTTTATATCAATAATTTATATAAAAAATACTTATAAACTAGAATTAAGTTATCCAAACAAACATTAAGTAACTTCCCTCTCGTTGTTCACTTTTTCTGTATCTTGCGCTCTTAGAATAATCTGTTCCCGAAACTATGAATAAAGTGGGCTTTATGCTTTTGATTGAAATTGTGTTGTCGGTTAACATTATGGTAGGAGTGATATGTGAATTTATTGAAAATAATCTGCACAAGTCATTATGAGACACAACACTGTCTGTATGCCTAAACCCCATTAAAAAGATAACATCAGTATTGTTTTGTCTTTTCTTTCTCTTTAATTTGTTAATCGTATAGTAAAAACTAAGAAACTTATCTTTAAAAGACCATACTCATATTCAGCTAGAAAAATAATTGTCCCATAGTTGGGAACCATAGTTCATTGATTAGAAGAAAAGTCACTAGGTAAATTATTTGTCCAAAAAAAAAATGATTTCTCACAGTTTAGTTTAACATTGTTTTATTTACAGACTTAAAAGAATACTTTGAAACTTAATTAGTTGTTTAAGAGAGGTAAGGCTAATTTATTTCAAAATTAATTAATTTTTTTGCCAGGCTTCGTTAATACTACCTCTCATTCCTTAATTAAGATCCATTTGATTACATGGGTGCACCTTTAAGAAGAAATGAAAACCAAGCATTATTGATTTATTTCAGAAGATTGAAGGCTAAAATTTCACCTTTCTGTTTAATATTTGTTTGAGTTTTGGTTCCTTTTTTGTTTTAGTGTGTGTTTTGATTAGTTTTTCATAATAACTTTTATGATTTATGAGGTAAGTATATAAAAGAAGTTTTATCTTAATTTATATAAATCATGATTTTATATGTTTCCAAATATACACTTAATATGTGAGATACAGAAATAAATAAAAATGACAATGATAATAATAAACCATATAAAACAAGGTCCTTTGTTGAAGCTGATAAGCAATAATATATATATATATATATATATAAAGCTGTGTGTGACGTACCTTTCTAGCTATCTAGCTATCTACTAGCAACGGGTATCCACCGTTTAATTAAATAAAGACAAGATCTGAACGGTTGGTTTTTTCACTTAATACTGATAGTAGAATACTAGCACTGTAGCACGCACAGCTTTTGATAGTGGAAGACTTCCAGTTTTTGGCTAAACACTGATTCCTGTTTGGAATATAGTGTAAAATTGTTTTTTTAATGTGATTTTTATAGAAATCAAATAGAAAAAAAATCATATTGTTAATATGATTTGTGTTTGGATTGGTAGTGAGAGAAGTGACTTTTTTTTTCTAAATCCAGTTAAAAAAATCCAGAAGCTATTTTAATGAGCTTCTAAAAAAAGTAGTTTTTTTTTCTAAAAGCCCATTGAAAGCTAATGTGTTCACAAACGTATCTGTAAATGTTAAATGGGCTTTTGCCTTCCACATGAGCATTTTTTCCTTCCCAATAAGATTTCAAACAGGCCCTAATAAGTTTTTTCACTTAATAGTCACCCCTAAGCAATATTTATGATGTTAGTTTATGTGTATATGATATATAAGTCAAAACAATAATTCTCTTATATTTTTATTTTATATATTATAAATCATAATTAAAAAACTATTTTTAAAAACTTCAATTACTATTTCAAACAAATAATATATTTTTTTAGCCGATAGCTCATATAACAATCAACATTTAAAAAAAATATTTGATGCATAAGGGGAAAAATATTTGCATCATGATTATGAAGGAGTGGGCAGAATGTTCTCAAATCTTAATAATATATCCCTTTCTACTACTGTCTGCGCATAATTCTAAAAACATAACCGTGGATGAAGACGATTGGTTGGTTTGGATTAGTTTATAAAAGCTTCATAAATACTTATAAATCGTGATTTATGAAATACGAAGTAACTTTTATGGTTTACGAGGTTGCTTTTACAATCTACGAGGTAAATATGTGGAGAAGATTTATCTCGATTTATATAAATCGGACTTATAAAATAAACCCGATTAGAAATAGAATTTCCAAACATACTTGACATCAAATTAAAATAATTTACTGTTTCTTTAGAATAATGATTGGAATTTTTAAAAATAACTTTTCAATCGTGATTTACATTATACGAGGTAAGTACTCCCTCCGATTCTATTTATAAGCAACTTTCTTTTTGATTGCGTAAAATGAACTGGTAGTTAAAAGCAATAAATGTGTCAAAAATGTCATATTTTTTTCCATATATGCCCTTATTTATGAAAATAGAGAGAGAATGTATAAAAAATACTATGAGAGATAGTAAAATATATTTTCTCAATGCTTTTTTGACCATTCACCTAGTGAGTTATCTCTCTCTCCTGAATATAACTCTTGGTATGTGTGATAATTAATTATAAATAGTATGTATTTAATAAGGGTAAAATAAGAAAAAAGAGGTTACATTTTCAGATATAAAGTGAAAGTTACTTATAAAAGGGACCAACTTCATAAAAAAAAAAGTTATTTATAAATAAGATTGAATGAAGTATATGAAAAGAGTGTATAAACAAATAAAAGACAAGAATAAGTCAATCAAACATACTATTACTCATCCAGAGTAGGGCTTATGCATGGTTGGATGGATGATTTGTAGATCTGTCCCTGTGGCTTCCAATAATAATTCAACGAGTCCAAGCGATCCGAGTCATGAGAAGGTGACAATACTTACAGTGTGTCCCCAGAAGAGATAACGTATGTTGACGTTTTTGGTTCTTGAAATCTCCGTATGCTAAATGTGTTGTCTGCTTATGATGTGAAAGTCACTGTGCCACCAAACAATAATCAATCACTATTTTGTCCAAACTTTAGCTAGAATCCATGTGTACATTTATATATAAGAAACTATAGGTTGAAGCGACACACAACGAAGAAGAAAATGGCAAAAGAACTTCGTGTAGTGATGCTTCCATGGTCTGCCTTTGGTCACTTGTTACCATTCTTTCAACTTTCCATAGCCTTAGCCAACTTAGGAGTCCAAGTCTCTCTCGTGTCAACCGTTAAGAATATTGAAAGACTTCCCAAAGTGCCTTCAAGTTTAGCCTCTCTAATAACCCTAGTAAAGCTTCCATTTCCAAAGCTACCAAACGGAGACCTACCAGATGGTGCGGAAGCTACAGTGGACATTCCATTTGAGAAAATGCCACAGTTGAAAAAGGCCTACGATCTCTTGCAATACCCGTTTCAAAAATTTGTGGCTGATCAATCTCCGGATTGGATAATCATGGATTTCATGTCTCACTGGATTTTTGACTTTGCTCAAGAATCGCAAATTCCAGTCATGTACTTTAGCATATTTTCTTCTACCTTGAATGTATTTCTTGGTCCCCCAAAATATCTCACTGGAGAGGGCCGAGTGAGTGTGAGGCCATCCATGGAATCTCTCATGTCACCCCCACCTTGGGTCAATTTTACTTCTTCAGTGGCACTAAGGAAGCACGATGCCAAGGCCGTTTTTGATAACTTTTTCATCTCAAATGGAACTCCAGTCTCTGATGCAGAACGCCATTCAAAGATAATACAGAATTGCCAAGCAATGTGTGTAAGGACATGCAGCGAGCTCGAAGGCCCTTACTTGGATCTGCTTAAAGAACTTCTAATAGGGACGACAGTGATCCCAACAGGCTCTCTTCCAACAGAGAAGCATGAAAGAGCAGAAGTCAACGATGAAGCATGGAAGCATATTTTCAAGTGGCTTGATGAACAGATGCCCAAATCAGTTGTGTTTGTTGGCTTCGGGAGTGAATGCAAGCTGAGCAAGGAGCAGATTCATGAGATAGCTTATGGGTTGGAGCTTTCTGAAGTGCCATTTCTATGGGCTCTAAGAAGACCTGAATGTGCTGAGGATGAAACAGAGATTTTACCAGCTGGGTTTGGTTCAAGAACAAGAGATAGAGGGTTAGTGAACATAGGTTGGGCACCTCAAGTTGAAATTCTGAGTCATGAATCAATTGGGGGCTCATTGTTTCACACTGGATGGGGTTCTGTGAACGAGAACTTGGGATTTGGACATAGGATTGTGACTCTACCAATGGTAATTGAACAGGGTTTGAATGCAAGATTACTGGTTGAGAAAGGCTTGGCGGTAGAAGTGAACAGAGCAGAAGATGGATCGTTTACTAGGGATGATATAGCCAAGGCTTTGAGAAAAGCCATGGTTTCAGAAGAAGGAGAGCCAATAAGGGTTCGTGCAAGGCAGATAGCTACTGTTTTTGGAGATGTCAAGTTTCAACAACAACATTACATTGGCCCACTGGTTGAGTTTATGAAATCGTATGATAAAACCAAGTAATTATCTTTACAAGACTACACTCATTAAAAAGAGGTGGATGATGTGTATCTGCAGCTAATTGTTTTTCCATGTATCTGTCATCGATCTCGTTTTTCTATGAGTGAAGATATCTCCTGGCAAGAAGGGAACTGCTCAAAAGAATCTAACTAATTGACGTGAGGTTATGCCTCTGTATTCCATAGACACCAAATTGTTTTGGCTATTGGTACTACAAAATGACATAAATGAAGTGTTATATTGGTAATTTTGTGAATTAATAATTTCTTGACTAGTTATGTTATTGATAAGTGATGATAAAGATAAGGACAATAATGCAGAGCAAGCAAAAGCGGGGTTAATCAATGAGTGGTTTTCTTTATAAAGACCCAGCAATATTAAAGCCCAAGTAGAGCATAGCCTTTCGGCCACTTGTTCGGTTAGGTCATAAAATTGGTTTCATGTTGTTACGCCTGTGACTATCCTGATGAGTCCTCATTTTCAATTCACCTAAACTTGACTCTATATTTAAAAAAAAAAAAAAAAATGCATCCAGCCAAAAGGGATTGGATCTAACAGAAGAGAGATTAGTCATCAAACTGTAGCTGTTCAATCAGGTTCGAATCACAAAATTATTTTTAATAAAAGTATACTTGTGTCTATAAAAATAAAATATGTTTCCACTGGGTCAAAAGTAAAAATTGAAGGCCTTTATTTTTTAATAGTCTGAGTATATTTTTAATCTTTTAAATTTTGTATAAGATATATTTTTGTCTCTTAATTTTATAAAATACTTTTAGTTCTATATTTCTAATACCATTAATATTGTTAAAGTAAAATGAAAATGTTGACATAAAGTGATGGCTATGCAGCTAACAAAGAATATTTAAGTTTTAATTTTTTTAATATAATATAGTTATAATATTAAAAAAAAATAAACCAAAAAATCGCTGCAAAAGAAATACAGGTTTTGCTATTTAGATTATTAAACTATTTTTTTAATACAATCGAGGTTTTGATATTTACTGATTCATTAAGTTTTTAGATAGTTTTCAATTTCTACATATTTTAAATTTGAGATTAATAATATTTAATTACACCGTCATCACTTTAGTTTATTAAATCAACATTTTCCTTTAGTAACATTAATGATGTTACAATTATAAGACCACAAGTATATTTTATAAAGCTAAGGGACTAAAAATAACATTAATTCTTTTGATCAATAATTAATCATTTTAAAATTTAAAGCGCAAAGGGTTTTTATCTCTCCTAATAAACACGTTTCTCGTTATTTAAACTTATATTCTCCTTTTTACAAAGTAAGACGACTAATCATCTCAACTAATAACTTATTGATTCAAATGCGTCTTATAAATTAAGCACGACTGGAAACCTAATATTTTTTTAATCCTAAAAATATAAACGAGCTGATGTGTTTATTTTGATTTTGATTTTGATTTCATTTTCTTTCTTTTTTTATAGGAAAATTACACTGTAGTCCTAAGCAACTAAAAATATGAAGAAATGGTCTCTTAAAATCACAAAATGAAAAATTGGTCTCAATGAGTTGTTAATGGAGCCCCTCAAGTTGTTAATTGACAACTTGAGAGGCTCTATTAATAACTCCTTGAGACTAATTTTTTATTTTATAATTTCAAGAGATAATTTCTTTTTTTTTTTTGGACCTCAGTATAACTTTTCCTTCTTTTATTAAGGGGCAAGTGGCAATCCCCACACTCAGATGGGAGTGCTATTTGATATGGGAGTGTTATTTGATATGCTATTAGGCCTCTTTTATTGGACTTATTTAGTTAGTGGTAAAAAATTAATTGAGATAAATCTTATTTTATAAACTTATCACATATAACATAAATCATATTAAAAAAATAATTTCTAATACTAATCAAAACAGACAGCGCATGCCTGTGGCCACCAACCAAATAAATCAATAATTCGTGGAACTAAACAGACAAGCTACAAAGTGATGAAAAAGGTGAGGGATAAACGAAGGTAGTGGCCCCATACACGGGCAGGCAAGAAATCAATCAATATATATATATGTATGTATATACAGAGTACTAGATGTGTATTAACCACATAATCAACAAGGTCATTATCATTGATTGTTTTGGTTAAATTTTTCTTTCACCGCAATAAATTCCAAACATTAAATGGGTGTTTAGTTTAATATTTCAAATTAGAAATATTTTAAAACTAATATCCCTTTTAAATTTTTTATAAGTAAGCATAGCTCCAGTGCGCACAGGATAATCATCTTATTAAATGTATTGTATAATTAGATCTAAAGATATAATCAGGGTTCTGGAACCCGGACCGGTCCAACAACCCGGTGGCTGAACCGGACCGGTTCAGTATTTTTTTTTATTTTTAAAAAATTAATTTTTTTTTTAAATTTTTTTAAAAAATTTCATATTTATAAGTCTAAAATATTCAATTTCTTATCAGTTTGGCCCCGATTTAACTCCGATTTGACTCCGATTTGACCTACTGACTCAGTACCCTGACCGGTTTAGTGACCAATCCGGTATTCAGAACCTTAAATATAAAATCTTGGCAAATCTCTCATAAAATTACTAATCAGATTAATCTTGATGGTAGGACAATGTCCGCCTTAACTGTTACATTCCCAACAGATCAAACTATGAGCTTTAGTTAAACTAGAACAACTCCTTAAAGCTCTCCGTCTGATGAGATTAGTTTGACACTTTGACTCATGGTGATTTTTTTTTTAAAATTTTATTATTGCCAAAATAATAGGCTTCTACGTGTTTCTTTCAGGTTCTTTTGTTACTTTTGAAATAATGACTGGAGACAAACAAACCCCCCTGATGAGTGACGATGTACGCGCCACGATAATAAGACGAAAAGAATAAATGATTCACAAACCCCACTAATTAAATACCACTATTACCCCTTATGACAAAAAAGTAAGAAATTTTTATGCACCAGCTTTGATGCATCATTTATTACTATCCACAGGTCAATTAATGAATACACCTTAAGTACTCAGCAAAGAGATGTGTTGTAGCTAAACACAAGAAGAAGAAGAAGAAGAAGAAGAAGATGGCGAAAGAAATTCATGTAGTGATGCTTCCATGGTCTGCATTTGGCCACATGATGCCATTCTTTCAACTTTCCATAGCCTTAGCCAAATTTGGAGTCAGAGTCTCTTTTGTGTCCACCCCAGGAAATATTGAAAGACTTCCCAAAGTGCCTTCACATTTAGCTTCTCTCATAACTCTAGTGGGCTTGCCATTACCAAAGCTCCCAAATGGAGACCTACCAGATGGTGCAGAAGCTTCAATAGACATACCATTGGAGAAAATTCCACAGTTGAAAATGGCTTATGATCTCTTGCAAGACCCGTTTCAGAAATTTGTGACTGATCAGTCTCCAGATTGGATCATCATTGAGTTCATGTCTCACTGGATTTTTGACTTTGCCCAAGAAGTGAACATCCCAGTACTGTACTTCAGTGCATACTCTGCTGCGACGACTTCCTTTATTGGTCCTCCAGAATATCTTACTGGAGAAGCCAGAGAGAAGGTCAGGCCAACAATGGAGTCTCTGATGACACCACCACCTTGGATCAATTTTCCTTCAACAGTGGCAAAAAAGAAGCACGAGGCAATTCCAATGTTCAAATTCTTCTTTGGATCAAATGGCACTCAGTACTCTGATGTTGAACGGCTTGCCGAGGTCATGAAGAATAGCCAAGCAATCTTGTTAAGGACATGCAATGAGTTTGAAGGTCCTTACTTGGATCTTCTTAAAGAGCTTCATGGGAGGCCTGTGATACCAACAGGTTTTCTCCCACCAGAGATGCCTGAAAGAACACAAATTAATGATCAGCCATGGGAAGATATCTTCAAGTGGCTAGATGACCAAAAGCCAAAATCAGTTGTGTTTGTTGGGTTTGGCAGTGAATGTAAGCTCAACAAGGAACAAGTTCACGAGATAGCTCACGGGTTAGAGCTTTCAGATCTTCCATTTATATGGGCACTGAGACAACCAGAATGGGCTAAGGATGAAACAGAGGTTTTACCTGCTGGGTTTGGTTCAAGAACAAGCGGAAGAGGCATTGTCAGCTTAGGTTGGGCACCACAAATGCAAATTCTGAGTCATGAATCAATTGGGGGTTCATTGTTTCACGCAGGATGGGGCTCTATGGTTGAGATCTTAGGATTTGGTCACAGCCTTGTGCTTCTTCCATTCGTAGCCGATCAAGGTTTGAACGCGAGACTACTGGTAGAGAAAGGGTTGGCTGTGGAGATTGAGAGAGCAGAAGATGGATCCTTTAAGAGAGAAGAAATAGCAAAGGCTTTGAAAATGGCAATGGTTTTGGAAGAAGGAGAGGCATTGAGGGCTCGTGCAAGGGAGGCTGGTGCCATTATAAGAGATATGGATCTGCAATATCAGTACTACATTGGCCAGCTTGTTCACTTTCTGAAATCATATAAAGCTAAGTAACTTGCGTGGTTGTGAGACCTTTAACATGATCATGCTACTAGCTCCAGTCTTAGGTAGTATTACTATAATAACAAGAGTGGATGTAGCTACTGTATTTTCCCCCCTTTCTACGTACTTGTCTTTGCGATCTTACTTTCTACTGTGTGTGCATCTTTTTACATGTCTGTCTAGCAAAAATTTGTGGACGAAACTATGAATAAAGTGGGCTTTATGCTTTTGATTGAGATCAATTGTGTTTCTGGCTTTCCTAAATTAATTATATATGAGAGTACGAGAGAATAATGGAGGAAAGTCCATAGATGTGATTCGAAGACTCTGTTTTTGTCGTGTATTCTTTATTTTGTGGTTCTCCTGCACACAGCAAACACACGTATTAAATAAACCTCAGGAAGCATAAAGAGAGCAAGACCCAGCAGTGTTGACTTACAAGGCGTTCGTTCCAAGCTCTTGTAGCCCTTCTCAACTATTTGTTCAGTTGGCCCAAATAGATTTTTTTTTTAATATTGTTATTTTAAGAAAGGGTTTGGGCCCACCCACCATCAAAGGCAGAGCAAAATCTCACTTTTTCTTAGATGATACCAATGTCGGGTAGGGTGAGCCTTTATTACCCTCAAGCATTTACCTAGACACCCAAGAGCTAGGATGTCTCCCCGAGCACATTGACTAACTACAGGATCGAATCGCTCTGTAACACCCTTATTTTATACCCCTTATTATTCATACAGAAGCGTCAACATTACTTAAACTTAGCATAATAATTTTTCTTTCAAGAGGTTACTGTTTATTGATTTCTTTCAATGTATTTCTCTGATTATACATGCTCATACATACATATACCATCCATGGCATGTTTATACAAATAATCATATTACACGATAATTTACACATATTAAATACATCGTGCATCCATCTTCAAATCTTTGTCATATTCTTCTCCTGAATATCTTCAAGCATTCCACCTATGTACATAACTCACCTATATGGTTGTGTGAGGAAAAGTGAGATTCGAGAGAATCTCAGTAGCAAACAATACTAATAATGCATGCAGGATGAATGCTAGTGCATGATATACTTACCTTACATAGGTTCATGTTCACATAATGACATTTCTGCATTATCAATATTTCGTGCAACATACTTATGGCCACAGTATAAATAGAAACAAAGCTTCCTTCACTCATCTTTGCTTCACATAATCCAAAAAAGCAATACTACAAATCAATATACAGCAAACACATTAAATACATACAAGTAAGTAATCTACCTACCTCTTACCCTTGAGTCCTCATCTTGGTAGATTCTTCAATTCTTCTTCTTTCTTGACATCTCATGGCCCTATGCACATAATTACATTATGTGGTTAATTCATTAGAGCCATGGAAGTAAGTCATTACTCATGACTTACCTTAACCCTTGGAGTTCAACTTTATTACCATTTACCCTTGGATATCCATTTTATTACAATTTTTTCTAAGTATTAGACATATCTCTACCCTTGGGTTTCACTCTTATTTACCATTCAAGCAATTCTTTCATTTTCGCATGGTAACCTATTCTACCAGAATTTTCACCTATCTTTAAAAAATTATAACTTAATCTTCTTTGTTTTTTTTGTTCTTAGAAACAATTTTATAAAATAATTTTTGGAAACAAGTTTTAAAAATAAAAAAATTGTTTGAATAAATTATTTTAAAAAATATGTTTTTGAAGTAACGTGACAGTGCGGTCATCGGTGATGACATGGTAGTAATCGTTACTAGTAGTGTAATGTCAATAGTGGATAAATGATGACTTTAAAAAAAATAGGAAAACAAAAACATGAAAACAACTAAAAATTGTTTTTTGTTTTTAAAACAAGTTTTTGAAAATAGTTTAACAAACATGTTTTATTATTTTTTTTTGTTCTTAAAAAAAACAGGCTTTAAAAACAAAATCAAACAACCCCAAATAACAGATGCCCGCAATGCTTTTGTCTTGAAGAAAGACCTTTCTAAGCCATTTGAAATGCTTAAGTAATTGACCCTTATAACATATCCATGTTTGGTAATGGGCAGTAGTGGAAAACTTGTGAAGGATAATTGTCAAACCTTCCTTGTTGATATGTAGGATTCTATGGACATGTATAGAGGTTGTGAGCTGGAAATCATTTGAGATGTTCCTAAAAGCCATATGACAGAAATTTGTTTGGCCCACAATATCATTGGCATATAACTGACAATAGGTGATATTCTTCCCTTAAATTAGACTTAGAGAGCTTCATATAGGACTTTGAGTATTCCTTCCTCCAGTTTTGGTTCTGGTCAAAACTTAAGGTTCTTAGGTCAAAAATTCAATTTTTGATTCTAATGCTTTCGGTACCGGTTTCTCACCGCTATCCCTGAATCCATTGGAAGCATCAAAATCACATTGCTTCCCTAAGATTCAGGCCTAGCTGAAAATAGAGCAGCCCCATAACTCCAAAATTAACTGATCAAAACTCAGAATATTATACTCAAATCAAAGCTTATACGTACTTTTATTCGATTCTATAACCGATTCTTGATTTCGGCAGCACCTCTCTTGAATAGATGGCACCAAACACCTTTGATAGAAAATCCAAAACCATAGAAGTGTTGCTCTCACTGAGAGAAATAACATTAGAGAATACTCCGGAAGCTGGAAACACCGAATTGGAGATGAAATCGACTCTAAAGCTCAAGAACTTTCACTATCCACCCTTTCTCTGTCCTCTTTCATTTTCTTAATTTTTTTACTATTTTCTGATATTTTAGGTTGTTTGGACTTTTTAATGAGTTCATAAGGGTAAAATGGTCATTTTCCACATTTACCCCAGTGTACGGCTCATACGGTGCCACATGTCTTTAAATTAAATCTCAGAGCGTCACATGTCCCTTCCAATATGCTCTCTCTCTTCCTTTTTAGGTGTCCTAGGCGTCACCTTTATCAGGGGAAGGAAGTCCTTGATAATTTCCTCTGACTCCTAGAGTCGGTGTTTCGGATAGTAGGAAATGTGTCATGACCAGAGACCTGTAGGTACTGCAAGGTGTCTTGTTGACTCAGCATCTTTAATTATGTCATGGTCACATGGCGACTTCTCATTGGTCCACCCAAAAAGTTACTTTTAAAAAAGCTACTTTATGGATGTGGGGTCATATTGCACCATGTACCCGCTGTGTGTCATGACTGTGCCATATATGCTGCTTCGAAGGATTGCCGAGTGCGTATGTCGATGTGTATCCATATGGGACCCACAAGGCCTATGTCTCTTCTTCCCTTTAAAAAATGTAGGATATATGTACCTGCCTTATAAATGCCATGTGCACACTTCTACTGATATATTTTATCTGTCTAATCGCACACACTAAGACCCCATATAATCCAGACTTGTTCCCTACCCTGAGGAGCCGAATCACACAGTTTAGGGCCCCACATGCCCACATATATATTTTTCACACTATCCAATATGGCGCCAAGCGTGCCAAGGTACCCATACACCGACATACTTTGTCCAAGTACATATGTGCTCTGAGCCTCATGTAACCTAGAGACTTGTTCTTTGTCCGAATATAATTCTTGAAAATCGTTCTATCTCCTCAATATTCTTAAGACTCTTACTAAATTTGGGCTTAATAGTCTGCCCGATATAGGCTTATCCTCAAGTTCATAAGCCCAAAATCCATGCTATTACACCTTCCACATTATGAGAGAGCCCGACCCCCTCACCAGCTAAACCCAAGGACCAGGGGTAAATTAATTAAAAGTACTAGAATATTATATTATGTTGATTGTTTTGGAAATCTCCTAGTCCAACATGAAAAAGGCAGTTGGGACATTTTTTATTTTGGGCTACTTTTTTTTTTAAAAGATCAGACTATAGGGTTTTTGTGCATTCCTAACAAAAACATACAAAAATATCTTATTAGTCAATGCCTTTTCCTTTATTTTGAAGATGGTAAGGAAAAAAATGTGATATATAGGGCTATTTTCTGTTTTCTGTTTTTTAAATTTTTTTTAAAAAATATATTTGGATAGTTGTTTTAAAAGAAAATTTGTTTTTGAAGTGATATGACAGTGGCCGCCGTCGATGATGATGTAGCAGTTGTTGTAGTTGTTTGGGACAACTTTTCTGGATTGGGCTTATTATATAAGCCCAATTCACGTAAATCAAGACAAATCTCCTCTACATATTTATCTCGTAGACCGTAAAAGCACCTCATAGACCGTAAAAGCTACTTCGTAGACCGTAAAATTTACTTCGTATTCCGTGAATCACAATTCATAAGCACTTATGGAGCTTCCATAAGCTAATCCAAATAGCCTCTAGATAAGTAGTAACATCAAAAAATAAAAAAACACCTAAATGATGTTTTGATTTTTAAAAACAACTTTCTATTTTTTCTATGGAAAAAAAAAACTTTCTGTTTTTTTTAAAAAACAACTTATCAAAAACAAATTTTTAAATAAGCTTTAAAAAAAACCAAAAACTGTTTTTAAAAATAGAAAAGCATGTGGTTTCGTTGGCCACAGCCTCATGGCTTGTACCTGTTTACTATCATTTAGAAATAATTGAGCGATTTATTATAAATTTTATATTTTATATTTATATATTATTGATGTTTAACAATATTGTAAGATTTGTTTAGCATTTACAAAAAAATTTCCAAATTTCACATTCGTGATAACTGATCCTTCTTAGGCATGACAATGAATGATTCTTTTTGTGAATCTCATGTAGATTAAAGATGAAACCAGAGGCAAGATCACAATAATGCAATTAAAAAATGACTTGTTGGTAAAAAAAAAAAAAAAAGCATTGATTTCCACTGAGGAATATTTTAGAGGAAAAATTGAACAAAGTCCCTTATTTAAAATTTTATTAATTAGAAGGATCTGATAACTTTTTATGCACACATAATATCAGTATTTTATAAATTTTACATACATAGAATATTAGTATTCTGATTCAAAATTTTCCTACCAATAAACTTTTTTATTAAAAATTTCCCCCAATTTTTTCTATTTCAAAATGTGGCCCCAATCAATCCCTAACTCTACACGGGGAATGAATTGAAGAGCGCAATGCAACATGTGTAATTGTTTGTTATATTTAATTTGATCACGTCAACATAAAATTAACCATCGTGTTGATTCTCAGAGTAAGGATGTTTGTTTGGAATAGCAGTTGAAACTTTTAATTGTGCTTTTTAATTGTGATTTACTGTATATGAGATAGTTTTTATGATTTACGAGGTGAATATGTGGATGAATTTTATCTTAATTTATATAAATATGATTTATGCATAAATATAAGCCCAACCAAATATCTTGTCTTCTTCACAGTGATAAACACTCAGAGTTATTCACGGTTGCAGACTATTTAGATTTAATGTGAATGATTTAGATTAAATTTTTTATTTTTTATTTTTGTAAAAAAATTATTTTAATTAATATAAAAATAATCTCTTAATCGTTATTTTATCATAAAAATGATTTTTTGATTTGAAAATCATTAATTGAAAATTTTAAACCTTAACCATTAAAATTTTATTTAAAAAATCTAACTACAATAAATCACTCTAGATGTTTATAATTATGATGAATACTGAAACTTGTTCGATAATTCTCCAGCCTACCAAAATCACCTAATAGATGTTGCAGCCATAGTCATAAATATTCCTTATGCACATCGCAGAGTATAGAGTCATCTTCATAAATATTTAGCTAACAAACATTTTTTTTAGGGGAAAAAAAAATCAGTGTGTCTTCTAAACAAAAACAATTCTTATTTGCCCCCTCGTCTTCATAGTGGAACCCACTTCATCGTGCCTTGACTGGTGCTATTATTTGGTTGGAAAAAATTATCATTATGGTCACTCACCCAACACGTTGTATTATATTTCGTGGCCTGAAAAAACCCAACATTTTGTATTCAAAATCTGTGTGTATAATTGTATATGTCCACGCCGATATAAAAATTATAACAATTTATGTTTCCCATTCCCGCACACAATTGCTCTTTTCTTTAAATTTCATGTAATATACTGAATGCTTATATACCAATTTTTAAGTTGGATATGAATATTTAAGCACCTAAGCTTTAAAAAAAAATATTTGAGCTACCTTCATTTTTTATTTTGTCCAAAAAACTATTCAAATGCATATTAATATTATGAAATATTAAATATGTGTACCAACAAATGACACTCATAAGAATAAACTATGATGTGATATATTCAATTAACATTTCTTATTTTTAGTTATTTTAATATTAAATTTGAAATTGAAAATCCTCCCGTATAAAAATATATTTAATTTGAGATTCTCAAGAATAATTTACTTTATGAAAAAATTAGCCAGCCAAGCCCCACGAACCCTCCCCCAATTTAAGTGGATCAATTTTGCTAAAAACCATTTCTAACAAATTTAGAGTTGGGAATCAGGGCCGGCCTGGTCTTACAGGGCTGGCCTTTGATGGGCCAAGGCCTAAAAGGGCCAGACCTACAGGGTCTGAGGAAAGAAAAATTGCTATTTTTTAAAGCCCGGCCCAAAAGCATCATGGTCAGGGCCGGCCCACAGGACCAGAAGTCATTTTCACAAAATTTAACTATACGTCTACACGCATCATACAATAAAATAAATACATTTATTAATTCATAATCAAAGGTAAAAAATATTGTATACAAGTAATTCATAGTCTCATATAAAGCATAATAATGCAAAAAGCTAAACACTCTAAGCAACATGATTATAAAAACTATCATTTTCATATTCTTCGCTACTATCATCAATTTCAATGAATTTTGATTGAGCTTCACTTTAAGTAGTAGACTCTGTTTAAGGGGTAAAAATATAAAGAATTAGTAAATTATCATCATATGTAAATTTAGCAATTTTTAAGGTTTTTAGAGAGGAGTCAGCAAGAGCATGGGTATGAAGGATAGTAAAATTAAAACAAAAAATAAAGCTAAAGGGCCTAACGGACCGGCCCTATAGGGCCGAGTCAGGGCTGGCCTTTTTAGGCCCAACTTCCTTTTGAAGCTCTATTTTTCAAGCCCGACCCGTAATTTAAAAAAGTTTAAAAGAACCGGTCCGACGGGCTTGGCCCGATTTCCTGACTTTAACCAAACCCAATAAGTCATGGCCTTTCTGAGTTGGGGTAAGTACATGAAAGTGTTATTTCCATATCATCACACCTTTAATAAAAGTAATCATCATAATAAATACGAGTATGGTAAATAGGGACATATCAGAGATATAAATTAAAGAAAAATACAGTCAGGTCCCAAACAAAAGATAAAATAAAAAAAATAATCCTTTAAAATTTCAAAATGAAAACATAGCTCCATTAACAACTCCATTAGCAGAATATTAACAAGTCAATGGACTCTATTGATAAATTTTTAGTGCCATTTTTTCATTAGATTTTAAAAGACTATTTTTTTATTTTACCTCTTACTTACTTAGAAGTTAACCATAATTTTCCCTATAAATTAATCACCACTCACAACACGAACGAGTTATGGCTTGTCATGAGATTTCAATTATTTATTCAAAGATCGAAATCTTTGCAAATTTTGCTGCTTGTCTTCCCTGCACCAGGGGGATTCAATTTCATGAATGCCACGACCATTCGTGTTTCTAATACAGATTCAATTTGTCTCTCCACTGTTGTATTTTGCCTTCATTAGGTCATTTAAATATTTTTTTGTTTACAGAGTAATAATTTAACTTTCCTTTATTTTCTGTCTTAGCCGAAGTGATGGACTTTATCGTGTTACAATTAAGATTTTTGCGGGGAAATATATTAGTTTAGACATTCGATCATGTAATTTATTTTCTTGAACAAATGTTTAATGCTTTTGTTTTACTAGAAATACACGGATTAAATTATTTCTAATACATGTTAATTTTTAATTTAAAAAAATTTTACAAATTTAATGTAAGTTATTTTTTTAAAAAAATAAACTTAGAAAAATTATATTTCACATAATAAATAATGGTATTCTTTTGGTTGACATGTTGTATTGTGTTCTTATGAATCAGCTTCGTTTTTATTTAAGAGTTAAGAGATATTTCTGCTTCTGAACTATCTTGCAAGAAGCGCTGATTATAAAATATCAATATAACAATATCAACATAATTAACAAAATCTATAACAAATTCTCAAATTATACTATTTATAATTGATTATTATTGAAATAAATTATAATTAAATAATTATCAATTAGTAATTCAGAAAAACTATTTATTTAAGAGCTAGTATTTTGAAAAATCAGTGGTTTTGTATCCTTGTTTGTATGCTTGAAGGTGGTCTATTGTTTTCTGTACCAGAGACATTAAACTGATTAAAGAGCCGGATCATCCATTATTTTCTAATAAAATCGTGTCTTGCACGGTTAAAGTGTCAAAAGCATGTGACATGAAAAGAAAAAATTCCCAAAAAAAAAAGAGGTAGCTTTAAATTTAAAATACTCTTATATTACATTTTAAAAATAAAAAATAAAAGAGTACTTTTTCCAAATCTAAGTATTAAGAAAATATATAATTAATTCGCCTATCTTGAAAATTTAGTTACGTATTATTTAGTTACGTAGTATGAGAAGGTTGGAACTTACAAACTCATGTTTGAGAAAAAATTAGGAAAAGAGTTTAATGTTTAGGGGTAAAAATAAAGAAAAGACATTAGTATTATTAGGTTATGAGTCCCCAATGATTATATGTATCCTTAATCCTATCAAAGTACGTCATTTTAAATAAGTTATAACTGTTCTAGTTAGAAAAGAAATACGAGTACTATGTAATAATGTGGGTATTTGAAATAATGATTGGAGTCTTCAAAAATAGTTTTTAATTATGATTTATAGAATACGAAGTAAGTAAATGAGATGAGTGTTATCTCAACTTATATGTATGAATACTTTTAAAATTTTTAGAAACCACCCCAAATACTCTGAAAATGAACAAAAAATTTAAAAAGATTTGATACATATTTGCTTCTTTCTTCCTGGTTGGACTAGTAGTCCTGTGGATCAGGTTTAATCAAGCCCAATCTTAGTATATAACATGAGGTCCTCTTTAGACCGGGTTGATGTCAAACTTGCA
This sequence comes from Albizia julibrissin, assembly GCA_037074505.1. Taxonomy (NCBI): domain Eukaryota; kingdom Viridiplantae; phylum Streptophyta; class Magnoliopsida; order Fabales; family Fabaceae; genus Albizia; species Albizia julibrissin. The sequence goes on along the minus strand of CM073487.1, from coordinate 1,726,716 downwards.
GCCTCATTAATCGTCGGGGCTTCTTTTTTTTTTTTTTTTTTTAAGTTTGGTAATAGTTGGTTTATGATGTTTTGGATTGGCCTCTTAGTAATTAAGTTTTTTTTTTTTTAAAGAAGCTTTTGAGAAGAAGCTCAAGAATGAGTTTTTTTAAAAAAAAAACTATTTTTACCATCATCTATCTAAAAATAAATCATATTTATAATGACTTTTATTTTATATGATTTTTATAGAAGTCATATTAAAAAAAAACCACTTCTGCCACGACTAATCTAAACATACCCTGATTTGATCCTTGTGCATTACAGGAAATTGATAAGAAAAGGATGGCATTAGCATTGCAATAAAACAGGAGATATTCAAAAGTAAAACGTTGAGAGTAACGATAATAATTTTTTAAGGTCATACACCAATGATATGGAAAATTTTACTAATTTGAATATTCGTCTTTACCACCTTCTTCTCCAATGTGGAGCTTGTATTCATTGGCATACGGAGAAAATAATCAAAAGTGACTTTTTATACAGTATATCTAACTTGAAATTATAAATCTCGCACCTGAAGAGTTTAGGAGAATTGAAGCGCACGAGTCAATGAGTGATAACTCTGCAACCATAGTTCCATAAGCAAGTAAGTCTTCTCAGTTTAATATAAATTCACAAAACCATTAATGGCTAACTAATGATATGTTTGGATAGTCTGTATAAATACTTTTTAATCGTGATTTACGAAGTATGAGGTAACTTTTATGACATATTAGGTAATTTTTACGGTCTATGAAATAAATATGTGAAGGAGTTTTATCTCAATTTACATAAATCGCGCTTATATATAAACCCGATTCAAACTAAATAAGTATTAAAAAAAGTGAATAATTTCTGGTTTCACAGCCACGTTCTGATCAAATGTGGCAGAGTATTCCAAAAAATATTTCACATTCCTTTTGTGCTCTAAACATTTAAAATGATATATATACTCTCAATTCTAACAGTTCCTCTGTTTTCTGGCAAAAATTTCTCGTCACTTTTATTCTTTTCCTCATTCCAAGCCATCTTCTAACCCAAGGTCATCTCCAAGCGTCGTTACTATACCCTTTCTTATCATTCCATAATTTAAAATTCCCTTTTTTAGTTATAAAATGATTTTTTCAAGCGACATAGATTTAGAATTCTCGTTAAGCTCAAAGCCTCTAGTGTTCCCATTCTAGCCTGCTTCTTCTTCCACTTCACCTCCCATCTTCGTCTTCTTCTTCTTCTTCTTCCTCTTCCTCGATATCTTCTCTGTGATGTTTAAGTTATGATCAACTCACTTGTCGGTTTCTATTCTGGTTCTGGTACTCTTCTCCATCGTCGAACATGTTCACGATGATGAAGAACAATTTCAAAGATTCAGAACACTTTTATCTCTCATGGACCTTCTCGAAGCTCATCGCCTTCTTCTTTCTCTTAGTCTCAGTCTCTTACCTCTTCTACTCTCTTCGATTCGTTACCCATTCTTACGAATGTGAACAGCAAAACCCTTTGCCTCTGATTAACCATTTAGCGCCTTCGATCGATTACGCCATTGAAGAGATCCCAAAACCCTCTTTCGAAGAAACCAACATTTCGCACATCGTCTTCGGAATCGGAGCTTCAGCGAAGCTATGGAAACATAGGAAAGAGTACATCAAGCTCTGGTGGAGACCTAAACAAATGCGAGGCATCGTTTGGCTTGATCGGAAAGTAGAAACCGACTCTAAAGGCAAAAATATGCTTCCGCCGTTGAAGATTTCTGAAGACACAGCTAGGTTTTCGTACAAAAACCCTAAGGGGCACAAATCTGCGATTCGAATCTCGCGTATCGTTTCCGAGACTATTAGGTTAGGGAATACGAAGGGCGTGAGGTGGTTCGTAATGGGGGACGACGACACGGTGTTCGTGACGGAGAATTTGGTGAAGGTTCTTCGGAAGTACGATCACAATCAGTTCTATTATATTGGGAGTTCGTCGGAGAGTCATTTGCAGAACATATATTTCTCTTACAATATGGCTTATGGCGGCGGCGGGTTTGCAATTAGCTATCCTTTGGCGGTGGCTCTGGAGAAAATGCAGGATAGGTGTATCCAGAGGTACCCGGGATTGTACGGCTCCGATGATCGGATTCAGGCGTGTATGGCGGAGCTCGGTGTTCCTCTCACCAAAGAGAGAGGGTTTCATCAGGTTAGTAGTGAGTTCTGGAATTCTTGTTTTTTGGATTTTTTTTTTCTTTTCCGGCTTTGATTGATCTTCTTGTTTGTTTGTATTCTTTTGCCGGTCGATTCCTGAGAAAACGGAGGAAAATAAACTAAACACACGCCTAATGACTGCGATGGTTAATTAAGGGAAGTAGAAAACAATTTTGGACTAAATAGGACATTTCTAGGATTCTGGCTCATTCTTATAACATAGTATTATTATCATCGGTATCATCAATAATCAATCAAATGGGGCAACTAAAAAGCTTGTTCATTTAGAACTTGTTTGGAATAAGGTTGAAAATTTTATAAGTGTTTATGAATTGTAATTTATGGAATACGAAGTAATTTTTAAGGTCTACGAGGTAGTTTTTACGGTCTACGAGGTGTTTTTATGGTCTACGAGATAAATATGTGAAAGAGATTTATCTCGATTTATGTAAATCAGACTTATATAATAAGCCCTATTGATAAAATTGATAACAAACAAGCATTTAATGGGGATGCTATAGACATGGGTGTATATACGCCAAGGACGATACAATTTTATGGTTTTAGGAAGGCCGAACTGAGTATTAACACCAGAAAAATCCAAAAATTAGTATATGGGTGGATTATTACTAGAAACCAGGGTTAAAATCAATATGGGTTGGTTTGATGGTTTGTGACGAATATATCAATGACTGGGGTGGAGACAGACAAAGTACTATTTGTTTTTCTGTTTGTGTTTGGGGGAATCATGATTTGTTGACCTAAACCTTCCACTAATGTTCCCACTCGAAAGTGAGAGTTTGTGACTAGGGGAGGAACATTTAACAAGGATATTAATAGGATTGTTTAGTCAGCCGGGGAAAAAATTAATAATAATGGGAGTGAGATTTTGGTGCTAGATGGAAACGCGTGTGAATGATTCAAGGGAAGAGTCAAACGAAGCTTAGGAGTCAGGACTTAGTTTCAAATGTTGTCGGAAAGTGGACAGATGTTAGAAACATGTGGCGCAATCTGCGAGTCTTTAAAATATGAGCTGTCCGGTATTAATGATGGGTCCCACAGAAAAAGCCTTTGCTGTTTAGAGCCCACGATCAGCTCCGTGATTGGGATTTGGGTGGCTCACCGCCACCTCTACAGTCTTCTTCATCATCTTCCTTTTGTTCATTCTTTAGTCCATACATATCAATGTTTTTGCGTTTTGTTTATTGATTAAATCCAAAATCTACTACGTCAACGGTCAAGAGGTAAACATATTCATAACTAAAGAAATTAAATGAACTTCATCATGACTGATTTTTTTGGCCCGTGAACTTCATCATCATAAATGAATGAATATATATGAATTATGTATTATGACCTTTCATAAATCTTGCGGATTTTCTTGTCCACTTGCCTTGCATATTAAAATTGTAGATTTTTTTTTTGGAATTATTCATATTCTTTTATTATTTTCAAATTCAGCATTATATAAACATATGCCCTTATTTATGAAAAACAAAAGTATGTTATATGAGCCATCTCTTCATTTGATGGGAAAAAACCCTCCATTTTTATAGTACACATAAATTTTTTAGACAATTAGGAAAAGTCATCCATTAAAAATTAAAAAAAAAATTATTGGTGAGAAAGATCTAAATTAGTGTATTGGTACTATGTGAATATAAAATTTGTAGAGTACTATATAAAAATTTATTAGGTACTTCTCTCGTGGATAAAATTTCCAACATGACTTTTTTCTCCAATTTTTCCTGAATATTTCATTAGAAAAGTGGAAATACTTGTAGTTTGTCTAGTTTTTTTTTTCGTCGCATTTCACCTCATCAATTTGTTGGTTCCTTGTATGTTTGTTTTGTTTTTGCCGTACACCGATACACGCTCATGAATATCATGTGTCGTTTTATGCTTTGACCAGTTTGATGTGTACGGGAATCTCTTTGGGCTTCTAGCAGCCCATCCAGTTACCCCATTAGTGTCACTTCACCACTTGGACGTTGTGGAGCCCATATTTCCAAACGTGACCCGGGTCCAAGCCCTGAAGCGGCTTCAAGTGCCCATGAAGCTCGACCCGTACGGCCTCGTCCAACAATCCATTTGCTACGATAAAAGAGGAACTTGGACCATATCCGTGTCTTGGGGCTACGCGGTCCAAATACTTCGGGGCACCTTCTCGCCCCGAGAAATGGAGATGCCCGCGAGAACCTTCCTGAATTGGTATAAACGGGCCGACTACACCGCCTACGCATTCAACACCCGACCCGTTTCTCGCCATGTTTGCCAGAAACCGTTTGTTTATTATTTATCTGGCGCAGTTGCTCTGAGTAATGTGACCAAGAGTGAGTATGTAAGGACCGGGTCAAATCCAGAATGCAGGTGGAAAATGGAGGACCCTTCTCAAATCCAGAGAGTTGAGGTCTATAAGAAACCCGACCCGCATTTGTGGGACAAGGTAACTTTCATTTCCCTACAACTTCTTATGCTACTGCTACTCAACTCTGTTTACACTTTACATGGATAATGTATTTTTGCGTGAATGATAGGATAAAACTTTAAAAGAAGAATATTTGGTGTTCGATACTTCAATGTCAGTTTTTGTTTTTACATATGTAATACTACCTCCACCTCAGGTTCTCAACTGGCTGTTCTATTAAGGAAGGATAGGAGGTAGTAAATAGTTTTCTTAAATAATTCCAAGTGATATGGTCAACACTTTTTTTGTCCTTCCAAGTTTATCTGTTCATTAGGAAATGGCAAAGTTAAGCTGAAATGGAAAATGAGAATGAATGGGACTGGTCTTGATTTTGGCATGTTGTGCAGTCTCCAAGAAGGAATTGTTGCAGAGTAGTGCCCACGAAGAAGAAAGGAACGATGGTGATCGACGTGGGAGAATGCAAAGAAGATGAAGTTGTTGAACTGTAGGCAGATGCGGATATATATATGGGAAGGGAAACACCACAGCCGAAGCAAAGAAGGGGGAATATCTTTTGATTTTAAATTCATATTCATATCTCAATGATTCCCTTTTTCATTCCCTCGTTCAAATTCTTTTAAGATGGTGTTCAGCGAGAGGATGGAACGATGAAAATGAGAGTGACACACTGATGTAAATTATTCCCATGTTTTGTAATGGGTCTAGTAATTGAGTTGAGACTCATTCTTAGTCTCAATTCTAATGTCTTATTCCTTTCCACTCGTCTTTTTGGGCTCCTTATTTCTTTCCATAGCAATTAATAATTAGAACAAGTTTTATGAAAAACAGGGAACCTTTTTTCCTTACCTCAAATACAAATGGAAGTTTAATTCATGGTTCAATTGTATTTCTGGTCTTTTAATTTAATTACTACAAAATGCTAATTAAACATATTATTTCTCCAGCCATTGAATTAATAATCAATAATTGTACAAGGATTAAAATAACATTTGGTGTTTAATTTAATTTTCGTGCTTCAAATTTTTTTTTTATATCCATTCCTAATTAGCCGTTTTGCATGTTGAGATGATATCTCGAATATCCTCCCAGCTTAGGCCCTTTAGAACTAATCTCGAGTCAGGCAACATGCGTGTGTAGAGCCTTGAGTTAATTTTCCCAGTACCTAGGGTTTGTCCTTTTCTAACAAAAGTGCTTCTTCATACTCAAACACACGTTCTTCTTTGAGAGATACCGAACTGTCTATCATTCGGTACCAGTTGTTGTTGATTAGTCTTTCAAATTTTAAATAATAGGTTTTTGTTCCTTAAGAGTTAAAATTTTACCAATTTTTATTAAATTTTATAAATCAATGTTTTAAACACAATAAAATTTAAAATCCAAAATTTATGATTTAAAATTCGAAGGACTAAAAATAGTAACCCACTGTATTAAAATGAAATAGGCATGTGTTTCTTGTTTTAAAATTTATCTTTTCAATTAATAGAGTTAAATCATTGTAATGAGGTATAGTTAAAATTAGTAGAACTAAAATAAAATATGGGAACATTACAATAATGTCTCACACAGATAAAAATACGAAGAAATAGTTTTAAAGTATTGATAATAACAATATAAAGATTATTATCAACAACCTCTTAAAATCATTTGATCTATTTTCATTTACTTCAAACCTTTATGTAAAAAAATATCTCGTAGACTTCTTAATCCTTTGTCCTTCCTCGATTACCTTGATTTGATCCCTTCTTCTCATAGTTGTCTTGTGTGAGTTGTGTCCTCACAGCATGCTTGTCCAGCCCGCCTTAACGAGCGCGTGGGACCCACACGGATTGACCCCCTGAATCAGTCTTCGCCCCCTTCGCCTAACGCTGCTTCATGTAGAAAACAGGAAGTCATCTAGCTCACTTTCGATCTTCAAAAGTTCTGAATTCTCTCTCGAACCTCTCAATCATGGAATTTCTGCGGTGGAACCTCGTATCTTGTTTCCTCTTGCTTTGTTTCCCTACGCTTTCCGTGTCCTACCGCCTCTTCTCTCCCGTCGACAACTATCTCATCGACTGCGGTTCCGCGGCCGTGAGCACCATAAACAACCGTCGATTCGTCGGCGACCTCTCAGGCAACGACTCGCCTTTGTCGTTTTCTGGTCGTTGGTTTTCAATGAGAAATGAAAACCCTGTTCCGGGTTTGGCCCCGATCTACCACACGGCTAGGATTTTCAGAAGCCCTTCCAAGTATGCATTCCCGATCCGAGAGAAAGGAACCCACATGGTACGTCTTCACTTTAATTCGTTCAGTTCTCGGGGATTCGATCTGGGTGAAGCTCAATTTCACGTTTTGGTTGATGGGTTTGTCGTTTTGAGCAATTTTAGCCGAGTGAGTTTTGAAAACCCTAGGATTATGGAGTATCTAATTAGGGTCGATTCTGAGGAGCTTGTGATAATGTTTGTTCCAACTGAAAAGTCAAAATTTGCATATGTAAATGCTATTGAGGTGATCTCTGCTCCGAAAGACCTTGTGCCTGATACTGCACAATATGTGAGTTCAAAGAATGTAGTTAATTTTGATGGTTCAAGCAACCAGGCACTTGAAGTTGTCTACAGGTTGAATGTTGGCGGTCCTAAAGTCACTCCATTTAACGATTCCTTGTGGAGGACATGGATGCCTGATGATAAGTTTTTCAAGCCCAATCCTCAATCTAAAAGACTGTACTTCGGTGGTCGGATCAAGTATCAAAAAGGAGGTGCTAGCCGTGAAGTTGGACCTGACAATATGTATAATAGTGCTCGGTTGATCAAAAGTATGAATGCTTCCGTTCCTAGGATCAATATGACATGGCAATTTCCAGTCATTGGGGGTTATAAATACCTTGTTCGGTTGCACTTCTGTGACATTGCTAGTATTTCGATTGGGTTGCTGTACTTCAATGTTTATGTCAACAGGAATTTAGCTTATGAAGATTTGGATCTCTCTGGCATTACAGGTTTACTGGCTTCTCCCTTTTATGCTGATTTTGTTGTTGATGCAGACAGCTCAGGGAATTTGAGTGTCAATGTAGGACCCTCCAATAAAAGCATCCCATATGTTGTTGATGGTATCTTGAATGGAATTGAGGTTATGAAGATGAATAATTCTCACAATAGTCTTGATGGAGAGGTTTGTGCCGGTTTTGTTCTGAAGAGCTGGCCAAGGGGAGATTCAGGAATTTTCCTTACTTTGTTGGCTGCTGTGTGCATTGTATTAAGTATATCCTTAGTGATTCGTAGGAGGGTATTTGGGTCGAGGGATTCTTTCCCTTGGTCAAGGTTGCCGGTGGATATTTCAGACGAACATGTTAAGATAAGCAATCTTCCTTCATAAAGCAAATGAGTTGAGTGTAAAATATCAGCAGATCCTGGTGACTATGAGGAGGAGGAGGAGGAAGAAGAAGAAGAAAGATGAGGGACTGCTTTGCTCCTTAAGCCATTAAAGAGTGATGGAATTTGTAAGCCTGAAAAATGTAACACTGCTTTGAACCTTAATTCTCTGCTAAAACGTACTCTAATTAGGGAGGTATCATCCTGTGTCTAGAGTGCTCTTCTTGTGTATATTAAATGTCATGTTGTAGGTCTTCACTCCTGCCTCTACATGCTTTGTATCCGTGGTCTGAAGCTGTTTGCATGTATCTTGGTTGTAATGTTTGAAAATAGGCATAAAACTTTGATATTGAGTAGTATGATATAATGTTATTTGTGTGGATGCCTCCAGATTATTTTAAAATAGGCTTAGACCGAATATTGTTGAATAAACTATTGAGCAATTTTCACTTTACATGAGCATGTTTCAACCTGAAGAATAAGACAACGCATTATTTTCGTTGACTTTCTCTAATTCTGTGTTGGTTCATAGACCGTGTCTCTGGCAGCTCAGTTGGATATTATATAAAGTTGTTCATTTACCTTGCAAAATTATCTTCATTTTAGTCTCAGCGGCCTTCTGCATAATTTCATATTTCTTTGGTCCTGATTTTAAATAAAATGCTGTTTTTTTTAGTGAGAGAGGTAGGCATTTAAAGGCTTGTGGTTACAAGTGAAATCAAATTTGTGGCCTCCCACTTGGGAAAAAGCCTTGTTACTGAACTACTAGATCATTGGCAACTAAATATGATTTTATTTCATTGCCTTGTGTAGATATATTACAATCATGGGTTAAGCAAACTTAAATTGCAAGTGATAAAAGTTTCCAAGAAGATAAACGGACATGTACTATTGCTTCACCAATCTACCATTCTCCTTTTGCCATTTTAAATTTGTAATTTACCCTAAACCTTACCTATTTTGCTGCAGATCACAATCCTCTTATTTTATAACATTTTTTTTTTATAATTTACTCATCTATTCTTATTTATAAGTCACTCTTAACTTGTTTTATTGAAATTAAAAAAAATTTTGAAACTCGTTAGCTTTGTATTAAAATTTAGTAAGTTTTCAACTTTGTCTCTCTGAAATATACATTCTTTGCATGTCATTTTAATGTTGTAACATACACAAGCATTTGATAGGGCCATAGGGGTAAATGACTAAACTTATAAGAAAAAAAAGTAATGATATGCTTTATAAATAAGATGAGGAGAGTATGTATGATAAATTGATTTAAAAAGTTTAAATAGTTTGAATGAATGATTTTATTCTTGAAAAAATAATTGATTATGAAGGAAGGATTGTTATTATATTATTGCTCCATGTGGCGTCATTAACTCCTTATAATTCTCTCGTGCCATTTTTGATTTGGGACAAATCACAAAACTGAAGAGTTTGACCTCCCAAGTTATGCCAACTTAATGGCTTTAAAAAAGTTTGTCGAATTTGAAAAACTAAAAACAAAAATTATGACAAATTCATTGCAATGACGTCCCTCACCAACTGAAGTCCTCCCATACATGAACATCAATTGTGCCAATTATTTACTAGTTTTCACATTCCAAACAGTTCATGAACCAAGCATGCCTCAATCGTATAGCATTATGTTCCTAAACGAAGAAAAATCTAGAAATTTATTAACTATGTCTTAAAATATAAAGTGACATGTAATTAATTTAGCTAAATATATATATATAAAATGTTCACTAAAATGCACCTAACTACAGTATTATTCACGAACCATATATAAGTTATTAAATATGCCTTAATATGAATGATAGATAAATCATTAAATATGTCTTAAATTGATTAAATTTTCTAACTTTACTTATTTACAATTTTTTCTCTTTTCTACATTTACGAATCATTCTCACATCTCTTTCCTTTTCTTTTTTTACGAAAAGTTTAAAATATATTTTTAGTTATTTAAATTTAGACAAGGTTTTATTTTATTCTTTTAACTTTTTAAAAAAATATTTTTAGTCCTTTTAAGTTAACACTGTGAACTTCGTTGTCCAAAAATGATGAGTCAGCAAATTTAAAATATTGACATATCCAAATTTTAATTTTTTAATATAATTATTTTTATATGTTGATTCTAAAATCAATCTTTTAGAAAGACATGTCAACGTTTAAATGTGCTAAGTCAGTATTTTAAATTTGTCTGTTAGTGAAGTTAAATGTGTTAATTTAAAAGGATTAAAAAATACATTTTTTAAAGTTAAAGGACTAAAATAAAACCTCATTTAAATGTAAAAAATAAAAAATATACTTTAGCCTAACCAAAATTTTAAAAAAAATCATTAATAACCCTTTAAAGGGGCGAGCAATTTCTTTCAAAAAAGGCTTAATAGGAAAATCCATTAAGAAAAATTGAAGGCAGTGAATTTAAACCATTAATTTTACAGTAAACGGCCCAAATAAATTAAAATTGACATGAGGCGACCATGTGACAACCATAAATACCAACACTCCGCACAACATTCTCCCACGTTGAGTACTCAAACTCAACACACTTCCCAGTTCCCAACACAAATGGCCAGTAGGTTTCAATCTTCCATAAGATTTCTGTCTTTCATTCTCTTTCTGGGTTCCATCTTCATTTGGATCATGAGACCCACCCAAACTTTCTATCTCCAATGGCGTCCCCTGCTCGCATCACACATTCCTTCCGCCTATTTTGGCCCCCAAGGTTCCATCATTCTTTAGACTTAATTTCTGCAATTTTTTGACATATATGGGTTACTTTATATATACTGACATTTTTGAGTATTATTTCTCGCAGGTGCTTATCTTTTAATCTTTTGTTTTCCTCTATTATTCATAGCTGTTTTGGGCTGTGTCTATGTCCACATAGCCAAAAAACCCAACAGCATCAACATCAAAAGGTGCGCTTTTGAGGTTTCTTTATGCTCATCCTTCTCTTTTCCTTCTCATCGTTCTGATATAAGTTTTGGCTCAATCTCGGTCACAGTAAGGGAACAAAGTTTAAGAGCACTATATGGAAGCTTCCAGTTCTGATCAAAGGCCCTCTTGGAATTGTGTCCACCATAGAACTATCCTTCTTCATTATGTTGGTTGCTCTCATCGTCTGGTCTCTTTATTCTTATTTGGAATCTTGTTTCTCCCGAATCACCGAGCAATCTACAGCAGAATCCGGCCACAAAGTGTATGTCCGTTTTGTTCTTTTGTCCTCATGCTTAATCAGTATACACACTTTCCAATTCAAGTCCTTTTAAATTCTGACAGATGGCAAGAGAAGTTGGAAACAGCTGCACTGAGGCTTGGGCTCGTCAGAGAAATGTGCTTGGCGTTCCTGTTTTTTCCGGTGGCGCGTGGCTCCTCCGTGCTGCCACTGCTTGGCCTCACTTCTGAGAGCTGCATCAAATATCACATTTGGATTGGTCATATCGTTATGACTCTCTTCACCCTCCATGGTTCCTTTTACATCATCTACTGGGCAACCACACCAAATTTCTGAGGTCTATTATATTACACCTTCCCACGTCAAATTACTCCTAATTCGGTTCCTTTTTATTCCCTCTCCCGTTTCTAAATATAAGTTTTAAATCAAGCTTATCATAAAATATAAGCTTCATTTTAAAAAAGTCCAAGTATTAATTGGCAATTTTTTCAATTATATCCTTCGATTGTATTTATTGCATTTATTATTTTTCTCACTTATCCTCTTTATAAATAGGGGCATAGTTGAAAAAATAATACATATATAACTTATTTTAACTGTTTATTGATAAGGACAAATCAGTTATTTAAGGCTTATACTTAAGGATACAAAGAGCATGAGATACTTCTTATTAAGTCTTCATTTTACCTTCACCTAATTACAAAAATTACTCATTTCACTAATACACATTTAATTCAAATGTTTGACTCAATATAAAATATCTCTCTCTTCTATATAAATTAGGACATTTTTAGAAAACAAATTTTAGTTTATACATATTTATTAAACTTAACTATTTTTAACTATTTCATTGAACAACTCTGTTTGGTTATTACTAGCATTTTTTATAAAAAGGAACAGACGAGTATCAACTTCTGATTTATATTCGTGAATTAATATTGGGTCTGGTTATGGTGTGAGAGCAGATGCTGGAATGGGATAAGACTGAGGTATCAAATTCGGCGGGAGAGATATCTCTGCTTGGTGGCTTGGCGCTTTGGGCTGTGACAGTGCCTCGTATGAGAAGAAAAGCTTTTGAAGTGTTCTTTTACACTCACTATCTCTACATTGTCTTCGTCGTCTTCTTCGTCTTCCATGTGGGCATGGTTCATACCAGTATTGTTCTCCCTGGTCTCTACCTCTTCTTGCTCGATCGTTACCTCAGAATTCTCCAATCACGTAGCCATGTTCGCTTGCTTTCTGCTCGAGTCTTGCCTTGTGACTCTCTTTGAACTCAACTTCTCCAAAACCAATGGTACTTTACTAACTTGAACTTTGAGTTTTGACAAGTTTTGTTGGGAAAATTTTGATCTTCGCTTTTGAGTCGTTGTTTATTTTTGCGTTACGTCATTGGATCTAAATTTTGAAACGTTGTTTATATAGTAAAGGACATATAACACAACGATACGCAATATCAATGAAAATGAATACTAAAAATTTCCCAATTATATGAATGGAAAAGTTACAAACTACAGTAAATCCAAATTTCACCCACCACCCCGAAATAAATGTATATATGAAGGGTGTTTGTATTATTTTAATTATGACATGCACCATATTTGTTTGATACTCTCTGATTTTAGTTGAGAGGGGTATACTTTAATCTTAATTAGTTATAAATTAGTTACCTTTAAATCGAAGATGCTTTGGGTCTTTCTTTCTCTCTATACGGAAATAGAAAAAAATGATACTTCGATCTCGAATTTATAACAGAAATTTGTACTTGCTCCGGTACTTTGCCTAGTTAATTTTTATTAAGAGGAAATTAAAGAAGTTAAATAAATTATTTAATTATATATATTACATGTATCATTAGATTATATATTTGTTAAGTAAATTGATTTGAAGAAAAATTATAAATATAAATAAATAAAGAGAGATCCAATGTATAAGACTCTCATCAAGAGAGATTTATGGAGAAATAGTTGTACGTAGCCTTACCTCCAATTTATAATCTCTAGATCATATGAAAACAACCTTACCACTACGCTAAGACTCACTCTATCATAAATATAAATATTTTAAAATAATTTATCTAATTTTCTTAATTTCCCATTAAAAACCAACTGAGTCTTATATTAAACGTATCAACATGCCGTTAACTTATATATCTCACTTACTCCGTTCTAAATTTAATTGTTTGAAAGCAGATATGAGACCCTCGTGATGATGCATGGAGGCAGTGGGATCACCCCTTTCATCTCTATCATCGGCGAGCTAATATATCACAACACAACATTTAAATGCACAACCCCAAAAGTTGTACTCATTTGTGCATTCAAGAACTCTTCATCTCTCACAATGCTAGACCTCATCCTTCCCTTATCTGGTACCCCCTCTGGTATTTCCAACCTCCAGATTCAAATAGGGGCTTTCATTACACAAGACAAAGAGCCCAAACCACATAACCCTAATCACCACGCTCGAACCATATGGTTCAAGCCACATCCAAGTGATGCACCCATATCTGCTGTATTGGGTCCCAACCACTGGCTCTGGCTTGGTACCATAATTTCATCCTCTTTCATTATGTACCTTGTGATTATTGGGATTATAAACCGTTGCTACATTTACCCTATTGAGCAGAACATGAAAGAGGAATTTTCAAGCCCTCTGAAGTCGTTGTTGAACATGTTGGTCATATGTATTGGTATAGGAGTAACTTGTAGTGCGGCTTTTGTTTGGAGCAAGAAGAAGAATGAGAAAGAAGAAACGAAGATACAGAACATGGAAGGGCCATCGCCAAGTGTGTCGCCAGCTTCAATGACTTCTTGGTGCCATGCAGGTAGATAAATGGAAAGCCTTCCGTATCAGTCTCTGGTTGAAGAAACAAATGTGCACTATGGCGAGAGACCTGACCTCAAAAGTAAGTTGATCATCTTATAAGATCTGATGGGTCAACCTAATTATAAGTTTGTTTGATGGAGTGATTAAATTTGAAATTTGACAGAAGCGTTTTGTTTTGTGGATTCGTGCAGGAATGATTCTTGAACACGAGGATGAGGAGTCAAGCGTGGGAATACTGGTTTCAGGTCCAAGGAAGATGAGGCAAGAGGTTGCAGCCATTTGCTCTTCTGGTTTAGCAAAGAATTTGCACTTCGAGTCAATCAGCTTTAGTGTGTGTTTGTATTAGGTTTTGAGAAAATCTTTTACGATTTACGAGATAAATATGTGAGAAGAGTTTTATCTCGATTTACGCAAACCGTGATTTGAAACCACAGTTTGGTGGTTTTCTAAACACACTATTAGCTGGTGATTTTTTTTCACTTGTCTAGCTGGTGATAAGGTAGAAATCCGTCGCTTATTTAAAGAAAGGCCTAGGTCCATATCTTTTAGAAGGCTTGTTTGACTTATTAAATTAGACTTAGGCTCACTTAGAATTTAGTTAGGTCAAGTCAGGTTGGGCCTGTTATGCTTTTTTTTCCTAAAAAAATATTATATAATAATATATTATATATTTATACTATTAGTCTATTACATAATAATTAATATATAATTCATATCCTTTTATATAATAATTAAAAATATATTATAATTTATGTAATTTTGGCCTATTTTTTAATTGTTTAGAGGCTTGTTTAATGGTGGCATGTTTTCGGCTTGTTTAACGGCCTATGGACTATTAGCCTGTTTATAAGCTATTTTAACAATCTTCAGGTGAAGCTAGATCTTTATACAAGTTAGACTCAGGCAAGGGAGGGAGGGGGACTTGCCACAAGCCAAGATCAAACCAACCTGTTAAGAGTGAAGCCTGCCTTATCAAACCTATTTCCTCCTGAATTCTAAAACTTCGTTGATGAATAATATTTCCGTTGCTTGCGACAATGTATTTGTATATCCTGTTACCCTCAAAATATAAAAATATTTAAACTAACTAAATAAAAAAAGTTTGTTAAAATTAATTAAAAAGCAATAAACATGAAAAAAAGGTAGCATATTTTTCAAAAACTCCTCATTTTTGAAAAATGTAAGTGAGTGAGTGAATTATTGGGAAGAGATATGAGAAAAAAGTTTAAAACCAACAATGATTAATTAGTTCTAGTGGAATGATCTTTGGCCATTTAAGCAAGAAGGCTAAAATTCGAGTACGAGTGAATTGGGAAAGAAACGCTTTGTGATAGTTACCCCAATTTGAGTCCAACAATATTTAAATTTGACCCCAGTTAGATAGTTATGTGCAAAATATGAATGGTAAAAAGAGACGAGAGAGACATGTGATTAATTAGGGAAAATTGTCTATAAATACCTTATTGAAAATTTATTTGTTAAATAGAGTATGAAAGCATTTGAGGAAAAATCTTTTACATACAGGGAATATTGTTTGAATTTAAGGAAATATCTTTTACATATAGGGAAGATTGTTTGAACACAAGAGAAGATCTTTTGCACACATGGAAGATTGTTTAAACATAAGGTCTCATTTAGTAATTAATTTGTTAAATAGATATTTATGAGCAAGTTTTCCAATTAATTAAGCTAAAAATATATAAAAAATATCCTCCAAATGTAACTTATCACTATAATAATTTTTATTATAATTCCATTTTGATTGATTCTCGCGAATGATAGTTAAGTCATTAAATATTTTTTTAAATTAATAATCATTCTCACATCTTTCCCCCCCTTTTTTTGTCATTTTTATTAACTAGAATTAAATAAGGATAAAATTAAAAGACGATTATTAATAAATGTGGAGCAACTATTTCCTTTTTTTTCCGTAGAATCCAGGAACAATCTCCAGCTGATAGCTAGAAACTAATCATCCTAAGGATTAGAGATCACTGAAGTTTTTGCCTCTCCTTATAAAGGTTTTTCCATACACACAGCCTGGTTCGAATTTAGAACATCATATTTAAAGAATCAAATCATTTATCATCTGTGTCAGTCTTTTGGTGGTGGCAACGATGTCTTTCAAGATGGAGTTATGATCAGCATGAAGGTGATGTAAAAAGGAAAATCCGTTTTTTTTTCAAATCAAAATTGACATGAGGCAACCAAGACAACCATAAATACCAACACTTCCCAACTCTGAAAAAGGAGTCACACAAATGGCTCCACGAATGGCCGAGAGGTCATCACCTTCCCCATTATACACTTTTCCATTATTCAATAGGCCCTAAGGCTTCTGGCTTTTTCTCTCTTTCTGGGTTCCATCTTCATGTGGATCATTACACCCATCCTTTCTTCAAATGGCGCCCCAAGCTTGTTTCACACACTCCTTCTACCTATTTTGGCCCACAAGGTTTCATCTTTTTTTTAGACTTAATTTCTACAATCTTTTGACACACACACACATATGGGTTATTTTATATATACTGACATTTCTAAGTATTATTTTTCAGGTGCTTATCATTTAATCTTTTGTTAATTATTTTTTTCAAATGTGTTATTTAAATCTGGAACGTTGTTTCTATTGTAAAAGACATACCACAATGATACGCAATATCCATCAAAATGAATACTAAAATTTTTCCCATTATATGAATGAAAAAGCTACAAACTTCACCTACAACCACGAAATAATGTATATGAAGGGTATTTATATTATTTTAATTATGACCTCATATTTGTTTGACACTCCTTCTGATTAGTAGAGAGGTTAACTTTGCTTCTTAGTTATAAATCTTTAACTTTATTCTCTAGAAATTAGTTGGAGTTAATATTATTATAAGCCCTTGTAGTCTGAATATGACCACATAATAAGATTAATCAGCACTAATACAGAACATGCATTTTACGACCGTAGGAGGCGTCCCTTTTTCAAAAAAGGAAGTAAGAAGAAATCGCGGTGATATTTATATAATAAAGGGAGACAACTTTAAATTTTATGCATCCCTTTCTAAAAAGGGATGCCTAAAGTTGGGTATTTGGCACCAAATACCCAATGCGTCCCTTTCAGAAATGGACGCCTAAAGGAACCCTTTAGGAGTCCCTTCTTTAAAAGGAACGTCTAAAGGGACGTTTAGGCGTCCCAACTTTGAAAAAGGGACGCCTTTGCATGTCAGACACTTGTCTGACCTCTGCACCCTACCCCCTCAACCTCCCCCTCCCTCTTAGCTTCTTCAATACGACGACATGCTCCCCCTCTCTCACCTTAGCTTCTTTTTGAAACCGTGACTCCCCTCCCTCTTAGCTTCTTCCTTCAAGCTCTATAGCTCGATCCTGACTCCCAACTCCCCCTCAGCTTTTCCTTTTCACAGCCATCTCCATCACCGGTGGATAATGCTCACCTCCCCTCTGTCTCCACCGTAAAAAGGGACCTTAACGTCGCAGCTGCTCCTATCCTCCTCTCCCGTCTTCACCGTCACAGGTATGTATATGTTTCTTTTAATTTGTTGGTGTGTTTAGTTTCTTCATGTCTTTAGCTATGCTCTTATTGTTTGTATAAAATTTTACTTCTTGATATGTTTAGTCATTCATTACAATTTTTGTGAATAATTAATCTATTGATTCAAAAGGCACACATACAGTTAAAGGTTAGGCTAGGGAAACAAGTTAGAAAAATGATAAAGTTTATTTGACCGATTACAATATTTATTTACTTTGTTTATACCCTCCTGATTTAAACTATGCCATTTTTAAATATAATGTTAAAAAAATAAGTTAAAAGTTTCTTAGATTAATAAATTAAATTTTTTAAAAACCAAGGAAAAAAAGAAAAGGACTTTTTGATATTTTTTACTATTGCCCTTTTTAATTACATTAAAATTAATTTAGCAACAATGATGAGATTGCCAACAAGACAAAAGAACCAGAACACCTTCTCGACCAAATAACACTCCCCAAGTTCCACACAATATATATTGGAACTCAATTCTAATCAATACTCTGGTATGTTAATTTATAATTTTTAGGCTTAACTTGATCTAAACTCTGGGCTAAGTAGTTTTTATACAATATTATACGGTGGTAAAAGCCATATAATTCATACTGATTGAGGATCACTACATATATAAAACATCCTTTATTTTTACTTTTTCATAAATTAAATTGTTGATATTATCCTAAATTGCCTCAATTAGTTTCTTTTGTTTGAAATAAGCTAAACTGGTTTGTTATTGAAATTTTTGGATGTCTTACTTTTAAACGGAAATGCTGCCAAATTTGTTTTGGGAAAAAGTGATAAAAGGAAATCTCATTATTGACAATCGTTCTAAAGTAAGTGTTATTGGGAATGACTCAGGTGGTAATAAAATGGATCATAGTTGGATGAATGCTTTGAGAACTAGTGAAAAATATGAGAATGAGGTTGAAAAGTTTATTGAATCTGCTAGAAAGAATGCTCCAACAAAAAGTAGGAAGTATTTTTGTCCTTGTGTCAATTGTTTAAATGAGAGTCGACAGGATGTTAATGCTATAAGGGATCACCTACTTTGTGATGGAATAAATCTTCGATACATAAGGTGGTTATGGCATGGTGAGGAAGTAACTGATTGTTCGTCGTACAAGAAGGAAGGTGTGGATGTGATACATGAAGACAGAATGGAGAAAATGATTTACGATGTCGAGGTAGAATCCTTTGCCCAGTCACATGAATATGACAGCCTGCGGAGTGATACGGAGACACTATTATACCCTGAGAGTAAATACACACAGCTGACAGGAACATTGCATTTGGTCAACTTAAAGGCAGCTTGTGGGTTGACCGATAGTAGTTCCACATTATTGCTTGAATTGTTGTGTGATATGTTACTAGACGATAATGTACTTCCAAACTGTATGTATGAGGTCAAGAAAATCTTGTCTGCGATAGGTATGGAGTACAAAAAGATACACGCTTGCCTTAATGATTGCGTATTGTACATAAAGGAATATGAAAGTCTTAGTGAGTGTCCTAAGTGTAAAACATCATGATACAAAGTGAAGAAAGATGGTGGTTATAGCGAAAGGACAACTAAAAGGCAACCTAAGAAGGTGTTGTGGTATCTTCCAATAATACCGCGTTTTAAGCATTTTTTTAGTGCAACAAAAGCAAAGAAGTTGAAATGACATACTAATGAGAGAATATCTGATAGAAAATATCTTTGGCCACTGTCTAACTCTTCACAAAGGAAGAAGATAGATGAAATGTTTCCTCAATTCAATATCGAGTAGAGAAACCCTTCGGCTTAGCTTTTGTACAGATAGAATCAATCTATATGAAACTCTTGCTAGCACATATAGTTTATGACCAGTTCTCCTTGTAATATACAGCTTACCTCCCTAGTTGTGTATGAAACACAAGTATGTGATGCTTTCCATGATGATCTCTGGACCAAAACAACCAGGGAACGAGATCGATGTCTACCTGGTGCCTTTAATTGAGGATTTGAAAAAGTTGTGATAGGAAGGTGTAGGTGCATTTGATGCATATAATAAGGAGTCTTTCAAGCTGCGTGTAATAATTTTCACCATGATAAACGACTTCCCTACATACAAAAACTTGTTAGGGTATAATGTGAAGGGCCATAAAGTATATTCAATCTGTGAAGTAGAGACATACTTCTATCAACTTAAGCATAGGGAAAAAATGGTATACCTTGGTCACATGAGGTTTCTTCATCGTTTCCACTCGTATCGTAGGTTAAGAAAGCATTTTAATGGCTTACCGGAGCATGGAATAGCTCCAAAGGAATTAACCAGGGAGGAAGTTTATAATCGGGTATAACATATCAATGTCACATTCGGTAAAAATCAGAGGACTGTGGGTGAGAAGAACATATGGAAGAAGAGGTCAATTTTCTTTGATCTTCCATATTGGCGTAGTCTTGATGTAAGGCACAATATTGATGTGATGTATGTGGAGAAAAACATTTGTGATAGTCTTATCAGTATGCTTTTTCACATCCCAGGGAAGACTAAGGATGAAATGAGTGCGAGACTAGACCTGACTGATATAGGAAAAAGTGAACAGTTACATCTACAAGTAAGAGACGATGGTAGGAGGTTATACATGGAGCCAACAACGCATATACTATTAAAAGCGGAGAAAGAAGTTGGTGTGGGTGTTTGTACAAATTTAAGGTGCCACAGAGGTGTTCTTCTAATGTGAGCAGGTGTGTCTCAATGGACGATTTGAATTTAGTAGGAATTAAGTCCTATGTTTATCATGTGTTGATGCAACAATTATTACAAGTAATTGTTAGAGGTATTTTGAAAGATGAAGTGTGAACCACTGTGACAAGATTGTGTCTTTTCTTTAATGCTATCTGTAACAAAGTTATTGACACTGAAAAGTTGGATGAACTAGAAAATGAGGGTTGTATTATCTTGTCTTAACTAAAGATGCATTTTCCTCCTGCTTTTTTTTATATAATAGTGTATTTGGTAGCTCATTTGGTCATGGAGGTAAGGCTCTGCGGTCCAGTTTATATGAGGTGGATTTACCCTTTCAAGAAATACATGAAGATCTTAAAAGGGTATTTTAAAAATCCTTATCTACCTGAAGCCTCAATAGTTGAGCGATATGTAGTTGAAGAGGCTATAAACTTTTGTAAAGATTATCTATCTGGGAAGAAAGAACAATCTCGACATGAAAAGGGAAGAAACAAGGGAACACGGGGATTGAAAGTGAAGAGTGTGCGTCATGAAGAGGTGTTGCAAGCATACTTGTATATCCTGAATAATATGGAAGAATTTCAACCGTACATAGATGAACACAAAAAGAGTTTGAAGACCATGAATCTAAAGAAGAGTGACATGCAGATAACTATTAAGCAAAACAAGACATTTATACAGTGCAATAAACGTATGATGTCCTAGACACCAGGGAGATATACAAGCACTGGATGGGGGAGGTTCGTCTATGATGGAAAGATTTCAAAAACAAGCTCTCACAAAGGTATATTCGAGGGGAAAAGAAAGGCTAGGACCCATGTCAGGAATATTCGTATTTGCCTCCATAAGACTGGAGGTTGTTTGTGGCATCACGGGCAGATCCTAACTTTTTGGTAAAAAAATTTTCATGATAGTATAGAAGTTTTTATTTCAATACAATTAAATTCACATCGTTGACTCGTTTTTCATTGTTTTTCTTTCACAGGAAGTAAGTGTAGCAAATAAAGAGAGGTAAGCAGCAAATCAGTATCAACATTGCACGTCTCGTGGGGGTTATCGGAAGCTTGAGTGGAGGACGATGAAAGAAGAGTTGGAGAAAATGAAGGAAGTAGCCAAATTAGATCCAAGCGTTGTTGTGCAAGCCCGGGCTCCTCCTCTGCGTCATAAAAAATGGAAAGCAAGGAGGATTAAAGGTGACAAGTTCATAAATCCAACTATTGTTGAGGTTGCCGCAACGATTGTAAGTAGTTGAAGTATAAGTATTTAATTATGAAATTCTTTTATATTGGTAGTGTTTAATTTTAATTTACGACAAATTATATACTATAAGACAAACTCGAAGAGCAGAGAAGCCAATGTTCATTCACTCCTAGTAGACGGATGGACATATTGTCAACATTGATTGGGAAGGCTGATCACCCTAGTCGTGTTAGAAGGGAGCCAAGAGGAGTTGGTATCATGAAGTATTTTGACAGAGGCTCACAAAATTCGTCACAAGCTGAACCTAGTAGAGAGTTTGTAGCTAAGCTTCACGACTAGCTCTGAGAAGAACTCTAAGAAGAGTTATTGGCAGAGCTGCGTGGTGAAATGAAATATATGTTTGACTCGAAGATGGGAAGTGATGAGAATAAAACCCAGGAATCTCGGGTCTTCCCCAGCACCAAAGGAAGTTACAACCTGCCAGAGGAACCCCTTGGCGAGCCTTCTTATACCACGGAATCCCTTGGCCAACCTTCTCACACTTAGAAACCCTTTGGCTAGCCTTCTCACACTCCAGACTCGGGAGGACCTTGCATCCTCAATTTAGCTGCCCCACTGATGCGTGTTGTTGCTGATGCTCTCGTTCACACACAAGCTACCACCCACCATCATAATCAAATTCCATAGCATTTACGTAGGGTGGTAGTGACATGTATTTGAGAGGGGGAAGAAGGTTCAGTCATCCCTGTCCCTGAAGTAGAGGTTGCCACACTGGGTCAGACGATAATAGCTTTCATCCTTTGGCCTCAATATCTTATTGGCATGTTGGCAACCCTTCCAATGGTAGGAACTACCTTCGTATTACTTGACTTTTGTTGGCATCCTACTAATAATCGATTTTTTATGTTATGATAATAGGATGAGCAAGCTGCAGTGGGATGGCCCCTCTTGGCAAGACTCTAACAAATTTACAAAGGTATTCATCAAATCGACTTGCAGATGCCTATAGGGATTATAGGCCTACAATTGATGTATCCCTTCATGATCGACAGTAAAGATCTCAAGGAGTTTATGCATTTCGAGGAGATAGATGTAGGATGGGTGAAACTTGTCATAAAGTTAGTTTTTCTTTCCTTCAATTAATGTAGTGGCTTTTTGGTATCATACATTCAACAATTCATTTATCATTTTATTTCTATTTTAGGTCCTTCAACCACACATGGATCGATATGGGAAGACAGGGTTTATACGAATTCTTGTGTCCGGAAAATACGACAAGGAATAATAATGCTGTACAAAAAAGGGCACATTATGTGGGCTACAAAATGGGAAAGATCAAATTAGCTTGTTATATAACACCAATTGTTCAGAGGTACATACTTTAATTTTCATTTTATAGGATGTTTAAGAAATAATTGTCTTGTTATCTAACTTTATTTTAATATGTATGTTGTTGTAGTTACCATTGGAGCCTGTGTGTTGTTTGTCCTTGCGTCAATCAGATCTATTGGTTTGATTCCTTGGGTAAAAAGCCAGACAAGGAAACAAAATCCATTTTTAACATGTAAGTTATTTTGTTTTTTTTCCATTGATTCTCGACTTAAATGAATCGTTCTAATTTATGTGGTTTTACATTTTAATGGTAGAAGGACTCAGACATATAGAATCATTAGCAGGTCACGTGAGGGTATAGTTGTTAGAAGGCCGAAGTGGTTTTATCCTAAAGTATATGGTTAATTCAAGTTCTCTCATTGACAGTTGTTTTAGATATGACTTTATTGATTTTAACCAAATGCTTTTGATTTATAGTGCTCTCGACAGCCAGGAGCCACTGAATGCGGCTACTATGTTTTCCTTTATATGTATAACATCATTTAGAGCGGAATTACAAGTGATTTTGAGCAGGTAGTCAAATGATAACTTACATTTTGGATATTGCAATTGAATTACTAATTGATTCTAGCACTTGATGGATTTTATCTAACCTTATTTTCTATTACGCAGATTTTTGATAACAAAGCTGCTTACTTACATAAAGATATTAATTTGATCAGAGGCTTTTTGGCTGGGCAGATTCTACAACACATAGATCAGTAAAAATGTATATTTATATTAGCTAGTATAGTTATATTGTAGACAAATATTTCTAATAATACTTTGTGGCTGAATGATGTTACACATCTACATAGATGGTAGTAGGACTTAATTTGCTACTGCTGAATGTTTCTTACCATTTATAAGGAAATTGTGGTTTATTCTTCGACCATCTTTCTGTGGTTTTCAATATGTATGGAAGCCAAAATATAAAAAATAAAATTTAAAAAAATATACTTTAGGCGTCTCTTTTTAAGAAAGGGACTCCTAAAGTGGAATATAAAAATAAAATTTTAAAAAAATTATTTTAGACGTCCATTTTTAAGCAAAGGGGACGCCTAAAGTCTTACTTTAGGCGTCCTTCCTTAACAAAAGTAGTTTCCATTTTTTATTACGTCGCTCGGATAGACGTCCCCCCATAAATAGATGTTAAAAGACCCTCAAAACGGACGTTAAAAATGATTTCTGTAGTAGTGCAATACAATCCCATATGTTGGTTTCATATTAGATGTGTGTGTATTGATGTATTTACATGCATATTCAAAGAATAAAAGTCGATAAAAAATTATATGACGTTGTAGGCCCCAAAAGAGGTAGGGTCGCACTAAAGCAAGGGGCCATCAAACAATTCAACTTTCCCTCTCGTACTAAAATTCTCTCCTATATTTACTGCTTTGTATCTTAATCAGTCTTCCATCCATCTCATTTTCCACAGTTTTATCTTGTATTTTCCATTCCGTCCTTTACAAACAATCATACATTGTTGGTGCCCATAACTAAAAATCCTTATTTCAAAAATTTAGTTCTACAGACTCTACATTAATACTCATATAACTATTCTTATATACATTATGTTTTCCTCTATAGAATTACCCTTCAAATACATTATATACATTATCCATTTAATGTCTTTTTTTTTCAGTTTGCAAGAATGAGATACAAATGAATTATAATAAGGTACAACGTGGTACATTCCCAAGTTTATAATTCACTGTAATGAAGTCTTTTTATTTTCAACTTAAAAAGGTGGGAGGGTTGTACTTGTAAAATAATAAGTCATTTGATAATACCAACAAGAGAAGCTTAGGGGAAATGATGAGGGAACAATAATATTATTCCATCAATACGTTATGAACATGTTTAAAGAGATCAGAACTCAATTATAAAATATTGGCTTATAAAGGAATGAGGGTACCAACTTCCACAATGACTCTATATCATAGTACTTCATTCAGCTTCTTACCCGTCAAACGCTTTGTGAGTAACCCATTATGAGGTTACAATGTGGCAACAATGTCCCCGTTTTGACGATATGGAACTATACTCGGCCTCTTGTGCCGATCATAACCTTTATGGGTAGCCCTTTTTGAAATCATGTATTAATGATTAAAGGGAATATTATATATGAGGTAATGTGTCACATTTTCCACCAACCTACCCCGATGTGGTTTCATCACTTGAAAATTTATCGTGTTTCTTTGTCTTTATTTTACTTTTATTTCTTATGTGTTTCTATATTGTTCTTTTGATTAATCCCTCGGATATAAGTAATTTGATCCCTGCTCTTTGAATAAGACATTACAGTCTCAGTGATTTAATTGCTTCCGACATTGCGATTATTGATAACTACAAATATTCTGTCTTGTTCTTTGTTTTTACGATTCATGGTGTTTGAATTGGATTTGAATTATCCATCTCCACAAGAGATGTTAGAATTATAATATAAACGTAGGTGTGATAAATGGAACAAATTCCATATTGTTTGGGAGTGTAAGAATTCAAATGTATGTGTTATAACATGAGTTTGGATGAGTAAATGAGTCGAGAAGAGAAATGAGCTCTCGCAAGGCAAACATACGGTGGAAATCCAACAATTTCCTTTTCCCCTTATGTGTGGGTTAAAACACAGATTGGTCTTTTTATTGGGCTAATTTAATGAAATTTGAAGGAAAAAACAAATAAATTTGAATTAGACGAGTTTATCAGAAAATGCCACTAGGTGATTCTGAACATTGGTATTTTGTAGAATTTAAAAACTGATTTTTGATCTACTTTTTAATGCAAAAATGTTCCGGTATTAATGGCCTTGAAGTTCTTTTATTCCCAACGACTATTAACATATTATTTAAACTATTTTATGCCAATTAAAGTTTAGAAAACAGACATTTTATTGTTATTAAGAGGCTGCCAAAATTCACTTCTTATTGGGTTAATTTCATGAAATTTGAAAATAAATTTTTGAATTAGATGAGCTTAATTAGAAAATGCCACTTGTTGATTCTAGACGTTGGTATTTCATACAGCTCAAAAACTTATTTATGATTCATCTTTTAGTGCCAAAACGTTCAAGTATTGATGGCCTTAAAGTCCTTTTATTCCCAAGGACTATAAATGTATTATTTAAACTATTTTGTGTCATTTAAAGTTTAGAAACCACACTTCATTATCATTAGGAGGCTGCCCAAATACCATCTACATGGGGCCTATATAAGGTGTGGAAGGCTAAAGCATCTGTGTACACTGTTTTGGAGCTTTCGAGCACTTTTTTTTTCCTCTCTCTCTCTCTCTCTTAAATATGTTATACTTGCTGAATACTGTTATATTTCGTTCTTCTTCTCACTTTATTTTTGGAGGAATAATCTGTTTTATTTTAGGGAGTGTCACTTTTTATCTGCCGGTAGTTACGGAATAACTCATAAGGACAGTGTCTTTGGACTCAACTTGGATTATCCATTTCTTTTGCAGACTGCAGGTACTACTGCTAATAGGACCTGCATAGCATTAGAAAGAGTTGAAAGAATCATAAATGTGATAATTTAAGTGTTGACACCAACAAGAGATTATGTTAATTTGTTCTCAAATTTGATAATTGATTTCTCTACTTGGCATCTAATGAATGAATGATACTTCCTCATTTTCTAAATGTAATACGTATTTTATAATTATCCTATATTTGGATAAAAAAAATTAGGGATAAAAAAACTAAGAGGGAAAATATATTAGTTTGTTTGGAATAGCGATTAGAACCTTTAAAAGCAACTTTTCAATCGTGATTTACAGTATACAAGGTAAATATTTGAGAGGATTTTTGTTTTAATTTATGTTAAAAACACTTACAAGCTACTTATAAACTCATCCAAACATGTAACCTCAAAGTGAATCTTATATTTAGGTTTCCGAGTACCAATTTACTTTCCTTCTTTAATTGTTTTTTTGTTTGTACAAGGGCATAAGGACGATGTCCTTAGGTACAGTCTACATCCTAACTTTAATATAGGGAAAATTTCACTGCACCTAAGGCTATATTGAAATTAAAATTTGGGAGAATTGTTAAAAAAATACATTTGGAGCAAATTAATTGTCTAATACTACCACGTGTGCAAACCATCTTCCTTTGTGTGCAACAAATCTTCTGTGATGTGCAACCAATCTTCCGTGTGTGCATAAATCTTCCCTACGGGTGTGCAAATATCTTCTGTTGTGTGCAAAATGTCATACGGTTGTGTGTAAGATATCATTCGTCCTATGCAACAGATATCTCATGATAGTATTTGACAATTAATTTACCCTAGAGGTATTTTTTAGCAATTTTCCCATTAAAATTTGTGGGTGAAAAAAGAATTGTACCTTTACTTTATTAGTCAAATACGATTATTTACAAGACATATGTGAGAATTTATAAGTTAAATATTCGTATTTACAAAATAAATAAATGAAATTATAAAATCATCTTGGTCATTTATAAGATAAGGAGCATATTTATAAGAATACATAATATTTACAAGACACATGTGAGAATTTATGAGTTAAATATGCGTATTTATAATACACATATGAGAATTTATATGGTCATTTTGGTTATATATAAAATAAAGATATAAATATCATTCCAGCTAAAAAATTTAATTTCAGTTTAATCTTAAGAATCAAATAAAATTTTAAAATATTGTGCTGCTCTTTGATATTAAATGAATTAAATGAACATAGAGGGAATGTAGTAAAATTTTGGGAGAATTGCTAAAAAAACACCTTGCAATCAAATTAATTGCTCATTGTTACCATTGCACACGGTGGGTGGTATGTTGCACACGGGTGGATGATATTTTGCACATAAGGGATGGTGTTTGCACTTTCGCAGGGATGCTTTTTGCACATGTAGATGCTTATTACACATGATAGATGCTTGCTTGCACATTAATACCATTTATCAATTAATTTACTTAAAATGTATTTTTTAACCATTTTCCCTAAAATTTTCCCTTTCATTTGATTGAAAATAGAAAGTTAAAGTACTCACGTTTTCATCCAAGTCAGTTACCTCGGAAATTGGTGATGAGTAAGCTGACAATGACATTACTTACCATCTATCAATTACCAACTCCGGACCCTTTTATAAATAATGTTTTTTTTTTTGCTGTGGGTGATTTTTATAAGTAATTTTTTTTATGTATCTTAAAATTTAAATTATTTTTTTACTTTCATTAAATATATATTTTTATATGAATTATTCCTTACTCATCATTAATTATTTTTTTAATTCATTTATTACACATTTACTCTCATATTTTATACTTACACTTTCTTATATTTATTATTCATTCTCTCTCTTATGTTCTTTTCATAAATAAAGGCATATTTAGAAGAAATATGATTTTTTTTATATTTATCATTTTTAACTAATTTTAATCATCAGTTTATTTTATACAATTAAAATAAAAATTATTTATAAAAAATCGGAAGGAGGAATTGAGATTGGAAGCAACCTTATCCCCACCGCACCCATTAAACGTATTTATTATGTTAAGCCAAAACCCTATGCTAAATTTTAAAAACGATTATCTTTAAGTGTAAAATAATCAAAGATGACATCAATTATAATATTTTCATGATTTATTTTAATCTTAAATAGGCCTCAATCAGCTTTTGGCTCCCATATTTATAAATTTTATTTGAAAATAATCTTATTGATTACATAAATTAAAAGGAGTTTTCATTAATGAGAATAATGATTAAAAGAATATATTTTAGGATAATTTACACATATCTATATATATTCTTTAATACTCATAGTAACAACGTTAAATTCTAATTTATTTTAAGTAAAATCGTTAATATAAATATTAAGGGATTCAATTTGGTTCCATTAATTAATAAATATAATTTATTGATGATTATTTTTTAATATTCCTAATTTGATTCTAATTTATTTAGATTAATTTTTTACATTGTGATTCATTACAGACGTTTGAACTTGAGTGTAAAAATATTAATTTAAATTTAAAACACTTGAAAGTCTTTAGGAAATTTATTTTCTCTCTAAAAAAAATAAGTGAGCAAAATAAAAAAATAAAAATTGTCCATAAATATTTTTTAGGAAAATTAATTTCCAAATACTATATGGGAAGATCTTTTGCACTTAAAGAAAGATATTTTTTACATAAAGGAAGATTGTTTGCAAGTTCATTGAGAATATTTTTTAACACATAGAAAAATGTTTGAACACAAGAAAAGATCTTTTACCTATAGAGAAGATTGTTTATACGTGACATTTAACAATTAATTTACTCAAAAAATATTTATAGATAATTTTCCCAATAAAAAAAAGACATATGAGCTTGTTTGGAATAGCGGTTGAAAATTTCATAAGTGCTTATAAATTGTAATTCATGGAATACGAAGTAACTTTTACGGTCTACGAGGTAACTTTTAAGGTCTACGATGTGCTTTCACGATCTACGAGATAAATATATGGATGAGATTTATCTCGATTTACGTGAATCGGGCTTATATAATAAACTCGATTCAAGATCGCTCTACCAAACAAGCACATATATAAATAACCACACCTATAATCAATTTTATATTATCTAATTAAGATATAGATATGAACTTTGTCCGGACTTTATTTATTACAAATATGGTCAACCTGGGGGTGACGTTGGGACAACTACCCTTCCTTCTCGTCGTTGTTGTTGTTGTTTTTCCAACCATTATATTTTTCGTGCCCGATGAATACGGGCAGGGTGACTGCGGCCCCTTGAAAAGTCTCCAATCCCTGATATTTTTTTTTCACTTCATTAGATTTTTGGTTAAATAAGTGGTATTTTGATATCTAATAAATAAAAAAAATGATGTTTTTTTTATTTTTTTAATGGTTACTTTAAAATACAATTTTTACCTATAAGAATACCACTTATTTATTTATTTTATGTGAATCTAATAATTAAAAAAATTTAGGAAAGGGGTCATTTTTCAAGGTGCAGCAGCCACCCCGCTCTATAAATACCAACCTTCTCTTCTTCCTTATGCACCACATACACTCTCATTAAGCAGATCGAAGAAGCCATTATGGAGAAGAAGTCACTTGTTTTGTTTTCCATTCTCGTCCTTCTCTTGGCCGCTCGTAAGTCTCTCTCTCTCTATATATACATAAATATGTGTATCCCAGGTCTTTCTTCTTATTGTTGTTGTTCAATATTTTTCTTATATATATATGAATGAATGATATATACTGCAGAAGAAGTGGTGCTGAAGACGAAGGCGTTGACGGAGGCGGAGACGGAGGCGCTGACGGAGGAGCTGAAGGAGGCGGAGACGGAGGCTCTGACAGAGGCGGAGACGGAGGCGCGCCCATGCTGGAAGCGGATCCCAGGAGGATGCCGTGGGTGCCACTTAAGGTGTATCAGACGAGGAGGAACCAAGAGCCGCTGCAATCATGGCAGGTGCTTCTGCTATTTTCCCCGTTGCCCACATATCTCCGATGTGACGGAGGAGCTGAAGGAGGAGCTGACGGAGGCGTTGACAGAGGCGAAGATGGAGGAGCAGACGGAAGCGGAGACGGAGGTGGAGGCATACGAGAGGCCGATCCCATTCCTAGGACGATGCAATAACAGATGGTGCAACCATCACTGTCGCAAAATTGGAGCAAAGAGAGGCTTCTGCAGAGGCGGCAGGTGCATCTGCGTTTTTCGTAGTGGCCCAGCTATCTCTGATGTGTTAGAGGAATGATGATCGTGTCTATATATATATAGGTTCCTACGTACGTGTTGGTGTTTGATGAAATAAGCTCATCATTATCGTTACCCACCTATCTGAGTGTTAGACGAATGATGATCATGTCTATATATATATATATAGGTTCCTACGTACGTGTTGGTGTTTGATAAAATAAGCTCATCATTAGGTATCCCCATGCATGATGAGGTGTAAAAGCATGAGATGCAATTTCTAGCTTACTCGCTGGCCTTTGTACTCTCTCTCTTTGTATTTCAGTTTCTATATATTTGAAGCTTCCCTTTGTTATCACTGAAATGATGATCATGGTATAAAAAATCGGGTTGGATCGATCGGTTCAACTGATCAGACTAATGACTGGTCAGTGGTCCGGTCTGGTTCAGATATTAGCCTGTGAATCAATTTGAACAGGTAAAATCGGTGAACAGGTAAAATCGGTGGTTCAACTGGTTGAATCAGTCGCATTTTTTAATTTTTTTTGGTGAAATACATTTTTTTATTTTTTTTAACTACTATCTTGTGCTATTTTTTAAGGAAAAAATAAATTTTGAAGACTAAGATGAAGAAAAAAAGTAGATAAAGAAAAAACAAATATAAAAAAAAAGATGATGAAAAAAATTTATTTAAAATTATATAATAATTATAGGAAATGAGATATCATTGTATAAGTATAGGCATCATAACTAATACTAATAGTTTTTAAGCATCTTTTTCTAAAGATCTTAATTTTTATCTACAAAAGTTTAAAAATATATTAATATATATATTACCTCTAATAAATTATAATATTTTAATATGATCAATGTAACCACCAGTTAATATACTCCAATTGACCAATTGACCATTAAACATATGCTATGACTAGTTCATTACCCGATCTGATTTGTTGTTCCTTAATGATGATCATATCTTCTGCTACTTCATTACAAAATTTATAATAAGCTATAATTATAAAGAATATAGGAGTAATATATAGTGAACGATAGGTGGTTAATTAAGTTGGTGACTTTGTCTTAAAATAAAGGTTAATACCATATTTGGTCTCTCAAGTATCAAATCATTGGTTTATATTGAGTTTTTATAATCAATATTTAAATGAAATGAAATTTAAGGAATCAAAATCTACTATTTAAAACTTGAAGGATTAAAACCAAAATAAAGATAAATTTAAGAGATCAAATATTATATTAACCCAAAATTAAAAAAATTACAGATTTATCTATATTTAATAACATGAATTACATCACAAGTCATAGAAGTTATAATAAATAAGGTATTAAATGTTGATAGTATTAAAAAAATAATTAATGCATCCATTTTTTGACTTACAAATAACGACCACTCATCTATTTCTTCTTAAACGTGACTTGTAACAAAGAGGAAGTGCTATAATATATAATAACGCAAACGAGGGTGGTGCACAAATATATTAATTTTCTTGTTCTTGCAAAAACAAATATATTAGAGTTAAAAGGTAAATTTTACCTTGAAAGTATTCACTAGCTGAAAGTTTCTTGAAGGCTAATTTTTTTTAGAAGTGTTAAATATGGAGTAATTTTATTCTAATCGTTATCCCAATTAAATTTGACTACCATTAGTTGACCAAATATGCTAAGCTGACAATCCACATGTCATTCATGACATTTTCGTTAAGGTATAAATTTTCTCCAGAAGTTTTAACTCAGAAGTAATGCTACCTCATAAGTTTTCAAATTATAGCAATATGGCTCTGATAATTATCTAGGTTAAGTTTGATTGTTAGTTAATTTAATATGTTAAACTAGCAGTGTGAACAACATTAAAGGAGAAAAAGTTACACAAGATGCCGAGATCTCTTTAATTTTCTCTTCATTACACAAGATGTTTTTATTTCTTTGATTGTCTTTAATTCTTCATATAGGATGCATTTTTTAAAAAAGGAATCTAATTATTTTAAAATCAAACTTTGAAAAAAAAAAAGTGGATGACATATGAACTTGCCAAATAAACATATTTGGTTAACTAACGGGAAACTTAAGTTGAATACAGTAAAGGTTAAATTGCTACAATTTAAAAACTTTCAGGGTAATATTGCTTCTTAAGAAAACTTTTGGAGCAAATTTACACATAAACATAAAATAAAAAAAACATGGATGACACGTAGACTGCCAGCTCATAATATTTTGCCAACTAACGTTCAAATTTAACTAGGATAACGGTTAAGGAAAAATAATTTCTATAAAAACTTTCAAAATAAAATTAGCCTACATTGAGTACTTCCAAAAACAAAATTGACCTTTAACCCAATATATTAATATAATTTTCTGCCGGCCAAAAAAATATTAATTTTCTCGTGGCACTTTTTTCTACGCATGATGGTAAGTAATTTAATTCAATCGTTACAGTAGATAAAAATGATGGAAGAAATATCTTGATCAAATGGGGCCGTTGATGAGGACTGATTTGATCAAATAAATAATTAATAAAACATTTGAACTTTAAATTTTAATCAAAATGAAAAACATAGCACTTGTAGTACTATTTTTAAATTTGTATAATTATTATAAAAGAGAATAGATTGGATTGGTGTGTATAAAAAAATTGATTTAATTGGTAAGAATAAAACCCGTACCCCATAACTAATATAAATATTTTTTTTATAAATAATATGTAATTAATTTTGTAAAGCATTTTTTAAGCCTGTCTTGGCTTTGATAGTTTCTCAAAAGTCATCCGATCAGACGTGAAAAAACGAAAATGTATGATTATAGTGGACTGAAACAACTGAAATTAAAAATCATCTTTACAAATTAAACATTAAGACACATAAAATTTGAATGATTTAAAGTCAGGATTCAAAAAAAAAAAAAACTGTTTTTATCTAAAAATATAAAAATCCAAAGCAATAAGAAGGGGAGGCCTACCTAGCCCAAGCCCAAGTACAGGCCCAAACACAGCATGCTTTAAAAACAAGTGATAACTTAAGTAATGCCAAAGTTTGAATCTGATAAGAAGAGGTGTTTATATTTAGTGTCTGATAGTATCTCAAATAAGATTACTTCTAATAAGAGGATACCTATTCCTAACAAAAAAACTTACGTTTTAATTTCCAAGAAGATAAACGGACATGTACTATTGCTTCACCAATCTACCATTCTCCTTTTGCCATTTTAATTTTGTAATTTACCCTAAACCTTACCTACCTTGCTGCATATCACAATCCTCTTATTTTATTACATTTTTTAATGATTTACTGATATATTCTTATACCTACCTTGCTGCATATCACAATCCTCTTATTTTATTACATTTTTTAATGATTTACTGATATATTCTTATTTATAAGTCATTTTTAACTTATTTTATTGAAATTAAAAAAAAATCTTAAAACTCATGTTAGCTTTTGTATTAAAATTTAATAAGTTTTCAATTTTGTCTCAATAAAATATACATACTTTGCATGTCATTTTAATATTATAACATACACAAGCATTTAATAGGGGTAAATGACTAAACTTATAAGGAAAAAAAATAATGGCATGCTTTATAAATAAGACGATGAGAGTATGTATGATAAGTTGCATACTGTTATTTAAAAATTTTAAATAATTTGAGTGAATGATTTTACTCTTGAAAAATTGATTATGAAGGCAGGTTTGTTATTATATAATTGCTCCATGTGGCGTCATTAACTCCTTATAATTCTCTCGTGCCATTTTTGATTTGGGACAAATCACGAAACTGAAGAGTTTGACCTCGAGCATATTTGGGATAGCTTATATGACTCGGATTTATTATACAAGTCCGATTTACATAAATCGAGATAAATCTTTTCCACATATTTACCTCGTAGACCGTAAAAGCACCTCGTTGAACATAAAATCTACCTCGTAGATCGTAAAAGTTATTTCATATTCCGTGAATCATGATTTATAAGCACTTATAGAGCTTCCATAAGCTAATCCAAACAAACTCGGGTTATGCCAACTTAATGGCTTTAAAAAAGTTGGTCGAATTCGAAAAACTAAAAACAAAAATTATGACAAATTCACTGCAATGACGTCCCTCACCAACTGAAGTCCTCCCATGCATGAACATCAATTGTGCCAATTATTTACTAGTTTTGACATTCCAAACAGTTCTTGAACCAAGCATGCCTCAATCGTATAGCATTATGTTCCTAAACCAAGAAAAATTTAGAAATTTATTAACTATGTCTTAAAATATAAAGCGAAATGTAATTAATTTAGCTAAATATATAAAAAAAATGTTCACTAAAATGTACCTAACTACAGTACTATTTACGAACCATACATAAGTTATTAAATATGCCTTAATATGAATGATAGACAAATCATTAAATATATCTTAAATTGATTAAATTTTCTAGCTTTACTCTTATTACAATTTTTTTTTTAAGTTTTGAAACTCGGACCAGTATGGCCTGGAAATCGGCTAACCAGCTGGTAAACCGGGTCTGGTCCGGTATTTTTTTAAAAAAATCACTTTTTTTAATTTTTTATAATTTAATATTAATAAACTTAAAATATTTAATTTTTTACCGATTTGGCTATGGATCTGACCCACTGACCCTCGACCCAATACCCCGACTAGTTTAATGATTGGTCTGAATTTTAGAACCTTGATTTTTTC
Organism: Albizia julibrissin; assembly: GCA_037074505.1. Classification (NCBI taxonomy): domain Eukaryota; kingdom Viridiplantae; phylum Streptophyta; class Magnoliopsida; order Fabales; family Fabaceae; genus Albizia; species Albizia julibrissin. The sequence goes on along the minus strand of CM073487.1, from coordinate 1,691,536 downwards.
TCTTTTTTATGTTTAGAATCATTTTCACATCTCTTCCCCTTTCTTTTTTAATGAAAATGTTAAATTATATTTTTAGTTATTTAAATTTTGACAAGACTTCATTTTACTCCTTTAACTTTAAAAAATATATTTTTAGTTCTTTTAAAAGTTAACATTGTTAACTTTGTTGTCGAAAAATGACGAGTCAACAAATTTAAAATATTGATATGTCCAAATTTTAATTTTTTAATATAATTACTTCTATATGTTAATTCTGAAATCAATCTTCTAGAAAGACATGTCAACATTTGCATTTGAAATTTTTCTATCAATGAAGTGAAATGTGTTAATTTAAAAGGATTACAAATACACCTTTTAAAGTTAAAAAACTAAAATAAAACCTTATCTAAATGTAAAAGATAAAGAATATACTTTAGCCTAACAAAAATTAAAAAAAAAATAATTAATAACTCTTCATCGGTTGAGCAATTTCTTTCGAAACAGACTTAATAGGCAAATCCATTAAGAAAAATTGAAGGGAGTGAATTTAAACCATTAATTTTACAGTAAACGGCCCAAATAAATTAAAATTGACATGAGGCGACCATGTGACAACCATAAATACCAACACTCCACACAACATTCTCCCACGTTGAGTACTCCCACTCAACACACTTCCTAGTTCCCAACACAAATGGCCAGTAGGTTTCAATCTTCCATAAGATTTCTGTCTTTCATTCTCTTTCTGGGTTCCATCTTCATTTGGATCATGAGACCCACCCAAACTTTCTATCTCCAATGGCGTCCCCTGCTCGCATCACGCATTCCTTCCGCCTATTTTGGCCCCCAAGGTTCCATCATTCTTTAGACTTAATTTCTGCAATCTTTTGACATATATGGGTTACTTTATATATACTGACATTTCTGAGTATTATTTCTCGCAGGTGCTTATCTTTTAATCTTTTGTTTTCCTCTATTATTCATAGCTGTTTTGGGCTGTGTCTATGTCCACATAGCCAAAAAACCCAACAGCATCAACATCAAAAGGTGCGCTTTTGAGGTTTCTTTACGCTCATCCTTTTCTTTTCCTTCTCATCGTTCTGATATAAGTTTTGGCTCAATCTCGGTCACAGTAAGGGAACAAAGTTTAAGAGCACTATATGGAAGCGTCCAGTTCTGATCAAAGGCCCTCTTGGAATTGTGTCCACCATAGAACTATCCTTCTTCATTATGTTCGTTGCTCTCATCGTCTGGTCTCTTTATTCTTATTTGGAATCTGGTTTCTCCCGAATCACCGAGCAATCTGCAGCAGAATCCGGCCACAAAGTGTATGTCCGTTTTGTTCTTTTATCCTCATGCTTAATTAGTATACACACTTTCCAATTCAAGTCCTTTTAAATTCTGACAGATGGCAAGAGAAGTTGGAAACAGCTGCACTGAGGCTTGGGCTAGTCGGAGAAATGTGCTTGGCGTTTCTGTTTTTTCCGGTGGCGCGTGGCTCCTCCGTACTGCCACTGCTTGGACTCACTTCTGAGAGTTGCATCAAATATCACATTTGGATTGGTCATATCGTCATGACTCTCTTCACTCTCCATGGTTCCTTTTACATCATCTACTGGGCAACCACACGCCAAATTTCTGAGGTCTTTTATATTACACCTTCCCCTCGTCAAATTACTCCTAATTCGGTTCCTTTTTATTCCTTCTCCGTTTCTAAATATAAGTCTTGATATAAAATATAAGTTTATTTTATAGAAGTCAAAGTATTTATTGGCATTTTTTTAACTTTATTCTTTGACTGTATTTATTATATTTATTATTTCTTTCACTTATTCTTTTTATAAATAAGAATATAATTAAAAAAATACATATATATTACTCTCAACTAATTTTAACTGTTTTCTTGATAAGGAAAAATGAATTATTTAAAGCTTATATTTAGGGATGTAGAGAGTATTAGATACTTCTTGCAAAATCTCCATTTTACCCTCACCTAATTAATTCAAATGTTTGACTCTAAATAAAATATCTCTCTCCTCTATATAAATTAGGGCAATTTTGGAAAACAAATTTCATTTTATACATATTTATTACACTTAACTATTTTTAACTATTTCATTGAACAACTCAGTTTAGTTATTACTAGTATTTTTTTATAAAAAGGAACAGACGAGGATCAACTTCTGATTTATATTCGTGAATTAATATTGGGTCTGGTTATGGTGTGAGAGCAGATGCTGGAATGGGATAAGACTGAGGTATCAAATTTGGCGGGAGAGATATCTCTGCTTGGTGGCTTGGTGCTTTGGGCTGTGACAGTGCCTCGTATAAGAAGAAAAGCTTTCGAAGTGTTCTTTTACACTCACTATCTCTACGTTGTCTTCTTCGTCTTCTACATCTTCCATGTGGGCATGGTTCATACCAGTATTGTTGTCCCTGGTTTCTACCTCTTCTTGCTCGATCGTTACCTCAGAATTCTCCAATCACGTAGCCATGTTCTCTTGTTTTCTGCTCGAGTCTTGCCTTGTGACTCTCTTGAACTCAACTTCTCCAAAACCCATGGTACTTTACTAACTTGAACTTTGAGTTTTGACAAGTTTTGTTGGGAAAATTTTGATCTTTCAGTTTTGGGTCGTTGTTTACTTTTTCGTGACGTCATTGAATCTAAATTTTGGAACGTTGTTTATATATTAAAGGACATATAACACAGCGATACGCAATATCAATGAACATGAATACTAAAAATTTCCCCATTATATGAATGGAAAAGTTATTACAAACAACAATAAATCCAAATTTCACCCACCACCCCGAAATAAATGTATATATGAAGGGTGTTTGTATTGTTTTAATTATGACATGCACCATATTTGTTTGATACTCTCCCGATTTTAGTTGAGAGGGGTATACTTTAGTCTTAATTAGTTATAAATTAGTTACCTTTAAATCGAAGATGCTTTGGGTCTTTCTTTCTCTCTATACGGAAATAGAAAAAAAATGATACTTTGATCTCGAATTTATAACAGAAATTTGTACTTGCTCTGGTACTTTGCCTAGTTAATTTTTTTTGAGAGGAAATTAAAAAAGTTAAATAAATTATTTAATTATATATATTACATGTGTCATACATATATCATTAGATTATATATTTGTTAAACAAATTGATTTGAAGAAAAACTATAAATATAAATAAATAAAGAGAGGTCTAATGCATAAGACTGCCACCAAGTGAGATTGAGGGAGAGATAGATGTACGTAGCCTTACCTCTAATCTGTAATCTCTAGATCATATGAAAACAACATTACCGCTGCGCTAAGACTTACCCTCTCATAAATATAAATATTTTAAAATAATTTACCTAGTTTTCTTAATCTCCCTATAAAAGACAACTGAGTGTTGTATTAAACCCGATAAAGTATAAACATGCCGTTAACTTATACATCTCACTTGCTCCGTTCTAAATTTAATTGTTTGAAAGCAGATATGAGACCCTCGTGATGATGTGTGGAGGCAGTGGGATCACCCCTTTCATCTCTATCATCGGCGAGCTAATATATCAAAACACAACATTTAAATGCACAATCCCAAAAGTTGTACTCATTTGTGCATTCAAAAACTCTTCATCTCTCACAATGCTAGACCTCATCCTTCCCTTATCTGGTACCCCCTCTGGTATTTCCAACGTCCAGATTCAAATAGGGGCTTTCATTACACAAGACAAAGAGCCCAAACCACATAACCCTAATCACCACGCTCGAACCATATAGTTCAAGCCACATCCAAGTGATGCACCCATATCTGCTGTATTGGGTCCCAACCACTGGCTCTGGCTTGGTACCATAATTTCATCCTCTTTCATTATGTACCTTGTGATTATTGGGATTATAAACCGTTGCTACATTTACCCTATTGAGCAGAACATGAAAGAGGAATTCTCGAGCCCTCTGAAGTCGTTGTTGAACATGTTGGTGATATGTATTGGTATAGGAGTAACTTGTAGTGCGGCTTTTGTTTGGGGCAAGAAGAAGAACGAGAAAGAAGCAACGAAGATACAGAACATGGAAGGGCCATCGCCAAGTGTGTCGCCAGCTTCAATGACTTCTTGGTGCAATGCAGGTAGAGAAATGGAAAGCCTTCCGTATCAGTCTCTGGTTGAAGCAACAAATGTGCACTATGGCGAGAGACCTGACCTCAAAAGTAGGTTGATCATCTTATTAGATCTGATGGGTCAACCTAATTATAAGTTTGTTTGACGGAGTGATTAAATTTGAAATTTGACAGAAGCGTTTTGTTTTGTGGATGCGCGCAGGAATGATTCTTGAACACAAGGATGAGGAGTCAAGCGTGGGAATACTGGTTTCAGGTCCAAGGAAGATGAGGCAAGAGGTTGCAGCCATTTGCTCTTCTGGTTTAGCAAAGAATTTGCACTTCGAGTCAATCAGCTTTAGCTGGTGATTTTTTTTCACCTGTCTAGCTGGTGATAAGGTAGAAATACGTCGCTTATTTAAACAAAGGCCCAGGTCCATATCTTTTAGAAGGTTTGTTTGACTTATTAGATTAGACTTAGGCTCACTTAGAAGCATGGTTATTAAATCCGGACCGGACTGGCCGGTCCGGCCCGGAAACCAGCGATCCGGACAGGAAATCGGTCCGGTCCGGGTAGTGAACCAGTCTTCTTCTTTTTTTTTAATAAAATCATTTTTTTAATTTTTCTTTATAATTTCATATTAATAAGCTTAAAATCTTCATTTTCTCACCGGTTTGATCCCGGGTTAGCTTCGGTTTGACTCCAGTCTGACCCACTAACCCTTAACCCAGTACCCCGATCGGTTCCGGTTTAATAACCTTGCTTAGAAGTTTGTTAGGTCTGTCAAGTCAGGCTAGGCATGTTATGCTTTTTTTCCCAAAAAAATATTTATATAATAATATATTATATATTTATACTATTAGTCTATTATATAATAATTAATATATAATTCATATCCTTTTATATAATAATTAATAATATATTATAATTTATGTAATTTTGGCCTGTTTTTTAATTGTTTAGAGGCTTGTTTAAAGGTGGCATGTTTTCGGCTTGTTTAACGGCCGATGGACTATTAGCATGTTTATAAGTTATTTTAACAGTCTTCAGGTTAAGCTAGATCTTTATACAAACCAGGCTCAGGCAAGGGAGGGAGGGGGCTTGCCACAAGCAAGGCTTAAACCAACCTATTAAGAGTGAAGCCTGCCTTATCAAGCCTATTTCCATTCCTGGATTCTAAAACTCCGTTGATGAATAATATTGCCGTTGCTTGCGACAACGTATTTGTATATCATGTTGCCCTCAAAATATAAAAATATTAAAACTAACTAAATAAAAAAAGTTTGTTAAAATTAATTAAAAAGCAATAAACATGAAAAAAAGGTAGCATATTTTTCAAAAACTCCTCATTTTTGAAAAATGTAAGTGAGTGAGTGAATTATTGGGAAGAGATATGAGAAAAAATTTTAAAACCAACAATGATTAATTAGTTCTAGTGGAATGAGCTTTGGCCACTTAAGCAAGAAGGCTAAAATTCGAGTATAGGTGAATTGGGAAAGAAACCGCTTTGTGATAGTTACCCCTATTTGAGTCCAACAATATTTAAATTTGACCCTAGTTAGATAGTTATGTGCAAAATATAAATGGTAAAAAGAGACGAGAGAGACATGTGATTAATTAGAGAAAATTGTCTATAAATATCTTATTGAAAATTTATTTGTTAAATAGGGTACGAAAGTATTTGAGGAAAAATCTTTTACATACGGGGAATATTGTTTGAACTCAAGGGAATATCTTTTGCATATAGGGAAGATTGTTTGAACACAAGAGAAGATCTTTTACACACAGGAAAGATTGTTTAAACACAAGGTCTCATTTAGTAATTAATTTGTTAAATAGGTATTTATGGGCAATTTTTCCAATTAATTAAGCTAACAATATATAAAAAATATCCACCAAATGTATCTTATCACTATAATAATTTTTATTATAATTCCATTTTGATTAATTTTCACGAATGATAGTTAAGTCATTAAATATTTTTTTAAATTAATAATCATTCTCACATCTTTCCCTCTCTTTTTTGTCTTTTTTATTAACTAGAATTAAATAAGGATAAAATTAAAAGACGATTATCAATAATTGTGGAGCAACTATTTCCTTTTTTTTTGTGGTAGAATCCAGGAACAATCTCCAGTTGATAGCTAGAAACTAATCATCCTAAGGATTAGAGATTACTGAAGTTTTTGCCTCTCCTTATAAAGTTTTTTCTATGCACACAACCTAGTTCAAATTTAGAACATCATATTTAAAGAATCAAATCATCTATCATCTGTGTCAGTCTTTTGGTGGTGGCAACGATGTCTTTCAAGATGGAGTTATGATCAGTATGAAGGTGGTATAAAAAGGCAAATCCGTTTTTTTTCAAATCAAAATCGACATAAGGCGACCAAGACAACCATAAATACCAACACTTCTCAACTCTGAAGAAGGAGTCACACAAATGGCTCCACGAATGGCCGAGAGGTCATCACCTTCCCCATTATACACTTTTCCATTATTCAATAGGCCATAAGGCTTCTGTCTTTTTCGCTCTTTCTGGGTTCCATCTTCATGTGGATCATTACACCCACCCTTTCTTCTTCAAATGGCGCCCCAAGCTTGTTTCACACACTCCTTCCACCTATTTTGGCCCACAAGGTTTCATCTTTTTTTTAGACTTAATTTCTACAATCTTTTGACACACACACACACACATGGGTTATTTTATATATACTGACATTTCTGAGTATTATTTTTCAGGTGCTTATCATTTAATCTTTTGTTAATTTATTTTTTCAAATGTGTTATTTAAATCTGGAACATTGTTTCTATTGTAAAAGACATACCACAATGATACGCAATATCCATCAAAATGAATACTAAAATTTTTCCCATTATATGAATGAAAAAGCTACAAACTTCATCGACCACCACGAAAAAATGTATATGAAGGGTATTTATATTATTTTAATTATGACCTCATATTTGTTTGACACTCCTTCTGATTAGTAGAGAGGTTAACTTTGATCCTTAGTTATAAATCTTTAACTTTATTCTCTAGAAATTAGTTGGAGTTAATATTATTATAAGCCCTTGTAGTCTGAATATGACCACATAATAAGATTAATTAGCACTACTACAGAACATGCATTTTACGACCGTAGGAGACGTCCTTTTTTCAAAAAAGAAAGTAAGAAGAAAACACAGTGGCATTTTCATAATAAAGGGAGACAACTTTAAATTTTATGCGTCCCTTTCCGAAAAATGACGCTTAAAGTTGGGTATTTGGCTTCCCTTTTACAAAAGTGATGTCTAAAGGGTACCTTTATGCATCCCTTTCAGAAAGTCCTTTAGGTGTCCCTTCTCTAAAAGAGACGCCTAAAGGGACGTTTAGGCGTCCCAACTTTAAAAAAGGGACGCCTTTGCATGTCAGACACTTGTCTGACCTCTGCACCCTACCCCCTCAACCTCCCCCTCCCTCTTAGCTTCTTTAATACGGCGACATGCTCCCCCCCTCAACTTAGCTTCTTTTTGAAACCGTGACTCCCCCTCCCTCTTAGCTTCTTCCTTCAAGCTCCCCCTCCATAGCTCGATCCTGACTCCCAACTCCCCCTCAGCTTTTCCTTTTCACCGCCATCTCCATCATCGGTGGATAGTGCTCACCTCCCCTCTGTCTCCACCATAAAAAGGGACCTTAATGTCGCAGCTGCTCGCATCGTCCTCTCCCATCTTCACCGTCGCAGCTGCTCCCATCCTCCTCTCCCATCTTCACCGTCACATGTATGTATATGTTTTTTTTAATTTGTTGGTGTGTTTAGTCTCTTTTCTTTTTATTTTTTATTTCCGATAGGTGTGTTTAGTTTCTTCATGTCTTTAGCTATGCTCTTATTGTTTGTATAAAATTTTACTTCTTGATATGTTTAGTCGTTCATTACAATTTTTTGTGAATAATTAATCTATTGATGCAAAAGGCACACATACAGTTAAAGGTTAGGCTAGGGAAACAAGTTAAAAAGATGATAAAGTTTATTTGACTGATTACAATATTTATTTACTTTGTTTATGCCCTTCTGATTTAAACTATGCCATTTTTAAATATAATGTTAAAAAATAAGTTAAAAGTTTCTTAGATCAATAAATTAAATTTTTTAAAAACCAAGGAAAAAAAGAAAAAGACTTTTTGATATTTTTTACTATTGCCCTTTTTAATTACATTAAAATTAATTTAGCAACAATGATGAGATTGCCAACAAGACAAAAGAACCAGAACACCTTCTCGACCAAATAACATTCCCCAAGTTCCACACAATATATATTGGAACTCAATTCTAATCAATACTCTGTTATGTTAATTTATAATTTTTAGGCTTAACTTGATCTAAACTCTGGGCTAAGTAGTTGCTATACAATATTATATGGTGGTAAAAGCCATATAATTCATCTTTACTGATTGAGGATCACTACATATATAAAACGTCCTTTATTTTTTATTTTTTCCTAAACTAAATATTTAATATTGTCTTAAATTTCCTCACTTAGTTTCTTTTGTTTGAAATAAGCTGAATTGGTTTGTTATTGAAATTTTTGGATGTCTTACTTTTAAAGGGAAATGCTGCCGAATTTTTTTTTTTTTTGGAAAAAGTGATAAAAGTAAATCTCATTATTGACGATCATTCTAAAGTAAGTGTTATTGGGAATGGCTTAGGTGGTAATAAAATGGATCATAGTTGGATGAATGCTTTAAGAACTAGTGAAGAATATGAGAATGAGGTTGAAGAGTTTATTAAATTTAGAGTTTATTGAATTTGCTAGAAGGAATGCTCCAACAAAAAGTGGGAAGTATTTTTGTCCTTGTGTCAATTGTTTAAATGAGAGTCAACAGGATGTTAATGCTATAAGGGATCACCTACTTTGTGATGGAATAAGTCTTCAATACACAAGGTGAATATGGCATGGTGAGGAAGTAACTGATTGTTCGTCGTACAAGAAGGAAGGTGTGAATGTGATAGGTGAAGACAGAATGGAGAAAATGATTTACGATGTCGAGGTAAAATCCTTTTCCCAGTCACATGAATATGACAGCCTGCGGAGTGATGTGGAGACACCATTGTACCCTGAGAGTAAGTACACATAGCTGACAGGAACATTGTATTTGGTCAACTTAAAGGCAGCTTGTAGGTGGACCGATAGTAGTTCCACATTATTGCTTGAATTGTTGTGTGATATGTTACTAGATGATAATGTACTTCCAAACCGTATGTATGAGGTCAAGAAAATCTTTTCTATGATGGGTATGGAGTACAAAAAGATACATACTTGCCCTAATGATTGCGTATTGTACATAAAGGAATATGAAGGTCTTAGTGAGTGTCCTAAGTGTAAAACATCACGATACAAAGGGAAGAAAGATGGTGGTTGTAGCGAAAGGACAACTAAAAGGCAACCTAAGAAGGTGTTGTGGTATCTTCCAATAATACCGCGTTTTAAGCGTTTTTTTTTTGGAGTGCAACAAAAGCAAAGAAGTTGAGATGGCATACTGATAAGAGAATATCTTATGGAAAATATCTTTGGCCCCTGGCCGACTCTCCACAGTGGAAGAAGATAGATGAAATGTTTCCTCAATTCAGCAGCAAGTAGAGAAACCTTCAGCTTGGCCTTTGTATAGATGGAATCAATCCATATGGAACTCTTGCTAGCACACATAGTTCATGGCCAGTTCTCCTTGTAATATACAACTTACCTCCATAGCTGTGTATGAAACACAAGTATGTGCTACTTTCTATGATGATCTCTGGACCAAAACAACCAGGGAACGGATCGATGTCTACCTGGCGCCTTTGATTGAGGACTTGAAGAAGTTGTGGGAGGAAGGTGTAGATGCGTTTGATGTATATAAGAAAGAGTCTTTCAAGCTGCGTGCAATGATTTTCACCATGATAAACGACTTCCCTATATACGGAAACTTGTCAGGGTATAATGTGAAGGGCCATAAAGCATGTTCGATCTATGAAGTAGAGACACACTTATATCAACTTAAGCATGGGAAAAAACGGTATACCTTGGTCACAGGAGGTTTCTTTATCGCTTCCACTCGTATCGTAGGTTAAGAAAGCGTTTTAATGGCTTGCCGGAGCATGGAATAGCTCCAAAGGCATTAACTAGGGAGGAAGTTTATAGTCGGGTGGAACGTATCAATGTCATCTTCAGTAAAAATCAGAGAACTGTGGGTGAGAAGAACATATGGAAGAAGAGATCAATTTTCTTTGATCTTCCATATTGGCGTAGTCTTGATGTAAGGCACAATATTGATGTGATGCATGTGGAGAAAAATATTTTTGATAGTCTTATCAGCACGCTTTTGCACATCCCAGGGAAGACTAAGGGTGGAATGAGTGTGAGACTAGAACTTACTGATATGGGAATAAGAGAACAGTTACATCCACAAGTAAGAGATGATGGTAGGAGGGTATGCATAAAGCCAGCAACGCATATACTATCAAAAGTGGAGAAAGAAATTTGTGTGGGTGTTTGCATGAAATTAAGGTGCCACAGGGGTGTTCTTCTAATGTGAGCAGGTGTGTCTCAATGGACGATTTGAAGTTAGTAGGAATGAAGTCCCATGTTTATCATGTGTTGATGCAATAACTATTACAAGTAATTGTTAGAGGCATTATGAAAGATGAAGTGCAAACCACTGTGACAAGATTGTATTTTTTCTTTAATGCTATCTGTAACACAATTATTGACACTGAAAAGTTGGATGAATTGAAAAATGAGGGTTGTATTATCTTGTCCTAACTAGAGATGTATTTTCCTCCTGCATTTTTTTTGATATAATAGTGCATTTAGTAGTTCATTTGGTCAGGAGGTAAGGCTCTGCGGTCCAGTTTATCTGAGGTGGATGTACCCTTTCGAGTGATACATGAAGATCTTAAAAGGGTATTCTAAAAATTCTTATCGACCTGAAGCCTCAATAGTTGAGCAATATGTAGTTGAAGAGGCTATGAACTTTTGCAAAGATTATCTATCTGGGAAGAAAGAACAGTCTTGGCATGAAGAGGGAAGAAACAAGGGAACATGAGGATTGAAAGTGAAGAGTGTGTGTCATGAAGAGGTGTTGCAAGCATACTTGTATATCCTGAATAATATGTAAGAAGTTCAACCGTACATAGATGAACACAAAAAGAGTTTGAAGACCATGAATCTAAAGAAGAGTGACATGCAGATAGCTATTAAGCAAAATAAGATATTTATATAGTGCAGCAAACGTACGATGTCCCAGACACCAGGGAGATATACAAGCACTGGATGGGGGAGGTTCATCTACGATGAAAGATTTTAAAAATAAGCTCTCACAAAGGTATATTCGAGGGGAAAAGAGAGGCTTGGACCCGTGTCAGGAATATTCGTATTTGCCTCCATAAGACTGGAGGTTGTTTGTGGCATCACGGGGAGATCTTGACTTTTTGGAAAACTTTTTTTCATGATAGTATAGAAGTTTTTATTTCAATACAATTCAATTCACATCGTTGACTCATTTTTCATTGTTTTCCTTTCACAGGAAGTAAGTGCAGCAAATACAGAGAGGTAAGTAGCAAATCAGTATCAGCATTGCATGTCTCGTGGGGGTTATCGGAAGCTTGAGCGGAGGATGATGGAAGAAGAGTTGGAAAAAATGAAGGAAGCAATCAAATTAGATCCAAGTGTTGTCGTCCAAGCCCGGGCTCCTCCTCTGCGTCATAAAAAATGGAAAGTATGGAGGATTAAGGGTGGCAAGTTCATAAATCCGGCTATTGTTGAGGTTGCCGTAACGATTGTAAGTAGTTGAATCATAAGTATTTAATTATGAAATTCTTTTATATTGTAGTGTTTAATTTTAATTTACAACAAATTATATACTATAGGACGAACTCGAAGAGCAGAGAAGACAATGTTCATTCACTTCTAATGGACGGATGGATATGTTATCGATATCGATTTGGAAGGCTGATTACCCTGGTCATGTTAGAGGGGAGCCAAGAGGAGTTGGTATCATAAAGTATTTTGACAGAGGCTCATAAAATTCATCACAAGCTGAACCTAGTAGAGAGTTTATGGCTAAGCTTCGCGACCAGCTTTGAGAAGAACTCTGAGAAGAGCTATTAGCAGAGCTGCGTGGTGAAATGAAATATATGTTTGAATTGAAAATGGGAAGTGATGGGAATAAAACCCAGGAATCACCGGTCTTCCCCAGCACCAAAGGAAGTTACAACCTGCTAGAGGAACCCCTTGGCCAGCCTTCTCATACCACGGAACCCCTTGGCCAGCCTTCTCACACTCTGAAATCCTTTGGCTAGCCTTCTCACACTCCAGAGTCGGGAGGACCTTGCATCCTCTATTTGGCTTCCCTACTACTGCGTGTTGTTACCGATGCTCTCGTTCACACACAAGCTACCACCCACCATCATAATCAAATTCCACAGCATTTACGTAGGGTGGCAGTGACATGTATTTGAGAGGGGAAAAAGGTTCATCCATCCCTGTCCCTAAAGTAGAGGTTGCCACATTGGGTCAGGCGATAAGAGCTTTCATCCTTTGGCCTTAATATCTTATTGGTACTTCGGCAACCCCTCCAATGGTAGGAACTACCTTCGTATTACTTGACTTTCATTGGCATCCTATTAATAATCAATTTTTTATGTTATGATAATAGGATGAGCAAGATGCGGTGGGAAGGCCCCTCTTGGCACGACTCTAACAAATTTACAAAGGTATTCGTCAGATCAACTTGCAGATGCCTACAGGGATTATGGGCCTACAATTGATGTATCCCTTCATAATCGACAGTAAAGATCTCAAGGAGTTTATGCATTTGGAGGAGATAGATGCAGGATTATGGGTAAAACTTTCCACAAAGTTAGTTTTTATTTCCTTCAATTAATGTAGTGGATTTTTGGTATTATGCGTTCAATAATTCATTTATCATTTTATTTCTATTTTAGGTCCTTAACCACACATGCATCGATATGGGAAGACATGGTTTATACGGATTCTTGTGTCTGGAAAATACGACAAGGGATAGTAATACTGTACAAAAAAGGACACATTATATAGGCTACAAAATGGGAGAGACCAAATTAGCTTGTTATATAGCACCAATTGTTCATAGGTACATACTTTAATTTTCATTTTATAGGATGTTTAAGAAATAATTGTCTTGTTATCTAACTTTATTTTAATATGTATGTTGTTGTAGTTACCATTGGAGCCGGTGTGTTGTTTGTCCTTGCATCAATCAGGTCTATTGGTTTGATTCCTTGGGTAAAAAGCCAGACAAGGAAACAAAATACATCTTCAACACGTAAGTTATTTTGTTTTTTTTTCATTGATTCTCGACTTAAATGAATCGTTCTAATTTCTGTGGTTTTACATTTTAATGGTAGAGGGACCCAAACATGTAGAATCATTAGCAGGTCACGTGAGGGTACAGTTGTTAGAAGGCCGAAGTGATTTTATCCTAAAGTATGTGGTTAATTCAAGTTCTTTCATTGACAATTGTTTTAAATATGACTTTATTGATTTTAACCAAATGCTTTTGATTTATAGTGCCCTCAACAGCCAGGGGCCACTGAATACGGCTATTATGTTCTCCTTTATATGTATAACATCATTTAGAGCGGAATTACAAGTGATTTTGAGCAGGTAGTCAAATGATAACTTACATTTTGGATATTGCAATTGAATTACTAATTGATTCTAGCACTTGATGGATTTTATCTAAGCTTATTTCTATTACGCAGATTTTTGATAACAAAGCTGCTTACTTACATGAAGATATTAATTTGATCAGAGGCTTTTTGGCTGGGCAGATTCTACAACACATAAATCAGTAAAAGTGTATGTTTATGTTAGCTAGTATAGTTATATTGTAGACAAATATTTCTAACAACACTTTGTGGCTGAATAATGTTACACATGTACATAGATGGTAGTAGGACTTAATTAGCTATTGCTGAATGTTTCCTAACCATTTATAAGGAAATTGTGGTTTATTCTTCGACCCTCTTTCTGTGGTTTTCAATATGTATGGAAGCCAAAATATAAAAAATAAAATAAAAAAATACTTTAGGCGTCCCTTTTTAAGAAAGGGACTCTTAAAGTGGAATATAAAAATAAATTTTTTAAAAAAATACTTTAGACGTCCATTTTTAAGCAAAAGGGATGTCTAAAGTGAGACGCCTAAAGTCTCACTTTAGGCGTCATTCCTTAACGGACGTAGTTTCCATTGTTTATTACATCGCTCATATAGGCATCCCCCCATAAACAAACGTTAAAAGACCCTCAAAACGGACGTTAAAAATGATTTCTGTAGTAGTGCAATACAATCCCACATGTTGGTTTCATATTAGATGTGTGTGTATTGATGTATTTACATGCATATTCAAAGAATAAAAGTCGATAAAAAAATTATATGACTTTGTAGGCCCCAAAAGAGGTAGGGTCGTACCAAAGCAAGGGGCCATCAAACAATTCAACATTCCCTCTCGTACTAAAATTCTCTCCTATATTTACTGCTTTGTATCTTAATCAGTCTTCCATCCATCGCATTTCCCACAGTTTTATCTTGTATTTTCCATTCCGTCCTTTGCCAACAATCATACATTGTTGGTGCCCATAACTAAAAATCCTTATTTCAAAAATTTAGTTCTACAGACTCTACATTAGTACTCATATAACTATTCTTATATACATTATGTTTTCCTCTATAGAATTACCCTTCAAATACATTATATACATTATCCATTTAATGTTTTTTTTTCAATTTGCAAGAATGAGATACAAATGACTTATAATAAGGTACAACGTGGTACATCCCCAAGTTTATAATTCACTGTAATGAAGTCTTTTTATTTTCAACTTAAAAAGGTGGGAGGGTTGTACTTGTAAAATAATAAGTCATTTGATAATACCAACAAGAGAAGCTTAGGGGAAAGATGAGGGAAAAATAATATTATTCCGTCAATACGTTATGAACATGTTTAAAGAGATCAGAACTCAATTATAAAAGACTGGCTTATAAAGGAATGAGGGTACCAACTTCCGCAATGACTCTATATCATAGTACTTCATTCAGCTTCTTGCCCGTCAAACGCTTTGTGAGTAACCCATTATGAGGTTACAATGTACTCGTTTTGACAATATGGAACTTCACTCGGTCTCTTGTGCCGATCATAACCTTTATGGGTAGTCCTTTTTGAAATCATGTGTTAAGGATTAAAGGGAATATTATATATGAGGTAATGTGTCACATTTTCCTGCTTCCACCGACGCACCCCGATGTGGTTTCATCACTTGAAAATTTCTCATGTTTCTTTGTCTTTATTTTACTTTTGTTTCTTATGTGTTTCTATTATGTTCTTTTGATTAATCCCTCGGATATAAGTAATTTGATCCTTGCTCTTTGAATAAGACATTACAGTCTTAGTAATTTAATTGTTTCCGACATTGCGATTATTGATAACTACAAATATTCTGTCTTGTTCTTTGTTTTTACGATTCATGGTGTTTGAATTGGATTTGAATTATCCATCTCCACAAGAGATGTTAGAATTATAATATAAACGTGGGTGTGTTACATGGAACAAATTCCATATTGTTTGGGAGTGTAAGAATTCAAATGTATGTGTTATAGCATATGAGTTTGGATGAGTAAATGAGCCAAGAAGAGAAATGGGCTCTCACAAGGCAAACATACGGTGGAAATCCAACAATTTCCTTTTCCCCTTATGTGTGGGTTAAAACACATATTGGTCTTTTTATTGGGCTAATTTAATGAAATTTGAAGGAAAAAACAAAGAAATTTGAATTAGATGAGCTTATCAGAAAATGCCACTAGGTGATTCTGGATGTTGGTATTTTGTAGAATTCAAAAACTGATTTTTGATCTACTTTTAATGCAAAAATGTTCCGGTATTAATGGCCTTGAAGTTCTTTTATTCCCAACGACTATTAACATATTATTTAAACTATTTTATGCCAATTAAAGTTCAGAAAACGAATACTTTATTGTTATTAAGAGGCTGCCTAAATTCTCTTTTTATTGGGTTAATTTCATGAAATTTGAAAATAAATTTTTGAATTAGATGAGCTTAATTAGAAAATCCCACTTGTTGATTCTAGACGTTGGTATTTTATACAGCTCAAAAACTTATTTATGATTCATCTTTTAGTGCCAAAACGTTCAGGTATTGATGGCCTTAAAGTCCTTTTATTCCCAAGGACTATTAACGTATTATTTAAACTATTTTGTGTCATTTAAAGTTTAGAAACCACACTTCATTATCATTAAGAGGCTGCCCAAATACCATCTACATGAGGCCTATATAAGGTGTGGAAGGCTAAAGCATCTGTGTGCATTGTTTTGGAGCTTTTGAGCACTCTTTTCTTCTCTCTCTCTCTTTCTCTCTTAAATATGTTATACTTATTGAATACTATTATATTTCGTTCTTCTTCTCACTTTATTTTTTGTAGGAATGATCCTTTTTATTTTAGGGAGTGTCACTTTTTATCTGCCGGTAGTTACGGAATAGCTCATAAAGACGGTGTCTTTGGACTCAACTTGGATTATCCATTTCTTCTGCAGATTGTAGGTACTGCTGCCCATAGGATCTGCATAGCATTAGAAAGAGTTGAAAGAATCATGAATGTGATAATTTAAGTGTTGACGCCAACAAGAGATTATGTTAATTTGTTCTCAAATTTGATAATTGATTTCTCTACTTGGCATCTAATGAATGAATTATACTTCCTCATTTTCTAAATGTAATACCTATTTTATAATTATCCTATATTTGGATGAAAAAAAATTAGGGATAAAAAATACTAAGATGGAAAATATATTAGCTTGTTTGGAATAGCGATTAGAACCTTTAAAAGTAACTTTTCAATCGTGATTTATGGTATACAAGATAAATATGTGAGATGATTTTTGTTTTGATTTATGTTAAAAACACTTACAAGCTACTTATAAGCTCATCCAAACATGTAACCTCAAAGTGAATCTTATATTTAGGTTTCCGAGTACCAATTTTCTTTCCTTCTTTAATTATTTTTTGTTTGTACAAGGGCATAAGGACGACATCCCTATGTATAGTCTACATCCTAACTTTAATATAGGGAAAATTTCACTGCACCTAAGTGTCAAACCCCTTAATATTCTAATATTCGCTATATAATAAATGTGTCGTTCAGATGGCAAACAGAAATAGTGAAACTATACTGATAATAAGTACTTACTGATATTACAGAAAATCCTCATATAGGTTGAAAATGTAAACAGAGTACAAAATAAATAAATTCCACAACTAAAGATAATCAGATGTAACTCCTGGCTAGGACCGAACCTTCAATCGCCAGTAATTACGGTTTTGCCCTTAGAGCCGCTGTCCTTTGCTGGAATATTTTTAGATGTTGAAAAAGGGTGAGATTCGAATGAATCTCAGTAGTAATATACAATCAGTCATATAAAATACGATAAATAAATATGCAATGCACCATGATATGTAAAATGCTAACTCATGTTGTATGCATACTGTCCAAGGCCAAACGACTATTTGCAACCCCGGCTAAACTCGTGTCCATGGTCAAACGATATGTTTAGACCCTGGCTTATTCGCGTGTTGTGCCACAGGCACTGTCATGTTACAGAAAATGGAATACACAACATATAAATAATCATATAGTGCATGAGAGAAAGAATTACTACCTGGGTCCTTTTCTAGTCCAACTGTTTATCCAAAACTTTTTCTTCGGCTCGGGCTTTTATTAGTTCCTATAATTAAAATTAACAAGTAATTAGTTATTACTTGTATTATTACTATCTTTAATCATATTCTACTGATTATCTCAGTTTCAGTGGCTTATACACTATATAATTTTGCATAGTGTAATTTTACTATTCTTCAACAAATTGACATATTTTTCAGTTAACTTTGAAAAATCATAACTAATTCTAGAAAATTCAAAATTGACTGGGTCCAAAGCCTACATGAAGCTATTGAAATATATTTTCATGGAAAAATATAGAAATCTACCCAGATTTATCATATTACTCCCAGAATTTCCCGAAATAACCCTATTCCATATTAGTCTCCAGAAATATAGCATGACTTTGAAAATCTATATCTCCTAATATACTTGTCCAAAAATTATGTTCTACCCGTAAAATTAAAGCTATAAATTTCTACTTTAAATCTGGAAAGTTTCATAATTTTTTGTCAAGGTTTGATTTTCCAAACGTTCTACACAAACAAACTGTTTTCCAGAAACACAGTTTGAGAGCAACTTCCTTCAAAAATTCATATATCTTAGTATACTAATCCAATTAACACAAACTATATATCAAATTAAAGCTAATACTATTTACTTCAATTCTGGAAATTTTCATTGTCATTGGGAAAGATTACATAATTCAAAAATACCACGAAATCAACTACTAGAATCTGGACGTTCAGGATTGCACCTGTTTCTAAACCCATCTTTCAAAAATCATAACTTCCTCTAAAGATATCCAAATGATGCATTCTACCACTCATTTTAAAGCTTGTTATGTCTAATATCTACTTGTAAAGTTTCGTAAATAATGGATGTGATTTTGTTGGTCATAAATCCATACGAAACTGAATGACTCTGATAAACATTAGTTTTGACAGTCTAACTTCAAAAATTATTAACTTATTCGTTTTGACACCAAATTGAGCTCTTCTTGATTCTATTTCATACTACACATCCTAAAATTTCCATATAAAAAAGAACCAGATGAAAAATCTATCTGTAGCCTCTGTTTGAGCTTCTGAAAGTTTCCGATAAAACCTCTGTTTTCCGGCGACCAAAACAGAGTTGATAAAACTCACATGCAACCATGATTTTGGACTCTAATCTCAAAGATTTTGACTCTACATACTCCTAAACATGTTCCTTGAGTTTTGGGACATGATTACAGAAGAAAATGAATCAAAAATCTCATGCAAAACGGACACAAACTTGCTGGTTTTGAAACTGAACGGTCACAAAACGTTTTTGGTGACTTCTCTTGATTCCAGCAGCAAAACAACCTAGAAAGTAACCACAAATCCAATGGAAATCCAAGTTTAAAGTAGAAGAAACTTACCTAAACACGTTTATGATGTTGTGTGTGAGATTTGGAGCTTGTTCTTCCTCTCTCTCTCTCTCAGTTTTTCTGCTGCGTTTTCTGTGTTTTTGTTTTTCAGCTGATGTGAGTTCTATGAGAATATTTATCCATGTACTGAGAGGTATCAAGCTGAGGCAATAATGATGAAAGGAGGGAGTTTGTGAGCTGTACGTATGTGTGTTGTATGCTGGTCAAATGAGAAGAGAATGTGTGTGTGTTGTACCAATGAGAGAAGAGGAAGAGAATGAGTCACAATATGCTGTACGTGTGTGTGCTAATAATGCTCCAAGTGTGGTAAATGAGGAGGCTGTACATGTGTCTTCATGCATGGTGAGTATATGTGTGTTTGTCTCATGTGTTGGTAAGCTTTTATATATATATATATATATATATATATATATATATATATATATATGTATGTGTATATATATATATGTATATTTTTATCATATTTATTACACATACTAGGTCCTAATTTTTCCCTTTGTCAAATTTAAGTTTCCTTAAATTTTGTAGGTTCCATAAATTAGCTTACTATCTAATTTCCATAATTTAATCCTTGCATTAAATTTTTGGGATGTTACACTAAGGCTACATTGAAATTAAAATTTGGGAGAATTGCTAAAAAATACATTTGGAGCAAATTAATTGTTAAATGCTACCACGTGTGCAAATCATCTTCTGTCGTGTGCAACAGATCTTCCGTAATATGCAACCAATCTTCCGTGTGTGCATAAATCTTTCCTACGGGTGTGCAAACATCTTCCTTTGTGTGCAAAATGTCATACGGTTGTGTGCAAGATATCATCTGTCATGTGCAACAGATCTCCCATGATAGCATTTGACAATTAATTTACCCCAGAGGTATTTTTTAGCAATTTTCCCATTAAAATTTGTGGGTGAAAAAAGAACTGTACCTTTACTTTATTAGTCAAATATGATTATTTACAAAATACATGTGAGAATTTATAAGTTAAATATTCGTATTCACAAAATAAATAAGTGAAATTATAAAATCATCTTGGCCATTTATAAGTTAAGGAGCATATTTATGAGAATATATAATATTTACAAGACATATATAGAAATTTATGAGTTAAATATGCGTATTTATAATAGACATATGAGAATTTATAAGGTCATTTTGATCATATATAAAATAAAGATATAAATTTCTTTTCAACTAAAAAATTTAATTTCAGTTTAATCTCGTGAGGTGAAATTTTAAAATATTCTGCTGCTCTTTGATATTAAATGAATATAGAGGGAATGTAGTAAAATTTCCCTTTGATTTGATTGAATGGTAAAGGGACAAAAATACCTTTATGTTTTTCATAAAAGTATACCCAGCACCAAATGTTTTCATTGGGAGCATAAATGCCCATCAACATTTCAAAATGGAGCTAAAATGCTTATCCATCTGCCACATCATCATTTTTCTGGGGGAAAATAACTATTTTGCCCTACAATTTTGTGAAATTTTACAATTTTACCCTTCGTAATTGTGTGATACTTTTAAATTAGTAAATGACCTCCAAAAATTCTGAAATTTTTCAGAATAAAAGTAGACATGATAAGCTTTAATGTGATAGGTCAAATGGAATTTTATTTGGTCAAAATGACCATTTTACCCTTACAATTTTTCGCAATACTTGAAAATTGGCAGATTTATCACCAAACTTTAAAAATTCATATCTAATTGTATAGATATCCAATTGGGGTGGTTCTAAAGCCTATGTGACCCTTATTACGTCTAGTTTTATGGAAAAATATAAATTTTAGCCAATAAGAACCTCAAAATTCCCAGAATTTTTATTTTTGAAGTCTTCTCCAGAAAAATGTTAAATTCGCTGGGCCAAATTCAAAAATTCATTTCTCCTTGTTAAATTCACTGGCACAAGTTGAAGTTGTTGTTAATGTGATTTCCTGTTGAGTCAGTCAGATTGTGTGAAACTTTTAAATTAGTAAATGACCTCCAAAAATTCTGAAATTTTTCAGAATAAAATTAGACATGATAAGCTTTAATTTGATAGGTCAAATGGAATTTTTGGAGTTGTATACAAGGAGAAATGAATTTTTGAATTTTACCCAGCGAATTTAACATTTTTCTGGAGCAGACTTCAAAAATAAAAATTCAGGGAATTTTTAGGTTCTTATTGGCTAAAATTTATATTTTTCCATAAAACTATACGTAATAAGGGTCACATAGGCTTTGGAAACACCCCAATTGGATATCTATACAATTAGATATTAATTTTTAAAGTTTGGTGACAAATCTGCCAATTTTCAAGTATTGCGAAAATTGTAAGGGTAAAATGGTCATTTTGACCAAATAAAATTCCATTTGAGCTATCACATTAAAGCTTATCATGTCTACTTTTATTCTGAAAAATTTCAGAATATTTGGAGGTCATTTACTAATTTAAAAGTATCACACAATTACGAAGGGTAAAATTGTAAAATTTCACAAAATTGTAGGACAAAATGGTTATTTTCTCCCAGAAAAATGATGATGTGGCAGATAGATAGGCATTTTAGCTCCATTTTAAAATGTTGATGGGCATTTATGCTCCCAATAAAAATATTTAGTGCTGAGTGCACTTTTATGAAAAATATAAGAGTATTTTTACCCTTTTGCCCTTGATTGAAAATAGAAAGTTAAAGTACTCACGTTTTCATCCAAGTCAGTTAACTCGGAAATTGGTGATGAGTAAGCTGACAGTGGCATTACTTACCATCTATCAATTACCAACTCTGAATCTTTTTATAAATAATTTTTTTTTCTGTTAGTTACTTTTTATAAATAATTTTTTTTATATCTTAAAATTTAAATTATTTTTTTACTTCTATTAAATATATATTTTTTTATTAATTACCCTCACTCATCACTAATTCTTTTTATTTATTCATTTATTACACATTATTTCTCATATTTTATACTTATACTTTCTTATATTTATTACTCATTCTATCTCTTCTATGCTCTTTTCATAAATAAGGGCATATTAAGAAGAAACATGATATTTTTTATATATTTATTATTTTTAACTAATTTTAATTATCAATTTATTTTATACAATTAAAATAAAAATTATTTATAAAAACAATCGTGGGGAGTAGTTGAGATTGGAAGCAACCTTATGCCCACGGACACCATTAGCTTAAGTTTCAGAAAACATATTTATTATGTGAAGCCAAAACCCTTTATATGCTAAATTTTAAAAACGATTATCTTTAAGTGTAAAATAATTTATAAATACCTTTAATCAAATAAAAGATGACATCAATTATAGTATCTTCATGATTTATTTTAATCTTAAATAGGCCTCAATCCACTTTTAGCTCCCATATTTATAAATTTTATTTCAAAATAATCTTATTGATTATATATATTAAAAGGAGTTTTCATTAATAAGGATAATGATTAAAAGAATATATTTTAGGACAACCAACACATATCTATATATTCTTTAATACTCGTAGTAACAACGTTAAATTCTATTTTATTTTAAGTAAAATCGTTAATATAAATATTAAGGGATTCAATTTGGTTCTATTAATTAATAAATATAATTTATTGATGATTATTTTTTAATATTCCTAATTTGATTCTAATTTATTTGGATTAATTTTTTTACATTGTGATTCATTAAAGATGTTTGTAAAGACGTTTGAACTTGAGTGTAAAAACATTAATTTAAATTTAAAACACTTAAAAGTCTTTAGGAAATTTACTTTCTCTCTGAAAAAAAATAAGTGAGTAAAATAAAAAAGGAAAAATTGTCCATAAATATCTTTTGAGAAAATTAATTTCCAAATGCTATCTAGGAAGATCTTTTGCACTTAAAGAAATATATTTTGTACATAAAAGAAGATTGTTTGCAAGTTCATTGAGAATATTTTTTAACACATGGAAAAGTGTTTGAACACAAGAAAAGATCTTTTACGTATAGAGAAGATTGTTTATACGTGACATTTAACAATTAATTTACTCAAAAAAATATTTATAGATAATTTTCCTAATAAAAAAAAGACATATATAAATAACCACACCTATAATCAATTTTATATTATCTAATTAAGATATAGATATGAACTTTGTCCGGACTTTATTTATTACAAATATGGTCAACCTCGGGGTGACGTTGGGACAACTACCCTTCCTTCTCGTCGTTGTTGTTGTTGTTGTTTTTCCAACCATTATATTTTTCGTGCCCGATGAATACGGGCAGGGTGACAGCGGCCCCTTGAAAAGTCTCCAATCCCTGATATTTTTTTTTCACTTCATTAGATTTTTGGTTAAATAAGTGGTATTTTGATATCTAATAAATAAAAAAAATGATGTTTTTTTTTATTTTTTTAATGGTTACTTTAAAATACAATTTTTACCTATAAGAATACCACTTATTTATTTATTTTATGTGAATCTAATAATAATAAAAATTTAGGAAAGGGGTCATTTTTCAAGGTGCAGCAGCCACCCCGCTCTATAAATACCAACCTTCTCTTCTTCCTTATGCACCACATACACTCTCATTAAGCAGATCGAAGAAGCCATTATGGAGAAGAAGTCACTTGTTTTGTTTTCCATTCTCGTTCTTCTCTTGGCCGCTCGTAAGTCTCTCTCTCTCTATATATACATAAATATGTGTATCCCAGGTCTTTCTTCTTATTGTTGTTGTTCAATATTTTTCTTATATATATATGAATGAATGATATATACTGCAGAAGAAGTGGTGCTGAAGACGAAGGCGTTGACGGAGGCGGAGACGGAGGCGCTGACGGAGGAGCTGAAGGAGGCGGAGACGGAGGCGCTGACGGAGGCTCTGACAGAGGCGGAGACGGAGGCGCGCCCATGCTGGAAGCGGATCCCAGGAGGATGCCGTGGGTGCCACTTAAGGTGTATCAGACGAGGAGGAACCAAGAGCCGCTGCAATCATGGCAGGTGCTTCTGCTATTTTCCCCGTTGCCCACATATCTCCGATGTGACGGAGGAGCTGAAGGAGGAGCTGACGGAGGCGTTGACAGAGGCGAAGATGGAGGAGCAGACGGAAGCGGAGACGGAGGTGGAGGCATACGAGAGGCCGATCCCATTCCTAGGACGATGCAATAACAGATGGTGCAACCATCACTGTCGCAAAATTGGAGCAAAGAGAGGCTTCTGCAGAGGCGGCAGGTGCATCTGCGTTTTTCGTAGTGGCCCAGCTATCTCTGATGTGTTAGAGGAATGATGATCGTGTCTATATATATATAGGTTCCTACGTACGTGTTGGTGTTTGATGAAATAAGCTCATCATTATCGTTACCCACCTATCTGAGTGTTAGACGAATGATGATCATGTCTATATATATATATATAGGTTCCTACGTACGTGTTGGTGTTTGATAAAATAAGCTCATCATTAGGTATCCCCATGCATGATGAGGTGTAAAAGCATGAGATGCAATTTCTAGCTTACTCGCTGGCCTTTGTACTCTCTCTCTTTGTATTTCAGTTTCTATATATTTGAAGCTTCCCTTTGTTATCACTGAAATGATGATCATGGTATAAAAAATCGGGTTGGATCGATCGGTTCAACTGATCAGACTAATGACTGGTCAGTGGTCCGGTCTGGTTCAGATATTAGCCTGTGAATCAATTTGAACAGGTAAAATCGGTGAACAGGTAAAATCGGTGGTTCAACTGGTTGAATCAGTCGCATTTTTTAATTTTTTTTGGTGAAATACATTTTTTTATTTTTTTTAACTACTATCTTGTGCTATTTTTTAAGGAAAAAATAAATTTTGAAGACTAAGATGAAGAAAAAAAGTAGATAAAGAAAAAACAAATATAAAAAAAAAAGATGATGAAAAAAATTTATTTAAAATTATATAATAATTATAGGAAATGAGATATCATTGTATAAGTATAGGCATCATAACTAATACTAATAGTTTTTAAGCATCTTTTTCTAAAGATCTTAATTTTTATCTACAAAAGTTTAAAAATATATTAATATATATATTACCTCTAATAAATTATAATATTTTAATATGATCAATGTAACCACCAGTTAATATACTCCAATTGACCAATTGACCATTAAACATATGCTATGACTAGTTCATTACCCGATCTGATTTGTTGTTCCTTAATGATGATCATATCTTCTGCTACTTCATTACAAAATTTATAATAAGCTATAATTATAAAGAATATAGGAGTAATATATATATATATATATATATATATATATATATATATATATATAGTTAGTGAACGATAGGTGGTTAATTAAGTTATTGACTTTGTCTTAAAATAAAGGTTAATACCATCTTTGGTCTCTCAAGTATCAAATCATTGGTTTATATTGAGTTTTTATGATCAATATTTAAACGAAATGAAATTTAAGGAATCAAAATCTACTATTTAAAACTTGAAGGATTAAAACCAAAATAAAGGTAAATTTAAGAGATCAAATATTATATTAACCCAAAATTAAAAAAATTACAGATTTATCTATAGTTAATAACATGAATTACATCACAAGTCATAGAAATTATAATAAATAAGGTATTAAATGTTGATAGTATTAAAAAAATAATTAATGCATCCATTTTTTGACTTACAAATAACGACTCATCTATTTCTTCTTAAACGTGACTTGTAACAAAGAGGAAGTGCTATAATATATAATAACGCAAACGAGGGTGGTGCACAAATATATTAATTTTCTTGTTCTTGCAAAAACAAATATATTAGAGTTAAAAGGTAAATTTTACCTTGAAATAATTCACTAGCTGAAAGTTTCTTGAAGGCTAATTTTTTTTAGAAGTGTTAAATATGGAGTAATTTTATTCTGACCGTTATCCCAATTAAATTTGACTACCATTAGTTGATCAAATATGTTAAACTGACAATTCACATGTCATCCATGACATTTTCGTTAAGGTATAAATTTTTTCCGGAAGTTTTAACTCAGAAGTAATGTTACCTCATAAGTTTTCAAATTATAGCAATATGGCTCTGATAATTATCTAGGTTAAGTTTGATTGTTAGTTGATTTAATATATTAAACTAGCAGTGTGAACAACATTAAAGGAGAAAAAGTTACATTGCCGAGAATAAGGCCATTGAAAATTCTCAGCCACTGTACCCGAAAGATGCCGAGATCTCTTTGATTTTCTCTTCATTACACAAGATGTTTTTATTTCTTTGATTGTCTTTAATTCTTCATATAGGATGCATTTTTAAAAAAAGGAATCTAATTATTTTAAAATCAAACTTTGAAAAAAAAAGTGGATGACATATGAACTTGCCAAATAAACATATTTGGTTAACTAACGGGAAACTTAAGTTGAATACAGTAAAGGTGAAATTGCTACAATTTAAAAACTTTCAGGGCAATATTGCTTCTTAAGAAAACTTTTGGAGCAAATTTACACATAAACATTAAAAAAAAAAAACACGGATGACACGTAGACTGCCAGCTCATAATATTTTGCCAACTAACGTTCAAATTTAACTAGGATAACGGTTAAGGAAAAATAATTTCTATAAAAACTTTCAGAATAAAGTTAGCCTACATTGAGTACTTCCAAAAACAAAATTGACCTTTAACCCAATATATTAATATAATTTTCTGCCGGCCAAAAAAATATTAATTTTCTCGTGGCACTTTTTTCTACGCATGATGGTAAGTAATTTAATTCAATCGTTACATTAGATAAAAATGATGGAAGAAATATCTTGATCAAATGGGGCCGTTGATGAGGACTGATTTGATCAAATAAATAATTAATAAAACATTTGAACTTTAAATTTTAATCAAAATGAAAAACATAGCACTTGTAGTACTATTTTTAAATTTGTATAATTATTATAAAAGAGAATAGATTGGATTGGTGTGTATAAAAAAATTGATTTAATTGGTAAGAATAAAACCCGTACCCCATAACTAATATAAATATTTTTTTTATAAATAATATGTAATTAAGTTTGTAAAGCATTTTTTAAGCCTGTCTTGGCTTTGATAGTTTCTCAAAAGTCATCCGATCAGACGTGAAAAAACGAAAATG
Source organism: Albizia julibrissin (assembly GCA_037074505.1). Lineage (NCBI taxonomy): Eukaryota > Viridiplantae > Streptophyta > Magnoliopsida > Fabales > Fabaceae > Albizia > Albizia julibrissin. The sequence goes on along the minus strand of CM073487.1, from coordinate 1,664,260 downwards.
TATGATTATAGTGGACTGAAACAACTGAAATTAAAAATCATCTTTACAAATTAAACATTAAGACACACATAAAATTTGAATGATTTAAAGTCAGGATTCAAAAAAAAAAAAAACTGTTTTTATCTAAAAATATAAAAATCCAAAGCAATAAGAAGGGGAGGCCTACCTAGCCCAAGCCCAAGTACAGGCCCAAACACAGCATGCTTTAAAAACAAGTGATAACTTAAGTAATGCCAAAGTTTGAATCTGATAAGAAGAGGTGTTTATATTTAGTGTCTGATAGTATCTCAAATAAGATTACTTCTAATAAGAGGATACCTATTCCTAACAAAAAAACTTACGTTTTAATTTCCAAGAAGATAAAAGGACATGTACTATTGCTTCACCAATCTACCATTCTCCTTTTGCCATTTTAAATTTGTAATTTACCCTAAACCTTACCTACCTTGCTGCATATCACAATCCTCTTATTTTATTACATTTTTTTAATGATTTACTGATATATTCTTATTTATAAGTCATTTTTAACTTATTTTATTGAAATTAAGAAAAATCTTAAAACTCATGTTAGCTTTTGTATTAAAATTTAATAAGTTTTCAATTTTGTCTCAATAAAATATACATACTTTGCATTTCATTTTAATATTATAACATACACAAGCATTTAATAGGGGTAAATGACTAAACTTATAAGGAAAAAAAGTAATGACATGCTTTATAAATAAGACGATGAGAGTATGTATGATAAGTTGCATACTGTTATTTAAAAATTTTAAATAATTTGAATGAATGATTTTACTCTTGAAAAATTGATTATGAAGGAAGGTTTGTTATTATATAATTGCTCCATGTGGCGTCATTAACCCCTTATAATTCTCTCGTGCCATTTTTGATTTGGGACAAATCACGAAACTGAAGAGTTTGACCTCCCAAGTTATGCCAACTTAATGGCTTTAAAAAAGTTGGTCGAATTCGAAAAACTAAAAACAAAAATTATGACAAATTCACTGCAATGACGTCCCTCACCAACTGAAGTCCTCCCATGCATGAACATCAATTGTGACAATTATTTACTAGTTTTGACATTCCAAATAGTTCATGAACCTTGGACCCTGAAAAAAGTTCATGAACCAAGCATGCCTCAATCGTATAGCATTATGTTCCTAAACCAAGAAAAATTTAGAAATTTATTAACTATGTCTTAAAATATAAAGCGAAATGTAATTAATTTAGCTAAATATATAAAAAAATGTTCATTAAAATGTACCTAACTACAGTACTATTTACGAACCATACATAAGTTATTAAATATGTCTTAATACGAATGATAGACAAATCATTAAATATATCTTAAATTGATTAAATTTTCTAGCTTTACTCTTATTACAATTTTTTTTAAGTTTTGAAACTCGGACCAGTCTAGCCTGGAATTGGCTAACCAGCTGGTAAATCGGGTCTGGTCCGGTATTTAAAAAAATAATTCACTTTTTTTAGTTTTTTTATAATTTAATATTAATAAACCTAAAATATTTAATTTTTCACCAACTTGGCTCTGGTTTGACTCTGATCTGACCAACTGACCCTTGACCCAATACCTCGACCAGTTTAATGATCGATCCGAATTTTAGAACCTTTATTTTTTCTCTTTTTCATGTTTAGAATCATTTTCACATCTCTTCCCCTTTCTTTTTTTTAATGAAAATCTTAAATTATATTTTTAGTTATTTAAATTTTGACAAGACTTCATTTTACTCCTTTAACTTTAAAAAATATATTTTTAGTTCTTTTAAGTTAACACTGTTAACTTTGTTGTTGAAAAATGATGAGTCAGCAAATTTAAAATATTGATATGTCCAAAATTTAATTTTTTAATATAATTACTTCTATATGTTCATTCTGAAATCAATCTTCTAGAAAGACATGTCAACATTTGCATTTTAAATTTTTCTATCAGTGAAGTTAAATGTGTTAATTTAAAAGGATTACAAATACACCTTTTAAAGTTAAAAAACTAAAATAAAACCTTATCTAAATGTAAAAGATAAAGAATATACTTTAGCCTAACAAAAATTAAAAAACAATAATTAATAACTCTTCATCGGTTGAGCAATTTCTTTCGAAACAGACTTAATAGGAAAATCCATTAAGAAAAATTGAAGGGAGTGAATTTAAACCATTAATTTTACAGTAAACGGCCCAAATAATTTAAAATTGACATGAGGCGACCATGTGACAACCATAAATACCAACACTCCACACAACATTCTCCCACGTTGAGTACTCCCACTCAACACACTTCCTAGTTCCCAACACAAATGGCCAGTAGGTTTCAATCTTCCTTAAGATTTCTGTCTTACATTCTCTTTTTGGGTTCCATCTTCATTTGGATCATGAGACCCACCCAAACTTTCTATCTCCAATGGCGTCCCCTGCTCGCATCACACATTCCTTCCGCCTATTTTGGCCCCCAAGGTTCCATCATTCTTTAGACTTGATTTCTGCAATCTTTTGACATATATGGGTTACTTTATATATACTGACATTTCTGAGTATTATTTCTCGCAGGTGCTTATCTTTTAATCTTTTGTTTTCCTCTATTATTCATAGCTGTTTTGGGCTGTGTCTATGTCCACATAGCCAAAAAACCCAACAGCATCAACATCAAAAGGTGCGCTTTTGAGGTTTCTTTACGCTCATCCTTTTCTTTTCCTTCTCATCGTTCTGATATAAGTTTTGGCTCAATCTCGGTCACAGTAAGGGAACAAAGTTTAAGAGCACTATATGGAAGCGTCCAGTTCTGATCAAAGGCCCTCTTGGAATTGTGTCCACCATAGAACTATCCTTCTTCATTATGTTCGTTGCTCTCATCGTCTGGTCTCTTTATTCTTATTTGGAATCTGGTTTCTCCCGAATCACCGAGCAATCTGCAGCAGAATCCGGCCACAAAGTGTATGTCCGTTTTGTTCTTTTGTCCTCATGCTTAATTAGTATACACACTTTCCAATTCAAGTCCTTTTAAATTTTGACAGATGACAAGAGAAGTTACTCTACTACAAAATGTAGATTTTACGTCCCTAAAAAACATCTTTTTTAAAAAATAGGAAGTAAAAAATAAAGACGGTAACATTTTTGTAATTGTGGGTAAGAATTAAGTAACTTTAGACGTCCCTTTTTAAAAGAGACGCCTAAAGTCTAAAAAAAATTAAAAAAATTTAATTTTTTTTACTTTAGGTGTCCCTTTTTAAAAAAGAGACGCCTAAAGTAAAAAAATTAATTTTTTTTTAGACTTTAGACGTCCCTTTTCAAAAAGGGACGCCTAAAGTAGAAAAAATTAATTTTTTTAATTTTTTTAAGACTTTAGACTCCCTTTTTCAAAAAGGGACGTCTAAAGTCAAATTTTTTTTTAACTTTAGACGTCTCAAATTCAAAAAGGGATGTCTAAAGGCAACGTAAATCAGTCAAATTAATATTGACATAACTCTTTTTAAGGTTATTTCTTTCTCCGCAAGCTAGCTTCCTCGATTCAAATTTCAAAACTCTCATTTTTTATCGAAGCTAAATCTTCCACCACTCTCTTGAAGCTCATTTTCCACCATAACTCTCTCTCTTACTCCCTTTCATTATCGTTGTTCTTTTTTTGAAAGTCGTCCTCCTCTATCTCCACCACCACCATCTACCGTCTTCCTCTCTTCCTTTACATTGTTGAAGCTCGTCGCCATTGTTCTTTCTCGATCTTTGATGCTGTTGGTTCCTCCTCCCTCCCTCTCCCGCCGTTGGCCTCCATTCTCCCTCTCCTACTGTGGCTAAAAGGTATGGATAATTACTTTTTCTTTTTATAGGCTAAGTTTTGAACTGAGATTATTGTATATGTATTTTGTTATGTTAAGATTTAGATTTATCTTCATTGTAGATTCATTTTAATTTATCATCATTCACCAATATTAATCTGTAAGGACATTTTGGTTTATGAAAAACTGTTTGATCTTGTTTCTGTAGGTTATAATTGTTAGGCAGTGAAAAATATAAGCGAATTTTTTTTAAAAAAAATAACTTTAGACGTCCCTTTTGTTAAAAAGGGACGTCTAAAGTTTTGTTTTTTTTAAAAAAAAATTAGACGTCTCTTTTTTAAAGGAAGCCGTATCCTGACTTTTTTTCGTCCCTGTTATAGGCGTCCCTCTATTTTTAGATGTTAAAAGAGTTTAAAAATGGACGTTAAAAATGTTTTCTGTAGTAGTGTTGGAAACAGCTGCACTGAGGCTTGGGCTCGTCAGAGAAATGTGCTTGGCGTTTCTGTTTTTTCCGGTGGCGCGTGGCTCCTCCGTGCTGCCACTGCTTGGACTCACTTCTGAGAGTTGCATCAAATATCACATTTGGATTGGTCATATCGTCATGACTCTCTTCACTCTCCATGGTTCCTTTTACATCATCTACTGGGCAACCACACACCAAATTTCTGAGGTCTATTATATTACACCTTCCCCTCGTCAAATTACTCCTAATTCGGTTCCTTTTTATTCCTTCTCCGTTTCTAAATATAAGTCTTGATATAAAATATAAGTTGATTTTATAGAAGTCAAAGTATTTATTGGCATTTTTATTAACTTTACTCTTTGACTGTATTTATTATATTTATTATTTCTTTCACTTATTTTTTTATAAATAAGAGTATAATTAAAAAAATACATATATATTACTCTCAACTAATTTTAACTATTTTCTTGATAAGGACAAATCGATTATTTAAAGCTTATACTTAGGGATGTAGAGAGTATTAGATACTTCTTGCAAAATCTCCATTTTACCCTCACCTAATTACAAAAATTACTCATTTCACTACGACATTTAATTCAAATGTTTGACTCTAAATAAAATATCTCTCTCTTCTATATAAATTAGGGCAATTTTGGAAAACAAATTTCATTTTATACATATTTATTACACTTAACTATTTTTAACTATTTCATTGAACAACTCAGTTTAGTTATTACTAGTATTTTTTTATAAAAAGGAACAGACGAGGATCAACTTCTGATTTATATTCGTGAATTAATATTGGGTCTGGTTATGGTGTGAGAGCAGATGCTGGAATGGGATAAGACTGAGGTATCAAATTTGGCGGGAGAGATATCTCTGCTTGGTGGCTTGGTGCTTTGGGCTGTGACAGTGCCTCGTATAAGAAGAAAAGCTTTCGAAGTGTTCTTTTACACTCACTATCTCTACGTTGTCTTCTTCGTCTTCTACATCTTCCATGTGGGCATGGTTCATACCAGTATTGTTCTCCCTGGTTTCTACCTCTTCTTGCTCGATCGTTACCTCAGAATTCTCCAATCACGTAGCCATGTTCTCTTGCTTTCTGCTCGAGTCTTGCCTTGTGACTCTCTTGAACTCAACTTCTCCAAAACCCATGGTACTTTACTAACTTGAACTTTGAGTTTTGACAAGTTTTGTTGGGAAAATTTTGATCTTTCAGTTTTGGGTCGTTGTTTACTTTTTCGTGACGTCATTGAATCTAAATTTTGGAACGTTGTTTATATATTAAAGGACATATAACACAGCGATACGCAATATCAATGAACATGAATACTAAAAATTTCCCCATTATATGAATGGAAAAGTTATTACAAACTACAATAAATCCAAATTTCACCCACCACCCCGAAATAAATGTATATATGAAGGGTGTTTGTATTGTTTTAATTATGACATGCACCATATTTGTTTGATACTCTCCCGATTTTAGTTGAGAGGGGTATACTTTAGTCTTAATTAGTTATAAATTAGTTACCTTTAAATCGAAGATGCTTTGGGTCTTTCTTTCTCTCTATACGGAAATAGAAAAAAAAATGATACCTCAATCTTGAATTTATAACAGAAAATGAATTTTAAAAAAGAAATTAGATCCTGTATGTAGGCTGTATCTATAGATCAGGAGCCAAATCAGTGTTCATCACATATGTTTAATTATTTAATGATTTAATGTAGGGTTGACTTATAATCCCACAAGTGCTATATTCATAAACGTACCAAGCATATCTCACCTTCAATGGCATCCCTTTACGGTTACTTCAAATAGTAACTTGGAACCAGAGAAGCTAAGTGTTGTGATCAAAAGTGAAGGAAGTTGGTCACAGAAGCTATATCAAATGCTGTCATCTTCTTCAATCGATCGTCTCAACGTTTCCGTTGAAGGCCCTTACGGACCTGACTCAACCAATTATCTCAGGTTCGTTAAATCACTTTACTAGAAATTTGCATGTGCATATATAATATATTATTAGATTATACATTTTTTAAGTAAATTTATTTGAAGAAAAACCATAAATATAAATAAAAAAAGAGAGACCCAATACACAAGATTGATCTAGAAAGGGATAGATATACGTGATATTACCTCTAATCTGTAATCTCTAGATTATATGAAAACAATCTTACTTAAAGGCGGACCCCACTGCCAAGTGGCTCCTACACAATGCGGGCTCAGGGAAAGGAGACCCTATATATACGCAGCCTTACCCTGACATATTGTCAAGATGTTGTTTCCAGGGCTCGAACCTTGGACCTGGGGGTGGAAAGCCAGCACACCCACCAGTTGCGCCAAGACTCACCTTTATCTAGTTTTCTTAATCTCTCCACAAAAACCAACTGAATCTTGTATTAAACCCGTATAAACATGCTGTTGACTTATACATCTCACTTACGCGGTTCTAAATTTAATTGTTTGAAAGCAGATATGAGACCCTCGTGATGGTGTGTGGAGGCAGTGGGATCACCCCTTTCATCTCTATCATCCGCGAGCTAATATATCACAACACAACATTTAAATGCACAACCCCAAAAGTTGTACTCATTTGTGCATTCAAGAACTCTTCATCGGCGAGCTAATATATCACAACACAACATTTAAATGCACAACCCCAAAAGTTGTACTCATTTGTGCATTCAAGAACTCTTCATCTCTCTCAATGCTAGACCTCATCCTTCCCTTATCTGGTACCCCCTCTGGTATTTCCAACCTCCAGATTCAAATAGAGGCTTTCATTACACAAGACAAAGAGCCCAAACCACATAACCCTAATCACCACGCTCGAATCATATGGTTCAAGCCACATCCAAGTGATGCACCCATATCTGCTGTATTGGGTCCCAACCACTGGCTCTGGCTTGGTACCATAATTTCATCCTCTTTCATTATGTACCTTGTGATTATTGGGATTATAAACCGTTGCTACATTTACCCTATTGAGCAGAACATGAAAGAGGAATTCTCGAACCCTCTGAAGTCGTTGTTGAACATGTTGGTGATATGTATTGGTATAGGAGTAACTTGTAGTGCGGCTTTTTTTTGGAGCAAGAAGAAGAATGAGAAAGAAGAAACGAAGATACAGAACATGGAAGGGCCATCGCCAAGTGTGTCGCCAGCTTCAATGACTTCTTGGTGCCATGCAGGTAGAGAAATGGAAAGCCTTCCGTATCAGTCTCTGGTTGAAGAAACAAATGTGCACTATGGCGAGAGACCTGACCTCAAAAGTAAGTTGATCATCTTATAAGATCTGATGGGTCAACCAAATTATAAGTTTGTTTGATGGAGTGATTAAATTTGAAATTTGACAGAAGCGTTTTGTTTTGTGGATGCGTGCAGGAATGATTCTTGAACACAAGGATGAGGAGTCAAGCGTGGGAATACTGGTTTCAGGTCCAAGGAAGATGAGGCAAAGGTTGCAGCCATTTGCTCTTCTGGTTTAGCAAAGAATTTGCACTTCGAGTCAATCAGCTTTAGCTGGTGATTTTTTTTCACCCGTCTAGCTGGTGATAGGGGATAGAAATACCAAAGGCGGTATGTGACCGGGTCTATTTAAAAAGAGGCCCAGGTCCATTCCTTCTACTAGAAGGTTTGTTTGACTTATCAGTTCAGACCTAAATTCACTTAGAAGTTTGTTAGGCCTGTCAAATCAGGTTAAGCCTGTTATGTTTTTTTTTTAAAAAAAATATTTATATAATAATATATTATATATTTATACTATTAGTCCATTATATAATAATTAATATATAATTCATATGATTTTATATAATAATTAATAATATATTATGATTTATATAAATTTGGCCTGTTTTTTTAATAGTTTAGAGGTTTGTTTAAAGGTGGCATGTTTTCGGCTCGTTTACGGCCTATGAACTGTTAGCCTGTTTATATGCTATTTTAACAATCTTCAGATTAAGGTAGGTCTTGTACAAGTCACGCTCAATCAAAAAAAAAAAAGGGAGGGGGGGTTTGTCATATACCAGGCTTGAGCCAACTTGTTAAGAGTGAAGCCTGCCTTACTAAGCCTATTTCTAAAACTTCATTGATGAATAATATTGCCGTTGCTTACAACAACGTATTTGTATATCCTGTTGAACTCAAAATATAAAAATTATTAAAATTGATTAAATAAAAAAAGTTGATTAAAATTAACTAAAAAGCAATAAACATGAAAAAAAGGTAGCATATTTTTAAAAACTCCTCATTTATGAAAGATGTAAGTGAGTGAGTGAGTGAATTATTGGAAAGAGATATGAGAAAAAAAATGAGAAGTTTAAAACCAACCATGATTAATTAGTTCTAGTGGAATAAGTTTTAGCCATTTAAGCATGAAGGCTAGAATTCGAGTATGGGTGAATTGGGGAAAAAACCGCTTTGTGATAGTTACCCCTACTTGAGTCCAACAATATTTAAATTTGATCCTAGTTAGATAGTAATGTGAAAAATATAAATGGTAAAAAGAGACGAGTGAGATATGTAATTAATTAGGGAAAATTGCTTATAAATATCTTATTGGAAATTTATTTGCTTAATAGGATCTGAAAACATTTGAGGGAAAATTTTTACGCACTGGAAAGATTGTTTAAACGCAAGAAAATATCTTTTTCATATAGGGAAAATTGTTTGAACATAAAGGAAAATCTTCTGCGCACGGAGAAGAATGTTTAAACACAAGGTCTCATTTTGTAATTAATTTGTTAAATAGGTATTTATGGGCAATTTTTTCAATTAATTAATCTAAAAATATAAATAAAAATTCCACCAAATGTATCTTATCACTATAATAATTCTTATTATAAGTCCATTTTGATGAATTCTCAGAAATGATAGTTAAATCATTAAATATGTTTTTAAATTAATAATCATTCTCACATCTTTCCTTCTTTCTTTCTTTTTTTTTTTTTTTTGTCTTTTTTATTAACTAGAATTAAATAAGAATAAAATTAAAAGACGATTATTAATAATTGTGGAGCAACTATTTCTTTCTTTCTTTTTTTTTTTTTTGTAGAATCTAGGAACAATCTCTAGCCCATAGATAGAAACTAATCATCCTAAGGATTAGAGATCACCGAAATTTTTACCTTTCCTTATAAACCTTTTTCTATACACAAAGCCTGATTCGAATCTAGAAGATCATATTTAAGAAACCAAATCATCTATTATCTGTGTCAGTCTTTTGGTGGTGGCAACAACGTCTTCCAAGATGGGGTTATGAACAGTATCAAGGTGGTATAAAAAAGCAAATCCATTTGGAAAAAAAAAAATGAAGCACATGAAATTTAAAACGTAAACGCCCAAATCAAAATTGACATGAGGCGACCAGGACAACCATAAATACCAACACTTCCCAACTCTGAAGAAGGAGTCACACAAATGGCTCTACGAATGGCCGAGAGGTCATCACCTTTCCTACTATACACTTTTCCATTATTCAATCGACCATAAGGCTTCTGGCTTTTTCGCTCTTTCTGGGTTCCATCTTCATTTGGATCATTATACCCACCCTTTCTTCTTCAAATGGTGCCCCAAGCTTGTTTCACACACTCCTTCCACCTATTTTGGCCCACAAGGTTTCATCTTTTTCTTAGACTTAATTTATGTATGGGTTATTTTATATATACTGACATTTCTGGGTATTATTTCTCGTAGGTGCTTATCATTTAATCTTTTGTTAATTATTTTTTTCAAATGTGTTATTTAAATATGGAACGTTGTTTCTATAGTAAAAGACATACCACAACGATACGCAATATCGATCAAAATGAATACTAAAAATTTTCCCATTATATGAATGAAAAAGCTACAAACTTCACCCACCAGGCCACCACGAAATAATGTATATGAAGGGTATTTATATTATTTTAATTATGACCTCATATTTGTTTGACACTCCTTCTGATTAGTTGATTAGTTGAGAGGTTAACTTTGATCCTTAGTTATAAATATTTAATTATTTTTTATTCTTTAGAAATTAGTTGGAGTTAATATTATTATAAGCCCTTATAGTCTGTCTCAATGTGATACTAGCGTGTTTGGGATAGTTTATGGAGGCCCTAGAAGCAAGATTGGAGAGGTAAAAGCAAGATTGGGGCTTTTGAAATTCTTGACTCATGTTTGGAACAGTTTAATGAGAGTAAAACGTTTTACAGCCCTATAAACCTTATTGGGCATGAAATTGTTTATTGTGAGTGTTTGGCATAGTTTTTGGTAAATTGGGCTTGTGCTTTTATAAGCTGCTTTTTGAAAAAACCAGACCCACAAGCTTTTAACTTTTGGCTTATGGAATTTATGATTGTTATTATGATAATAATTTGTGATCCAGTTAATTATGTAATATTACTTCATCAAATTATGTATTTTTCAATTGTCAAATTTTTCAACTTAACTTTTATTAATTTTGTATAATTTTTAATTTAATTTTTCTCTTATCATTATCATAAAAGTCACTTATGCTACTGTCAATTCAAACAAATTCTACTTTTACAAAAGTCGCTATACAATCGCAAATCTAAATATAAATTACATTAAACAATTTAACTTTTACCCAAAATTAAGATTGCAAAAATCATATTAAAAATAAATCATTTTTATAATCGTTGTTCCAACCACACAAAATATCTGCTAGGCTTATTTGACTTATTTAGATAAGCCAAAATTTAGAGCTAAAGGAAAGGAAAAGCACGATTGGTAGGCTGGAAAAAAGGAAATTACCATTATGGCACCCACCCTTTATTTTCTCCCTCTTCCCCCTCTTATCTCTCTTCTCCCATGGTGCACTTGACTCCCTCTAGTTCCATTTTTTTTCTTCTCGCCATCACTTTTCACTTACTTGGATGTTGGTTTTTTCCCCACATTTGGACATTGATATTATTTACCCCAGCACCATCACCTTTATTCATTTAATATATATGAATAATTAATAAATTATTGAATATAAACACAATAAAATATTTTTTTGTTATTTCAATTTTAAAATTTCTTTTAAAGATTTTTTGCCAGAAATATTCCTCTTAAACTTATATAATTTTAATATTTTTCTTAAAATTAATGTACATATAATATATATTTTTCATTTAATAAGATTCATATCCTTTTAAGTCTTTTTTCATATAAACTTGCTTTTCAACATAATTATCCAAACAAGTTTTTAAAAGTTAAATTGAAAAAAAATTCATTTTTGTCACCGTCAATCTAAACATAAATCTCATTACACAATTTGACTTTTACCCAATCTTAAATTTACATAAATCAGATTGTAAAAAAATCACTTTGCCTACCGCTATCCCAAAGACACAGATTTTGATTTTGGATCTTGTAGTTTCAAATAGTTTTAATCCATATAGTCTCATAAATATTTAATTTGGTGTGAATTTACATACTGGTCCTTATGCTTTTAACAAATTTTAACATTGGTTTCTATATTTAAGGGTGGAAATAAGCTAGATCCCTAACAGGAACCTAAGGCCTAACCCACATAAAGCTTAGTATGCTCAGGGCTATTTGGATAAACAAGTCAGACCTATTTTCATAAGGCATATGCTACAAACCTACATGCATAGCCTATTTAATTTTTTTTAATTTATAGTATTATATAATTATATATAATCTAAATATTTTTATAAACTATTTATGAAAGTGTTAAGGGGCAATTTTGCCTCATAATTTTTCACTGAGAGACAATTTTGCTCTGAAAGTGTAAAAAAGGAAGTAGTTTTGTCTGACCATTATCCCAGTTAATTTTGACCGTTAGATGATCAAATATGCTAAGCTGAAAGTCCATATGTCATTTACGTCATTTTTGTTAAGGTGTAAATTTACATAGGAAATCTATATATAATCTACTTAATCTTTTTTCAAAATTAGATTTAAAATTTTCAGGGAAAATTTGCATCTTAACAAAAATGATGTGAATGACATGTAAACTACAGCTCAACATATTTAATCAACTAACGATTAAAATTAATTAAGATGACGGCCAGGGCAAAATTGGTCTATTTTTGAGACAAAATTGCTCCACAAAAAATTTCTAGAGCAAAGTTTTATTTCCCATCTTTATTGACACACACTCAACCCTTGCATTCATCAATCATTCACCACTACATCTTTTCTCTTTGATTGCTCAAGAAGGTAATAATTAACTACTGGAAATTTATTATATTACTAGATGAAATATTATAATCTTAGTAGGAGGAGTTTGTCCCAGATTATGTGAGGAAAAAAGAGGTAAAATCCAATTTTATATGCCACTTATTATGCTTGATCGATTTTAGAAAATATATAACTCATTAGTCAACAAACAATCAGTTTTTCTTATTTATGCTTGCTCTGAAAACAATTGTTATTAGGCATTTTTTTTCCTTACTAAGCCCTTACATTAACGGATCCTAAGCCTTTAAGATATAATATAGGATTGTAAACAGGCTTAAAGGCTTATATATGAACTTGAAAGCATATTTTTTTAAAATTTATTTAAAGGCTTACATTTTAAGTAGGTCTTTAAAAAAGGTTTTAGATCTTATTAACCGTTTTCAAGACCTAGGCCTTGACCATGAAAAAGCCTGTATACAGGCCCAGGCCCAAACATATTTAGATAAAGCCTAGCCTAACTTTGCCTATTTTCACCTTTACTTATATTTAAATTCAAACCAAATCTTTTGATGAAGCTATATGGGCCAAAACAAATTATGTAAAATTATAGGGATTAAAACTAAAATTTGATCAAACTGTAAGGACCAACAATAATATTAATCCAATTAGTTGTATTTAAGAATTTAGTGTTCATCTTCATTGGTTTATTTATAAATTTAATTATATGCTTGCGTCTTTCTTTCTCTACATGGAAAGAAAAGAATGAATTTTCTTTTTATTTTTGTCGGTTTTTGGCAGCGGTGACTTATAATCCCACAAGTGTTGTAACCTGGAGGCAGAGAAGCTCAGTGTTGTGATCAAAAGCGAAGGAAGTTGGTCACAGAAGATAGCCAACACATATGCTGTCGTCTTCTACAATTGATCATCTTAACGTTCCCGTTGAAGGCCCTTATGGACCTGCATATGCCTCAACCAATTATCTCAGGTTCGTTAAATTACTTTCAAAAGAAATTTATACAAACACAAAACACACACACACACAAACACAAACATATTTCACCTACTCTGAAACTTAATTGTTTTAAAGCAGATATGACACCCTTGTGAATTGTGATGGGGTGTCGGAGCAATGAGCGGGATTTAATAAAATTAAATAAATTACTTAATCATATAACATATGTTATATATATCTGTTGTTAACATTCAAGTGTTATGTTAGTATTGAGGCTAAAAATACCTTCCGTTGTCACATATTTGAATGACATACATTACCAATAATAAAATTATATATTAATTTATAAGTTAGGTAAATTAGTTTCAAAAAATTTATAAATATTATTTTAAAATATTTTATTTAACTTAATTAATCTTTTTTTTTTAAAAAAAAGTTAACCCCGTCTAAGAAAGAGAGGAAGTATTAACACACTGTTAGCTTATATATATCTCACTTACTCCGTTCTAAACTTAATTGTTTTATAAAGCAGATACGAGACCCTTGCGATGGTGAGTGGAGGCAGTGGGATCACCCCTTTCATCTCAATCATCCGGAAGCTAATATATCACAACACAACATTTAAATGCACAACCCCAAAAGTTGTACTCATTTGTGCGTTCAAGAACTCTTCATCTCTCTCAATGTTAGACCTCATCCTTCCCATGTCTGGTAACCACTCTGGTATTTCCAACCTACAGATTCAAACAGAGGCTTTCATTACAAGAGACACAGAGCCCAAACGACCACATAGCCCTAATCCCCACCCTCGAACCATACGGTTCAAGCCACATCCAAGTGATGTGAACCCATACCTGCTGTATATATTGGGTCCCAACCACTGACTCTGGCTTGCTGCTATAATCTCATCCTCTTTCATTATGTACCTAGTCATTATTGGGATCATAAACCGTTGCTACATTTAACCTATTGAGCATAAAACGAACCTGTTATTCTTGAACCCTTTGAATTCGTTGTTGAACATGTTGGTGAAAATATGTATTGCTATAGGGGTGACTTGTAGTGCAGCTTTTGTTTGGAACAAGAAGCAGAATGGCAAAGAAGCAACGAAGAAGATCCAGAACATGGAAGGGTCATCGTCAAGTGTATCGCCAGCTTCAATGAGTTTCAGTGCAGATAGAGAAATGGAAAGCCTTACGTATTAGTCTCTGGTTGAAGCTACTAAAGTGCACTATGGTGAAAGACCTGACCTCAAAAGTTGGTTGTTCATATCTTAGATCTGTTGGGTCTATCTAAGTATATGTTTGATGAGGTCATTGAATTTGAAATTTGACAGGATGATTCTTGAACACAAAGATGAGTCAAGCGTGGGAATTATGGTTTCAGGTCCGAGGACGATGAGGCAAGAGGTTGCAGCCATTTGCTCTTCTGGTTTAGCAAAGAATTTTCACTTCGAGTCAATCAGCTTTAGCTGGTGATTCTAAACTTCACTGATCAATAATGTTGCCGTTGCTGCAAAATATCGTATTACTCCCTCTTGTTTTTAAATATAAGATATATTTTAAGATTGATCTTGGTCCTAAATATAAGATATATTTTTTATATTTATTAATTTTTTTATAATTTATTTTTATTGATGCTTACTCAGTAATAATCAAAGAAAAGAGAGAATGAGAAAATTAAGAAAAATTATTAGAATATTTTATAAAATATATATTATATTAATTAACTTAATTAACATCTTTAATATTAATCAATTTATATAAATCTGGCTTATATATTAAAGAAGGGATGGAGTATCATTATATATATATATAATCTTGAAATCCTCCTAAGTTAATTACAGGGGTGTTAACAAACTCCTCTGCTCTATTGAATCATATTGAGACAGATTCATGTCCACAAGGGGGAATATCGTGTCCAAGACTGACCACAATCCAAGACAGATTCATTATCTCGAGGGAAAGTTTTGTTAGGTAAAACACACACAGATATATATATATATATATATATATATATAAGACGCATTACTGTTGAGGGTTGAGGAATCATTAATTAATATAATAAATATTACAAAATAAATCATACTTTATATCAGTAATAATTACATATTTCAAAAAAAATTTTAAATAGCTTTAAAAATATAATAATTCCAAGCAAAAATTGCTGAAAATCCATTATTACAAAATTTATTGTCAAAAGCACCTAAAGATCTAGGCCCTTGAGCAAGTTTGACGCATCTTTAAGGGGTGTAATGTAACTACACTTTGCCTGTGTGCAACATATATCTTCATATGAGTAAATCTCTTTCATTTTATATATAGTTAAAGATATATTATATTATCATGGGTGTTAAACAAATTTAGGTCCATTTAGACAAATTTGGATAATAAATTTTGCAATGGGTTATTTTTCAGCAATTGTTCCTAATTGATAAATTATTTTTTATCACTTTTACGTGTTTTAATTTATTAAATTAACCTAAATCAATGGGTAGTTGACGTTGTTTTTCCTTTTGGGTTAATGATCAATTTTGTCCGCAAGTTTTTCAATAGACGATTTGTTTTGGAAGTGACAAAAAAGGAGTAATTTTACTTTTATCATTATCTCAATTAATTTTAACCGTTAATTAATTAAATATATTGAGCTTACAATCCACATATCATCTACGTTATTTTTGTTAAGATGCAAATTTACCTCATAAGCCTATATGTCATGTACTTCACTTTTTTTTTCAAAGTTAGATTTAAAACTTTCAAAACAAATTTTTATCTTAACAAAAATGATGTGAACGATATGTGAACTGTCAACTCAGCATATATGGTCAACTAACGGTCAAAATTAACTAAGATAATTGTTGTGTCAAATTGCTTCTTTTTTGACACCTTCATGCCAAAAATTGTCCCTTGGTGATAATTTCCAAAGTAAAATTATCCCTTAACCCAAAAATGTAAATGATATTCATAGTCTTTATTTAAAAAAAAACTACAAAAGTAAAAATCATGTTAACTAGTAAAACATAATAAACTAAAATAAACGAAAGCGTAAAACTTTAATTTGAGCATACTTCATAATTCATATCATCATATGTATGTAGGTAGAATATTCGTGTTATTATGAAAGAAGATTTGTTATTATATTCAAGACCAATAGAAGTTATTATATTTGCCGCGTGTGACGTCATTAATTATTGCTCACCATTTCATGCCATTTTTCACTAGTGATGAGGTGCTAAACTACGATGTTTGACCTTCAAGTTGTGTCAATTTTAATGGCTTAAAAAATTCATGTCAAATCCTGAAAAAAAAAGGAAAATAAAATAAAATGATACTAAGTTTAAAATTTTCACTAAAAATAATTGCAAATATATACTTAGATATATTCATGAAAGTATTAGTTGTAAATTCCACCCAAGAAAAAAACAAAGAAAGTATTAGTTGTGAATGAGACGCTTAATTAGTTTTATAAGTCACTCCCAATAATTTGCATTCAAAATTCCTATAATTGTAATCGTTTCAATAAATATTTACAATTTTTTTAATAAAAATTTTCCAGAATCTAACTATCATATATTAAAATAATCTCAATGAAGTCATCCTCCTTAAGAAAAAAATGTCTTATTGCAATGACGTCCCTAATGAGATGGGAGGAGTCCCACATGAATTCTGCCACACCAAACCTTTGATGAATTATTTGCTAATTTTTGACATTCCAAATAGTTCATGAGCCATGCTTCTTTAGTGTCCCTTTCATAACTTCAATTTTGTATATTATTTTGGAATAATCATACCTCACTTTTATAATTTCAATCTTTAATTCTCAACTATAAATACCAAAACTCCACTCACAATCTCCCACATCGAAAGCGCTTACCAACACACTTCCAAACACTTACCTAGCTAATAATGATGACACAAGAAATGGCGAAGATGAGATCACGTTCACTTGAAAAATTTTGCAGACTTCAATGTGCCATAAGGCTTCTGGCTTTCATGGTGTTTCTGGGTTGGATCTTCATTTGGGTAATGAAGCCAACCAACACGTTCAAGCTAAAATGGAGCCCTAAGCTCTTGTCACAGACTAACTCCACCTATTTTGGCTCACAAGGTCTCACTATTCATCTCAGTCAATATCAACGTTTTGGATTTTCTGAATTGATCTCTTTTCATATGTTATTATGCACTAACATTTTTTAGCATATTTTCACGCAGGTGCATATCTTTTAATTTTTTGTTTTCCTGTGTTACTCATAGCCGTTTTAGGCAGTGTGTATGCCCATATAACCAGAAAATTAACAAGCATCGACATGAAAAGGTACCATTTGATTGACCATGAAGCTTCTCACTCTCTCTCTGTTTCTGCTTCATCTTATACTGTAAAACAATCTTAAATATGACAGCAACAATGGCGGAAACAATAAGAACACTATATGGAAACGTCCAGTGCTGATGAAAGGCCCTCTGGGAATTGTGTCCACAATAGAGCTAACCTTCTTCTTCATGTTCATTGCCCTCCTTGTTTGGTCTCTTTCTAATTATTTGAGCAACAGTTTCTCCCAGATCACCAAAGTATCAGCGGCAAAATCCGGCAACCAAGTGTACGTATCAACTACACCTTTTGATTTTAATATAAGATCTACTTATATTAGATTATTTATACTTATTGTTTCTCTCTAAATTAATTTTTTTGACTTATAAAATGATATATAATCTTATGATACAAAACATATGTTATGATCAAGTAATTTATTTAATTTTTTTAATTTTTTAAAATAATATGAAAGACTATAGGTGGTATTATATATACTCGTTACACACTCATCATTATATGCTAACAAATTCAAATTACACTATGGTATTCTTTTGAACTTGGATGAAAATAATTATTCAAACATGCCACCGTGGTTTAATTTTGACAGATGGCAAGAGAAGTTGGAAAGTGCATCAGTGAGGCTTGGGCTCGTCGGAGAAATGTGCTTGGCGTTCCTGTTTTTTCCGGTGGCGCGTGGCTCCTCCGTGCTGCCACTGCTTGGCCTCACTTCTGAGAGTTGCATCAAATATCATATTTGGATTGGCCATATCGTTATGACTCTCTTCACTCTCCACGGTGCCTCTTATGTCATCTTCTGGGCATCCACCCATCAAATTTCTCAGGTTTATATCATATTATCTCCAATTTAAGGAAGTTGAATAAATTAATTTAAAATATTTATATTTATTATTTTTATAACAAACTAATTTATCTTACTTATTTATATAATTTGATAATATACAACATATATTACTAGTTATTTATTTAGTTTTCTTAATTTCTTAATTAGTTCTTGTATTAGGCACGGGAGGGAGTGTTACACCTTCCCATCCCACTTCAAATTATCAACTTTTGGAGATCAGACTCGTGAATTAATTATATTTGGGTTTGGTTCATGCAGATGCTGGAATGGGATAAGGTTGGGATATCAAATTTGGCGGGAGAGATATCTCTGCTGGGTGGCTTGGTGCTGTGGGCTGTGACAGTGCCTCGTATAAGAAGAAAAGCTTTCGAAGTGTTCTTCTACACTCACTATCTCTACATTGTCTTCGTCGTCTTCTTCGTCTTCCATGTGGGCATGGTTCATACCAGTATTGTTTTCCCTGGTTTCTACCTCTTCTTGCTCGATCGCTACCTCAGGTTTCTCCAATCACGTCGCCATGTTCGCTTGCTTTCTGCCCGTCTCTTGCCTTGTGACTCTCTCGAACTCAACTTCTCCAAGAGCTATGGTAACTATTTAGTTACTACTCATACTTACACTAAAGTGATATGAGTCACAAATTTAAAAACAGTAATATGGATCACCTTAGTTAACTAATGCATGAAAAATAAGAACTGAAAGTTAACTTATTAAATATGTCATAAATTTTTTTAAAAAAATCACTTTTACCCTCATAAAAAAATATATTTAAAAATTTAATGAGTGTGTAAAGTTAAAAATGAGTATTAATTATAAAAATAAAACTAAAAAATGAAAATTCATTATCTTACAGGTGATTTATATTTTAGATCACATTATTCTTCTAAAAACGCTATCTATGCATTATGAACTAGCCGAGGGAATATAAATATGTGCGCGCGCTTTTGATAATTTTGCCACGTTCAGATTGCATGTTAATCCTTCGCCATGATTTTTCCCCCTTGCAGAATTGACTTATAATCCCACAAGTGTAATATTCATAAACGCACCAAGCATATCTCATCTTCAATGGCATCCATTTACTGTTACTTCGAATAGTAACCTGGAGGCAGAGAAGCTAAGTGTTGTGATTAAAAGCGAAGGAAGTTGGTCACAGAAGCTCTACCAAATGTTGTCATCTTCTTCAATTGATCGTCTCATCGTTTCCGTTGAAGGCCCTTATGGACCTGCCTCAACCAATTATCTCAGGTTCCTTAAATCACTCTTCTAAAAAAATTATACTTATTTTGATTTTTAATATATGACCCGGTTAAATATTTTAAAATAATTTATTTACCTTTCTTAATTAAAAAAAAAAATCAACTACTTGTATATCTCACTTCCTTGGTGCTAATAAATTTAGTTGTTTAATTTGAAAGCAGATATGAGACCCTTATGATGGTGTGTGGAGGCAGTGGGATCACCCCTTTCATCTCTATCATTCGCGAGCTAATATATCACAACACAACATTTAAATGCACAACCCCAAAAGTTGTACTCATTTGTGCATTCAAGAACTCTTCGTCTCTCTCAATGCTAGACCTTATCCTTCCATTTTCTGGTACCCCCTCTGATGTTTCTAACATTCAGATTCAAATAGAGGCTTTTATCACAAGAGACACAGAGCCCAAACCACATAACCCTAATCACCACCCTCGAACCATATGGTTCAAGCCACTTCCAAGTGATGGACCCATATCTGCTGTATTGGGTCCCAACCATTGGCTCTGGCTTGCTGCAATAATCTCATCCTCTTTTATTCTGTACCTTATCATTATTGGGATCATAACCCGTTATTACATATATCCTATTGATCATAACACGAACAAGAAATTCTCGTACCCTTTGAAGTCATCGATGAACATGTTGGTGATATGTGTTGCTATAAGCGTGACTTGTAGTGTGGCTTTTCTTAGGAGAAAAAAGCAGAATGCGAAAGAAGCAAATAAGATACAGAGTATAGAAGGCTCATCACCAACTGGGTCACCAGCTTCAATGACTTTCAATGCAGATAGAGAATTGGAAAGCCTTCCTTATCAGTCCTTTGTTGAAGCTACTAATGTACACTTTGGTAAAAGACCTGACCTCAAAAGTAAGTTTTTTCCTTCTTCTTTTCAAATTTTATAATTGGAAAGCCTTCCCCATCAGTCGTTTGACGGAAATCTTAAGGTTATTGATGAGTTGTGTTGGTTAATGCAGGAATGATTCTTGAACACAAAGATGAGTCAAGCGTGGGAATTCTTGTTTCAGGTCCGAGAAAGATGAGGCAAGAGGTTGCAGCTATTTGCTGTTCTGGTATAGCAAAGAATCTGCATTTTGAGTCCATTAGCTTTAGCTGGTAATCCTACAAGTTTTGTTGTTGTTGTTGTTGCTCTTAGGGTGGTGGTGCATTTAGGTAGCCGAATAAGTGGGCATAATATAGACTTGTTGCTTTGGTACAAGTCTGAGTTTGTCAAATTTAAGATCTTTACAAGTCATTTGTTCGTTGCTGTTGTATGATAATGTGAGTACTGATGTAAAAGCGTTTCCTTGACTATAAAAATGTCAGGATATTCGAGTATTGGAAATACAAATTTGGATCTCTTCAGCAGTCTCATTTAAATCAAACACTCAATTACATTTTGACAACAGAAAATTGATCAAAGCAGTTAGATTTTGAGTTGTACTCGTATAATTTTTGTCGAAATTATTTTTGCTGTAATTTTTCCGTTGAGAAATCGTTTTATTTTCATGATGCCAAATCGTGTCCTTGTACATAACATGGCTTTGGAGTGATAAACTTTAATAATGTAAAGCGCATTATTGAAGTTATACGACACAAATACATATAAGCATGAGTAATTTTAGCATAAGATTAATATAATTTTGTTCCTTAAATTTAACCTTATTTTAGTTTTATTCCCTCAAGTTTCAAACCATAAATTTTAATCTTTAAATTTCATTTTATTTAAAATATTAATTCCTAAAATTTAATAAAAACCTGGACCATTTTACCCTTCGATGGACTAAAACCCATAATTTAAAATTTGAATGATTAAAACCAAAATAATATTAAACTTGAAGGACAAAAAATGATATTACCCTTTAGCTGCTTAAAATAGTCTAATGGATAAGGATGTGATTTATACAGTACTGTTACCTCATAAATAAATGATTTTAATAAAATATTCTCGGTATTCAGGTAAAAAAATAAAATAAAATAAAATAATGTCGGTATGAAGGTGTTTGTGAAGAACTAAGTTGCATAAATTCCACTAGTGCTTGTTTGGTAGAGCGATCTTGAATTAGGTTTATTATATAAGCCCGATTCACGTAAATCGAGACAAATCTCCTCCACATATTTATCTCGTAGACCGTGAAAGCTACCTCGTAGACCATAAAAGTTACTTCGTATTCCATGAATTACAATTCATAAGCACTTATAAAATTTTCAACCGCTATTCCAAACAAGCTCTAAATGTCAAGCTCATAAAGAGCAGGGGAAAAATATATATACAGGTGGATCTATTCCTGCTTCTACAGAAAAAAACATATTGCTGGCTGTGAATAGACAAAAAAAAAAAAAAGAATAATGGAATTCTCAGTCATAAACAAGCCTCCCTAAAGAAATTTCTAACCTCTTTCTATATCTAAAAATACAATTCCCTATTCATCGGATTGAACATGGGTATTACGTTGTGTGGGACTCAAAGTTGAACCCAGCATATATAGACGTAACTTGTTGGCCCCCACAATCAAATCAAGAGCCAATTCCTTTTGTAAGTGACATTTTTAATCAGTCACTTGGTCCAGATTACTTCATCAGGAAACCATTATGAACCAGAGAAATGCCATGAAAATCAAATCTTCTCTCATTTTCCATCCACATTGCCAACTGTTGAAAGTTTCTCAGCCAGGTCTTCCAGCAAATCATGATACTCAGTGAATGGAGCGTGCGACTGAGGAGCATAGATGACCAGAGGGAACAGGAGATTATTTTTCTTATTAGTAGAGTATTGTCATTTTACTATTATAATTCATGTTGAGAAACGGGAAAAAAAAAAAAAAAAAAAAAAAACCATACCTGCAAGGTATTGCTGTATGCTTGCCACAGCCGAACATCGTGTCGGAAAAGATCAAAAAGAACCTTGATTTCACCACAAAAAATAAATGCAATGGTCAACAAAGTTAATTTCATCCAAATAGAAGCGAGACCATGAATGATTTAAATATTTCAAGACCTATCCTTAGACTCAGATTATAGCTAACTCTTCAACAGAGAAAAGGGATAAAATTTATGAGCAACTTTGTTTTTATGGCATGTGAATGATTGGCATATCATTCTTCCACTTTTGCCTTTAAGGAATTTTAAAACCAAACATTATTTATTTGCCAGAAAGCTTGACATAAACAAGCATACTTCATCACATGATCTCTGCCACAACCTAAAATATGCAATAGAAGAAAAAAATGCACAAGAAATCTTTCTACGGAGTACAGCTTAAAATGTTATTATGCATATTAATCCATCCAAATTTAATCTTATAAGCTGACCATATTGAACTTAATGTTGATGATTAGATGCCACTAGTGTCAATCAATTCCACCAATGTTATTTTCTCAAACTGCTATGACACTAATGAAGTTTCTTCCCCTGAAAGACATTGGAGCAGATGTTGGGTTCATTTCATGCAATATCTAAAGAATACTGGATTGTGATTACTCGTTTTTAAAAAGAAAAAGAACATATCAGATTTCAGACATTGACATCTAAAAAGTAATCACTTTCACTCCAACCAAATTTAGCTGTAGAATACATTTTTAAGTAGGAAAACATAAGAAGAATTTTCATTTACAATTCAAAAAAGTTTAAATTGCTATACTATTGTCAAAATATCATGTCAATAGAATCTTAGAAACCATTATCTAATGTTAAACATACCTCAGATCTTCGTAAGAGAGTTGCCAAGACGACTATCCATTCTTTGAACTTAACAGAGCACATGTGTGACAGGAGAAATTCTGCATCCAATCGGCTCTGTAATGTTTCCATTCGAAGCTGACAACACAAGAGTGTTCAATAGGCAGGAAGAAAACAGAAGGAAAAAAACAAAAATATTGCCACAAAAAAAACTAGAGAACTTGGTCACAATTCAAGGTCTGCTTCGTATGTATGAGGAAAGCATCATCAACAACAATAAGCCTTATTCTTTATTCCATTAAGTGAGGTCAGTTATATGGATCACACAATGATATTATGCTCCATTTACAACCAATTCTAATATGCTATTCCCCAATAGATCTCAACTGATAACTTCCTTAACTGTCCTTGGTCTCTCACTACGCATAATGAAAGCATCACTTTTCTTAAAATGTCACAAGATATTTTAGAGAGCAACTGACTGAATTTATTAATCCATAGTGACAAAGTTACCCAACAAACCCTTGCATTTTTTCCAACTTCAGGCTACAACAAAATTGCGCAACAAAAATCATAGTTTCATAATGAAGTACAAAACCAATGGGCTTGAGCAACTAAACATCAAATAAAGCAAATACTAATGCATCAAAGTTCAAGCATCATTAGGTCACAGCAAACAATGTTATTAAGTCACTACAACTTTGTGAACCTTTTGGCTTATTAGTTCAAGCCCTGATGCAAAATTCTCAAGCCGAGCACTCCCATATCTTTCACGTTGAAGATACTCCTGCAATTGATTGCCATTAAACAGCTTAACTTAACCACTAAAGACCAAAAGAAAACAATATATTCGGAGGGTGAGGTTGGAATAAGGAAACTTGTAAAATCTTCTTACTACTAAATCAAACTGAGTTCCTTTGACAAATGCAACAAGCTTTGAGAGCTCTTTCCCAGACATCAAGTAGCTAGCATGGTTTTCTAAAATATTCTTAACAGAAGTAACATGGGCACTCTGCTCCTTAAATGATGAGCTGATGTAAAGAAAGAAAAAACAACAACAACGTGTTAGGATGGTTGGTTCTGATAATGTCCATGTTGTGAGCAACAAAAGGGCATTCACAACGTGTACATATACCTTTTATTCAATGACTGCCTCTGGTGACTAGAACCAAAAAGAAAGTAACCCAAAAATCTAGGAGACAATGAATCACTTGATGCATGATCAAATTCCCTACCAGATCTTAGCAAGAACCTCACCTGAGGACCCAAATCAAATAATTAAGGAAAAGGTATTAGTTCTTCTGTAAAGGACATGCTAATGATCAACCAAATAAATAAATAATCCTAGTTTCAAAACAGTACCAGCTCCCCAGCAAGTTCGTACAAAGATTCATCAAGGGTAGCCTGCATATGTTCCAAAATCCTCATCATTAGTATGGCTTGAATTGATCAGACGCTAATGAAAAAAACATGAGCAAAACAATTTAGCTCAAACCTGTAATAATCTTAAAGCACAGTACTGACTAATAGCAGGGCCTTCAAGTTTAGCAATCACCTGTTATGTTTAAGACGGAATTAATTGATCATTTACTCTAAAGATCAGGATAGACATATGATTGGGGGGGATGGGGGATTTTTCACTTTTGAAGAGAAGGACTTAGACGTTAAGGAAAAAAAGATATATTAAAAAAAAAAATAAAAGCAGAAGCCATAACGTTTCCAAAGGTTAAGGGAAAAAATAAAAAATAATATATATATAAGAGGGAAGTCATGCTTACAAGTATGTAGCAAGCAGCAGTGCGGTACCATCTACGTTGAAAGCATTCCTCAAACAATCTACTTAGAAACAAGAGAAAAGAAAATCATTTATACAGTTAAAATACGAAATAAAACAAGCACTGTAGTTTACACTAAGAACTAAGTTGAAGTTCGGGTAATTTCATTTAGGAGAAGTAACAAAGGAAATCATTTTCATGGGGGAGTTATTATATTCCGTTGCATTTTAGAATAAAACAATTTTATTCAAGATAGCGGAGATTGTATCATTCTAAATAGCTATACATCTAAACCGTTGTTGTTTGATAAATTATTAGTGTACTCATTGTCAGACTTCAATTTTCTTCATATCATTTAAAGTAGAAATTTAAAAAAAAAATCATAAAAATGAAAATCTCATGCAAATATACTGATGCATATCAAGTTTCCTTTCTTTTCTTCTCTCAACATCAAGTCTTCCCTTTTCTTACAAGTCACAGAATGAACAACTTGAGTAATATTTTACACAAGTTCAAATTAAAATTGGAGATAAATACAGAAAGAATGAGGAAGATAGATGCTTGAAGGACATACTCAGCTGATTTTCCAGCTGCAGAGAACAAATCTGCCCAATGACGACCATCAGTTTTTCTTGCAACACTTACAACAACATCAAGGTACTCTGGAAAGTTTCTGATCAAATCACAGGTCTTCTCCAGAAGAGAGCGTTTAGCAGGTTTAGACACAGCGAGTTGGTTCTTATTTACATTTTGCCTGCAGTGATTTAATTGGGAAGTAACCAGACAAGACAAAATAAATTGAAGGTAAAAAATTGCTCCATGAAATTTCCACACTCAAGCATGCAAAACACAAAGGAAATAGAGAGAACAAAACAGGTAATAAATTTAAGGAGAGCTTATATTTTTCCGCCATTGAGCCACCCAATGCTTATGGAATAAGCAGTAATGTTAATCATAAGGATCATATGAAGCTACAAGTTAAAACTGCCGGACCTTACACTCATATGCATGAAAACAAAATTCAATGCACCAGGACAGGATCATGTTTCCAATCATAGGAC
The DNA here is from genome assembly GCA_037074505.1 of Albizia julibrissin. Lineage (NCBI taxonomy): Eukaryota > Viridiplantae > Streptophyta > Magnoliopsida > Fabales > Fabaceae > Albizia > Albizia julibrissin. Next base: position 1,637,975 of record CM073487.1, on the reverse strand, counting down.
AACTAGTAGAGTCAACAGATTCTAATAATATGTGAACTTCTACAGCTGATTTGTAAGATGTCTGGGATTAATCCTTTTGGGCCATCGTTGGCAAAAGAGCCAGACCAAAATACTAAATTATTCTACACCATTTTGTGAGCCAAAATTTTTCCATCACTACTATTCCCAAAATTGACGATCCTTTCATCATCTCTCCACAAATACAAAAGAGAAGGAAACTTGATTTGACATGGTGATGACTTCATTCTATTAGTGTTCATTGAAACCATCCCAACAAGCACGGTTAGTGGTTGAAAACTTGAAATACCTGTTTTAGCAATTCTGAAGTTGAAAATACCTGGATATATCTGCCTCGAATACTGTGAAAAGAAGCCACTCAAGACAATGTGAAAAATGAGGCTTCTCCGCTGATAGTTCTGCAAGTCTTAAAGCTTCCTCAATTTTGTCCCTCTAGCAGCCACAGAAATAACAAGACAAGAATCACACAGGATATTTTACTTTTTAATAGAAAAAAGATGAATCCACTGAGGAGAAAAGAAATAATACAAGAATCTCGAATGGGATCAAATAACTTTAGAAAAAAGAGCACATTAAGAAACCTCGGACAGTATAACCAAATTACAATACTATGCCCCCAAGTCTCTCTAAACTAACTTTAACCTAGGAAAGTAATCATTTAGTCCACAAGTGCCCAAAGGGAGTTCCAATTCAGGATCAATTTAGTCAAAAAAAAAAAAAAAAAAAAGACCACAATTATGGACTTTTATTTTTGTTTTTTTGCCCAAATAAATAAATGCTGACAACTATCTTTTAATGACTAAACCAACAGAGTATGCATCTTTCATGGAGTCAAATAATAGTCTAAGATTAATAAATTTAATACCTGAAGAAGGTGTCGAAGTAGGCAGTGCAATATTGTTTGTTCTTGAGGGATTGGTTCAAAACATGGAAATTCTGTGCTTGCAGAAAATGACATTCTCTGAGAAACACCAACAACCACACCAACATTTGGAAGAAGTCCCAGAGGGTATACTTCACGATCAAACTCCAATTCCGGGTCCAACTAAAAAATTCAATGAGCTCCAACTCAGCAACTAAATTGAATCTAGAACTGAACTCCAGCAAAGTGGCATCAGAGCCTAAAATACCATTTTTCTTGAAAGTCTTTGCATAGCTACCAGCTAAAAGATATAGATAATAATGTCTTTGTTAAACATCAAAAAGAAACAATGAGAAGGAAGAAAAGAAAATATAGTTTTTGGGTCCCAAAAGAGTCACGCATCAACTATTAAATCCTAAATCTTAGTGTTAGTTTTGTTTACATGCTTGTGCTTGGATTTATCTATTTCACCAGAATAGCTAAAGCTACTTAATTAGGATAGCTGCAAATTTATCCGCCATTAGGATTGCTACACTGCACATCAAAAGAAACTGGACTTGGCTCACACTTTTTGCAGAGTCCAAATATCATTTGGGTCAATTGCTATTTGCCTGAGTTTGTATACTTTTTGAGTCTCTAGGGCCTCAGGTTACAACTTCAATTTTCTTCATTGTCTATACTTGTACTCTTGAACCTCAGAGGCCTATTTATTTTCTACAATTCCAGATTTTATGGAAGTTAGGCCTCTTTTTTCTCCTTTTATTGATCTAATAAAGTGTTAAGCTTTTTTATGTACTTGAGCTTCAGCTTGTTCATCTCACCAAAATAGCTTAAGTTACTTGGTTAGGATTGCCACAAGCTTATATGCCATTCATTTTTCTTATTACTTTTAGAGGTGGGACTGCTTTCAAAGCTTATCTCCAGCAATTAGAATTACAGAATTTAGTCCATGAAAAATTTATAACCCCAACTACACAATTGAGTCCATAAAACTTTTGGACATGATACTCACAAGTCCCTCTTATTATGTACTCCAGGGACCAAGAAACCACAAATTTAAAAGTTCCAGGGACTGCGTCTTCAGTTAAAAAGAATTTAGTTCAAATGTGGTGGTGTATTTTTATTAAGGAAAAGTCAAAGTTCTTGCCAAGCAATTCAGTTAAAAAGAAACCAGAACATGAAGCCGATAAACAGAAATAAAGATCTCACATGGACGAACAAACACTCAAAACTCTAATGATTATGATATCCAATATAAAAAGTTATGAAATCATTACAGTATCGTATGTTAGAGAAATTAGATATATTACATAAGTATAAATTTCCTTATGCATGGTAGTCAATGCAATTTACTACATATAAACAGTCATTACAGTAATCTATACACAGACCTGCACAAAATCCTCCTGTTTATATGGATCGGCACCTGGAGATGGATACCAAACCTGTGAAAATGAATAAGCACAAATAAAATTTTCAAACATGTAAAACGGAAATAAACCAGAGGTTAAATAAAAAATTGGCATTAAACCTAGAAAAATACAATAGTTTACATACTGGACACAAGGAACATCTTGACAGCTAATTACCTGCATGCCTCGGTGACCATAATCTAACCACGAAACTTCCTCAATTAAATTTGTTTTATCCTCCGAATGGCCACAAGTAACCCAAAATAATTCAACCGAGTCAGTAAGCTTTCTCTCACGTCCATCATCCAGATCAAGAAGTGAAAGCTCCCCATTTACTCTCAATATCAAACACCTATATGAAATCATTTTCAGGAGGAATGTAACAAGGAAATTATACAACCTTCATCCCACTTTTTTAGTTACCTTTGCCCAAAGGAATCAAATTAATTTAGGTTATATTGTAAAAAAGAAAAGGAAAAAAATATTTTCTCTTGGCCTTCAGAATAAATATAAAAACAGCTAACTGTAGGAAGGCACATAAATTCTAATGCCCAGTCCACAGCAGCAGTTAAAAGAAGCTAACCTTTTCTATATTTAGTTTGGCAGAAGAAAAGGGTTATATAGGATACTCAGGTGTTACATGCAATGACTTTTCTAATGGTGACATTTTACTCGGACCACATAAGTTAGAAGAGGTATAATTGATCCGGACAAAAAGAATATATGCCGTTCACAAGGCATACCTTGCTGGTTCTCTTACTAATGAATCCGACATCGATGAAACGTAAATGTTTGACATTGACTCTGTCGAACATTGATCTGGAATAAAGCGCATTGCTGCAGGGTGGCTCTTGGCAGTCATGATAGAAAGTTCACGTACTGTAGAAAGCTGTTTGCCATGTTATAACTTAAAAATGTATGATAAACAAGGTTTATTGACGAAATTCTAAATACAAAGCAAAAAAAGTTTCATAACAAGAAAAAAGAATAAACACAACAAAAGTATGCATTTACCTGTATTTCCGGATTGCCTGAAGGTGTCAATTCACCAATTAATTTTACATGGAATATGTGGACATCAAAAGGTTTATATGTAACCAGTATAAAATCTTGATAGACGTCCATCACCATGGGTTTAGCAAGCAATGACTTTCGACAGAGTAATGAACTTTGATCGAGGTGATATCTTGGGTAAAAGAGCAATTCGTACCTGAAATATAAAAAAAAAGGTACATTGACCTTTAAGAACACTAGGAGAAGAGCAAAATGGTTCCATAAACTGCAATATGCTCCAGAAAAGTTACAGAATGCAGCTTTTATAAGACCTATATTAAGGTCACAAAAATGAGAGAGAGACATTGAGAGCCATCCGAATTGAGGCTTCACAAGGAATATGCACCGCTATGTATCAATTGGCTGCAAAGAATCTATATCTGACACACCAAACTTGTAAGAATCAACTAAATGTAACATTTAGATACAGCAAAGTATCTCACGTGTTGGAAGAATCAATATAGTTGCAGACGACAACAATCTTCCCCAGCCATAACAAACCTTTGCATTGAATCTTTTGTTCCTGGGTAACATCTCCAAAAACTCGCCACCTTCTTAATCGTATATCATACAATATCAAACCATGGAGACCAGCAACAGCTAAGTACATTCCATCCTTGCTAGCTGCAACATGCTGAACAGGCCAGTTTTGGGAGATATAAGAAACCTGCACATTTTCAGACTGTCAGAGGTGTTCATTAAGTGAAGACATAGGGCAAAGCACAAACATTTTTATAATCAAAAACAATCAGAATTTGGCCCTAAAAGAAAAAACACATAACTGGAAGATTAAGATGCAGCATTTTGAGCTCATCAGTCTCTTCTGATTGCACAACAAGTAACCGATCTTCCCCATAGATTACTTGCCGGATGTAAGTGGTGCCTGAAACACCTCTACTAAGACAGCATTTGCCGAAAGAGAATGAGAGAACTCTCTCTGAAGATTCCTCCTCAACAGCATAAAGCCTATACCCATATTCATCCCACTGCAAAAGTGAGGTGCCACCCATCAATGGTTCATATTTAGACTCTTGGTTTGGCTTAGCCACTGGAGAAGATACAGAACTTAAACCTATTTGTCGAATTGTAGACATCAAACGACATCCAGAAACAGACCAAACTGCAAGTCCCCTTAATTTCCACCCAACGGCAAATGCAGAGTAATCAGGTGTCCAAGCAATGCAATTAACAGAACCAGTGTCATCCATTGAGTATCTGCAAAAGAGTCAGGCCCACCATACTTCATGAAACAGATCCAAAACCATCTAAATTGGCTAAATGCATAAATACCAATCTAGTGATATTCTGAGAATAAGGAGAGAAGTGATTATAATAATTATAAATTTTATATGCTCAGCTATACGTGCACTCATTATATCTAGACCCAGTGCAGATTAAGCAAATGACAACATTAGGATTGAAGAACATGGTGTGATGGCAAAAAATTACAATAGAGGAAGCATGTGGGGAGCAAACTGATTGGGACATAATGTTACTTGAAAATGTATATATATAGCTTACCCCCAGTCATACAAAGAGACTGCGCGTATAAGTGATGCAGATTCACCCAGATCATATAATTCAACTGTCCCTCTTCTGGTACCAACAGCAAGAATTCGCTGCTCCGGAGATGCTGAAGCACATACAGCATCACCACAAGCCAACCTCTTTTCTGATTTAATGGAGTCAACCTGCTTCAAACCTTTCTTACTTACAGAACATGAGACAAGTTGCCCATCAGAATATAAGACAAAAAGCAACCTTAATGGAAGACAAAGCTCCAGCTGGACAATTGCAGACTTTCTAGGGGTATTATTGTTGGACATAAGAACCTTTGGATGACCTTTAGGAGAAAGGCCATTGCCTAGAGTAAGTGGTGCTTGAGAATCTTCAACACTAGCATGAGGATGTGGATCAAATTCAAAAGCCCCACCAAACTGTTCAGGAGAACATTGAATGATGATAATGATGTTTAAAGTCAAAGCAAGACATTACAGAAAAATCTGTTGAATATTAGGACTCTATCAATGCCTGAAGAAAATGTGTCAAATTGAAATGGATGGCGCAAATTGTTGAATTAGATATATCCATATTACCTCTCCCTTCCAAGATATATTGTACAAAGTCCCATCAGAAAGTCCAAGCAGCATGTGTTTGTTATCACATACAATATTGCTCCTGACAAAAAATGCCATGGAAGGAGGAGTTTCAAGACCACACTGCAAACGGCTTCATAATTTTAACCATATAGAACAAAGTGAAAAATAAAAAAGGTGGGTGAAATAGGATCCACGTAACACAATTGTCACAATGGACCCAGAAGATGGGAGATAGACATAGCTACTCTGATAAGCATTTTCACCTAATCATGGGAATGTAAGCTTTCAAAAGTTGTTTTAAGCATATAATTTATTTATCCTAATTCCACTTCTCAGTAAAATTCCATGCTATTCTACCATCTGAATTTCCAAATTACAACTTAATCGTGAAAAACAGAGCCTAAAACAAACATGTCAATCAAGCTCCTTCAGAAAAGTGAAATTTAAGGTACAGCCAGTTTCAATGATAATGAACGTATGTCTAGTAGCCAAAGGGAGAAGAAAAGGTAATGTCAATCATGGAAAACGTAGCATAAACAATTTATGTAATGTCTATTTATCTCTGTTGTTATTATTCAACAACGCATATTTTTTTAATAGGAGAGGGTCATTTCTGTTCACGCCATTGTTCCCTTCCTTTTCAATACCTAACATTCAGCATTAATTATTAATTACATAAGACAGAATCTTAGTATCAACTTGATCATATCCCTGTTCATATCTTGCACTAGTAAAATTTCTGTTCAATTTTCGTAATTCATTCAGATGAAGAAAATCATAAAACCAAACCTAGACAGTGGAACCTACAGTGTTAAATCCTTCACTGCAAAGGGCACTTGTTCACTCAGAAGAAGAGATATAGTAGCAAGGCGCAAAGCAGAGGGCTGCTTCCCTCCAACATGTATTCTTTTTTCTGAGATTTGTGCCTTGAAAATGTGAAGAAAGAAAGACGATGTCTGCAGATAACATTATAAGAAAATGGAGAAGCATTAGGGCATCAACATCATTAGATCATTCTTAAGCAATAAAAGACTAACAGAAACAGAAATATGAATCCAACAACAGAATAGTTTATAAGTCACAACACAATATAGTACTTTGTGACAGGAATTATTAGTAGTGTGAAAATAAAAGAATAGGAGATGAAAGCAAAAGAAGAATGTCATCGAAAAACGAGCTTTAAATACGAATGTACTTATATAGCAGATAAGTTGCCCGTTCTGAATTACAAGCAACAAGTCTCAAGGCTCTTCTTTCATCTCAAAACAACGTTGTCCTCAATAAGCACACAATTTAGTACGCCAGCTTAGAAACAATATTGACATTTTGATTTAACATGCATGTGTTGGACATTTATATGCTAGATCCCACAAAGATAAACTACGGGTTATTACAAATTAGCATGCTACACGATGCATGTTAAACATTTGACCAAGAAATTCGAACTGTCTAACATAGATATTCAACAAACGAATGAAAGGAAACTCACAATAATGGCGATTAATTTTGCATCAGGGCTCCACACTGCCTGCAAATTTTCTCCTTCCTTTTGCACTGAATCTGAATCTCTTTTGTACTTGCCCAGTCTCACTTTATTCTGAACCCACCACAAAAACCACAATACAGTCAACCCCATAATCCATTCTCTGGGTTAATCAAATTTCAGTTTCCTTTTCTTTTAATGCAAGAAAATAGTGTCCAAGAATTCATAACAAAACGACTGATTCGCATGAAGTACAAGTATGTGTACCTGAGAAGCACTCCATAGCTCGAAGTGAGTGGGGGATACGACGAGTAATTGATGATTAATGACCTTGAGGTATATAATCTTCTGGATTGAAGGGCAGAGTCCCTGTTCAAGCGGAATGACCTGAGGCCATCCGTAAGCCATATACATCTTCTCGCCCTGTGTTAGTTCTTAGATTTGCTTCAGATTAACGAAATTTATCATAGATCTGCAAAATGGAAAGAGTGACAAGGAAATGCAAAAGAGATCACAAGCATTTCCTGGTGAGAACTGATGCACCTGCTTCAGCTCGATCCACAATTGAGAAGCACGAAGTTGAATAACGATGTGGACACGGGAAGTGGGGGAAAAAAACCATTTTTCGTACCAAAAAAGGGGCAATTTTCACATAAACATTACAATAAATAGGTATTACTGTATTAGTATACGTCCATTATTCGCCATGAAGCGAAGTTAAGAAATGTAATGCAAGGTAGTAACTAGTAAACTGGCCAAAAAAACCAAAAAAAAAAAAAGGTAGTAACTAGTAAACAACGGAACAAGAGGAACGGGGTTATGAGGAAGAATCAAAACCTAATTTTTCAGACTAATTATTTCACCCCAAATAATTACAAATATCTTATCTTTCTTAATCTATCTAATAGGTATTTTTTATCGTTAGTTATTCTTTTTTTGGCCGCGTAATGTTGGTATTAACTACGTGATTTCTCAAAGGGGATAAACAAGGAGTATTATTCATCTAAGGATATGACACGAATTAATTGACCTGATGATGTAATTTTTTAATGTTATTCGTGAAAAATAAGCCCTAGTATAAATGTCCTAAAATATATTTCAACATGGCATGGCTATGTTAAAAAATATCCAAGTCTGGTCTCTTATTTATAATTATTGTTCCTGTAAATTGAAATTATATCTTTGAATATGCATTTTTTATTGTTTATGGATCTTTGAATATTTTATTTACTGTGTTTATACAATATGATGACTACGGCCGAAAAAATCATTTACTCTATGAAGAAACAATAACTAAAAGTGATTTTTTTTAACCATCAAAATTGATTTAAAAAGAGCATATGACGGACATACTTAACGAACTTTTATTTTATTTTATTTTTCCCAACAATGAGCCGCATTGTGAACTTGTGATGCTAGTTTTAGTATCATTCTTAATAATGCAGAGATGGAAACGATTAGGCCTATTTAGAATAATTCATTCTTATTATTTGGTTGGACTTATATTTATACATAAGTCTGATTTATGTAAATCGATATAAAATTCCTTCACATATTTACTTCATAGACTATAAAAATTATCTCGTATTTCATAAATCATGATTGAAAAGTACTTATGAATGCTATCCAAAAATACCATATATATATATATATAAGAGGTCTTTTTATTTTTCCAAAAAGTTCCATGAGAAGGAGATGCCATTCCCAAGATTAGACATCTTGATGTCCAAAATAAAATAAGATAGGGTTGAAGTATTTCCCACTTTTTCCAATTTGTGTTTAATAATAATAAAGATAATGATAATGTTAATAACATTGTTTTTATAGTAAAAAAAATCTTGTTAACTTAAAGTGATTGCTCATCACTTTATCAGGCTCGCATAGAGCCGGGAAATCGGGCCGAGCCCGTCGGGCCGGCCCGTTTAAGCCCTGTAAAATCACGGGCCGGGCCTAAAAATTAGGACTTTTAAATGAAATCAGCCCTGCAGGGCCAAGGGCCCGTTAGGGCCGGCCCTGCAGGGTTAAGGGCCGGCCCGTTAGGCCCGCCAAACTTTTTTTTTTTTTTTTAAAATATACTCCACTACTCTCTACTCCAGTCAGCAATGCATCCAGTCCAGGCTCCACACCGCACGTGCATCCAGTCCAATGCTTTACTCCAGCTGTCCAGCACTGCACCAACAAGGCAACAACACCACTGCATCCCTGTCCCCTGAACCCACCTTCCTCGACTTTTCTCAGCTTCTAGCTCGCGCGGCCATTCTCCATTTCTCCCCTACTCGGCGACTGCCGACTCCCCCCACACCAGCTATTAAACGAAACCAGCACGGCAGCACAGTCGCAGTTTCCTCCGGTCCTCCCTCGGTCCCTCCTCTGGCTGGTGGCTGCGTCGTAGTCTCACGGTCACAGCGTCGCAGTCTCCGTGCTCGTTCTCTTCTGGCAACCGCAACTCTCGCCCCTGTCCCCATCCGTCGCAGTAGCAGCAAGCCAGCAACGCCGGCTCTCACTCTGTTTTGATCTTCAATCTTGAATAAGGTTTGATCAAATTTCCAATTGTTTTATTTTTGAGATGCCAATGCTGCTGCCCTGCTCTTCGCCTCTTCCAATTGTTAAATATAAGAAGGCTATAAATAATTCCTTGCCATTTGTCACTTTATTAATTGATCCCTCATAATCTAAATTCATATGGCTTAAGTTTCTCTACTGCCATTAGCAACAGCAGATTCCCTTTATTAAGATGTGAGACAAAAATGAAATTCTCTCCCTCTTGTACATATTAGTTTATTGCATTCCTTTCCACTAAAAATTATTACATGTGTAATGTAGCCTAATGTCTTCATCACAACAAGTGCAACGTCAAACTGAAGGGACTAACGAATCATTAGCTATAACGGATAAACATCAGCCATCTTCCCTTGAAGATGAATCAAAGCCTAAGAAGCCTAGAAATTTGACTTCTGATGTTTGGAGGTATTTTAGTAGGGTTGAGGTTAATGGGTTACCTAAGGCACAATGTAATGGTTGTCAGGGTTTTTTTGCAAGGGGTGGGGATAAAGGCACCTCACATCTAAGTCGTCATGCTAAGAATTGTATAGGTTTAGAAAAAATACGGGATATTGGGGTGATGATGTTGGATAGAGAAGGCAAAATGAGATGTAGGAAAATTGACCATCAACGTATTAAGGAAATTATGGCTTTATGCATAATTGAACATGATCTTCCTTATTCATTCGTTGAATATAAATGGGTCAAAGAACTGCTAAGGACATTGAATCCTGATGTGAGGCTCATGAGTAGAAGAACAATGACGACTCATGTGCAGAAATTCTTCCACCAACAAAGGGATATTTTGAAACAAAAATTGAAGAACAGTATTGGTAGAATATGTTTGACATCTGATTGTTGGACTTCTGTGACTTCTGAAGGATATATATGTGTCACGGCTCATTTTGTGGATCATTCGTGGACACTAAATAGTAAGATACTTGCTTTTTGCAGGATGGAGCCACCACATTCTGGATATCAGATGTCTAAGAAAGTTTATGATTGCTTGCAACAATGGGGGATTGATGGTAAAATCTTCTCAATTACTCTAGACAATGCATCTGCAAATGATAATTTGCAAGAGTTATTGAAAGATAGGTTACTCCTGCAAAATAACTTTAGTTTGGTTTGTAATGGAGAATTTTTCCATGTGAGGTGTTGTGCCCATATTCTCAATTTGATAGTTCAAGAGGGCTTAAAAGTAACAAGTTCTGCTTTGCATAAGATTAGAGAAAGTATTAAATATGTGAAGGCATCTGAGGCAAGGATGAATCTTCTCAAGCAATGTGTTCAACAAGTTGGTGGTATTGACACTTCAATGGGCTTGCGATTAGACGTGGCCACTAGATGGAACTCCACTTATGCAATGCTTGAAAGTGGTCTTAAATATCGTCGTGCTTTTGCAAAGATGGCTTTAGATGATACAAACTACAAGTTTGTTCTAGCACAAGATGAGTGGAATAGAGCAGAGGCAATGTGCAATTTCTTGAGACCATTTGAGAAGATTACAAGGTTGATTTCTGGGTCATCATATCCAACTTCCAATTCTTATTTTATGCAAATATCAAAAATTGAGATGTTGCTTACTACCAATATGGCAAGTCCTGACCCGGTGATTCAAGAGATGTCCATGAAAATGAAAGAGAAGTTTGATAAATATTGGCATAATTATAGTGTCATTCTTGCAATTGCAGTAGTTCTTGATCCTCGATGGAAGTTCAATATTATACAATATTTCTATGGAAAGATTGATCATATGACTTGCAATGAGAAGGTTGCCAATATAAGGGGAAAGCTGAATTTCATTTTCAATGAATATTCCAATGTGGGGACATCTTCTCTAATTCATGGAGTTGAAGGTCCATCAATCACTAGATCTTCAACATCGATGATTCATCATTCTTCTCAGAATCCAAGTGCTTCAGTAGCCTCATTTGATGATGCATTTGATGTATGTTTTAAATTTAGTGTCAATTGCAATTGTTGGGTATTCAACTAGTATTTACTTTAATTTTTTATAATGATGCAGGACTATCAAGATATTTATGCAAGTATGGATCATTCTTCCATGAACAAGTCTGAGTTGGAAACTTATTTGGAAGAACCAATATTGAAGCCTGATAATTGGAAAGAATTGGATGTCTTGAATTGGTGGAAAAACAATCAACAAAGATTTCCGATTCTTTCAAAGATGGCAGCTGATATTCTGAGTATTCCAATCACTACAGTAGCAAGTGAATCAGCTTTCAGTATTGGTTCACGTGTTCTAACAAAATATAGAAGTTCCATTCTTCCATCTAATGTCCAAGCTCTTATTTGTACTCGCAATTGGATGCATGGATTCACATATGATGGTAATTTACTAATTTTTTTGTATTTTATATTTGTTATAAAGTTATTTATCATTTTGGTTTATTATTCATTTATTTGTTGCAGATAAAGATTATGAATGTATTCATGATATGGGAGAAGAAATCCTTGATATTTTTACCCCTCAATCGGATCTTACCACTCAAAGTGAAGCACAATCCAATTTTTTTGAAATTGATGATAGTGGTGAAGATTAAATTGATACTTAAAGTGGTTAGCTTCTTGTCTTCTGATGTTTTGTCTGAGATTATGAATTACTTATGGACATTATGTTTTACCATTGATTATGAATTAGTAACTATATTTGTCTTATTACATAATGTATGTAGATGTGTAGTTAAATTTTAAAAAAAAATGATTTTCCGGCTTCAGGCCCTGCGGGCCGGCCCTGCGGGCCGGCCCTGGCCCTGATGCTCTCGGGCCGGGCTTGAAAAATCAATAATTTTTCTTACCTCAGGCCCTGTAGGGCCGGCCCTTTTAGGCCCTGGCCCTTCAAGGGCCGGCCCTGTAGGGCCGGGCCGGCCCTGTAGGGCCGGGCCGGCCCTGATTCCCAGCTCTAGGCTCGCATCATTTCTCTCTGGTGCTTACTAGTTACTTCTTCATATTTGAGTCGAATCAGGGAAATGAACTAAACGATAGTTCCGTTGTCAGCCCAGGTTCATTAAAAGACGGGCCCAGAAAAACAGGCCCAACACGAATTCGGAACAAAGCATTAAACAGAGAAAAAATCAACAGGGGCCAAATAAAGAATAAGATACTAATTGAAGAGGGGAACTTGACATGAAGAAGAATAAGACAAGAAGGTAATCTCTCCAAACGTAGTAAATTAATATTTGATTTTTTGTTAGAAGAGATATTTATTGTCTAATAGTATCTCAAATAGGATTGTTTCTAATACAAGAATATCTATGTTTAGTAAAAAGAAAAAAAAAGAAATGAAAAATAAGATATTCATTTGGGCCTAATAAAATCTTCTTCCGATGAATTCGGAACAAAGCGTTAAAACAGAGAAGAAGAAAAACATAAGTTGATCAAAGTGAAAAGCCGCTTGAAAATAAAATATCGGGTGTGTTTGGATGAGCGGTGAGAAAAGTGACTTATTTAAAAAGTGATTTATGGATAAGTTAGATTTGATAAGCTCTAAATTGTGTAAGTTATTTATGTTTGGATTGGTGATTGGATAAGTGCTTTTATAAAAATGAATTGTGTTTGGTTTAACTTTTACATAAGTGACTTTTATGATATTTAAAATAAAAAATTGTAAAATATATGAAAATTGAGAAAAATATATTTAATCACAATGGTAAAATAGATAATTAAATTGCAATGAAAATGCAAATAAATTAGAAATGATACAAAATTAAAGTTTTTGATACAGTCAAATATATCATAACTAATCAGATCATTTTGAGAATTTTTTATTTTCTTTTTGGTATATTTGCTCAATGCACATGATGGTAAAAATCTCAGCTGGATCTTCGTTCCATTCTACTTTACTTTTATCGTTCTCTATAATTCTATTCAAAAAAATTTCATATTTTGTAATTAAATGACATTAAACAGTCCCGTCATCTGAATATTTATTTTTGCCAAACACCATGTCCAAAAACCACCACTTTTTTTTAATCCAGCGCATCACCCAGAAGAATTCAAAAATATCAGATAATAAGGAAGGAAAGAGGTGAGATAAATTGAGGGTTGGTGAGATTTTCAAAACACATTTATTAAACAGTAATTTTATTCTCCTCACCCATTCCAATCATGAAAAGCTCTAATTTGTGGCTTATGAAAAAAGCTTTTTTTCACCCATAAGCCCAATTCTATAAAAGCTCTCCCAAACATATGTTTAAGTCAAAAAAATTTTAAAAGTTACTTTTGGTCTTTGATAAGCTCATTTAGGAGGCTTAAAAACCCTTCCAAACACACCCAATCAAGAGCAAGTTCATGTGAATATAAAAATATATATTTATCAGAGCTACCTTCAATTGAATTAGACAATACTTATAGGCAAAAAAAAAGAAAAAGAATTGGACAATACTTAAACATGGCTTTACTCAGATAAATTTTTTTAAAGGAACTTTCATCAAATGAGCCAAAGTTTTCATGTTTTGCAGAACAAAAAATTTTCACTCAAGCGAAATGATACAACAAATTAAAATCTAAAAAAATACCATTTTTGTGCCATTTTTTCTTAAAGTTCAAAAAAATATTAATTTGTTGATATCTGAATTAATCATTGATATCTAAAACACAAGAGGCTTTTTTGTGACAGAAAAAGATTAATGATAAAGAACCACTATGCATTGAGATTATATATATATATATATATGATACATTCTGCATTTAAAAAGTGAAAAGGAAGATGATTGGAATCAAATTTTTGTAGTTATATATATTAACCAGTCAGTTTGAACATTGAAGGAAGAAAATAATTCAAATTTTTGAGGACGCAGATATAGTTATGAAAGAAACATCTATTTTCAATTTATATTATTATTTATTGTTGTTCTAATGTTCAATTAATTTATTGTATTAACAAATAGTATTATTTTATTTTGGTCCGATTCACAGATTCAGCATAAATAAACTATTTCCAAATCCCATGTATGACATAATTTCCAATCCAATTTTGAATTATTCGTGATTCTCAAACGCAAAGTTGCTTGACTTGAATTATTTTTCTGGTGTTGTATATACATAAAGCATAACAACATGTGAGTTGTCACGTACGGCATGAACAGTCAAGAAAGTAGAAGAACATAGCATGTGGGATCATTCGTTTTAATCAATGCCACCATTTTTGTTTCCTCGGTAAATGTATTATATCTTATTTCTTAAAATAGATTTTAGATCATTTTTATGCATACTCTATATATTTTGTAATTTATACATTAATGATTACTAGTTATGAATATGTAAATGTATATTATCTCTTATCTTTAATATAAGATAACGTTGGTAATACAATCTATATATCATTGGATTTATAAGATCTTTTATTTTTTTTCACCAACAAATCTATACAATCTATATTAAGGATAAGAAGTGATATATTAATGTTTTTAACATAAATATATTACGCAACAAATTGCAAAAATTGAACTAAACCCCTAATGAGAAAAAAATATATATAATATATATATAATTATATTTTTATGACTTTAGGTTGCACACTTTCACTAACTAATAATTAGTTTGGGTTTGTTGAACATATTAAAGCAAAGCCCAAAACTAGACCTAACCAACCTAACAAGACGGAAAAGGAGTTATTAATTTGATGGAGAAAGCTAGTGGTGGGGTGGGGTGTGTCCTTGATGAGCATTGAAGTGGGCGTCCCAAAAAAAAAAGGCTAATTACTTAGAGTGTACCAAAAGCTTTATGCTTTTTGGATTGAATGGACGTGAAACAGAAGCGAGTCAGCATCAGGAAGTAGATCACACTAAAAGAAGGGAAATCGTATATATGTTGAAACAAGAACAAATAATAATGGAATAAGATAACAAATGAAGAGTCAAATGAAGATAAGATAATAATAGAATGGGGCATGTGGGTGTGCATGCTTGAGAGGATGTGACATGAGGGGACAAGGATAAACATTTTGGCCATTGCTTTCCTTTCATTCCCCCCAACTCACAATTCATCTTCTCCAAAATTATAAGCAACAAATTGCTCATTACAAAATTTGTTATTTAAAAGCACATAAGGATCCAAGTCTTTGATTGTTTGCAACTCATATTCAATAAATGTCATTCTTTTTTAGCTGTGCCCCGTGACTTAAATGCGGTGAAGCAGGCCAACTTGCATATTGATAATTTACATGCATGGTAAGTTGGTATTTTGTCATCTCGAGCTTGATTGAGATGGATTGGAGGGCTGATCTATATTTTTTATATATTTATATATATTCAATTTTTTATATTTTTATAAAGTTATATAGCTAAATAAAAATTGTAGATATAAATATATAATATTTTATATTATTATTATATTAATATAACAAAATAAAATTATAAACCATGGGTTGCCCGGCGGACATACGGCTCCAACTCATATTGTCAGTTTTATCATGCGTGTAACATATCTTCTGAAAAAAGTTACACCAACTGAAAGTAGTTGTACTTGAATCCTAAACAAATTTAAGGCATATTTGGATAATGAACTTTATAATAGGAGATGTTCAGCAATATTATCAATTATAAATCCCTGTAACATCTTGAGAGAGAGATTAGAAAAACTAAATTGTATACATATATTGATATACAAAATTTGTTGATATTATACATCAATACTCAATATTATCAATTTATCAATTAATTCATATTCTCGCATTAGTTTATAATTAAAAAATATATTCTTTTAATGGCCAATAAATTATTGGTTGAGATAGTAAGCGACCTCACCCTATAAAAAAATATAAGTTTGTATCTGATGAAGTATAGTAGTTGCAAACGGTAAAAATGCTTCATGTTATAAGCCAAAAGGAATTAATATTAAGTTCAAAGTGGTTGAACAATCTTAATCAAATAAAAAAATTATTTTAATGCGATAATTTTAATAATTACAATGTTCATACTCAAAATGTTGCCTGAAAGATGTAAAATCCATTCCACTTAATTTAACCCTCATTGTTGATGATTATGTACATACTTCTATCTATTGTGTTATTCATTCTTTAATATCTTAGAATTTTATAATTTCAAAGTATATGGAGAATATAAATTATTAATTATTATTACTTCTTATTCTAAATATAAGACCCACTTAACTTTTTTTTTAGAGATTAAGGAATCTAAATAAGTTACTTAGTCATATTATATGTTGTATATTATTATATTATATATAGTTTATAAGTCAAACAATTCAGTTTTAAGAGAAAAATATAAATATAAATATGTTAAGGTGATTTAACTATCTTCTTTAATCTCTTTAAAAAAATTAATTGAATCTTATATTTAAAAAGGTGATGGTATATTCTATTTGGAATTCCCCGATGCTAAATCTTTTTGTCTGTGAGAACTGATATATATAGCCAACTAGTGTAAATCAACTTCAGCTACCTTTTCAATTGCTTATAAATCATTATTTTTAACCTAATTAGTTTTATTTAATTAAAGTATATTTACATTACTGTTGGCCTGGTTTTATTTTCCTAAGAAAAAGCATTGCTATGAATTTAATAATTTATTAGAATGCCCAATATAATGTGAGAGTTAATGGAATAAGTAGTTAAATGACTAACAATTAAGAGGTTAGACATTATTAGGTTTGGTATTCATTTCCAATAAGGATGGAATAAGTGAACATTATTGCGAGCATTTTATTATATTGAATTTTCTTTATTTAAATTAAAGAATTCAACGGTGGGTAACAAGTAAGGACTTGTTTGTAATCACATTTAGGGTCATTAAAAGTGTTTATTTATGTAAATCGAGATAAAATTTATTTTATATATTTACTTCATATACCATAAATTCAATTGAAAAGTTATTTTTGAAGACTCCAATCACCATTCTAAATAAACACTTAATCAAAAATTATTCATATACTTTCCAAATAAAACAAAACAAGATTTGTCCTCCTCCACTAGTGCAAAAAACGCATTTAAGACAAACACAATTAGACTGGTTATTGCAGATAAGGTCTAAAAGAAAAATATAGTGACAATTATGTAATTAAATGAAACTTTTGAGACCAGTTTTAGAGAAAATCGGTTTAAGAAAAATTATTTAGACCGGTTTTCTATAAAATGGGTCTCAAAAGTAAAATAATTAAACATTATATAAAAAATAATCATATATTTTAGACCGTTTTAAATATAATAGGTCTAATTAAAAATGAATAAAAAAATTCATATATTTTTAAGACCAGTTATTTTAATAATCAGTCTTAAAAGTCGTTGTTTTAAGACCGGTTATTTCATAACCGGTCTTAAATGTCTAATTAAAAGTGAATAAAAAAATCTATATAGTTTTAAGAACGGTTATTCAAATAAATGGTATTAAAAGTCCTCGTTTTAAGTCCGATTATTAAAATAACCGGTCTTAAAAGTCTTATTAAAACCTAGCCTGCGCCTTTTCTTCAAAAATTTTCGTTGTTGTTCTGTCTTCTCTTGCAGTTGGGTGTGCGTCAATGGCTATCGGAGTACATTCTTTTCCTTTCTTCTTGTCTGCTGTCAATGTTTCGGTAGTTAAATCTGTGTGGGCAATTCGTCGAAGCCCTAATTTCTTGCAGCAGGTATTTTTCTCTTCACTCCCTTTGTTTTCGTGATTTCACAATTTCTCTGATTCCAACATCGTCATTCCTCCATTTCATCGCGTTTGTCTGTCTTTCTTTCTTCTTCTTTGCTGTCAGTGGTTTTTTGTGAATAAATTTGCATGAAGCTTGGTTTATTTGGCTATATTCATTCTTAATCCCATCCGTGATAAATCTTCAATTTATTTTCAAGTATTGTAGGGTTATAAACGTATAATATAGCATGTGAAGTACATTTTTTCCCATAGAAATCATCTGTATACAATATCATTATACTGTTGTTCTCTACTTGATGGTATGTGTGTGTTGATGGGTATATGTGGTCTTTTGTGGAACACTTCTATAGTGTTGTTGCTTAGAACAGACTAATATATATTCGGTATTTATAGCTTCATACCAATTAAGATCACTAAGGGTATATTTAACAGAAGAGGGAAAGGGGAATATTAAGGATTTTAGGCTTGATGATTCCAAATTTGGAGTAAGTTTGCATAGGATAACATGATGTCATAAGCTGAATAAAAGAAGTAGAAACAGATTGATTTTGAGAAATACCAAGTGTTTCTGGAAATAAAAATGATATTGTCATTGCTTCTGATTGTGAATATATATGTGTTGTTGTTTGTGTGGAAAGTGGATTGTCATTGAATTGGCTTACTGACATGAGCAAGGTTGAAATGAACAAAATTTTTTAAAAAACATATTTTTAAGATCGATTTTTCAGAAAACAAGTCTTAAAAGTCCTTTTAAGACCAATTTTGTTAAGAATTTGTCTTAAAAGTCATAACTTTTAAGATCGATTCTCAACAAAACCAGTCTTAAAAATCATGACATAAAACTATTTTCAGTGCTTATTGTCGGACTTTTAAGACCGGTTGTGAGACAACCGGTCTTAAAAGTGTTGTTTTTAGACCGGTTTTTTAACCGGTCTAAAATGTTACAGACTTTTTAGACCAGTTGTATCGAGACCTGATCCAGAACAGGTCTAAAATATCTTTTTTAATCGGTCTTAAAAATATTTTTTACCATAGTGCTGAAATCACATTGCACTAATGCATGCGTACTAGTGGTTTTATTATTGTTGATAATTTTGTTTTTGTTACTCAGTGGAAAGCTCATCATTTATAATCATTGAATAAATTATATTGATCTTTAGAAAAAATATTATATTATCGTCATCATCAGTTTCGTCCAACTGTATTGACATTTTAGTGCTATTGTTTTTTTTATCGAAATTAGTGCTATTGTTTCAAAGGATACATATTTTAGTCTTAACTTAGAAATAAATTAATATCATTAGGTTCTTATAGGATTCTCATATGTACTCCATAAATCATAAGAAAAAAAAATTATATGGAAAAAAATCGACTAAAGGGTATGTGTGAAAGAGAGAAATGGAAATGATCGTTTATGTAATGTCTTATGATTTGGTGAATGGGTTGTCGTTAAAATCAAGAAGTTTTCGTTAATAATTAAGCACAATATATAATACGGAGGAGGATTTTAATTTGGTGAATGGGTTGTCGCAAAAAATATATTGTTAGGACTCAGGATCAAATGAGTAATTAGAGTGATAAAAAATCTCACTTTATTGGATAAATTAAGTTGTAGTAATTAGAGTATAAGTATAATTAAAAAGAACCATAAACTTAACATATTGTTATAAATTTTGGCTACTTTCTCTTTGATCTGTACATTATATTCTCTCTTATATAAACAGTAAAAAATTTTGGCGAGGGAAATAACTTAAAACGATTTAATCGAATTCATGATATCTGATATCGCAAGTGAATAATCTTAGTGCCACTAGGCTATAGACACGATTTTTTCATGTGCAAAACCACACATTAAATATATACGTTTATTAATGTAAACATGTAATAACCTTAATTTGGGGGTGTGTCTCTATAGCTTAGTGAATGGACACTATTGGTACCTTTACCACTACCATACCTCTCCTTTATTATACGAACAGCTAAACTGTGGTGGTGGATTTTATTTAATATTTTCAATGAGTTCCATTTAATTTTTTTTTAATATCCTGCCCTATAAATTATTGAATGACGACAGCACTTTGTACTATAGCAACTCAAATGATTGTATGTATTATATATATTAGTTTAGATGTTAATGGCATGCTTAATGATGATACACATTACACCAAGGTTTTTTATACGTGCTCCAGATTTTTTTTTTGAAATCTTTCCTTCAAGTTGTTTATATGGTTTTATTGTGAATAGATGGAATCAAAAGATTATTTTTTAGTTTAGGTACGTCCATTTGCTTGTATAAATTATATATTGCTGCAAAATTTATTATCAAATGATGGATTTAGCATCTATATTAAAATTTCAATCAGAATGAAAAAGAAGGGTCCTTGATTGTAATTAAAGTTGGGTTATATCTTCCACTATTTATATTGTTTATATGATTTAATTTATTACAAATAAATGAAATTACAGTATTTACTAATATTCCATTTGATTATTGTATGAATTATATATATGTTCTAGTGTAAAATTTATCATACAAATTCTCTTTTTCGCAATTAAAAGAAGAATGCGTAGATGATTCACAATTTAGAAGTCTCCAAACACTGATTAGTAATATGCTTGAAATCATAATTAAATATTTAAACAACTCATTTGAAATTGATATCAAGAATTAAAATTCATTTAGTCAATAAATTAAAGTAATAGAAATTGGGGAAAGGAGAAGATGAAAATGTGAGCTAGTAGCTAGCTAGTTAAGGTTTGATAATGTATATTTATGCACACCCGTGTGCATTTACGTGTAAATTTGTATTTGTAATGAAGCAATGATGCACCAATAGGTTGCATTATTGAGTGATGGTCCAATACTGCCATAAATTGCTTAGCCATAGAGTGTACGCATATGTTTGTGCGCAAGGTGAATAGTTGCTTAGATGATTTAATTTTTAAATACTCATGCTACAATTTGAAGTATTTACAAAGCACTTTCAATTTGTTTACTGGGGTTGGGAATTTTTTTTTTAAAATCATTAATTTTGTCAGTTTTTTAAAATTTAAAAGCATTATAACTTTACCTCTACCTGCTTTATGTTTAAATTATAAGTTAGTTGTACCACGCTCTTGCATATCAATAAATATATTAAATTGATAAAAAATTTTATCCTTCACTAAATTTTTGTCTCCATCTATTTTAATTTACAAATGATTCTTACACACCTCTTTTCTTTCTTTCTATCTGATAGAAATTAAATAAAGGTAAAATTAAAAATAATTATTAATTACTTTACAAATGATTTATATTTTAAACCAACTTTTTTTTCCAACAAGTGATTTATATTTAGATATAGGGTAGCATTTAATACCCACACTTCAAAAGCCTAATGAAATAACAAATACCTTAGGAATATAATAAAATATTGCATTCATATAGTAAATTTAACGTGATGACTTACATTAAAGACAAAAAAATACTACCTCTCCCTAATAAATAGGACTGAATGAGTAAATACTCCACTAAATTAGATGTAATGTAGAGGTTATAAAATAATACAAGTGTTTATACCTAGTGGTTAAAGCTTTAACTGTTGAAACATGAGGACTTGATGAGTTCTAATTTTAGTGAATACAGAAAATCTTTTTAAAAAAACCTCTCAATTAGACCCGATGATACTTGAATCTCATCCGGCAAGTCAGTATTAAAAAATTTATAAAAATAATTAAGAATTTAAGGAAAGCAAGGGTCTGATGGTATGAAAAAGTGATGATGAAGTGCCAGTTGGGGAGAGTTCTCAGCACCGACTGTCCACATTTCTTGTCTCTCTTTTTCCTTTCTCTCTGTCCTCTCCATCCCCACCTTCTCTTATCTTTTCTCTCTAACTACGATAATCTCATGTATACTACACACACACACACAACATTCAAATATTAATTAACCCTCTTAAATGCGCTTTAAATCTTTCAAGTGTCGTGTATATGCGCTTAAATAGAATATAATAACACTTTCTCTTTAATTTTCTTTCTGCTGCTGCATATATATTCTGCTTCCTCTATGTAGTATGTTAATATTAATGAATAGATATGGAACAAGGAATGGCATTTCAGGTGGAGCTGGTCCCACCTGGTTCTGGTGGATCCCTCTTTGGCTCCTCTTCTTTCTTTCTCATTGCTTTTATTTCAACCCCACCTTGCCTGATCTCTTATTATAGCTATCTCTGTTTGCTGTCATTTAGTAATGATTGTCTCTGCATTAATAGAACTTATTTCTTTAAAATTGATTCAGTTCCTCCTGTCAATTTTAAAGTATCCCTTTATGTTCTACTGTTTGGTGGGCTTGGGATTGAAGAGGTATATATGAGAAAAGTCAGGAAAATTTTGCCTGTTTGGTATTTATATATCAAAGTAATGAAATTGGTTTCAATCAAAAAGTGTCAATATAGACAATGTACCTAACTAGGCCAGTGAGACACACCATCTTCATTCACTGCACCAGTACTTATGCCATAGAATTTTGGGTGGGAAAAGTGAGGCAAAGTGACAGCAACCATAGATGATAGATAGATAGATAATTAATGGTTTCTGGTTAAGGAGTTGGAATCGTCAGAAACAGGCATAGCTAGGTCTCGGTTTTTGAATATGATCTTCTTATTTTAGGTGTCGGCAATATAATGGTTCTAGTTTTGAATATGCATGGTTGTTCTTTGCTGGAGTGGAGGTTTTGTTTTGTGTTCTTCTTCTCGGGACTATGTATGGATGTAATTGATTCAGCTGTGTTATTCGTTTTGTGTTCTCAAAAACGGATGACGAAGAAGAAGGATAAATAAAAAAAATCATCCTTGACAAGTTATAATACTTCTACTGATATCATTTTTCAAACTAGGTGGGACTTTGGTATGATTTTCCCAAGTTGTTTTGATGTTTTTATCAATATGCTTTTACATAAGATGAGTGAAGACGTGATATCCTATGAACATAAAAAAAAATGATGTTTTGAATTTTGTTACATTTTTTAAATAAATAACACATAGTTTTAAATTTTTAAGAATCATGCAAAATTTAAATATACATCATTTTATGTCTATAAGATATCAAAATATTACTTATTTTAGACATAATCTATATGAAAAAAAAGAATAAAACATGTGAGATATTGGGGCACGTTGAGAGAACCACATTAAAGGCCTCTCAAACCCATGGGTATAAACACACACACAATGTGTGGATTGCATCTAAATTGTTTAAATTTGATAAGAAAAATCAATTTTCAAGTCTCATGGTTTATATATATTTTTTCTTTTTACCATGTCCTTATAGTGTCACCTGATTTTTAATTAAATTTGTGTATTTGTTTACTAGGTCCTTATAATTTATCACTTGATTTTTAATCACATCTTACTACTACAAAAATCAGATTTAGTGGCGCACCTTTTGTAGTACTTATTTACATAAGCGTTACAGCTAGTTTGTGATATTAGGTGACACTTTCCTAATTAAGCGCAACCTAATATATTTTGCCAAAAAAATATAAAATAAATAAAATAAAAAGAAGCTGTGACACTTATTCAAATAAGCGTCACCCAATAGTTTTTCTAATTTTTTAATTTATTTTAAATTTCTGCTTATTGAAATGAAAATTATACACGTGGGTGTCGATGATAAAAATTAAAATCTATAATAAAATAACAAATGATAAATATTAATACCATATATAACTAATTTGAATAAACATATATTAGATCTATTATATTAATTAATCAACATAAATGAATAATACTAATTTTTTAATTAATAATTTAATAATATATATAATTGATATATATAAACATATATTGGGTGGCGCTTATATCAATAAGCATCACCCAAAATGCACCAAAACTATATTATATTATTTAATAAATTAATAATATGATTATATATATATATGAATTAAATTATGTGTATACTGAAAATTATATATAAAAATGATATTGGGTTATTAATAATATGATTATAAAATATTAATTAGTATATGAAAAATAAAAAAATGATTAATATATAATTATTTGTTTATTATATGAATATATAATAATATATTTATTAATATATTAATTAGTATATGTAAAAAATAAAAAAAATACATTGGGTGGCGTTTATTGGTAAAAACGCCACCTAAAGTCATTTTATTATTATTTTATTTATTAATAGTATGTTTATTAAACAATATGATTATTAATTATTAATATATTAATTATTATATAAAAAAAATACATTGGGTGGCGCTTTTACCAATAAGCGCCACCCAATGTCATATTATTATTATTTTATTTATTAATTATATGATTATTAAAAAATATAATAATTAATCAAAAAAATACACTGGGTGGCGCTTATTGGTAAAAGCGCAACCCAATGTATTTTTATTTATTTATTTATTATATGATTATTAAAAAATATAATAATTAAAATAATAATTAATAAAAAAATACATTGGGTGGCGCTTATTGGCAAAAGCGCCACCCAATGTCATTTTATTATTATTTTATTTATTAAAAAATATGATTATTAATATATTAATTATTATATAAAAAATAAAAAAAAACATTGGGTGGCGCTTATTTAGAGAAGCGCCACCCAATATATACCCGCCAAAAATTTCTTTTCCCTCCTCCTTCAATTTATTTTCTCGGCCCCATCACTTTCTTCCTAAACCCTTAGCTCGCCCCCACCCCCAGCCTGCCGTCACCCCTAACTCGCCCCCAGCCTGCCGTCACCCCCAGCTCCCCTCGAACCCCCAGCTCCCCGCCCCCTCTATCCCCCAGCTCCCCTCCCCCACCGCACCGCTTTCCACAGCTCCCCCCGACCCCCAGCTCCCCGCCCCCCAACGTCGCTCCCAACTCCCCTAGCTAGCTGTCCTATCTTCTTCCTTTTTTTTTTAACAGACCTTCCACCTCTCGCCCTCAGGTGTCTCTTTAGCTTTTAAAGTGGGTTTTTTATATTAGTAGTCACCTCTTTTTTTATAATTAAGCGTTTTTTCTGATTACTTTAATTTATTTATTGCTGAACAATTTTAAATTCCTCGTGTCTGATCAGTTGTGTCCCCATAATACTGCCAAAAGAAACATTTTTGGTCTTGGTCCCCACTGCGAATCTGTAAGTTTGTTTTTTATTATTTTTTAATATATTTGTTTTTTTTTGTATAATTTATCTGCTGAGACCTGCATTTTTTTGTAAATTTTTTAATTTTAAGTAATTTTATTAACTTATCATTATTTTTAGTTAAATATAGCAGCTAATTAATTTAATTCAATAATTAAAAATAAAAATTAGGAAACATTGGTCAACAATCAAGAATTCACATACTATGAAAATTTATTATTTTCTCTAAGAATTCAGCTGT
Source organism: Albizia julibrissin (assembly GCA_037074505.1). Lineage (NCBI taxonomy): Eukaryota > Viridiplantae > Streptophyta > Magnoliopsida > Fabales > Fabaceae > Albizia > Albizia julibrissin. Next base: position 1,612,520 of record CM073487.1, on the reverse strand, counting down.
CCTTTTTTGTTGCATCTTGGATAAAGTCTTTTTTATTTATTTATAGATAATTGGCACAGTGATCTATATTTTTAGTTGACGGGTAAAAAACTATATTAATCTAATTAAAAATCATGTGAGACTATAAAAAAAGTGATAAAAAGAAAAAAAAAATTATAGAGACGTTATTGAAATTTTTGGTGAAATTATAAGAATCTAATAAAAAATTATAAAGACGATATTAAAGATTATATGAAATTATAGAGATTTTCATATTAATTAACTTTCCCAATTTGATATGAGTACATTTTTATTTTTATTTTTTTCCTTTTTGAATTAAATCATTATTTTAAAAAATATAACAATGAAATGATCGCGTAGTATATTATATGCAGCTTCTTTTTAAAATTTAAAAATAAAATTTATAATCACTAATTTTAATATAGATGGATCAAATTGAAGACCACTAGTTAGACACTTTCAAAAATATAATGATAAGATTGTGTTAGCTTAATTAATGACTTCAAATTTAAGTTTTAGACCTACAGTTGTGTTGACTCATTAAGATAACTTCCAATTCAATCTGCATTGGTTGGAATTCAACATGACTTCTAAATATTGAGTAGTTTTATATTAGGGAAAACGACTCAAAAATATCTTGTAAGGAAATTATTTGTTAATTGGTACTACAAGTGCAAACAAGCACTCCTTATATGCAAACATCATCCACATATGCAAAATTCATCCCTACGAATGTGCAAACACCATCCCTCGTATGTAAAATATCATCCACCCGTGTGCAATTTATCATCCACCATGTGCAATGATAACAATTAACAATTAATTTAGTTGCAATGTAGTTTTTAGCAATTCTCGCTTTTTTATTAAGAAATGTATGTCTCACTCGTATGTTTTAATTAAGTGGAGCTTAATTCTTAAAAGGAGCCATATTATTTGGAATAACTTACTACTAAATTAGATCCTTGTAAATTTTATATTTTATGATCATATTAATATATAGTAGCTTTGATTGTTGACGGAGTAAGTTTTAAATTTATGTAGTATTTATATAGGCTGTCTATGGAATATGAGATAAAATAATAGCCCTCCGCGTAATTTATAAATACAAAAACTTTCTATAATTTTATATTTTTAGATGATGATTAATTTATTATAAGTCAGAGATGCAATTCAATTCATAAATATTTTTTAAAAAAACTACTAAAATAGTAAATATTTTGTAGATAAAAAAATATCTATAAATATTAAAAAATAAATTAATAATATCAATTCCATTAGTTTTTATTTGAGCCATAGATTCAACACCAAGAATTGCCATAAAAATGTGAAATGATAGGTGACGCAAAGTGAGCATATTGTCAAAGATGAGTTCATGATTACTTGAATTTGGGCGAAAAATTCAAACAATCCAACCCCACCTATTGCTTCGGTTTTCAAGAAGATGTAATGTTTCGGTGTTTGAGGATGTTGACACAGTTCTCTTTTGTTTTTCTTGGATATATGGAATAAGATAAAAGAAAATAACTGATTAAAACTTTAATTTATATATATATATATAATATGAAAAATTAATAAAAAAATCCCTATTTAAAATTTTATAGAACAGAATGACATAATTTGGAATAATGGTACATTTCATATATGAAATATTTTAGAGTACTGATACTTTACGTATATAAAAATATATCAGATCTTTTTAGTTAATAAATTTTTTAAATAAAGGTTTTTTCAACAAATTTTTTAAATAATATTTATAATTGTTTAAAAAATAATATATTTAATCGCAAGATAAATATGATGAAACTTTAAATTTAGCATCTTTTCTTCGTTTTGCATCATGTCATGTGTGTATTTAATACGATACATGTTTATAATTTATAAATCATGATGCCCGACGTATTCTAATATTTGTGTAATCAACTTTTTTCAACCAAATATTTTATATTATCGCATTTTTACTGCATATTCAAAAACTCAATTTTTTTTAAATTATTCAATTTTCATGAGTCCTTTAAATGAGTCCTTTATATGTGTGTGTATTAAATGAGTCCTTTTCTACGCTTGAGAGTAAACCTAGATAGGATGTGCGGTTGAAGAAAAATAAAGGGAAAATAGACAATGGATACTAAAATGGGAGGAAAAAATTTTATTTTTATAATTTATTTGCAATACATTTTCGAATGGGCATTGCATTATTGTAGAGCTCTTACTCGAAATATATAAGATTGGATATATCTCACTTCTTTTTTTTTTACCCCACGGGATATATCTCACTTCCATCTACACACACTTTTGAAGTCATCCCAGTATCGTAGGGCGGTAGGGCCTATATTTTTATCTACTATAATTTTTAATAAAAACTTTACTTATCTAATAATAAATGGCTAGAAGTTAGTGGTAATTTGACTAAAAGGTTGTTAAGGGCTTGTGTGATATGAGGGGGAGAGAAAGTAGGTGGAGGGAAAAAAAATTTTGAGTTGAATTTTAAAAAATTAGAGAAGTGGAATTAAAATTTTTTAATTAATTTTTCTTACTCTTTTATCTTATATATTCTCTTTATTAAAATTTTGTGACCCCACTTATTTAATTTTTTAAAATTTAACTTATAAAAATTTTATCTCACTTCTCCTCCCATTTTAATCCCTTGTACCAAAGAGACCCTAAGTGGGATCCCATATTATATATGGTTATGGGGGAAAGAAAATCCCTATAACTGCAACATGTTTGGTTTTAATTTGTTTCTATACTTATTTTCCTTTTTTATACCCACTTGAGATGAAAAATTAATTTAGATTATATATATGCATAGCAATTTCATATTTTAAATTTGATTAGTGTGATTAGGCCGTCACTTTTGCACCCTTTTTGGCCTGCACCTTTAATCCTTGTTTGCAGCAAAAATTGCTGCTTTTAATTAAAAACCAATAATGTTTTAGGGTTTTAAAATGTGGATCCAACATTGAATGGGAAAAGGTAGTGGGTCACGGGTTTTATGATATAATGAGGTAATTGGTCGGATACGTTATTGAACCGGTGACATTAAAATAAAACATATTATTATATATGTAACAATTTATGTTAAAAAAATAGGGCATCAAAGTGTTTTAAAAAAATAATATGTAACATATTATTATAAATGAGAAAGTAGAGATAAAAAAGACCTATTCAGTTCGGGTTTCGACTTAATAGTAATTCTTGAACCTACACCCAGTTGAATCCAATTTAACTTTATGAATGAATTTTTGATAAAAATTGAGCAATTTAGGTGTCTAGCAAGCAGTCAAACCGATTTAAGAATAACTTTTACGATTTACGAGAAAAGTATGTGAAAGGAGTTATATCTCGATTTATGCAAACCGTGGTTTGAAACCACGATTTGGTGGTTTTCCAAACACACAACCACCTAGAATTAATTCTAAAAAGTAAAGAACTCTAGGAAAAAACATGCATCCCTATAAAAAAAGATAAAGGAGATATGCAAATACTTAAGTTTAAGAGTTTGTATAACCCATTCACCCTTTCTGATAGGGGTATTTGTTTTTTTACTCCATCTTCTTTTATTTTTTAAGTTTAATTACTCAAGAGACACAAGATATAGGTGGACACTTACATTATTATATGTATAGATTAGGAATGCGATTAATTATAGCCACAAAACCCAAAAAATCTTGATCTATACAAATTGCATCGCTACTCGATATAGGAAATACTACTATATTATATATAGAGAGACAAGACCAAGTAACACAGAAACTCTCACATTGAAGAGTCTAGAATTGATCACAATCTTAAATTTCATAACGTTTAATTTGGTGTCACCTGCTCAATAGAAAGACAGGAGACGAACCTTTCGTCAAAGCAATAATGGGATGTCCAAAAAAACATCACTTCGCAACAATAAATTCAATATGTCACCTGAACTAGTTTATTCACAGAGCTTGTTCATGTATGACTCTCGGTATATCTGAACTAATTTATGCACAGAGCTTGTTCATGTACGACTCTCATTGGTATACATAAACTAGTTTATTCATCAGACTTATTAAACTTTTTGAAATAACTATCGGAGATATGGATACTTCTGAAAAAAGAGATGTATTTTCTTAGGGATTATATCTCCAGAAGTTACTTAAAAAAGGATCAATAAAGTATGAACTTTTAGTCAAAGCAATAGGTTGACAACTTCCTGTAATAAGAAATGAACTTTTGATCAGAGCAATAATAGGTTTTTTTTAAAAAAATAACTTCACAAAAGCAAATTAATGTCACCTTGAATGCTTTATCGTATCGTGACTTCACAAATGTATCTTAATTGAATAAGGAGAATAAAGCATCAAAGGAATGTAACATAGCTAAGGTTCACAAACGACAAAAACACAAGTTAGGGCAAGTGAAAGCAACTCACTCTGCAGTCGCTGAGATAAGTATAAAGGTATTGACTAGCGTGGCTATCGCTGAGAGGTAATACAAAGGCTTTTTATGGTAGGGCTCCACTGAAAACGACTCTCGATGGCCAGAAAAGATAATAGGAGTTATAAGGTTACGATTTTGGAGGGTTTCGTTCGAACAGACAAAGTGTCAAGTATGTTCTATTTCATACGCTTAAATAGAAGAAGAAGGGCAGGTTTTTTAGGTTGTCGTATTGAAGACTTTGCATAACAGTTGTATCAATAAAATTGTTATTTATTTGTTTATATTTATTATGGTTCTTTGTTAATAACTAAGTTATTTTATTCTTTTAACATATTCATATATCACAGTTATTAACTAATAACGGTGCGGTATGTTATTATGTTTCTTAAAAAAAAAGGCAGTTAGTGCCTAGATAATTACATTTTTATATTTTATAAAAATAAAACAAAAAAAATATCACCCTCTAGTGACTAGTTGTTTGATCAATGACATGAGGTTTGCTATGAATTTAGGATCTTTTGTTTCATTCAATTTGAATGAATCAAAAGTTCTATAAATTAGTAGCAAACCACACATCATCACGCTACTCTTTACCAAAGGAGTAGCCTAAATCATCTAGGAGTATGTCAAAATCATCGTGGCCAATCACATACTCGTCAAGAATGAGATATGCATTCCTATTCATACTCGATAATTATCTAGGTAGGCTCCTTACTGTACGGTCAATGCGTTTATCATGTTGTATCATTACCTCCACTGGAGGCGGAGGCGGAGGCAGAGGTTGTGGAGGAGGAGAAGGGGGATAAGGAGGTTGTGGAGGAGGGGAAGGAGGTGGAGAAGGAGGATGACACGGTGGATTTTCTAACAAGTCATCAGCATGGCATTTCATCTTGGCGATTCAAAGAATAAAGGAGGACAATAAATATAAGGAAATTAAGAGTTTGTATGGATTGAAAGTGGTGGGTTCGAACCGTCATTACACACGTTGGACATTGAAGATGAGCATTCTCGCACAGTGGTTGGTAATAAAAGGGTACTTGGTTCTCATGCTGATCATCAAAGAACGAAGAAGCATAAGGTATTCTCATCATGAGCATGGGGAAGGTGAAAGGTTTAGATCGTTTAATTGACGGTTATTCAAGAAAAACCATTATTAGAGCTGGGAACCGATCCTATAAAGCCCGGGGGAAGAAAAATTGTTGTTTTTCAAAGCCCAGCACGAGAGCATGCGGGCTAGGGTCAGCCCGCAAGACCGAAAGCCATTTTCACAAGATCTAACTATACATCTACACGCTTCATGCAATAAAACAAATACAGTTACTAATTCATAATCAAAGGTAAAAAAAAATATTGTCCACAAGTAACTCATATTCTTACACAAAACATAAGAAGGCAAAAAGCTAAACACTCGAAGCAACATGATTATGACAACTATTGTTTTCATCTTCTTCGCTACTATCATCAATTTCAAGGAAATTTGATTGTACTTCACTTTAAGTAGTAGACTTTGTTTAAGGGGTAAAAATATCAATAATCAGTAAATTATTATCATATGTAAATTTAACAATTTTAAGGTTCTTAGGGAGGAGTCAGTAAGGGCATGGGGCAGGGGAATTAAAAAAAGAAAAAAAAAGCTAAAAGGCCTAACGGGCTGACCATACATGGCTAGCTTTTTTAGGCCCGACTTCCTTTTGAGTCTCCATTTTTCAAGCCCCGTCCGTGATTTAAAATGGCTTAAGTAGGGCCGGACCGATTTCCCGGCTCTAACCGTTATGTTGTTTTTTTAATATGAAATTGGAAGACAAATCGTTTGTTTGTTCATCTAATGCTTCATGACGGTTTTATCATAAGAACCGTTATTCTTATGAGACAATATATGACAGTTATAAAGTACAACCATTATGTATATATATGGTATTCTAATAAGTGATGATTATTACTTAATAGCCGTAATGTATATATTTCTTTTTCTTTTTTGGTGTTTGGTTATGCAACCACCATTTTTCCAAAACAAAAAAAGATAAAGTAAATAAACAAACTAAAAATAAAAAGTCACGGAGATATTTCAGATTCTTCATTCTCTAATAGCTTGTTCACCTTCTCGTTCAAAAAGCGAACGAGAAAGGTTAGTTCCTTCAAGGACTGGTCCATGCATCCTTGCGCTCGTAAGTAAACTTAGATCATATGATGGAATTTGTAGGTTGCGTAGGCAAGACCTACAATACTTGTTGGCTTAGGGAGTTCATCTTTCGGCTTTTTTCCAAATGATGAATCAGAAGTTCTCTTGGATTTATTCATGATATTTTGTTGAATCAAAAGTTGGTTTTGAGAAGTTGAAATGAAAGTAGAGAAGAGGAGTTCAGATTTCGTACATTTATAGAGAGAGAGTTTCGTAGATTATCGAGCCGTCATGTCTTTTAATATTAAAGATTATTATATTTCAAAAATGGCGACGATTATTAATAATCGTTATGTTTTTGACAATTTATATTTTTTAATTTATTGATATATACTATTAATTACATAATCAACCACAATATTAACTTAGAAACGTTAAATATGCTGGCAAAAATACTTTATGATTCTTAACTAATAACCGTGAACTATTAATTTTTAACTTCATCTCCCTCTTCCTATGATGAGAATGTGGATGAGGATGTCGAAAAGGATGATGAGGACAACAATCTGTTCATTGTAAGATCCTCTCCTTAATTCCATAATATTATCTCTCGATGACTAATCATAATAGAGATAAAATCGCACAAACTATTAAACATTATAATATTCAATCCATGATACGATAATACAAAATATGTAGTCAAGCAGAGTTTATAGGATGTAGGCCCTATGAGTGGCAATATATATCAATTCAACACATAATAAACCACAAGAGGCCATAGAGATATATCTATGCCTCAGAGCCTCCTCCCGACATTCTAGCACGGAAACTATCACCTGAAAAATGTTAAATCAACGGGGTGAGACAAAAGCCTCAGTAACCAGATTTCCAACTTATTACATATGTTGACATGTATTCATGAGGTGCCAAGTGGAACATTTTATATAATAAAATATTAAAAATCTAATATCATTGTTTTATACACAAATCTCATATCAGAAATTATAATATTATATCTCATATCACAATTCCCAAATGCCTCCCATCAATCCAACCGAACCGCCTTATTTCCGCCGACTAGACCCATGGGCTAAGTTACTATCCATGTTACTGGCCACTCAAAGAGCTCTCTGGTCACATGATGAGGATTGGCCAAAATCCACAGAGCATGTTTCCAGACCATGAGTCTTTCCCCTCATTGAACTAGTGGGGTGTCGCAGTCCCTCATTGAACTAGTGGGACAGTCCCTCATTAAACTGGTGGGACAATAGAAAGCCAACCATCGTGCACCAATGGAGGCTATACCACGTGGTAAAAATAACTTTCTTCATCTCAACCCAAACCAAACAACCCAATATGTATCAATAAATAGCTCAACAGGAATTTTCTCAAGATTTCCATACACATATGATGATATTCAAAATATACAAATACATCTTATAATTTAAATCACATGGTTCCACAAAGCAAGTGTATAACAAAATACTCATCAATATTACTCATTGAAATAATCTATAATATCCATATATGATTTTCGATCTCATAATCATTTTACAAAATACTCACAAACACACACCAACACACATAATAAGTGGAAAATGGTTACCTCTCGCCAAAGCTAATTATTATCACACTGTTCCAATATCCAAGAGCTCAAACACACGCCAAAATCAATCTATCACAATCAATTTACTACCCGTTAATAATTTTCTAAAAAATCAAAAATTATAACTTATTTACAAATTCTAATAATAATATCCTATAAAAACTGAAAATAATAATTTAGGGTTTAAATTATAAAATGACAGTTTAGTCCTTCATATTTTAAAACTATACAAACTAAAATTTCAATAATATCTCCATTAACCCAAATAAATTATTTAATATAAATTTAATCGGTTTAAAAGTCCAAAATAACATTATTTATAAGTTGATTATATAGAAAATTCATTATAAAATCTTATATCAACTAAATAATAAAAATAAACCGATTAAAATTAACTATAATTTATCATCTATATTCTTATAGTCATATACTGACAAAACTCAAACTTGTCCAAAATTCTAATCCTAAAATATTCTCTAATCAGTATAAAATTAATATCATAAGAAAGAGAAAATTATTTAGAAAATATTTCATAAAATAAGTTTTATGATTAGAAGAGATTTAGAGTACCTTATTGATCCCCGAAGAAATGAAAATAATCCTATCAGAATCTTGTCGTCACCTTATTACACAACGCTTCACGCAGAATTTGCGTGAAGTGTGTGTGAGGATAGGAGGTATTATAAATACCTCCCCTGCCTAACTAACAATATTTTATTATTATTTTTATTATTTTTTATTCAATTGTGTGGCACCTTATGGTGCCACACTCTCTTTTCAAAAGTGGGGGGCGTCGCCCCCACGTTTTATATATAAATATATATTATTTAAATAATATATATAATATATTATATAATAATATTATATTATATTAATATTATATTATATAATAATATTTTATTATAAAAATAATATTTTATTAATTAAATTTTTTTTAAAATTTTTTTATTTATTTATTTATTTATTTTTAGTACTAAAAATTACCTAATAAAAATGATAATTTTCTCTAAATTATAATTATATCTTAAAATAGAAATGAGAATGTTACATTCATTCTGCTCTTCATTGTCCTCTTCCTCATCCTCATCTACATTCTCATCATTGAAGGAGGGAAATGAAGGCTGGGTCATAGTATTATCATTAGCGTAGGAAAGGGGAAATGTTTCGAACCATCACAGCATTTGTTGTTTCATAATGGTTTTTGCTTAACAACCGTCATTCTTGTGAGACAAAATATGATGGTTGCTAATTACCTTCGTTATTTATTTGCCTGGACTTCTATTAAGTAACAGGTTTTACTTAATAACCATTATGTATTTCAAATACTAAGGATCCTAACCAAACTATGTTGCCCTCTCAGCCATAGCCGGAACTTCCACCCCTTCTGCCAATCCATTTATTGTGCCGAATGACGAGATGACACAAGAGAAAATAGCATTAGGGAAGAGTTTTATTGTCATGAAGAAGGTCCAAAAAAAATTACGAGAGAGGGGAGAAAACTTACTGTGAGGTAGAACAAATTGTGAAATTGTCAAATTTCAAAATTTGACATTTCTTATTCCATCTACAGTAATTTTTCTCATCTCTCTCTTAATTTTCTTTTTTAACCTCCTTCATGACAACATGGTCCTTCCTCAGTGCTCTTTTCTCTTGTGCCATCTCGTCATTCGATGCAATAGATGGATTAGCGGAGGGGGTAGAGGCATCGGCCCAGAGGGGGCGACATGGTTATAATCCTTAGTACTTGAGCCATTTGTTGCCACAAACAAGCCTTAATGAAGAGAAGGCGGTGGAGGAGGGGGTGGTGGCAGTGGTGGATGAGTTCCATGGGATCTTAACATGATGAAGGAGATAAGGAGGATGCCGATAAAGAAAAGTGATAAAAATCACAAGGAATAGTTGAGTTTAAATAATGGTCTAACAGATTGCGAATGGTGATAAGTTATGACTTATGAAGGTCTAACGAGATTACGAAAAGTTATGATGAGCTATGACATTGAAGATTCGAATGTTATGAAGGGTAATAAAAGAGTTAAATGACGGTTATTTCTGAAGACCATTGTGTTTTGTCTTCACTGATATAAGTATTTGGAAGATGAATCATTTGTAAGTGTTATATGATGGTTATTTCTTAAGAACCGTCATTTTTGTCACTAAATAAATAATGATTGTTTCTTAAGAAACGTCATTTTTATTACTAAATAAATGACGGATATTAGATACAACCGTTATTTTTGTGTTTTCATGAATTTTGCCTTGCAATACATGACGGTACACATAATGCCATATTTAACTGTTACGTTTAAGCATTATATATTCTTGCATGACTTCCGCCTCGACATTCATAACATTTATTAGTTGTAATTGATATGTATTAGATGTTATAAATATCTAAATTTGTAAGTTAATGATAAAACAAATAATGCATGAAAAAATTCCACCTGTCATTAAATACTATGTAAACTTAAATATTAAAATTTCCTTTTAAAAAGAAGTTCGATTACTTAGACCATAGTGATAGTTTGATAAAAATGTAATTTTGATAATTTATGTAACGAGCTTTAAGAGATTCGAAGTCTCGTAAATGTGATCATATATCTAATTTACAATATATATATATATATATAGTTTAAAATTTCTCCTTGTGGCCAGAAGAAGACATATTTTTGAAGATTTTAAACTATTTTTTTAAAATTTGAACTTTTCAAAAATATGTCATTATTATATGTAGTTATCTTAATACTAAAATATAAAGTATTGGTAGGTAGATATCATATCACGAGGTTTCAAAAGGAAATTCCCAAATGAATGTTTACCAAGTCAAATCTTCAACCTCACTTTGTCTTACATATTACTTTACAATTGAATAATCATGTCAAATCATCATTATGTTTAAGATTATTAATTTCTTTGTCTATCATTACATTTTATGAGGAATATGACCCTTTTTTGGGCAACGGAACCTATAAGTAAGATTGGGATTTAGGATTTTGTAAATGAAATAAAAAACATATTGAGACGACTGCCTCATTTAAAGGCAAAACCATGGGTTGTACAAAGTTGAAGAGAGTATTATTTTCCCCTGTAATTTATATATAGAGACGTGAGAAATGTAATCAGTTGAATGAGATAATTTTAGAGTTTTTTTATGCGAAAAAGATTACCTATTGAGGCTTGCTTACGAGGCACTTATTTAAACAATTTACAACCATGATACGATGTCGCAAGAAAAATATGGAACTATTATTAAAATGAGTTGTGGTAAGAAATTAGTTGTTTATGTCCATCATAGGCATCGATGGATAATTAATTCGATACGATAAATCCAATTACGAATCTATGACTAGGATATATAATTAAATGCAAAAATTATATTAAGGTCCTAAATAAAAAATAAATAAATAAATGGTCCCTCAAAATTACAAAATAAAAAATTGGTCTCATTGATAATTCTAGGTACTGATAATTGACAACTTGAGGGACCTTCTTCATTGACAACTACTTGATACTATTTTTTCATTTCACGATTTTAAAAGATTATATTTTTTTATTTTTTTTATTTGGGACATTAATGTAATTTTCCCTAATTAAATTATCAAATAAACAATGGGGGAGATCGTGATAAGCAGCCATATCAGTTCCCCCACTCCTTCCAAATAAAAACACGTGACACTTGTGTATTACAAGAAAAAAAAAAATTTACATTGGAAGATGGGAATGTTACATCACATGGCACAATAATATTTTCGTATATATGAAGAAATAATAGTGTGTGCATGATAAGCCCATTATCTATTTTTTATTGGGAAAACACATATATTCACTTTTTAAACAATTATATTTATTACTTTGTAGTATCAATTAATCTAAACTTGAGCATCTTTTTATCATAGTTTTTATTCACAAATCTTCAACACATGACATTAGATAAAGGACATCAAATCTTTTGAAGTTCATAAATATAACTAATAATATTTATGGTGTAAAAAAGTTGCTGAACATTCTGAAGTACTTTTAGTAGCATTTATTATACTAAATTAATTTTTAATACATTTATTCTTCTAAAATATTTTTTTAATAGTATTTAATATCTAGCTCAAATTAATTTTTAAGTGTCATTTTATCATTAAAGTATTTTTTAGCACCGTAAACTTTAAATTCAGTTCGTTTGGATGAGCTTAATTCAATAATAAACCCGATTTACGTAAATTGAGATAAATCTTTTTCACATATTTACCTCGTAAACCGTAAAAACACCTCGTATACCGTAAAAGCTACCTCGTAAACCATAAAAGTTACTTCGTATTTCATGAATCACGATTCATAAGCACTTATGGAGCTTCCATAAGCTAATGTATCAAGATATAGTTTCTAGCTCAATGTTGGATGCAACTTAAACTTTTAAAGGATCTACCAACCTCGCATCTTCTTCTTACCCACCTGTGGACACCAAATTCACTTCACTTTCCAACGATGATGATTTGCCCTACATTTCTTAAATGGTTGAGGTTGTTTCACTTGTTTTATTCCACCATGCTTGTGCTTTTTCTATTTCTATCTAAACTTGACAGATTGTAACACATGTTCCAGATAATATAACTTTCGATTTTTTTTAAGGGGAAAAAAGAAGAAGCCAAGTATAAGTGCAAACTGTGAACGTACATATGGTTGAATGTGTATTTTAGTAGAAAAAATTCGAATAAGAGTTTTGTACTCATGAGAGCCTTAATCATATGTAATAACTTCACATCATATCAAAAAAATTATTATTATTTTTTTATTGGCATATATATACTTTCCTAAGATTAAGGAGCAACTGATATTAATTTGATACCCCGATCCTTGGTGATATTTTTTTTATAAGGTTTTATTGTCCCAAATTATAAAGTTAACACTTTTTTTTAAAAAAAAATTTGCGCAAACATGTTGAACACATCTCATAATAAGAATAGGAGAGTAATGTTTAAATATTCGGTGCTTAGATAAAACCCCCTCCATTTATTCATATAAGGGCCTTTAGATGTTTTATAGCATAATATGCTTTTTTCAAAAGTATTAATTTTTTTCACTTAATATTCTTGACTAATTAACCAAACTCTTTTAATTAATAAATTTTATCAAGGGTATTTTGATACCTTTATGGTCCTTTTTATAAAGAATAATATCTCTCATTGGGATAATTCTTAATATAAAGAATAAATTATTTTTGTCTGAAATTTTAAATTGATATTTTTTTTACCCTCATTAAATATATATCACTTACTATCTCATTATCTCTCTAAAATAAATTTTTACTCATCATCTTTTATATGGTCTTTTTATAAATAAATATATAATTAAAAAAATACATATCTTATATATTTATTATTTTTAACTAATATTCTGAAAATAGGTAATTTTTATAGTTATTCCACCTAAGGTAGTATTTTATAAGAAATATATAACAAATTTTAGCTAACTTTTTTTTTTTAAGTAGTGGGAATAATTTGTCATTTCATCAATTAACCTAAATTCAAGTCAAACAGAGACCCTAAATGACGGAAATCCTTGCACCATAATAATTTCTCACTTGAGACCTCAGTCAAAGAACGAATTGGATCCCCACCTCTTACCCCATAAAAAAATGATCCCCACCAATTTTCTTATGAATTACCTTTTGTAAAAGTAAGCTCAACGGAAAAAGAAAATGAAAATGATAGGAATTTTTTAAAAAAAATTCCAAAATTTTAAATTAAATATTCACATAAAATAAATGATAAATTACTTATCAAAACTCATCATCACCTCATCAATCTTTCATAACAAACTTAATTTAATATTTTATAATTTCAAAATTCTTTTTCAATCATTTACCTAAAATAAAAACCTGCAAGTGAAAGAAGAATCAAACATGAAAACAGTCAAAAGAAGAGTCATTGGTATACGCGTAAGTCACAGACATGTAACTGAGTCATATCCTTTTAACTGGTCTGGCTGCACCATATTATAAATAAACATTTCTCACACGCGGTAACCCCCCAAACAGAACCTTCTCATTTCTTTCTCACTTCTCCGTTCTCTCCTCCCCCCCCTCCTATACACATATATATATATTCTCTCTTTCTACCTGCCATTCCTTGCCTTCCTAGTTCCTACCTTCGAATCTTCTTCTCTCTCGTTTTCTCTATCTACAGCTCTCCATGGGCTTTCCGGTCGGATACACCGACGTCGTTTTGCCTAATCTCTTCCTCCACACTCTCTCCCTCCTCGGATTCATCCGCAACCTCATCTTCCTCCTCTTCCACTTCCTCGGCCTCTCCGATTTCCTCGAAACCGAGGTTGTCTGGTCCGAATCTCACGCCCGATTGCCCGACAGCCCTCCGGTGTCGGCGCTCCTGATCCGCGAATTCCTCCCCGTCGTCAAGTTCGCCGACCTCCTCGCCGCTGCCAAATCCGCCGGCGACACGCCGGAGAGTTGCGCCGTCTGCCTCTACGAGTTCGAGTGCGAGGAGGAAATCAGGTGCTTGACGAATTGCAAGCACATTTTTCACCGGGCTTGTCTCGACCGTTGGATGGATCACGATCAGAAGACTTGTCCCTTGTGTAGGACCCCCTTTGTGCCTGATGATATGCAGGATGATTTCAATCAACGTCTCTGGGCTGCGTCTGGAGTCTCTGATGTTTATGGAGACTACACTTCCCTGTGAGATCTTTTTCCCCTTTTTCTTTTTCCTTCTTTTTTTTTCTTGGTCTGGGTATTTTCTCAGATATTGTATTGTATGATTACCACTGGTGCGATCATATTGAAACCAGGAAATGTATATATCAAAATCAATCATAAATAAAGAAGTAATTTTTTTTTGAATGACTATGTTACACCTTTTTTCCCCCCAGAAACCATGGATTTGTATTTGACTATTTGTTTGATTTGTTGGGGCAATCTTGGTGGTGGGAACTCAAATAATTAATCTATTCAGTGAATTGATTAAAAAAATTGAGGTGAATGTGAACTAGATCCAACATGATTGCAGATCTTTTTTTAAGATTTGGCTCTTGGCATATGCTGGGAATTTTATGTATTGTTTTTGAAAAAAAAAATCCAATTAATATATATTTATGTGGGAACATTGATGGGGCACTTTGGAATTGAGTTGGATGGCTGATAAAAAGGAAATAAATTGGTAACCCTAAATTCCTAATAATTCAGATTCTGATTTCCATTGTTCCAGGAAAGATAATGCACTTGATCATATAATACTGCAAGCTAGGGTTATTGTCGTCTTTAAGACATAATTTAGAGTTTAATTATTGTTTGTACAAACATATCTAAAAGCTTTGCCCACAAGGCCACAATACAATAACTTTTAAAAGATAGGGTTTGTTTTGGATCACTTTTGTATATTTTAAAAGTGTTTATTTACGTAAATTGAGATAAATTTTCTCTTATATACTTATTCTGTATATTATAAATTATGATTGAAAAACTGTATTAAAAAGCTTGAATCGCTATTCCAAATAAATTTATCTTAATTATTTTCAAGATCTAAATATGTATCCTATTTATAATTGAGCAAGCTCGTCAATTTAACAGTTAGATTTAGTATTTGTTTGGAATAACAATTAGAATTTTAAAAATAAATTTTTAATCATGATTTATGATATATAAGATAAATATATGAGATGAGTTTAATCTTAACTTATATAAATAAATATTTTAAAAAATTTAAAAGTGATCCCAAACTAGCACAATAACGCAAATCTCAAAATATACCGTTGGTCAAGAAATGACACTATGTCATGGACATAGGAATTAGAACATCTTACGTTTGGAGTAGCATAATAATTACTAAATACAAATAATATCAGGTATTCCCTTTTTTTTATAAGTTATAATTAACTAATTTGATTAAATTTAGAGTGTTAATTAAGTTAGTTAATATAACATATTTTTTTAAAAATATTTTAAACATCTTTTATTCTCTCAGTCTCTCGTTTAAATATTATTAAGGGAGGCAGGAAATATCAAAAGAGATAAATTAAAAAAATTAATAAATACTTTAATATTTTAAATCAAAATTAACTTCTTAATTATATCTTACGTTGAAGATTTAACTGGATGAGTAATTTGCATTGTTATGAAATCGACTACTATGAAACCGCCAAACCGGTCAAGACCTTGATTCATAATTCAATGGTTAAACTGAAGTCAAACTATGATTAAACTGGTCCTAGTATTTTCTACTCTTTTTTTAATATAAGATATATTTGAGAAGTTGATTTTAATCTTAAATATAAGACATGATTTTCATATTTGTCAAATATTTTCTAATTTATCACTATTGATGCTCTCTTAATACTAATCAAGAAGGAGGGGGAACGAATGAATTAAAGAAGATGATTATGGTGTTTTAGAATATACATATCATATTAAATAATTAAACCAGTTTCTTTAATCTAATCAAATTAGTTATAAATTGGATACTGGGCTAGTTGTTGATTCAATTGTCAAACAAGGCTAGTTCAATTTTTAAAAGGGAAATAGACAGAATTTTTTTTTAATTGTGAAATTCTAAATAAGTTGTTTCTCAAAACATGAGTTATGAATTATTTATCAAGTTTTATCATTCATTTATCAATGCTTAATAATAAATTTAATTTAAACTTTTACGATTGTAAATGTTTTTCCGTCTTTTCCCTTTTTAAAACCATGCTAATTTGTATTCAGGTTGACTTGTAGAAACAACTTTTCAAAAAGTGTACTTGTGCTGAAATAAAATTTTGTAAATAGAGTCTTGGTTACTTTGAGTATTGTATTAGTTAATGATAAATAATTATTAACATAATTTTTTTAATGTATGCATTCAATGACTGCAAGTATAACAATCAAGGTTTTGAAACTTAGATTGGACAATTCGGCCTGAAATTAGTAAATCGGTTAGTAAATTGATCCGGTCTGAACATTGACTCAGTTCGTTTTTTTCTTTTTACCCCTTTTAGAAATCAATTTTTTAATTTCATATTAATAACTCTGAAATCTTCAATTTCTCATTGGTTTAGTCCTGAGTCAGCTCTAATTTGACTCTAGTCTGATTCACTGATCCTTAAACCAGTTTAGTGGCCGGTCCGGATTTCAGAACCTTAATAATAATTCATTCCATTGAAAAAAAATATTGTCTAATAGTTGGCTAAAAAAATATTGCCTAATAACTGATGATTGAATAAATAATAAATGTAACGATGAAATTTTGAAATTATACCATGCCCTGATGATAGTTGTCTAAATAGTCTCGGCATTATTGCCAACATCATAAGTAACTTCTTTCTTTGGCGCCATCATTACAATGTCAAATGAATTATCACGTTGAACGTTACCACCCTGTTTACCTTTTGGTTTTGCATCAAAATAAAACAAATATCATCATATAAATAAATTAATATAACACATTTAATTAAATTTAAAAATATCACAATTTTTATAAGACAATATAACTTATCTCAAACTCTCAACAGAGCAAGGGGTGGTAATCTTAAAAGCTCATTAACTTGTTATAAAAAACTCAAACTTTCAAAATTATATTTATTTAATCCCAAGCTTAGGGATTTTCTCTAATATTTTAATATTATTACCACAACATTTTCAATTTGAATATTTTAAAATGAAAATTTTTTAGAATGACCTTGAACTTGGAAATAAATAAAAATAATTTAAAAATTAGCTTATGGTGTAATTCTACTGTTCCTCCAGAAGTATAAGTTTCGCACTTTAAAGTATTTATTCATTATTAATTAATTGGAACTATCTTATCATGAGATGATTATAACAATATCCTATTAGCTTACTGTGTATTGACAACCGAAGAAATCATTTTGACACCTATGAATCTAGAAAAATAATAATTTTTTCAGAGTCAAACTTGAACTTAATTTTTTGAAAAGATGAACATATGGCCTTTCATGGGTGTGTGTGTATCATTATATATTTATATTTTATTACATTTGCACGTGGTAATGAAATAATATAAATTTATTGCCATTTAAAGTTACAGACTTGGCTGAAGTAGCATTACCAGAATAGCCCAATAGTGAGTTGATGTGACAAGCAAGTAATTGTGGGCTTCTAGACAAGTATGCAATAGCTCATTTTTTTATGTGTAAATAATATATGGGCTCTCTGAGGAGACATTTTCAGATAAGCCCATTTTCTTAAGCAGATGGCCCAATATCCAAACAGATCCAAGAAGCGACGTAAAAAAGCGAAAATTATAAGAAAGGATCAATTAAAATACCTTAACAATTATAATTACTAAGAAGGACCCAAAGAATAAAAATCTTATCTGAATTGCTAAATTCCCATTTCTAATTACATAAACATTACAATCTATCAAATTCAATCTATAGTTTTGACTTGGTTGAAACATAATCATTAAATTTTAACCCATTACAACTCAATTTATATAGTTCTAACAATTTAAAGCACATGTTCCTAAGTTTTATAAAAAACACAAGTTTATATTTTAAAAAAATAGGGACTAGTATTTTGTAATGAGTTAAAGTTTAGGGATTGAGTTACAATCAAATAAAAATTAAAGGCTAGAAAGACAAAAAATGTTTTTTTCCTAGATTCTGCAGTAGAATTTTTATAAGTAAATTTTAGTTGTTGTCCCTTTCCAATATTTATAATTTTCAAGATCCCTCATAATAAATATTGCCTACTTTTGGTTCTTCCCCTTCCCAGCTTCAACTCGAACATTTCATCAAATCTTGTGAGACCCATTTTTGCTGTTCCATAAAGCAACCTTTGTCTCCCTTGTAAATAATAATGCAAAAATGAACACCTCAAAATCCAAATTAGCAGCTTATGATAGTTGGTGCAATCAAATCTAGTTTGACTACGATTGATTAATGGATCTGTATATTGATTATAGTATCCTGCTTTATTCAGGTCGACTTGTGATATTTATTGTATACTGAATTTGTATTTATTAGAGGTTCTCATTCTTATGGATGAAACTACATATGCCAGTAGAAGTTACTATAACCTTGTTCAAATGAAACAAAAATTGATTGGTATTATTGGAGAAATTAAAATAAAATAAAGAAGGCTTTGCCGGTAGATAATGACATTGTAAGCCAATGGTATAAAAGCATAGCTTCCCGTAAGTGAAAGCCATGAGTTTGATCTCATATGGTTTGATTATTTGGAGAATGGCTGCTGGGAGGGGAGTGGCTTCACTCTAACAAGCAAAACCAGTAATCATTCTGTCACTCCCAGTACACAGCTCATGTACTTGCCCTGACACTTATAATACAAACAAGGCCTTATGAAACACACACACACACACACAGTGAGTGGTATGATGAGGATACATATGTCATCAGTAACATATATATATATATGGGGGTGAGTGTTATTAAGTGAGGGAGATTCAGAGAGATTGAGATGTGAAGGCAAAATCCAAAATGGTCAGCAGAGAAGCTTTTGTTTTGTTTGATGATGGGAGGCTGCTTCGGCTTCTGCAAGTTTTGAAAACACGGAAGAAAAAGTGAATGCAGAGGAAGCAACAAGTCGAAGAAGAAGTAGGGGGGACCCACCAGTGTTTACATAACATGTGAAAAGTGGCAGTGAAATAGGTAGCTTGCTTGCAAATCCCGTTTTTATTGGCAAGCCGAGTTTTCCACTCATGCCTCTGCCACCTTACATAATACTGTTACGTTATTTTAAGTGATTTTGCGTTTTAAGAGATGTGTGTGTGTGTGGAAGAAGTTATCTCATAAAATGCAAAAGTGATTTTCACTTCAACGCACTAGAATGTGTAAGGGGTAATAGAGATTGAGCTGTCTTGTAAGTGTTTGTTTGATTTAGTAGTAAAAGTTATTTTTTCAATACGATTTATAGTGTATGAAGTAAGTATATGGAGGAGTTTTGTATCGATTTGCGTCAAAGTAATTCTGGCCTTTATTATAAATTCAGTTTAAAAAAAATTCTGGCCCTTATTATAAATTCATTTGGAGAGTAATTAATAATAATATTACAATTTTATCCTTTTTAAATGAAATGAGAAATGAGTTAATTCATGTTGAAAAGAGAGAAAGATGACAAAGAGGGTTGGGAATATCATTCACAAATGTAAGTAAAATTAGAAAAATAAATCAATTTATTATATATTTAATGAGTTAACTAACTTTTTTTGATATGTAAGAATTAAGTAAAATTGATTTATAAAAAGAACCAGAGTGGTACAAATATAATGTTACAACTATTCAGCACATATTTATTCATATTAAATCATACTTATATTATGGATCGAGAAATAGTAATAAATTTAAAGAATTTTTTTTTAGTTTTATTAACAAAAAAACCTGAAAATGACTATAAATCGTTTGGATTAGCTTATGAAAACTCCATAAGTGCTTATAAATCGTGATTTACGGAATACGAAGTAACTTTTATGATTTACGAGGTTACTTTTACGGTCTACGAGGTAAATATGTGGTGGAGATTTAAGTAGATCGGGCTTATAAAATAAGCCCGATTGGAAACAGAGTTTCCAAACATGCCCTCATTACATTATTTCAAATATCTATAAGTGGGGTTGCAATTGAGATGTGCCACTACCTCAATGAAGTGAATGTTTTTTTTTTTTAGCCCCTGGAAATAAATGTTTGCACTTCTATCCCCATGTATCCGTTTAGCCAACACTAGATTCAAAAGTAACCTACAGCTAATTTTGCATTTAACGTCTTGAAAACGCAAAAACCATATCCTAACACACAGCTAACAATAATAATTAAAAAATAATAATCATACCATTCTTAAATTGACTCAATTAAAGTTAGTCATTAACTCATTATAATTAATAACCTCATGCTAAAGGTCTAAATAGTTAACTGCTATAAGAATTGAATTGTTGTCAGTTAAAGTTCATAAACTATGTATTTTAATTAAATCAAAACTATAATAAATGAATTATATCGAATCAAATTTTAGAGAAAGAGTTACAACCAAATCAAAATTTATTGTATTCTTAAAAGTAAGGCTGAAAGCATGCACCACAGCGCGACATCTCATCCCTACAACTCTCTCTAAAAATCTTAAAAATTCCTTCAGATAATAACTATCATAATACCAATACCTACGTTCCAGTATTTCCTACTAAAAAACTCCCACTTTTTTATTGGTTAATGCGTAATTTTAATTTTAATTTAATTTAATTTCAAAATTTAAATTTAAAGTATCTAAGAGAAAATCAAGGAACTAACTGATTTCCTCATTTAAAAATAGAAATTAAACTAACAAATCTCCTCATTTAAGAATATAATAGATTAAATTAAGATATTATCAATCTATGTAAAACATGTTATTAACATAATTTTTTAATTTAAGATTAAACTAACTAAGAGAAAATTGAGGAACTAACACATTTCCTTATTTAAGAATAAACAACTGCGAAAATTTTAAGATTTTTTCCGGATAATTAATCCTTAAACGCTATTTTTTAATTTAAATTTAAAAATTTTAAACTTTCCTCCTGATAGTTAATAATTAAATATAAATTGCACAAAAAAGTTAATTGCATATATAGATACACATATAAAATAACATGTCAATATAAGTAGTTAAATATAACATTGTGATGAATTTAATAACACTACTTTTAAGATAGATGAAAAAGGAAATTTTGATTTAAATAAATAATAAATTTGGTCATCTATAATTTTTTATATTTAAAATATGTTAAACAGTAATAACATATGAAGTTAGTACTTCTCGCATAGTAAAAATATTTCTCACATCCACATATCCACCGATTCTACAACTTTCAAGGCATTGAAAGTTAAAAAATATTGAAAAAATAAATAGCAAAAAAATGAAAGGGAGGAGTTCACCCACACCAACTATAGTTGTCCCTGTTAGACACATTCAGAGCCAACCTCACACCGGAGCAAAAGTCTATTTTTGACAACATAACTATAAGTGTTAATGATTGTGCAGGAGGTTTTTTCTTCGTTTATGGATATGGTGGTAGTGTGAAAACATATCTATGGAAAACACAACTTTATTAAGGGTTGACGGTAAAATCATATTTAATGTTGCCAGCAGTGGTATGGCATCCCTTCTCCTGACAATGGACAAAGCAGCTCTCTCTCAATTTGCTATTCCTCTTTCTATTAACGAAGATTTTGTTTGCAATATTAAGCAAGGGACACATTTAGCAATACTCCTACTACATACCTCTTTGATTATATGGGATGAGGCACTAATGGCTAACAAGTATTGTTTTGAAGCACTTGACAAGACATTGTGAGATATAACTGCTCGATATGTGAATGGTGCAGGAGATAAGTCGTTTGGTGGTAAAGTTGTAGTTCTTTGAGGAGATTTTAGACAGATACTACCAGTTGTTCTAAGGGGTACGCGTGAATATATTGTGTTCGTAGCTATTAATGCCTCATATTTGTAGAAATATTGCAAAGTCTTTATGTTGACACATAATGTGCGTTTGTTGACAGTTGAATCTATGAGTACTGCTACAGAGCTTATTGAATTTGCAAAGTGGATTCTTGCGGTTGGTGATGGACTGATGGTAGTGTGCCAACAGAAGATGATACTGATGATTTAATCACCCTCCCCAGTGAGTTTCTGTTACAACCCACTACAAATGTATTGAAGTGCATTATATATTCTACTTATTCGGATTTGCTACTTTACTTACATGATAAGTTGTACTTTCGTGATAGGGCCATTTTGACATCTACATTATCTGTAGTAGATGAAGTCAATAATGCAGTGCTTCAGATGCTTCCTGGTGAAGAAAAGATTTATTTAAGTGCTGATAGCGTATCTAAATAGGATGGTGCCCTTAGCTCTATTGCAGATATGCACTCAATTGAGTTATTGAAATCAATCTCTATATCAGGTCTTCCAAACTATAAGCTCCGACCGAAGGTGGGTGTCCCCATTATATTAATGAGGAACATTGATAAATCCATTGAACTATGCAATGGAACTTGATTGATTGTCACAAGATTAGAAAAACAAGTCATTGAAGCTAACAATATATCTACAGACAGTTCCTCAACAGATGTGCTCATTCCACGAAACACCATCACACCTTTATATTTGACCTTGCCATATGCCTTGTGCAAGCGACAGTTTCCAATTATGCTTGTATTTTCCATGACAATTAATAAGAGCAAAGGTTAGAGCTTACTTAATGTTTAATTATATCTACCATGTACAGTCTTCACACATTGCCAGTTATACGTTGCAGTCTCATTAGGGGTAGAAACAGGCCAGGCTTGGCCTGTTAAGGCACTGGATGGCCTGAGCCAGGCCTGTGACCTGTAACAAGCCTTTTTTCAGCCTAAGCCTGGCCTGTATATAGGCCTTGCCTATGGCCTATTAAGGAGGCCTGTAATTAAAAAAAATTAAACAGGCTAACATGCCACATGCTTCACAACAGGCCTGCTTCAAACAGGACGGAAACATGCTCAATTATATAAATTAATGATCCACTTGAGATGAGATTTAGGAATGAGAATTATGGGATTTAGGGTTAGGATGTGAGGTGTGTGAGAATTTTTTTAAAAAAAATACTTTACAGGCTCAGGCCGGCTTGACAGGCCTAACAGGCCTGTCAGTAAGCCTGAGCCTAGCCTTTTTAAAAAAACAGGCTTAGGCCTGGCCTTTTAGCCTGACAGACCAGGTTTTATCAGGTCGTCTGGCCTGTTTCCACCCCTAAGTCTCATGTGTGAGACGAAAAGAGGGATTGGAGATTTTTATTTTAGATGTAGAAGGGAAACCGATAAGTCAAACTTCTAATATAGTTTATAAGGAGGTTTTCTACAACCTTTTAGCCTAAATTATATAAATAGATGTTGTGTTTGAGTTTGTTATTTTGTATACAAAATACTAAATTACTAGCATGCTATATCTTTTAATCTGAAACTTGTGTGCCCACGCATTGTGTGGGTCCTAAACTAGTTATAAAAAACAATTATCGATATTGAAATTTATTTTTAGGCTGAAAGTATTGAATGTATATTTTTTATTTTACTAGTATTTAAATATTTTCCATCAACGAACTCTGACATTCATATGTAGAATCCATGCTTCGAAATTCTAGGACATAAATTAGGGTTGTAAAAACATATTGACTACCCCATTTTCAAAGCATCAACTCATTTTGACTACTAAGTTAAGTTGAAATTACTCTTCAAAAATTACTCTTCATGTTAAAAGAGCACCTAAGGATGACCTCTACTGTAACCTAACTTGTGGCGTGGTCATTCAGCTTCTCATTTCAATTGAGCTGAAGAAGTGGCCATGACAAAGTATAGATTTAAGATATTCTTAGATCTAATTATGCTTAGATTCTAGGGCTAGACTATTAGTTTATTGTATCTGTATTTATATTCTCATTCACTATAACGATTCAAGAGGCTCTTAATTTTTAATTTAACATGGTGTACTTGACTTTGATACCATGTTAGTATACACAGCAAATAATAAGCTAATAGTCTAACTCTTGAATATAGCAAAATCTAATTATAATTAAATATAATAATATCTAATATTTATATTTTTAAAATAAATGCAATATATTAAGATATTAATATAACATATAATATCTATTATCTCAACACACCACTACTACATAAAGCATTTTTAACGACCGTTTTTAAGCCTTTTCTATATCCTTTTTCAAAGGGACGACTATGTGAACGACGTAGTAAAATCTGAGAACAA
Organism: Albizia julibrissin; assembly: GCA_037074505.1. Classification (NCBI taxonomy): domain Eukaryota; kingdom Viridiplantae; phylum Streptophyta; class Magnoliopsida; order Fabales; family Fabaceae; genus Albizia; species Albizia julibrissin. The sequence goes on along the minus strand of CM073487.1, from coordinate 1,587,653 downwards.
CGTCATTAAAAAAAGACGTTGTAGGTGACTTAGAGGCTGTTTGGAATAGTTTATGAAAATTTTATAAGTGCTTATGAATTGTAATTTACGGTCTACGAGGTAGCTTTTACGGTCTACGAGGTGCTTTTACGGTCTACGAAGTGCTTTCATGGTCTACGAGATAAATATGTGGAGGAGATTTATCTCGATTTACGTAAATCGGGCTTATATAATAAGCCCGATTCAAAAAAACTATCACAACCAGCCCCTTAAAGAGTCCATTTTTTAAAAAAATGACGTCACAAGTGACCTACTTCAGGCATCATTTTTTTAAAAAATGGACTATATAAATGGGTTACGAAGTCCCTTTTTGTAAAAAGGTACGCTATAAATATTTTTTTTAAAATTCATTTATATTTTTCACTCTCCAACAATTAAAATCTATAGAAACAAGATCAAACAATTCTCAATGCTCCTATAGCAATTCCTATCCTGCTACTCTTGTAGCTTTTCAGCTTTCCAGTAACTTTTTTTTCCTCCTTTCTCCTTAGGTAAAAAATTCCTCTCTTTTTTCTCCCTAAAATGGTGTTACTTCCCTTCTTTTAGTTAAACTTCTGAATTCAAAAAACCATTATCTTCATCTCCACATGCGTTGTACTATATCTGATTGTAAAGAATGAAAGAAAATATATAATAATAATAATAATAATAATAATAATAATAGACAGACAAGAGAGTCAGATCTAAATGCAAAGAGAATGTAAAAAGAGGTTAGCATGTTAGATCTGAGAAATGATGAAGAGATAAATTATCGCACAGGTAGGGGCAGGAGCTAGAGCGGCGGATTGAGCATGAACAACGACAACGACATGCTGAACATGCCGGTGGACCTCAAGTCTTTGTGAACTCTGATAGTTCAGGGTAGAAGAGAGAGAGAAGAAGAAGAAGAAGAAGAAGCAAGAAATATCTCATTAGAAAAAAAATTAGAAAGAGATATAAATATAAGTAGGCCAATATAAGGTAAGGGACTTTTGGCATCCTTAATTTAATTCAGGAAGCTAAATGTCCATCTTTTACGTCTCCACTTTATTAGGGACGCTAAAGTTGAATATTTTAACGTTCCTAATTTAATTAGAGACACCAAAGGTGAACCTTTGATGTCCATTTTTAGAATTAGGATGTCTAATCTCTCAAAATTAACATACATAATTATAAAAATACTATCATCCTTATTTTTTATTTCCTTTAATTAAAAAACAGATGTCTCTAAGATAGTAAAATCTGAGAAAATTTAACTCCAATACATCAATATGTATATGATAAGATTCTATTTGCGTCCCACATCTGCGCCACGTCTGGTTCCATTTAGATCACTAGATGTCATTTCTGTTCCGTCTTGAGATCGATATTAATTTATATTTTATATTAATATCTTGATATATTATACTTATATTAAAAATATAAATATAAGATATTATTATATTTAATTATATTCTTGAGTTAGACTATCAACTTATGATTTGTCTATATAAAAACTTATTTGTACTCTCACATATTTTAAGGATTTATAAGATTTAGAGGTTATGCTTTCCTCCCGACTTTTGTCTTTCAAATTCTGACAAATCTAAAAATGCATGTTCAATATTATTTGGAAAAATTTAAACAAGATGGAAATCAATAAAAAATGGTTGCTTTAGTTTATTTTTTCATTCTACTTATTTATTTAAAATTAAAAGGGCGGATATTAACGATCTAAGTTAGGAGTAAAATTGAATCTGCAACCTTCTATGCATGGGAGAGCCTTTACATCAAAACCACTAGCTTTTACTTGATATAACTCACCAAAATGTCCATAAAAAACATAGTTTGCTTCAGGCAAGATAGTACACATTCTGATTTGGCTGTGGGGGCTTTCAATTAGTAGTGTTTGTTTGAATTAACTATTGAAATTTTTAAAAATAGTTTTTTAATTATAATTTATAATATATAGGATAAGTATGTAAGATAAGAGTTATCTCAATTTATGTGCATAAACGCTTTTAGATATCTAATCTCTCCTTCAGGGGTTTCTGACACACATATCACACAGGCCAATCATAGAATACACATACACACACGTATTAAAAATTAAAAAGTTAATAATAATGAAATTCCCCAAATGTCGTACTTGGACAAAGGAATCAAGCGGAGATAGAGCCACGTATGGTAATGGCCTTTGTTTTGCTGCTCCAAACTCTATTCCATCAATCTCTACTTTTATCTTACATATTCACTCATAACTCGACACACACTTCAACTTTTGGTATCTTACTATCTTATCATTCTCTACGTGTTTGACAACCAATTTAAAATAATAGTTTTGCTCAAAATCATGATTTCATGAAAAAATATTAAATATCTTATTTTATAAAAAAACACTTTTTTTTTAAAATTATGATTTTTGATTCAAAATCATAGTTTGAGAAAAAAGCTACAATTTGTAGTTTTTTCTCTTTCATTTCTCTCTCTCTTTCTTTATTCTTCTCTTTCCTCTTTTCTTTCTCTCTCTCCTCAAGGTAATTAAACTCGGACTGGTCATTGAACCGGTTGGGATACTGAGTCAAGGGTCAGTGGGTCGAACTGAAGTTAACTCGAAATCAAACATGTGAGAAAAGGAAGATTTCGGGTATGAAATTATAAAGATAAAATAAAAAAATTGATTTTTTTTAAAAAACCGGGTACCTCGGACCAGACCAATTTTTCAACTGATTCGCTAGTTTCCAGGCCGATTTTTTTTATGTTAGATAATTGACTAATGTTATAACTTTACATTTTTTAGATAAATTTATTTCATTTTTGATATTTTTTATAAAATTAAATTTCAAATAATACATAAAATATAAATCTTATCATTTATATATAATTATCATAAAATATAATGTCCTTTTTGGTAATTTGACCACTAAAAAAGTGATTCCCAACCTAATATCCAAACACTCATCTTATCAAAATTACTTTTTTACCCATAATCTATTATTCTTATAATCTATTAAAAAAATCATTTTTTTCATTTTTTCTCTAGAAACTATTCTTAAAAGTTATATCCAAACACGTACCTGTTGTTCTTATGGAGTGCGCTCCCCCACACCCTACGCTCATGTCCCTCATCAGTCATCCACCAACCTCCATCTCCATCCTCCGTTTCCCGTGGGTCCCACCCCCTCCCTACCATGGACCAGCTCTGTTGGCCACTTCTCCTCCCTCTTGCATTTCGCGCGTCCAATACACGCTCCTTCTCACTTTTACCCCTTTAAAAATACCCCTATCTCATACTCTTCCTTCCCTCCCTACCGGGATGTATATTCTTTTACTGTAGGTGCCGGTCCACTTGATTATTCCCACTGCTTCCTCCCTTGCCTGTCGCATTTAAAATTCGCTTTTGGACAGCCGCGGTGACGTGTAATAGCGGCAGGCTCCTTTTTCGCTAACACACCCTTCGTTTCTCCAAGTAAATAGCCGAATAACCTAGGGGCAATGTGGTCCAAAAAGCTAAACAAATAGAAACATACGAAGGCCCGAGACAGAAAGAAAGAGAGAGCGAGCGAGCCAAACCAAACCCTGATTATCGAATTTTGTGAGATCTGCGAAACCAAAAAAAAAACCAAGAGATCTCTTTCTCTCCCCCGCCCCAACTGAGAAACAGAGAAGCAGAAATTAGTTCCAGAGACGAACCCCTTCGCGAATCTTCGTACCTTCCTCTTCCCTTGTTCCCTCCATGAGGATCCGCAAGAACACCAAGCTCTGCGGTGGTGGTGGTGGTGGTGGTTCGGTCCTTTTCGGTCTCGACGATAACTTCCAGACCCACGTGTGCCAGCTGAACCAGTCGCCATGGGATGTGATCCCTTTCAGCTCAGACTCGTCCCTCCAGGTTCTTCACTCGCTCTCTATCTTCTAATTCCTTTTCTGCTCCAGATCTATACCCAAAAACCCTTTCCATCACCCACTTTCGTCTAATTCTCTGCATTCCGATATTAGGGTTTTTCTTCCCCTCTTTCTTCCGTATTTCCTTCTCTAGGGTTCTTCACGCACCCTAAATTCTACTCGCTCGATCGTTCATATTACTTCCAGCTCTCAATTAGGTCAATGATTATCGTATCGCTAGCTTCTCACTGTTACTCCTTCCTTCTCTCAGTTCGACGGAGATGAAGACAGCTTTGCTGGGAATGGACGTCGTGGAGATTCTGTTGGAGCCGTTGAGAGGTAAGCCATATATTATTCGCCATTTTATCCTTGGATTGGCGACTGTACTTATATTGTTCATTAGGGTTTTTGTCTCGAGCATTTCGTCGGTACTGCAATGTAATTCTCCCAAATTTCTCGTCCTGATCAAAACGCAGCGTCGCGTCAATAATGGACGCCGAGAATCAGATAAAGCCGTTTCCCAAGATAGAGGATATGGTCGTCGTGCACGATAATGAAACGAAGGTGCTCGACAATAATGATGAGGGAAGAATCGTGGACGAAACGATCTCGTTTTGCCAGAAAACCGACGGGAAGAATTGGCATTGTAAGAACGAAGCTAAACCAGGTCAATCATTCTGTGACCATCACTTGCCTTTGCTTAGGTCATACAATAACAATAGTAGCGTTAGTTATAATAGCAACAACACCTCATCTTCAAAGAAAGCGGCGGCGGCTGCCTCCTCCACCGCCGCCGGAGTACGGCGTGGGAAAGCACGTGCCGCCAAGAGAGCTTATTCTTCTTCTTCTTCTTTGGCTTCTTCGAACCTGTATGAGTTCTATTATTATTCTGGGTTTGGTCCGTTGTGGGGGAAGAGGAGAGGCGATAGGCGTGGAGAAGGAAGCAATAATAATCACAGGAGCAAAAACGAGCAACAGATGAAGGGGGTTGAGAATTCGTCGATAACGGAAGCCGAAGAAGCAAACAAGGAAACTACCCAGAACACTTCATCACCTTCCCGTTCGTCTTCATCGTCTCAGATGATAGATAACGAGGAATTCGATTACGGGGTGGACGATGACGACGAGGATGAAGATGACGAGGAAGAAGAAGCCAATGGGGATGGCGGGAAGAAGAGGATGAGGAAGCCAGTGAAAGCGAGGTCGTTGAAATCGCTAATGTAGAAAGATCGAGGCATTGGGGAGTTTAATGCGTGTTGTTGTGATCCGTCGTCGTCGTCGTTGTTATCGTAATTTTCTTTTGTTGTTTGTGAGATTTCTGATTTTTAGGGTTATGAAGGTATGATGGTAATCTTCAGTTTCACATGACGATGTGTCGCATCGTAGGTGAGGTTAGGATTTGTGTGAAGAAAGGAAGTATGGTTTGGGCGCGGTGTATGAAAGGGGTGGACTGTGAGGGAGTCAAGAATGTTTGAAATGTGGGGAAGGGTAAAATGGTAAATTGGGGTGATGATCTAATTTGTAGTTTGTCGATAGAGTGGAAGAGGGGCTTTAACATCTCAAAGCTTTTTCAGGAAACAGAGTATTGGACTTCATAAATTGGCAGTTATATCCATGCATAAGCATGTTGTGGCCCACCATATATGCCAGCTTATTATTGTGAAAGTTGCTTTCTCTTTTTGGGGATTCTTGCATACACTTTAGTTTTTTTATGTCATCTAGTCAATAAATTAAAATTGATCACCTCATATAATATTCCTTTTATATGATACTTTATTATGAGTGTGACTGTGGGTATATCTGAAATCATAGTTTTAAGAAAAAAAAATTTAAGATGAGACAAAATTCTTCTAATATATTTACATTGTAAATTATAAAAATTATTTTTTAAGAGTTAATCTAAACATATACTAAATAGAATACAACACCCATCAGACATTTTTTTATATTATTTTATATCGTCTGATCCAATGTTTTAAAATTCGGACCGGATGTCGAGCCGGAAAGGTAAATGGGTCATGGTTCAACCGGTTGAAACGGTCGAACCGTTCGGTCAGACCGGTGATGTAATAATTAAATTTAAAAATTATATATATATATATATATATATATATATATATATATATATTATACAATTAATCTTTAGTCTAATTTCATAGGAAGTTAATAAAGTCACAAAATATCATTTAAAGAAGAACATTAAGTCAATCATCAACCTAGCAAAATATACTAATAATAATTTTATGACTTGTCAAATATTGATGCTGTTGATTGATTTAAGCATAAGTTTCTTAAAATGTATTTAGATCATACCACTCTGATCCTATTTATAAGTCATTTTTGACCAAAAAATTTGGTTCGGTTTAAAAGTTCAGTTTCAGTGTAATAAATAAGATTATAACAATTTTACCCCTATTTATTGTACAAGTGAAGAAATAATTTAAAGATAGATAGAGAAAAAAGAGTTAAAAAGTACTCATTCATAAATGAAGGCATAGTTGTAAATTTACCCTATAATCATTGAGTTAACTATATCGCATTGGTATGTGAGATTTAGTTAAAAGGGACTTATAAATAGGACCAGAGTGGTAAATGTTATCATCTTCTTGAGGAAATGATCAAAAATCAAGACATTCAACTCTAATTTCAGTGCTTCCAATTTCATCCTTAGCTTGAGGATGAACCTCATTGGCTTTTTCTTCAAAAGCATCTTTATAAAATAGTTTGTAACAAGCCAAATTATTAAAATTCGTAATATATAATATAAATAAAATAAAGTAATATGTCTAAAATTTATATGCCATTTTTAAAATTTTTTTACAGCATCGATTTTTTTAAAAAAATTGCAGCAAGAATTTTTTTTTTTCACATTTTTTATTGGACCGGACTGTTTTTGAAAAACCGGTCTGGTTTTCGCTTAACAACGGTTTCGGCTCAAAAAAGACTCCCTCAGAAAAACAGTCCCAACGTATATATCTGGCCCGCCTTAGTGACCGGCCGACAGTCCGGTCCGGTTCTCTAAATAGTAGTCTGATCATTCAAGGGCATGTTTGGTATGATGGAATTGGGGGGGTATGAAATTAAAATTGGATATCAATTCCATGCCTAAGTTTGTTTGATATGATGGAATTGGAAATTTTTGCAATTCCATGTGGAAGCCAAATCTCCCCAATTCCATCAAATTGGCTTCCACCCAAAAAACAAAGACTTGTAATTCCATGTACCTAAATCCATTTTTGCCCTTCAACTTGCATGTTTTTATCCAAGGTTATTAAACTTGGACCGGTCACTGAATCGGTTAGGGTACTGGGTCAATGATTAGTGGGTTAGATCGAAGTCAAACCGAAGCTAAACCAGGGTCAAACCAGTGAGAAATTGAATATTGTAGGCTTATTAATATGATTTTTTTAAAAAATAAAAATAATTTTTTATACAAAAAAATGAACTGGAGCAGTCAAGGTACTAGGTCAAAGGTTAGTGGGTCAGATCAGACCTAAATCAGGGCTAAATCAGTGAGAAATTGAATATTTTAGTCTTATTAATATGTATTTAAAAAAAACCAGTCCGGGTTTAGTAACAATAGTTTTATCTCATTCTACTTTCTTAGGTTGGCATATTGGTAATCTTACATTTTAAATATAAATATTAAATAAATATAATATTTGAATTCCATGTACATACTAAACACCACTCATCTAGAACAGGACCAGACCGGCCCGGGAACCGGTTCAATATTTTTTTATTTTTTAAAAATCAATTTTTTTAAAAATTTTTCTTTAGAATTTCATATTTATAAGTCTAAAATATTCAATTTCTCACAGGTTTGGCCCCGGTTTAGCTCCAGTTTGACTCCGATCTGACCCACTGACCCTTGACCTAGTACCCTAACCGGTCCGGTTTTCAGAACCTTGCTAAACACACTTTTAAACCACATTTTTATTTTCATATCCATATCCATCAAAATCAATTCCAATCTACCAAACAACCCCAATAGATCTATTATATTGTTCGTCAAAATAGATATATTATATTTGATTTAAACTTTTTTATTAAAAAATACTATGTAAGCTAATGTGGTGCGTCGGGGAGGATACATGTTTTTTGGGAAAAACAATGGGCCGTCTTTTTACCTGGGGTTTCTGCTTTCCCAAATAATGAAATAATAACCTAAGAAAGCAATTTTTCTTTTACCGTTTTCTTGGGCGCTTCATGCTCTCTCCTTTTCTTTTACTCATCTCATCCCCACATTTGATTAAAAAGAAAAAAAAAATTGAACCTGAAAGTTAATCAGATTCATTTATTTATTCTAGTAATAATGTATAGTTAGAATACAATTTCGAATTGCTCAAGGCAAATTCTAACATTTTAGATTTATTATTTATTTATTTTTGTTATATTATTATAGTTTCATAAAATTAAATATTAGTTTTTAACTTTTCAATTTTCAATCCAAAAGTGTAGATATGACCGAGTGAAAAAAGAAGAAAAAAATGAAAAAAAAAAAGAGAGAGAAAGAATTGTGTGTATGTACACACACTATACAACAAGTGCCAAATTTACCATGGAGTAGAGGAAGATCAATGTGAATTTTCTACATCCGTGAAAATGAATGTATGCATGGAAGAATTAAAAAAATGAGTATCAAGTATTAAAAAGAAAAAATTATTTTTAAAAATAACAATGTTAAAACAATTACAAATACTCTTATTTTCTTTTTTTGATAAATCAAGTACTCTTATTTTCTTACACTTGAGCAGCACCCATCTTTCTAAACAATGAAGAGGAATTTCGAACGTTGTCGTATTTTCTAATTTTTCTACATATATAAATATACAATGTTTGTGTGTAATTTTTTTTTTTTTTTGGGGGTGGGGGGAAGCCATATAGCATAGAGCAATTCCAAAGAATGTGTAATCGTGTCATCAATAAGTTAAATTAACAAACCCAATGCAAAGTAAGTACATGTCTCCACAAACACGAAGCTTGATGGCATCATGCACTTGTATGTTTGTTTCTATGAAGCTATTATTAAAACAAAATAAATAAATAAACATATTTGCACGCGTAATAAAAATTCATTTTTAATGGAATTTTTAAATAATTAATAGTATTCATTTATACTTAAGAATAACTTTAATTAACAAAGTTTATTTCCACTATTCCTTTTAATTTTTTAAATTTCCAGTCAATTTAATATATTGAACTATTTTTTATTATACGAATCATACAATACATGTTGTAATAGCTTATCACTTTTTTTTCATAAACAGGTTAATACTTATTTAATATAAATGTTTATAAATTATGGTGCTTCTATAGCTCTATGTATCAAATTAATAAAATATTGTCTAATGTGTGTCTGTTCCTTGACTGTGAGGAGAGATTGATCTTTCCCAATTTATGTGGTCAAATCGATTTGGGTCTCTTTCTCTCTCACTCAAAGATTTCAGAAAAAAATTGTTTAAAATAGAAAAATGATAAATGAGGGAGGTCAACGTTACAAATCCCAAGTCAAATATGTAAAAGGATTTTGAGATTTATAAATATTTTTAAATAATCAATTTGTCTCTAATATTAATATTTAAGGAGTTTAAGTTATCAATATATATATTAAAATTGTTGATTTCAATTTTTAAGTTGTTATTTTATACACACACATATAGAGCCGGTAAAATGGGCCAACCCGCGGGCCGCACAGTGCGGGCCTGTACTTTTACGGGCTGGCAAAATGCCAACCCTAACCCGCAGTGTGCTGGTTGCAGGCCAGCCCGCGGGCCTGCATTTTTTTTAAAAAATAATTTTTTATTTTTTAAAACGTCGAAAATATAAAATACATATATGTGAATTATTAAATTTATTTTCCTAACACCAATCATTCCCCTTATAAAAGTTCTAAAATATAATCCACAATTTAAGAGATAAAGTTATTAAATCCGTCAAAATTTATACACAAAAAATATTAAAATCATCCTCAAATAATCAAAATATAATAATTTTGTTTAAATAATAAAGGAAGATGTTAAGATTTTTTCTATTTGGATTGGAAAGTACTAATATGGGAGTGGACAACTTATAGATTTTTTTGAGATTTAAAAAAAAAAAGCGGGCGAACCCTCCAACCCGCGGGCCAGGAGTTGTGGGCCTGTACGGCCCGCATTTTTGCGGCCCTAACCCTGTTTCAACCCGCGGGTTGAGCCCATATTACCGGCTCTACACATACATACATATATATATATATATATATATATATATAAAATAAAATAATTAATTAATAGAATATTATAATAAAAATAATTTTATAAAATATTAAATCTAAATCAAGACTATATGTTAAAAAACAAAGCATGAAAAAAAAAGGGAGAGAATCCGCTTCCCAATCAATTCTACATGTTTTACAAAAATAAAATCTTACTCATTAAACCGCCACATCTCATCCGTTATCTAATCCGTTTTTTTCTACCTATTTCTACTTCGGTTAATTTAGTTTATTTTCCATCCTATTTAATTTTGAATTTGATCTATATAATATAGAAGATTAACAAATTCATATTATTTATGGGTTATAAATTGTCCAAATTATTTTTTAATCCTATGCAGAAACCGAGATGGACAATTAATAATTTGGCCCCCTGCAGGCAAAAAAATAATAATAAATAATTTGGCCCCCAATAAATTTTAATTTTCCCTTTATAATCGGGTTACCGTATTTTGATGGAACCAGAAAGTTAGCTTTCGAGGAGAATATGTTGGGTGTATTTAGATTCACAATGAAAAAAATTTTCAATCTGAATTTTGTAAACGTAAGATAAGATAAAAGTTAAATAGTGTAATATAATTTATGTTTGATTAACGATAGCAGAAATAATTTTTTAAACTAAAACATGTTTGAATAATTATTTCAAAAAGCAAGTTTAGATGGAAGATAACTGAAAAAAACATAAATCTTAGAGGCTGTTTGGAATAACTTATGAAAATTTTATAAGTGCTTATGAATTGTAATTTACGGTCTACGAGGTAACTTTTACGGTCTACGAGATAGCTTTTACAATCTACGAGGTGCTTTTACAGTCTACGAAGTGCTTTCACGGTCTACGAGATAAATATGTGGAGGAGATTTATCTCGATTTACGTGAATCGGGCTTATATGATAAGCCCGATTCAAAAAAGCTATCACAAACAGCCCCTTATTAAATTATATATATGTGTCTGCGTGTATGTAGGGTTAAGATGTGAATTTATCAACTAACTATTTTCATATGGTCATCTAACAGAATTAACTATTTTGGGGTGCAAAACTAGATGTAATCAATTTTTTGGTAGTAAATATAGCAAAATCATTAGCACTGGTTAACTTACTTCCGTTACTTTTCATACTGTGAATCCTACTGGTACTCTCACTCTTTATTATTTTAATATATTTTTAAAAATGTAAAGGTACAAATTTAGTAATAAACTATTTCTCTATGAGCACCCAACACAATTAACTTTTGTTGGGTCCAAAAGTAAAAATAAACATTTTATGTCTTTTAAATATCCATATTTATCTTGTAAAGGAATTTAAAAGAATCCAATGAGTTAAAATTTTTTGGTAATTCACATATTTATCTTGTAAATGTCCATATTTGTTTTGTAAAAAATTATTTAACTCCATGGATTCTTTTAAATCCATTTATTTGTCTAGTGAATACCCTTATTTTTCTTTTAAATGCTCTTATAAAAAATAAAGTAAAGGCATTATTATCTTTTTATAGATAAAACTTAATTTTATTTTGACCTAATGAGTGTAATGAAATTTCATAATCCTTTAGGGGTTGGTTGAAATAAAATTGTTTCCATAGGGTTGAAGTGATATTTTTCCATTACAAATGCACATATTTCCAAAAAATATATTAAAATAATAGAGAGTGAAAAGACTGATAAGCCCCACAGTACAAAAAGTAATAAAAGTTAACTCAAAGTTCACAGTGATGTAATATATGCTATCAAAAAATAGATTATATCTACTTTTACGCTCCAAAATAGTCAATTATATCAAGTGCCTATAGGAATATAGTTCATTGTTAAATTTACACGTTAACCCTCTATATATATATATATATATATAATGATAATTTTAGGAGAAAATTAAAATTATAAAAAAATAAAAATAGTTAATTTATTATTTAGAAAAATTTGAAAATAATAAAATACTTAATTAAATATATTTAATGTAAAAAATGCATATAAATTCAAAATCATATAAATGTAAGATTTTCTAATAAAATAATATTGCATAACTAATTTTTTTTGATAAAATATTACATGACCAATTGGATATGGATTATATATCTCGTGCAATTTGGCTTGTGAAAAAAGAGATAGTGACAAAAGAATCAATGGCAAATCAGTGTTAATAAAATATATTAAATGCTCTAACGGTGGTAAGCTGATACAACTATTGCATTGTCACCTCCACCTTTGCTTAAGATTTTGGGGTTAAGGGGTATTTTTGCCCAAAAGTTGTCATTGAGAGTTACTTTTGCACTGAAAGTTTTTTAGGGTAGTTTTGCTGAGGGAGTAAAAAAAGAAAGAGTAATTTTGCAATGACAATTATTTTAGTTAATTTTGATTGTTAGTTAATTAAATATGTTGAACTGTTAGTCCACATGACATCCATGCCATTTTTGTTGAGGTACATATTCATTCCAAAAGTTTAAAATATAACTTTGAAAAAAGATGAAGTAGATAACACATAAACTTCGGGGATAAATTTACATTTTAGCAAAAATAATATGAATGACATATAGACTGCTAGCTCAGCATATTTGATCAACTAAGGACAAAAATTAATTAGAATAACAGAAATGACAAAATTGATCTTTATTGATACTTTTAAAAAAAACTAACTCTCATAAAACTTTTTGAACAAAATTACCTCATAATCTAAAATTTTAAGTCAAATGATACAAAAACTAATCCTAAAATCTCCAATTTTCTTAAAAACACGTTTCGACAGTTGAAGTACACGAGGCTGTTTGGAATAGCTTATGAAAATTTTATAAGTGCTTATGAATTGTAATTTACGGTCTACGAGATAAATATGTGGAAGTGATTTATCTCGATTTACGTGAATCAGACTTATATGATAAGCCCGATTCAAAAAAGCTATCACAAACAGCCCCACGAATTGAAACACATATTCAAGATTTTGCTCTAGGAATTAGGAGCCAATGTTTTGTCATTTTCTTGACCTTTATCTTGCCAAGTTGCTAACTGTACTTCTTGATCGTATTGCGCAAAATGGTTCATGGAGACACCATTATCCCGGTAAATTACTGTTTTTGGTCCTTAATATAAAGGATAATTAATTTTTTAATATAAAAAATTAATTAAAATATTTATATTTATAATTTTTTTAAATTAATTTTCTTAATTTATAAATTAATATACAATTTAATGATATACAATATATATTATAATCAAATGAAGTAAAAATGTCTATATATTTTTCTCAAAAATGCATATTACACCATATATTTTTTTAGGACAAAAATACCTTTGAAGTTCTCAACATTGGAACAAAAATGCCATTCCCATTAACTTACGAAAACGGTGGGTACTTTTTGAGCTGGTGGCCTCCTCTATTATTTTTTATATAATTATTTTAAAAATAACCCTCATCCTCTTTCTTCCTCAATCCCCCACTTTTCGTCCAAAGTCAAAGAGTCAAACACCGCCTTCCTCCCTCTCTCTCCTCACTTCCTCTCTCTCTCTCTCTCTCTCTCTCACACACACACACACACACCATAAACCGTGCAACAGAATTGCATTTAGAAGTGAACACAAAAAATAACATACCATTAAATCCAAGTTCTCTCCCTTGTTCAAATCCATCCCATTCCCGTATTCTCAAAACAAGAATCCTGGCAAGTCATTTTAGTATGAGTAGAGCAAGGATCCGAAACGAACCACTTCAAACTAGGAGGCAAATGAAAGGATTCAGAGAGAAATTGAAAGATGAGAATGAGAGAAATGAGTCAATAATATTTCAGAGTTAACACAGTACATGCATATATAACATACTTTGTCTCTACTATAGTGGGGCGAGGGGTGCTTTTAAAATAATCATATAAAAATAACAATAGGGCTTACTATCTCAAAAAATAACAACCGTTTGTTTAAGCTAATGGAGGTGATATTTTTGTCCTATTCAAAAAGTTCGTTTGCATTTTTGCGCTTAAAGAAATTATATAATGCTAAATGTATTTTTGAAAAAAATTATATGAGTATTTTTGTTTTTCTATCCTTAATATAAATATAGAAAATTCATTTTATTTTGAGATAAACATATTTTAAGAATTTTAGAATGGCTGGAATTCTTAAGTGACTGACTGAGTGTTTGTATAACATTAAATCACTGTTGCAGAAGTCTTTTTTTTACAAATTAAGATAAAAAATTTTTCACATACTTATTTTATAAATTATAAAAATTATTTATTAAAAATTAATTCAAAAACACACTTAAACAGTATTGAGATATTGGTTAGTGAGAATAGTCACTAACTTTCCGTACTCTAATATATATAAAAAATCATAATTTGCTTCGTATGCGTGGGATACGGTGGTTTAATCATCACGTATAGATAGATGTTATCATATGTCCTCTCATCGTTTAGCACTGTCTTCATATTGTTAGCGGAAAGTCTGAGATTTAATTAACCTTTTAATCGACTTCAACAAATTAAAAGAATAACTGAACTCAATTAGAGCACCTTCACTTCAAAAAGTAATAATTTCAACGTAATAATAATCTGCAAAATAACATACTTCTTTTAATTATTAATATAAAATCCAGTTAACGTTTTTAAAGATATTCAGGAAGTCAAATAAATCATTTAATAATAACATATATTATGTATCATTAGTTTATATATCAGTTTATAAGTATAAGTTAGTTTAGAAAAAAAATTTAAATATAAAGATTTTAAAATAATTTATTTAATTTCTGTAAAAAAAAAATAGTTGGGTCTATTAAGGATTGAAAGAAGTACATCATCTGTGTGAAAAAAGATTGACTACATTAAACCTAGGAAAAAAAAGGAAAAATTGCCTATAAATGTATCCTTGGAAATTTATTTATTAAATAGAATCTGAAAGTATTTAAAGGAAGACCTTTTACAAATAAGGGAAGATATATTAAATATATGGAATATTATTTGAATATAAGGGGAGATCTTTTGTATACGGGGAAGATTGTTAGCAACAAATATCTCATTTAGTAAATAAGCTTACAATAATGTATTTATGGACAAAAGTATATTTTATAAGATCAAAATTATACTTTATAAAATTAAAGAATTAAAAGTATACATAATATAAAATTTAAATGAAGCTTCTTTTTTAAATATTTTTTTAGCTAACACCTTTCTTAGTTCCTATTTAGGAAACCCTCAATCCATATATAGTTTTAAAATTTATTTTATTATAAATGAGATAAAACTCTTTTCATATATTTATCTCATAAATAATAAAAATACTTCTAAAAAGCTAACACAAACTCAAATTCTAATCCGATAAGATACATATGAATATGCAATTTCTAAAGCATTTATACTTGTAAGTTGATCGATGATGTTTGAAATAGTGATTGGACATTCCAATCGTGCTTTACGGTATATGATGTAGCTTTTACGGTCTACAAGTTAAATATGTGGTAGAGTTTTATCTTGATTTACGTGAATCAGGTTTATGCATAAACATAAGCCCAACTAACATCCTTGATTGTCGTCAATATCAAAAGTTGCGGCTGCACGTTATTTCAATATTTTAGAGACAATTATATTTAGGCCTCGAATAAAAAAAAATAAAAAAAAAATCTTCTGAAATTTTAAAATTACATTTAAATTTCATGAAACTTTTTTATAATAAATTTTAATTATTAAATGCCCATGAACTTATCAATGGACGTCAATCGACTTGTCAATACACACCCATCAACTTGTCAGCGTAACGCTTATAAACTTATCAATGTAACGCCCATGAGCTTATCAGCGAAATTAGAACTTATTCTAAAAAAGTCTCACAAACTTAAATATAATTTTGAGATTTTAAAAAACCATTTTTTCATATTTTCTGAAACTTAAATACAGTTTTCCTAATATTTTTTCATCACCACTTTCACTTTATTACCCCTTGTCTTCTCGGTTGAATTTGCCTAGTCAACATGAAAATACTCACAACAAAAAATCAATATTTTTACTTTCAAGCATGTGAAAAAACTTGAGTTTACCGGAACTCCAAAATTAAGTTTTAGTTTAGTTTAGATTATTTCCATTTTGTTTTTATTTTATTTTTTTAACTTGAACAGTTCTCTTGCCTCCTGTTTACTGGACAGGGAGTTTAATCCCTTTATTTCTTTAAATGGATTGAGAAAATAGAGTTTAGAAAATATGAAAAAAAAGTCACAGAAATAGTGAAGTCCGATAATTGCCGTGAGAATGCAGATCTGTGATCACCATGGTTATTAAATCTGGATCGATCACTGAACCGGTTTAAATAGTGGGTTAAGGGTCAATGAATTAGATCAGAGTAAAACTATAACTAATCCATACCAAACTAGTGAAGAAGTGAACTTGAATCATAATATTTTTTGGAATTTTAAAATTTTTTAGAACCAATGATAATATTTTTTAATGATTCTTTTTGCATTATAAAGTAGGCATATCTAGCTTTCCATAGGGTCTTAACTTGTAATTTTTAAAAATATGTAGAATTAAATATGATTTTTTTAAGTTAAGAAATTCTGAATAAATAGTGAATCGGTTGGACTGAACCGGTTAGTTGATTAGTTCGCCGGTTTCATGGTCGAATCGTTCAATCTGATCCGGTTTTAATAACAATAGTAATGACTAATGACTAAAGATCCTCTTTCTGTATAGAAATATTGAAATTGATTCTTGTTAATTCTAGAGAAACACATGCATCATTCTATGAAGGACCATACTTGTGTTGAGTTCTTTAATCACATATGATCATATGTCTTATTTTTATCATATGATATTATAATTAAATGATAATAATTTAAAATTGGGACACATAATTATATATGATTGGAGAACTTAACGAAATAGATAAAAGGAACTTGACATAAGTATTTTTTTTATATAAATTACGTGAAGCCTAAAGCCTATCGCCTCATGCAAATTTCGCAAATTCATAAAAATCATCTAGTTATATCTTGTGCTTTGTATTTGTATGTATCTTTTAACTAAACAAAAAATCATAAGTAGAAAATCGAAATAATTCACTTCTTAATTAAATTTTTATTATTTTTTAAAATTGTGTGTTTACAACTTTACATTACGTTACCACTTACCACATTGCGCAATTTATTAAAGAGTACATAATTATGATGCATTTTATAAAACTTCTCATAATCAATTAGCTAATTCATAAAGACTCCATTCTTTTTTTTTTTTGGGTATAAATAAAGAATCCTAATATCAATTTTCTAGCTATTTTCCTAATTATTTTTAACCCAGTTATATCTAAGGTTTATTTTTGGTTGGCCCATCAGTTATCTCTGTGGGCGAGCTCCAAACCTCTATGGGCTCAATGCATTGTGGCCTACTGCCAGATGGTGGGCTTTGATTATAGGACACACTTTTAGAGTCGGGCCGTTTGAGTTTAGGGAAGACAGAACCAGGTGACATCACATTTTTACTTTATTTTTTAGGGTGGCAAAATATGAATAGTTAATGGCATTGGCACTAGGGAAAATTTCCCAAAATTTCGTTTAAAATAAGGAAAAATAAATCAGGGAGGCCACTATAAAAAAAAAGTGTTCAAAAATACCTTATCGAAAATTTATTTATCAAATGAGACATTCGTTTACAAATAATCTTCCCGTGTGCAAAAGATCTTCCCTTGTGTTTAAAAAATCTTGCATGTGTTCAATATCTTCCTTATGTATGTGCGAACAATCTTTCTTAGGTCCCATTTAATAAATAAGTTTCCAATGAGGTCTTTATGAGCAATTCTCCCTATAAAAAATCTAAGCTAGACCTGTGGAAGGAATCTGTGATTTGCAAATGTTTCCAAATGACCAATTTGCCTTTGACAACATTTGAAGAGTTCAAGTTGTTAATTTTCATACTTAAGTTATTAATTGCGATTCTTAAGTTATTATTTTATATGCATAAGTAGTCAATGATGCCACATACATATTGCTTTAAAATATTACCCGCAAAGTTTTGATATTTTTGGAACTTAAGTTGTCAATATATATACTGAAGTTGTTAATTGTGATACGTAAATAACATATATATAAAGAATAACAACTTGAGAATCACAATTAACAACTTCAATATACATATTGATAACTTAAGCTTCACAAATATTATAAGGGAAATATTGGTCATTTGAAAATATTTGTAAATATCATATTCCTCCTATAAGTATGATTTAGCATTTTTGACATTGGACTCCTGACTTATCTTTTATCTATCTTAACAGATTTTTTTCTGGAATTTTATTTGGCAGTAGGCCAAAAAAAAAAAAAAAAGCTTTAGTATTAGGCAAGCATCTTTAATGAAAAATAAAAAATTAATATAATGTTTAGTTCTTATTATTTACCTTAGTTTTGGTTTTAGCTTGTATAGTTCTAAGTCATAAGTTTTAAGTTTTGATCCTACAAATTTTTTGTTTGGTTTAAAATGCTAGCCTCTATTGTTTTAATAAATAACTGATTCATTCTCTATTTTACTCCCTGAGGCAACAAAACCCAAACTAAAATTATCTCCAACACTAAACAAGAGTTCATCACAAGGAAGAGGAATAATTGTGCAGTGTCCCAAAATAGGGTAGGTGTGAGAGTATTTGAAAATTGAATAACTAAACTGATTGTTAATTTATTATTCACCAAAGTGATTGTTAATTTTTTTTTTCAGTTTTTCCTATGTATTTAGGTGCGAGAGTATTTGAAATTTGAATAACCACATTCTATTCAATCCTTTTTTTTTTTGCCAACACATTCAATTCATTCTAATTAATATTGATATTTTTATTATTTTTTAATTGATAAATCTATTAGGATGGAAAGCCATTCCAAACTTATTGCTTAGCATGCCAATAATATTTTAAAAAATAATCTTCTCAATATATATTTCGATGGAAAAATTGAAAATTATTATCCGTTATAACATACAACTATAGTGATCCTAATAAAATGCAATATAAGTTGGGGTCTGACGTTCCTAGGCGCGCGTAAGGGTGGAGTCCCAATAAATTAATAAAATTGAAAACATAGAATTTATTCATTCTTATAAAAATATCAGAATATCATATAGAGACCCAACAACTACTTAAAATAGTCGGGAAAACACATAATTTTTTTTTAAAATTATAAAATCTTAAATCCTATATTTTTTTTATAAAAATGAGTTATAAATTAGTTACCAAATTATCATTATCTTATAAAATTTTAATATTTATCCAAATTTTTTTTGACTTCATAATCCCAAAATAGTTTGTGTTTTTTTGAACTTTACTCACGCTCTAATTTCGCTAGCTCATTAATAAACCACTAATACCCCATTTCGCGTCGCGCTTCTCTGCAACTCCATGCTCTGAGAAGCTGGGAGCTACTATACAAAATCATAACTAGAAAAACATGGCTCTCAATTCGACTCAATGCCATATTAGCAACTTGATTCTCATTCTTTTGGTGCTATTTTCTTGTCCATTGGGCATTCACTGTGATGGTGAACTGAGAACTGACAACACCTTTACTATTTCCAGCTTCAACTACCCTCACACCACGCTTCAACCCTTTGATTTGCGATATATCAGAGGTGGGCTTGCAAATTGATTGTGACCCTTTTGGTTTGTATGGTTTATATGCTTTATTTTTGTTGTTCATGACGCATAATTCTGTTGAAGTCTCATGGCGTCGTGATTGAACTCTGAATATTGTACGGGTTGCTTGTATTTAGCACTTGCTGATCATCTCTGTATTCTGTTTTTTTTTTTGCTAGATTCCCGTTTAATTTAACTTTGAAAATGAGCACATAATTTGATTCTCCAAGTGTATATAAAAAATTCAGTTTTTTGGCTCTCAAAGAATTTCAGAAAAGTATAAATCGCCGTGTTGTCAATATTTTATCAGTGTATACTTCTCCAGTGGGACAATCAGGGCACTGGAAGAACTGTCATGAAAATGGGATGCAATCTTATTTGATTCTATATTTGTTTCTTTTCTCTTATTTGTGGTACATTGAACTATAACTTGATGAAGACTTTTCATTATTCTGCTGTAGTTCCAACTTACGTGAGTTACCTCTCCCAAGTCATGCCTCTTTCTATACTTACCAGATCTTGATTAAATGTGCTTTTTGTTTCTGCTATCAAATTTAGATTGTTGGATATCTAATATGTTACATTTGTATCTTGCTACTATCCAAGGAATCCTTGTGCAAGCAAGAATTAGATGATAATAAGCTCTCAATTATTTACTTTTGGCGATTTTCTATTGAATTGAGATATTAGAGATGATATCACTTAGATACTAAACTTTTTTGTCCGTTTTGGCAATTCAAATTCACAATGTTGGTTATAAGATGTGAGTTTTTTTTTTCTTAATTAACAGAAAAGTTTAAGGACTCTCAATTGCATATTTATGGGGTTGTGTAAGATCTTACTACGTTTTCTTGTTTCCCCTTGTCCCAGTTGATTTGCCACCATGGTTTTCTGCTGTGTCTATAGTCCTGATCTCAGATGTTGACCTTGTAAGTATATTCGCTGTACTTGATAGATAGAATTGCTTTGGAACACTATATGTGTATGATGGCATGGTTTTATTAAATGATACGACAGTCCAAAATGACTTCATTATATGTGTTTTTAGTTCGTCTTTCTCGATTCATTTAATGAAACCATTCTGTTTTTTCTATTTGATTTCATGTTACTGTATGACATATTTACCCCCCTTATTTTCTCAGGATGCCTCAACAGTTGAAAGGGTTTCAAAGAGTGTACTGCCATTAATATGCTTTAGAGATGGAAACCTTCCACTACCAGATGCATTGAACACTTCTCTGAAAGATCCGGCCAGTTCAGGTATAAGCCACTTTAGTCAGTTCACCTTTTAGTGTAGTTTATTTTGAAGTACTTGTTAGTGATATGCCTATAATTTTATTTCGTCCATTTTGTTAGATTTAGAGCATGCTCTGAGCTGCTAGCATGATGAACCACTTGTGCAAACGAATATCTTCATTTGTGCAATTACCACCAGCATTTATTATTGAGATTATTTTTCTTCTGCTGGTTCATTAGTATGTATTTAATTAAAATTTCTATTTTTTTAATTTTGTAACAAACTATTTGGTATCTAGCACTACCGACTTGGGATTTAAGTTGGGTCAGGTCTTAATTAGGGGGAAAACTCCCCTGACACAGTTTTCTCCATCCACAAGGCTCAACCCAAGAATACGTGTTCTTCTCATGTCTTTTTCCTTATTTTTTAGGAGTAAATGGTCTTGATGTGGAGCAGTGCTTTCCCATGCAGAAAAACATCTCTTTGAAATTGACAAATGAGCAGGTATTGTTAGAGGTCCTTTTACTTATTCTGATATCATGTTTTCAAGCTTAGTGTGTCTCTTACTTGGATGCTAGAAATGGCACGATTCAATATGTCTCAGTTGTTAGTAAAATTACTACTGTACTATTATTTTTATGGGGGTCAGGGTGGGAATCAGTGGTTTTGTTCACAGGTGATTTGTTTTTTGTCCTTTTTTAATAGACTGAAAATTTAACATATCATAGTTCAGATATCTCCAGGCATTTGGTACATTGGTCTTTTCAATGGTATTGGAGCTACAAGCACACAATCAAAAATGGTACGTTTATTATCCAAAAGACTGAACATTCCTAATGTTCGTTCATGATTTGTTTCAATCAGTTTAGTAACTTTTAAGTCCTGTGTTGTCAACTGTTGACGTTGGTGCAGTTACTGCCTTTTCACTTCATGTTGTATTAGTTTTTGTTCTTATTTTTGGATATTGATGTCAATGGTGGAATTCAGTGTCATATTTCCTTTTTCAATTGTGCATTAAAATTGATTATGTTATCATTTTATAGCCGACCCCACCTAGTGGGATTAAGGCTGTGTTGTTGTTGTATCATTTTAAATTTATAGTTGGGATCAGATCTTTTCTTATAATTTTTTACATTTATGATAATTGCTAAATTATAATTTTTTTTATCACTATTGTTATGATCAAAGTCTTCTAGAATAACAACTACCCAATGCGATCCAGGATTTAGCTTCAAGCAAACAATTTTATCTTCAGTAAATCAATGGATACAAAGTTTTCCTGAAATTTTTCGCATCAATGGCAAGCTATACCTCAGCCACATACTGACTATAAATGCTACTTTAATCGCTGTGCAGATTGTCCGAGGCCCAGCTTACTCATTTACTGCTAATATAAGTGTCGAAGCATGCACAAATTCGATGATGAGGGGAAAATTCTGCAACAGTACTGTCTATCCCCTTTCATGCTCAATCTCTAATGCTTCAGAAGGGAACAAGTCAATGGTGGAAAATATGGTGACGTGCAGAAATAATTTTGAAACTGTTCGTGTTCAGGAAGGTGTGCCAAAATTATATTCTTTGGATATAATGAATATGGTGGAAAAGATGACCATTATGGCAGCAAATGTCACATTTCAAGTTACTCCTATATATAGCACTATTGGTGCAAATGATGTTAATCTAATGTGTTTTGCTCGGCATGGAGCATTGCCTTCAGTAACTTTCCATGACTATTCCTGCAATTTAAATAAAGCTCCTTTGGTCATTCGTTCACCCCTTATTGGTCGTTGGTACATCATTATAATTCCAGTTAATCTTACAAAAAGTATTGGAGAGGCACAGAAGAGTGATGTAAGGGTTTGCTATTCCGTGGAATCACAAGTGCTTGAATGCCCATCTGGGAAAGCTGGACCAAATTGTACGATGAACAGCTATGTACTTCAGGTGGGATTGTTTACACAATGTTAGCCTCTATTTTCATTCCTGCTGTCACCTCGTATGCTTTCTTTATTATGATAATGAACTATATGTTGGTGTATCCTGTTTTGGAAAAAAAAAAAAAAAAATTGTGTAGGTGATATTTCTTCTAGACAGTTATTTACTCAAGGCTATAAAATTTAAGGGTAGAATGAAAATATAATTAGCAATACATGTATCTTGATTGTTGGTTATAAAAATATAGATGTAAAACTTTGGAAGGATAATATAAGATTTGAATTATTTATCCCAAATTGAAATCAAAGATGTATGAGCATGCTCAACATTTGAATATCAGAAGCTAAAGGTTATTAAGTTATCCTTTCCTGGTTTATTGACATAAATTAATTAGTAAGAACACAATGTGGGAGAATAACTTCCGGCTTGATGCTTGAAGAAATTTGATCACACGAGTATTTTCTTGACAAGGTGAGAATGGTTGTTTGCAGACATTCCTAAGGAGAGGTTCAACCCCCTTTGAATCATATTATTTGCCGATTGGACCAGTGCCCTTAGATTCTGCTAATTTTCCTCTTCAGCCACTATTAAGCAATTCATCACACGTAGGAGAACCTGATAATACTTGGACTTACTTTCTTTTGGACATTCCTAGTGGTGCTGCTGGAGGAAATATTCACATTCGACTATCCTCTGATTCGAAGATTAGTTATGAAGTATATGCCAGATTTGGTGGATTGCCATCTCTTGACAATTGGGATTATTATTATGCTAACAAGACAAGAAGGAGTGATCCATCTATGTTTTTCGTGCTATACGAGTCAAGTGATGATAAGATTGATTTTTATATTATTTATGCTAGAGAAGGAACGTGGGGCTTTGGTCTAAGACATCTTAATACCAGTATTGTTTCATCAAAGGGACAGACCGAAATGTCACTTTCACTTGAAAGATGTCCAAGGCGATGCTCCTCTCATGGCTCCTGCAAATTTTCTTTTGATGCAAGTGGACTAACATCATACAGGTTTAAGCAGTTGTCCTATTCTTAATAATTAATCATGTTGTGGTTTAATCCTTTATTTCTATTTGCCAGGCTAGAATTTTAAATACCAAACTATTGAATAGTGATTGAGGAAGGGTAAAGAATACCATATTGTGTAGTTTCTAGATGGCATGTCTTTTATTGGTCCACAAAATTTTAAAGAATTTCATTAGTTTAAACGTTTTCCTTTTGCCTTCAGCTTCTGCTCTTGTGATCGAAACCATGGTGGCTTTGACTGTAGCATTGAAATCGTATCACGCCAAGGTGAATTTCCACTTTTGACATATATTATATTATTTTGTTCTTTTAAATATATTTACTCTGATCATATTTGTAATTATCTAAGTGGTTCATTCTCTTCTCTGCCATGTTATTTTTATCTGGTTTCCTGGCTAGATACTAAACTGTCTAGTTTTCAAATTCATAAATTCATATAAGCAGTAGAACCATCTTTTTCTGAATATGCCTTGACATCTATACTTGCTTCTAATTTTATGTAAGCAAGATTCTGGGGAAGAAGTAACCGAATTCATCATCTGTGGACTGTGTGGTTGTTTAATTAATCAGTTTTCCACCCTTTTCTGAATAGTTGTGATCTTAGAGAGAGGAATCTCTATTAAGAAACATAGACCATTGAATTAATTTCTAATTATATAAAATTGAAAGTCAAATATGCTTTATCCTTGTTTTGTTCTTCAGGTTGTCAAATATATACACTTGTCGTCAAATTTGTTTATCAGATATGTTGCTGAGCATTCTTTTGATGCTACCATATTGTATATTTTCCTTCTCTAATCAACTAATCGAAAATTTGTGCAGGGCATGTTAAGGAATCAATTTTCCTCATTGTCTCTAATGCTGCAGCCATATTGCCTGCACTTTGGGCACTTCGGCAAAGGGTATTTCTTGTCTTTCACTTTCTTTTCTGTAGGTGGCTTTTTTCATAATTTGTATTAATAACTGTTTTAGAGGATTATGACCTTCTAGGGTGATGTAAGAAATATCTTAGAATCTTGTGGTTATAACATTGTAACCTTCGTACCCACATTAGGCTGTATCATGAATTATTCAGCCACATACAGGAATTAGCCTTCTGGTGTCATCTTGTAAGTTGGAACTATTAAAACTGGTATATAAACTAAGATGTTGAGGAGAAGAGTTTCTGATTCCAGAATATAGATGCTTAGAGTTAATGAACAAACTAAGGTTGAGATTAGCAACTTCAGAATCTCGTGTCATAAAATGTTTGAATTCAAATCATAAAAGGAGTATTTCTATTTTAACTCAGATTATTACTGTTAAGTCTACGATAGAAAAATGATCCCTGTATATCTTGTATGTTGCAATTGAACACATAATTCCCTTCATGCAGGCTTTTTCAGAGTGGATTTTATTCACATCCAGTGGAATTTCAAGCGCTCTATACCATGCTTGTGATGTAGGCACGTGGTGTGCATTGAACTATAATGTCTTACAGGTTAGATCTCTGCTTCTAGTTTTTGTTTGATATGTGGAAATAAATATTTTTGAACTATAAATCTTATAGAAATGCAATTAAGAAGATTAGGGTTGATTAATCACTTTTTAGTATGGGAATGTACTCTCCTTTTAAGTTGGTTTTAAAATATAAGGGTGGCCTTACATATTACATAACTATCTTTCAGTTCATGGACTTCTGGCTCTCTTTCATGGCTGTGGTTTGCACTTTTGTTTACCTTACTACCATTGATGAAGTATTTAAGAGGGCAATTCATTCAGCAGTTGCTATTCTTACAGCTCTTATGGCTGCAACAAAAGCAACCAGGTACACTGCGAGACTATTACAGATATTCGTGTTAGTTATTTACCGTATATGATGTTAAAGAGTATTATTGTTGGGTAATTTTCTATGCTGAATTGTGCAGGTCTTCTAACATAGTTCTTGTAATAGTAATTGGAGGCGTTGGTCTTCTTGTTGGGTGGTTGATAGAACTCTCATCGAAGTATAGGTCACTTTCCTTCTCAATTGGATTTTCATTAAATTCCATTAACAGGTGAGTTCTCTCTACCTCATTAATAATAGCCTGCATAGACTAAAGTTGATGAAAGAGTTATTGATTTTAGATGGGAAAGAGAGAGAAAGGGAGGGAGAAAAGAAACAGAGCAATGAATAATCTGAATAATATTAGTCTTGTTGAATCACAAATCAAACCATGTAAGCTTCCCTTATTTATAGGCACAAGTCCTAATAGATATAAATCTTGATAGATACCCTAATCTTTATAGACAGATCCCATGTTGACACCATTAAACCTGGAATTCGCCAAAGATTTACACACTTATCCTAACCGTTACAGTCTCACTATTGTAACAGTCAACAACCTTTCTGGTCTTTTCAAAGTTACCTTGTGTGCTGAAGCAACTCGAGCATCTTCGAGATAGGTTAGTTAATGTCTAGTGATTACTAAAGTTAGGAATGATGAATTTTCACTGCAGCTTGGAAACTATAAAGCAATGGCTCTATAATTTCATGAAGACACTTCTGAAACAGTTCCGGTGGGGTTTCTTATTGGCTGGTTTTGTGGCATTGGCCATGGCTGGGATAAGCTGGGATCTTGAAACTAGTCAAACGTACTGGATCTGGCACAGGTACAATGTCACTTGTTTCATCAAATCTAAATTTTCTATCTTGTTTTTTTTCCTTTCTCACTGTCTTTTGATGTTTTTCTCTTTTACAATGTTTGCAGCATGTGGCACATCACAATATACACATCTTCTTTCTTCTTCCTCTGTTCAAAAGCAAAAAAAGTTGACAGTGAGAATCAATCACTTGCAAGAGGAGACTATGCTCTGACTCGTCAAGATTCACTTCCAAGAGTTACTAGTAGATGAAGGTTTTCTATGGAATATATATATATATATATAGGCTGGTGTAAAAAGGGTGGGTTAGAGGATTTTATTCCTGAGAAGACATCAAAGAAAGCAGCTTTTCTCTTGTACACTCTTAATTTCTGCTTGAGATTTGCTGCTATAATTCTTTCTTTCTTTTTGCCATTATATTTAATAATTCTTGTTTATAAATGGTTCTATGTTCCAGGGTAGGAGAGTGATTCAAAAATGGGTAAGATTAGTGATAGGGAGAGAGGTTATAGATCAGGGTTTTTATCATGTAATCATTGTTTGTAAGATAACTCATTGGATCATTTTGTTCATTTTAGAATGTTCTTTATAATTCTTAAGTTGGCATTTTCCCTTTTCTTCTCTTTCTTTCCCCTTCTTTTTTTTTTTTTTGGGTTTCCCGATCATTCTTTTTTTAAGCTGATCACTCACTAGAACTTTTAATTAGTTTAAATTGTACGAGTATTTCAAACTATTTAGAAACGCCTCCCCTAACCCTTTTTACATTTTTACTGTTTATCATTTAAAATTGAACATGTTTCCCATGTTTTAAATGAAATATGATAAATGAAATTTTGATAATAAAGATATAATTTTTTGTCCTTGTAAAAGCCTATGTGCAAACAAATTATTCAACTGTAGTGTATGAGACCCACGTTAGAAAGCCTCGTAGATGAAGTGTAATTTATAAATTTAAGTGGTTTTCCCTCTCAATAGAGTAGTCTTTGGCTAAGAGCGCCTACTGATCTAGAAAAGGACAATCTACGAAGGGTTTTAATTAGCAGGAGGCCGAAAGAAGTATTATGGCATGGAGCCATTGTGGACGTTCCCGCTCAAAAGAGATGCATCACCTTGGACAGACTACTTACAGAGGGTTTTGTTAGAATTGGCTGACACCCAAGAGGGGGGTGAATTGAGTATATAATAAGAAAGTCTGATCTTTTAAAATATTTTCGCAGATTGTTCACTTAGTATATATGGAAGTAGCAATTATGTAAATCGTATATGCTGGAAATATAAAAGCTTAGGGAAGAGAAGATGCAAACTGTGTTTTATCCTGATTCGGTCCAATCCACAATGACCTACGTCCAGTCCCCAGGCTTCTCCTGAGATTTCCAATCCACTATCTTCTTACTTAACCGGCACAAGAAAAGCCTTTACAAAACTTACAAGAGTTACTCCCCCTTACATACTGTAAGGTTAACTCCCTCTTACGGCAAGTCGAGCAAAGCAATCCCAAGGACCTTTCTCTCTTGCTAACTCGTGGAAGTCTTACGAGCAGCAACGTTCTCTACTGCTTGCACTTTGTAAGTCTTACGAGCAGAAAGTCTTACTGATAATTCGCTCTACAACTTCCCTTGTAAGGTGATCAATCCTATCAAGGTCCCTCTACCTTGAGAACACTTTTGAAATACAGATGAAGTGTTTACAAGCTCTCTTACAGAATGGTAAAATGCTCACTGAAGTATAATATAAATATTCTCACTCTCAATTATACATGACAAGGAAAAACAGATATTAACAGAGAGTATGTGAGAGACGAAGATTCATGATAGTAGCATGTTGGCAGTTTGGTTCTCGCTACTTCATCATTTCTGTTCGCTCGTGTATTTGGTCACTGTCATATCACTATCTTCTTTTTGGATGCCTTGGTTTATATAGCAAATATTGAGAGCCGTTGGAGTATTCAAATATATTTTCCCGTTGAAACCCATCGTGTGCTTTGATAGATACTTTAGCGCTTTCCGTTGATCGTGCTCTGACAAATGTTTCAGTGTTACTTTCTTTCTATTTTGTTGAACCGGTTTGAATACTTTTATTCCCCATAATTTATTGTCGTTGAATATTGGTCGATTGCTTGCCATGTGAACTGTAGTGGAATACCTGTAATGCACTGACAGAAAATAGCCGTTAGAGAGTCTTTTAAATATCACTCGAGTGGATAACTACTTCACCGAAAGTGATCTACATCAGCTGAGTACACCATGAAATCCTTCGAGTAAATTCTTCAACTCGGTGTACTTCACTTGGAATGTTCAAACATATTCTGGAGGTGCTTCTGATAAAAACAGTGAATCATTCGAGTTAACTTCTAATTCATTAGGAGTGAAATCCTGAAACATAATAATCACTCAAGTGCGGTGTTATTTCACTGGAGGTGATTTTGATAAAATAATAAATCACTCGACTGCATAAGCATTTTGCTAGTAGTGACTTTGTAAGAATAGGTATATCAATTGAGTGCACTGTAATCCATTGGCGGTTATGAACCATATCACATGAATGAAGCTGATCGAACTTGAAGTGATTAAGAGACGCTGGAAGTGCACTGGGCTACTAACACTTGAAGTGATTTACCAAATCAGCACATCACTTGAGTTATCAGTTCATTCACTGATATCTCACAAACATAAGATCACTTGAGTGGATATCCGTTCATTGGAAGTGATCTGGTGCACATTTGTATTCTCTGGAAGTGATTAGTTACGGCACTGGAGGTGATATTGCAAAGTTCATATATCACTCAAGTGAATTGGGTATCACTGAAAGTGATTTTCGAAATAGTGAAATATTCCGCCGGTGATTTCAGAGCCACTGGGAGTGATTTGGCAAAACTGAGATATCACTCGAGTGATTTGGAGATCACTGGAAGTGAAATTCAGGACAATGATTTTTTCCTGAAGTGATTCTGGCTTGCACTGGTAGTGATATGCAAAATCAACATAATCACTCGAGTGAATTAGCTGTACTGGAAGTGATTTTCAGCACAGTGAAAAATTCTGGGAGTGATTTGATAGGCCACTGGAAGTTATCTGCGGAATAAGCCATATCACTGGAGTGAATTCTATAATCACTCGAGTGATATGCAATTTTTGTCATATCACTCGAGTGATTACTAAAAGCACTCGAGTGATCTGTTGTTCAGATCACTTTAACTGTCGTTGCATTTCCAATTCTTTAGCAAACAGGGATCAACTTCCAGATGACATAACTCTTCGAATATAACTCCAAAATTTCTATATTATATATCAATGGAAAGATATTTAAGTCTAGTTTCATATGGAATCCGTTGTAGCTCAATAGGATCTGTGGTTTGAGAGTTATGGCCAAAATACTGAAGCTGTTCTGGAAGATGACGCTGATTTGAGTTGAAACTTGCAACATTTATATCTCCTTCATCTGAGCTCCTTCGATATTGGTTCTGGTTTCCAAATGACGCATTAGAAGTCTATTTTCATATGTAACTGGTTTCGTCTCAATCGGAATTATATTGTGAGAGATAGGATTGAATAACCAGATCTTACTCAGCTGGACGAATAACAAAGACTCGCCGCTACAGTGCATCACTTGCTGAAACAGTGAATCACTTCAAGTGATTTTCACTGTTTTTAGAATCACTCGAGTGATTCTGAAATATCACTCTAGTGATTTTTAAAATCACTCCGGTGGTACAGTGTTATAGTATACTACAGTGCCAAATACACTACAGTAACAGTATGCTACAGTACCACTGCTACAGTACCTAAAGAACTTGAATCTTCATATTCTTCATTAATTCTTACAAGTTCTTCATTTCTCAATTTCTTTCTTTCTTTGCTTGACTAATCTACAAGATATGCAACATTAAATATAGTAGTTAATCAATGTAATAGATAAGTATATTATGCAAATTTCTTGCTCTTAATATTTGACATCTACATTTGTCATCATCAAAACTAATCATATGGTGTGGAGTTATTAAAGAGTGGGCGTCCTTGTTCCTTTACAAGCTAATATTTTGTGTTTTCAATTTTTATGGTTTCCTTTTGATTTATAATTTTAAATCTTTAAAAGATCGTAAAAAATTGAAAACGACTCCATTTTTTACCCATAAGATATTAAAATGCCGCTCATTTCGTGTAGAATCTAATGATTTAAAGAATCATGAAAAATACATTTGGGAATGTCCCCAAAATGAAGGGGGTATCTTCAAAGGCATATCAATTGCCCCTTGCCTTATATTAACTAACTCAACTAACTTTCTTAATATAACTAAATTAGGTAATTATGTTTTATATTAAAGATCGGAGGAGTATCAACTGTTTCGGTCTATTTGCAGATAATAAAAAACTTTTATACATCATTTGCAAATTATGAAAGTATAATCAATACTTTTTTAGGAAAATCCCATATAAAGTTGCTTGAAATAGGAAAATTCTAAATCATGTTAGTAAATTCAATAAATCCCTAATTAAGTTATCGACCTAATTTAAGATTTCAAAATATGAGTTAAATAACTTTATTACCCTCTTTTTATCTTCTCTCTCATCTTAAAAGGGTTTTAGTGCTTTCTAATTTATTTTTTCAATAAGTGTATATATATAACAATATTAATGTATAATAAAACAAAATATAATTCGCTTAAATTAAAGAATTTTTTTTTGTAGTTTGGAAAGATCATCAAGAATAATTCAAGACAAAAAAAATAAAAGCATTCCCCAAAAACAATTAAATTATTTTTAGCTAAATATTTAGAATAGAAAATTTTATTTTCAACTTGAATTTTTTTGGATAAGAAGAAAATTAATAAGAAAATCTTACTTATGTGATATTATATATCAAATATTTTCATTAAGGGAATTTTTTAAAAAAGTTTCATTAACATAAAAAACAAAACTAAATATCACACATGTCAGAATTCTATGATTAATGAAGTTTGATTTTATTTTTATTAACAAATTTAAGTGTAGTTCTCCCAAAAATAAATTTTTTATTGACAATATTTAACTAAAAATTATTTAATTGATATTGAGATTATGTTTTTATTTTTATTCTTTGGCTTGAATTATTGGTGATGATTCTTTCAGAAAATTCCTTTGACTTAGACAAATTATATTTTATTTTACTATATATTAATGCTAATATATATAATCATGCATTTATTTAAAAACTAAGTTGTTTTCGTCTCTTATTTAAAAACTAAGTTACAGTCCAAAACTTTTTTAAGGGAGAAAAAATGATAGACGAGAGGAGAATACAATCAAGTCATTTTATTCATATTTTAAAATTTTAAATTGAGTCACTGACATAATTAAGGATTTGTTGTATTTAACAATCTGATTTAAAATTTTCCTATTTTCAAATAACTTTATATGAAATTTTTCCAACTTTTTTTTGGGTGGAGTATAGTGTAATAAATACTTTCTCTAATACTTTGTGATAAGGACCAAGTGTTTCTCTCAATCAG
The DNA here is from genome assembly GCA_037074505.1 of Albizia julibrissin. Taxonomy (NCBI): domain Eukaryota; kingdom Viridiplantae; phylum Streptophyta; class Magnoliopsida; order Fabales; family Fabaceae; genus Albizia; species Albizia julibrissin. Next base: position 1,555,622 of record CM073487.1, on the reverse strand, counting down.
AACTACCTTATAAAAACAAGTGAGAGAGTACCTTTCTAAAAATACATTTATGAGAAACGATTGGTTTAGGTCTAATTTTTTTACTCAAAACATAACAAAGTAGCGCTTAATAATTTTTGTTTTGTTCTATTATATATATATATATTAAAAATAAATATCAAATTATATATTTAAAATTTGAATGATGTAAGTGGTATATTCATGATATTCATTATAATTAGGTGTTGGCAAAAAAAAAAAAATCATTATAAGTAGAACTCATTATAGATTTGATAATGATATATTGATAAATTGATGGTGGTTAGGGTTTGGTTACGAGCACTATAAAGTAGGGTGGGTATATATATAGTAGCAGAAGACATGAGTGACTCACATACATATAATAAGAAAGAGGTAGAGCTTGAAATCGAAAACTGGATTACAAACTGTGGTACTTAAGGCTATAGCCAGCGTCTCGTAAAGATGGGATAGCTAATGGCCTTATTTGATCGGACATCTACTATCCACCAACCTCTATATGTATATATATACTTACTTTTTCGATTTTGAATGAAGGATTTTGTTTATATTATTTCGCTTTTTAATATATGATATATTTATTTAATTTGATTGTATTAAAATTTTTTTTATAAATTAGTTAGTATAACATATTGCAGGTGTAAGATCCTCTCCTTAATTCCATAATATTAAATATTATCTTTCAAAGACTAATCATAATAGAGATAAAATCGCACAACTATTAAATATTATAATATCCAATCTATGATACGATAATACAAAGTATGTAGTCAAAACAGAGTTTATAGGATGTAGGCCCTATGAGTGGTAATATACATTAATTCAACACATAATAAACTACAAGAGGCCATAGTGATATATCTATGCCTCAGGAGCTCCTCCCGACATTCTAGCACGGAAACTATCACCTGAAAAATGTTAAATCGACGGGGTGAGACAAAAGCCTCAGTAACCAGCATTCCAACTCATTACACACGCTGACATGTATTCATGAGGTGCCAAGTGGAACAGTTTATATAATAAAATATTAAAAATCTAATATCATTGTTTTGTACACAAATCTCATATCAGAAATTATAATATTATATTTCAAATCTCATATCACAATTCCCAAGTGCCTCCCATCAATCCAACCGAACCGCCTTATTTCCGCCAACTAGACCCATGTGCTAAGTTAATATCCATGTTACTGGCCACTCAAAGAGCTCTTCGGTCACATGATGAGGATTGGCCAAAATCCACAGAGCATGTTTCCAGATCATGGGTCTTTCCCCTCATTGAACTAGTGGGGTGTCATAGTCCCTTATTGAACTGGTGAGACGGTCCCTCATTGAATTGGTAGGACAATAGAAAGCCAACCATCGTGCACCAATGGAGGCTAAAAATAACTTTCTCCATCTCAACCCAAACCAAACAACCCAATATGTATCAATAAATAGCTCAATAAGAATTTTCTCAAGATTTCCATACACATATGAGGATATTCAAAATATACAAATATATCTTATAATTTAAATCACAAGGTTCCACAAAGCAAGTGTATAACAAAATACTCAATATTACTCATTGAAATAATCTATAATATCCATATATGATTTTCAATCTCATAATCATTTTACAAAATACTCACAAACACACATAATAAGTGGAAAGTGGTTACCTCTCGCCAAAGCTAATTATTATCACACTGTTCCAAATCCAAGAGCTCAAACACACGCCAAAATCAATCTATCACAATCAATTTACTACCCGTTAATAATTTTCCAAAAGTCAAAATTATAACTTATTTACAAATTCTAATAATAATAATATACTATAAAAAACTGAAAAATAACAATTTAGGGTTTAAATTATAAAATGACAGTTTAGTCCTTCGAATTTTATAAATGACAGTTTAGTCTTCCGAATTTCATAAATGACAATTTAGTCCTCCAAATTTCATAAATGACAGTTTAGTCTTCGTATTTTAAAACTATACCAACTAAAATTTCAATAATATCTCCATTAATCCAAATAAATTATTTAATCTAAATTTAATCGGTTTAAAAGTCCAAAATAACATTATTTATAAGTTGATTATATAGAAAAATCATTATAAAATCTTATATCAACTAAATGACAAAAATAAATCGATTAAAATTAACTATTAGTTATCATCTATATTCTTATAGTCATATACTGACAAAACTCAAACTTGCCCAAAATTCTAATCCTAAAATATTCTCTAATCAGTACAAAATTAATATCATAAGAAAGAGAAAATTATTTAGAAAATATTTCATAAAAAATTTTTATAATTAGAAGAGATTTTGAGTACCTTATTGATTCCCGAAAAAATAAAAATACTTCTATCAGAGCCTTACCCGTCACCTTATTACACAGCACTTCAAGCAGATTTGCTGCGTGAAGTGTGTGAGGCATGCCTCTCTTTAATATTATTTTATATATATTTTTATTATTTTATTTTTAATCTTGTGGTACCTAACGGTGTCACATTCAGTTTTTCAAACATGGGGGCGCCGCCCCCACGTTATATACATATACATATACATATACATACACACACACACACACACACACACACACACACACACATATATATATATATATATATAATATTTTAATATTATAATATTATATTATTATTTTTTAATTAAATTATTATTATTATTATTTTTAATCCTAAAAAAAATTACCTATTAAAAATAATAATTATCTTTAAATTATAATTATATCCTAAAAATAAAAATGAGGATGTTACCGCAGGCAAAAAAAAAAGTTAGTATGACATGTATTTTTTAAAATACCCTAATCATTTGCTTTAATTCTCTTCTTCCCTCTCCTTCTTATTATGATTGAAAGAACATCAATAGGGTTAAATTAGGAAAATATTGATAAATATGAAAACTATATTTTATATTTAGGACCAAGATCAACTCCCTAAAAATATTATATATTAAAGACTAGAGAAGCAGTACAAATCTTACATATTAATTAGGACCGAAGGTAGTGTATATATATAGGTTTGGTTATATTTATGGAATAATCAACAAACATAAGTAAGTAATAAGTAAGAAGAGTGAGTTTGACGAGTAAGGAGGACGAGAGGTTTGGTATTTTATAGGGCAAGTGAGGTTACATTAATCATGAGTGTTATGTAATGATGTGAGCCACCTTGTATGTTTTTTTTTTTTTTTGGAGTAAGAAGCGGTGGGACGCAACTTCAAAATTTTAAGATAAGAATTGTGAAGATATGGTCCGTACACATCCCTACATACACACACTGACTAGTCTATGCTACTTCTTTGATCTCACTATATATGTTGAATGTCCCACATATTTACATCACTCAAACGTGTATATATAATGTATTTGAAGGGTGATTCTACAGAGGGAAATGTAGTGAATATAAGAATGGTTATATGAGTGTGTGTAGAGTCATATAATTTTGTATCGACATTTTTGCGGTATGGCACTAAATTAATGTTATTATGTGATCAGATTACTTAGTCGTGTTTTACCTTTATTGATATATACTCATAACGTTTAGTTTATGGATATGAATGATACGTAAGGACGGTGTCATTGCATCTCTACTAAGAAAATTGGTATTTGGTCTGGCAATAAAAAAAAACAAGAAAGAAATAAAAAAAGGATAATTGGTATCAACATTGTTTTGAATGTCTGTGCTCGATATATATAATAAATAAAATAATGTACATGGTCAAAGATTGTATATGTACAATGTAATAGAAATATCGTTATTTAATTATATCCTTCACTGCTTCCTACTGACTTCAAACCATTTTATCTTTTTCTACTTCTCTGACTTGGACCACTGCTCAATATATATACACTTATGTTTATGCTACATATTAATGAGTTAAGGTGAAAAAATATTAATATAATTATTCTCTAAATGTGTCTAACACCAAATGTTTTTGTACTTTTAAAAGGAAAAAGTAACTAAAAGCTTCCTAAATTGATATAAAAGTCACAGCTTTTGTTATTATGAATCCTTAGATAAAATAGAGTACATATAAGTCTTTACATAGGCTTGTGATTTTCAGAGCACAAAGCCAGGAATAGTGAGAGGAAACTATGATGAGGATAAAGTTGGAGACTGCGGAGTTGATGGTGGAGGCGGTAGCGGTGAAGTCAGAGGAAAGAAAGAGAGACAAAGGGGAGAGAGTAGAGCGAGGCAATCTCAGATAAACGAGGAAGAAGGTGGAGAGAGTGGGAGGTTCTAGAAGGTCGAAAGAGTGAGAGGCAAACGGAGGAGGAGGGAGGAATCATCCTTGGTCCGCGATGAGAATTGCCAAGTGGGACATTATTGATCCACCTCAGCATCTATTTCGCTGTCAATGTTTTGCTTCTTAAAGGCACCAATTCAGTGCATGTTTGGAACGTAATGGAAAAGTGACTTTTTTTTAATGTGATTTTTATAAAAGTTAATGGTCTGTTTGGGATCCCAGCCAGTGACAAAAAAAACTCATCCAGAGCCCAAAAGTCTATTTGCCACATTTAGCTCTGTTTGGTTTCACTGCAGCTCTTAATGGGCTTTTGAAAAAAAAAGGAGATTAAGTTAGAAGTTCTTTTTTTGAGCTTTTCCACTGAGCTTCACCACTGTTAGCAAGCATTTATTCAATGGACTGATGCTAACAGTTGTTACTGATGCAATTTACGATTCAAGTCACCTGAATTAATAGCAATCATCGTCTTAGGTATGAATTTTCCATGTTACGGAGACTGAGTTCTTCATGTATGAACAAGGAATTGGTCAGTTATTGGAGAAAATAACTTTTTTATTTTAAAAAAATTTATTTATATTTTTTAACATCAATTATAACAATATTTACACAAACAATATATATGTAGTATTTAACAAGATTCATACCATTTTCAGTCATTTTTTTATCTAAATGGGTTTTTCAAACGCTAATCCAAACATGTTTAACTTAAAAAAAAAGCCATTTCTCCTACCGCCAATCCAAACACAAATCACATTTATAATCTGATTTTTTTCAATCGGGCTTCTGTAAAAGTCCAATAAAAAAGAAGTCACTTCTCTACTGAGTTCCCAAACAGGCACTAAATAGAAAAAAAAATCATATTTGTGTTTGGATTGACGATGAGAGAAGTGATTTTTTTTTAAAGTTGTGTGAGTGAGCTTATAAAAAAAAGCTACTTTTTCACCTAAAACCCATTAAACTCCAATGGATTCTCAAACACTCATAAGTAAGTCAAATGAGCTTATACATGGTAAATGGACTTTTTTTTAATCCCAAATGAGATTCCAAACAGTATATTTTTACCCTTTAATTCTTTAATAATTGGTGTCCGGCGACTTTAGGAATAATTACATGTATATTTTTACCGTTTAATTCTTTAATAATTGAAGTTTTCCAAGGCACTTGAAACTCTCTAAATGCAATTATATTACGTATATATAAAGGATACATTTGTAGGATTTGTGCAATTTTAGGTAAGGCAGCACTAAAAGTCGTCTTTGGAGTTTGGATGATCTAAACAGGTGTGTATTGCAGAATGAGTTGGCATTACGTATATTTGTTTTTGCCAAAAAGAGAAAATTAATATATTTGTGCACGACACTCGTTTACGTTATTATATATTATAGCACTTCCTCTTTGTTACAAGTCACATTTAAGAAGAAATAGATTAATTCATGTTGGATGCAATTCATGTTATTAAATATAGATAAATTTGTAATTTCTTTTTAATTTTGGATTAATATAATCTTTGATCCTTAAATTTATCCTCATTTTAGTTTTAATCCCTCAAGTTTTAAACAGTAAGTTTTGGTTCCTTAAATTTCATTTCATTTAAAATATTAGTCATAAAAACTCAATAAAAATCAATAGTTTAAAATTTGAGGGATCAAAACTAAAATAAGAATAAACTTAAAGGATTAAAGATGATGTTAACTTTTATTTTAAAATAAAATCAATAACTTAATTAACCACCTATCATTCCAAAAAAAAAAAAAAAATATATATATATATATATATATATAGAGAGAGAGAGGGGGGGGGTTGATCATCATTCGTCTAACACTCAGATAGGTGGGCAACGATAATGAGCTTAGGGTTGATCATCATTCCTCTAACACTCAGATAGGTGGGCAACGATAATGATGAGCTTATTTCATCAAACACCAACACGTACGTAGGAACCTATATATATATAGACATGATCATCATTCCTCTAACACATCAGAGATAGCTGGGCCACTACGAAAAACGCAGATGCACCTGCCGCCTCTGCAGAAGCCCCTGATTGCTCCCATTCTGCGACATCTAAGGTTGCACAGACTGTCAATGCATCGTCCGGGGAATGGGATCGGCCTCTCGCATGCTGCCACTTCCGTCTGCTCCTCCATCAGCGCCTCCTTCAGCGCCTCCGTCAGCTCCTCCGTCTTCTTCTGCAGTATATATCATTCATTCATATATATATATAAGAAAAATATTGAACAAGAAGAAGAAGAAGAAAGACCTAGGATACACATATTTATATATATATAGAGAGAGAGACTTACGAGCGGCCAAGAGAAGGACGAGAATGGAAAACACAACAACAAGTGACTTCCTCTCCATAATGGCTTCTTCGATCTGCGATCTACTGCTTAATGAGAGTGTATGATGTGATGGACAAGGAAGAAGAGAAGTAGGGTTAGTATTTATAGAGCAGGGGTGGCTGCTGTCTCCCCGGCCCTTAAAAAATTATTCTTTTCTTTCTTTCTTTCTTTTTTTCCTGCTTTTCTTTTCATAGTTAAATTCTATCTAAGAACCTAAAATTTGTGGTATTTTGATATCTTAAGGATAAAAAATGGTGCTGTTTTCAATTCTTTACAATTTTTTAAAGATTTAATACTCTTAATAAAAAAAGACCAATAATTTTAAAATAATATCTTTAAAAGATTATAAAAAATTAAAAACAATTCCATGTGTATAAAATATTAAAATAGCACTCACTTGATAAAAAAATCTAATAATAAAAAAAACACACACAAAATTAGGAAAGGAGTGATTTTCTAAGGGGCAGCAGTCACCGCTGCCCGTATTTTATAAGCCAAGTGAGGTTGGAAAAGTATGGTGGGAGCCACTTTGTTTGTTTTGGATTTGCAGGAATATGAGAAAACAATTGTGAAGGTAGGTGTTGGCAAAAAAAAAAAAAAATAATAATAAAAAAATAGTGAAGGTAGGTAGGGTCGACCCACGTATTTACAAAGGTTAGACAAGTATATAGATGCTGTTTGGAATAGCTTATGAAAATTTTATAAATGCTTATGAATTGTAATTTACGGTTTACGAGATAACTTTTATGATCTACGAGGTAGCTTTTACAGTCTACGAGGTGCTTTTACAGTCTACGAAATGCTTTCACGGTCTACGAGATAAATATGTGGAAGAGATTTATCTCGATTTACGTAAATCGGGCTTATTATATAAACCCAATTTAAATAAGTGATAACAAACAAGCTCATAATGTGGTAAGGGTACTTGTCCCAACGTCACCCCTCTATACTTGAATAAGGTCCCCAAGTTGACTAAGTTACTGGTGCATTATATTATATCAGGTAAAGTGTTAAGCATATTTGTATTGGACATTTAAATTATGAATGAAATATATCTTTACTGGCAAAAAAAAAAAAAAAACAAGGTGGTAATATTTGTAATAAATAAGTATTAGTGTTTGTGCGTTGCACGAGGGAGTTCATATATATATATATATATATGATGCCTCAGTTAAGTTATATAAAATCAGTTATAGGCGTGAGTTCTTGTATATACTTTTTCATTTTATTTTTCTCACTCATATTTTTTCAAAAGCATATGACATTAAGAGAGAAAATGAATTTCATAAAGACTTTGAAGTTCTTTAAATTTAAATTAATATTTTTGCACTCAAGTTCAAACATCTATATAATACAAAAACTTAATCCAAACAAATTAGAACCAAATATAAAAAAAGAAATTAGAAAACAATCATCAACAAATTATATTTATTAATCAGTGGAACCAAATTGAACCCCCAGTATTTATTACCAAACTAAATCCCCCTAATACTTATTATTTTTTTGGGAATAAAAGAAAATAAACATCAATAAATTATTATTATTTGACTAAAATGGAGATAAGAATTACAATTATAAAATAATATAAAAAATAAATATGGACACTAAATATGGACATCTCTATTTACCGGATTCAAACCTTGGCAGTACTTAAGTTATCACTTATTTTTTAAGCATGCCGTGTTTGGGCCTGCACTTGGGCCTTGGGCTAGGTGAACCTTCCCTTTTCATTGCTTTCGATTTTTATATTTTTTTAAAAAAAACAGTTCTTTGGAATCCTGACTTGGAATCGTTCAAATTTTATGTGTGTCTTAATGTTTAATTTGTAAAAACGATTTTTAATTTCAGTTGTTTCAGTCCACTTGCAGATAATAAAAACTTCTATACATTATTGAATAATCATACATTTTCGTTTTTTAACGTCTGAACGGGATGAGTTTTGAGAAACTATCAAAACCAAGACAAGCTTAAAAAACGCTTTACAAAATTAATTACATATTATTTATAAACAAAATATTCATATTAGTTGTGGGGTACGAGTTTTATTCTTACCAATTAAATCAATTTTTTTAGACACACCAATTCAATCTATTCTCTTTTATAATAATTATACAAATTTAAAAATAGTACTACAAGTGCTATGTTTTTCATTTTGATTAAAATTTAAAGTTCAAATGTTTTGTTAATTAAGACATCAACTTCAGCACCATTAAATCAGTCCTCATCAACGGCCCCATTTGATCAAGATATTTCTTCCATCATTTTTATGTAATGTAACGATTGAATTAAATTACTTACCATCATGCGTAGAAAAAAGCACCATGAGAAAATTAATAATTTTTTTGGCTGGCAGAAAAATATATTAATATATTGGATTAAAAGTCAATTTTGTTTTGGAAGTACTCACTGAGGGCCAATTTTACCCCGCAAGTTTTTTGGGAAGTAATTTTGCTCTGACCGTTATCCTAGTTAAGTTTAACTGTTAGTTGACAAAATATTCTAAGCTGGCAATCCATGTGTCATCTGTGTCATTTTTATTTTGGGTTTATGTGTAAATTTGCTCCAATAGTTTTCTTAAGAAACAATGTTGCCTTGAAAGTTTCTAAATTGTAGCAATTTCACTCTTACTATTATTCAGATTAAGTTTACTCGTTAGTTGACTAAATATGCTTATTTGACAAGTCCATAAGTCATCCGCCTTATTTTTTTTTTCAAAGTTAGATTTTAAAATAAGCAGATTTCTTTTTTAAAAATGTATCCCATATGAAGAATTAAAGACAATTAAAGAGGTAAACACATCTTGTGTAATGAAGAGAAAGTCAAAGAGATCTCGGCGTCTTTGGGGTATGGTGGCAGAGAGTTTTCGATGGCCTTATTCTCGGTAATATAAATTTTTATCCTTTAGTATTGTTCATGCTGTTAGCTTAACATTTTTGGTCAACTAACAGTCAAATCTAACATAGATAATTGTTAGGGAGACATTGTTATGACTTGGAAACTTCTGAGGTAGCATTGCTTATGAGTGAAAATTCTGGAACAAATTTGCAGTTCAACAAAAATTCCATGAACGACATGTGGACTGCAGCTCAACATATTTGGTCAACTAAAAGTGATCAAACTTAACTGGGATAACGGTCAGGACAAAATTGCTCCAAATTTAAAAAAAAATAGATTAGTTGTTATTATAAGTCACAAAATGGATATATTAATAATTTTTTTAATATTATCAACATTTAATACCTTATTTATTATAACTTCTATGAGTTGTTGGATGTAATTCATGTTGTTAAATATAGATAAATTTGTAAGTTTTTTTTTATTTTGAGTTAATATAATATTTGATCCTTAAATTTGCTTTCATTTTAGTTTTAGTCCCTCAAGTTTTAAACAGTAGGTTTTGGCTCCTTAAATTTCATTTCGTTTGAAATATTGGTCATAAAAACTCAATAAAAACCAATGGTTTGAAACTTGAGAGATCAAAACCAAGATGAGAGTAAACTTGAGAAACCAAAGATGATATTAACCTTTATTTCGAGATAAAATCATTAAAAATCGAGATAAAACCCCTCCGCATATTTATTTCGTAGACCGTAAAAATTATCTCGTAGACCATAAAAGCTACATCGTATTCCGTAAATCACGACTGAAAAGCACTTATGGAGGCTATCCAAACATGCTATATAAGTATAGCTTATTATAAATTTTGTAATGAAGTAGCAGAAGAGGTGATCATCATTCATCAAGTGATAACAAAGGGAAGCTTCAAATATATAGAAACTGAAATACAAAGAGAGAGAGTACAAAGGCCAGCGAGTAAGCTAGAAATTGCATCTCATGCTTTTACACCTCATCATGCATGGGGATACCTAATGATGAGCTTATTTTATCAAACACCAATCACGTACGTAGGAACCTATATATATATATATAGACATAATCATCATTCGTCTAACACTCAGATAGGTGGGTAACGATAATGATGAGCTTATTTCATCAAACACCAACACGTACGTAGGAACCTATATATATATAGACACGATCATCATTCCTCTAACACATCAGAGATAGCTGGGCCACGATGATAAACGCAGATGCACCTGCCGCCTCTGCAGAAGCCTCTCTTTGCTCCAATTTTGCGACAGTGATGGTTGCACCATCTGTTATTGCATCGTCCTAGGAATGGGATCGGCCTCTCGTATGCCTCCACCTCCGTCTCCGCTTCCGTCTGCTCCTCCATCTTCGCCTCTGTCAACGCCTCCGTCAGCTCCTCCTTCAGCTCCTCCGTCACATCGGAGATATGTGGGCAACGGGGAAAATAGCAGAAGCACCTGCCATGATTGCAGCGGCTCTTGGTTCCTCCTCGTCTGATACACCTTAAGTGGCACCCACGGCATCCTCCTGGGATCCGCTTCCAGCATGGGCGCGCCTCCGTCTCCGCCTCTGTCAGAGCCTCCGTCAGCGCCTCCGTCTCCGCCTCCTTCAGCTCCTCCGTCAGCGCCTCCGTCTCCGCCTCCGTCAACGCCTTCGTCTTCAGCACCACTTCTTCTGCAGTATATATCATTCATTCATATATATATATATAAGAAAAATATTGAACAACAACGATAAGAAGAAAGACCTGGGATACACATATTTATATACAGAGAGAGAGAGAGACTTACGAGCGGCCAAGAGAAGGACGAGAATGGAAAACAAAACAAGTGACTTCTTCTCCATAATGGCTTCTTCGATCTGCTTAATGAGAGTGTATGTGGTGCATAAGGAAGAAGAGAAGGTTGGTATTTATAGAGCGGGGTGGCTGCTGCACCTTGAAAAATGACCCCTTTCCTAAATTTTTATTATTATTAGATTCACATAAAATAAATAAATAAGTGGTATTCTTATAGGTAAAAATTGTATTTTAAAGTAACCATTAAAAAAAAAACAACATCATTTTTTTTATTTATTAGATATCAAAATACCACTTATTTAACCAAAAATCCAATGAAGTGAAAAAAAAAAAATATCAGGGATTGGAGACTTTTCAAGGGGCCGCAGTCACCCTGCCCGTATTCATCGGGCACGAAAAATATAATGGTTCGAAAAGTAATGTCTGATGATGTAAGCCGCTTTGCTGTTCAATAGTCAACATGTGAAGGTATGGTCCACCCACGTATTTACAACGCTTAAACAAGTATGTGGGAAGGGTCATTGGCAAAAAAAAAAAAAAAAAAAAAACCAACAACAACAACAAAAAGGAAGGGTAGTTGTCCCAACGTCACCCCGAGGTTGACCATATTTGTAATAAATAAAGTCCGGACAAAGTTCGTATCTATATCTTAATTAGATCATATAAAATTGATTATAGGTGTGGTTATTTATATATGTCTTTTTTTATGGGGAAAATTATCTATAAATATTTTTTGAGTAAATTAATTGTTAAATGTCACCTGACGTATAAACAATCTTTTTTATATGTAAAAAATCTTTTCTTGTATTCAAACATTCTTTTATGTGTTAAAAATTCTTCTCAATGAACTTGCAAACAATATTCCCTTACGTGCAAAATATCTTTCTTTAAGTACAAAAGATCTTTCCATGTAGTATTTGGAAATTAATTTTCTTAAAAGATATTTATGGACAATTTTTCTTTTTTTATTTTGCTCACTTATTTTTTTTCAGGGAGAAAGTAAATTTCCTAAAGACTTTCAAGTGTTTTAAATTTAAATTAATATTTTTGCACTCAAGTTCAAACGTCTGTAATGAATCACAATGTAAACAATTAATCTAAATAAATTAGAATCAAATTAGGAATATTAAAAAATAATCATCAATAAATTATATTTATTAATTAATGGAACCAAATTGAATCCCTTAATATTTATATTAATGATTTTACTTAAAATAAAATAGAATTTAACGTTGTTACTACAAGTATTAAAGAATATATAGATATGTGTTAGTTATCCTAAAATATATTCTTTTAATCATTATCCTCATTAATGAAAACTCCTTTTAATATATGTAATCAATAAGATTATTTTGAAATAAAATTTATAAATATGGGAGCCAAAAGTGGATTGAGGCCTATTTAAGATTAAAATAAATCATGAAGATGTTATAATTGATGTCATCTTTTATTTGATCAAAGGTATTTATAAATTATTTTACACTTAAAGATAATCGTTTTTAAAATTTAGCATAGGGTTTTGGCTTAACATAATAAATACGTTTTCTGAAACTTAAACTAATGGTGCGGTGGGGATAGAGGTGGTAATATGGTCCAGCCCACTGGGTTTGGGTTAATCCGCCGTGGGTTGGGACCATATGGGTTGAGCCCAAAAGAACCGCATTAATATGGGTTGGCATTTAGCCAACCCAACCCATAACCACTGGGTTGGTGGGTTGGCCCGCCCAACCCATATTATTTTTTAAAAATTTTTTTAACACAATATACTAAAAATTATTTTTTCTACAAACATAAACCATAAAGAAATTAAAAATTCATTAAAAATTAAACATTAATAACAAGTCCACACATAACAAAAAAAATATAAATCCAAAAGCTATCAATATTTTAGTATACTAAATTAAAAAAACATAAATCCAAGGGAGGAGGAGTATACTAAATTATGAATACTACGTCTTAACTCTTAAAGACTCAAACTAGGCAATTGGCAGCAAGTCACAACCCCAAAAAGCATCAATGGAATGGACAATAATGAATGACCCAAAAGGCTACGCAAATTGGATTGAGTCTTGTTTGCCTTTGACCCTTCACCCAATCTCCCTTGTCCAATAAACACTAGACAACATTAAAAAAAATATGGGCCAACCCACCAACCCGGTGGTCCAACCCGTCATGGGTTAGGACCATATGGGTTTGAGCCCAAAAAAACCGCTCCCAAATGGTCCCAATTTTTCAGAACCCAAACCGTCCATATTTACGGGTTGGGCGGGCTCAGCCCATGGTCCCAACCCATATTACCACCTCTAGGTGGGGATGAGGTTGCTTCCAATCTCAACTACTCCTTTCGATTTTTTTTATAAATAATTTTTATTTTAATTGTATAAAATAAACTGGTGATTAAAATTAGTTAAAAATAATAAATGTATCAAAAATATCATATTTCTTTTAAATATGCCCTTATTTATGAAAAGAGCATAGAAGAGAGAATGAATAACAAATATAAGAAAGTGTAAATATAAAATATGAGAGTGAATGTGTAATAAATAAATAAATAAAAAGAATTAGTGATGAGTAAGGGATAATTAATATAAAAATATTTATTTAATAGAAATAAAAAAATAATTTAAATTTTAAGATATATAAAAAAATTACTTATAAAAGCACCAACAGAAAAAAAAACATTATTTATAAAAGGGTCCGGAGTTGGTAATTGATAGATGGTAAGTAATGCCACTGTCAGCTTACTCATCACCAATTTCCGAGTTAACTGACTTGGATGAAAACGTGAGTACTTTAACTTTCTATTTTCAATCAAATCACAGGGAAAATTTTACTACATCCCCTCTATATTCATTTAATATCAAAGAGCAGCAGAATATTTTAAAATTTCACCTCACGAGATTAAACTGAAATTAAATTTTTTAGTTGGAAAGACATTTATATCTTTATTTTATATATGATCAAAATGACCTTATAAATTCCCATATGTGTATTGTAAATATGCATATTTAATTCATAAATTCCCACATGTGTCTTGTAAATATTATGTATTCTCACAAATATGCTCCTTTCTTATAAATGGCCAAGATGATTTTATAATTTCACTTATTTATTTTGTAAATATGAATATTTAACTTATAAATTCTCACACGTGTATTATAAATAATTGTATTTGACTAATAAAGTAAAGGTACAATTTTTTCACCCACAAATTTTAATGGGAAAATTGCTAAAAAATACATCTAGGGTAAATTAATTGTTAAATGCTACCATGGGAAATCTGTTACACAGGACGGATGATATCTTGCACACAACCGTATGACATTTTGCACACAACGGAAGATGTTTGCACATCCTTAAGGAAGATTGCACACATGGAAGATTGATTGCACATCACGGAAGATCTGTTGCACACGACGGAAGATGGTTTGCACATGTGATAGTATTTGACAATTAATTTACTCCAAAGGTATTTTTTTAGCAATTCTCCCAAATTTTAATTTCAATGTAGCCTTAGGTGCAGTGAAATTTTCCCTATATTAAAGTTAGGATGTAGACTATACCTAAGGACATCGTCCTTATGCCCTTGTACAAACAAAAAATAATTAAAGAAGGAAAGAAAATTGGTACTCGGAAACCTAAATATAAGATTCACTTTGAGGTTACATGTTTGGATGAGCTTATAAGTAGCTTGTAAGTGTTTTTAACATAAATAAAAACAAAAATCCTCTCACATATTTACCTTGTATACCGTAAATCACGATTGAAAAATTGTTTTTAAAGGTTCTAATCGTTATTTTAAACAAACTAATATATTTTTCCTCTTCGTATATTTTATAAAATAGGTATTATATTTAGAAAATGAGGAAGTATCATTCATTCATTAGATGCCAAGTAGAGAAATCAATTATCAAATTTGAGAACAAATTAACATAATCTCTTGTTGGCGTCAACACTTAAATTATCACATTCATGCCAAGTAGAGCTTGAAATCGAAAACTGGATTACAAACTGTGGTACTTAGGCTATAGCCAGCGTCTCCTAAAGATGGGATAGCTAATGGCCTTATTTGATCGGACATCTACTACCCACCAACCTCTACATGTATATATATATTTACTTTTTCGATTTTGAATGAAGGACTTTGTTTATATTATTTCAGTTTTTAATATATGATATATTTATCTAATTTAATTGTATTAAAGAAATTTTTATAAATTAGTTAGTATAACATGTTGCAGGAAAAAAAAAAGGTTAGTATGGCATGTATTTTCTAAAACACCATAATCATCTCTTTTAATTCCCTTATTCCCTCTTCTTCTTATTATGTATACTCATAGCATTTAGTTTATGGATATGAATGATACATAACAAGAAAGAAATAAAAAAGGATAATTGGTATCAACATTGTTTTGGATGTCATATGTTCTATATATATATAATAATAAATAAAATAATGTATATGGTCAAAAAGATTGTATGTACAATGTAATAGAAATGTTGTAATCTAATTATATCCTTTACTGCTCTCTACTGACTTCAAACCATTTTATCTTTTCCTACTTCTCTGACTTGGACCACTGCTCAATATATATACACTAATGATTATGCTACATATTAATGAGTTAAGGTGAAAAAATATTAATATGATTATTGTCTAACACCAAATACTTTTTTAAAAGGCAAAAATAACTAAAAGCTTCCTAAATTGGCGTAAAAGTCACAGCTTTTGTTATTATGAATCCTTAAAAAGTACATATAAGTTTTATATAGGCTTGTGATTTTCAAAGCACAAAGCTAGAAATAATGAGAGGAAACTATGATGAGGATAAAGTTCGAGACTGCGGAGTTGATGGAGGTGGTAGCGGTGAAGTTGGAGGAAAGAAAAGAGAGACCAAAGGGAGAGAGTAATTTTTTTAATATTATCAACATTTAATACCTTATTTATTATAACTTATATGAGTTGTTGGATGTAATTCATGTTGTTAAATATAGATAAATTTGTAAGTTTTTTTTTATTTTGGGTTAATAACTCATTATTATTTAATATAGATAAATTTTTTAAATTTGTAATTCACTTATTATTTAATATTCATGTTGTTTAATTCATGTTGTTTTATTTATATTTTTTAAATTTGTACCTTAACAAAAATTCTATGGACAACATGTGGATTGTCAACTCATCATATTTGGTCAACTAATAGTGGTCAAATTTAACTGAGATAATTATCAGGATAAAATTGCTCTAAATTTGATACTTCTTGAAGAAAATTGACCTTCAAAAAACTTTCAAGCAGTGAATATTTTCAGGAAAAAATTGGTCTTTAACTCTAATATATTTGTTTTTTTCCAGAAAGAGAAAATTAATATATTTGTGCACAACACTCGTTTGCGTTATTATATATTATAGCACTTCCTCTTTATTACAAGTCACATTTAAGAAGAAATAGAATAGTCGTTATTATAAGTTACAAAATGGATGTATTAATTATTTTTTTAATACTATGAACATTTAATACCTATTTATTATAACTTCTATGACTTGTTCGATGTAATTCATGTTATTAAATATAGATAAAGTTGTAAGTTTTTTTTTTAATTTTGGGTTAATATAATCTTTAATTCCTTTAAATTTAAGCTCATTTTGATTTTAGTCCCTTAAGTTTTAAAGAGTAGGTTTTAGTTCCTTAAATTTCATTTCGTGTAAAATATTGGTAAAAAAAACTCAATAAAAATCAAAGATTTAAAATTTTAAGGATTAAAATCAAAATAAAAGTAAACTTAAGGAATCAAAGATTGTATTAACTTTTATTTTAAGATAAAATCAATAACTTAATTAACATCGTTCACTATATATGTATATATATTACTCCGATCCTATATTCTTTATAAGTATAGCTTATTATAAATTTTGTAATGAAGTAGCAGAAGACGTGATCATCATTCATCAAGTGATAACAAAGGGAAGCTTCAAATATATAGAAACTGAAATACAAAGAGAGAGAGAGTACAAAGGCTAGCAAGTAAGCTAGGCAGCTAGCAATTGCATCTCATACTTGTACACCTCATCATGCATGGGGGACGCCTAATGATGAGCTTATTTCATCAAACACCAACACGTATACATAGGAACCTATATATATATATATATATAGACATGATCATCATTCCTCTAACACATCAGAGATAGCTGGGCAACTACGAAAAAGGCAGAAGCACTTGCCGCCTCTGCAGCGGCCCCTGATTGCTCTGCGTCTGACACAGGCAGCGTGGCACCGTCTGTTCCCTATCGGTCCAATGCATGGTCCCTGGAACGGGATCCGCCTCCAGCATGCCGCCACCTCCGTCTGCTCCTCCATCTGCGCCTCCGTCAGCGTCTCTGTCTGCACCTCCGTCAGCGCCTCCGTCAGCTCCTCCGTCTGCGCCTCAGTCAGCACATCAGAGATAGGTGGGCAAGGACGAAAAACGCAGAAGCACCTGCGGTGTTTGCAGTAGCCCCTGATTCCTCCGCGTCTGACACAGGTAGCGTTGCACACTCTGCATGGTACTGGGAGCCGCCTCACGCATTTCGCCACCTCCGTCTGCGCCTCCTTCAGCGCCTCCGTCAGTGCCTCCTTCACCTCCTCCGTCAGCGCCTCCGTCTTCACCACCTCTGCATGCCGTATATATCATTCATTCATATATATTTAAGAAAAATATTGAACAACAACAACAAGAAGAAAGACCTGGGATACACATATTTATATATATAGAGAGACTAGAGAGAGATACTTACATTTAAAAAAAATGATGGTGTTTTTAATTTTTTATAATTTTTAAAGATTTAATACCTTTAATAAAAAAAAACCTATATAATTTTAAAGTCATAAATCTTTAAAAGATTATAAAAAATGGAAAATAACCCATTTTTTATGTATAAGCTATTAAAATTGGGAGAATGGCAAAAAAATACCATTTAAACTTTAAAATCTCATTAACAAGTTCAGTAATGGGATTAACAAGAGTGGTAATGCAATTAACAAATTATTTTATTGTTAAATCATTTATTTGAGATTTTGAAATTTAAATGGTATTTTTTTAGAATTCTCCCATTAAAATTTTACTCACTTAATGTAGAATCTAATAATAAAAAAATAATAATTAAAAATGGGGTGATTTTCTAAGGGGCAGGATCGGGCAGTAGTCACAGCTGCCCGTATCTTATAGGGCAAATGAGATTGGAAAAGTATGATTTGATGATGTGAGCCACTTTATTTGTTTTGCAGAAATATGAGAAAACAATTGTGAAGGTAGGGTGGACCCACGCATTTTTTTTTTTTGGGATACAAAGCTTAAACAAGTATACAAGGTCACCCCTCTATACTTGAATAAGGTCCCCAAGTTGACTAAGTTACTAGTGCATTACATTATATCAGGTAAAGTACATATCATGTGGGAAGGGTCATTGGCCAAAAAAAAAAAAAAAAGGAAGGGTAGTTGTCCCAACGTCACCCCGAGGTTGACCATATTTGTAATAAATAAGGTCCGGACAAAGTTCATATCTACATCTTAATTAGATCATATAAAATTGATTATAGGTGTGGTTATTTGTATGTCTTTTTTTTATTGAAAAAATTATCCATAAATACTTTTTGAGTAAATTAATTATCAAATATCACCGGTGTGTAAACAATCTTCTCTGTTTCATAACATATTCTCTTATATTCAAATAATCTTTCATGTGTTTAAAAATCTTCCCTATGCGAACAATCTTCCTTTGTGTATAAAATATATTTCCTTAAGTATAAAAGATCTTCTCAGGTAGTATATAAATATGGGAGTCAAAAGTGGATTGAGGCCTATTTAAGACTAAAATAAACCACGAAGATATTATAATTGATGTCATCTTTTATTTGATTGATCAAAGGTATTTATAAATTATTTTGAACTTGAAACTAATTATTTTTAAGGTTTAAAATATAAAAGGATTTTTTGCTTATTCCAATAAGTGTATTTTCCAAAATTTAAATTTATATTCTCATTTTTTATGAAATAAGGTTGTTTATCATTTCAACCAAGTGATGGATGGTGTTAATATCATTGTCAGCTTACTCATTACCAATTTTCGATTCAACTAACTTGGATGAAAACGTGAGTACTTTAACTATTTTTTTTTAAAATCAAATTAGGATATGTTTTAATTTAAAATTTACTTGTTCTTATCTACTTTGAATAAAATAAATCAAGTACAAGATTAAATTTGTATTTTTTTTTTGTAGTTAGGTAAAACCATAGATTTTTTTTTAAAAAATCTGCCCATATATAAAACAGAACACGCGAACTCATAATTAAAGGGAAAATTTTGCTAGATCCCCTTAGTATTCATTTAATATCAAAGAGCCCCCAATTTTTTTTTAAGATTCACTGCACCATTTAGGACTAAACTGAAATTAAGTTTTATGGTTGAAAAGATATTTATGCACTTGTTTTATACATGACCAAGATAATTTGTAAATTCGCACATGTGTCTCGTTAATACACATATTTGACTTATAAATTCTTACATGTATCTTGTAAATAACATGTATTTTTGTGAATATGCTCCTTATCTTATAAATGGTCGAGATGATCTTGTAATTTCACTTATTTATCTTGTAAATAAGTGTATTTAACTTGTAAATTCTCATAGTGTCTTGTAAATAATTGTCTTTGACTTGTAAAGTATGGGCACAATTCTTTTTTTTACCTACAAATTTTAATTGCAGTTTAATCTTGGGGTGTGGTGAAATTTTCCCTATATTAAAGTTAGGATGTAGACTATATGTAAGGACAGGCTCCTTATGTCCGTGTACAAAGAAAAAATAATTAAACAAGGCAAGGAAATTGGTACTTCTCCGAAACCTAAGTATAAAAGCCACTTTGATACTATGTTTTCCCTCCTAATATTTTTCATCTCTAATTTTTTCTCCATCAAAATATAGGATAACTATAAAGGAGGTCTTATATTTAGGATATGAGGGAGTATCATTATTTATATGCCAAGTAGAGAAATCAAGTATTCAGTGGATCTTCCAACTCTTCCTAGTGTTATGTAGATCCTATCGGCAGCAATACTTGTAGAGAAAATGGATAATCCAAGTCACATCTAAGAACATTATATTTAAGAGCTATTCCACAACTACTAACAGATAAGAAGTGGCACTTCCCAAAATAAAACAGATCATTTTTGTAAAAATGGGGTGAACAGAACAATGAAATATAATAGAACTTGACAGATATAAAATATTTAAGAATAAGCCTCATGCAGATGGAATTTGGGCAGCCTCTCAATGACAATAAAATGTCCATTTTCTTAACTTTATATGACATAAAATCGTTTAAATAATAAGTTAATAGCAGTTGGGGATAAAAGGATTTTAAGTCCATCAATACCTGAACATTTTGGCAATAAAAGGTGAATCAAAAATCAGTTTTTGAGTTCTACAAAATATCAACGTCCACAATCACCAAGTGGCATTCACTGATCATCTAATTCAAATTTATATTCAAAACTCATGAAATTAGTCCAATAAAAAGAGTCCAAAAGGAAATTATCGCATGTCCACTGTGTATTTGACTTGTGTGAGTCCACTACTCCTTTTGGCTCATTTACTCATCTAAGCTCACATGTTATAATATACATACTTGAACTCTTACACTTTCAAAGTAACGTGAGACTTGTTTCATTTGACACACCCATATATATATATATACATATATATATATATATATTATAATTCCAAAATCCTCCATGTGTCAAAAGGAATGTCATTAACTGAGTTGCACACATGGGCATAATAATTGTATTTAGTGGTCATTTGGACTATGAACTAGGCCTAGACTAATAACACTTAGTACACAGATATGTCAGTGGTCCTATGGATTATGAACTTACATCTCTTTAGCGTATACTAGAGGCATTAATAATTCATATTATACTCCTACATTTCACTGTTAATGTGGTTTTGCACGTTAAACGGCTATGCGTGTGCCTGGTGTATAATGAATGCTCTAGAGATTTTGCCACAATCTCATAGAGTGGCCCCACTCCACTTCTTAGAGGTTATTTTATGAAATGTATGTGCAATGAGTACACCGTCCCGGTAGAATTATGAAATCATTAAGAGCTTTAGCTCAACCTCACTAAAATGCATAATAACACTTTGTCATGCCATAGTAAGGGACTTGTAGTTTATTTTAGTGCTAGCAAAACTAACAAACCATTTGTTCTTACCCATTGAACTTTCTTCATGCGATCACTAATCACAAAGGTAGGGTTGCCGTCGCTTTCAATTTCAAGTCGGCTTTAGTACTATTCCCCTCAACTAATTTATTTCTTCTCGGGGTTTAGTTAACAGATCTACTAGGTTTAATTTGACCTCATAAAATTGATTGAGATAACTCCATAATTTTTAAGCTAGCTTAGTCACATCATATATCTCAAACGATTTTCACTTGTAACATTGTTCTCTTGACAATGGTCATTGCCATTTGACAATCACAACTCATAAACACTGAGTGTGGGTTTTCAACCAAAATATTTGTTAACAAAATTTTCAACAACATAGGCTCAAACTTCAGTCAATTCCCGAGTAATGAACTTTGACTCACATGACAATTTATTTTTGTTGCCAGTGGATTTTCATATATTAAACTAAATACAACTAACATTCGTATACCTCAATATAACAGAAACCTACTGTACATTATACCAACATTTATGCTACCCATATAATTAATAATATATGCTTAATATCCATATAGCACAAGCTATAACATATGAATTAACATCCTTTAATGCACTGCAAATTCTCAACAATTTATGCATAATACAAAGTAACTTCAAAATTTTTTAGCATCATAAGGAATATTTACAACGGTTCTCAAAAACCAAACTTTAGAAATATTTTTGAGTATTATATGTGTATATCATCATAGTTTCTTTATGATTTCAACACCCAAAATCATATTTGCTTCACCCATGCTATTATATTAAATTTTGAAGCAACAACATTATAGATAATATGTCATATTCACAATAGTCATGCATATTTATACTATTATATATATATAGAAAATCATGAAGATGATTAAATTTTATCATCTTCATAAATTTTTTCCAAGCCACACAAAAATTTTATAATTCATAAAATTCGTTCTTAATATGAAATAACAAAATCTTCTCATAATTAATTTTAAATCACAACTAAGCGTTATCAAATAAGACTAAAATCAATTTGCAACTTTAAAATTTATAAGGCACCCCCACATGTTAGGCACACGCACACTTTCAAATGTCTCAATTTTTTTCACACAACTTACCAATAATAATTCCAATTAAATTAGAATTTCACTGTATAGTACTTTCCATTCTAATTAAATGAGAATTCTCCTGCAACAATGACAACACATTAATATAGTCAGACGTCACAAGAATGATACCCACTGGTAATTACGCTATCAAACTCTGCTTCCTGAGTACTCCCTCCGGTCCTATTTATAAATAACTTTTCTCTTAATTGCGTAAAACAAACTGATAGTTAAAAGTAATAAATGTGTCAAAAATGCCATTATTTTTTTCATATATGCCCCTATTTATAAAAAGAGTATAAGACAGAGAATGTATAAAAAGTATGAGAGATAATGAGTATAAGATATGAAAGAGAATGAGTAATAATAAATGATTAGATGATAAATTAGTGGATAAATTTCCTCTTCTTTAATGCCAACATTTTTTTCAATAATGTAAAAACTCCACAGTTTTCCTGGATGTGCATTTGGCAAACAAAATTAAATTTCGTCCTTTATGTGCTTTGGAAAATGAAATTACTCGATGTCTCCTGAATTTTCATTTAGGAAATATTCCCCCTAAAATTCAAGCGAAAATATGGCGGGTGACTGTTCTCCTCCTAAAACCTTACCTTCATCCTCTTATGGAGTCTTCCAAAATGAGATTTGAGTTTCAGCCATTCTCCATAGAGTCCTTTGCAGAGTAAGAAACAACATCCATCATATCGTTTGGTTGTCCAAGGAGTGAAAACTGGTTTACCAATAGTCATTTGCTTCCTAAGATAAGAGTTCCCAATAGAAACACATTCCTCTCTCTCCCCCTTAAATATAATTCTTGATGTGTGCGCTAATTAATTATAAATATATGTATTTAATAAGGGTAAAATAGGAAAAAGAAGCTTACATTTTCAGAAAAAAAAAGTGAAAGTTGATTATAAAAGAGACCAACCCTATGACAGAGAAAGTTACTTATAAATAGGACCAGAGAGAGTATTACATAATAGTATACCTACAAATGGTTTTTATGGCAGCAGACAGCTCATGTTTTAAAAAAAATAAATTCTAATAACTTCACCGTTTATTTTTTTTCACATTCTATAATCATAATAAATGACAATAAATATGTGAATCGCCAAATTGAAGGATGCTGATTGCCCATTCAATATTTCATATCGCGATCGGTAATATATTACAATTCAAGTTTGAAAGCCTGCTATTCAATGCAATCAAAGCATCAAAGTAGGAAAACACACTATTCATCGAGAACAAGTTTTTTTTTATTAAAAAAGAAAAGAAAAGAAACAACTAAGAATATATTGCTCATTTTCATCCCAGCAAATTGTCTCCTAAATTGGTTACAGTAGATCATCGGTGGCAAGCACATCAATTTAGCATTTAACAATTAATGCAATCAAAATAATCAATTTGATCAAAACTATCAAGAGATAATTATATTACCAACCATAATGATCAACAACAATCGATTATGATTTCACGAATTCTACAACACTACCTCATGGTCTCATAAGAATCTAATTCTCATTCACTTCACGTCCATTATCTCTGCATTATGTCAAGTCACGTTTGTCCATCAAGAGTCCCTCTTCAAGCACTTCTACTATTATCATGGTACTCATACGGGGACTTTCCATCTGAAACGTGGTTTTAATAAGGTCTTAAGTGAATTCGATTAAATATGTAAATCTGGAACTTGGGGTTAAGAGCCTCCATAGCCCATATGAGCATATATCATATGCCTCATTACTCACTATTCATAAACACCATATTAGACTCTAGATGGATATGCCCGGATACCGCTATAAGTTAAAACTCAATTCTTGAGTCACCCTTAATCTCTATAGTTGCCAGAGGTTCGTGTAATTATAAGTTTAGCACTCATTGTTTCGTCAACCAATATCCTTGATTGGGGTAAGAACTAAAAAAATGTACAATTATATATTAGAAAATAACTCACAATTTGAAATAATTAAATGAAAGGGCTTTATAGGAAACAAATTCTCAATGGGATATCGAGTGCATAATTTGGGCACTCTGGCTTCTTTCTTACTACAATGAGAAGATCAAAATCAGAACTCTCAGTTACCATTGTTTCCTCTCGACTTGCCTGTGGTTCTGACTCTTGGTGAGTGCTAACAACCTGTGGCGTCTTTTGTATGTATTACCCCACTTGTCTGTGTCTCCCCTTAGGGTAGGCTTATTAGAAGTATCAGCATTATCAGGGGTAACAGGAGTATTATCAGAGGTATCAGGAGTACCATGGGTATCAGGAGAATTATTAGGTATACAAATTATGAGGGCGGGTCTTCTGGTTGATCTTTTGTCTAGAATTTACCGTCTCCCCTTGAATTACAGATAGGGGGTAGTAGGGGTGTTTTCGTGGAAGGTGACGTCATATGTAACGAAAAGGTGTTTGGAGATAGTGTCATAACACTTATATTCTTTTTGTGAGTTATAGTAGCATAGGAAGATACATCAAAGTGCTTTGAGATCAAATTTGTTGGTGTAATGAAGATGGATGTACGATGTACATCCAAACACCTTGAGTGGCAGAGTGCTCTCAAGGTATGGGAGGTTATAGTATTTATGCAGGAGCTAAAGGGATGTTTTGTAGGACAGTGGTCAGCTCAACATTCGGTTAGTGAGAAAGGTCGTAGTAAGGACAACGTCATCCCAATAATATTTAGGAACATTGCTACTAAATATGATGGCTCTGGCAGTTTCAAGAATATGACGATTCTTTCATCCGGCTATGCCATTTTACTGGGGTGTATTTGGATAAGTGCTTTTGTGAACAATGTTATTTTCGATTAAGAAGGTGGACAGGGCTTGATTGAAGTATTCAATCCCATTATCAGTATGTAGGATCTGGATTTAGGTTTGGAACTGGATTCGGATCATGTTATGGAAGTTAAAGAATGTTTTATATACTTATGTTTTATCTTTCAACATGTAAACCCAACTGACACATGTATGGTCATTGATAAATGTGATGAAACATTTGGACTTTGACCTGTTTGGTATGAGGGATGGTCCCCACAAGTCACTGTGAATCATGGAAAAGGGTTTAGAAACCTGGTATGGGATTTTAAGGAATGAGGTATGATGATGTTTGACTTTTTCAATAGAATCACAATAGAAATCAAATGCATTTTTATTAGAAACAAGAGATGAAACATCTGAGATATATAATGGAAATTTGGATAACCTAAATGTTTGCGCGATAACTTTAAGTTAGTAGTCTTAGGCTTTGTTTGGTTGGAGGTTTTAGGAGGGGAGGTTAGGTGAGGGGAAGGTTAGGGGTGGGAAAAATGTGTTTGGTTGGAGGGAGGGGAGGTTAAAAATTTTGTCTTCTTTTGCTCCCCTCCCCTCTCCTTTCCTCCCTCCAAAATTGGAGGTTTTTGGAGGGGAGAGAAAAATTTGTCTCACTTTGATCAAAATACCCATACTTATTTTTTAATATTCTAAGTTTACCCCTCTTGTTTAAAATTAATGAGATAATATGTAAAAATCAATAAAAATATCCCTTAAAATGTATACAATTTTTTTATCATATATACTTGAGTTAATAGGTTTTTTAAGATTTACAAATTAAAAAATAAAAGAAGAAGAAAAATATATAAATAAAGAAAAAAAATGGTATGTTTGCCAATTTATAATTAACTCACCTCATCTACCCTTATGAACCAAACAAGAAATCAAACCTCCCCTCCCCCCTCCCCCCTTCTTGAAGCAAACAAAACTCATAATCTCCCATAACCTAACTTAAATTAACCTAACCTAACCTAACCTTCATTGAACCAAATACACCTTTAGGGAGAGACACTTTATTGCTAGACTTAATCCTATGACTATCACTCTTATCGAGGTAATAGAGACCATCAAGCTGCTTCGCGCTCCCAATCTTCATTCGCGTCAGCGAATCTTGAAAAAGACAATAAGTAGCAAAGAAGTTAGCACAACATCGTTCATCATATGCTAATTGACTCACTAATAGTAAGTTGCATTTTATTTTTGGGACATGCAATACAAAATACAAAGTAAGTGTAACATAGATTTTAATAGAGCCAACTCCAATCACAACAGATTCGTAGTTATCAGCAATCTACATGGTCAGTCCCTTGGAAATATGAGTATAAGATGAGAAAAGAGTCTTATCGTCAATCATATGGTCGAAGGCTCCTGAGTCAACAATCCAGCAATTACCTGTACATAGACCCTTTATTGTATCCAAAGCTTGCAAGAAATTACCTCTTCTTAATACTGTGGAAATAGGTTGTTTTTTAGTCTGAAGTGCTGCAAGCATTTCCATGATCTTACTCAGCTAGTCATTCTTGGAGGTTTCACCACCTTTTGAAACTTCAGCCACATTGTCTATCCTTTTCCCTTTTTTAGGCTTCTAATCAGCAGATTTACCATGGATGTCCCAACAAATGTCTTTTGTGTGCCCCTGTTTCTTGCAACGATCACAAAATGGTCGACCTTTGGAACCTTTTGATTCTATGGATCGAACAACAAGAATCGATGCCTCAGGAGGTATCGGAGTTGCAGTGCAAGTATTCTGAAGCATTGATTTGCGCCTATCCTCTTTATTACGCAAAATGGTGTAGAATGTACGAACAGAAGGTGAAAAGACCCTTTCTCACAAACAACTATTATCCAATATGGTTTTTACAAAAATCTGATTAACCAGTGATAATTGAAAACTATTTTTTAATTTCAAAACATATGGGAGTTTAAGGCACATAACCCGCCCACAAACACACTACAGAGAAATTCATTACTCTGATTGCACATCACAAACAGGAGAAAATCATAACCTAGGAGTTTTAGAATTCACACAAAATAATTTCCAACACAGATGTGGTTGTGGGTCCATTAAAATGTCAGAGTAAGCAAAATAAGGCTTCAGGCCTAACAAGGGGTAAACAGTTATTCTAAAACAGTTACCCAAACAGTAAATGTCATATTCCAAAAACATGAGGGCTCTATAATTGCAATATAGAAATTAATACAACACCAATATCAAAATATGCCTATAAGATTCTCAATGCATATGCCTTTGGTTGCTTCCCTTGGCCTCTAGCAGAGTTAGAGGTCTCGCCTGAAAAATTATTTATAATGATGGGGTGAGATATAAAATCTCAGTAACCAAAATCAATTTACAAAATATGTAAGAAAGAATTGTAAGTCAGAGAAGCAGGTTTAACTAACATAACAATAATATTCTCATTAATTAAACTTCACATAATATGATCAATAATTAGAACCATCCTCACTTATCTATCCTACTCCTCCTTATAGCTTCTGGGCATGGTATAACTTATCAATGCTAGAATACCCGGTCAAAAGTTAGCTAGTCACCTTAAGAATACTGCCCCCTTCTATTCCACCACCGAATACGGTAACAAGGAGGTGTCTACCCAAAACACTCAACTCAAAATTCGAGTCAGGAATGAGAGAGCCGATTGACACAATTTCACTATATCTCTTTCACACAATCCAATATATCCCATAACATAAAAACAATAGATTAATATAGTTTTTGAAAACATTTACAAGATTATCATTCCTTATACAACATTCCATCATAAATAGCATAACCAACACAACATCAAAGAATCTTAATAATAATCTCTACTTATATATACAAGTTGGAAAATATACTGCTGCACTTATATATACAACATTCCATCCTTAAATAACTTTTATGTCATTCTTTCACGTCAACCACTAAATTTTATAAATTAAAGTTTCACCTTTAACATACCTATAGTCATAAAATCATTAATATCAATCTTCTAGACCAATTAAATATCTTTTTCCTAATTTATATGAGTATAATCTAATTATTAAACAACTCTTCAAATCTCCACATAATTAAAATCATATCAAACTCTAATTTAAATATTAAGTCCTAACTCATATTTTTCACATAGCTTAAATCTAACAAAAATAAACCAATTAAAACCTCAATAACACCTTCAATAATCTAAATAAATTATTTAAACAAATTTTAATATGTAAAAACACCCTATAGAAATTAATTTATATCTTGTTTATAAAAGAAATTAATTATAAAATCACATAACAATTAAATAATAAATCTAAACTGGTTAAAATTAACTATTAATTATTCTCTACATTTCTATAGTCATATATTGACAAAACTCAAGACTTTCCTAAAATCATATCCCTAAGATATTCTCTAACTAGCAGAAAATTACTATCATAGAAAAGAAAACATTATTTAGAACATTTTTCATAAAAGAAGTTTTGTGATTAGTAGAGAATTTGAGTACTTTATTGATATCTAAAGTTACCAAAACCGAGACTTTACGACTCCCTTCTTCCAGAATCTCTACTTCGCCTTCACAAACGAAGTGAAGGAAGGATAGGGGTATATATAACCCCCAACCTTGGTCACACCATCAAAAGGTGGTATGACTTTTGATTTTTTTTAATTTTTTTGGATGGTGGTGCTAGTACCATTTTCAATGGGGGTGTCGAATTCGGTGCCTCCCATATAATTTTTTTTTCATTTTTTATTTTTTATTATTTTAAATAATATTTTTTTAAAAACATATTTTAATCAAATCCCTCTTTTATTTTTATTCCAAAAATTACTACTAAATTCATAATTATCTTCAAATTATAATTATATCTTAAAAATAAAAATAAGGATGTTACATAAGGCAAGGGTTCTTGGCTAAGAATCCAAGCTCGAACATAATCATAAATCACATCAAGACCAGCCAGCAACTCATATACTCATTCCTCTTCTTTTTCTTTGCAATCCTCAGAAGCATCAGTTAGGCAATAATGAACTTTATCCTTTAGAGCATCAAACTCTTGCTAGAGAGCGGACTTTGCAAGGTAGTATTAATCAAGAGGTCTGTGATTTTGCTTCAGATCCCGTACTTTTTTCTTAACATCAAATATGTGGGACTTGTTCCCCACAGGGTTATATGTTTCTCGAAAAGCTTCCCAAAATTCTCGTGATGAGGGAAGATACATAAAACTCTTCCGGAGTAGGGATGGTATCGCATTGATAAGCCAGAAAACACTAATATATTCTTAGATTTCCATGTTTGAAACACCTTCGTTTCTGATTTTGGGGGCATTTTTGCTTCACCAGCTATATTTTTGAGTTTATCCCTTCCATCGAGTGTAAAAATCATGGATTGAGACAATTTTTGATAATTGTCACTGTAAGTTTCTTAGAAACAAGAAGAGCAGTAGAGATATCATTAGCACCAATTCGTGATACAGAAGAAGAGGAAACATCAGAATCTGTAGACATGTTGATGAGACCAAGTGGAACAATCTGACATGAGATTTATTGAGTACACATAAATGGGCACACTGATAAAAAATAAAAATGTTAATTTAGGGTTTCAAAATTTAAAATGACAGTTTAGTCCTTTAAAATTTCCAAATGACAGTTTGGTCCTACAAAATTTCCAAATGACAATTTGATCCATGAGTGTATTGTCAGTAAGAAGAGGAGGCCAACGACAAAAAGAGAGCCGACGAAGGGATTGTGTCAACACTCGATGGTAACGGACTGGGACGGTTGATGCTCAACCTTGACAGAATGGGAAAGACAATCTGATGGCGGTCAATCATGGATTGAGTCGATGACAATAAAGGAACAACTTGATAGATGGGACGTTTGAGCAAAAGCACGGTTTTTGGTGAGGCTCGACGATCACAGACGGGAGTAACTGGTTAGATGCTTTGAAGCCTGAGAAGCTTGACGTCACTGAAAAATACTAGGGCTCTGGTGATGGCATAACTAGGGTTCCGGTGACACCTTCGGAAAAATATTAACTCTGATTATTTTCAAATGGCTCTGGTACTATGAAGATAATTAGATGAGAGAATACTTTTGTTCTACATTCAGATGAGAGGGTGATTACATTTATATACAAGAGAGAATCAGATATGTTAATGAGATCTAAATTTGAAGATTTTAAAATAATATCATAACAATAATATCCTAACCATTATCTCATATAATCTATATATTTAATTAATCCTTATAATCATGGGATTCCTAATAATAATTGGTATAAAAACCAAAGGAAACTCAGATTTACTCAACTCCATTTTGAATTGCCAGTGACAGGGGGAAACCTATTTATACTATTATGGGAAAGACAACCTTAAGGAGTTACAAGAGTTAGAATTGAAAATTATGGCGAGCGTTTCATTCCCTTTCGGTGTTCCATTTCTTTCGGTGATCTCCCACTTTCGGTGCTTTTTCCATTTCATCCTCCCTGGGTTAGGCGGAACTTGTCCTCGAGTCAAAATTAGCATAATCATCAATTTAGGGAAATAAGTCAGTAAAGTTGAAGGTAGCAGAGACTCTATAAGTACCTGGTACTTTAACTTTATAGGCATTATCGTTGATTTTCTCCACAATCTTGAATGGATTATCAGTTCGTGGAGACAATTTAGTGTTTGGCTGCTTTGGAAATCATTCTTTCCACAAGTGAATCCATTCACTTGTCCTTAAAG
Source organism: Albizia julibrissin (assembly GCA_037074505.1). Lineage (NCBI taxonomy): Eukaryota > Viridiplantae > Streptophyta > Magnoliopsida > Fabales > Fabaceae > Albizia > Albizia julibrissin. The sequence goes on along the minus strand of CM073487.1, from coordinate 1,524,492 downwards.
ATTTGCTGCCTTCGATGCTTGTCCTTCTGTGCATTGAGTTTCAAATTCTCTTCTGTATCCTACTATGGACTTGCTCATGTAGTTTCTTTATTTCTTTGGCCCTTTGGTTTGCATATGCGTTGTAATATTGCTTGTCAGGTGGCACTTTGGGTGGTATCTCTGAAAATTTAGATAGTAAAGGTATAATTCCCATCGGTGTGGTAGACTTGACATTTGTCTCGAGCACCAGAATAGAACTCATCGTCTGGGGTTCGAATTTCGTCACCTTTAATTGTGACTTCTCGACTAGAGACACCAGTGGCTTGGACTCATTTTTGCCTTTGTTGTGTTCACCGGGTGGCAAGGGTGCAAGATGAATTTTCTCGCCATCCTTCTGGAAGGAATATGTATTTACATGACTGTCATACAGAGCGCATTAATCATATTTCTAAGGCCTCCCGAGAAAAAGATGACAGGCATCCATAGGAACAACGTCACACCAAACTTCAGTATGATACTTTTTACCAATAGAAAAAGCAACAAGGCAACGTTTAGAAACTTTTACCTCGTTTCCTTTGTTAAGCCATTAGAGCTTGTAAGAGTGCGGATTGTTGTGAGTTGGCAGTCACAACTTTCTACCATGTAGTTAGAGACTACATTTTCATAGCTTCCATTGTAAATAATGACGTCATAGACTTTACCTTAAGAAGTGCAATGAGTATAGAAAATGTTGTGATGTAGCTAAGACTCTTCTTTCACTGTTGCTATATGCAGGCTTCTTCTAATCATAAGTGTTTCACCGTGATAAGCAGGAATGCCTTCTTTATCAAAAACCGGTTCCTTATCAAACATTGGCTCTTTGTCAAGCATAGGCTCCTCTTCTTCTTTAAATACTATGGAAGCTTCCCCTTCAATAATGGTAACAACTTTGCGATTATGACACTTTAAAGCGATATGACCGAACCCTTAGCATTTGAAGCACTTAGGTTCCTTGGAGCTAAAGTCCTTGGCGGTCTTTGGTGGAGGCTTGCTTGAAGAGCTAAGCTGCTGAAACTGTGTCTTGTGGATATTAGAATAACTCCTGGAGGAAGAAGGCTGAAAAGAGGGCCTCTTGGGCATCTGCTTCTCAATACAGATGGATAGACGGATGACATCGTCCAGAGTCTAATATTGTTGGAGCTATACTGGATTGGCAATGTTAGTACCCTCTAAGATAACGGGCTATTGTTGCTCCTCCTTCTCTTAGATATTGCACTTCATCATGAGCTTTTCAAATACCCTGGTATATTCTTCCATAGATATAGCCTTTTGGCGAAGATTATGTAATTGAAGAAAGCTATCTTGATAATAACTTTCAGGAAGAAACTTACACGAGAGCTCATGTCGCATCTTGTCACACGTTCGGATCTTGCTTTTTCCTTCTCTTTCACGCCTTTTTCTTGAGATTCTCCCATTATATGGAGGCATGTTTCTTCAGCTTGATTGCGACAATTTTGACCTTCTGCTTATCAAAAATCTCCTTGTATTCTAAAACTTGTTCAATAGTTTGAAGCCAATCGATGAATTCGTCTAGCTGGAGTCTTCCCTCAAATTCAGGAATGTCGACCTTAATGTCATTAGAGCGAAATAACTGTTGTTGAGGACGGCGGTGACAATCATGGATGATGAATTGCTGCTACCCGAATCATCTTCTGGGTGTTCATTACAAGTTTTTAGTAAAGCTCGCTATAATTCTACAATAACCTCCAGCTCTTGCATTCGGCGTCTCATCTCTTCCATATCAATCTTGTACATGTTCCTGCGTCTTAGAGGCATTTTGTAACGGCATAAGGGTATGATTTGTTTCTGGAAAGGTAAGGGGTAAAATAGGAATTTTGAACAAATAGGGGCAAAATTGTAATTTTAGAAAAATTCAGGGGAGGAAATGTAATTTCAGAAAGTTTAGGGGCAAAAATGTAATTTTAACAAAATACTGGGGTTAAAATGTAATTTCAGAAAGTTGAAGGGCTGTACTATAATTTTGACAAAAGTATGGGGTTAAAATTTAATTTCAGAAAGTTTAGGGGTTGAAATGTAATGTTGACACAAATCTGAGGTAAAATGTAATTTTAGAAAGTTTAGGGTCTGAAATGTAATTTTGAATAATTCAAGGGTAAAAAAAATGTAATTTTGGTAAGTTGGGTTGCCCGGGTAGTGTGTCGTGGCGGTAGTGACACATGGCAGTAAGTGAATGGATGAGGTGGCACTGACAGTGCATCATGTAAAATCATCTCCTTAATTCCATAATATTAAATATTATCTCTCAAAGACCAATCACAATATAGATAAAATCGCACAAACTATTAAATATTATAATATCTAATCCATGATACGATAATCCAAAGTATATAGTCAAAGCAGAGTTTACAGGATGTAGGCCCTATGAGTGACAATATACATCAATTCAACACATAGTAAACCACAAGAGGCCATAGAGATATATCTATACCTTCGGAGCTCCTCCCGACATTCTAGCACAGAAACTATCACCTGAAAAATGTTAAATCGACGGGGTGAGATAAAAGCCTCAGTAATCAGCTTTCCAACTCATTACACATGCTGACATGTGTTCATGAGGTGCCAAGTGGAACAGTTTATATAATAAAATATTAAAAATCTAATATCATTGTTTTGTACAAAAATCTTATATAAGAAATTATATAATATTATATCTTAAATCTCATATCACAATTCCCAAGTGCCTCCCATCAATCCAACCGAATCGCCTTATTTCTGCCGACTAGACCCATATGCTAAGTTACTATCTATGTTACTAGCCACTCAAGGAGTTCTCTGGTCACATGATGAGGATTGACCAAAATCTACAGAGCATGTTTTCTGACCATGAGTCTTTCTCCTCATTGAACTGGTGGGACAATAGAAAGCCAGCTATTGTGCACCAATGGAGGCTATACCACGTGGTAAAAATAACTTTCTCCATTTCAACCCAGACCAAATAACCCAATATGTATCAATAAATAACTCAATAGGAATTTCACAAGATTTTCATACTCATATGAGGATATTCAAAATATACAAATATATCTTACAATTTAAATCACAAGGTTCCACAAAGCAAGTTTATAACAAAATACTCCTCAATAATACTCATTGAAATAATCCATAAATATCAACATATGATTTTTAATCTCATAATCATTTTACAAAATATTCACAAACCCACACCAACACACATAATAAGTGAAAAGTTGTTACCTCTCGCCAAAGCTAATTATTATCACACTGTTCCAAATCCAAGAGCTCAAACACACGCCAAAATCAATCTACCATAATCAATTTACTACCCGTTAATAATTTTCCAAAAGTCAAAATTATAACTTATTTACAAATTCTAATAATAATATACTATAAAAATTGAAAATAATAATTTAGGGTTTAAATTATAAAAATGACCGTTTAGTCCTTCAAATTTTATAAATGACAGTTTAGTCCTCCAAATTTCATAAATGACAGATTACTCCTCTAAATTTCATAAATGATAGTTTAGTCCTCCGAATTTCATAATTGACAGTTTAAACTTATAAATTTCCGAAGTAACAATTTAGTCTTTCAGATTTTAAAACTAAACCAACTAAAATTTCAATAATATCTCAATTAACTCAAATAAATTATTTAATTTAGATTTAATGGGTTTAAAAGTTCAAAATATCATTATTTATAAATTGATTATATAGAAAATTCATTATAAAATTTTATATAAACTAAATAACAAAACTAAACAGATTAAAATTAACTATTAGTTATCGTCTATATTCTTATAGTTATATACTGACAAAACTCAAACTTGCCCAAAATTGTAATATTAAAATATTCTCTAATCATTACAAAATTAATATCATAAGAAAGAGAAAATTATTTGGAAAATCTTTCATAAAAGAAGTTTTATAATTAAAAGAGATTTTGAATACCTTATTGATCTCCGAAGAATCAAAAATACTTCTATCAGAGCCTTGCCCGTCACCTTACTGCACGACACTTCACGTAGATTTGCTGCGTGAAGTGTGTGAGGAGATGAGGTATTTATAATACCTCCTCTTGCCTCCTTTATATTTTTTTTAATTTTTTTTATTTTAATTAATAATGGTATGGTGTGGCTCATGCCATACCATTATTCAATATGGGGGGCGCCTCCTACGCCTCCTACATTTTTAAAAAATAATATTTTAATAATATAATATATTATAATAATATTATATTATAAAATAAATTTTTAATTATTTAATAAATTTTTTTTAGTCTTAAAAATTACCTACTAAAAATTATAATTATATCTAAATTATAATTATATCCTAAAAAATAAAAATAAAAATAAGGATGTTACACAGCAGGTGCTGACGTGGCGGCTGACTGAGTCGTCTTCAACCTTCAGACGGCTGACTAGAGATGGGACTTTTGAAGATAGCGGTGGTGATGGTGACCGAAAAACTTCGAAAACGTCACTCTAAGGTGAGTTTCGGGCGTTTTCCTTCTTGGGAACTAGGCTCCGATACTAAATATGGTATAGAAACCAAAGAAAATTCATATTTACTCAACTTCGTTCTGAATTACCAGTGACAGAGAGGGAACCTATTTATACTATTATGGAGAAGACAGCCTTAAGGAGTTACAAGAGTTGCAATTGAAAATTATAGCAATTACAATTAAAAATTATGGGGAGCGTTTCATTCCCTTCCAGTGTTCAGTTTCTTTCGGTGATCTCCCACTTTCGGTGGTTTTTCCGTTTCAATAATATATGAGAATCTATAGTTTTCTCCATCCACGAGGCTTAACACAAGACTACGTGTTCTTCTATTTCATGTATTTTTCCTTATTTTATAGGAGTGAATTAAATGTTGTCAAATGTTCTGTGTTGTCAAATGTTCAGTAGGGAGCAGTGAATGATATAATTAGATTATGATATTTCTATTATATTTTACAAACATTTAAAAAACTTAAATTTTTAAAAATTTGTGATATTTACAAGTTGTCAATAAAATTTATACCCCGTTTGGTTCAACTGCATTGCATGCATGCAATGGTAATCATGATTGCATTATCATGAGAAGAGTGTTTGGTTATTCTTTAGCATGGTAATAGGGTTTACCATGGTAATGATGATTACCAAAAAATTGGTAATCCTCATTCATACCTCCCCCCTATGAATCCTCATTACCATTCCATTGCATAGTTAGAAAAATCTAATTTACCCTTTAGTTTTACTTCTCTTTATTTTACTTATATATTTTCACTTAGCTATATCACCACAACCGCTACCGCCGCCGCCGCCGCCTCCTCCACTACTGCAACCACCTGCCGCCACCTCCTCCTCCACCACAGCCGCCACCACCTCCTCCTCCTCTGCCGTTGTTGCCACTTGCCGCCACTGCCGCCACCTCCTCCTCCTCTACCACCGCCACTACCTCCTCCTTCTCTACTGCTGCTGCCACTCGGCACCTCCGCTACTACCTCTTCCTCCGCCACCGCCGCCCAACCTAGCCGCCATTACCTCCTCCTCCTCCCTAGCTGACACTCACCACCGCCACTACCTCATCCTTCTCCGCCGCCACCCGCTACCATCGCCACTACCTCCTCCTTCTCCGTTCCCGCCACCACTACCTCCTTTTCCTCTGCCGCCGCTATGACCTCCTCTTCCTCTGCCGCTGCAAGCACTGCCACCACCTCCTCCTCCTCCTTTGCCGTTGCCTACACCCGGCACCGTCACTACTACCTCCTCCTCCTCCGCCGCCACCCGACCCCGCCGCTTCTACCTCATCCTCCTCCTTCGCCGACACCTGCCGCTACCACTACCTCCTCCTCCTCTTCCGCCGCCGCTTGCCACCGCTGCCACTACCTCCTCCTCCTCCTCCTCCGTCGCTGCAGCCATCCACCACCTGGCACCGCCGCCACTACCTCCTCCTCTTCCTCCACTTGACTCTTTACTTTCTTTTTACAAAGATTATAGTAAGGGTAAAATAGACTTTGTGTAATATATTAATTTTAAATAATTGTTAAAATAATAATTCATTGCACCTTATTTAAAAATCAAACCAAATACTAGCCCTGTAATTAATATTGCATTACATTACCATTGCATCGCATTACACTGCACTGCAGGGTGTAATGGGATCAAACCAAACGGGCCCTAGGATTTAACATTAAGGGTAAATTAGTAAATAAATTTTATTTTTATATAATTTTCAATTAAAAAATATATTTTTAGAATATTCTTAATGGAGTTAAAGGTTTGGACTTCTGTATATATTTTTAAAATAGAGGGGATGTATATGTAATTAAGACAAAACAGAAGGGTGGTTATAGTATTTTACTCTATTCATAATAGTCATGCACACACACACACACACACACACACATACACATACATACATACATATATACATATATATATATATATATATATATACACCGCAGGCCCCCCAAAAGCTAGCTGTTAGGGGGAAGGCTTACACCCGCTTATATAGCACCCAAGACCCTGTCCTCCAAGCGATGTGGGACTCTTTCGAGGGACTTAGTCCCTGCCCCAACTCCATTGTTAACCCGGGCTCTGGGTGGCTACCTTTGGTTCCCATATATATATATATATATATATATATATATATATATGCAAATCATGAAGATTATTAAATTTTATCACTTTCATAAAGTTATTTCAAACCATACAAGAATTTCATAATTCATAAAATTCATTCTAAATAGTAAATAACAAAGCCTCCTCATAATTAATTTTAAATCTCAACTAGGCGCTATCAAATAATACTAAAATCAATTTGCAACTTTAAAATTTATAAGACACCCCACATGTTAGGTACACCCACACTTTCAAATGTCTTTAAAAAAATTTCACACATCTTACTGATAAGTAAAATATTTGCATATTCATTTTCCCTTATATGATGATTTTGTGGACTATATTTGAGCTGAATGTAATCAATTTGGGTGTAATTAATTAATAAATAATGATTTTCTTGCAGCCATGGATAGTACCGGATTAAAAAGAATTAAAGAAGGCATTTAAGGAAAAGTACTATTCATTGTACACTGTTCATGCGGTACTGTTCACTGTAGCAGTTTCACTGTAGCAGACGGTGTGGTTGGTTACTGTAGCAGTTTTACTGTAGCGGACGGTGTGGTCGGTTACTGTAGCAAATCACTGTAGCAAAATCATTGTAGCAGTCCGAAAATGAAGCCTATAAATAGAGCTTCTTGGCACCCTAAAATGAGGAGAAAAGAGGAGGAAGGAAAAGAGAGAGAGAGTTTCTATTTTAGAGAGAGAGTTGTTATTTTTAGAATTTATTTCTTGCATTTTTTTTACTTCTTGCATGCCTCCTACATGGATGGTTTTACCTCCTATATGGAAGGCCTAGGTAGTCCTCCTTTATGGATGGTATAGGTTGCCACCTACATGGATGGTTTTACCTCCTATATGGTAGGCTAGATTTTCCATTTTCATGCATCTTGTAGTTGTGTTTTTATGTTTTTGTAATTAATTTTTATGCAATATTTATGATGTTGGTAATATATTTTGATTTTGTTTTTAATTTTATCATGAGCTAAATTTTCCTTTTCCTAGGGTGATGACGTAGCTTACTAATGACGGATTGAATCTTAACTTATTAAATCTAGTTTTAATTTTTCCTTCATGATTGAGTTTTAATTATTGCTCTTAATGCTTACAATTGATTGGCCACCTTTTGGATGATTTTAATATGCATGTTGAGACCGGAAGGAGATACATGTGTGTGGATCCTATAATTAAAACCATAATTTGCATATGAAATAGGAATATATTCATATGGGTTGTGTAGTCTTAATTGAGTTCCATAAATCTTAATGCATTATTGATTGCTTAAATTCATATAGGAATATATTGGGTTAGCAATTAATTATAGAATTACTTGACCTTGGAAGAGGCTAGTAATTAAAATAGGGAAACTCGACTATCAATCATGTGGAATAAATAGGACTAGAGTAGATAAGTGATTCAATCCGGAATTTATTAAGTGAAATCTAATCCCTAGGGCTTTTTCTCATATTTGTCTTTATATCACTTGTATTCATATTTCATCATTTCTATCTTGCAATCTCAATCACAACTAATCAACCGACTAAATAGAATTAAAATTACCAATTTTGGTACTTAGTGATCAATCCTCGTGGGAACGATACTCTACTCACTTCTTTATTACTTGATTACGACAGTGTACACTTGCACTTCTAAATACACCATCCTAAATTCGTAACACTTACCGATAGTAATTCTATTTAAATTAGAATCTCACTATATAATCCTTTCCATTCTAATTAAATGAGAATTCTCCTACAACAATGGCAACACATTAATATAGCCAGCCATCACGAGAATGATACCCACTGCTAATTACGCTATTAAACTCCACTTTCTGAGTATTACATAATAGTATACCCACAAATGGTTCGTATGGTAGCAGATAGCTCATGCCTTTAAAAAAAATTCTAAGCAAAATTACTCACAAGCATATTTAGCATAGATAACTTCACCGTTTATTTTGTTTTCACATTCTATAATCATAATAAATGACAATAAATATGTGCACCACCAAATTGAAGGATGCTGATTGCCCATTTAATATTTCTATCACGATCGGTAATATCTTACAATTCAAGTTTGCAACACCTGCTATTCAATGTAATCAAAGCATCAAAGTAGGAAAATGCACTATTCATCGAGATTAAGTTTTTTTTATTAAAAAAGAAAAAAAAGAAACAACTAAGAATATTGCTCATTTTCATCCCAGCAAATTGTCTCCTAAATTGGTTGCAGTATATCATCGGTGGCAAGCACATCAATTTAGCATTTAACAATTAATGCAATCAAAATAATCAATTTGATCAAAACTATCAAGAGATAATTATATTACCAACCATAATGATCAACAACAATCGATTATGATTTCACGAATTCTACAACACTACCTCATGGTCTCATAAGAATCTAATTCTCATTCACTTCACGTCCATTATCTCTGCATTATGTCAAGTCACGTTTGTCCATCAAGAGTCCCTCTTCAAGCACTTCTACTATTATCATGGTACTCATACGGGGACTTTCCATCTGAAACGTGGTTTTAATAAGGTCTTAAGTGAATTCGATTAAATATGTAAATATGGAACTTGGGGTTAAGAGCCTCCATAGCCCATATGAGCATATATCATATGCCTCATTACTCACTATTCATAAACACCATATTAGACTCTAGATGGATATGCCCGGATACCGCTATAAGTTAAAACTCAATTCTTAAGTCACCCCTAATCTCTATAGTTGCCAAAGGTTTATAAAATTATGAGTTTAGCACTCATTGTTTTGCTAACAATATCCTTGATTGGGGTAAGTACTAAAAAACGTACAATTATATAAAAAAAACTCATAATTTGAAATAATTAGATGAAAGGGCTTTATAGGAAACAAATTTCTCAATGAGATATCGAGTGCATAATCTGGGCACTTTGGCTTCTTTCTTACTGCAATGGGAAGATCAAAATTAGAACTCTCAGTTACCATTGTTTCCTCTCGACTTGCCTCTGATTCTGATTCTTGGTGAGTGCTAACAACTTGTGGCGTCTTTTGTAAGTATTACCCCACTTGTATGTATCTCCCCTTAGGGTAGGATTATTAGGGGTAGCAAGATTATTATCAGAGGTATCAGGAGTACCATGGGTATCGGGGGTATTATTAAGTGTATAAATTGTGAATGTCGGGTCTTCTGGTTGATCTTTTATCTAGAATTCACCGCATCCCTCCCTGTATTACAGACAGGGGATATCAGAGGTATTTTCATAGAAGGTGACATCACAGGTAATGAAAAGGCGTTTGGAGATAGGGTTAACACTTGTATCCTTTTTGTGAGTTACAGTAGCCTAGGAAGATACATCGAAGGGCTTTGGGATCAAATTTGTTGGTGTAATAAAGATGGACGTAACATGTACATCTAAACACCCTGAGTGGCAAAGTGTTCTCAAGGTATGTGAGGTTAGTATTTATACAGGAGCTAAAGGGGTGTTTTGTAGGATAATGGTCGGCTCAACATTCGGTTATTGAGAAAGGTGGTAGTAAGGACAACGTCATCCCAATAATATTTAGGAACATTGCTACTAAACATGATGGCTTTGGCAATTTTAAGAATATGACGATTCTTTCGTTCGGCTATGCCATTTTACTAGGGTGTATTTGGACAAGTACTTTTGTGAATAATGCCATTTTCGGTTAAGAAAGTTGACAGGGCTTGATTGAAGTATTCAGTCCCATTATCAGTGTGTAGGATCTGAATTTGGGTTTGGAACTAGGTTCGGATCATGTTATGGAAATTAAAGAAGGTTTGATATACTTTTGTTTTATTTTTCAATAGGTAAACCCAATTGAAACATGTATGGTCATCGATAAATGTAATGAAACATTTGGACTTTGATCTATTTGGTGTGAGGGATGGTCCCCACAAGTCACTGTGAATTATGAAAAAAGATTTAGAAACTTAGTATGGGATTTTAAGGAATGAGGTATGATGATGTTTGACTTTTTCATAAGAATCACAATGAAAATCAAATGCATTTTTTTAGAAACAAGAGATGAAACATCTGAGACATATAATGGAAATTTGGATAACCTAAACATTTGTGCCATGACTCCAAGTCAATAGTCTTAGGGAGAGACACTTATTGCTAGACTTAATTCTATGACTATCACTTTCATTAAGGTAATAGAGACCATCAAGCTGCTTCACGCTCCCAACCATCGTTCCTATCAGCAGATCTTGAAATAGACAGTAAGTTGCAAAGAAGTTAGCACTACATCGTTCATCATATGTAAAAAAAAACATTTGCTAAATAGTGCTCAGTTCATATTTAACTCACACATAGTGTAACACCTTAATTTCTAAAGCCTTTAGATTAGTTTAAATATATAATGATTTCAAACCTGAGACCAAAATAATTTAAAGTCCCAATTTAAGACAGAGTTAAATCTTATATTTGTATAGGATTTTCAAAAAACTTTTTAAAATAAATATGTATGGTCTAAATTTTAGTTTGTAAATTCATTATCTTTATCAGTTTCAATTCATTTATTTAAAATACAAAGCATTTTCTATCCATAGCTCGCGTAGTGATGGTTAACTTATGGGTTTCTGGATACCAGTACGTTATCGAAAGTCTAGCGTACGGATTACAACTTATACAGTCTGCGTCGCGAGTACTAGTACTACTATTTATAAATATTTTATAGTCATCCAAAATAAAATGATAACCAAACAGTCCATAATTTATTTGCCTCTTCTTCGTCCGTCTATATTACCTTCTTGCCCTTAGAGCTGGACGCCTTTGCTGTATATCATTTGTTGAAAAACGGGTGAGATTCAAAAGAATCTCAGTAGTACACAGATCACTCATATAATATGCAAATACTAAGTATGTAAAACAAATCATCAAACAACATAACTTACAGAAATGCAGCACATAAAAGGGCCTAACCGGTCCCTTATCACAGACTCACAGCGCTTGAGATTCACAATCTGGCTGCCTAGGGCCACTGCCCCATACAAGGTACAGTCACGGGCTTTCTTTCTCAAACCTACCTGGCTTAAGACGCCCCCGGGTAACTCCCAGTTCAACTTGTACTTACGGGTCTTACCGCCTATCTGTCCTACACATATATAGATGATATGGTACACATACATGGCATCACATATGATATAAGAGATAAGGTACTACCTGACAGTCTTTCCAAATTTGGTTCTTGTTCTCAGTCTCTTAGGCGTCTCGGGAAAATGTCAAATCCTATAATTTATTATTCACGGACGGACGAGTTATTACTTGTTCCAAAATAAGACACTTTGGTAGGTTATCATTATAACTAATACCTTAGGTCCAATAGGTATTTAATGGACTCATACCAACTCTAAGTATTTAACTTGACCCTTAGAGTCCCAATTATTTCAAAAATACCCTTACTTTTTATTTTTGCATTATTACTCAATTCTATTACAATTTTCAATAATTTTTGAAAATTCATATCTTAACCTAGGAATATCCAATTAAGGTGGTTCAAAATTCTATATGTCACTTATTAAGTCTATTTTAAGATAAAAATACGTTTCACTACCACCTATCCATGAATAATTTCCAGTTTTAAGGTTTTCTCGCACTGCCAGAAAATCTTTCCAATTTCAATAGCTTAACTTCTAAAATTCATAACTAAATATCTAGAACTCCAAATGGGATGGTTCAAAATCATATATGATCATATTTAAGTATATTTTCAGGGAAAAATATTACCATTTATAAATTATAGCCAAAATATTTCCATAATTTCGTCAAACCTCGTCTGTACCATAAAACATTCCAGATTCATCATCTAATTTTAAAAATTCATATCTTACTATTTATAAACCCAAATGATACATATTATGTATCAAATTAAATATTAGGATGTCTAATTTCACTATGAAAAATTTCATAATTTTCGAAATAGGTTTGGCCACCGAAATTTATTTTAAAACCAATCTGATTCTAGAGAAACTAACCAAACAACAACTCCTCTTATTTTCTAAAAATTCCAAACTTATATATAATCATCCAAAAATTACAATCACATGTATTCCCACATAATTTTTCGTATAGAATTCATTGGAAACCTAAAATTTTTCAAATTCTCATTCCTTCCTCATGCACTATTTTGGTCAAAATAAAACCTCACAAGACAACAATTCATTATACTAGGTTCTTATGCTTCCCAAATTACCCAAAAATAGCCTCAAATCAACTAGAAAGAGTTAAGAATATCGAAAGGGAACTCACCTATATTAGGATATGGAGTTGTATGTAGAATTTACAATCTCTTCTTCCTTCCTCTACTGGCAGCAATTACTCTTACATATCTCTCTTTCTCTATTATGTGTCTCTTGCTCTCTCTCTTTTTTTCACTCACTCTCTCTTTTCTTTCTTTTTGGATGCTGGCCAATGAGAATTGAGAAATATGTGAAGTGTGTTAGTATAATTAAGAGAGTGAGAGAGAGTGTTGTTTTTAATAATTAAAAATGTGTGTGTGTGCGCCATGTGGGTATTAAATTAATAAGTGTGTGTATGATTACGTGAGAAGTGAAAGAAACATGGAGAGGGAGTATATTTATTTAATTAATTGAATATGTGTGCGTGTGTCTCATGTGACTCAAGGGAAAGAGTGTGTGTGTTTTAATATTATATATATAGGTATATTTTTATCCTATTAATTACACACACAATGCCGTAATTTTTCGCTTTGCCTAATTTAAGATCCCATATATTTCATAGGTTTCATAATTTGGCTTACAATTCCCCAAATTAATCTCTAGCACCATTTAATTTTCTTTTTGGGAATTTAACCTTTTTAATAAATTTTGGGATGTTACACATAGGGGGAAATCGTTGGATTTCTACTGTGTTTGCCTTCTGGTAGCTCGTTGTTGTGCATGCGAGCCCACTCTTCCTCTTGGCCCATTTACTAGCCTAATTTCACAAGGTGCAATATATACACTTATGCTCTCTCTCTCTTCTAAGTAATGTGTGACTTGTTCCATTTGCCACACCCACTTACAATTTAAAACCTCCAACAATCCCCCACATATGTCAAATGGAACGCCTTTAGCTTAGTTGCACACACAGGTATAACCATTGTATCTAGTGCTCCTTAGGACTATGAACTAGATTTAGACTAATAACGCTTAGTACACAGAGATTTCAGTGATCCTACGGACTATGAACTCACACCTCTTAAGCGTATACTAGAGGTATTAGTAGTCAGATTGTAACCCCATATTTCACTATTAATGCGGTTTTGCACATTAAACTGCCATGCACATGCCTGGTGCATAACGAACGCTCTAGAGATTTTGCCACAATCTTATAAGAGCGGTCTCACTCCACATTCATAAAGGTGATTTCATGAAATGTACCTGCAATGAGCACACCATTCTGTAGAATTATGAAATCATTAAGAGCTTTGCTCATCCTCACCAAAATGCATTTTATCACATTCTTGGCATCATAGAAAGTGACTAACAATTTACTTTAGTGCTAGCAGAACTAACACACGACTTGTTCTTACTCATTGAACCTCCTTCATAAGATCACCAATCATAGATGTTGGGTTGCCATTGTTGTTAATTTTGAATCGGCTTAAGTCCCATTCCCCTCGATGAATAAATATTTATTTCCTTCCCAAGGGTTTTATAAACGAATCCATAAGGTTCATTGCTGACCTTACATAATTGATTGATATTACACCATTTTTTAGTAGTTGCCTTATTATATTATGTCTCAATCAAATATGTCTGTTTTTACCATTAAAGGTTTTATTTTTAGCCGTAGCTATTACATAGTGGCTATGTAAAGACATTGATGGTGTTAGTTTTCCACCCGGTGGGATATCTGCCAAGAAGTTTTTCAACCAGTCAACTCTATAGAAATAAACTCAGAATCCCTTGAGGAACTAGTTAAGATAGTTTGTTTGAATGTCTTCCACGTTATGGCACCACCACCAAGAGTGAAAACATAGCCACTAGTGGATTTGCTCTCCTCTGAATCTGAGATCTAGTTAGCATCACCGTATCCTTCTAATACATTGAGAAATCCACTATAATGAATACAATAATTCATGGTACCTCTCAGGTATCTCAATACCCTTACCAGAGCCTTCCAATGCTCATTGCCTGGACAATGAGTATATCTGCTCAATCTACACACAACATATAAAAGCATTGACTAGTCTATGTACTTCTTGTTGGTGAACTCCTGCAAGTATGTAATTCGAGTCACGTCCCAGGACGCTGACCTTAAAAGCTATTCCGTAACCACTAGCTAACTGGAAGCGACACTCCCCAGGCTAAAACGGATTCTTCCTGCAGACAAAGGGTGAAACATAACAGAAAAATATACAGCAACTATAAGGCAGAGAGAATACAGGGAAGCCAGAGAGGAAGAGAGCTCGAGATTTCTAAGCTGGGTGCCTGAACCTCTTGCAGGCAGTGCCTTTTATAGGCTCCTCATACACTTGAACGTTGGAGGAAAAATCAATGGCCATTATTACAGATTTTATTGTGTGGTTTTGAAATATGGAAATAATGGCAGGAGCACGAACGTTGTTCATGATGGCCGCCTAAACAAAATAAAATCTGGTTTATGACCCTTGTAACCGAAATACTCAGGTTTCAAAATTCAAATGCCTCAAAACAGGATATTTTTGATAAGCCATTTTCACAAAATAAATTTTAGATTTTTTCAAAAAAAAAACATTTGATAACAAGTGTTGAGCCCATATTTAACTCATGTGCAGAGGGGAAATCACCGGATTTCCACTGCATTTACCTTCTAGTGGTCTATTGTTGTGCGCACGAGCCACTCTTCCTCTTGGCCCATTTACTAGCCCAATTTCACAAGGTGCAATATATACACTTGTATTCTCTCTCTTTCAAACAATGTGAGACTTATTCCATTTGACACACCCACTTGCAATTTAAAACCTCCAACACTTATTTGATCTCACTATATATGTTTCATGTCCCACATATTTACATCACTCAAACGTGTATAGATAATGTATTTGAAGGGTGATTCTATAGAGAAAAATGTAGTGAACATAAGAATGGTTACATGAGTATATATATGTAGAGTCATATGATTTTGTGTCAACATTTTTTCTTTGAATATGTAAATACATCAATATATATATATATATATATATATATATATATATATATATATATATATATATATATATATGTATGTATGTCCATCTAATATGAAACCACCATGTGGTATGGCACTAAATTAATGTTATTATGTGATCATATATATATTACTTAGTTGTGTTTTACCTTATTGATTTATACTCATAACGTTTAGTTAATGGATATCAATGATACGTAGGGGCAATGTCCTTGTGTCTCTATTAAGAAAGTTGGTATTTGGTCAGGCAATAAGATAAAAAAAAAGAAATAAATAAAAAAAAAGGATAATTGGTATCAACATTGTTCTGGATGTCATGTGCTCTATATATATAATAAATAAAATAATGCATATGGTCAAAGATTGTATGTACAATATAATAGAAATATCGTAATCTAATTATATCCTCCACTGCTCACTATTGACTTCAAACCATTTTATCTTTTCCTACTTCTCTCACTTGGACCACTGCTTAATATATATACACTTATGCCTCTGCTATATATTAATTAGTTAAGTTGAAAAAATGTACATGTGATTATTCTTAAAGTATGCTTAACATCAAATATTTTTTTGAAGGGCAAAAGTAACTAAGCTTCCCAAATTGGTGCAAAAGTCATAGTTTCTGTTATTATGAATCCTTGGATAAAAGAGAGTACATAAACATATGAATCTTCATATAGCGCTCGTGATTTTCAGAGCACGAAGCTAGGAATAGTGATAGGAAACTACGACAAGGATAAAGTTCAAGACTGCAGAGTTGATGGTAGAGGCGGTAGTGGCGAAGTTGGAGGAAAGAAAGAAAGAAAGACAAAGAGGAGAGAGGAGAGTGAGCCATTCTCAAATAAATGAGGAAGAAGGCGGAGAGAGTGGGAGGTTCTGGAAGATCAAAAGAGGCATCGGACAAGGAGGAATCTTCCTTGGTTAGCAATGAGAATTGCCACGTGGGACATTACTGATCAACCGCAGAATCTATTTCATTGCAAGTGTTTTGATTCTAATAGAAACTGTGACTTTTGCAACAATTTAGGAAGCTCTTAGTTACCTTTGTTAAGGCACTTGAAACTCTCTAAATGCATAGTATATTATGTAATGTATATGAAAGTATGTGTATGTAAGGTTTTTTAGCAATTTTAGGTAAGGCAGCTGCAAAAGTCGTCTTTTGAGTTTGGATGATCTAACGGGTGCATATTGCAGAATGAGTTGGCATTACTTAAGTTTTTTTGTTAGGCATAGATTTCCTCTGGAGATAATTTTATTCAGGATATTGTCGGATACTAGATATAGGCACATCTCTTCATAGAGATTCGAACATTGACATTACTTGAGTTATCACTTGTTTTTTAAGCATGCTGTGTGCTTGGACCTGCAATTGGCCCTTGAGCTGGGCGGGCCTCCCCTTCTCATTGCTTCTGATTTTTTTTTTGTTAAAATAATTGTTTTTCCTTGGAATCCTGCTATTACAAAAAGTTTAATAAGACTTGGAATCATTCATGTGTGTCTTAATCAGCTGTTTAAGTCCATTAGTAGATAATAAAAACTTCTATATATTACTGCTTAATCATACGTTTTTTGTTTTTTCACGTCTGAATGGGGTGAGTTTTGAGAAACTATCAAAACCAAGTCAATCTTAAAAAAATGCTTTACAAACTTAATTACATATTATTTATAAACAAAACATTCATATTAGTTATGGGGTATGAGTTTTATTCTTACCAATTAAATCATTTTTTTATACACACGAATTCAATCTATTCTTTTTTATAATAATTATACACTTTTAAAAATTGTACGTACAAGTGCTATTTTTTTCATTTTGATTAAAATTTAAAATTTAAATGCTTTATTAATTAAGACATCAACTTCAGCAACATTAAATCAGTCCTCATCGACGGCCCTATTTGATCAAGATATTTCTTACGTCCTTTTTACCTAATATAACGATTGAATTAAATTACTTGCCATCATGAGTAGAAAAAAAGTCCCATGTCAAAATTAATATTTTTTTTTGGCTGGAAGAAAATAACATTAATATATGTTGTTTTTGCCAGAAAGAGAAAATTAATATATTATATATTATACCACATCCTCTTTATTACAAGTCACATTTAAAAAGAAATAAATTAGTCGTTATTATAAGTCACAAAATGGATATATTAATAATTTTTTTAATATTATCAACATTTAATACCTTATTTATTATAACTTCTATGAATTGTTGGATGTAATCCATGTTGTTAAATATAGATAAATTTGTAAGTTTTTTTTTTAAAAAAATTTTTGGGTTAATAACTCATTATTATTTAATATAGATAAATTTTTTAAATTTGTAATTCACTTATTATTTAATATTCATGTTGTTTAATTCATGTTTTTTAAATTTGTACCTTAATAAAAATTCTATGGACGACACATAGATTGTCAGCTTATTATATTCAGTCAACTAATGGTGGTCAAACTTAACTCGGATAATTATCAGGGTAAAATTGCTCTAGATTTGACACTTCCAAAAAAAAATTGGCCTTCAAAAAAATTTAAGGCAGTGAATATTTTTAGGAAAAAATTGGCCTTTAACTTTAATATATATTTTTTTTTGTGAGAAAGAGAAAATTAATATATTTGTGCACGACACTCGTTTGCGTTATTATATATTATAGCACTTCCTCTTTATTACAAGTCACGTTTAAGAAGAAATAGATTAGTCGTTATTATAAGTTACAAAATGGATGTGTTAATTATTTTTTAATACTATCAACATTTAATACCTTATTTATTATAACTTCTATGACTTGTTCGATGTAATTCATGTTATTAGATATAGATAAATTTGTAGGTCGTTTTTTTTAATTTTGGGTTAATATAATCTTTGATTCCCTTAAATTTGTTCTCATTTTGATGTTAGCCTCTCAAATTTTAAAGAATAGGTTTTGGTTCCTTAAATTTCATTTCCTTTAAAATATTGGACATAAAAACTCAATAAAAATCAATGATTTGAAATTTTAGGGATCAAAACCCAAATGACAGTAAACTTGAGGAATTAAAGATGGTATTAACCTTTATTTTGAGACAAAATCAATAACTTAATTAATCACCTATCAGTTTACTATATATATATATTCTTTATAAGTATAGGTTATTCTAAATTTTGTAATGAAGTAGCAGAAGACATGACAGCTTGTTTGGTTTGAATCGGGCTTATGTATAAGCTTGATTTACGTAAATCGAGATAAACTCCTCCACATATTTACTTCACAGATCATAAAGTTACCTCGTAAATCGTAAAATCTACCTTATATTCTGTAAATCACAATTAAAAAGCACTTATAGAGGTTATCCAAACATACCAATCATCATCATTCGTCAAGTGATAACAAAGGGAAGCTAATAGAAACTGAAATACAAAGAGAGAGAATACAAAGGCCAGCGAGTAAGCTAGAAATTGCATCTCATGCTTGTACACCTCATCATGCATGGGGATACCTAATGATGAGCTTATTTTATCAAACACCAATCACGTACGTAGGAACCTATATATATATATATAGACATGATCATCATTCGTCTAACACTCAGATAGGTGGGTAACGATAATGATGATCTTATTTCATCAAACACCAACACGTACGTAGGAACCTATATATATATAGACACGATCATCATTCCTCTAACACATCAGAGATAGCTGGGCCACGATGATAAACGCAGATGCACCTGCCGCCTCTGCAGAAGCCTCTCTTTGCTCCAATTTTGCGACAGTGATGGTTGCACCATCTGTTATTGCATCGTCCTAGGAATGGGATCGGCCTCTCGTATGCCTCCACCTCCGTCTCCGCTTCCGTCTGCTCCTCCATCTTCGCCTCTGTCAACGCCTCCGTCAGCTCCTCCTTCAGCTCCTCCGTCACATCGGAGATATGTGGGCAACGGGGAAAAAGGCAGAAGCACTTGCCGCCTCTGCAGCGGCTCCTGATTGCTCTGCGTCTGACACAGGCAGCGTGGCACCGTCTGTTCCCTATCGGTCCAATGCACGGTCCATGGAACGGGATCCGCCTCCAGCATGCCGCCACCTCCGTCTCCGCCTCCGTCTGCTCCTCCATCTGCGCCTCTGTCAGCGCCTCCGTCAGCGTCTCTGTCTGCACCTCCGTCAGCACCTCCGTCAGTTCCTCCGTCAGCGCCTCCGTCAGTTCCTCCGTCTGCGCCTCAGTCAGCACATCAGAGATAGGTGGACAACGACGAAAAACGCAGAAGCACCTGCGGTGTTTGCAGTAGCCCCTGATTCCTCCGCGTCTGACACAGGTAGCGTTGCACACTCTGCATGGTACTCGAAGCCGCCTCACGCATTTCGCCACCTCCGTCTGCGCCTCCGTCAGCACCTCCGTCTGCGCCTCCGTCAGCACCTCCGTCTGCGCCTCCTTCAGCTCATCCGTCAGCGCCTCTGTCAGTGCCTCCTTCACCTCCTCTGTCAGGGCCTCCGTCTTCACCACCACTTCTTCTGCAGTATATATCATTCATTCATATATATTTAAGAAAAATATTGAACAACAACAACAAGAAGAAAGACCTGGGATACACATATTTATATATATAGAGAGAGAGATACTTACGAGCAGCCAAGAGAATAAGGACGAGAATGGAAAACACAACAACAAGTGACTTCCTCTCCATAATGGCTTCTTCGATCTGCGATCTACTGCTTAATGAGAGTGTATGATGTGATGCATAAGGAAGAAGAGAAGGGTTGGTATTTATAGAGCGGAGGTGGCTGATGCCTCCCCGCCCGTTTAAAAAGTCACTCCTTCCCTTTTTTTAGTTAATTAAAAAAAATAAGAAATGGTAAATTTTACATTTATGAACGGTAATATTAAAAAATTTAAATTATATATTACAAACTACCATATTAATAAATAAAATTACAGAAACAACATACCCACAACAAGAATAAAGAAAAAGTCTGATGTAAGTGATCAATCACAGATCAGCAAGGCAAAATATAAAGAATATGGATGAAGAAAAAAATTGAGCAAGTAAGAGAAGAAAGGGGAGAGAACAAGGAGCTACGGAGAAAATTGAAGAAAAGATGAAGATGGACGAGAATGAAAGAGTAGCATTCAGCAAAATTTATAAGGCCCCTTGCACTGTATATTCATGAGTTGGGGGAAGAGTTAGATATAATAGAAGAGAGGACGCATTGGGGAGGAGGGGGAATCTGTATGTAGAAGAAGATATTCCTTACATTTTGTTTTAATATTTTAAAAAATGTCACATTGTACTGAAATCGTTCACGCCAAGAAAGATTTCTAAAATCGTTCTTCATAAGAACGAGTTCCGTTTGTTCTAAAATTTAAAAAATGTCACATCATACTGAAATCGTTCACATAAAGAACAACTTCTTTATAAACGTAAAATCGTTCTTGCGAAGAACGATTTTAGGTAAATATTTCCCACAGAGTAGCATTTTGGTTTTTTTTTTTACTGTTTGTCATATATTAGTAAAGAAGCCTAAAATAAGTGATATCTTATAAATAAAAAATGATGGTGTTTTTTATTCTTTATAATTTTTTAAAGATCTAATACCTTTAATGAAAAAAAGACCTATATAATTTAAAGTAATAAATCTTTAAAAGATTATAAAAAATGGAAAACAACCCCATTTTTATGTATAAGATATTAAAATTGCACTCACTTAATATAGAATCTAATAATAAAGAAAATGGAAAAATAATTAAAAAATGGATGATTTTTTGAGGGGCATCACCCGGGCAGCAGTCACCGCTGCCCGTATTTTATAGGGCAAGCGAGGTTGGAAAAGTATAGTTTGATGATGCGAGCCACTTTATTTGTTTTGCAGAATATGAGAAAACAATTGTGAAGGTAGGGTTGACCCACGTATTTACAAATCTTAAACATGGATATAATGTGGTAAGGGTACTTGTCCCAACGTCACCCCTCTATACTTGAACAAGGTCCCCAGGTTGACTAAGTTACTAGTGCGTTATATTATATATCAGGTAAAGTACATATCATGTGGGAAAGGTCATTGGCCAATAAAAAAAAAAAGGATGCGTAGTTGTCCCAACGTCACCCCGAGGTTGACCATATTTGTAATGAATCACAATGCAAAAAATTAATCCAAACAAATTAGAATCAAATTAGGAATATTAAAAAATAATCATCAATAAATTATATTTATTAATTAATAAAATAAAATTGAATCCCTTAGTATTTATATTAACGATTTTACTTAAAATAAAATAGAGTTTAACATTGTTACTCCGAGTATTATATATATGTGTGTGTATTTTGGTTATCCTAAAATATATTCTTTTAGTCATTAATTATCCTCATTAATGAAAATTCTCTTTAATATATGTAATAAGTAAGATTATTTTAAAAGAAAATTTATAAATATGGGAGTCAAAAGTGGATTGAGGCCTGTTTAAAACTAAAATAAACCACGAAGATATTATAATTGATGTGATCTTTTATTTGATCGATCAAAGGTATTTATAAATTATTTTGGACTTGAAACTAATCTTTTTTGAGGTTTAGAACGTAGAAGGGGTTTTTGCTTATTCCAATAAATATATTTTTTAAAATTTAAATTTATGTTCTACTTTCTCATAGGATAAGGTTGCTTACCATTTCAATACGGTGGTTAATATCATTGTCAGCTTACTCATTACCAATTTTCGATTCAACTAACTTGGATGAAAACGTAAGTACGTACTTAGCTTTAACTATTTTTTTCAATCAAATTAGGATATGTTTTAAATTAAAATTTACTTGTTCTTATCTACTTTGAATAAAATAAATCAAGTACAAGATTAAATTTGTATTTTATTTTTTTTGTAGTTAGGTAAAACCATAGATTTTTTTTTAAATCTGCCCATATATAAAACAAAACACGCGAACTCATAATTAAAGGGAAAATTTTGCAAGACCCCCTTAGTATTCATTTAATATCAAAGAGCCCCCAAATTTTTTTTTTAAGATTCACTGCACCATTTAGGACTAAACTGAAATTTAGTTTTTTAGTGTAAAAGACATTTATGCACTTTTCTTGTACATAACCAAGATGATTTGTAAATTCGCACATATGTCTTGTTAATATGCATATTTGATTTATAAATTCTTACATGTATCTTTACTACTACAAAAATCAGATTTAGTGGCGCACCTTTTGTTTCGCTTATTTGAAAAAGTGTCACATCTTTAACTAATTTTTTTGATTTGAAATTTTTTTTTGTATTAACATTAGGTGGCGCTTATTTACATAACGCCACAGCTAGTTTGTGATATTAGGTGACGCTTTCCTAATTAAGCGCCACCTAATGTATTTTGCCAATAAAAAATTTTAAAAAAAATAAAATTAAAAGAAGCTGTGTCACTTATTCAAATAAGCGTCACCCAATAGTTTTTCCTATTTTTTAATTTATTTAAAATTTCTACTTATTGAAATGAAAATTATACACGCGGGTGTTGATTATAAAAATTAAAATCTATAATAAAATAAAAAATGATAAATATTAATACCATATACAACTAATATGAATAAACATATATTAGATCTATTATATTAATTAATAAACATAAATGAATAATACTAATTTTTTAATTAATAATTTAATAATATATATAACTGATATGTATAAACATATCTTGGGTGGCGCTTATATCAATAAGCACCACCCAAAATGCATCAAAACTATATTATATTATTTAATAAATTAATAATATGATTATATATATATATGTGTGTGTGTGTGTGTTTGTGTGTGTATCTAAATATATAAATATATGAATTAATAAAACAAAAATTATGTGTATACTAAAAATTATAAAAATGACATTGGGTTATTAATAATATTATTATTTAAAAATATAATTATTAATATATTAATTAGTATATGAAAAATAAAAAAATTATTAATATATAATTATTTATTATTATTTTATTTATTCATTATATGATTATATAATAATATATTTATTAGTATATTAATTAGTATATGTAAAATAAAAAAAATACATTGGGTGGCGCTTATTGGTAAAAGCGACACCCAATGTCCTTTTATTAATATTTTATTTATTAATAATATGATTATTAAAAAATATAATTATTAATATATTAATTAATATATAGAAATAAAAAAAATACATTGGGTGTCACTTATTGGTAAAAGCGACACCTAATATCCTTTTATTAATATTTTATTTATTAATAATATGATTATTAAAAAAATATAATTATGAATATATTAATTAATATATGGGAAAAAAATACATTGGGTGGCGCTTATTAGTAAAAGCGCCCCCAATGTATTTTTATTAATATTTTCTTTATTAATAATATGATTATTAAAAAATATAATTATTAATATATTAATTAATATATTGATAAAAAATACATTGGGTGACGCTTTTACCAAAAAGCTCCAACAAAAGTCCTAAAATATAATTATTAATATATGGAAAATAGAAAAAATACATAATAAGTGTCACCCAATGTATACCCGCCAAAAATTTCATTTCCCTCATCCTTCAATTTATTTTCCCAGCCCCATCACCTTCATCACAAACCCTCAGCTCGCCCCCAGCCCCGCCGCCTTCACCCCCAGTTCGTCCCTGCCCCCAGCTCACCAGCCCCCACCGTCCCCCAGCTCCCCCCTCCCTGGACTCCCAGCTCCCCGTCCCCCACCGCTGCCCCTAACCCCCAGCACCCTGCCCCCCACCGCTTCCCACAGCTCCCCCCGACCCCAGCTCCCCGCCCCCAACGCCGCTTCTAGCTCCCCCTAGTGTGTCATGGGATTGATCAAACATATACACGATGGATAAGGCATGATGAGACAAACGACCCTTGTAATGATCGGTCGCATACCACCGGTGGTGCTTCAAATGAGTTTGACCGAAGCATGTGTGATGGAGATGATGGTTTTCAAGAAATGCTTAATATGGTTGAACAGGTACTTCATAACTGTTTCGAAGAATTTGAGAAGTTCAAAGGTGATGCAGAGAAACCGTTATATGCTGATTGTACAAAATACACAAGATTGCTAGCAGTGTTGAAATTATACAACTTTAAAGCCTGCTATGGGTTGATTGATTCGGGTTTCACCACACTTCTTGAACTTTTGCAAGATATGCTTCCAGAAGAAAATTTACTTCCTACGAAGACATACGAGGCAAAGCGAATTCTTTGCTCAATAACTGGAATGGGATATGAGAAGATACATGCATGTCCTAACGATTGCATATTATTTCGGAAACAATATGCAACGTTAGAGAAGTGCCCTAAATACAATGCATCTCAATATGGGAAGAAGAAAGGAAAAAGTCCTGTCAAGGTCCTATGATATTTTCCTATTATCCTGAGATTCAAGTGTTTGTACAGTAATGCAGAGATATCGAAGCAGTTGACATGGCATGCAGATGAGAGGATTGAAGACACACAGCTTAGGCACCCTGCAAATGCCCCTTAATGGAAGAAAATTGATCATGAGTATCCTGACTTTTCGAACAAGGTTAGGAACCTACGGCTTGCATTGTCAACTGATGGAATTAATCCCCACAGCGTTCAAAGTAGTACACACAGTACTTGGCCGGTAATATTGATGATTTACAACCTTCCTCCACACTTGATAATGAAACGTAAGTTTATGATGCTCTCGATGTTAATTTCTGGGCCAAAACAGTCTGGGAATGATATAGATGTATACTTGGCTCCTTTAATTGATGACTTGAAGCTACTTTGGGAAGATGACGTCAATGTTTATGATGGGTATAGGGAAGAAAGTTTCATTTTGAAAACCATATTGTGTGGCACAATTAACGATTTCCTAGTGTAATATCCCAAATTTTGGGACTAAAGGCATAAGATTAAGCCTAGATCAAGTGGACTGCTAAGCCCCGGTTTAGCAAATGTCCCTGTGAGATATGTATTATTTCCCAAAATTCCTTTATATTATTGGATATTAAAAGGAATTATATTGGTGAGCTAAAGAGCTCGGGGAATAACAAAATGAAGTGATTAGAAGTCACACATAATATAGTAGAGTGGAACACAAAGTAATTTTGCCACCGGTGAAATTCCCTGTGTGGCAGTGGTAATTGTGTGACCTTTTTCGATAGGTAAATGATGGTAAAAAGTTATGAAACTTTCTAGAATGAAAGTAGACTTATCAAGCTTCAATTTAATAGGTCATATAAGTCATTTGGAGTTGTACACAAAGAGAAATGAATTTTTTAAGTTAACCCAGTGAAATTAATTATTCTCTGGGACAACATTCAAAGATTAAAATTATGGAAAGTTTGAGATTTCAATTGGCCAAATTTTATATTTTTTCTTAAAACTAGACTTAATAAGAGTCGCATAGCCTTTAGAATCACTCCAATTGGACATTTGTACAATTAGATATGAATTTTTGAAGTTAATGAAAAATCTGTAAAATTTGGTATTATATGCGAAAATTTAATTTTTGGGCGAATCAGAGGGTGACACGTGGCAAAGACCTTTAATCCTCAATTAAATCATCTTCTTCTTCATTCCTCATCCATTTTTCATGGAAAATATGATCAGAAGAGAGAGAAATGAGAGTGACGAAAATGGAGGGAGGAGGAGAGAGGAAATTCTTTCCTTCGAAACACTACCGAAACGGCATCCTCTCTCAAAGTACCCTTCAGGAAACTTCATCTACTCATCGAGATCTTCATTTCTACGGTTTTGGATTTTTATTTGGAGATGTTTAGTGCTGTCTCCCTTACCGGAGTATTGTCAGAATTCTGAACCGTTTGTGGAAACAGGTAGAGGTAAGCGTAAGCTTCCTTTTTAACCGATTGGTTTGTCGTTTGGATGAGTATAGAGAAAGTTGGATATTGTTCATGCTGATTTAAATTGGTGTTTTGAATAGCTAAACGATGTCCAATTGATGTATAAATAGCTAATCACTTGATTATGAGTAGTAAGGAAGTGATTAGGCAAGAGAAATCAAAGAAACAACAAACTCTTTCTAAGAATCCAATTTCCTTCTGTTTCTGCCCTGTATTGTTTCGTGCAAGAGGAGTTGGAATTTGATGATTTTGATGCTTCTATTGGATTTAGGAGGCAAAATTGTGTGGGTATACAAGTGTTCATGAATTTTGGATACTTGTACATGAATTTAGAAGTTTTAGAAGTTAAAGGGTAAATGCTGTGTATTCCGTTTTCTGGAGGTAGTGTTATGGTGACGTATTTTTGAGTGGTCAAATGTTATCCAATGACCATAAAACTCTCCAGTTGGAAAGTAGACACATAGACCTTTAATTGGATAGGTCATAATGATCAATTGGATTTTTTGTGTATTTAGATATGAATTTTTGAATGTTTGCCCTGTTTTCTGGAAGAACATCTGAAACAGTCGGTGTTTGGAAAATTTTTGGGAATGGTGTAGTGGTGAAGTTTAAAATCTAGTATTTTTATGTAAAACTACACTTAAAGGGCTTCAAATAGAGCTTTTAACCACCTCAATTGGAGTTCTACAGAATTAATTATGATTTTTCAAAGTTTGGTAAAAAATGCTGGTAGATTGAGTACCATGCGAATTTGAGTAAGAAATTAGCCAGATATAATTGGAATGAACTCCAAGGGTGAAAGTAAGCCTATAGGGCTAATGTGAGCCATTGGGTATTCACTTTTCATGGCTCTAATAATGTTATCACTTGCCTAGGGCCATGAAGTGATAAAGAAGGAGCAATGGTTGGCGGATCAAGAGACAAGAAGAGAAGGACATAAAGTCCACCAGGTAGTGAACTTACATTTTCTGCATGTATGTGATATGTATGTCTTGCATTGATTATGTGACTGTTTTGCCTATTTGTGTGGTACATGTATGATTGGTTGAAGCTCTGTTATATTTGTGCAATGGCCATATGTATGTCATAACATCGAGCATGCAGCATGTCATTATGTTGGCATGAAATAGTGTAGGCAAGCATGTCATGTATTCATATATATCTGGCATGCATAGTGGTAATGTTTTCTATTGAGATTCTCTCGAATCTCACTCCTCCCAAACAACCATTCAGACAAGTGAGCATTGGAAGCGTGCTGAGAACAGAAAAGAGGTGTGCATGAAGAGGAATGTTGCTGGTTGTTTGAAGGCCTTTTGTTGTTAAGGTCTGTAAATATTGTGTAAACCCCTAGTGGGGAAACTTTTGTATTATAATCAAGCAATATTGTGTTAATATTATCAGTATATTCATGCTATTCATGTGTGCCCACTGAACTACGCATTGCTACTCTGAGTAAGATCAGTAATAAGGGATATATGAGGCGGGTCGTTACACCTAGCTTATGGTAATTTGTTTGGATATAGCGTTAAAGGATATTGTGCGTGCCCTATATGTGAAGATGATACTCATTCAATGCGACTAGATAATTGTAAGAAAAATGTCTATATGGGACATCGGAGATTCTTACCATCAAAGCATTGTTGGAGGAAGTGGAAAAAGGCGTTCAATGATGGCTCTAAAGAAGGTAGCCCACCGAAGATGTTGACCGGGGCTCAGGTTTTTGAAAATGCGAAAGAGCTACATAACAATTTTGGCAAGCCATATGTCAATCAAACCGGGACAAGTGGTTGGAAGAAGAAGTCTATTTTCTTTGAACTTCCATATTGGAAGTCCTTATATGTTAGGTATTTTTTCGATGTAATGCACATTGAAAAAAATATATGTGATAGTATAATTGGCACGATGCTCAATGTGCAAGGAAAGAGTAAGGATGGTGTCAATGCGAGGTTGGATTTGGTTAATTTGGGAATAAGAGAAGAGTTGGCACCTGTTGAGAAAGGGAACCGCACTTATCTACCTCTAGCGGCTTACACTATGTCGAAAAAGGAGAAAAAATTATTTTGCAAGTTTTTATAAGGAATTAAAGTTCCATAGGGGTACTCTTCAAATGTCAAAAACTTTGTTTCAATGAAAGAGTTGAAGTTAAAGAACCTTAAATCTCATGATTGTCATGTGCTTATGCAGAATTTCTTTCCGGTTGGTATATGGTATATCTTGCCGAAAAATGTCAGAAAGACAATCACTAAACTCTGCATGTTTTTTAAATTGATTTGTAGTAAAGTGGTTGATTCAATAAAGTTGCGACATTTGCAAAGGCTAATTGTTTGTACTCTGTGTGAACTTGAAATGTATTTCCCACCTTCTTTTTTTGATATTATGGTCCACTTAACTGTACACTTTGTGAAAGAGGTTCAATTGTGCTGTCCAGTCTACTTGAGATGGATGTACCCGAACAAGCGATTTATGAAAATTTTAAAAGGGTTTGTTAAAAATAGATATCGATTAGAGGGATGTAATATGTTTGTAATTAATATTTATAAACTACTTGTAATATGTTTATAATTAATATTTATTAATATATATCATTTGGATGTAAACAGGAGCTAAGTGAGAAGAACCGCTCCAATGCAGTCAATATGCCATACCGCTACACACAAGGACCTGTATCTTATGGAAAGTTAGAGGAAAAAATGGTAAGGACTAATGATTATTTCTTTAATTTGTCTGACTCATTTTTAACTTCAACTAGCTTTCATATGCAGATAGAAGAATCAACTTCAGATATTACACAGATTCCACGACATGACTTGTGGGTAGCTGGTTGCACAAATAAACAAGGGGAAATTCGAAGTGAAGAAGTAAGAAGAGTTGCAGAATATTGTATAAGTATTGAAATGTATCTCTTACGTATAATAATCTCATTGCTTAGATGATTCTGGTTTATATTAAGTACTAGTAATAATGTTGTAATTTATTTTGTGATAGCAATCAATGACACAAGAGGTGTCAGAGTTGGCGGCTTATGTTGGCCGTGATGATCTGCTGAGCAAAGCGCTGGGTGTACCTGAGTACCATGGTTGTGTTCGAGGTACTGGTTTTGGCGTGACACATACATCATACTTCGGATGTCAAAAGCGCCTGAACAAGAGTGACTTTTTGCAGCTACGCGAGGAGATGAACAGCTTCAAGCATCAAATGCAAGAACAATTTGATTCGCAAATGCGTTTGTTGCAAGAGCAAAACGCACAGCTGAGGGAGAATATTGATCAGCTCATGCAGTCTAAGACAATGCCAAATGTTCCTCTTTGTGACAATCCAAGTGTGAGAGATAGTAGTACTTCTATTTCTAAAGTATATCTCCCTTCGGTAATTAATTTCTTCTCTAATTAATTGTTATATTGTCAATTAGTATATAACATAACATCCTAAACTGATCTATCTTTCACAGGGCGAGTTAGCATGTAAGTTATATGTTGAACATTCTGGAAAGCACGCAGTTACGGTGGGTGTTTCCTACAACACAGATAATGATACCCTCTACAATTCACCATTACCGAAGAACATTATCCGAGTAAGGGTCGACGTATGCACGGATGATGATGCGCTATTACCCATCCCTTCTCTGGATGACGAGACAATGGTTAAAGATGTTGTCGGTGGTTATGTTGCTTAGCCAATAGGTTTGATAGAGCCATGTCAGAAGGTAGTCAAGAAAACAATTCCTTCTATTTTTCCTATGCTCAACATCATTTAATTTCAGGCTTTGTTTTTACAGGTTCAACGTTCTAAAGGAAAACAAGTTCAACTACATGGCAAGGTTTCAAAGTGTTTGACCACACAGCTAAATACTAAACCCTCAGCTAGCCAACGGAGCAATTGACAAACGATCTCATATTACGATCAGTTGGCATGCATTGCACCTAGGTTGATACACGAAAGAAGTCTGTCATTGCCATTTGATAGAGACATCTATGGTGTTTAGGGCATAGAGGAACATATTACTGCTGATGTGTTAGGTGAAATTTTCAATCGTGGATGGATTGGTGCTTCGATTATCAACATCTGGATTATGTACTTTATTGTCATCATTTATCGTTGTTATTATTATTCATCTTTCAATTTTTTTGTCATCATCACATTTTTTGTTCTTTGTAAAGGTACTTGTACCATATCATATTAGTACACACACAAAAGATCTAGTTCTCCTTTGTCAACCCTTATCTCATTAGGCAACACGGGGGTAAAGTAGATCCCAATGTCCAATCCAATGATCTAAAAGAATACTTCAGACAGAGCAAACCCAAATATGTTATTCCTGGTGCCATACAATGCGGGGTAATAAATATATTATTACTGGTCGTATCACTTTCTACTTCTTTACTGTATTACTTTTACTATATCATCCATGATCGAAGAAAAACTTTCAAAATCTTTTAGGGCACAATTGGATCTTGATTGTGATCAATGCATCGACACCTTCTAGCCCTCGCATTTACTATATAGATCCTCTAAGTGGAGGTGTTCCTTCAGACCATCCTTATTTGTTACGGCTGATTAATAGGTGAGCATATATATGCAGTGTGTGTAAATATATATTTGTGCAAGCCATTAAATACCCTAACGTAATCAACATTTATTTGTTTTCTTAGTGCACTAACTGTATATAGAGCCTCTGCCAGCTTGATTTAGGAATTTAATTGCATTTTGATTTTAAAAAAATTGTATTTTCAAATTTATTTAACTATTTTACTATTGTTACAGTGCCCTTTCCAGCCCAATAACGATGATTGCGGGTATTATGTAATGAAATTCATGAAGGATGTCATTACTCATGATCAGCTTCAGGTTCCACTAAAAATAAGTCATTTTAGTACAATACATATTGTGTTTTAGATTTAATTAATTGTCTGATAACAAATGTTTAGTTATATTAATTCATTATTTGCATCATTGTATTGGTGTAGTATTATGAAGATCAGCGTTCTGACAGTTTGACTGACAACTAAATCAATGAACTCATCAAAGAATGGTGTGAGTATTTGTTGAGGCACTGTCCTGACTAGCAAGTGTTAGGTTGTTTATTTGGCTATTGTATTTACTGTGGTTTTAAATAGCTGAATTAATTAATGTGTGTGTGTGTGTGTATTCACATTTGACTAAATATATGTTTAGAGGTGATTTTGTTAATTACCCAACTGTATGTGTCAATTTAGTTATTCCATTATGGTTTGCATGTGTATAGAAATTTATGTTACAGGCATGGTTTGACAAAAATATAGAAAAAATAATATAAAAAAAAGACTTAGGGAGAAAGCGCCACTCTATATTAAAAAATATATATTTATAGGTGGCGCTTTTTGAAAAAAGCGTCACCATATGTATTATTTTTAGTATATTTTAATTTTTAAAAAAGACGTGTTAAAAATAATTATTTTTTGAAAAATAATTTACAATGGGTGGCGCTTTTTTAAATAAGCGCCACCTAAGGTTACAAAAAATTTAAAAAAATTTACAATTAAAAAAATAATTTTTTTAATTTATCTTTAAAAAAGACGTGTTACAATTTTTTTAAAAAAATTACATTAGGTGACACTTTTTTAACCACCCAAGGTTACAAAAAAAATTTACAAATTTTGTAATTAAAAAATTATTTTTTTAATTCAAGGACCTTGGGTAGCGTTTTTTTGAATAAGCGCCACCCAAGGTTACAAAAAAAATTTTAAAAATTTTCAATTAAGAAAATAATTTTTTTATTGATCTTAAATATAGGGTGGCGCTTATGGCAGAAAGTGCAGCATCAGCTGTGGCGCTTTTTTAAAAAAGCGCCACCCTTAGTTTATTGAATTAAAAAAAATACTTACTATGACGTTTTTGATGGAGCACCACAGCTAGTTTTAGTGGCGTTCCAATATGTGGCGCTTGTGAAGTGCTTCTAATATTGTTTTTATAAGCGCCAAAACTTTTTCTTTTTGTAGTAGTACTTGTAAATAACATGTATTCTTGTGAATATGCTCCTTATCTTATAAATAGCATAGATGATCTTGTAATTTTTTTTATTTATCTTGTAAATAAGCATATTTAATTTATAAATTCTCATAGTGTCTTATAAATAATTGTATTTGACTTGTAAAGTATAGGCACAATTCTTTTTTTTACCCACAAATTTTAATTTCAGTTTAATCTTGGGATGTGGTGAAATTTTCTCTATATTAAAGTTAGGATGTAGACTATATGTAAGGACAGGCTCCTTATGTCCGTGTACAAAGAAAAAATAATTAAATAAGGCAAGGAAATTGGTACTTATCCGAAACTTAAATATAAGACCCACTTTGATACTATGTTTTCCCTCCTAGTATTTTTTATCCCTAATTTTTCTCCATCAAAATATAGGATAACTATAAAGTAGGTCTTATATTTAGGACATGAGGGAGTATCATTCTTTATATGCCAAGTAGAGAAATCAAGTATTCAGTGGATCTTCCAACTCTTCCTAGTGTTATGCAATCCTATTGGCGACAGTGCCTGTAGAGAAAATGAATAATCCGAGTCGCATTTAAGGATATTATCTTTAAGAGATATTCCGCAACTACTGACGGATAAGAAGCGGAACTTCCCACGATAAAACAGATCATTTTTACAAAAATAGGGTGAACAAAACAACGAAATATAATAGAACTCAACAGGTATAAAATATTCAAGAATAGGCCTCATGCAGACAGAATTTGGGTAGCCTCTCAATGACAATAAAATGTCCGTTTTCTTAACTTTAAATGACATAAAATCGTTTAAATAATAAGTTAATCGTAGTTGGGGATAAAAGGACTTTAAGTCCATCAATACCTGAACATTTTGGCAATAAAAGGTGAATCAAAAATCAGTTTTTGAGTTCTACAAAATATCAACGTCCATAATCACCAAGTAGCATTCGCCGATAAGCTCATCTAATTCAAATTTTTATTCAAAAATCATGAAATTAGCCCAATAAAAAGAGTCCAAAAGGAAATTGTCGGATGTCCACTGTGTGTTTGACTTGCTTGAGTCCACTACTCCTCTCGGCTCATTTACTCATCTAAGCTCACATGTTATAATATACTTACTTGAACTCTTACACTTCTAGGTAATATGAGACTTATTTCATTTGACACACCCATATATATATTATAATTCCAACAAACCTCCATGTGTCAAAAGGAATGTTATTAACTGAGTTGCACACATGGGCATAATCATTGTATCTAGTGGTCATTTGGACTATGAACTAGGCCTAGACTAATAACACTTAGTACATAGATATGTCAGTGGTCCTATGGACTATGAACTCACATCTCTTTGGCCTATACTAGAGGCATTGATAATTCATATTATACTCCCACATTTCACTATTAATGCGGTTTTGCACATTAAATGGCCATGCGTGTGCCTGATGTATAACAAATGCTCTAGAGATTTTGCAACGATTTCATAGAGTGGCCCTATTCCACTTCTTAGAGGTTATTTTATGAAATGTACGTGCAATGAGCACACCGTCCCATAGAATTATGAAATCATTAAGAGCTTTAGCTCAACCTCACTAAAATGCATTCTAACACTTTGTCATGCCATAGGAAGGGACCTGTAATTTATTTTAGTGCTAGCAAAATTAACAAATCACTTGTTCTTACCCATTTAACTTTCTTCATGCGATCACTAATCACAAAGGTAGGGTTGCCGTCGCTTTCAATTTCAAGTAAGATGTAGTACTATTCCCTCGACTAATTTATTTCTTCTCGGGGTTTAGTTAACATATCTACTAGGTTTAATTTGACCTTATAAAATGGATTGAGATAACTCCATAATTTTTAAGCTAGTTTAGTCACATCATATATCTCAAAAGATTTTCACTTGTAACATTGTTCTCTTGACAATGGTCATTGCCATTTGGCAATCACAACTCATTAACACTGAGTGTGGGTTTTCAACCAAAATATTTGTTAAGAAATTTTCAACAATATAGGCTCAAACTTCAGTCAATTCCCGAGTAATGAACTTTGACTCACGTGATAATTTATTTTAGCTGCCAATGGATTTTCATATATTAAATTGAATACAGTTAACATTTGTATACCTTAATAGAACAAAAACCCATTGTACATTATACCAACATTTATGGTACCCATATAATTAATAATATATGCTTAATATCCATATAGCACAATCTATAAGATAGGGATTAACATCCTTTAATGCACTGCAAATTCTCAACAATTTGTGCATAATACAAAGTCACTTCAAAATTTTTTAGTATCATAAGGAATATTCACAACGGTTCTCAAAAACCAAACTTTAGAAATATTTTTGAGTATTATATGTATATATCATCTTAGTTTCTTTATGATTTCAACACCCAAAATCGTATTTGCTTTACCCATGCTATTATTAAATTTTGAAGCAACAACATTATAGATAATATGTCATATTCACAATAATCATGCGCGCGCGCGCGCACACACACACATATATAGAAAATCATGAAGATGATTAAATTTTATCACCTTCATAAAGTTGTTTCAAGCCACACAAAAATTTTATAATTCATAAAATTAGTTCTTAATATTAAATAACAAAGTCTTCTCATAATTAATTTTAAATCACAACTAGGCGTTATCAAATAAGACTAAAATCAATTTGAAACTTTAAAATTTATATGGCACCTCCACATGTTAGGCATACCCACATTTTCAAATGTCTCAATTTTTTTCACACACCTTACCAATAATAATTCCAATTAAATTAGAATTTCACTATATAATCCTTTCCATTCTAATTAAATGAGAATTCTCCTACAATAATGACAACACATTAATATAGTCAAACATCACAAGAATGATACCCACTGGTAACTACGCTATTAAACTCTGTTTCCTGAGTTTTACATAATAGTATACCCACAAATGGTTCATATAGCAGCATACAACTCATGCCTTAAAAAAATAAATAAATTTTAATAAATTCACCGTTTATTTTTTTTTCACATTTTATGATCATAATAAATGACAATAAATATGTGTACCGCCAAATTGAAGGATGCTGATTACCCATTCAATATTTCATATCTCGATCGGTAATATATTACAATTCAAGTTTGCAACGCCTACCATTCAATGCAATCAAAGCATCAAAGTAGGAAAACACGCTATTCATCGAGATCAAGTTTTTTTTAAAAAAAAAGAAAAGAAAAAAAGAAGTAACTAATTAAGAATATTACTCATTTTCATCCCAGCAAATTGTCCCCTAAATTGGTTACAATAGATCATTGGTGGCAAGCACATCAATTTAGCATTTAACAATTAATGCAATCAAAATAATCAATTTGATCGAAACCATCAAGAGATAATTATATTACCAACCATAATGATCAACAACAATCGATTCTGATTTCAAAAATTCTACAATACTGCCTCATGGTCTCATTAGAATCCAATTCTCATTCACTTCACGTCCATTATCTCTACATTATGTCAAGTCACTTTTGTCCATCAAGAGTCCCTCTTCAAGCACTTTTACCATTATCATGGTACTCATACGAGGACTTTCCATATGAAACATGGTTTTAATGAGGTCTTAAGTGAATCCAATTAAATATGTAAATCTGGAACTCAAGGTAAGAGCCTCCATAACCCATATGAGCATATAGCATATGCCTCATTACTCACTATTCATAAACACCATATTATACTCTAGATGGACATGCTCGAATACCACTATAAGTTAAAACTCAATTCTTAAGTCACCCCTAATCTCTATAGTTGCCAGAGGTTCGTGTAATTATGAGTTTAGCACTTATTGTTTTGCCAACCAATATCCTTGATTAGGGTAAGCACTAAAAAAATGTACAATTATATATAAGAAAACAACTCACAATTTGAGATAATTAGATGAAAGGGATTTATAGGAAACAAATTCTCAATGGGATATCGAGTGCATAATCTAGGCACTCTGGCTTCTTTCTTACTGCAATGGGAAGATGAAAATCAGAACTCTCAGTTACTATTGTTTCCTCTTGACCTGCCTCCGGTTCTGACTCTTGGTAAGTGCTAACAACATGTGGCATCTTTTGTAAGTATTACCCTACTTGTTTGTGTCTTCCCTTAGGGTAGGATTATTAGAAGTATCAGGATTATTAGGGGTAGCAGGAGTATTATTAGAGGTATCAAGAGTACCATGGGTATCATTGGTCTATA
Source organism: Albizia julibrissin (assembly GCA_037074505.1). NCBI lineage: Eukaryota > Viridiplantae > Streptophyta > Magnoliopsida > Fabales > Fabaceae > Albizia > Albizia julibrissin. The sequence goes on along the minus strand of CM073487.1, from coordinate 1,487,680 downwards.
AATTGTGAAGGTCGGGTCTTCTGGTTGATCTTTTGTCTAGAATTTACTGTCTCTCTCCCCCTGAATTACAAACAGGGGATAGTAGGGGTTTTTTTGTGGAAGGTGACGTCACATGTAATGAAAAGGTGTTTAAAGATAGGGTTATAACACTTATATCTTTTTTTTGAGTTACAGTAGCCTAGGAAGATACATCGAAGGGTTTTGGGATCAAGTTCGTTGGTGTAAGGATGATGGATATAAGATGTACATCCAAACAACCTGAGTGGCAAAGTGTTCTCAAGGTATAGGAGGTTATAGTATTTGTGTAGGAGCTGGAGGGATGTTTTGTAGGACAGTGGTTAACTTAGCATTCGGTTAATAAGAAAGGTGGTAGTACGGACAACGTCATCCCAATGATATTTAGGAACATTGCTACTAAACATGATGGCTCTTGCAGTTTTAAGAATATGACGATTCTTTCATTCGGCTATGCCAATTTACTGGGGTGTATTTGGACAAGTGCTTTTGTGAACAATGTTATTTTTGATTAAGAAGGTGCACAGGGCTTGATTGAAGTATTCAGTCATATTATGAGTATGTAGGATCTGGATTTAGGTTTGGAACTGGATTTGGATCGTGTTATGGAAGATAAAGAAGGTTTAATATACTTCTGTTTTATCTTTCAACAGGTAAACCCAGGTCATTGATAAATGTGATAAAATATTTGTACTTTGATCTGTTTGGTGTGAGGGATGGTCCCCACAAGTCATTGTGAAATATCTGATGATGTTTGACTTTTTCACAAGAATCACAATGGAAATCAAATGCATTTTTATTAGAAACAAGAGATGAAATATCTGATATATATAATGGAAATTTGGATAACCTAAACGTTCGTGCGATAACTCTAAGTCAGTATTCTTAGGGAGAGATACTTTATTGCTAGACTTAATCCTATGGCTATCACTCTCATCGAGGTACAGAGACTATCAAGTTGCTTCGCGCTCCCAATCGTCGTTGCCATTAGCGGATCCTAAAAAAGACAGTAAGTAGCAAAGAAGTTAGCACAACATCGTTCATCATATGCTAATGACTCATTAATAGTAAGTTTCATTTTAGTTTCTAGACATGCAATACATAATACAAAGTAAGTGTAGTAGAGTATTTAACAGAGCTAACTCCAATCACAATAGATTCATAGTTATCAGTAATCTGCACGGTCAGTCCTTTAGAAATATGAGTATAAGATGAGAAAAGAGTCTTATCGTTAGTCATATGGTCGAAGGCTCTTGAGTTAACAATCCAACAATTACTTGTACATATACCCTTTATTTTATCCAAGACTTGTAAGAAATTACCTCTTCTCAATACTGTGGCAATAGGTTGTTTTTTAGTCTGAAGTGCTACGAGCATTTCCATGATCTTACTCAGCTAGTCATTCTGGGAGGTCTCACCACCTTTTGAAACTTCAGCCACATTGTCTATCCTTTTCCCATTCTTAGGCTTCTAATAAGCAGGTTTACCTTAGATGTCCCAACAAGTGTCTTTTGTGTGCCGCTGTTTCTTGCAATGATCACAAAATGGTCGACCTTTGGAACCTTTTGAGTCTATGGATTGAACAGCAAGAGCCGAGGCCTCAAAAGGTGCTAGAGTTGCAGTGGAAGTATTTTGAAGCATTGATTTGTGCCTATCCTCTTCATTGCTCAAAATGGTATAGACTGCACGAATAGAAGGTGAAAATACCCTTTCTCACAAACAACTATTATCCAATATGGTTTTTACAAAAATCTAATTAACCAGTGATAATTGAAAACTATTTTTTTTTATTTCAAGACATATCGGAGTTTAAGGCACATAACCCGCCCACAAATGCATTACAGAGAAATTCATTACTTTGATTGCACATCACTAATAGGAGAAAATTATAACCCATGAGTTTTAGAATCAACACAAAATAATTTCCAACACATATGTGGTTGTGGGTCCATTAAAATGTCAGAGAATGCAAAATAAGGCCTTAGGCCTAACAAGGGTTAAACAGTTATTCTAAAATAGTTACCCAAATAGTAAATGTTATATTCCAAAAACATGAGGGCCATATAATAACAATATAAAAATTAATACAACATCAATACCAAAATAGGCCTACAAGATTCTCAATTCCTATATCTCTGGTTGCTTCCCTTGGCATCTAGCCAAGTTAGAGGTCTTACCTGAAAAATTATTTATAATGATGGGGTGAGACATAAAGTCTCAATAACCAAAATCAATTTACAGAATATGTAGGAAAGAATTGTAAGTCAGAGAAGCAGGTATAACTAACATAATAATATTCTCATTAATTAAACTTCACATAATATGATCAATAATTAGAACCATCCCCACTTATCCATCATGCTCCTCCTTATAGCTTCTAGATATGGTACAACTTATCATTGCTAGAATACTCGATCAAAAGTTAGTTAGTCACCTCAAGAATACTGCTCCCTCCCATGCCACCACTGATATACGGTAACAGGGAGATGTCCGCCAAAAATACTCAACTCAAAATCTGGGTCAGGAATGAGAGAGCCGATTGGCACAATTTCACCATATATCTTCTACACAACCCAACATATCCCATAACATAAAAATAATAGATTAATATAGTTTTTAAAAACATTTACAAGATCATCATTCCTTATACAACATTCCATCCCAAACAGCATAACCAACACAACATCAAACAATCTTAATAATAATCTCCACTCATATATATAAGTTGGAAAATATACTGCTACATTGAACTAAGTTCATATTCAAACATAAACATAATCTTTCAAAACATATACAAGTAGTATAGAGGAAAGTAAGATTCAGAAAACACCTTACAGTTCAAAACAAGCATATAAAATAAATTAACCCTGGTTACCTCAACTCCAAGCTTAACCTTAACTTGAGTAGCAAAACACGAGCAATCACCGATCACAAGAAAACTCTACATTATCAATATAGATACTAATTAACCACAAGTAACAATAAAATAAATAATTTACGTAATTCAACTCCCGATAACCCAATTTTTTCTACAACTATTGTCCTCAATTATTCTAATTTTCTTAAAATTATTAGTCATAGATCATTCCTCATTAGCTCAAATCACATATTAAAATCCTTAAATAACCTTTACATCATTCTCTCATGTCAACCACTTAATTTAATAAATTAAAGTTTCACTTTTAACATACCTATAGTCATAAAATCATCAATATCAATCTTCTAGACCAATTAAATATTTTTTCCTAATTTATGAGTATAATTCAATTATTAAATGATTCTTCAAATCTCCATATAATTAAAATAATATCAAGCTCTAATTTAAATATTAAGTCCTAACTCATATTTTTCACATAGCTTAAATCTAATAAAAATAAATCGATTAAAACCTCAATAATACCTTCAATAATCTAAATAAATTATTTAAACAAACTTTAATCTATAAAAACACCTTATAAAAATTAATTCATATCCTGTTTATAAAAGAAATTAATTAAAAAATTACATAACAACTAAATAATAAATCTAAACCAGTTAAAATTAACTATTAATTATTATCTACATTTCTATAGTCATATATTGACAAAACTCAAGACTTTCCGAAAATCATATCCCTAAGATATTCTCTAACTAGCAGAAAATTACTATCATAGAAAAGAGAAAATTATTTAGAACATTTTTCATAAAAGAAGTTTTATGATTAGTAGAGAATTTGAATACTTCATTAATATCTAAAATTGCAAAAACTGAGACTTTACAACTCTCTTCTTCCAGAATCTCCACTTCGTCTTCACAAACGAAGTGAAGGAAGGATATGGGTATAAATAACCCCCACCATTGGTCACACCATCAACAGGTGGTGTGACTTTTGATTTTTTTTTTTAATTTTTTTGGATGGTAATGTCGATACCATTTTCAATGGGGGTCGTCGAATTCGACGCCACCCATATAATTTTTTTTTTCATTTTTAATTTTTTATATTTTTTATTATATTATTATTATTTTAAATAATAATTTTTTAAAACATATTTTAATCAAATATCTCTTTTATTTTTATTCCAAAAATTACTACTAAATTCATAATTATTTTCAAATTATAATTATATCTTACAAATAAAAACAAAGATGTTACATAAAGCAAGGGTTCTTGGCTAAGAATCCAAGCTCGAACATCATCATAAATCACATTAAGACCAGCCAACAACTCATATACTTGTTCCTCTTCTTTTTCTTTGCAATCCTCAGAAGCATCAGCTGGGCAATGATGAACTTTATCCTTTAGAGCATCAAACTCTTGCTAGAGAGCGGACTTTGCAAGGTAGTATTCATCAAGAGGTTTGTGGTTTTGCTTCAAATCTCATACTTTTTTCTTAACATCAAATATGTGGGACCAATTCCTACAAGGCTGTATGTTTCTTGAAGAGCTTCCTAAAATTTCGTGCTGAAGGAAGATACATAAAACTCTTCTGGAGTGGGGATGGCATCGCATTGATAAGCCAGAAGACACTAATATATTCTTAGATTTCCATGTTTGAAACACCTTCGTTTTCGATTTTGGGGGTATTTTTGCTTCACCGGCTATATATTCGAGTTTATCCCTTCCATCGAGTGTAAGAATCATGGATTGAGACAATTTTCGATAATTGTCATTGGTAAGTTTCTTAGAAACAAGAAGAGCAGTAAAGATGTCATTAGCACCAATTCATGGCATAGAAGAAAAGGAAACATTAGAATATGTAGACAGGTTGATGAGACCAAGTGGAACAATCTGACATGAGATTTATTGAGTACACACAAATGGGCACACTGATAAAAAATGAAAATGTCAATTTAGGTTTCAAATTTTAAAAATGACAGTTTAGTCCTATAAATTTTCCAAATGACAATTTAGTCCTTTAAAATTTCTAAATGATAATTTGGTCCTACAAAATTTCCAAATGTCAGTTTGATTCATGAGTGTATTGTCAGCGAGAAGAAGAGGCCAACAACGAAAGGAGGGCCAACGAGGGGACTGTGTCAACACTTGACGGTAACGGATTGGGACGGTTGACACTCAACCTTGACGAAATGGAAAAGACAATCTGATAGAAGTCAATCATGGATTGAGTCGATAACGGTGAAGGAACAACTTGATAGATGGCACTTTCGAGCAAAAGCATGGTTTTCGGCGAGGCTCGACGATTACAAACGGGAGTAACTGGCGGGATGCTTTGAAGCTTGAGAAGTTTGACGTCCCTGAAAAATACTAGGGCTCTGGTGATAGCACCAGAAAAAACTAGGGTTCCGGTGACACCATCAGAAAAATATTAACTCTGATTATTTTCAAATGGCTTTGGTACTATGAAGATAATTAGATGAGAGAATACTTTTGTTCTATATTCAGATGAAAGGGTGATTACATTTATACACAAGAGAGAATTAGATCTGTTAATGAGATCTAAATTTGAAGATTTTAAAATAATATCATAAATATAATATCTTAACCATTATCTCCTATAATCTATAGATTTAATTCATCCTTATAAACATAGGATTCCTAATAATAATTGGTATAGAAGCCAAAGGAAACTCAGATTTACTCAACTCCGTTTTGAATTGCTAGTGACAAGGGGGAAACCTATTTATACTATTATGGGAAGACAACCTTAAGGAGTTACAAGAGTTACAATTAAAAATTATGGCAGTTACAATTGAAAATTATGGCGAGCGTTTCATTCCCTTTTGGTGTTCCATTTCTTTCGGTGATCTCCCACTTTCAGTGCTTTTTCTGTTTCATCCTCCCTGGGGTGGGCAGAACTCGTCCTCAAGTCAAAATTAGCATTATCATCAATATAGGGAGATAAGTCAGTAAAGTTGAAGGTAGCAGAGACTCCATAGGCACTCAGTAGTTCAACTTTATAGGCATTATCGTTGATCTTCTCCACAATCTTGAATGGACTATCAATTCTTGGAGACAATTTAGCGTTTGGCTGCTTTGGAAACCGTTCTTTCCACAAGTGAATCCAAACCAAGTCTCCCTCATTAAGGATTTGCTGCCTTCGATGCTTGTCCTTCTGTGCCTTGAGTTTCAAATTCTGCTTCTGAATCCTACCACAGACCTGCTAATGTAGTTTCTTGATTTCTTTGGCCCTTTGGTTTGCGTTTGCGTTGTAATATTGCTTGTCAGATGGCACTCTCGGTGGTATCTCTAAAAATTTGGACAGTAAAGGTATAACTCCCAGCAATATGGTAGACTTGACATTCATCTCGAGCACTAGAATAGAACTCATCGTTTGAGGTTCAAATTTCGTCACCTTTAATTGTGACTTCTTAACTAGAGACACCAGTAGCTCGGACTCATTTTTGCCTTTGTTGTGTTCACCGAGTGGCAAGGGTGCGAGCTGAATTTTCTCGCCATCCTTCTAGAAGCAATATGTGTTTGCATAACTGTTATACAAAGCGCGTCAATCATATTTTCAAGGCCTCTCCAGAAGAAGATGAAAGGCATCCATAGGAACAACGTCACACCAAACTTCATTGTGATACTTTTTACCAATAGAAAAAGCAACAAGGCGTCGTTTAGAAAATTTTACCTTGTTTCTTTTGTTAAGTCATTGGAGCTTGTAAGAGTGCGGATTGTTGTGAGTTGGCAGTCACAAATTTTCTACCATATAGATAGAGACTACATTTTCATAGCTTCCATTGTCAATGATAACGTCATAGACTTTACCTTGAGAAGTGCAATGAGTATGGAAAATGTTATACCGTAGCCAAGACTCTTCTTTCACTTTTGGTGTATGCAGGCTTCTTCTAATCATAAGTGTTTCATCGTGATCAACAGGAATACCTTCTTTATTAAAAACTGGTTCCTTATGAAACATTGACTCTTTGTCAGGCATGGGCTCCTCTTCTTCTTCAAATACTACGAAATTTTCCCCTTCAATAATGGTAACAACTCTGTGATTAGGACACTCTGAAGCGATATGACTGAACTCTTGGCATTTGAAGTACTTAGGTTCCTTAGAGATAAACTCCATGGAAGTCTTTGGTAAAGGCTTGCTTAAAGAGCTAGGCCGCTGAAACTGTGTCTTGTGGATATTAGAATAACTCCTAGAGAAAGAAGGCTGAAAAGAGGGCATCTTGGGCATCTGCTTCTCAATATGGATGGATAAACAGATGACGATGTCCAGAGTCTAATATTGTTGGAGCTATACTGGATAGGCAATGTTGGTACCCTCCAAGATAACGGGCTATTGATTGCTCCTCCTTCTCTTTGATATTGCACTTCATTATGAGCTTTTCAAATTCCCTGGTATATTCTTCTACAGACATAGCCTCTTGGTGGAGATTATGTAATTAAAGAAAACTATCTTGATAATAACTTTTAGGAAGAAACTTACGTGAGAGCTCAGGTTGTATCTTGTACCACGTTCGGATCTTGCTTTTTCCTTCTCTTTCACGCCTTTTTCTTGAGATTCTCCCACCATATGGAGGTATATTTCTTCAGCTTGATGACAATAATTTTGACCTTCTGCTTATCAAGAATCTCCTTGAATTTGAAAACTCATTCAACAGTTTGAAGCCAATCGATAAATTCGTTAGGCTGGAGTCTTCCATCAAATTCAGAAATGTCTACCTTAATGTCATTAGAGCGAAATGACTGTTGTTGAGGATGACGGTGACATTCAGTGGATGATGAATTGTTGCTACCCGAATCACCTTCTGGGTGTTCATTACGAGTTTTTAGTAAAACTCGCTATAATTCTACAGCAGCCTCCAGCTCTTGTATACGGCGTCTAATCTCTTCTATCTCAATCTTGTGCATGTTCCTATGTCTTAGAGGTATTTTGTAATGGTATAGGGGAAGGATTGGTGTTTTAGGACAAGTAAGAGGTAAAAGTGTAATTTTGGCAAAATTTAGGGGCTGAAATGTAATTACAGAAAGTTTTTAGGTAGAAAAACATAATTTTTGGTAAAATTCAGAGGTCAAAATGTAATTTCAAAAATTTTAGGGGCTGGAATATAATTTTGACAAAAGGTCAAAATTAATTTCAAAAAGCTTAGGGGTTGAAGTGTAATGTTGACAAAAATATGAGGTAAAATGTAATTTCAGAAAGTTTAGGGTCTTAAATGTAATTTTGAATAATTCAAGGGTAAAAAATGTAATTTTGAAAAGTTGGGTTGATTGGGTGGTCTGTCGTGGTGGTAGTAACACGTGGCAGTAAGTGAATGGATAAGGTTGCACTGATAGTACAGCAAGTACTGATGTGGCGGCTGACTGGGTCATCTCCAACCTTCAGACGGCGCGTGGACGGAGATGGTGGGGCATAGTCTTCTGGCGGTGGCGTGTGTGGACACGTGGAGACTTCGGAGGCGATGAAACTTCCCAGTCTTGGGTTTTTCGACCTTCTAAACACGCCGGTAACATCCGTTTTCCTTAAAAATGACCGGAGATAGGACTTTTGAAGATGGCGATGGTGACGGTGACCGGAAAACTTCGAAAACGTCACTCTAAGGTGAATTTCGAGCGTTTTCCTTCTCGGGAACTAGGCTCTAATACCAAATATGGTATAAAAACTATTCACCAAAAAAATATGATATAAAAACCAAAGAAAACTCAGATTTACTCAACTCCGTTCTGAATTGCCAGTGACAGGGAGGGAACCTATTTATACTATTATGGAGAAGACAACCTTAAGGAATTACAAGAGTTACAATTGAAAATTATGGTGAGCGTTTCATTCCCTTCCGGTGTTCTCCCACTTTCGGTGGTTTCTCCTTTTCACTAATAAATGAGAATCTATAGTTTTCTCCATCCACGAGGCTTAACCCAAGACTACGTGTTCTTCTATTTCATGTATTTTTCCTTATTTTATAGGAGTGAATGGTCTTGATGTGGAGCAGTGCTTTCCCAGGTAGAAAAACACCTCTTTAAAATTGACAAACGAGCACGTATTGGAAGCGGTCCTTTTACTTATTCTGATATCATATTTTCAAGCTTAGTGTGTCTCTTACTTGGATGCTAGAAATGGCATGATTTAATATGTCTTTGTTGTTAGTAGTAAAATTCCTACTGTACTATTATTTTTATGGGGGTCAGGGTGGGAAATCAGTGGTTTTGTTCACAGGTGATTTGTTTATTGTCCTGTTTTAATAGACTTAAAATTTAACATATCGTAGTTCAGATATCTCCAGGCATTTGGTACATTGCTCTTTTCAATAGCATTGGAAGCCACAAGCACACAGTCAAAGATGGTACGATTTATTATCCAAAAGACCGAACATTCCTAATGTTTGTTCATCACTTGTTTCAATCAAGCTAGTAACTTATTTTAAAAAGGGACATCTAAAATTTTTTTTTAAAAAAAATATTTTTTACTTTATATTTCTCTTTTTATGACTTTAAAAAAAAGGAAGTATAAAGTAAAAAAAAAATTAAAAGAATTAATTTTTTTTAGACTTTAGGCATCCCTTTTTTAAAAAGGGACGTCTAAAGTCAAATTTTTTTTACTTTAGATATCCCAAATTCAAAAAGGGATGTCTAAAGGTAACGTAAATCAGTCAAACTGATACTGACATCACTCTTTTTAAGGTTATGTCTACCCCGCAAGTTAGCTTCCTTGATTCAAATTTCAAAACTCTCATTTTCTCTCAAAGCTGAATCTTCCACCACTCTCTTAAAACTCATTTTCCACTATAACTCTCTCTCTCACTCCCTTTCATTATCGTTGTTCTTTTTTTGAAAGTTGTCCTCCTCTCTCTCCACCACCACCATCTACCGTCTTCATCTCTTCTTCTCCATTATTGAAGCTCGTCGCCATTGTTCTTCCTCGATCTTTGATGCCGTTGGTTCCTCCTCCCTCCCTCTCCCGCTGTTGGCCTCCCTCCTCCCTCTCCTACCATAGCTAAAAGGTATGGATAATTACTTTTTCTTTTTATAGGCTAAGTTCTGAACTAAGATTATTATATATATATATATATATTGTTGTGTTAAGATTTAGATTTATCTTCATTGTAGATTCATTTTGATTTATCATCCTTCACCAATATTAATCTGTAAGGACATTTTGGTTTATGAAAAACTGTTCGATCTTATTTCTGTAGGTTATAATTGTTAGGCAGTGAAAAATATAAGCAATTTTTTTTAAAAAAAAACTTTAGACGTCCCTTTTTTAAAGAACGTTGTATCCTAACTTTTTTACGTCCCTGGTATATGCATCCCTCTATTTTTAGACGTTAAAAGGGTTAAAAAAGGGACGTTAAAAGTGTTTTCTGTAGTAGTGCGTTAGAAAAATGATCCCTGTATATCTTAAATGTTGCAATTGAACACATAATTCCCTTCATGCAGGCATTTTCAAAGTGGATTTTATTCACATCCAGTGGAATTTCAAGCGCTCTATACCATGCTTGTGATATAGGCACGTGATGTGCATTGAACTATAATGTCTTACAGGTTAGAGCTCTGCTTCTAGTTTTTGTTTGATATGTGGAAATAAATATTTTTGAACTATAAATCTTATAGAAATGCAATTAAGAAGATTAGGGTTGAGTAATCACTTTTTCGTATGGGAATGTACTCTCCTTTTAAGTTGGTTTTCAAAATATAAGGGTGGCCTTACATATTACATAACTATCCTTCAGTTCATGGACTTCTGGCTCTCTTTCATGGCTGTGGTTTGCACTTTTGTTTACCTTACTACCATTGATGAAGTATTTAAGAGGGCAATTCATTCAGCAGTTGCTATTCTTACAGCTCTTATGGCTGCAACAAAAGCAACCAGGTACACTCTAGACTATTACAGATATTCGTGTTAGTTATTTACCGTATATGATGTTAAAGAGTATTATTGTTGGGTAATTTTCTATGCTGAATTGTGCAGGTCTTCTAACATAGTTCTTGTAATAGTAATTGGAGGCGTTGGTCTTCTTGTTGGGTGGTTGATAGAACTCTCATCGTAGTATAGGTCACTTTCCTTCTCAATTGGATTTTCATTAAATTCCATTAACAGGTGAGTTCTCTCTACCTCATTAATAATAGCCTGCATAGACTAAAGTTGATGAAAGAGTTATTGATTTTAGATGGGAAAGAGAGAGAAAGGGAGGGAGAAAAGAAACAGAGCAATGAATAATCTGAATAATATTAGTCTTGTTGAATCACAAATCAAACCATGTAAGCTTCCCTTATTTATAGGCACAAGTCCTAATAGATATAAATCTTGATAGATACCCTAATCTTTATAGACAGATCCCATGTTGACTCCATTAAACCTGGAATTCGCCAAAGATTTACACACTTATCCTAACCGTTACAGTCTCACTATTGCAACAGTCAACAACCTTTCTGGTCTTTTCAAAGTTACCTTGTGTGCTGAAGCAACTCGAGCATCTTCGAGATAGGTTAGTTAATGTCTAGTGATTACTAAAGTTAGGAATGATGAATTTTCACTGCAGCTTGGAAACTATAAAGCAATGGCTCTATAATTTCATGAAGACACTTCTGAAACGGTTCCGGTGGGGTCTTATTGGCTGGTTTTGTGGCATTGGCCATGGCTGGGATAAGCTGGGATCTTGAAACTAGTCAAACATACTGGATCTGGCACAGGTACAATGTCACTTGTTTCATCAAATCTAAATTTTCTATCTTGTTTTTTTTTTCCTTTCTCACTGTCTTTTGATGTTTTTCTCTTTTACAATGTTTGCAGCATGTGGCACATCACAATATACACATCTTCTTTCTTCTTCCTCTGTTCAAAAGCAAAAAAAGTTGACAGTGAGAATCAATCACTTGCAAGAGGAGACTATGCTCTGACTCGTCAAGATTCACTTCCAAGAGTTACTAGTAGATGAAGGTTTTCTGTGGAATATATATATATATATATATATATATATATAGGCTGGTGTAAAAAGGGTGGGTTAGAGGATTTTATTCCTGAGAAGACATCAAAGAAAGCAGCTTTTCTCTTGTACACTCTTAATTTCTGCCTGAGATTTGCTGCTATAATTCTTTCTTTCTTTTTGCCATTATATTTAATAATTCTTGTTTATAAATGGTTCTATGTTCCAGGGTAGGAGAGTGATTCAAAAATGGGTAAGATTAGTGGTAGGGAAAGAGGTTATAGATCAGGGTTTTTATCATGTAATCATTGTTTGTTAGATAACTCATTGGATCATTTTGTTCATTTTAGAATGTTCTTTATAATTCTTAAGTTGGCATTTTCCCTTTTCTTCTCTTTCTTTCCCCTTCTTTCTTTTCTTTCTTTCTTTTTTTTTTTTGGGTTTCCCGGTCATCCTTTTTTTAAGCTGATCACTCACTAGAACTTTTAATTAGTTTAAATTGTACGAGTATTTCAAACTATTTAGAAACGTCTCCCCTAACCCTTTTTACATTTTTATTGTTTATCATTTAAAATTGGATGTGTTTCCCATGTTTTAAATGAAATGATAAATGAAATTTTGATAATAAAGACATAATTTTTTGTTCTTGTAAAAACCTATGTGCAAACAAATTATTCAACTGTAGTGTATGAGACCCACGTTAGAAAGCCTTGTAGATGAAGTGTAATTTATAAATTTAAGGGGTTTTCCCTCTCAATAGAGTAGTCTTTGGGTAAGAGCACCTGGTGATCTAGAAAAAGACAACCTACGAAGGGTTTTAATTGGTAGGAGGCTGAGAGAAGTATTATGGCGTGGAGCCATTGTGGACGTTCCCGCTCAAAAGAGATGCATCACCTTAGACAAACTACTAACAGAGGGTTTAACCGGCCAGAAGCCAAGTATTGTGGTGTGGAGTCGTTGAAGAGTGGGCGTCCTCGTTCTTTTACTAGCTAATATTTTGTGTTTTCAATTTTTATGGTTTCCTTTTGATTTGGAATCTTAAATCTTTAAAAAATCGTAAAAAATTAAAAACGACTCTATTTTTAACCCATATGATATTAAAATGCCGCTCATTTTGTGTAGAATCTAATGATTCAAAGAATTATGAAAAATACATTTGGGAATGTCTCCAAAATGAAGGGGGTATCTTCAAAGGCATATCAATCACCCCTTACCTTATATTAACTAACTCAACTAACTTTCTTAATATAACTAAATTAGGTAATTATGTTTTATATTAAAGATCGGAGGAGTATCAAATGTTTCAGTCCATTTGCAGATAATAAAAAAATTTTATATATCATTTGCAAATTATAAAAGTATAATCAATACTTTGTTGGGAAAATCCCATATAAAGTTTCTTGAAATGGGAAAATTCTAAATCAGGTTAGTAAATTCAATAAATCCCTAATTAAGTTATCGACCTAATTTAAGATTTCAAAATATGAGTTAAATAACTTTATTACCCTCTTTTTGTCTTCTCTCTCATCTTAAAAGGGTTTTAGTGCTTTCTAATTTATTTTTTCAGTAAGTGTATATATATAACAATATTAATGTATAATAAAAAAAATATAATTCACTTAAATTAAAGAATTTTTTTTTGTAGTTTGGAAAAGATCATCAAAAATAATTCAAGCCAACAAAAAGAAAAACATTCCCCAAAAACATTTAAATTATTTTTAGCTAAATATTTAGAATAGAAAATTTTATTTTCAACTTGAATTTTTTTGGATAATAAGAAAATCTTACTAGTGTGATATTATATATCAAATATTTTCATTAAGGGAATTTAAAAAAAAGTTTCATTAACATAAAAACAAAACTAAATATCACACATGTCAGAATTCTATGATTAATGAAGTTTAATTTTATTTTTATTAACAAATTTAAGTGTAGTTCTCCCAAAAATAATTTTTTTATTGAAAATATTTAAATAAAAATTATTTAATTGATATTGGGATTATGTTTTTCTTTTTATTCTTTGGCTTGAATTATTTGTGATGATTCTTTTAGAAAATTCCTTTGATTTAGACAAATCATATTTTATTTTACTATATATTAATCTTAATATATATAATCATGCATTTATTTAAAAACTAAGCTTTTTTCCTCTCTTATTTAAAAACTAAGTTACAGTCCAAAACTTTTTTAAGGGAGAAAAAATGATAAACGAGAGGAGAATACAATTAAGTCATTTTATTCATATTTTAAAATTTTAAATTGAGTCACTGACATAATTAAGGATTTGTTGAATTTAACAACCTGATTTAGAATTTTCCTATTTCAAGTAGTTTTATATGAAATTTTTCCTACTATTTTTTTTTTTTTTTTGCTGGAGTATAGTGTAATAAACACTTTCTCTAATACTTTATGATAAGGACCAAGTGTTTCTCTCAATCAGAAGTACCTTATAAAAACAAGTGAGAGAGTGCCTTTCTAAAAATACATTTATGAGAAACGATTGATTTAGGTCTAATTTTCTTACTCAAAACATAACAAAGTAGCGCTTAATAATTTTTGTTTTGTTCTATATATATTAAAAATCAATATCAAATTATATATTTGAAATTTGAATGATGTAAGTGGTATATTCATGATATTAATTATAATTAGGTGTTGGCAAAAAAAAAATCATTATAAGTAGAACTCATATTATAGATTTGATAATGATATATTGATAAATTGATGGTGGTTAGGGTTTGGTTACGAGCACTATAAAGTAGGGTGGGTATATGTATAGTAGCAGAAGACATGATTGTGACTCACATACATATAATAAGAAAGAGTAGAGCTTGAAATAGAAAACTGAATTACAAACTGTGGTACTTAGGCTATAGCCAGCGTCTCCTAAAGATGGGATAGCTAATGGCCTTATTTGATCGAACATCTACTACCCACCAACCTCTATATGTATATATATACTTACTTTTCCGATTTTGAATGAAGGACTTTGTTTATATTACTTCGGTCTTTAATATATGACATATTTATCTAATTTGATTATATTAAGAAAGTTTTTATAAATTAGTTAGTATAACATGTTGCAGGCAAAAAAAGAAAAAAAATTAATATGACATGTATTTTCTAAAACACCCTAGTCATCTTTTTTAATTCCCTTCTCCCACCTCCTTCTTGATTTATGGTTGAGAGAGCATCAACAGGGTTAAATTAGAAAAATTTTGACAAATATGAAAACTATGTCTTATATTTATTAGGATCAATATCAACTCCCTAAAGATATTATATATTAAGGACTGGAGGAGTAGTATAAATCTTGCATATTAATTAGGACCGAAGGTAGTGTATATATATAGGTTTGGTTATATTTATGAAATAATCAACAAGCATAAGTAAGTAATAAGTAAGAAGAGTAAGTTTGACGAGTAAGGAGGAAGAGAGGTTTGGTATTTACTGGGCAAGTGAGGTTACATTAATCATAAGTGTTATGTAATGATGTGAGCCACCTTGTATTTTTTTTTTTTTTTTTTTTTGAAGTAAGAAGCGGTGGGACGCAACTTCAAAATTTTAAGACAAGATTTGTGAGGATATGGTCCGTACACATCCCTACCCACACACTGACTAGTCTATGCTACTTCTTTGATCTCACTATATATGTTTAATGTCCCATATATTTACATCACTCAAACATGTATATATAATGTATTTGAAGGGTGATTCTACAGAGGAAAATGTAGTGAATATAAGAATGGTTATATGAGAGTGTGTGTAGTCATATAATTTTGTATCGACATTTTTGCGATATGACACTAAAATGTTATTATGTGATCAGATTACTTAGTTGTGTTTTACCTTATTGATATATACTCATAACGTTTAGTTTATGGATATCAATGATACGTAAGGATAGTGTCTTTGCGTCTCTACTAAGAAAATTGGTATTTGGTCAAGCAATAAAAAAAAACAAGAAAGAAATAAAAACGAATAATTGGTATCAACATTGTTTTGGATGTGTGTGCTCGATATATATAATAAATAAAATAATGTATATGGTCAAAGATTGTATGTACAATGTAATAAAAATATCGTAATCTAATTATATCATTCACTGTTCTCTACTAACTTCAAACCATTTTATCTTTTCCTACTTCTCTGACTTGGACCACTGCTGAATATATATACACTTATGTTTATGCTACATATTAATGAGTTAAGGTGAAAAAGTATTAATATGATTATTCTCCAAGTGTGTCTAACACCAAATGCTTTTTTATGTTTAAAAGGCAAAAGTAACTAAAAGCTTCCTAAATTGGCGTAAAAGTCAAAGCTTTTGTTATTATGAATCCTTAGATAAAACAGAGTACATATAAGTCTTTATATAGGCTTGTGATTTTCAGAGTACAAAGCCAGGAATAGTGAGAGGAAACTATGATGAGGATAAAGTTGGAGACTGCGGAGTTGATGGTGGAGGCCGTAGAGGTGAAGTCGGAGGAAAGAAAGAGAGATAAAGGGGAGAGAGTAGAGCGAGGCAATCTCAGATGAACGAGGAAGAAGGCGGAGAGAGTGGGAGGTTCTAGAAGGTCGAAAGAGTGAGAGGCAACAGAGGAGGAGGAATCTTCCTTGGTCAGCATGAGAATTGCCAAGTGGGACATTACTGATCCACCTCAGCATCTATTTCACTCTCAATGTTTTGCTTCTAAAAGAAAAGAAATTGACTTTTGCATCAATTCAGAAGCTCAAAGTATTTGGTGTCCGGCAACTTTAGGAATAATTACATGTATATTTTTACCCTTTAATTCTTTAATAATTGAAGTTTTCCAAGGCATTTGAAACTCTCTAAATGCATAGTATATTATGTATATATAAAGGATACGTTTGTAGGATTTGAGCAGTTTTAGGTAAGGCAGCACTAAAAATCGTGTTTGGAGTTTGGATGATCTAAACAGATGTGTATTGCAGAATGAGTTGACATTACGTATATTTGTTTTTGCCAGAAAGATAAAATTAATATATTTGTGCACGACACTCGTTTACGTTATTATATATTATACTATTATAGCACTTCCTCTTTGTTACAAGCACATTTAAGAAGAAATAGATTAATTCATGTTATTAAATATAGATAAATTTGTAATTTTTTTAATTTTGGATTAATATAATCTTTGATCCTTAAATTTGTCCTCATTTTAGTTTTAGTCCCTCAAGTTTTAAACAGTAAGTTTTGGTTCCTTAAATTTCATTTATTTAAAATATTAGTCATAAAAACTGAACCTATTTCAGTGCCTATCCAAAAGATAGGCACTGAGAGCTGGACCAGATCTGGATATGAACGGTTTAGATTTGATTTTTTTAAAATGGGTGATTTTAAAATTAAAAAAATATTTTTTAAAAATATGTTAGTTAAGAGATTATCTTTATCTAAGATTCTGTATCCATTAAAATAATTTTTTTAAAAAAATAAAAAATTTTAAATCTGGACCATCTAGATAGATCTGGATGGTCCAAATTTCCCTCCCATCCAAAAGATGGGCAAGGAAACTGATTCCATCGTTACCCACCTATCTGAGTGTTAGACGAATGATGATCATGCCTCTGCTATATATATATATTTATATATATGTATATATTGAATGATAGGTGGTTAATTAAGTTATTAATTTTATCTTAAAATAAAAGTTAATACCATCTTCAATCCTTTAAGTTTACTATTATTTTGGTTTTGATCCCTCAAATTTTAAATTATTGATTTTTATTAAGTTTTTATGGGAATCAGTTTCCACCGCTATCGGTCCAATGCATGGTCCTGTGAAGATCCTGCTCGGCCTCTCGCATATCACCGCCTCCGTCTTCACCACCACTTCTTCTGCAGTATATATCATTCATTCATATATATATATATAAGAAAAATATTGAACAAGAAGAAGAAGAAGAAAGACCTAGGATACACATATTTATATATATAGAGAGAGAGAGACTTACGAGCGGCCAAGAGAAGGACGAGAATGGAAAACACAACAAGAAGTGACTTCCTCTCCATAATGGCTTCTTCGATCTGCGATCTACTGCTTAATGAGAGTGTATGATGTGATGGACAAGGAAGAAGAGAAGTAGGGTTAGTATTTATAGAGCAGGGGTGGCTGCTGTCTCCCCGGCCCTTAAAAAATTATTCTTTTCTTTCTTTCTTTCTTTTTTTCCTGCTTTTCTTTTCATAGTTAAATTCTATCTAATAAGAACCTAAAATCTGTGGTATTTTGATATCTTAAAGATAAAAAATGGTGCTCTTTTCAATTCTTTACAATTTTTTAAAGATTTAATACTCTTAATAAAAAAAGACCAATAATTTTAAAGTAATATCTTTAAAAGATTATAAAAAATTAAAAACAACCCAATTTTTTTGTGTTTAAGATATTAAAATGGCAATCACTTGATAAAGAATCTAATAATAAAAAAAAACACACAAAAAATTAGGAAATGAGTGATTTTCTAATTAAGGGGCAGCACCTAGACAGCAGTCACCGCTGTCCATATTTTATAGGCCAAATGAGGTTGGAAAAGTATGGTCTTAGCCACTTTATTTGTTTTGCAGGAATATGAGAAAACAATTGTGAAGGTAGGTGTTGGCAAAAAAATAAAATAAAAATTGTAAAGGTAGGTAGGGTCGACCCACGTATTTACAAAGGTTAGACAAGTATATAATGTGGTAAGGGTACTTGTCCCAACGTCACCCCTCTATACTTGAATAAGGTCCCCAAGTTGATTAATTTACTAGTGCATTAGTAAAGTGTTAAGCATATTTGTATTGGCCATTTCAATTATGAATGAAATATATCTTTACTGGCAAAAAAAGAAAACAAGGTGGCAATATTTGTAATAAATAAGTATTGGTATCTATGTGTTGCACGAGTGAGCTTATATCTATGTGATACCTCAATTAAGTTATATAAAGTTAGTTATAGGTGTGAGCGCTAGTATATACTTTTCTTTTCTTGCTCAATCATATTCTTTCAAAAGCATATAAGGTTAAGATAGAGTGAATTCCATAAAGATTTTGAAGTTTTTTAAATTTAAATTAGTATTTTTCGCACTCAAGTTCCAACATCTATATAATGCAAAAAATTAATCCAAACAAATTAGAACCAATTTAGGAATATAAAAAAATAAATTAGAAAATAATCATCAACAAATTATATTTTTTAATCAGTGGAACCAAATTGAACCCCTAGTATTTATTACCAAACTAAATCACTCTAATACTTATTATTTTTTTGGGAATAAAATAAAATAAACATCAATAAATTATTTTTTTTGATTAAAATGGAGATAAAAATTTCAATTATAAAAGAATATAAAAAAATAAATGTGGGCACCTCTCCAATTCAAACCTTAGCAGTACTTAAGTTATCACTTGTTTTTTAAGTATGCTGTGTTTGGGCCTGTGCTTGGGCCTTGGGCTAGGTGGACGTCCCCTTCTCATTGCTTTCGATTTTTATATTTGAATCGTTCAAATTTTATGTGTGTCTTAATGTTTAATTTGTAAAAACGATTTTTAATTTCAGTTGTTTCAGTCCACTTGCAGATAATAAAAAATTCTATACATTATTGAATAATCATACATTTTCGTTTTTTCACTTCTGAACGGGGTGAGTTTTGAGAAACTATCAAAACCAAGACAAGCTTAAAAAATGCTTTACAAAATTAATTACATATTATTTATAAACAAAATATTCATATTAGTTATGGGGTACGAGTTTTATTCATACCAATTAAATCAATTTTTTTAGACACACCAATTCAATCTATTCTCTTTTATAATAATTATACAAATTTAAAAATAGTACTACAAGTGCTATGTTTTTCATTTTGATTAAAATTTAAAGTTCAAATGTTTTATAAACTAAGACATCAACTTCAGCACCATTAAATCAGTCCTCATCAACGGCCCCATTTGATCAAGATATTTCTTCCATCATTTTTATGTAATGTAACGATTGAATTAAATTACTTACCATCATGCGTAGAAAAAAGTACCATGAGAAAATTAATATTTTTTTGGCTGGCAGAAAACTATATTAATATATTGGGTTAAAGGTCAATTTTCTTTTGGAAGTACTCACTGAGGGCCAATTTTACCCCGTAAGTTTTTTGGGAATTAATTTTGCTCTGACCGTTATCCTAGTTAAGTTTGACGGTTAGTTGATAAAATATTTTGAGCTGGCAATCCATGTGTTATCCGTGTCATTTTTATTTTGGGTTTAGGTATAAATTTGCTCCAAAAGTTTTCTTAAGAAACAATGTTGCCTTGAAAGTTTCTAAATTGTAGCAATTTCACCCTTACTATTATTCAAGTTAATTTTACTCGTTAGTTGACTAAATATGCTTATTTGAAAAGTCCATAAGTCATCCACTTTATTTTTTTTTCAAATTTAGATTTTAAAATAAGTAAATTTCTTTTTTAAAAATGCATCCTATATGAAGAGGTAAAAACATCTTGTGTGATGAAGAGAAAGTCAAAGAGATCTCGGCATCTTTGGGGTATGGTGGCAGAGAGTTTTCGATGGCCTTATTCTCGGCAATGTAACTTTTTCTCCTTTAATATTGTTCATGCTGCTAGCTTAACATATTCGGTCAAGTAACAGTCAAATTTAACCTAGAAAATTGTCAGGGAGACATTGCTACGACTTGGAAACTTTTGAGGTAGCATTGCTTTCGAGTAAAATCTTTTGGAGCAAATTTGCACCTTAACAAAAATTTCATGAATGACATGTGGACTGCAGTTCAACATATTTAGTCAACTAATGGTGATCAAACTTAACTGAGATAACGGTTAGGACAAAATTGCTCCAAATTTAAGAAGAAATAGATTAGTCATTATTATAAGTCACAAAATAGATATATTAATAATTTTTTTTAATATTATCAACATTTAATACCTTATTTATTATAACTTCTATGAGTTGTTGGATGTAATTTATGTTGTTAAATATAGATAAATTTGTAATTTTTTTAATTTTAGGTTAATATAATCTTTAATCCATAAATTTGCTTTCATTTTAGTTTTAGTCCCTTAAGTTTTAAACAGTAGGTTTTGGTTCCTTAAATTTTATTTCGTTTAAAATATTGGTCATAAAAACTCAATAAAAACCAATGATTTGAAACTTAAGAGATCAAAACCAAGATGAGAGTAAATTTGAGAAATCAAAGATGATATTAACCTTTATTTTGAGATAAAATCATTAACTTAATTAACCACCTATCACTCACTGTATATATATATATTACTCCTATATTCTTTATAAGTATAGGTTATTATAAATTTTGTAATGAAGTAGCAGAAGAGGTGATCATCATTCATCAAGTGATAACAAAGGGAAGCTTCAAATATATAGAAACTGAAATACAAAGAGAGAGAGAGTACAAAGGCCAGCGAGTAAGCTAGAAATTGCATCTCATGCTTTTACACCTCATCATGCATGGGGATACCTAATGATGAGCTTATTTTATCAAACACCAATCACGTACGTAGGAACCTATATATATATATATAGACATGATCATCATTCGTCTAACACTCAGATAGGTGGGTAACGATAATGATGAGCTTATTTCATCAAACACCAACACGTACGTAGGAACCTATATATATATAGACACGATCATCATTCCTCTAACACATCAGAGATAGCTGGGCCACTACCAAAAACGCAGATGCACCTGCCGCCTCTGCAGAAGCCTCTCTTTGCTCCAATTTTGCGACAGTGATGGTTGCACCATCTGTTATTGCATCGTCCTAGGAATGGGATCGGCCTCTCGTATGCCTCCACCTCCGTCTCCGCTTCCGTCTGCTCCTCCATCTTCGCCTCTGTCAACGCCTCCGTCAGCTCCTCCTTCAGCTCCTCCGTCACATCGGAGATATGTGGGCAACGGGGAAAATAGCAGAAGCACCTGCCATGATTGCAGCGGCTCTTGGTTCCTCCTCGTCTGATACACCTTAAGTGGCACCCACGGCATCCTCCTGGGATCCGCTTCCAGCATGGGCGCGCCTCCGTCTCCGCCTCTGTCAGAGCATCCGTCAGCGCCTCCGTCTCCGCCTCCTTCAGCTCCTCCGTCAGCGCCTCCGTCTCCGCCTCCGTCAACGCCTTCGTCTTCAGCACCACTTCTTCTGCAGTATATATCATTCATTCATATATATATAAGAAAAATATTGAACAACAACAATAAGAAGAAAGACCTGGGATACACATATTTATGTATATATAGAGAGAGAGAGACTTACGAGCGGCCAAGAGAAGGACGAGAATGGAAAACAAAACAAGTGACTTCTTCTCCATAATGGCTTCTTCGATCTGCTTAATGAGAGTGTATGTGGTGCATAAGGAAGAAGAGAAGGTTGGTATTTATAGAGCGGGGTGGCTGCTGCACCTTGAAAAATGACCCCTTTCCTAAATTTTTTTAATTATTAGATTCACATAAAATAAATAAATAAGTGGTATTCTTATAGGTAAAAATTGTATTTTAAAGTAACCATTAAAAAAATAAAAAAAAACATCATTTTTTTATTTATTAGATATCAAAATACCACTTATTTAACCAAAAATCTAATGAAGTGAAAAAAAAAATATCAGGGATTGGAGACTTTTCAAGGGGCCGCAGTCACCCTGCCCGTATTCATCGGGCACGAAAAATATAATGGTTGGAAAAACAACAACAACAACGACGAGAAGGAAGGGTAGTTGTCCCAACGTCACCCCCAGGTTGACCATATTTGTAATAAATAAAGTCCGGACAAAGTTCATATCTATATCTTAATTAGATAATATAAAATTGATTATAGGTGTGGTTATTTATATATGTGCTTGTTTGGTAGAGCGATCTTGAATCGGGTTTATTATATAAGCCCAATTCACGTAAATCGAGATAAATCTCTTCCATATATTTATCTCGTAGACCGTGAAAGCACCTCGTAGACCTTAAAAGTTACATCGTAGACCGTAAAAGTTACTTCGTATTCCGTGAATTACAATTTATAAGCACTTATGAAATTTTCAACCGCTATTCCAAACAAGCTCATATGTCTTTTTTTTATTGGGAAAATTATCTATAAATATTTTTTGAGTAAATTAATTGTTAAATGTCACGTATAAACAATCTTCTCTATAGGTAAAAGATCTTTTCTTGTGTTCAAACATTTTTCTATGTGTTAAAAAATATTCTTAATAAACTTGCAAACAATCTTCCTTTATGTAAAAAATATCTTTCTTTAAGTGCAAAAGATCTTCCCATATAGTATTTGGAAATTAATTTTCCTAAAAAATATTTATGGACAATTTTTATTTTTTTATTTTGCTCACTTATTTTTTTTAGAGAGAAAATAAATTTCCTAAAGACTTTCAAGTGTTTTAAATTTAAATTAATATTTTTACACTCAAGTTCAAACGTCTGTAATGAATCACAATGTAAAAAATTAATCTAAATAAATTAGAATCAAATTAGGAATATTAAAAAAATATCATCAATAAATTATATTTATTAATTAATGGAACCAAATTGAATCCCTTAATATTTATATTAACGATTTTACTTAAAATAAATTAGAATTTAACGTTGTTACTATGAGTATTAAAGAATATATATAGATATGTGTAAATTATCCTAAAATATATTCTTTTAATCATTATTCTCATTAATGAAAACTCCTTTTAATTTATGTAATCAATAAGATTATTTTCAAATAAAATTTATAAATATGGGAGCCAAAAGCTGATTGAGGCCTATTTAAGATTAAAATAAATCATGAAAATATTATAATTGATGTCATCTTTGATTATTTTACACTTAAAGATAATCGTTTTTAAAATTTAGCATAGGGTTTTGGCTTAACATAATAAATACGTTTAATGGGTGCGGTGGGGATAAGGTTGCTTCCAATCTCAATTCCTCCTTCCGATTTTTTATAAATAATTTTTATTTTAATTGTATAAAATAAACTGATGATTAAAATTAGTTAAAAATGATAAATATAAAAAAAATCATATTTCTTCTAAATATGCTTTTATTTATGAAAAGAACATAAGAGAGAGAATGAATAACAAATATAAGAAAGTGTAAGTATAAAATATGAGAGTAAATGTGTAATAAATGAATTAAAAAAAATAATTAATGATGAGTAAGGAATAATTAATATAAAAATATATATTTAATGAAGGTAAAAAAATAATTTAAATTTTAAGATACATAAAAAAAATTACTTATAAAAATCACCCACAGCAAAAAAAAAAAACATTATTTTTAAAAGGGTCCGGAGTTGGTAATTGATAGATGGTAAGTAATGTCATTGTCAGCTTACTCATCACCAATTTCCGAGGTAACTGACTTGGATGAAAACGTGAGTACTTTAACTTTCTATTTTCAATCAAATGAAAGGGAAAATTTTAGGGAAAATGGTTAAAAAATACATTTTAAGTAAATTAATTGTTAAATGGTACCAATGTGCAAGCAAGCATCCATAATGTGTAATCAGCATCTACATGTACAAAAAGCATCCCTGCGAAAGTGCAAACACCATCCTTTATATGCAAAATATCATCCACCCGTATGCAACATACCACCCACCGTGTGCAATGGTAGCAATAAGCAATTAATTTGATTGCAAGGTGTTTTTTTAGCAATTCTCCCAAAATTTTACTACATTCCCTCTATGTTCATTTAATTCATTTAATATCAAAGAGCAGCACAATATTTTAAAATTTTATTTGATTCTTAAGATTAAACTGAAATTAAATTTTGTAGCTGGAATGATATTTATATCTTTATTTTAGATATAACCAAAATGACCATATAAATTCTCATATGTGTATTATAAATACGCATATTTAACTCATAAATTATCACATGTGTCTTGTAAATATTATGTATTCTCATAAATATGCTCCTTATCTTATAAATGACCAAGATGATTTTATAATTTCATTTATTTATTTTGTAAATACGAATATTTAACTTATAAATTCTCACATATGTCTTGTAAATAATCGTATTTGACTAATAAAGTAAAGGTACAATTCTTTTTTCACCCACAAATTTTAATGGGAAAATTGCTAAAAAATACCTCTAGGGTAAATTAATTGTCAAATACTATCATGAGATATCTGTTGCACAGGACGAATGATATCTTACACACAACCGTATGACATTTTGCACACAACAGAAGATATTTGCACACCCGTAGGGAAGATTTATGCACACACGGAAGATTGGTTGCACATCACAGAAGATTTGTTGCACACGAAGGAAGATGGTTTGCACACGTGGTAGTATTAGACAATTAATTTGCTCCAAATGTATTTTTTTAACAATTCTCCCAAATTTTAATTTCAATATAGCCTTAGGTGCAGTGAAATTTTCCCTATATTAAAGTTAGGATGTAGACTGTACCTAAGGACATCGTCCTTATGCCCTTGTACAAACAAAAAAACAATTAAAGAAGGAAAGTAAATTGGTACTCGGAAACCTAAATATAAGATTCACTTTGAGGTTACATGTTTAGATGAGTTTATAAGTAGCTTGTAAGTGTTTTTAACATAAATTAAAACAAAAATCCTCTCAAATATTTACCTTGTATACTGTAAATCACGATTGAAAAGTTGCTTTTAAAGGTTCTAATCGCTATTCCAAACAAACTAATATATTTTCCCTCTTAGTTTTTTTATCCCTAATTTTTTTATCCAAATATAGGATAATTATAAAATACGTATTACATTTAGAAAATGAGGAAGTATCATTCATTCATTAGATGCCAAGTAGAGAAATCAATTATCAAATTTGAGAACAAATTAACATAATCTCTTGTTGGTGTCAACACTTAAATTATCACATTTATGATTCTTTCAACTCTTTCTAATGCTATCCAGGTCCTATTAGCAGTAGTACCTGCAGTCTGCAAAAGAAATGGATAATCCAAGTTGAGTCCAAAGACACTGTCCTTATGAGTTATTCCGTAACTACCGGCAGATAAAAAGTGACACTCCCTAAAATAAAACAGATTATTCCTCCAAAAATAAAGTGAGAAGAAGAACGAAATATAACAGTATTCAGCAAGTATAACATATTTAAGAGAGAGAGAGAGGAAAAAAAAGTGCTCGAAAGCTCCAAAACAGTGTACACAGATGCTTTAGCCTTCCACACCTTATATAGGCCCCATGTAGATGGTATTTGGGCAGCCTCCTAATGATAATGAAGTGTGGTTTCTAAACTTTAAATGACACAAAATAGTTTAAATAATACATTTATAGTCCTTGGGAATAAAAGGACTTTAAGGCCATCAATACTTGAACGTTTTGGCACTAAAAGATGAATCATAAATAAGTTTTTGAGCTGTATGAAATACCAACGTCTAGAATCAACAAGTGGCATTTTCTAATTAAGCTCATCTAATTCAAAAATTTATTTTCAAATTTCATGAAATTAACCCAATAAGAAGTGAATTTTGGCAGCCTCTTAATAACAATAAAATGTCTGTTTTCTAAACTTTAATTGGCATAAAATAGTTTAAATAATATGTTAATAGTCGTTGGGAATAAAAGAACTTCAAGGCCATTAATACCGGAACATTTTTGCATTAAAAAGTAGATCAAAAATCAGTTTTTAAATTCTACAAAATACCAATGTTCAGAATCACCTAGTGGCATTTTCTGATAAACTCGTCTAATTCAAATTTATTTGTTTTTTCCTTCAAATTTCATTAAATTAGCCCAATAAAAAGATCAATCTGTGTTTTAACCCACACATAAGGGGAAAAGGAAATTGTTGGATTTCCACCGTATGTTTGCCTTGCGAGAGCTCATTTCTCTTCTCGGCTCATTTACTCATCCAAACTCATGTTATAACACATACATTTGAATTCTTACACTCCCAAACAATATGGAATTTGTTCCATTTATCACACCTACGATTTCTAAAATCGTTCTTCGTAAGAACGACTTCAGTTTGTTTTAATATTTAAAAAATATCACATCATACTGAAATCGTTCACACGAAGAACGACTTCTTTATAAACGTAAAATCGTGCTTGCGAAGAACGATTTTAGGTATAGTATTCCGGTAAATATTTTCCACGGAGTAGCATTTTGGTATTTTTTTTAATGTTTGTCGTATATTAGGAAAGAAGCCTAAAATAAGTGATATCTTATAAATAAAAAAAATGATGGTGTTTTCTATTCTTTATAATTTTTTAAAGATTTAATACCTTTAATGAAAAAAAAGACCTATATAATTTTAAAGTAATAAATCTTTAAAAGATTATAACAAATGGAAAACAACCCCATTTTTTATGTATAAGATATTAAAATTGCACTAACTTAATATAGAATCTAATAATAAAGAAAACAGAAAAATAATTAAAAAATTTATGATTTTCTGAGGGGTAACACCCAAACAGCAGTCACCGTTGCCCGTATTTTATAGGACAAGCAAGGTTGGAAAAGTATAATTTGATGATGCGAGACACTTTATTTTTTTGCAGAAATATGAGAAAATAATTGTGAAGGTAGGGTTGACCCACGTATTTACAAATCTTAAACAAGGATATAATGTGGTAAGGGTACTTGTCCCAACGTCATCCCTCTATAGTTGAATAAGGTCCCCAAGTTGACTAAGTTACTAGTGCGTTATATTATATATCAGGTAAAGTACATATCATGTGGGAAGGGTCATTGGCAAAAAAAAAGGGGGGGGGGGTGGGTAGTTGTCCCAATGTCACCCCGAGCTTGACCATATTTGTAATAAATAAGGTCCGGACAAAGTTCACATCTATATCTTAATTAGATTATATAAAATTGATTATAGGTGTGGTTAAATATTTGTATATGTCTTTTTTTTATTAGAAAAATTATTCATAAATACCTTTTGAGTAAATTAATTGTCAAATATCATCGGTGTGTAAACAATCTTTCTTGTGTTCATAAGATCTTCCCTTTGTATTTAAATAATCTTTTATGTGTTCAAAAATCTTCCATATGCAAACAATCTTTTTTTGTGTGCAAAATATCTTCCTTTAAGTGTAAAAAATCTTCTTAGGTAGCATTTGACAATTAATTTACTTAAAAGGTATTTATAGACAATTTTTCCTTTTTTATTCTGCTCACTTATTTTTTTTCAGAGAGAAAGTAAATTTCCTAAAGACTTTCAAGTGCTTTTAAATTTAAATTAATATTTTTACACTCAAGGTCAAACTCCTATAATGAATCACAATGCAAAAAATTAATTCAAACAAATTAGAATCAAATTAGGAATATTAAAAAATAATCATCAATAAATTATATTTATTAATTAATAGAATAAAATTGAATCCCTTAGTGTTTATATTAACGATTTTACTTAAAATAAAATAGAGTTTAACATTGTTACTACGAGTATTATGTGTGTGTGTGTGTTTTGGTTATCATAAAATATATTCTTTTAGTCATTAACTATCCTCATTAATGAAAATTCCCTTTAATATATGTAATCAGTAAGATTATTTTGAAAGAAAATTTATAAATATGGGAGTCAAAAGTGGATTAAGGCCTATTTAAAACTAAAATAAACCACGAAGATATTATAATTGATGTCATCTTTTATTTGATCGATCAAAGGTATTTATAAATGATTTTAGACTTGAAACTAATCCTTTTTTAGGTTTAGAATATAAAAAGGTTTTTCACTTATTCCAAGTGTATTTTCTAAAATTTAAATTTATGTTCTCATTTCTCATAGGATAAGGTTGCTTACCATTTCAATCAATTAATGAATAATGGTTAATATCATTCTCAGCTTAGTCATTACCAATTTTCGATTCAACTAACTTGGATGAAAACGTGAGTACTTTAACAATTTTTTTCAATCAAAATTTTAATTTAAAATTTACTTGTTCTTATCTACTTTGAATAAAATAAATCAAGTACAAGATTAAATTTGTATTTTATTTTTTTGTAGTTAGGTAAAACCATAGATTTTTTTTAAATCTGCCCATATATAAAACAAAACACGCGAACTCATAATTAAATGGAAAATTTTGCAAGACCCCCTTAGTATTCATTTATCAAAGAGCCCCCAATTTTTTTAAAAGATTCACTGCACTATTTAGGACTAAACTGAAATTAATTTTTTTGGTTGAGAAGACATTTATGCACTTGTCTTGTACATAACCAAGATGATTTGTAAATTCGCACATGAGTCTTGTTAATACGCATATTTGACTTATAAATTCTTACATGTATCTTGTAAATAACATGTATTCTTGTGAATATGCTCCTTATCTTATAAATGGCCGAGATGATCTTGTAATTTCATTTATTTATCTTGTAAATAAGCATATTTAACTTGTAAATTCTCATAGTGTTTTATAAATAATTGTATTTGATTTGTAAAGTATAGGCACAATTCTTTTTTTTTACCCACAAATTTTAATTTCAGTTTAATCTTGGGGTGTGGTGAAATTTTCCCTATATTAAAGTTAGGATGTAGACTATATGTAAGGACAGGCTCCTTATGTTCGTGTACAAAGAAAAAATAATTAAACAAGGCAAGGAAATTGGTACTTATCCGAAACTTAAATATAAGACCCACTTTGATACTATGTTTTCCCTCCTAGTATTTTTTATCCCTAATTTTTTCTCCATC
Source organism: Albizia julibrissin (assembly GCA_037074505.1). Taxonomy (NCBI): domain Eukaryota; kingdom Viridiplantae; phylum Streptophyta; class Magnoliopsida; order Fabales; family Fabaceae; genus Albizia; species Albizia julibrissin. Next base: position 1,458,199 of record CM073487.1, on the reverse strand, counting down.
AAAATATAGGATAACTATAAAGTAGGTCTTATATTTAAGACATGAGGGAGTATCATTCTTTATATGCCAAGTAGAGAAATCAAGTATTCAGTGGATCTTCCAACTCTTCCTAGTGTTATGCAATCCTATTGGCGACAGTGCCTGTAGAGAAAATGAATAATCTGAGTCACATTTAAGGACATTATCTTTCAGAGCTATTCCGCAACTACTAACTTATAAGAAGCGGCGCTTCTCACAATAAAACAGATCATTTTTGCAAACACAGGGGGAACAAAACAATGGAATATAATAGAACTCAACAGGTATAAGATATTCAAGAATAGGCCTCATGCAGACAGAATTTGGGTAGCCTCTCAATGACAATAAAATGTCCGTTTTCTGAACTTTAAATGACATAAAATCGTTTAAATAATTAGTTAATAGTAGTTGGGGATAAAAGGACTTGAAGTCCATCAAAACCTGAACGTTTTGGCAATAAAAGGTGAATCAAAAATCAGCTTTTGAGTTCTACAAAATATCAACGTCCAGAATCACCAAGTGGCATTCGCCGATAAGCTCATCTAATTCAAATTTATATTCAAAAATCATGAAATTAGCCCAATAAAAAGAGTCCAAAAGGAAATTGTCGGATGTCCACTGTGTGTTTGACTTGCTTGAGTCCACTACTCCTCTTGGCTCATTTACTCATCTAAGCTCACATGTTATAATACACATACTTGAACTCTTACACTTCCAAGTAATATGTGACTTGTTCCATTTGACACACCCATATGTACATATGTGTGTGTGTGTGTGTGTGTATTATAATTCTAACAATCCTCCATGTGTTAAAAGGAATGTTATTAACTGAGTTTCACACATGGGCATAATCATTGTATCTAGTGGTCATTTGGAATATGAACTAGGCCTAGACTAATAACATTTAGTACATAGATATGTCAGTGGTCCTATGGACTATGAACTCTCACATCTCTTTGGCCTATACTAGAGGCATTGATAATTCATATTATACTCCCACATTTCACTATTAATGTGGTTTTGCACATTAAATGGCCATGCGTGTGCCTGATGTATAACAAATGCTCTAGAGATTTCGCAACGATTTCATAGAGTGGCCCTATTCCACTTCTTAGAGGTTATTTTATGAAATGTATGTGCAATGAGCACACCGTCCCGTAGAATTATGAAATCATTAAGAGCTTTAGCTCAACCTCACTAAAATGCATTCTAACACTTTGTCATGCCATAGGAAGGAACCTGTAATTTATTTTAGTGCTAGCAAAATTAACAAATCACTTGTTCTTACCCATTTAACTTTCTTCATGCGATCACTAATCACAAAGGTAGGGTTGCCATCGCTTTCAATTTCAAGTAAGCTGTAGTACTATTCCCTCGACTAATTTATTTCTTCTCGGGGTTTAGTTAACATATCTACTAGGTTTAATTTGACCTCATAAAATGGATTGAGATAACTCCATAATTTTTAAGCTAGTTTAGTCACATCATATATCTCAAAAGATTTTCACTTGTAACATTGTTCTCTTGACAATGGTCATTGCCATTTGGCAATCACAACTCATTAACACTGAGTGTGGGTTTTCAACCAAAATATTTGTTAAGAAATTTTCAACAATATAGGCTCAAACTTCAGTCAATCCCCGAGTAATGAACTTTGACTCACATGATAATTTATTTTAACTGCCAATGGATTTTCATATATTAAATTGAATACAGTTAACATTTGTATACCTTAATATAACAAAAACCCATTGTACATTATACCAACATTTATGGTACCCATATAATTAATAATATATGCTTAATATCCATATAGCACAAGCTATAACATACGGATTAACATCCTTTAATACACTGCAAATTCTCAACAATTTGTGCATAATACAAAGTCACTTCAAAAAATTTTAGTATTGATAAGTAAAATATTTGCATATTTATTTTTCCTTATGTGATGATTTTATGGACGATATTTGAGCTCAATGTAATGAATTTGGGTGTAATTAATAAATAAATAATAATTTTCTTGCAGTCACGGATAATACCACATTAAGGAGAATTAAAGAAGGCATTTAAGAAAAAGTACTATTCATGCATGACTATTCACTGTTCAGGTCGTGCAAACGCGGTAATGTTACTGTAGCACTATTCAATATTCACTGTAGCACTGTAGTGTTACTGTTCATAGAGGTACTGTAGCGGTCGGTTCAGAAGTGCGTCGGTGCGGAAGTGGGACGGTGCAGAAGTTGTTATTTTTAGAATTTATTTCTTGCATTTTTTTTACTTCTTGCATGCCTCCTACATGGATGGTTTTACCTCATATATGGAAGGCCTAAGTAGTCCTCCTTTATGGATGGTATAGGTTGCCACCTACATGGAAGGTTTTACCTCCTATATGGTAGGCTAGATTTTCCATTTTCATACATGTTGTAGTTGTATTTTTATGTTTTTGTAATTAATTTTTATGCAATATTTATGATGTTTGTAATTTATTTTGGTTTTGTTTTTAATTTTATTATGAGCTAAATTTTCCTTTTCCTAGGGTGATGACGTAGCTTACTAATGACGGATTGAATCTAACTTATTAAATCTAGTTTTAATTTTTCCTTCATGATTGAGTTTTAATTATTGTTCATACTGCTTTCAATTGACTGGTCACCTTTTGGATGATTTTAATATGTATGTTGAGACCGGAAGGAGATACATGTGTGTGGATCCTATAATTAAAACCATAATTTTCATATGAAATAGAAATATATTCATATGGGTTGTGTAGTCTTAAATGAGTTCCATAAATCTTAATGCATGATTAATTGCTTAAATTCATATAGGAATATATTGGGTTAGTAATTAATTATAGAATTACTTGACCTTGGAAGAGGCTAGTAATTAAATTAGGGAAACTCGACTATCAATCATGTAGAATAAATTGGACTAGAATAGATAAGTGATTCAATCCGAAATTTGTTAAGTGAAATCTAATCCCTAGAGCTTTTTCTCATATTTGTCTTCATATCACTTGTATTCATATTTCATCATTTTTATCTTGTAATCTCAATCACAACTAATCGACCGACTAAATAGAATTAAAATTACCAATTTTGGTACTTAGTGATCAATCCTCATGGAAACAATACTCTACTCACTTCTATATTATTTGATTACGATAGTGTATACTTGCATTTTCAAAATACACCATCCTACACTCGTAACAAGTTTTCGGCGCCGTTGCCGGGGATTGTTGTCATTAATATCAATACCAAGTAATTTTAATACTAATTTGGTCTTCATATTACATGTGTTTTTTTGTCTTTTGTTTCTTTTCAGGTTTTTGCTTAGTACATGACCAGATCGAAGAAGACTGAATTACAACCTTGTGATTCTAAGATCGAAATAACTTTTCGGAGAAATTGGAGAGTTCGAAAGCAGTCTACTTCAATCAATTCAATGGCAAATCCGGAAGGAGAAGCAGCAGATACTAAAACACTCCGTGATTATGCAACACCAACAGTCATGGAGACAACTTCTGGAATCAGAAAACCACCAGTAGCAGCCAACAATTTTGAAATCAAGCCTGCAATTATCCAGATGGTGCAAGCAAATCAGTTCGGTGGTTTATCAACAGAAGATCCCAACACACATATAGCCAGCTTCTTAGAAATCTATGACACATTCAAGTATAATGGTGTTACTGATGATACCATTAGACTTAGACTTTTCCCTTTCTCACTCAGGGATAAGGCTAAGAGCTGGTTACATTCTCTACCAATATGAAGCATAACTACATGGGATGCCTTGGCACAGAAATTTTTTGCGAAATACTTTCCGTCAGGAAAAACTGCTAAATTGAGGAATGAAATTACCTCATTTTCCCAGCATAAACTAGAAAGCCTCTATGAAGCCTGGGAAAGATACAAGGATTTGTTAAGCAGATGTCCTCATCATGGGTTACCAGATTGGTGGGCACTGCAAACATTCTACAATGGGATGACGCATACCACCAGAATTCTTGTAGATGCTGCAGCTGGAGGATCTTTAATGGGAAAAAATCTAGATGATGCCTACAATTTACTTGAGGAGATGGCGGCCAATGCATATCAATGGCCTTCTGAACGTCACAATTCAAAGAGGGTACTTGGAGTGCACGAAGTGGATATCCTTACAACTTTGTCTTCTCAAGTTGCATCTATATCCAAGCAAGTGAGCTCATTGACAAGTCAAGCAAATGTAATCAGTACTCCTCATGAAACCTGTGACCAATATGGAGGACCACATATGAGTATGCAAAGTCAAGATGGACACTCATCCATGCCTTCTCAATCAGAGCAAGCTCATTACATCAAAAATAAAAGAAATGACTCATTCTCAAACACTTATAATCCAGGTTGGCGGAATCATCCAAACTTTGGCTGGAGGAATAATCAAAAAGTGTTCAAGCCGCAAGGGAACTACCAGCAACAAGCTCTTCAACCATAAAATCCACCACAGCAAAAAGTGAATATGGAAGATGCACTGGCTCAACTAACCATGAATACATCTCAATTCTCGTAGGAACGATACTCTACTCACTTCTATATTATTTGATTACGACAGTGTATATTGCATTTTCTAAATACAACATCCTACACTCGTAACAAGTATCATAAGGAATATTCACAACGGTTCTCAAAAACCAAACTTTAGAAATATTTCTGAGTATTATATGTATATATCATCACAGTTTCTTTATGATTTCAACACCCAAAATCGTATTTGCTTTACCCATGCTATTATTAAATTATGAAGCAACAACATTATAGATAATATGTCATATTCACAATAATCATGCATATTTATACTATATATATATATAGAAAATCATGAAGATGATTAAATTTTATCACCTTCATAAAGTTGTTTCAAGCCACACAAAAATTTTATAATTCATAAAATTCGTTCTTAATATTAAATAATAAAGTCTTCTCACAATTAATTTTAAATCACAACAAGGCGTTATCAAATAAGACTAAAATCAATTTACAACTTTAAAATTTATATGGCACCTCCACATATTAGGCACATCCACACTTTCAAATGTCTAAATTTTTTTTTTCACACACCTTACCAATAATAATTCCAATTAAATTAGAATTTCACTATATAATCCTTTTCATTCTAATTAAATGAGAATTCTCCTATAATAATGACAACACATTAATATAGTTAAACATCACAAGAATGATACCCACTGGTAACTACGCTATTAAACTCTGCTTCCTGAAGATTACATAATAGTATACCCAAAAATGGTTCATATGGCAGCATACAGCTCATGCCTTAAAAAAATAAATAAGTTTTAATAACTTTACCGTTTATTTTTTTCACATTCTATAATCATAATAAATAACAATAAATATGTGCATAGCCAAATTGAAGGATGTTGATTGCCCATTCAATATTTCATATCTCGATCGGTAATATATTACAATTCAAGTTTGCAATGCCTGCCATTCAATGCAATCAAAGCATTAAAGTAGGAAAACGCGCTATTAATCGAGATCAAGTTTTTAAAAAAAAGAAAGAAAAGAAAAAAAATAAGCAACTAATTAAGAATATTGTTCATTTTCATCCCAGCAAATTGTCCCCTAAATTGGTTACAATAGATCATCGGTGGCAAGCACATCAATTTAGCATTTAACAATTAATGCAATCAAAATAATCAATTTGATAGAAACCATCAAGAGATAATTATAGTACCAACCATAATGATCAACAATAATCGATTCTGATTTCACGAATTCTACAACACTACCTCATGGTCTCATTAGAATCCAATTCTCATTCACTTCATGTCCATTATCTCTACATTATGTCAATTCACTTTTTTCCATCAAGAGTCCCTCTTCAAGCACTTCTACCATTATCATGGTACTCATACAGGGACTTTCCATCTGAAACGTGGTTTTAATGAGGTCTTAAGTGAATCCGATTAAATATGTAAATCTGGAACTTGGGGTTAAGAGCCTCCATAACCCATATGAGCATATAGCATATGCCTCATTACTCACTATTCATAAACACCATATTAGACTCTAGATGGACATGCTCAGATACCACTATAAGTTAAAACTCAATTCTTGAGTCACCCCTAATCTCTATAGTTTCCAGAGGTTCGTGTAATTATGAGTTTAGCACTCATTGTTTCGCTAACCAATATCCTTGATTAGGGTAAGCACTAAAAAAATGTACAATTATATATAAGAAAACAACTCACAATTTGAAATAATTAGATGAAAGGGCTTTATAGGAAACAAATTCTTAATGGGATATCGAGTGCATAATCTGGGCACTCTGGCTTCTTTCTTACTACAATAGGAAGATCAAAATCAGAACTCTCAGTTACTATTGTTTCCTCTCGACCTGCCTCCGGTTCTGACTCTTTGTGAGTGCTAACAACCTGTGGCGTCTTTTGTAAGTATTACCCTACTTGTTTGTGTCTCCCCTTAAGGTAGGATTATTAGAAGTATCAGGATTATCAGGGGTAGCAGGGGTATTATTAGAGGTAGCAAGAGTACCATGGGTATCATGGGTATTATTAGGTCTATAAATTATGAAGGTCGGGTCTTCTGGTTAATCTTTTGTCTAGAATTTACCTTCTCTCTCCCCCTGAATTACAGACAGGGGATAGTATGGGTGTTTTCGTGGAAGGTGACGTCACATGTAATGAAAAGGTGTTTGGAGATAGGGTCATAACACTTATATCTTTGTTGTGAGTTACAGTAGCCTAGGAAGATACATCGAAGGGTTTTGGGATCAAGTTTGTTGGTGTAATGAAGATGGATATAAGATGTACATCCAAACAACCTGAGTGGCAAAGTGTTCTCAAGGTATGGGAGGTTATAGTATTTGTGCAGGAGATGGAAGGGTGTTTTGTAGGACAGTGGTTAACTTAGCATTTGGTTAATGAGAAAGGTGGTAGTATGGACAGCGTCATCCTAATGATATTTAGGAACATTGCTACTAAACATGATGGCTCTTGCAGTTTCAAGAATATGACGATTCTTTCATTCGGCTATGTAAATTTACTGGGGTGTATTTGGACAAGTACTTTTGTGAACAATGTTATTTTTGATTAAGAAGGTGTACATGGCCTGATTGAAGTATTCAGTCATATTATGAGTATGTAGGATCTGGGGTTTGGAACTGGATTTGGATCATGTTATGGAAGTTAAAGAAGGTTTGATATACTTCTGTTTTATCTTTCAACAGGTAAACCCAGGTCATCGATAAATGTGATAAAATATTTGGACTTTAATCTGTTTGGTGTAAGGGATGGTCCCCACAAGTCACTGTGAATCATGGAAAAGGGTTTAAAAACCTCGTATGGGATTTTAGGGAATGAGGTACGATGATGTTTGACTTTTTCACAAGAATCACAATGGAAATCAAATGCATTTTTATTAGAAACAAGAAATGAAACATCTGAGATATATAATGGAAATTTGGATAACCTAAACGTTTGTGTGATAACTCTAAGTCAGTAGTCTTAGGGAGAGACACTTTATTGCTAGACTTAATCCTATGACTATCACTCTCATGGAGGTAATAGAGACCATCAAGCCGCTTCGCGCTCCCAAACGTCGTTCCCATTAGCAGATCCTGAAAAAGACAGTCAGTAGCAAAGAAGTTAGCACAACATCGTTCATTATATGCTAATGACTCATTAATAGTAAGTTTCATTTTAGTTTCGAGACATGCAATACAGAATAAAAAGTAAGTGTAGCAGAGATTTTAATAGAGCCAACTCCAATCACAACAGATTCATAGTTATCAGCAATCTGTACGATCAATCCTTTAGAAATATGAGTATAAGATGAGAAAAGAGTTTTATCGTTAGTCATATGGTCGAAGGCTCCTGAGTTAACAATCCAGCAATTACCTGTACACAGACCCTTTATTGTATCCAAGACTTGTAAGAAATTACCTCTTCTTAATACTATGGCACTTTTAGTCTGAAGTGTTGCGTGCATTTCTATGATCTTACTCAGCTAGTCATTCTGGGAGGTCTCACCACCTTTTGAAACTTTAGTCACATTGTTTATCCTTTTCCCCTTATTGGGCTTCTAATAAGAAGGTTTACCATGGATGTCCCAACAAGTGTCTTTTGTGTGCCCTTGTTTCTTGCAATGATCACAAAATGGTCGACTTTTGGAACCTTTTGATTCTATGGATCGAACAGCAAGAACCGAGGCCTCAAAAGGTGCTAGGGTTGCAGTGGAAGTATTCTAAAGCATTGATTTGTGCTTATCCTCTTTATTGCTCAAAATGGTGTAGACTGCACAAATAGAAGGTGAAAAGACCATTTCTCACAAACAACTATTATCCAATATGGTTTTTACAAAAATCTGATTGACCAGTGATAATTGAAAACTATTTTTTTTTATTTCAAGACATCAGAGTTTAAGGCACATAACCCGCCCACAAACGCACTACAGAGAAATTCATTACTTTGATTGCACATCACAAATAGGAGAAAAGTATAACCCAGGAGTTTTAGAATCAACACAAAATAATTTTCAACACATATGTGGTTGTGGGTCCATTAAAATGTCAGAGTATGCAAAATAAGGCCTCAGGCCTAACAAGGTTAAACAATTATTCTAAAAAAGTTACCCAAACAGTAAATGTTGTATTTCGAAAACATGAAGGCCATATAATGGCCATATAAAAATTAATAAAACACCAATACCAAAATAGGCCTACAAGATTCTTAATGCCTATATCTCTGGTTCCTTCTCTTGGCCTCTAGCCGAGTTAAAGGTCTTGCCTGAAAAATTATTTATAATGATGAGGTGAGACATAAAGTCTCAGTAACCAAAATCAATTTACAGAATATGTAGGAAAGAATTGTAAGTCAGAGAAGCAGGTATAACTAACATAGCAATAATATTCTCATTAATTAAACTTCACATAATATGATCAATAATTAGAACAATCCCCACTTATCCATCCTACTCCTCCTTATAGCTTATGGATATGGTACAGCTTATCATTGTTAGAATACTCGATCAAAAGTTAGCTAGTCACCTCCTCCTATGCCACCACAGATATACAGTAACAGGGAGGTGTCTGCCAAAAACACTCAACTCAAAATCTGGGTCAAGAATGAGAGAGCCAATTGGCACAATTTCACCATATATCTTCTACATAACCCAACATATCCCATAACATAAAAACAATAGATTAATATAGGTTTTTAAAACATTTACAAGATTATCATTCCTTATACAACATTCCATCCCAAACAGCATAACCAACACAACATCAAACAATCTTAATAATAATCTCCACTCATATATACAAGTTGGAAAATACACTGCTGCACTGAACTAAGTTCATATTCAAATATAAACATAATCTTTCAAAACATATACAAGTAGTATAGAGGAAAGTAAGGTTCAGAAAACACCTTACAGTTCAAAAAAAGCATATAAAATAAATTAACCCCGGTTACCTCAACTCCAAGCTTAACCTTAACTTGAGTAGCAAAACACGAGCAATCACCGATCACAACAAAACTCTACATTGTCAATAGATATTAATTAACCACAAGTAACAATAAAATAAATAATTTACGTAATTCAACTCCTGATAACTCAATTTCTTTTACAACTATTGTCCTCAATTATTCTAATTTCTTTAAAATCCTTAGTCATAAATCATTCCTCATGAGCCCAAATCACTCATTAAAATCCTTAAATAACCTTTACATCATTCTCTCACGTCAACCACTTAATTTTATAAATTAAAGTTTCACTTTTAACATACCTATAGTCATAAAATCATCAATATCAATCTTCTAGACCAATTAAATATATTTTTCCTAATTTATATTAGCATAATCCAATTATTAAATGACTCTTTAAATCTCTATATAATTAAAATCATATTAAGCTCTAATTTAAATATTAAGTCCTAACTCATATTTTTCACATAGCTTAAATCTAACAAAAATAAATCGATTAAAACCTCAATAATACCTTCAAACTCTTGCTAGAGAGCGGACTTTGCAAGGTAGTATTCATCAAGAGGTTTGTGGTTTTGCTTCAGATCCCATACTTTTTTCTTAACATCAAATATGTGGGACATGTTCCTTACAAGGCTGTATGTTTCTCAAAGAGCTTCCCAAAATTCTCGTGCTGAAGGAAGATACATAAAACTCTTCTGGAGTGGGGATGGCATCGCATTGATAAGCCAGAAGACACTAATATATTCTTAGATTTCCATGTTTGAAACACCTTCGCTTTTTATTTTGGGGGTATTTTTGCTTCACCAGCTTTATATTCGAGTTTATCCCTTCCATTAAGTGCAAGAATCATGGATTGAGACCATTTCAGATAATTGTCACTGGTAAGTTTCTTAGAAACAAGAAGAGCAGTAGAGATGTCATTAACACCAATTCGTGGCATAGAAGAAGAGGAAACATTAGAATCTGTAGACATGTTGATGAGACTAAGTGGAACAATCTGACATGAGATTTATTGAGTACACACAAATGGGCACACTGATAAAAAATGAAAATGTCAATTTAGGTTTCAAATTTTAAAAATGACAGTTTAGTCCTATAAATTTTCCAAATGACAGTTTAGTCCTTTAAAATTTCTAAATGACAATTTGGTCCTATAAAATTTCCAAATGTTAGTTTGATCCACGAGTGTATTGTCAGCGAGAAGAAGAGGTCAACGATGAAAGGAGGGTCAACGAGGGGACTGTGTCAACACTCGACGGTAACGGATTGGGACGGTTGACACTCAACCTTTACGGAATGGGAAAGACAATCTGATAGCGTTCAATCATGGATTGATTCGATGACGGTGAAGAAACAGCTTGATAGATGACACTTTTGAGCAAAAGCATGGTTTTTGGCAAGGCTCGACGATTACAAACGGGAGTAACTGGCCGGATGCTTCGAAGCTTGAGAAGTTTGACGTCACTGAAAAATACTAGGGCTCTGGTGATGGCACCAGAAAAAACTAGGGTTCCGGCGACACCATCAAAAAAATATTAACTCTGATTATTTTCAAATGGCTCTGGTACTATGAAGATAATTAGATGAGAGAATACTTTTGTTCTATATTCAGATGAGAGGGTGATTACATTTATACACAAGAGAGAATTAGATCTGTTAATGAGATCTAAATTTGAAGATTTTAAAATAATATCATAACAATAATATCCTAACCATTATCTCCTATAATATATAGATTTAATTCATCCTTATAATCATAGGATTCCTAATAATAATTGGTATAGAAACCAAAGGAAACTCAGATTTACTCAACTCCGTTTTCAATTGCCAGTGACAAGGGGGAAACCTATTTATGCTATTATGGGAAGACAACCTTAAGGAGTTACAAGAGTTACAATTGAAAATTATGGCCGTTACAATTGAAAATTATAGCAAGCGTTTCATTCCCTTTTGGTGTTCCATTTCTTTCGGTGATCTCCTACTTTCGGTGCTTTTTCTGTTTCATCCTCCCTGGGTTGGGCGGAACTCGTCCTCAAGTCAAAATTAGCATTATCATCAATATAGGGAGATAAGTCAGCAAAGTTGAAGGTAGCAGAGACTCCATAGGCACTTAGTAGTTCAACTTTATAGCCATTATCGTTGATCTTCTCCACAATCTTGAATGGACTATCAGTTCGTGGAGACAATTTAGCGTTTGGCTGCTTTGGAAATTGTTCTTTCCGCAAGTGAATCCAAACCAAGTCTCCCTCATTAAAGATTTGTTGCCTTTGATGCTTGTCCTTCTGTGCCTTGAGTTTCAAATTCTGCTTCTGAATCCTACCACAGACCTGCTCATGTAGTTTCTTGATTTCTTTGGCCCTTTAGTTTCCGTCTGCGTTGTAATATTGCTTGTCAGATGGCACTCTGGGTGGTATCTCTTAAAATTTAGACAGTAAAGGTATAACTCCCAGCGGTATGGTAGACTTGACATTCGTCTTGAGCACTAGAATAGAACTCATCATCACCTTTAATTGTGACTTCTTGACTAGAGACACTAGTAGCTTGGACTCATTTTTGCCTTTGTTGTGTTCACCGGGTGGCAAGGGTGCGAGCTGAATTTTCTTGCCATCCTTCTAGAAGGAATATGTGTTTGCATGACTGTCATACAGAGCGCGTCAATCATATTTTCAAGTCCTCCCCAGAAGAAGATGAAAGGCATCCATAGGAACAACGTCACACCAAACTCCATTTTGATACTTTTTACCAATAGAAAAGGCAACAAGGCGTCGTTTAGAAAATTTTACCTCATTTTCTTTGTTAAGCCATTGGAGCTTGTAAGAGTGCGGATGGTTGTGAGTTGGCAGTCGCAACTTTTCTACCATATAGATAGAGACTACATTTTCATAGCTTCCATTATCAATGATAACGTCACAGACTTTACCTTGAGAAGTGCAATGAGTATGGAAAATGTTATGACGTAGCCAAGACTTTTCTTTCACTTTTGCTGTATGCAGGCTTCTTCTAATCATAAGTGTTTCACCGTGATAAGCAGGAATGCCATCTTCATTAAAAACTAGTTCCTCATCAAACATCGACTCTTTGTCAGGCATGGGCTCCTCTTCTTCAAATACTACGAAAGCTTCCTCTTCAATAATGGTAACAACTCTGTGATTAGGACACTCTGAAGTGATATGACCGAACCCTTGGCATTTGAATTACTTAGGTTCCTTAGAGCTAAACTCCGTGGCAGTCTTTGGTGAAGGCTTGCTTGAAGAGCTAGGCTGCTGAAACTGTATCTTGTGGATATCAGAATAACTCCTAGAGGAAGAAGGCTGAAAAGAGGGCCTCTTGGGCATCTTCTACTCAATACGGATGGATAGACGGATGATGCTGTCCGAAGTCTAATATTGTTGGAGCTATACTGGATGGGCAATGTTGGTACCCTTTAAGATAACGGGCTATTGATTGCTCCTCATTCTCTTGGATATTGCACTTCATCATGAGCTTTTCAAATTCCCTGGCATATTCTTCTACAGACATAGCCTTTTGGTGGAGATTATGTAATTAAAGAAAGCTATCTTGATAATAACTTTCAGGAAGAAACTTACTTGAAAGCTCAGGTTGCATCTTGTCCCACGTCCGGATCTTGCTTTTTCCTTCTCTTTCACGCCTTTTTCTTGAGATTCTCCCACCATATGGAGGTATATTTATTTAGCTTGATGGCGATAATTTGACCTTCTGCTTATCAGGAATCTCCTTGAATTCGAAAACTCATTCAACAGTTTGAAGCCAATCGATGAATTCGTTCGGCTGGAGTCTTCCATCAAATTAAAAAATGTCTACCTTAATGTCATTAGAGCGAAATGACTGTTGTTGAGGACGACGGTGACAGACAGTGGAAGATGAATTGTTGCTACCCGAATCACCTTCTGGGTGTTCATTACGAGTTTCTAGTAAAGCTCCCTTTAATTCTACAGCAGCCTCCAGCTCCTGTATTTGGCGTCTAATCTCTTCCATCTCAATCTTGTGCATGTTCCTATGTCTTAGAGGCATTTTGTAACGGTATAGATGAAGGATTGGTGTTTTAGGACAAGTAAGAGGTAAAATTAAAATTTTGAACAAATAGGGAAAAAGTGTACTTTTGGCAAAATTTAGGGGCTGAAATGTAATTTCATAAAGTTTTTGGTTAGAAAAACATAATTTTTGGTAAAATTCAGAGGTCAAAATGTAATTTCAGAAAGTTCAGGGTTTGGAATGTAATTTTGACAAAAGGTCAAATTTTAATTTCAAAAAGTTTAGTGGTTGAAATGTAATGTTGACAAAAATCTGAGGTAAAATGTAATTTCAGAAAGTTTATGGTCTGAAATGTAATTTTGAATAATTCAAGGGTAAAAAATGTAATTTTGGAAAGTTGGGTTGACTGGGTGGTGTGTCGTAGTGGTAGTAACACATGGCAGTAAGTGAATGGATAAGGTGGCGCTGACAGTGCAGCAAGTATTGATGTGGCGGCTGACTGGGTCATCTTCAACCTTCAGACGGCGCGTGGACGGAGAAGGTGGGGCATAGTCTTCTGGCGGTGGCGTGTGTGGGCACGTGGAGACTTTGGCGGTGATGAAACTTCCGAGTCTTAGGTTTTTCGACCTTCTAAACACGCCGGTAACGTCAGTTTTCCCGAAAAATGACCGAAGATGGGACTTTTGAAGATGGCGGTGGTGACGGTGACCGTAAAACTTCAAAAACATCACTCTAAGGTGAATTTCGGGCGTTTTCCTTCTCGGGAACTAGGGTCTGATACCAAATATGGTATAAAAACCAAAGAAAACTCAGATTTACTCAACTCCGTTCTGAATTGCCTGTGACAAGGAGGGAACCTATTTATACTATTATGGAGAAGACAACCTTAAGGAATTACAAGAGTTACAATTGAAAATTATGGCGAGCGTTTCATTCCCTTTTGGTGTTCTCCCACTCTCGGTGGTTTTTCCTTTTCACTAATAAATGAGAATCTATAGTTTTCTCCATCCACGAGGCTTAACCCAAGACTACGTGTTCTTCTATGTCATGTATTTTTCCTTATTTTATAGGAGTGAATGGTCTTGATGTGGAGCACTGCTTTCCCAGGCAGAAAAACATTTCTTTAAAATTGACAAACGAGCAAGTATTGTAAGCGGTCCTTTTACTTATTCTGATATCATATTTTCAAGCTTAGTGTGTCTCTTACTTGGATGCTAGAAATGGCATGATTTAATATGCTAATTTTCCTCTTCAGCCACTATTAAGCAATTCATCACACGTAGGAGAACCTGATAATACTTGGACTTACTTTCTTTTGGACATTCCTAGTGGTGCTGCTGGAGGAAATATTCACATTCGACTATCCTCTGATTCGAAGATTAGTTATGAAGTATATGCCAGATTTGGTGGATTGCCATCTCTTGACAATTGGGATTATTATTATGCTAACAAGACAAGAAGGAGTGACCCATCTATGTTTTTCGTGCTATACGAGTCAAGTGATGATAAGATTGATTTTTATATTATTTATGCTAGAGAAGGAACGTGGGGCTTTGGTCTAAGACATCTTAATACCAGTATTGTTTCATCAAAGGGACAGACCGAAATGTCACTTTCACTTGAAAGATGTCCAAGGCGATGCTCCTCTCATGGCTCCTGCAAATTTTCTTTTGATGCAAGTGGACTAACATCATACAGGTTTAAGCAGTTGTCCTATTCTTAATAATTAATCATGTTGTGGTTTAATCCTTTTGCCCTCAGCTTCTTCTCTTGTGATCGAAACCATGGTGGCTTTGACTGTAGCATTGAAATCGTATCACGCCAAGGTGAATGTCCACTTTTGACATATATTATATTATTTTGTTCTTTTAAATATTTTTACTCTGATCATATTTGTAATTATATAAGTGGTTCATTCTCATCTCTGCCATGCTATTTTTATCTGGTTTCCTGGCTATATACTAAACTGTCTAGTTTTCAAATTCATATAAGCAGTAGAACCATCTTTTTCTGAATATGCCTTGACATCTATACTTGCTTCTAATTTTATGTAAGCAAGATTCTGGGGAAGAAGTAACCGAATTCATCATCTGTGGACTGTGTGGTTGTTTAATTAATCAGTTTTCCACCCTTTTCTGTATAGTTGTGATCTTAGGGAGAGGAATCTCTATTAAGAAACATAGACCATTGAATTAATTTCTAATTATATAAAATTGAAAGTCAAATATGCTTTATCCTTGTATTGTATATTTTCCTTCTCTAATCAACTAATCGAAAATTTGTGCAGGGCATGTTAAGGAATCAATATTCCTCATTGTCTCTAATGCTGCAGCCATATTGCCTGCACTTTGGGTACTTCGGCAAAGGGTATTTCTTGTCTTTCACTTTCTTTTCTGTAGGTGGCTTTTTACATAATTTGTATTAATAACTGTTTTAGAGGATTATGACTTTCTAGGGTGATGTCAGAAATATCTTAGAATCTTGTGGTTATAACACTGTAACCTTCCTACCCACATTAGGTTGTATCATGAATTATTCAGCCACATACAGGAATTAGCCTTCTGGTGTCATCTTGTAAGTTGGAACTATTAAAACTGGTATATAAACTAAGATGTTGAGGAGAAGAGTTTCTGATTCCAGAATATAGATGCTTAGAGTTAAATGAACAAACTGAGGTTGAGATTAGCAACTTCAGAATCTTGTGTCATAAATGTTTGAATTCAAATCATAAAAGGAGTATTTCTATTTTAACTCAGATTATTACTGTTAAGTCGACGATAGAAAAATGATCCCTGTGTATCTTGTATGTTGCAATTGAACACATAATTCCCTTCTGCAGGCTTTTTCAGAGTGGATTTTATTCACATCCAGTGGAATTTCAAGCACGCTATACCATTGTTTGTGATGTAGGCACGTGGTGTGCATTGAACTATAATGTCTTATAGGTTAGAGCTCTGCTTCTAGTTTTTGTTTGATATGTGGAAATAAATATTTTTGAACTATAAACCTTATAGAAATGCAATTAAGAAGATTAGGGTGGAGTAATCACTTTTTTCGTATGGGAATGTACTCTCCTTTTAAGTTGGTTTTGAAATATAAGGGTGGCCTTACATATTACATAACTATCTTTCAGTTCATGGACTTCTGGCTCTCTTTCATGGCTGTGGTTTGCACTTTTGTTTACCTTACTACCATTGATGAAGTATTTAAGAGGGCAATTCATTCAGCAGTTGCTATTCTTACAGCTCTTATGGCTGCAACAAAAGCAACCAGGTACACTGCTAGACTATTACAGATATTCGTGTTAGTTATTTATTGTATATGATGTTAAAGAGTATTATTGTTGGGTAATTTCCTATTCTGAATTGTGCAGGTCTTCTAACATAGTTCTTGTAATAGTAATTGGGGGCGCTGGTCTTCTTGTTGGTTGGTTGATAGAACTCTCATCGAAGTATAGGTCACTTTCCTTCTCAATTGGATTTTCATTAAATTCCATTAACAGGTGAGTTCTCTCTACCTCATTAATAATAGCCTGCATAGACTAAAGTTGATGAAAGAGTTATTGATTTTAGATGGGAAAGAGAGAGAAAGGGAGGGAGAAAAGAAACAGAGCAATGAATATTCTGAATAATATTAGTCTTGTTGAATCACAAATCAAACCATGTAAGCTTCCCTTATTTATAGGCACAAGTCCTAATAGATATAAATCTTGATAGATACCCTAATCTTTATAGGCAGATCCCATGTTCACTCCATTAAACCTGGAATTCGCCAAAGATTTGCACACTTATCCTAACCGTTACAGTTCACTATTGTAACAGTTAACAACCTTTCTGGACTTTTCAAAGTTACCTTGTGTGCTTAAGCAACTCGAGCATCTTCGAGATAGGTTAGTTAATGTCTAGTCACTACTAAAGTTAGGAATGATGAATTTTCACTGCAGCTTGGAAACTATAAAGCAATGGCTTTATAGTCTTATGAAGACACTTCTGAAACGGTTCCGTTGGGGTTTCTTATTGGCTGGTTTTGTGGCATTGGCCATGGCTGGAATAAGCTGGAATCTTGAAACTGGTCAAACGTACTGGATCTGGCACAGGTACAATGTCACTAGTTTCATCAAATCTAAATTTTCTATCTTGTTTTTTTCCCTTTCTCACTGTCTTTTGATGTTTTTCTCTTTTAAATTGTTTGCAGCATGTGGCACATCACAATATACACATCTTCTTTCTTCTTCCTCTGTTCAAAGGCAAAAAATGTTGATAGTGAGAATCGATCACCTGCAAGAGGAGACTATGCTCTGAATCGTCAAGATTTACTTCCAAGAGTTACTAGTAGATGAAGGTTTTCTATGGAATATAATTTTAAACTGTTCATTTTAGAATGTTCTTTATAATTTTTAAGTTGGCATTTTCCCTTTTCTTCTCTTTCTTTCCCCTTCTTTCTTTTCTTTCTTTTTTTTTTTAGTTTCCCGGTCACCCTTTTTTTAAGCTGATCACTCACTAGAATTTTTTATTTGTTTAAATTGTACAAGTATTTCAAACTATTTAGAAACGCCTCCCCTAACCCTTTTTACATTTTTACTGTTTGTCATTTAAAATTGGACGCGTTTCCCATGTTTTAAATGATAAATGATAAATGAAATTTTGATAATAAAGATATAAATTTTTGTCCTTGTAAAAACCTATGTGCAAACAAATTATTCAACTGTAGTGTATGAGACCCACGTTAGAAAGCCTCGTAGATGAAGTGTAATTTATAAATTTAAAGGGCTTTCCCTCTCAATAGAGTAGTCTTTGGGTAAGAGCGTCTGGTGATCTAGAAAAGGACAACCTACGAAGGGTTTTAATTGGCAGGAGGCCAAAAGAAGTATTATGGCGTGGAGCCATTGTGGACGTTCTCGCTCAAAAGAGATGCATCACCTTGGACAGACTACTTACAGAGGGTTTAACTGGCCAGAAGCTAAGTAATGTGGTGTGGAGTCGTTGAAGAGTGGGCGTCCTCGTTCCTTTACAAGCTAATATTTTGTGTTTTCAATTTTTTATGGTTTCCTTTTGATTTAGAATCTTAAATATTTAAAAAATCATAAAAGATTCAAAATGACTCCATTTTTTACTCATAAGATATCAAAATGTCACTCGTTTCGTGTAGAATCTAATGATTCAAAAATTATGAAAAATATATTTGGTCATGTCCCCAAAATGAAGGGGTATCTTCAAAGGCATATCAATCACCATCTGCTCTATATTAACTAACTCAGCTAACTTTCTTAATATAACTAAATTATGTAATTATATTTTATATTAAGGATCGGAGGAATATCAACTGTTTAGGTTCATTTGCAAATAATAAAAAAACTTTTATATATCATTTGCAAATTATAAAAGTGTAATAAATACTTTTTTGGGAAAATTCTAAATCAGGTTAGTAAATTCAATAAATCCTTAATTAAGTTATCGACCTAATTTAAGATTTTAAAATACGAGTTAAATAACTTTATTACCATTTTTTTGTCTTCTCTCTCATCTTAAAAGGGTTTTTGAGTTTTCTAATTTATTATTTTAATAAGTGTATATATATATATATAACAATATTAATGTATAATAAAACAAAGGGTAAAGGGGCAAAAATACCCTTATGTTTTTCATAAAAGTGCACCCAGCACCAAATGTTTTCATTGGGAGCATAAATGCCCATCAACGTTTCAAAATGGAGCTAAAATGTCTATCAATCTGCCACATCATCATTTTTCTGGGGGAAAATAACCATTTTGCCCTACAATTTTGTGAAATTTTACAATTTTACCCTTAGTAATTGTGTGATACTTTTAAATTAGTAAATGACCTCCAAAAATTCTGAAATTTTTCAGAATAAAAGTAGACATGATAAGCTTTAATGTGATAGGTCAAATGGAATTTTATTTAGTCAAAATGACCATTTTACCCTTACAATTTTCGCAATACTTGAAAATTGGCAGATTTATCACCAAACTTTAAAAATTCATATCTAATTATATAGATATCCAATTGGGGTGGTTCTAAAGCCTATGTGACCCTTATTACGTCTAGTTTTATGGAAAAATATAAATTTTAGCCAATAAGAACGTCAAAATTCCCAGAATTTTTATTTTTGAAGTCTGCTCCAGAAAAATGTTAAATTCGCTGGGCAAAATTCAAAAATTTATTTCTCCTTGTTAAATTCGCTGGCACAAGTTAAAGTTGTTGTTAATGTGATTTCCTGTTGAGTCAGTCAGATTGTGTGAAACTTTTAAATTAGTAAATGACCTCCAAAAATTCTGAAATTTTTCAGAATAAAAGTAGACATGATAAGCTTTAATTTGATAGGTCAAATGGAATTTTTGGAGTTGTATACAAGGAGAAATGAATTTTTGAATTTTACCCAGAGAATTTAACATTTTTCTGGAGCAGACTTCAAAAATAAAAATTCTGGGAATTTTGAGGTTCTTATTGGCTAAAATTTATATTTTTCCATAAAACTAGACGTAATAAGGGTCACATAGGCTTTGGAACCACCCCAATTGGATATCTATACAATTAGATATGAATTTTTAAAGTTTGGTGACAAATCTGCCAATTTTCAATTATTGCGAAAATTGTAAGGGTAAA
Source organism: Albizia julibrissin (assembly GCA_037074505.1). Lineage (NCBI taxonomy): Eukaryota > Viridiplantae > Streptophyta > Magnoliopsida > Fabales > Fabaceae > Albizia > Albizia julibrissin. Next base: position 1,438,060 of record CM073487.1, on the reverse strand, counting down.
ATGGTCATTTTGACTAAATAAAATTTCATTTGACCTATCACATTAAAGCTTATCATGTCTACTTTTATTCTGAAAAATTTCAGAATTTTTGGAGGTCATTTACTAATTTAAAAGTATCACACAATTACTAAGGGTAAAATTGTAAATTTTCATAAAATTGTAGGGAAAAATGGTTATTTTCCCCCAGAAAAATGGTGATGTGGCAGATGGATAGGCATTTTAGCTCCATTTTGAAATGTTGATGGGCATTTATGCTCCCAATGAAAACATTTGGTGCTGGGTGCACTTTTATGAAAAACATAAGGGTATTTTTGCCCATTTACCCTAAAACAAAATATAATTCTCTTAAATTTAAAAAAAATTGTAGTTTGGAAAGATCATCAAGAATAATTCAAGCTAAAAGAAAGGAAAGCATTCCCCAAAAATAATTAAATGATTTTTAGCTAAATAATTAGAATAGAAAATTTTATTTTCAGCTTGAATTTTTTTGGATAAGAAGAAAATTAATAAGAAAATCTTACTTATGTGATATTATATATCAAATATTTTCATTAAGGGAATTTTGAAAAAAAAATTCATTAACGTAAAAAACAAAACTAAATATCACACATGTCAAAATTCTATGATTAATGAAGTTTGGTTTTATTTTTATTAACAAATTTAAGTGTAGTTCTCCCAAAATTTTTTTATTGAGAATATTTAAATAAAAATTATTTAATTGATATTGGGATTATTTTTTCTTTTTATTCTTTGGCTTAAATTATTTGTGATGATTCTTTCAGAAAATTCCTTTGATTTAGACAAATCATATTTTATTTTACTATATATTAATGTTAATATATATAATCAAGCATTTATTTAAAAACTAAGCTTTTTTCCTCTCTTATTTAAAAACTAAGTTACAGTCAACTACTTCTTTAAATGAGAAAAAATGATAGATGAGAGGAGAATATAATGAAGTCATTTTATTCATATTTTAAAATTCTAAATTGAGTCACTAACATAATTAATGATTTGTTGAATTTAACAACCTGATTTAGAATTTTCCTATTTCAAGCAACTTTATATAAAATTTTCCTTACTTTTTTTTTTTGGTGGAGTCTAGTGTAATAAATACTTTCTCTAATACTTTATGATAAGGACCAAGTGTTTCTCTCAATCAGAAGTATATATAAAAACAAGTGAGAGAGCACCTTTCTAAAAATACATTTATGAGAAACGATTGGTTTAGGTCTAATTTTTTTACTCAAAACATAACAAAGTAGCGCTTAATAATTTTTATTTTGTTCAAACACACACACATATATATTAAAAATCCATATCAAATTATATATTTGAAATTTGAATGATGTAAGTGGTATATTCATGATATTCATTATAATTAGGTGTTGGCAAAAAAAAAATCATTATAAGTAGAACTCATTATAGATTTGATAATGATATATTGATAAATTGATGGTAGTTAGGGTTTCGTTACGATCACTATAAAGTAGGGTGGGTATATATATAGTAGCAGAAGACATGAGTGACTCACATACATATAATAAGAAAGAGTAGAGCTTGAAATAGAATACTGGATTACAAACTGTGGTACTTAGGCTATAGCCAGCATTTCCTAAAGATGGGATAGCTAATGGCCTTATTTGATCGGACATCTACTACCCACCAACCTCTATATGTATATATATACTTACTTTTCCGATTTTGAATGAAGAACTTTGTTTATATTATTTCAGTTTTTAATATATGATATATTTATCTAATTTAATTGTATTAAAAAAAATTTTATAAATTAGTTAGTATAACATGTTGCAGGCAAAAAAAAAAAATTTAGTATGACATATATTTTTTAAAACCCCATAACCATCTCATTTAATTCCCTTCTTCCCTCTCCTTCTTATTATGGTTGCAAAAGCATCAATAGAGTTAAATTAGAAAAATATTGATAAATATAAAAATTATGTCATATATTTAGGACCAAGATCAACTCCCTAAAGATATTATATATTAAGGACTGGAGAAGCAGTACAAATCTTGCATATTAATTAGGACCGAAGGTAGTGTATATATATAGGTTTGGTTATATTTATGGAATAATCAACAAGCATAAGTAAGTAATAAGTAAGAAGAGTGAGTTTGACGAGTAAGGAGGAAGAGAGGTTTGGTATTTATAGGGCAAGTGAGGTTACATTAATCATAAGTGTTATGTAATGATGTGAGCCACCTTGTTTTTTTTTTTTTTTTTGGAGTAAGAAGCGGTGGGACGCAACTTCAAAATTTTAAGACAAGAATTGTGATGATATGGTCCGTACACATCCCTACCCACACACACACACACTGACTAGTCTATGCTACTTCTTTGATCTCACTATATATGTTTAATGTCCCATATATTTACATCACTCAAACGTGTATAGATAATGTATTTGAAGGGTGATTCTACAGAGGAAAATGTAGTGAATATAAGAATGGTTATATGAGTGTGTGTGTAGAGTCATATAATTTTGTATGGACATTTTTGCGGTATGGCACTAAATTAATATTATTATGTGATCAGATTACTTAGTTGTGTTTTACCTTATTGATATATACTCATAATGTTTAGTTTATGATATGAATGATACGTAAGGACGGTGTCCTTGCGTCTCTACTAAGAAAATTGGTGTTTGGTCAGGCAATAAAACAAGAAAGAAATAAAAAAGGATAATTGGTATCAACATTGTTTTGGATGTCATGTGCTCTATATATATAATAAATAAAATAATGTATATGGTCAAAGATTGTATGTAAAATATAATAGAAATATCGTAATCTAATTATATCCTTCACTGCTCCCTACTGATCACTTCAAACCATTTTATCTTTTCCTACTTCTCTGATTTGGACCACTGCTCAATATATATACACTAATGTTTATGCTACATATTAATGAGTTAAGGTGAAAAAATATTAATATGATTATTGTCTAACACCAAATGCTTTTTTAAAAGGCAAAAGTAACTAAAAGCTTCCTAAATTGGCATAAAAGTCACTGTTTTTGTTACTATGAATCCTTAAATAAAATAGAGTTCATATAAGTTTTATATAGGCTTGTGATTTTCAGAGCACAAAGCTAGAAATAATGAGAGGAAACTATGATGAGGATAAAGTTCGAGACTGCGGAGTTGATGGAGGCGGTAGCGGTGAAGTTGGAGGAAAGAAAAGAGAGACAAAAGGGAGAGAGTAATTTTTTTAATATTATCAACATTTAATACCTTATTTATTATAACTTCTATGAGTTGTTGGATGTAATTCTTGTTGTTAAATATAGATAAATTTGTAAGTTTTTTTTTTATTTTGGGTTAATAACTCAGTATTATTTAATATAGATAATTTTTTTAAATTTGTAAGTCACTTATTATTTAATATTCATGTTGTTTAATTCATGTTTTTTTATTTATATTTTTTAAATTTGCATCTTAACAAAAATTCTATGGACGAGACGTGGATTGTCAACTCATCATATTTGGTTAAATAATGGTGGTCAAACTTAACTGGAATAATTATCAAAACAAAATTGCTCTACATTTGATACTTCCAAGAGAAAATTGACCTTCAGGAAACTTTCTGGCAGTGAATATTTTCAGGAAAAAATTGACCTTTAACTCTAATATATTTGTTTTTGTCAAAAAGAGAAAATTAATATATTTGTGCACGACACACGTTTGCGTTATTATATATTATAGCACTTCCTCTTTATTACAAGTCACATTTAAGAAGAAATAGATTAGTCATTATTATAAGTTACAAAATGGATGTATTAATTATTTTTTAAATACTATCAACATTTAATACCTATTTATTATAACTTCTATAACTTGTTCGATGTAATTCATGTTATTAAATATAGATAAACCTGTAAGTTTTTTTTTAATTTTGGGTTAATATAATATTTGATCCCTTTAAATTTGACCTCATTTTGGTTTTAGTCCCTTAAGTTTTAAAGAGTAGGTTTTGGTTCCTTAAATTTCATTTCGTGTAAAATATTGGTCAAAAAAACTCAATAAAAATCAATGATTTAAAATTTTAAGGATCAAAATCAAAATAAAAGTAAACTTAAGGAATCAAAGATTGTATTAACCTTTATTTTGAGACAAAATCAATAACTTAATTAACATCGTTCACTATATATGTATATATATTACTCCGATCCTATATTCTTTATAATTATAGCTTATTATAAATTTTGTAATGAAGTAGCAGAAGACGTGATCATCATTCATCAAGTGATAACAAAGGGAAGCTTCAAATATATAGAAACTGAAATACAAAGAGAGAGAGTACAAAGGCCAGCGAGTAAGCTAGAAATTGCATCTCATGCTTGTACACCTCATCATGCATGGGGATACCTAATGATGAGCTTATTTTATCAAACACCAATCACGTACGTAGGAACCTATATATATATATATAGGCATGATCATCATTCGCCTAACACTCAGATAGGTGGGCAACGATAATGATGAGCTTATTTCATCAAACACCAACACGTACGTAGGAACCTATATATATATAGACATGATCATCATTCCTCTAACACATCAGAGATAGCTGGGCAACTACGAAAAACGCAGATGCACCTGCCGCCTCTGCAGAAGCCCCTGATTGCTCCCATTCTGCGACATCTAAGGTTGCACAGACTGTCAATGCATCGTCCGGGGAATGGGATCGGCCTCTCGCATGCTGCCACCTCCGTCTGCTCCTCCATCAGCGCCTCCGTCTGCGCCTCCTTCAGCGCCTCCGTCAGGACCTCCGTCAGCTCCTCCGTCTGCGCCTCCGTCAGCACATCAGAGATAGGTGGGCAACTACGAAAAACGCAGAAGCACCTGCCGCCTCTGCAGAAGCCCCTGATTGCTCCGCGTCTGACACAGATAGCGTTGCACCGTCTGTTCGCTATCGGTCCAATGCATTGTCCGGGGAATGGGATCGGCCTCTCACATGCCGCCACCTCCGTCTCCACCTCCGTCAGCTCCTCCTTCAACTCCTCCGTCAGCGCCTCCGTCTTCAACACCACTTCTTCTGCAGTATATATATATCATTCATTCATATATATTTAAGAAAAATATTGAACAACAACAACAAGAAGAAAGACCTGGATACACATATTTATATATAGAGAGAGACTTACGAGCGGCCAAGAGAAGGACGAGAATGGAAAACAAAACAAGTGACTTCCTCTCCATAATGGCTTCTTCGATCTGCTTAATGAGACTGTATGTGATGCTTAAGGAAGAAGAGAAGGTTGGTATTTATAGAGTGGGTGGCAGCTGCAACTTAAAAAATAACCCCCTCAATAAGATATCAAAATATAATTATTTTACCACAAATCTAATGATAAAAAGAAGTTAAAAAAAAAAAAAAAAAAAGAGGGAATGGAGACTTTTCAAGGGGCAGCAGTTACCCTGCCCGTATTCATCGGGCATGTAAAATATAATGGTTGGAAAAGTAATATCTGATGATGGGAGCCACTTTGTTGTTTTGCCGGAATATGCCATTTTGGCACGCAGCCTGAAGAGTCAACACACGTGAAGGTATGGTCCATCCACGTATTTACAACGCTTAAACAAGTGCATATCATGTGGGAAGGGTCATTGGGGGGGGGGGTTAGGTGTCCCAACGTCACCCCGAGGTTGACCATATTTGTAATTAAGTAAGGTCCGGACAAAGTTCATATCTATATCTTAATTAGATCATATAAAATTAATTATAGGATGGTTGTTGTTTACTGATGGATGGTGGTTATTAATATCATTGTCAGCTTACTCATTACCAATTTCCCAATGTTATTAAATCCGGATCGGACGGCTGGTCTGACCCGGAAACTGGCGACCCGGACAGGAAACCGGTCCGGTTCGGGTAGTGAACCGGTCTGCTTATTTTTTTTTAATAAAATCAATTTTTTTATGTTTTTTTATAATTTTATATTAATAAGCCTACAATCTTCATTTTTTCATCAGTTTGGTCCCAGGTTAGCTCCGGGCTGACCCACTGACCCTTAACCCAGTACCTCAACCAATTTACTGACCGATCCAAATTTAATACCCTTACAATTTTTCCATTCAACTAATAAGTTGGAAGAAGAGAAGGGTTGGTATTTATAGAGCGGGGGTAGCATCACCCTTAAAAAATCATTCCTTCTCTTTTTTGTTATCTATTTTTTTTTATCATTAAATTCTACTTAAAATGAGTGATATTTTGATATCTTATAAATAAAAAATGATGATATTTTCAATTCTTTATAATTTTTTAAAAATTTAATACTTTTAATGGAAAAAGACCTATACAATTTTAAAGTAATAAATCTTTAAAATATTATAAATAATTGAAAAAAAAACCATTTTTTATGTATAAGATATTAAAATGACACATTACTTGATATAGAATTTAATAATAAAAAAAAGAATTAGGAAAGGGGTGATTTTGAAAAGGGCAGCACCCGGACAGTAGTCACCGCTGTCCGTATTTTATAAGGAAGTGAGGTTGGAAAAGTATGATATGATGATGTGAGCCACTTTGTTTGTTTTGCAGAAATATGAGAAAACAATTGTGAAGGTAGGGTCGACCCACGTATTTACAAAGGTTAAACAAGCATATAATGTCCAGGTCAAGAAATGGTAAGGGTCCTTGTCCCAGCGCCACCCCTCTATACTTCCCAAGTTGACCAAGTTACCAGCGCCACCCCTCTATATATCAGGTAAAGTACATCTCCTGTGGGAAGGGTCTTTTTTTTTTTTTGGGTTTTTTTTTGGGGGTATAGTTGTCCCAACGTCACCCCGAGATTGACCATATTTGTAATAAATAAAGTCCGGACAAAGTTCATACCTATATCTTAATTGGATCATATAAAATTGATTATTGGTGTGGTTATTTGTATATGTCTTTTTTTTTATTGAGAAAATTGTCTATAAATACTTTTTAGATAAATTAATTGTCAAATGTCACCTGACATATAAACAATCTTCCATGTGTGTAAAAGATCTTCCTTTATACTCAAATAATCTTTCATATGAATTTACAAATAATCTTCTTTTAAATTCAAAATATCTTCCTTTAAGTACAAAAGATCTTCCCAGATAGCATTTAGTAATTAATTTACTCAAAAAATATTTATTGACAATTTTCACTTTTTTATTTTGGTCACTTATTTTTTTTTTCAGAGAGAAAGTAAATTTCCCAAAGACTTTCACGTGCTTTAAATTTAAATTAATATTTTTTCACTCAAGTTCAAACACATGTAATGAATCACAATGTAAAAAATTAATCTAAATAAATTAGAATCAAAAATTAGGAATATTAAAAAATAAAAATCAATAAATTATATTTATTAATTAATGGAACCAAACCGAATCCCTTAATATTTATATTAACGATTTTACTTAAAATAAAATAGAATTTAAGGTTGTTACTACGGGTATTATAGAATATATAGATATGTGTTGGTTACCGTAAAATATATTTTTTAATCATTATCCTCATTAATAAAAACTCCATTTAATATATGTAATAATAAGATTATTTTAAAATAAGATTTATAAATATGGAAGCTAAAAGTGGATTGAGGCCTATTTAAGCCTAAAATAAACCACAAAGATATTATAATTGATGTCATCTTTTATTTGATGAAAGGTATTGATAAATTATTTTGGATTTGAAGCTAACCGTTTTTAAAATTTAGTGAATGAAGTGTTTTGGCTTAACCTAATAAATACGTTCTCTGAAACTTAAACTAATGGTATCGTGAGGATAAGGTTGCTTCCAATCTCAACTACTCTCATTTTTTTTTTAGTAAATGATTTTTTATTTTTATTACATAAAATCAACTGATAATTAAAATTAGTTAAAAATAATAAATATTTTAAAAATATCATATTTTTTTAAATATATTTTTATTTATGAAAAGAGTATATACAAGATAATTAATAATAAATATGAGAGAAAATATGTAATAAATAAATAATTAGTGGTGAATAATTAATAATTAATATAAAGATACGTATTTAATAAGGATGGAAAAAAATTTTAATTTTAAAATATAAAAAAAATATTTATAAGAAGGATGAACACAAAACAAATTTTCTTATAAAAAAAGCGAGAGGGAGTAATTGGTAGATGGTAGGTAATGTCATTGCCTCAGGCAAAAAAAAAAGGTAATGCCATTGTCAGCTTAGTCATCACCAATTTCCGAGTTAACTGAACGTGAGTACTTTTAACTATTTATTTTCAAATAACGTATCTAAAAGTATCTGATATAAAACAAAACACGCGAACCCATAATTAAAGGGAAAGTTTTACTACAGCCCCTCCACATTCATTTAATATCAAAGAGCCCCAAAATATTTTAAGACTTCATCTCACTCTTAGGACTAAACTAAAATTAAGTTTTTTGGTTGAAAAGACATTTATACCCTGTTTTGTATATGACCAAGATGACCTTATAAATTCTCATATGTCTTGTAAATACGTATATTTAACTTATGCGTTCTCACATGTGTCTTGTAAATATTATGTATTCTTATGAATATACTCCTTATCTTATAAATGGCCAATATGATCTTATAATTTTATTTATTTATCTTATAAATAAGTATATTTAACTTATAAATTCTCACATATATTTTATAAATAATCGTATTTGATTAATAAAGTAAAGGAAAAATTCTTTTTTTACCCATAAATTTTAATTTCAATTTAGCCTGGGCTGTCGTGAAATTTTCCCTGTATTAAAGTTAGGATGTAGACTATAGGTAGAGGTGGGAATCAGGGCCGGCCCTTGACGGACTAGAGCTTAAAAGGGTTGGTCCTACAGGGCTTGGGGAAAAATTGTTGTTTTTTAATGCCCAGCCCTTGTGGGCCGGCCCGCAAGGTCAGAAGTTATTTTCATAAGATTTACTATATGTCTACACACATTATCCAATAAAATAAATACAGTTAATAATTCATAATCTCATACAAAGCATAAGAAGGCAAAAAGTTAAACACTCTAAGCAACGACAACTATCATTTTCATCTTCTTCGCTGTTATCATCAATTTCAAGGAATTTTGATTATACTTCACTTTAAGTAGTAGACTCTGCTTAAGGGGTAAAAATATCAATAATTAGTAAATTATCATCATATATAAATTAAGCAATTTTAAGGTTCTTAGGGAGGAGTCAGCAAGGACATGAGTAGGAGGGGCAGTGAAATTAAAATGAAAAACAAAGCTAAAGGGCCTAACGGGCGGGCCCTCGGCCCTACAGGGCTGGCTCTTTTAAGCTTGACTTCCTTTTAAAACTCCATTTTTCAAGCTCGGCCCGTGATTTAAAAGGGCCAGTCTGACGAGCTCGGCCCGATTTCCCGACTCTAACTATAGGTAAGGACAGCATCCTTATGTCCTTGTACAGATAAAAAATAATTAAAGAAGGAAAGAAAATTGGTACTCCTGTGAACCCTAAATATAAGATACTTTGAGGATATATTTTCCCTCCTAGTAATTTTTATCCCTCATTTTTTTCATCTAAATATAGAGTAATTATAAAGAAGGTCTTATATTTAGAATATGAGAGAGTATCATTCTTTAGATGCCAAGTAGAGAAATCAATTACCAAATTTGAGAATAAATTAACATAATAGGTGTTTAAAATAGCGATTGGAACCTTTAAACGTATTTTTCAATCATGATTTACAGTATACGAGGTAAGTATATGAGAGAAGTTTTGTCTCGACTTACGTAAATCACACTTATAAAATAATTTTAAGTTATCCCAAACAAGCTAATAATCTCTTGTTAGCGTCAACACTTAAATTATCACATGATTCATGGATCTTTCAACTCTTTCTAGTGCTATGCAAATCCTATTGGCAGCAATACTTACAGTCTGTAGAGGAAATGGATAATCCAAGTTGAGTTCAAAGATACTATAATTGAGAGCTATTTCACAACTACCGACAGATAAAAAATGGCACTCTCCAAAATAAAATAGATCATTCATGTAAAAACAGGGTCAGAAGAACAACAAAATATAATAGAATCTAGCAATATAAAATATTTAAGAGAAAGAAAAGAAGTGCTCGAAAACTCCAAAACAGTGTACAGATGCTCTTACCTTCCCCACACCTTATATTAATAGGCCTCGTGTAGATGGTATTTGGACAGCCTCTTAATGACAATGAAGTGTTCGTTTTCTAAATTTTAAATGACACAAAATAGTTTAAATAATACGTTAATAGTCTTTGGGAATAAAAGGACTTTAAGGCCATCAATACCTGAACATCTTGGCACTAAAAGGCGAATCAAAGATCAGTTTTTGAGTTCTATAGAATACCACCGTCCAGAATCAACAAGTGCATTTTCTAATAAGTCCATCTAATTTAAATTTCTTTTTTTTCAAATTTCATGAAATTAGCCCAATAAAAAGAGAATTTGGGCAGCCTCTTAATAACAATAAAGTGTTCGTTTTGTGAACTTTAAATGTCATAAAATAGTTTAAATAATACGTTAATAGTCGTTGGGAATAAAATGACTTCAAGGCCATCAATACCTGAACATTTTTGCATTAAAAAGTGGATCAAAAATCAGTTTTTGAGTTCTACAAAATACCAATGTCCAGAATCACCAAGTGGCATTTTCTAATAAGCTCATCTAATTCAAATTTCTTTTTTTTTCCAAATTTCATGAAATTAGCCCAATAAAAAAATCAATTTATGTTTTAACCCATACATAAGGGAAAAAGAAAATTGTTGGATTTCCACCGTGTGCTTACCTTGCGAGAGCCTACTTCTCCTCTTAGCTCATTTACTCATCTAAACTCATATGTTATAACATGTACATTTGAACTCTAACACTCCCAAACAATATGAAATTTATTCCATTTAACATACCCACGTTTATATTATAATTCTAACATCTCTTGTGAAGATGGATAATTCAAACACCATGAATCGTAAAAACAAAGAACAAGACAGAATATTTGTAGTTATCAATAATCGCAGTGTCGGAAACAATTAAATTAATGAGAATGTAATGTCTTATTCAAAGAACAAGGATCATATTACTTATATATGAGGGATTAATCAAGAGAACATAACTGTTGAAGTGAAGTCCCACATCGGCGGGATGAGGATGTGAGGAGGACTCCTTGGGTTATAAAAGAAGAGTTCCTCCTCCCTTCCAAATCACTCCTTCAAATAGTCTCATAAGATATTTGTATATTCTTCTCTTTTGTAGTATTTTACTTGTGAATTAATTATTACTTCTCAGTTTACATGATATCAGAGCCTGGTTCTGTCTAAGCATGTTCTGTGGTTACAGTATAGTCTGAACTTCCACATTATAAAAGAATTACCTTGTTTTTTGTATCAGCAACTACTGTTCATAAATACTGTTTTGGGTACTATTCATAGACATTGTTCATCCGCGGGGTCACTGTTTATCGGAGTTGTTTCGTACTGTTCATCCGATAGGAATTTCCAGATTCCGGCAAGGGTGCTGTTCATAGTACTGTTCATTGTCACACTGTTCATAATGGTACGGTCAGTGGTTTCTTGGTCTTGCTTCTGTTTAAGGGTGTTTACCTTTGGTAATGGTTGTTGCATTTGGTTAGAGGATCTAGAGGTCCTCGTTTGCTCTGTTTGTGATATTTTGGAATTTGTGATACTTTGGGATTTCATTAGAATATTTTTCTCTTTGCTTCTTGGTTAATTTTCCATGGCTGAATCAAAGAACTCTGATATATTGCCTATGTCTGCTAAGATTACTGATTCCAAATTAAATTGGACAAATTATAATGATTGGAATAAGACCGCTAGGATTTATCTTTTGAGAATTGAGAAGGAAAGCCATTTAACATAGGACCCTCCTTCTGGTGATAATAACAAAAGTTTGGCTTGGTCTAGAGCAGATGCTCGACTGTTTTTTTCAAATCCGGAACTCTATTGAACCACAGATTCTGCCTTCTGCCAGTCACTGTAACACTGTGAAATAAATTATGAATTATCTTGAATTTATGTTTTCTGGTAAAGGGAATTTCACTCGGACTCACGAAGTCTGTAAGGGATTCTATCGCTCTCAACAGCAGGGCCGTCCATTGAAGGATTTCTTTTTGGACTTTAAGCAGTTGTATGAAGAAATGAAGGTCCTTATGTCTCCGCAAGCGGATCTTCAGACCCGGATCAAGAATATGGAGTTTTAGGCTATCATTAGTTTTTTTGAAGCTCTTGACCCGTCTTATGACACCATCCGATCTCAGATTCTGTCTAGTCAGAAGCTTCCATCTCTTGAAGATGTGTTTTCACAGGTCCTTCGTGCTAATAGTTTGATTCATCCATCCAGTGATTTTGAGAAGAAAGAAGGGCATCATTTTGACTCAGAGAAAGTATGTTCTTGATCTCTTAAAAGAGACTGGAAAGCTTGGAGCTACACCAAGTAGCATTCTTATGATTTCGAATCCGTTCCTGAATCTTAATGATAGCATGTTTGATGAACTTCCTGATGACTTGAAGAAGAAAATTGATCCAGAGAAACTGAAGCCGTTTGCATCTCCTGAGAGATATAGAAGACTAATTGGGAAGCTGAATTATTTAACCGTAACTCGTCCTAATATAACCTTCTCGGTCAGTGTACTTAGTCAATTCATGGTATCCCCAACAGTTGCACAATGGGAAGCCTTAGAGCATATCTTGCATTATTTGAAAGGTTCCCCAGGTCGTGGCATTCTCTATACAGATCATGGGCACACTAGAGTTGAGTGCTTCTGTGATGCAGATTTTTCAGGATCTAAAGCCACAAGACAGTCCACTACATGTTACTGTGTGTTTGTTGGTGGAAACTTGATATCATGGAGAAGTAAGAAGCAAGGTGTTGTGTCAAAATCAAGTGCAGAAGCAGAATACAGAGCCATATCACAATCAGTACAAGAGATTGTGTGGGTATTTCAACTCATAAAGGAAATTAGTATCGTCACGACATTGCCTATAAAACTATAGTGTGACAATAAAGCAGCACTTCATATAGCATCAAACTCTGTGTTCCATGAGCGTACGAAGCATATTGAAATCGATTGTCACTTTATTCGTGACAAGATCAAAGAGAATGTTGTATCTATAGGACACATGCGATCAAACGACTAACTAGCAGATCTTCTGACAAAAGCCTTAAATGGGACACGAGTTGAGTATCTTTGTAACAAGTTGGACATGATCAATATAAAAGAAGAGTCCCTCCTCCCTTTCAAATCACCCCTTCAAATAGTCTCATAAGACATTTGTATATTCTTCTCTCTTGTAGTATTTCACTTGTGAATTAATTATTACTTCTCAGTTTGCAATAACAAAAACACATAAGAAACAAAAGTAAAATAAAGACAAAGAAACATGAGAAATTTTCAAGTGATGAAACCACATCGGGGTGGGTCGGTGAAAGCTGGAAAATGCAACACATTACCTCGTATATAATATTCCCTTTAATCCTTAATACATGATTTTAGAAAGGACTACCCACAAAGGTTATGATCGGCACAAGAGACCGAGTTAAGTTCCATATCGTCAAAACTGGGGCATTGTTGCCACATTATGGCCTCGGAAAGGGTTACTCACAAAGCATTTAACGGGCAAGAAGCTAAATGAAATACTGTAATATAGAGTCATCACGGAAGTTGGTACCCTCATTCCTTTATAAGCCAGTCTTTTATAATTGAGTTCTGATCTCTTTAAATATGTTCATAACGTATTGATGGAATAATATTATTTTTCCCTCATCATTTCCCCCAAGCTTCTCTTGTTGGCACTGTGCAAAAAACTGGACCGACCGGTCGGACCGGAAAACCGATGAATCGATCGGTGGTCCGATCCAGTTGGGGTGAAAAACCAGTGGACCGATCTGAACCGGTCGACCCGGTCAAAACCGGTGGTCGAACCGGTCTCCTTTTTAAAAAAATACATTTTTTATTCATCTAACTACTATCTCGCGCTATTTTTTAGGGAAAAATGAAAGTTTGAAGACCAAAATAATAAAAAAGTAAAGAAAGAAAAAATTAAAAAAAAAGAAGATTTTAGGGATATAATAATTAATTAATTATAGAAAATAAGATATTATTGCATAAGTACAGGCATCATAACTAATACTAATAAATTTTAAGCATTTTTTTTCTAAAAATCTTCATTTTTATCTATAGAAGTTTAAAAATATATTAATATATATATTATCACTAATAAATTATAATTTTTTAATATGACCGGTCCGACCCCGGTTGAACCATTGACTCTTAAATATGTGATGTGATCGGTTCATTGCCCGGTCCGATTTTTTATTCCTTGCTTATTGGTATTATCAAATGACTTGTTATTTTACAAGTATAATCCTCCCACCTTTTTAAGTTGAAAATAAAAAGACTTCATCACAGTGAATTATAAACTTGGGGCTGTAACACGCTATACCTTATCACAAGTCACTCGTATCTCATTTTCGTAAATTAAAAAAAACATTAAATGGATAATGTATATGATGTGTTTGAAGGGTAATTCTATAGAGGAAAACATAATGCATATAAGAATAGTTATATGAGTATTAATGTAGAGTCTGTAGAACTAAATTTTTGAAATAAGGAATTTTAGTTGTGGGCACCGACAATGCATGATTGTTTGCAAAGGACGGAATGGAAAATACAAGATAAAACTGTGGAAAATGAGATGGATAGAAGACTGATTAAAATACAATGCAATAAATATAGGAGAGAATTTTAGTATGAGAGGGAAAGTTGAATTGTTTGATATTCCTTTGCTTTGGTGCGACCCTGCCTCTTTTGGGACCTACAAAGTCATATAATTTTTTATCGACTTTTATTCTTTAAATATGCATGTAAATACATCAATACACACATCTAATATGAAACCAACATGCGGGATTGTACTAATTAATCTTATTATGTGGTCATATTATTTAATTTAATGTTTGTTTAGGATCATTTTTGGGATCTTTAAAAATATTTATTCACATAAGTCGAGACAAAACTCATCTCATATATTTATCTATAACATTTATCTCACATCCTTATTTCATACACCATAAATTATAATTAAAAAATTATTTTTAAAGATTTTAATCATTATTTTAAATAATCATTTAGGTGTATTTTACCTCATTGATATTCATAGTGTGCTTATGTCTCTGTACTAAGAAAAATAGAAATTTGGTATTTGGTCAGTGAATAAAATAAAGAAAGAAAGAAAGAAAATTGGTATTGTTGTTTTAAATGTCATGTGCAGAAATTGTTCGTACCATACAATAGAGATATCGTAATCTAATCCTTTCCAGTGCTGAGTACTGACTTCAAACCATTTAACGTTATGTTTTTGTTTGGGATTATATTTGAGATTTTTGAAAATATTTATTTATATAAATTAAGATAAAAAAATTTTCATATATTTATCATATATACCATAAATCACAATTAAAATATTATTTTTAAAAGTTTCAATTATTATTTCAAACACACTTAATATATACTCACACACACTTATATTCGTTTCTACTATATATATATATATATACACACATATATATGTATATATATACACATATATATGTATATATATTAAAATTCTTACATATTTACTTCGTATACCGTAAATCATGATTACAAAATTATTTTTAAAGATTCTAATAGTTATTTCAATACTCTTGAGGTGTCACCCTAAAAGCTACTTTTTAAAAGAAAAACACAGTGCAGCACTGTACATACCGTTTGGATTACCCTTTTTTTTTTTTATCGTGCTTCATTTCTCCAATCGTACGGTTATGTTGAAGCAACTTTTAAGTGTTTATATATGTAAATTGATGTAACTCCCCTCTCACATATTTACCTTATATTTCATAAATAATAATTGAAAATCAACTTTTGAAGACTCCAATAATTATTTCAAGCAAACTATTTAAGTTGTTTTTCCATCGTTGAACGTGGAGAGAGAAAAAAAAATATATGAAAATACTCTAGATGCCCTTTTGTTTTTTTTTAAATGAAAAATTATTTTAAAGGAACCAATTTTGTAAAAACAAATGTCATTATTAGATAGTAGAGGTTAGTATATTCAATTTTTTTAAAATAATAAATTAACTAATTTTTATAATTTTAAATTTTCTCTTAAATTTTCAAAATATATACATATAATATAAATATATGTGTGTATGGTATTCAATAAGATTAATGCATTTTTCAGTCATTTTCCATCTCAATTTACTTTTTAAATAATAATTTAAACAAGTTTTAATTTGAAAAAAAAAAATCATTTCTATCACCACCAATTCAAACACAAATCATATTTATAATATGATTTTTATCTTATTTTAAATTTATAAAAATCATATTAAAAAAATCATTTCTACGGCGATTAATTCAAACCAACCTTTAATATATGTTCACACACACTTATGTTCGTTTCTCATACATACATACATACATACATACATACATACATACATATATTTATTTAAACACTCTACAAAAATGTAGCCTAAATAAGTGAGGGGTTGGGTCCCGCAGCAAAAGTCGACTTTGTAAACCATCGAGTGTGTCTGCAGGAGATGAGATTTATATACATCTTATTTCAATATTTATTTTTTAAAAAAAATATTAAGTTAAAAAAAAAGAATTTAAATACGCAAGAGCTCTGGGTGAGAGAGAGAGAGAGAGATTTTGATTTGTTTGGAATAGCGGTGTGGAAACGGGCTTATTTCAATTAAGCTTATAGAAAAATACGATTGGTATAAATACGATTATGTAATGTGATTTATGTTTGAATTAAAAATTGCATAAGTGCTTTTCCAAAAGTGACTCTTGTTTAGATTAGAGATTGATATAAGTGTTTTTGAGGTTTATGTATGTAATAAATGAATATATATTTCATAATACTAATAAGTTGAAAAATATGACAACTAATTTTATATCGCCATTGTTGGGCAAACTAGGAGAGTTTGTGAGTCGTAGCTGTATCTACGCATTTTTTGCAATATGGAGAATATATTCTTCCAGATGTCAAACGTCCTCTCTATTGTTGAGCGCAAACTAGAGTGGTAGAAATTAAATTTCTCATTATTATTTCGAAAAGCAGGTTGACGGCTAAACTCAAGCATGTGATAACGCTAACGTCTGTAGGGACCAAAATACCCTTCATGTATTGGATAACCAGCATCGACTAAATAATATTTTCCTACGAAAACCAAAAATCAATTTGGTTACCCTTCATGTCTATTAGGACTCATCATTTTTAATATATATTGAGATATATTTTGGTATATTTTGAGAGTTATCAATGTTAAACTAAAAGGATTTATAAAAAATTTTAATAAGATATCAATTTGGAGCATAGTTTGGGAATCTCATTATAAACATCATATTTCAAAATAAAAATAGATATAGTTTCAAAAAATTAATATTAATAGATTTTATTTTATTTTTGTTTATTTTCTACTATTAATTAATCATATAACACATCCGTGGGGAAGATGGATACCAATTGAAGATGATGATTTAAATGTCAGAGATCAAAGCAACACCATTGACCAAAGGATAATAGGGAGACCTAAAAGGAATTGAAGGAAGAGAGCGATGGGATTTTTTTGGAGAAGGAGACCTAAGCTAAAGATTAGAAGGTTGAAAAGAGGAAGAGGTGGGTGGCGATTGAACTTTGGGGACTGTCATCATATAATCAGAGGGAAGAACCAGAGGGGGTGGCCGTAAGTTTAGAGGAAGCTGATGGCAAAGTGTGACAAAGAAAGAGAGGGAATATGGTTGTAGCTGGAACTTGAGGATGGCGTCCTTTGGAGCTTGAAGAAGATGATTTTGACAGAGAAGAGGAGAGCTGGAGATTAAAAAGGAAAAGGGGAACCATTGAAGAAAAAGAAGGTGTCATTTTGTCCGCTAATCACTGTTCATTATCAGTATCGTGATTGGAAAGCTGGGCTGGCTTTTCAAAAGCTTACCCATAAGCCCTTGTGAAAAGCTAAGAAACCAAACACAACAAAAATGGGAAAATTATTGTACAGTCCCAAGGAAATAAAAAAACAAAAAATCAGTCCCATAGAATGACATAATCCCTGTAAAGTCCCAAGGGACTGATTTTTAATAAATTGCAATTCTACAGTAATTTTCCCTTTTTTTAATCAATGGCTTCTCTCTCTCACTTCACTCTTCTTCCACTCTCGTCTCTCACCACATCTTCATCTTCCTCCTCCTCTTACACCTTCCTATATTCCTGTTCTTCCACATCCTTTTGGCCTCTTCATTCCAAATTCCAATTTTCTTCATTGCCTCGATTCCTCTCTAAGAGTAGTCCCAAGAAGAAAGCAACGCATCCTGAAAGGTTGTTGATGATCCTCAATCCCATTTTTTTGTTTAATGGTGTGAGTACTTCCACTTTCAGTTTTGATACCCAGACCCTTCTTACTCTTGTGAACTGTTTGGTTCCTCCATTGACAAGTTATGGAGCCTCCATTGATAATAACCAGGAAGGAGGGGTTGTTAGTGCAACATTACAAAGTTGTCAACGGAGGCTGTAGGGGTTGTTAGTACAACATTACGGAGTTGTCAACAGAGGTTGTAGGGGTTGTTAGTGCAACATTACTGAGTTGTCAACGGAGGGTGTAGGGGTTGTTAGTGCAACATTACGGACTTGTCAATGGAGGCTGTAAGGGTTGTTAACGAAACATGAAGGAATTGTCAACACAGGCTGTAGGAGTTGTCAATGGTGGCTATAGGGGTTGTTAACGCAACATGACGGACTTGTCAACCAAGCATGTAGGGGTTGTTAACGGAACCTTCAGGGCTTGTCAACCAAGGCTGTGGGGGTTGTCAATGGTGGCTATAGGGGTTGTTAATAGAACATGAAGGACTTGTCAACCGAGGCTGTAGAGGTTGTTACTGGAACCTTCAGGACTTGTCAACCGAGGCTGTGGGGGTTGTCAATGGTGGCTATAGGGGTTGTTAACGGAACATGAAGGACTTGTCAATCGAGGCTGTAAGGGTTGTTAACGAAACCTTCAGGGCTTGTCAATCGAGGCTGTGGGGGTTGTCAATGGTGACTGTACTCCTAAAGTGGTTCAGAATGCTTTTGGTGCTTATACTCCTTGTGCAGTCGATTCTCTTGTGATCATCATTTCGCATCTGATTCTTTTTTGCTTGTGTTTCTATCGAATATGGTTGATTAACAAGAATTTCAAAGTCAAGAGATATTGTTTGAGGTCAAAGCTTTATAATTATCTTTTGGGGTTGTTAGCTGCATATTGCACAGTTAGATTGTAATTGCTTAAACCTATGACACCATTTTGTAACATATTTTGGATAACTCGTTCAAAATCATTACTGAATTAGAGACCAACAGAACTAGTTATTCTGATGTTTATTTCCAGGATATGAAATCAAACTTACATTTTATGTTTGGTACATGTGGATATAGATTTGTTAAATTTATTGGAATTGATGTGCATTGTATTTTAATGTCGCCTTGGTCAACTCAGCCTTTAATGGTCAGCACGCAATTGTGGTGTAATCTTTGATGCAAAACTTTAATTAATACAGTGCCAGCACACAATTGTAAGGGACAAAAGCTATAATGCAATTGTTACAAAATGATCTTTACGGTCCAATTGAAATTTCTTCCAAATTATTCAAAATCGAGTCAGTCAACGAATGATTAATTAAACACAAATAATCATCCCACACTGACAATCCAAAAGTCACTAGGTGCATCCACTAATAACTCCTTAATGTTTCACTGACAACCCCTACAGCCTCGGTTGACAAGTCGAGGTACCTCAATTGACAAGTCATGGAGACTCCATTGACAACTTGTGAAGCCTATATTGACAACTCCTGATGCCTCCATTGACAAGTCGAGGTGCCTCCATTGACAAGTCATGGAGCTTCCATTGACAAGTTGTGGTACCTCTACTGACATGTCATGGAGACTCTATTGACAACTCCTTGTGCCTGCATTGACAACTCCTGGTGCCTCCATTGAAAGTCCTGATGCATCTATTGACATTGACAAGTCATGGAGCCTTCATTGACAACTCATGTACCTCCATTGACAAGTCGTGGAGCCTCCATTGACAAATGCTGATGTCTCCTTTGACATGTGGTGGAGACTCCATTGACAACCCCTGGTGCCTCCATTGACAAGTCATGGAGCCTTCATTGACAAGTCTTGACAGTTGTGTACCTGTGCAACACAGTTGTCATCATCAACCTTACCACCTACATTAACAACTATAGCTGCATCTGAACGAGATATATGAAAAAAATCATGTGATATCGAAAAAAGAATAAAATCCTCTTTTGCAACTCCAAAGATGAGCCCAATGTAAATGGCGCCCTAACATAATCTTCTGTATAATTTCATTATAGAAGCTTAAAATCTAACTCAGTTTTAATTTCATTGATAAGCCAGAACTCCGTAACATTGAAACAAAACCGAGAGTGATAGAGTGATGCTCGTAGACTTTACAATAAACAGCCTGAAAATAAAACAGAAGAAAACAGAAAGAGAACACAAAATTGTTACCTTAAAACCAAGAAAAAAGGAGAGCGCGATTGCAGTGAGAACACTAACAGGGGTGAGAAGGGTCTGGGTATCAAAACTGAAAGTAGAAGTACTCACACCATTAAACAGAAAAATGGGATTGAGGATCATCAACAACCTTTCAGGATGCGTTGCTTTCTTATTGGGTCTACTCTTAGAGAGGAATCGAGGCAATGAGGAAAATTGGAATTTGGAACGAAGAGGTCGAGAGGATGTGGAAGAACATAAATAGAGGAAGGTGGAAGATGAGGAGGAAGATGAAGATGTGGTGAGAGACGAGAGTGGAAGAAGAGTGAAGTGAAAGAAAAAAGCTATGGATTAAAAAAAGGGAAATTACTGTAGAATTGCAATTTATTAAAAATCAGTCTTTTGGGACTTTACAGTGATTATGTCATTTTGTGGGACTAATTTTTCGTTTTTTTGTTGTCTTGGGACTGTACAGTAATTTTCCCAACAAAAATCACGATCTTATAAGGGCTTATTTGATCAAATTAGGCTTATTTATGGTGAAAACGCTGAAACAAACAAGTTTTGTAGTGAGTGAGTGATCATTTGTAAAATTAATAAAGAAATATAATTTAAATTGAAAAAATTACTCTCAGGTCCCTGCGCAAGAAGACTATGACTACCTAAATATCTCATGAAATTCACAAATAACCTGCAACCCCAAATTCCAAAACTAAGTATGTTTTAAATGTAATTATGAAAATTAAAAAATGCCCTATATGACTACCTAAAAATCTCATGAAAACAAAATATGTTTTCAAATGTAATCACAAGAAAAGTACTCCACTATGATCGCCAATCAGCAACGTATCTCTGGTGGCCAAGGGCTGGCCAGCAACCATGGTGGATGGTTTTTTTTTTTTTTTGGGCTAAAAATTTAGGGTACTTTTGTAATTGTACTTGAAACATTTTTACAAATTTGAGATATCATCCTGATTTGTGGATTCCATGGGACTTTTGGACAGTTCATGATCTTTCCCTCTAAATTTTTAAGCAATTGAAATGATTTTGTGCTACCCCCTCTCAACACAAGTACATTTTCTAAGTCTTGATCATTTGATGCTTACATCAATAGACTAACTCTATATTAGTAAATGTTAATTACGAGTATTTGAGGCTTGCATTACTTTTGTTGTAGCATTTCTGTTAAGCATGCCATGTTTGGGCCTGAAATTGGGCCTTGGGGTTGGCGGGCCTCCCCTTCCCACTGCTTTTCATTTTTTTCCCCAAAAACTGTTTTGCTTTGGAGGTGAGGTTCTTATCGAAATTCCGCTATTGCAAAGGCTACTAAGAATTGGAATGATTCAAATTGTGTGTGTGTGGGTTTTAATGTTTAATTTGTAAAAACGATTTTTGATATCAGCTCACAGTTGTTTAAGTCCATTTGCAGATAATAAAAAACTTCTATATATCATTGAATAATCATACAATCTTGTTTAATTTTTTCACGGTTGAATGGGGTGAGATTTGAGAAACTATCAAAACCAAGCTTAAAAAACTTTACAAAATTAATTACATATTAGTCAATAGAATTTGAACTCACATTCGTTTTCATGGGGTATGAGTTTTATTCTTACTAATTAAAGATATGTTTGGGATTATAATTGATGATCACAAAAAATTTTATATAAGTAAGATATAACAATTATCATTTCACATATTTACCTCGTAAAATCATAAATCATGATGAAAAAGTTATTTTTTAAAGCTTTCATCACTATTTCAAACAAACACTGAATCAATTTTTTCATACCCACCAGTTCAATCTATTATTTTTGATAATAATTATACAAATTTATAAATAGTACTAATACTTTTTCCCATTATGGTTAAGATTGAAATTCAAATGTTTTACAGTATTAATTAAGACATCAACTTCAGCACCATTAAATCAGTCCCATCAACGGCCCCTTTGATAAAGATATTTCTTCCCTCATTTTTATGTAATGTAATGAGTGAATTAAATTGCTTCCCATCATGAGTAGAAAAAGTGCCATGAGAAAATTAATAGTCGTATATCTGTTCCTCATTTTTATTTATAAGTTTTTTTTAACCAACTTTTATATATCAAAGAGATAATTAACTCAATAATTATAAAATAAACTTTTAACTATATTTTCATTTATAAATGTGTATATTTCAATTTTTTCTTTTCGATCTATCCTTAAATTACTTTTTTATTGGTAAAATAAATAATGGTAAAAATGTCACAATCTCATTTACTACACTGAAACTGAACTTATAAATATGACTAATTTTTTAATAAAAAAGGACTTATAAATAGAATCAGAGTGGTACTATTCTAATTCTAAATATAACCTTCAGTTAACTTTTTTAGGGAGATTAAGGAAATTAATTATATTACTTTAAAATATTTATATTTATCATTTTTTCTCTAAAATAATTTGTTTGACTTATAAATTGATATATAATTTAATCATACACAATATATGATATAATTAAGTAATTTATTTTACTTCCTTAACATCTTTAAAAAAAAGTCAATTAGATCTTATTTTTAAAACTGGTAGTATATTTGGTGCGTTTTCTTTATTATATATTATATTTATACCACTTCCCTTTATTACAAGTCATATTTAATTAAGAATCACTACTATAAAATATATTTTTAGTGGCATACCTCTGATAACACTTCTTTAAAGAAATACAATAGATAATTGTGTTTTTTTTTAAAAAAGTTAGAAGCTACGGCGCTTCCTATTATAAGCGTCATAACTTAGTGTTAACCTTGTATGACCCTTTCTTAAAAAAACGTCATACAAGACTTTCTTTTTTAAAAAAAATTAAAAGCCAGTTATGATGCTTTGTAGCAAAGCGTCATAGCTGGTATTAAACTTTAGATGACGTTTCTCTAAGGAAGCGCCTTCCAAGATTTTAACATTATTTTTTTTAATTTTAATCACATTGTATATATTTAATTTATTGGTCATGTTTAAGTTTTTATCTTTTTCTTTAGTTGTATCACTTTATGTGATTTAACCTCATCTATTTATTCTCAATTTTTACATTATTTCATAATACATTACCAATAAGCCGTTTGTGAGTAAAAGTTTAATGTTTCAAATTATGATATGATGCAACAACAAAAAACTATATTGATTTTGGGTTGGTTATATCTGATAATTATCTTCAAAGATATAATTTGAAATTGACTTTTAATTATGAAATAAAATTAAACAAAGTAAAAACTAAAAAATTATATTAAGTATATATAAATATAAATCTCAACTTTTTTTATAAATTGTTTTATAATGTTTGAAAAGATGTAAACAAATAGTTTATTTAAAAAATACAACAAAATTTTTTATCACTAAAACCAAATTAATCAGCCTTATCAGAAAAATTAGAGCCATTGTATAGCCTTGGCGCTTGCGAAGACCAGATCTAAAGAAATAAAGCATTAAAAAAATGTTCAGTTACTTTTAAAATAAAAATACATTAAAAAAAATAAAAAATACTTGATCTTCAGTGACGCTTTATGTTAAAGCCAACACTCCATTATTCGATTTCCTAAAAAAGAAGGTTGGGGTCATTTATATACCAACGGGCGCTTTATGAAGGGCCATGGATGGTTCAACAACACAGTGTGCTTGTACAACGCTGGAATCTGAATTTTGATCCGTTTAATAACTCGCTAGGAAGAATAGTAAACTTGTTGCGCGTCCCAAATATCCCAATTTAGTATTATAATAAAGAGTTCATCACCATACAGGATCGGGAAAACCCTATGAATAGACATGGTCACGTCGTTTGTGTTTATGCTAGCAACTGTTTTAAGTGTGGACGTTACGGACACTGAAAAGAAAATTGTTCATAGGAACTGGGGAATATTACTCTCAAGTCCCTGCACAACACTATGCCTACCTAAATATCTTATGAAATTCACAAATCACCCGCAACCCCAAATTCCAAAACTAAATATGTTTTCAAATGTAATTATGAAAATTACATAAATGCCCTATGACTACCTAAATATCTCATGAAAACAAAATATGTTTCCAAATGTAATTACAAGAAAAGTACCCCGCTATGATCGCCAACCAGCAACAGATCTCTAGTGGCCACGGGCTGGCCAGCAACGCTTGGTGGAGGGTGATTTTTGTTGGGCTAAAAATCAAGGGTACTTTTGCAATTGTACTTGAAAACATTTGTATAAATTTGAGACTTATGGCTGATTTGTGGATTCCATGGGACCTTTGGATAGTTCATGATCTTTTCCTATAAATTCTTAAGTAATTGAAATGATTTTGTGGTTTCATTTCCCAACACAAATATTTTCTTTAGGTTTTGAGTATTTGAGGTTTAGTGCGTGTTTGAATTAGTTTTTGGATAATATCTTTTATGATTTATGAGATAAATATTTGAGAGAAATTTTATCTCAATTTATAAAAAAAAAAATTTAAAACCACAGTTTGAGTGTTTCACAAAACTTTATGTTAGTAAATGTTAATTACCAGTATTTGAGGCTTGCATTACTTTTGTTATAGCTTTTTTGTTAAGCATGCTGTGTTTGGGCCTGAGCTTGGTGGGTCTTGGGGCTGGCGGGCCTCCCCTTCCCACTCCTTTCGAAATATTTTTGGGAAAAAAAAATGTTTTGCTTTGGACGTGAGGTTCTTATCGAAATTCTGCGATTGCAAATGGGCTACTAAGACTTGGAATGATTCAAATTGTGTGTGCGTGTGTGTCTTAATTTAAAAACGATTTTTTGATGTCAGCTCACAGCTGTTTCAGTCCATTTGCAGATAATAAAAAACTTCTATATATCGTTGAATAATCATACAATCTTGTTTAATTTTTTCACATCTGAATGGGGTGAGATTTGAGAAACCATCAAAACCAAGACAAGCTAAAAAAGTGCTTTACAAAATTAATTACATATTAGCGTTATCGAGTTTGAACTCATTTGTTTTTATGGGGTATGAGTTTTATTCTTACCAATTAAATCAATTTTTTTATACACACCAATTCAATCTATTATTGTTGATAATAATTATACAAATTTATAAATAGTACTAGTACACATTTCCATTTTGGTTAAGAATTTTTTTTTTTGTCAACATTTTGGTTAAGATTTAAATTCAACTGTTTTACTGTGTTAATTAAGGCATCAACTTCAGCACCGTTAAATCAGTCCTCATCAATGGCCCCATTTGCTCAAGATATTCCTTCCCTCATTTTTATGTAATGTAATGATAGAATTAAATTACTTACCATCATGCATAGAAAAAGTGCCATGAGAAAATTAATACTACTTCTTATTCTAAATATAAGTTTCGATTAATTTTTATATTACTTCAAAATATTTATATTTATTATTTTTTTTCTAAATTAAATTGTTTAACTTATAAATTAATATAATTTAATCATACACAATATATAATTTAGTTAAATACTTTATTTTATTTCTAAAACCTCTCTAAAAAAATCAATTAGATTCTATATTTAAAAATAAATAAAAAATCAATTAAATCCTATATTTAAGAATAAAAATAGTATGGTGCATGGCACTCGTTTGCTTTATTATATATTATATTTATACCACTCCCCTTTTATTACAAGTCATATTTAAGAAGGAATAGATTAGTTCTTTATAAGTCACATAAGGGATATATTAAATATATATATTTTTTTAATGTTTTCTACATTTAATAGCTTATTTATTATAACTTTTATGACTTCTTGATGTAATTCATGGTATTAAATATAGATAAATTTGTAAATTTATTTTTTTAAAATTTTGAGACTGTCAATAACTTAACTAACCACCTATCGTTAACATATATATATATATATATATATATATATAAGTATAACTTATTATAGATTTTAATGTAATGGTAGGAGTGTATAGTAGCAGAAGACATGGTTGTTAAGTGATAAAAAAAGGGAAGCTTCAAATATATAGAAAGTGAAATACAAAGAGATAGTCTCGGCAAAAAAAAAAAGAGGAAGAAATACAAAGAGAGAGAGCACAAAGGCCAGCGAGTAAGCTAGCAATTGCATCTCATACTTGTACACCTCATCATCCATGGGGATGCCTGATGATGAGCTTATTTCATCAAAAACCAGTTACGTACGTACGAACCTATATATATATAGGTTTTATTTATTTTAATATGTAATATTGATGATGATGAGCACAATATGCTCAGCAAGCTTTAGTGCAGACGCACTTGAGGCCTTTGCAAGCGCCACTGAGCAATCCTTCGCCTCTCCTACACAGATATTCACACTGCTTGTTCCCTGTCGTCCCAATGCATCCTCCGGAGAAGAACTTGCTCGGCTTCTCGCACGTCCTCGCCTCCGTCTTCACCACCACTTCTTCTGCAGTATTTATCATTCATTCATATAAGGAAACTATTGAACAAGAAGAAGAAGACAGACCAGGGATACATATATTAAGGACCAGAGGTATATAAAAAGAGACTTACGAGCAGCCAAGAGGAGCACGAGGATGGAAAACACAGCAACAAGGGACTTCCTCTCCATGATGATACTTGGGGCTTCTTCTTCTCGTTCTGCTTATTAATTTCTGTGATCTACTTGCTTAGCTTATTAGAGAGAAGAAGCAAAGGTTGATATTTATAGGGCAAGTGAGGTTGGAAAAGTATTGGCTAGTGATGTGTCCCACTTTGTACTTTGCAGTTAGAAGCGATGGCACGCAACCTCAAGAGTCAAGACATGTGAATATCTGGTCCATACAATTCCCTCCACATAAACTTACTAGTCTATGCTGCTTCTTTGATCCGGACCCACATTGTTTATATAGCCATCGCAACCTCAAGAGTCAAGACATGTGAACATCTGGTCCATACAATTCCCTCCACATAAACTTACTAGTATGCCACTTCTTTGATCCGGACCCACATTGTTTATATAGCTCATCAAATTTATATTTTTTTTTTATCAGGTGAGGGCGATCATTCTTAGCTTCTATTTCTGATTTAACTAAGGGAACATTTTTTTAAAAAATATCATTTAAATTTTAAAATCTTAAATAAGTGATTTAATAATAAAATAATTTATTAATTGTATTACTATTCTTATTAATCTCATTAATGATTTTTTCAATAGGATTTTAAAATTTAAAAGGTATTTTTTTAGAATTTTCCCTAAAACTAACTTGGGAAAAAACATAAGTACTTTAACTATTTTTTTAAAATCAAATTAGGATATTTTTTTCTTTTCTCTACATAATTCACCTTATAACTAACTCATGTTGTTATTATTTTTTAATTTAAAATTTATTTGTTCTTATCTTCTTTGAAGAAAATAAATCAAGTACAAGTTTAATTTTGTATTTTTTTTTATCTTTTTCAATGTATATGGGTAATATCATAGCAATTTAAGAAATTACCATCGGTCCTCAATAATTATCTAAAAACATCTTATATAAAACAGAACACATGGACCTATACATTGTGTCTGTTTGGATTAGTTGTGTAAAAGTGGTTTTTTTTGTAATGTTGATTTTACAAAACTCAAATTAGAAAAAAATCATATTATAAATGTGATTTGTGTTTAAATTGATGGTAGGAGAAATGATTTTTTTCTCTAAACCTAGTGAAAAAAACCAAAAGTTATTTTAATAAGCTTATAAAAAAAATATTTTTTTAATAATTCAATAAAAACTAACATGTCTAGATACTAAATAAACTTTTATCCTACAAATCAACTTTTTTCTCCTAATTTCCATACAGGGCTATTAAAGTTAGGATGTAGATACTGTATGTAAGGACAGAGTGTCATTATGAGTTATGTCCTTGTCAGAACATCTAGCAATAAAAAAGGAAAGAAAATCAGTATTCCTCCGGTGTTTAATACTATAAGGTGGGTTTTATATTTAAAATATGGGAGCTGAAGAGAGTATTTACTATTTAGTGTGTTGTCTGGTTTAAAATTAATTTATAAATATTTTTTATATAAATAAAAATAAAATTTTTCTCATATACTTATTTCATATATCATAAATCATAATTAAAAAATTGTTTTTAAAAGTTACAAATATTATTCAAAACAAACTCAAATATTCTTTAGATGCCAAGTAGATAAATCAAATATCAAATTCGGGAGCAAATTAACATAATCTCTTGTGAAGATTATGGATGATTCAAATCCAATCAAACACCAAGAATAGTAAACAAACGGACAAGACAGGATATTTTTGTAGTTTATGTCGGGGTCAATGAAAATTAGTGAGACTGTAATGTCTTATTCGGAGAGCATGGGATCTTGCATCTGAGGGATTAATCAAAAGAACACAACAGAAACACGTGAGAAACAAAAGAAAACACATAGTTGGTTTGGTTGAGCGGTCGTAAATCGGGCTTATTATATAAGCCGGATTTATGTATATCGAGATTAATCTCCTCCATATATTTATCTCGTAGACCGTAAAAGTACCTCATATATCATAAAAGTTACTTCATATTCTGTAAATTATAATTTATAAACACTTATAAAGCTTACATAAACTAATCCAAACGAACTAACAAAGACAAAAGAAACATGAGAAATTTTCAACTGATGAAACCACGTCGGGATTTGGTCGGTAGAAGCAAGAAAATGCGACACATTATTAAATATATAATATTAGAAAAATTATATTTAGGTAATAGATAAAAAAAAATAAAAAAAATTATCCTTTAAAATCTCAATGACACAAAGTTCTTGTGAGACTTTTTTGCACTGTTTTGGAATCCGGAACGGACCGGCCGGTCCGGCCCGGGAACCGGTGACAGAATCGGTCCGGTTTGATGACCGGACCGGTTCAGTATTTTTTTATTTTTAAAAAATCAAGTTTTTTAAATTTTTCTTTAGAATTTCATATTTATAAGTCTCAAATATTCAATTTCTCACCGGTTTAGCTCCGATTTGACTTCGATCTGACCCATTGACCTTTGACCCAGTACCCCGACCGGTCCGGTTTTCAGAACCTTATTTTTTTGTAATAAATTTTAATTATGGACTTGTCAATAAACACGCATTAACTTATTAATGACGTCCCATAGATTTGTCAGCAGACACCCATAGACTTATTAATGGAATTAGAATTTATTACAAAAAAATCTCACAGATTTTTATGACATTTTTAAGATTTTAATGGACCATTTTTTTTTATTTTTTCCTCTTATCTAAGGCATTAATATAATTTTTCCTATAATATCCCCATTCGTTCTTAATACTCCTGTATGACTTAGTATGGGTTTGTTTTAATCTAAATATAAGATTTCTATGGAGAGACGGTTTGAGTGTAAATAATATTAATTTTGACATTTTTATAAAAAAAATTAATATATATTTTTCATAAATAACTAACTTAACTATTTTTTAACTTCATACAGATTTTTTTTATCGACTCTTATATTAAGAGTAGGATATCGCATAATAAAAATATAATAATATGTTTGGTCAAAGATTGTGTGTGCCGTAATGATTAATATTTTAGGGTGATCCTATCCTCTTTTCCCACAACTACTTGTCCCTCCACTACTGACTTCAATCTTGTTATCTTTTCCCACTACTCTGACTCGGTCCACTGCTCACACACACGCACTTGCGTTTCTGCTATATGCTGACGTTATGGGAGGCACTACATTATAAGCTCTGTAAATTCATCATATATTATATATTTTCTCTAATCTTAAATATTTATATATATAAATTAGATAACTAATTTATAAATATAAAAAAATTAATTAAGTTAATTATCTATAATAATTAGGTATCTAAAATACCTCTTTAATAATTTCTATTGAAAAATACACTCATTGATGAAATTTTCTTTTAATTTATACCATGAATATGATTGTTTAGAAAAAAGAATTATATATATATGTGGGTCAAAGTGAATTGAGATGTTAAAGTGATATTAATCATTCATTCCTCATAGTTTTGATTTAGTTATAACTCAGTCTTTACATTTTTTCTTAGTGCAATCTAGCCTTTATAATTTTGACTCAGAAACAACTCAATTTCTAAACTTTGACTTAGTTTGTTACAATAACTCGGTTCAAATAGTTTTAATCATTTTATAATTTAATTTTTAACTTTTATTATATATATGACTTTATTTTCTAAAACATAGGAACAAAATTATAAAGTGGTTAAAATTATATGAACTGAGTTTTAATGAATTAGATTTTAAAGGCAGAGTAATAATCATATTAAAACTATAAAGACTGTGTTGTATCGAGATAAAGTATAGACATTGAATTACAACCGAGTCGATAATATAATGACCAAAGAATTAATTTCTTTTTATTTAACACTAAAATCAACTTCTTAACTAGTTTTTACATTTTGATGGGAAGGAAGATAAAAAAAAATTTTTAAAAAAAAGTATGCCGGGGTTAGGTCCTGTAGGATTTTGAACAGTTTTAGGTAAGATAGCAGCAAAAGTCGACTTTGGATTATGTAAACAAGTGTGTCTGCAGGATGAGATTAGGATAATCTCATTATGTAATCCAAACAAAAAAGGATAATCTCATTAAATATTTATTTTTAAAAATAATAAGTTAAAAAATTAGAATATATTATCTTTGATCTAACACAGAAATCTGAGTTAAAAAGGATAATTTGACTCGCAGCTACTCAGTACAGTACTTAAAGTTTCATAATTTTTATAACAAATCTGAGTCTATGGTAACTGGCCCAACAATCAACAATGGCAAATAAATTTGTTTAGAGAAAAAAAAAACAGAGACCAGATCAAAGGCTCGTGCTTATAAATTCACATAGGTACAATGCAACGATCTCATTCATCCCTGACAAAGCAGCAAATTATAAAGAAACAAGCAAGAGAGTTGCTGTATCAACTTATTACTTGATCCTTATTGCCTTGTTGGCCCTCTCATCATTTGTTGTCTCTGCGTTTGATCCTAGAACACTTCAAGACTTCTGCGTTGCCGTCAACGAAACCAAGACTGGTGGTGGTATGAAATATAATACTCTCTGTAGCAGCGACAAAAATAATGGACTTCGAATAAGAAACGAGAGTGTGGAAAGAAGTAGTTTTTTCCTGCTTTCGAGATCTAGATCGAGTAGCAGTTCGCGGTTCTGGGGCAGAGAGGACCTTTGCCATTGTTGAGTTGTTGAGCGAGTTTGGTTGAGAAGATCGAGGAAAAGGAGAGGAGGCGGAGGATGAAGAAAGGTAACAGCTGGGAGGGAGGAGGGAGAAGACAAATTTTTGCTGATGTGTCACTAAGAATAATGCCACTGTGGACGAGTTAGCAAAGGAGATCACTCTCTCCCTTATATTAAATTTTGATGGTTAAGATTTAATATTATATAAAAATATTATTATAAATTAAATATAATAAAAATCTATTATGATAAATAAAATAAATTTCAACCATTAAGACTTGATATAATAATAGATACACTAAATAGAGAAGAAATTAAGAGAGTGATCAATGAAGACACATCTCCCCAAATTAACAAAGACTCAGATTTGTTATAAAAATTATGAAACCTAAAGACTAAATCGCAGCAAGTTAAACTATAAAGACCATATTTCAAACTCCGTCAAAATTTTAAGGGCTAAATAATTATTTATTTATTTGAGGCTTATTACTTTTGTCATCACTTGCGTTTCGGCCTGCACTTGAGGATGGGCCGGCCTCCCCTTCCCAGTTCCCACTGCTTTCTAATAAGTAATAATGGTAATAGAGAAAAATTGTTTTAACTGATTGGTCTAGGTAGTAAAAGGGGCTGGTTTGTTGGTTCCTGAATCCAACTAACCTAAATTTTTTATATAAAAAAAATAAAAAATTGTTTAAATAAATAAATTTAAACTCTTAAAATCTGATCTACACCGTTTATAATTACAACATTTTATAAAATATTATTATAATAATTTTATAAAATATTAAATATAAAATATTTATTTCATAATTTAAAGATAGAGATGAAATTATAAGAAGAAAATGAAACTTTCTAGTGACGATAGGATCCAACTTATTAAAAAAAAATTATAAAAAAATACTATTTAAATAAATAAATTTAAACTCTTAAAATTTGATATATACAGTTCATAACTACAATATAAAAAAAATTTAATTTATAAAATATTATCATGATAATTTTATAAAATATTAAATCTAAATTATGCATTACACAATTTAAAGGTAGAAATGAGTTTACGAGAAAGAAGAAAATTCTCTACTGTGATGCAGCAGTCTCACTGTCCTAGTTAGGTCAAACATCCATTGAGATTAGCTTATGTGTGAACGTTGTACCAAAGAAATTATTATAAATTAAAAAATGCGGGTTGAAGTAAATTCCCAAAATGTAATTAATCTTAATAGTGAAGATTAAGCAATCTCCCACATCACCACCCAAATCAAAGATGCTTCGAGAAAAGTTTTGTTAATGAAAATTATCCACTAACTCTCGACAAGACAAAAAATAATTAACAACCTGTTTTGTTATTCCAACACATCATCAACATAGGAATTAGTCTATTTTGTCAACAACCGCTTAATTGTTGCCATCACACCCTTATGGATGATGTTTCTGGTGCTTCTATTCTTCCTCTACTTGATGCTTCAGGCTTTTCTAGGATCTTTCTTTTCTTTTTCAAAAGATATATATAAATATAGAGAGAGGATATATTTTATTAAATGAAAACTAATTTAATTTGTTGTTATTGTTACATCAAAGTTTTCTCCCTCTCTAAGCTATCTCAGCGGTGTACTGGTTTACTTTTATAATACATTGTATTTTTAACCAAAATTAAAAGCTATCTCAGTTCCATATAATAAAATATAAGTTTCTTATCACTAAGCATTGATCTTAGTGGAAGGGATTTTGACCGCTTAAGTATGAGGTCTGTGTAAATATAAAAAATACCTTCAGAAGAGCTATCATAATTGAGTTTGATAATGCTCGAATATAGCTCAATTAGAAAAATCTCTTTATGAGAGCTACTCCAATTAAATTTGACAATGCTCGAATATAGCTCAATCAGATAACTATGAGATTGCCACTTATCAAACAATTCTTCAGTAGAAGAAAAGGATGTAAGAAAAACAAATCACAGAAAGCAAAGGACAGGCTTTTCTGGAACAAAAGCTACCCAATTCCTTTATACAAGCCAAAATTCTATCTACAAGTTCCACAAATTTACCATTATATCAACTCGCACCCATCCATATGCTCATATTTCATAAAGATCCTGTATTCTAAACCGACTAATTCATCTCTGAATTATTACATCCATTTAGCTCCGGTATGTCAATGCACACACTAGTCCTTGAAAATACCAAACTGCGCACGAATCTTTTGCCAAGTGATACCAAAAGAATTAAGTTGTGAAGAGTTTGTTACTTACTTGTAAGGAACAATTTGTGTATACTAATTTCAAGGACTAGAGACCAATAGAGACTTAAGGTTCTTTGATGAATGCATATGATTTATCCTTCTAATAAATCTTCTTGTTGCGTTTCTCACTATTTTATTGATGCACTCCTCTGGGAAGAAGAGGAAAATGAACGAAAATCTGATGAAGCTGATAGCTCTCTGTAATCCTTACGGATGGTCCAAAGGATCTCAGCACACTTCTTCATACTAGGCCTGCTTTGTCTACGAGGTGCCAAACACTGGAAGGCCAGTTCAAGTATTTTTTCTAGCGCCAGATTATTTGCAGCACTGTGATCTAGTTTTGGGTCCAACACCGAGATGGCATCGCCCTCAATGAATTTCTTCATAGCCTGCACTCAAGCTAAACCATGTCAGATGAAGGTAATAAACTATTATCACGCCCTCTACTAATGTGTTATAAACACAAGTCTAAAGGAAAAGTCCAATCCCAAAAAACAAGCATGAGTCTGAGTCCCTAGAACTTATAGAACATATCATGCTTGTAAGCTCCCTGATGTGGTACTCATGGCATAGTCATAATTACATAATTTTTTCATGATTAAACATGGCTGAGGAAAAGGGAAACGCACCCATTTTGCAGTTATTCGCTCCTTCAGTTCAAATTTTGGTTCAATGGGACGTCTACCTGCGACAAGTTCAACAAGTAAAACGCCAAAGGAATAGACATCACTCTTCTCAGTCAGTTGATAGGTTCTGAGATATTCAGGATCCAAATAGCCGGCAGTTCCTCTAACTTGGGTAGATACATGGGTAACACCAGAATCAGTGTCAGGTGCCTGTCTAGCAAAACCAAAGTCTGCTACCTTACCTCTCAAATTTTCAGTAATAAGAATGTTGGAGGATTTAATGTCTCTATGAATAATAGGATGATCTGCAGAGGAAACACAAATTAACAATGCCTCTTAAGATGTTTTGGAGTAGCCTTAAGAATAAACAACATGACCCTTCTTCATGACCAAAATAATCATTCTGGTGATAGTCTAGTAAGCGAGGAGTTTATATATACCTATATACATATGAAGATAGGTGATAGCATGAGCCACATCAATGGCAATGTCTAGACGAGAAGCAAGGTCCAAAATGTTCCCACGATTGCCTGCAATATGATCCTTTTGATCAAGTTACAGACACATTTAAAAACCTTTATTTAGGGGAAATAAAACAATGGAAAGAAACTCACAATCTAAATGCTCTCTAAGGGTTCCATTTGAGACATACTCCACGACAAGAATTCTTTCATCTCCTCGTTCCAAATATCCATAGAACTTGACCAAATTCAAATGTTCAACCCGTGATAACGTTTGGATCTCACTTTGAAACTCACTACCCAAATGCTTCTCATACAAACTCTGCAAAGGAAGGTAATGAATTAAGAAATTTCACCAATAACTTGGAACCCCAAGAAGAGAAATGTTAAATAAGAGCAACCTTCTTGGCACGCTTTACTGCAACAACAGTTCCATCCTGGAGATTTGCCTTGTACACTGTACCAAAACCACCTTGACCGACCTTGTAAGCAGGGGAGAAGTTTCTTGTGGCTTGGAAGATATCCTCCATGGTGAAATTCAGAGATCTAGGATCTTTTCCCTGAGTTGACTTGTATGAACTGGAACTCAATCGTCGATGTGAACCTTGCCTTCTCTGAGTACCAGCTCCCGAAGAATCGGATGCAACTAAGAAACAAACAGAATTAATTATTCTGAAACAATCGTCCTTCCCGTTTGAAAATTGTTCTGATCAGATAATACTAAGTTATGCAATTGTATTGAATGGTGGATGCTCTCCCAGATTTGTGAAAGTAATCGAGGAGGCATTCTTACGCTGTCCCATTAAGCTAGAATGCCTCTCTCAACTCGCAGAAAATGCAAACGTAAGTTCATGGGTTATGTTATTGCTTGTGCATAAATACTAGCAGTAATTCATGATTTGATGATAGTGGCCCAAAGATTTTGCTCACCAACCAAAGAAATCTACGAGCTAAGATTATGAATCGAATAAATTATTCACTCTAGTAGGAACCCTATTAACGACGGACTCATAAGAGGTACTACCACAGGTATGCTTATTCGATCATCATACCCGCAAAAAATTTCAACGCAACCAACCAATCAGTCTTCACATTTCTACAGTTTTCTCATCAGCCAAAAAGTATACGGCTTTGAAATGGAAACCTAAAAATTCTGATTCAAGATACACACAGAGAAACACTCTCACCAACAACGCCCAAATAGAATACCCTCCCCCCCCCCGGGGTATTGTACAATACAATCTGAGAAAAGGAAACTACCGGAGGAGGAAGATGAAGCTTTGAACTCCCGAGAATCGACGAAGCTCTTGGAGTTACTCTCGTCCGGCGGGGTGAAGCACGCAACGAAAACCGCGGCCACTGATCTGGCTGCGGCCGTGACTGGGTTACGAGAGGAGTTTGACTTGTCAATGGTGGTGCTAACCCCGGAGGAATCATAGCTGGAAGTGTAGGTGTGACGGTGATCGGGCGTGCGGTAGCCGGAGCTGGAGCTCCGGCGACGTGAATGGGAAATTGGACTTTTCATTGGACGGGGACAATTGGCGGGGAAGCAATGGCTGTAATATTAAAGAGAGATCTTCCGGCCTTCATTCAACTGCCAAACGTACTCATAATAATGGCGACGACTTTCAACGTTCAAGAAATGGAAATATGAATTTTATTTATTTAAAACTAAATATAAATTACTATTCTTTTTTCCCCCTTCTACAGAGATCACGTGACTATTTCTTATAAACACATATATGTGCAAATCTCTTTAATTGGTAAACTATTAAATTTAAATAATTTCTTGATGAAAGTTAAAAATGAATTTTCAATTCAAGGTTTGAGGTAGTATACTATGATATTTAGATTATTTTATTTGAAGCTGATATTTAAGGATGTTTAGAATAGCGGTTGGAACATTCAATCGTGATTTACGGTATACGATGTAGCTTTTACGGTCTATGAGGTAAATATGTGCAGGAGTTTTATCTCGATTTATGTGAATCAGACTTATACATAAGCATAAGCCCAACCAAACATCCTCAAAAGATATTGGGTTGATATTATCTTTGGTCTCTTAAATTCACCCTCATTTTAATTTTGGTCTCTCAAATTTCAAATCATTTTTTATCTCTATGGTAGCAAAATAATCCAGATTTTTATTGAGTTATAGAATCAATATTTTAAACAAAATAAAATTTGAAAGGCTAAAACTTATAACTTAAACCTTGAGGAACTCAAATTAAAATAAAAATAAATTTAGGGATAAAAGATTATATTAACGGAAAAATATTTTTATTGTAACATATAGAAATATAATGTTGGTTTTTTAAAATATAAAAATATAATTTTTTATTAATTAATTATTATAAAATCATAATCTTTAAAGTTGGGGGACCCCTGCCATCCACCGTAAATATTACGGTTGACGTCAAGAAGGGTAGGCTCTAAGCTGGCTGATAGGGACTATTCTCTTTGTGTTTGTGGCGTGGGCATAAGAATTTTATCGTAGTCGCAATTGTGTGCGAAGGACAAATTGCTATGATGCTTTAACATCTCAAATTACAGAAATACGTATTATTTTTCTGAGCAATTAGATATATATTATTGGAAGCCTAAGATTATTCTTAATAAAATTAAAGTATAATTTTAGAGAAGAATAAGTACTCTTCTTCTGATTTATCGTCCTCTCTCTCTCTCTCTCTACGCATGCTGATGCTAATATAGTGTGTGTTTACATGCCTTTAAAATTATGGTTTGAAACTATGATTTATAAAAATAGAAATAAAATTTATCTCATATACTTATCTCATAAATCATAAAAATTATTTTCAGAAGTTAATTCTAAACACACATAGTCACTTTCGCTGACACCAGAACGGTCATGGCCAACAAAATCAATTATAGATGAAAATTGAAATACCAAGTGTCCATTGGTAACTGGGTTTTTAAATCAAGCGAATTATTTATTTATATGTTCAGGGATATGAATTCCACAGGAGGAGGCGAGGAGCAATGTCTTCGCGGAGGGTGAGTGTCCTACGTGTCAAAATGGTGTCCGTGCGATTTCATGAGCGGTGGAGAATTGATTTTGGATCGACACAGTGAGTGAAACGGTGAGCATTATGTTTTATAGCATCAGCGATTCTGTTGCAGTCATGTTGAGCTTTCCTATGTTCTGTTTCATGGCTGAGAGGAAGAAATGAGAAGTCTCTCTCCACCGTCGGACCTATCTCATTCTTGCTGTCTTCATCATGTGATTGGCCCTTGATATAATCCAACATCAGATATAATGCCACGTGTTTTGCTTCTCTTCATAGTTCATACTAATTTATTGTATTGAGTCAAAATATTCATTTAAGATAGGATATTTGTATAAAATAAATAAATAAAGTTTTGGCCTCAACACTTGGATGTAGATTGCAGGGGAGACTTTGATCATTCAACTACATGTCCCACTATATATATAAAATAAAAATTTTGAAAATGAAAAGCATTAATATAAAGTAGTGGCATAGCTTAATTTTACAAGTTACTATTAGCGTGTGAAATACTCAAACAGATCAAATGGTTTTTTGAAATGATCATTTGCAAGTAACTCAAAATTTACATAACCCAAAGGGCATCTTCTCTCATTGTACTAACCAACATAGTTAATGTAGCATCTACTTTAAAAGAATCAGGGTTTGATTTATCACAAGACACAAAGAAACTAACCTTATCACCTATCTCTATCCAGCTACAACCTCTGATTTTTGAACTGCATTTTTCCTCCATCATCTTTCTGCGTAATCTTTCCACTTCAAACCAACGCTTATAAGAAGCATAAATATTGGACATCACACTGTAATTCACACTCTTCTTTGGCTCTATCATCAACAATTTCTCTGCAGCCCATTTAGCCAGAATCATCTGTTCATGTACTTTGCAAGATCCAATAAAAGCTCCTAATGTGTTTCCCTCTGGTTCAATCGGCATAGACCTTAAGAACTCGAAGGCTTCGAGTATGTACCCATATCGACCGAGAAGATCCACTATGCAGGCATAGTGCTCTTTTTCAGGCTCAATCTGATACACCTGGGTCATTAGTTTGAAGTAATGAAGGCCCTTGGTTACAAACCCAGAATGAGCACAAGCAGAGAGAACACCAAGAAATGATATTTTGTCTGGTTTTATCCCACAAGATAGCATCTTCTCGAATGTCTCATTTGCTTCTTTGGCAAGACCATGAAAGGCATATGCATTTATCATTGAAGTCCATGAGATGATATCAGGTTTTGTGATTGACCTGAAACATTTATATGCACAAGCAATAGTACCACACTTGGAGTATGCAGTTAACAAAGAATTGCCTACAGATATATATGCTTCCTCAAGTCCTGATTTGATTGTAAGAGCATGAGCTTGCTTCGTTTCAGTAATGGAAGAACTATCTCCACATGAACTAATGGTGCTGGAAAGAGTTAAGTCATCAGGGTGAGTTTCTTTTTCCCTTAGCATGTTTCTAAGAAGCTTCATGACTTCATTCCCATGTCCATACTTTCCATACCCAACAATTAAGGCGTTCCAAGACACCACGTTTCGAATCGCTATCTTGTAGAAAACTCGTAGAGCGTCGGTTATGTTTTCGTTTTTTGCGTAGATGTTGATCAGAGCAGTGGCCACTGAAACATCAGAATCAAATGACTGTTTAAGGATGAGGCCGTGAATCTGCCTTCCAAAATCATAATACTCAGAAGCAACACAACATGAACTTATAAGGCTGCTATATGTGAACTCGTCCCCTTTTACGCCTCCCAATCGCATCAAGTTGAAAATGGCACATGCCTCCCGGGGTATACAATTCAAAGTGTAGCATGAGATCATCACATTCCACAAAACCAGGTCTTTGAACCTGACACAACTAAAAACCAACTTTGCATTCTGAACTAGGCCACATTTTGCATATAAATCAACAAGAGCACTGCCAACAAAGCAATCCAAATCCAGTCCCAGTTTCACTGTGAGACAGTGCAATTGTGTGCCCATGTCAACATCATTCAACTGAACGCAAAAGCCAATCACACTGTTAAATGTGATAAAATCAGGAGCAACCATTTCCATCATCATCCTTTTAAAACGAGAAAAAACCAAGTATGGGTTCAAGCCATTGCAATTACCACAGTCAAAAATACCACGAATGGAAATGTTCCAGGATACTACATTTCTCACACGCAATTCCTCAAACACCTTCTCTGCGTCTGAACTTTGCATACATTTGAAATACGCATGTAAGACCTGAGTTTGTAAGGAAAACACACTGTATAATCCAGACTTGAACAAATGCCCATGTACTTGTTTGAGTTCAGAAAGAAATGCCCTTTTGGCACAGATTTGAAGAGCGCTAGAGCAAAACAAAAGCACTGTGTTGAAGTCCCTGAAGTGGGTTTGATCAGGAACTGGCAGTGAAGCTCTGCAACTACTAACAGAGGGAGATGCATTGATTTGAATCGATGGGTGAAACTGGTATGAAGAATAACTATAGTTTTGAGTGACGATTACAAAGAAAGGGCTTGGTTTGAAATGGAGATTTGCAAGTGGAGGTGGGGAAAATTTGATTCTATGAAGATTATAAGTTGAAGACCCCCCAAGCACAGTAAGAAGTTTCATGCCATGGATTTTTAAACATATGAAGATCATAAGTTGAAGACTCAAGCACAGTAAGAAATCCAGAACCGATGTGAAACTCGGTTATAAGAAAAGGACTGATGTCGAACATAAATATTTATTAAGATCGAAGTAGCGTTTGACTTTGAGAACTGAACCTTCACTGAGAAAGAACAACAACACATTGTTTCAATTTACAAATCCGAACCACCTTTGAGTAATGCAAATATAAATTGTTTCAATTTACAATAATTGAATAATATCCTAAGAAATCTTAACTAATGAATGAAGGTACGTGCAAAAAGAAGAAAAGGCCACGTATTATATCTTGCTGCCATGTAATTCGCATTATTCATTAGTTAATGAATGGGGGTAAATTATCCGGACTGAAATTCTATCTCATGAAAAATGATAACTCGTATTATTTTTATTTTAATTAGCTGGTGACTCATTTAAAAAAATTTAAAAATTTGATCTTATTTTTAAGAAAAATATCTTAATTTAAAAAAAATGAAAACAAATTGATCAATCAATATTTTAAAAAAAATAAAATAAAATTTAATTTTATCTAGATGAGTCATCAGCCAACTAAAAATAAAATAATATAAATTGTTATATTTTTATTTGACAAATTTTAAAGGGAAAATGGCTGTAAGGTCCCAAGGGATCCAATTAATATCAAAGAAGTCCCAAGGAAAAATCCTCCAACAGAAAAGTCCCTAGGGACTTTTCTGAAATGAATTCCCAAAGGCAAAAGACCAACATGCCTCTAATTAAAAAAAAGGAATGAAAACCCATAAATGAAGTACTCCATGTTTCTGTCGGATCATTAATGATAAAGAAAAACTCCACGTTCGGAAAGTCCACACAAAAGAGAAAGCACACGAGCAAGGCGACGTTGGTTGAGCAGCAATGTTGAAGATTTTAAGTGTGGTGATGACATCAAACTAAAAAAGTTTGAGCTTGTGTTATTGTCATCGAATTTTATAGCAATTGAACAGTAAAGAGAAGAAATACTGTTTTTTTATTTTGTATTGGTTAATCAAATGTTGGAGCTTTTGGTGAATATTGAACTATGTGGTAGGAGATATATTAGTAATGCTAAAATTTTGCTAAAAATATGAACTTGATCATTGAAGTTGCGGTTTTTAATATGATTGGGTAATGAGGATGTTAATGTGCTCTGTTTTTGTAGTTGGTTACAGAGGGTTTGAGTTGTTTGTAATTGAAATAGTTGAATGTGGTGGGGTTGATTCATCACAAAACGTTGAAATGATAATAAAAATATTCTTGTTAATATGTGATGTAGGAGTTGTAAATTTAGATGTTGTTGTTATTATTACAGCAAATGTGCTATGTTTCAAAAAGATAACTGACAGATTGATCTGGTTTTGTGATATGTAACAGAGGAATTGATCAGTTTTAGGTTGGATTGAATGAATATGATGATGGTTTTTGTGATAAGAAAATTGTGAGTTGATATAAAATTAATGTTGTTAATATTATCTTTTGTAGTTGTTATTGTTGGTGATGCAATTGTTAATACGCAGGTTGTGTTTCATATTGTCATAAAAGATGGGAAGTTGTTCGGGGAAGAATCTATTATGTTTCTTTCATGTTGGAGGGAAGTTTTTAAATGGTAGAGAAGTTGTAAACATATGGTACGCCAATTCCGTATAAACTAAATTGATGGTAAGTATGCAAACTAAAAAGGTTGTAAACGAGGCTTTACAAGTTGTTAAAAAGTGTTGATGAAGTTGTAAACCCCGCACACGCAATTCTCACTTGGTCCCTGTGATATTAAACGTTTAAACTCATTAGGCTGTAAATGAAGTTGTCGAAGTTGTTAAAACGCGCTCAGGAAGTTGTAAACACAGTGTACGCCAGTTCTGGATTAGTTCAGGTGATGGTAAGCATGCAAACTGAAAAGGTTGTAAACCAAGCTTTACAAGTTGTTAAAACAGCTAATGAAGCTGTAAACCCAGCAGACGCAATTCTCACTTGTTCCCTGTGATCTTAAACGTTTAAACTCATAAGGTTGTCAATAAACTTGTCAATGTTGTTAAAACACACACAGGAAGTTGTAAACACAGGGTACGCCAATTCCGTATAAACTAAATTGATGGTAACCATGGAAACTAAAAAGGTTGTAAATGAGGCTTTACAAGTTGTTAAAAAGGGCTGATGAAGTTGTAAACCCAGCAGACGCAATTGTCACTTGTTCCATGTGATCTTAAACGTTTAAACTCATAAGGTTGTAAATAAAGCTGTCGATGTTGTTAAAACGTACTCAGGACGTTGTAAACACAGGGTACGCCACTTCCATATAAACTAAATTGATGGTAACCATGGAAACTGAACATGTTATAAATGAGGCTTTACAAGTTGTTAAAAAGGGCTCATGAAGTTGTAAACCCAGCAGACGCAATTGTCACTTGTTCCATGTGATCTTAAACGTTTAAACTCATAAGGTTGTAAATAAAGCTGTAGATGTTGTTAAAACACACTCAGGACGTTGTAAACACAGGGTACGCCAATTCCGTACTACTTCAGCTAATTGTAAGCGTGCAAAGTGAAAAATGTTGTAAATCAGGTTTTACAAGTTGTTAAAAAGGGCTCATGAAGTTGCAAACAGACCATACGCCATTTCTCACTTTCTCCATGTGATCTTAAACATTGAATAGACCAATAGTTGTAAATATTGGTCATAAAGTTGGTAAAACCAAATGTTCAAGTTGTGAACTAACGAAAGGCCATCTTTGAACTGTTTACTGCCACCTAACCACATAGAGACTGATGATGTTGTAAAAAATGCTAAAAATAGTTGTTAAAAGCTGCTCAATAAGTTCGCAACAAGGAAAATGGCAACAACTATGCAGCTGTGTGAATGAACTATGTACTTCACAAAAAGACTAAAGAGTAGTTTAACTAGGAAATCATTCAATTTGAAATACCTAATGATGCATTTATAATGTAGTCATAACTAGGCAGTCACTCAGGAAGCGTTTCCTTCAAAATGGCATTGACTTAGCAAATTACATTTGAACATGTCAGTCTGGATTATGTACCAAATAACTAAACATATAACTTAATTAAACTACTCCTATGTCTATTTTTCCCTCTTGCTTGGTTGGTTGGGAGCTATAATTGCTAGCACCCTTTGCGCATGGTTGTTCCTCGGATGTGTCACAAGCCACCATAAGTAGTCGACCTTCGTCTAGCGGATTTCTTCATGGGATAACTTAGGCATGGTGTACCCCTGTTTGTCTTCTCTACCATTTAAAAACTTCCCTCCCGCATGAAAGAAACATAATAGATTCTTCCCCGAACAACTTCCCATCTTTTATGACAATATGAAACACAACCTGCGTATTAACAATTGCATCACCAATAATAACAACTACGAAAGATAATATTAACAACATTAATTTTATATCAACTCACAATTTTCTTATCACAAAAACCATCATCATATTCATTCAATCCAACCTAAAACTGATCAATTCCTCTGTTACATATCCCAAAACCAGATCAATCTGTCAGTTATCTTTCTGAAACACATCACATGTACTGTAATAACAACAACAGCTAAATTTACAACTCCTACATCACATATTAACAAGAATATTTTTATTATCATTTCAACGTTTTGTGATGAATCAACCCCACCACATTCAACTATTTCAATTACAAACAACTCAAATCCTCTGTAACCAACTACAAAAACAGAGCACATTAACATCCTCATTACCCAATCATATTAAAAACTGCAACTTCAATGATCAAGTTTATATTTTTAGCAAAATTTTAGCATTACTAATATATCTCCTACCACATAGTTCAATATTCACCAAAAGCTCCAACCTTTGATTAACCAATACAAAATAAAAAAACAGTATTTCTTCTCTTTACTGTTCAGTTGCTATAAAATTCGATAACAATAACACAAGCTCAAACTTTTTTAGTTTGATGTCATCACCACACTTAAAATCTTCAACCTTGCTGCTCAACCAACGTCACCTTGCTCGTGTGCTTTCTCTTTCACATGAACTTTCCGAACGTGGAGTTTTTCTCTGTCATTAATGATCCGACAGAAACATGGAGTACTTCATTTATGGGTTTTCCTTCCTTTTTTTAATTAGGGGCATGTTGGTCTTTTGCC
Source organism: Albizia julibrissin (assembly GCA_037074505.1). Lineage (NCBI taxonomy): Eukaryota > Viridiplantae > Streptophyta > Magnoliopsida > Fabales > Fabaceae > Albizia > Albizia julibrissin. The sequence goes on along the minus strand of CM073487.1, from coordinate 1,393,241 downwards.
TTTGGGAATTCATTCCAGGGACTTTTCTGTTGGAGGATTTGGCCTTGGGACTTTTTTTATATTAATTGGGTCCCTTGGGACCTCACAGCCATTTTTCAAATTTTAAATGACGTGGTATTCGTACGGTATGTAAGTATTTCTATTAGATACATGATGTATATGAAGAGATATTCATTTACACATTAATGAATTGAAAATGATGATTTTCTACTTAAAAAACTTTCTTTACTTTACTAGCGGAGTTTGTCCATAATTTTTATGAATTATTATCAATTATGTTTATAAATAATCAAATTACGTTAATAAATAATCAGTTAAGAATAAAAAATATATAAAAAATTATTCTATTCTCTAAAAATACTCTTAATTTATGATAGGATGAGTTGAAAAATGATGAAAATATGATATAATTAATATAGTGATACTACATGTAATTAATGGAGGTAAAATTTAGAAAAAGAAATTAGCTGAAATTTCAGCCATCTTTAAAATGTAGCGTGTCTCATAAATATTTAAATAGTAAGTTCTCTGTTTTTTTTTTATGGTTTGGGTTGGGCCTCTTAGCTTTTAATTGGTAATATCTGAGCCCAGGAATACGGGCAAGGAATCAATCAATTTGGATTTGAGCTCAATTTTGTGTCTGTTTCCTTCGCTTTTTCTTGTGTTCAGATTGAATTAAAACCGTAAATTAATATTGTCAAATTCACCAAGTCAAGTAAACCGGTGATAAATGATATAAAATTATATTGTGAATTTGAATTGTAAGAACTTATTTTTATCAATAAATAGATATTAATTAAATAATTAAAATATAAAAAGTGATAACAATTCGATTTGAATATATTTGTAATCTAAATAATTGAAATTAAATCCATCAACATTCATAATTTATCATATTTAATAAAAAAAATTTATAAAATTCATAAATAAATTCATTGAGTACAATCAAATTAAAAAAGTAAGGACGAGTTTAAGAGTAAGTTAACATAATTTTGTATACCATAAATATAAAAATAGTAAACTCAATGTATAGACTCGCGAGTTTGATCGAGTTTACATCTATCACAAGTTCAAGAGTGAGTTGATATGATTTTATAAAGTAGAAAAGTAAAACCAGTAATTTTAGAGAGTCGGCTCACGAGTTTAATAACAAAGCCAATAATTTTGCTGGCCAACTAAAAGCATGTTTGGATTAGTTTATAGAGTTTATAAGTATTTTTCACATAAATTAAGACAAAACTCATCTCACATACTTACTTATTTTGTATATCGTAAATCAAGATTGAAAAGTTACTTTTAAAGGCTTCAATCGCTACTCTAAAGAGCTTGTTTGGAATAGCGGTTGAAAATTTCATAAGTGCTTATGAATTGTAATTCACGGAATACAAAGTAACTTTTACGGTCTACGATGTAGCTTTTACGGTCTACGAGATGCTTTTACGATCTACGAGGTGCTTTCACGGTCTACGAGATAAATATGTGAATGAGATCTGTCTCGATTTACATGAATCGGGCTTATATAATAAACCCGATTCAAGATCGCTCTACCAAACAAGCACAATCTAACCTATTATTTTGAAATTGTGTGTTTATTTAATCTCAATACTGTTGATTTTTATGAAATTACGATAACTTATTTAATGGGCGTAGTTGCATGTTATGTTCAAATATCACTTTATTATCTTATTGAATGTTCATAGGGCCAAAATTATCTATTTGTTTACTTTTTATTCATTATCATCTTTATGCCCCTTCATTGTTGTTAGTAGACTGTCTCCGAATAGTCTAAACAGAATTTATTTCAACATGGATTTCTTATAACTTGTTTTTTAATAATAGTGATAAATAGAAATAAAAATAATGAAAACCGAAAGGGGTTTATAAAAAGGAGAATGTCAAAAAAATACCATTTAAATTTCAAAATCCTGTTAATAAGTTCGGTAATGGGATTATCAAGAATGATAATGCAATTAACAAATCATTTTATTGTTAAATCACTTATTTAGAATTTCAAAGTTTAAATGGTATTTTTTTAGAATTTTTTTTTTATAAAATTGGTAGATTTTCGTTTTAATTGAATAAAATTGGTATATTGAAGCAGGTGAAACAAATAATCAAATCTATCAGTTTAAAGAAATTGAGAATCACTTTAAGGTCTTTTCAAGGATGGTCACTAACCAACAATAATGAATACCTAAATACTGCGAATATAATGTGCTGTCCCAACCAAATCATTTTGGAGTTCAGCGAAACTACCTTCTTTTCATCACTGTCTCCTCACCCATAGATTATTGAAAAATACAAAGGAACCAACAAAATCAAGCTATCTTTCTCTAATTTATAAAGTGATGCAGTTTTCCACTTAAAAATTATTTAGTTTTCCACTTCTCTCTTTATTGTTTAACATAAGATGCACTTTATAAAAAAATTTAGGACCAGAGGAGTATATTGCAAAAATATTTTAGAAAGACATAACTACTTTTGATTTTATATTTAATTTTCTGTTAGACCAGATGATACAAGGGATTGAATTCAGGAGGATAACTTGTAAAACACTCAAGTTCTGATTTATATTATAACCTTAAAATTGAAGCATTGACGCAATCCATCAGTGAACCAATCTAATATTATAATGCATGAAAAAACAATTAAAAAATATCGACGCATTAATTTCAGGTTCACGTTATCACTTTCCATGATAGGATTATTATAAGGATTCGCCTTCTTCCCTATAGCCCCACAACTATTTTCCAGTTGACTTTGTCATTTCCATCTTCACGAAAAAAAAATAATAAGCCCATAAAAGTAGAAATAAAAATGAGGAAAATTTTAGCTAAGTATGTGACTTAATTTCAATCAATCCACAAATTATGCTGAAATTTTACTATATCCTCTTAGATCAAAATAAAATTAAGTTTTGTGGGTGAAAAAAAAATACCATTTAAATATCATACGAACTTGTAAAACCCACAAAAGTCTGCTAACACTTTAAAATAACTTGAATCTGACAAGTATCAAATTGAGATTTTAAAGTGTTGACACTTTTACCATTTTGCTACTCAATTAAAAAAAATAAAAAAAGCTCATTGCCGGAACACCACAGTCGGCCGCCGGCTAGCGTCTAGCGGCAGCTGTAACCCTCTGGCAGTCAAAGCTCCAGCCACCGCCTGCCAGAACTCCTTCACTTGGAGCTTTTTTGGGGGAGAATATTTAAAAAAAAAAGTTTCAAAGGGGGCAGGGGTGGGATCGAACCCCACCCCACCCTCTTTACAAAGGGGTTTGGTGGCCACTAGGCCACCAAACTCCTTTGGTGTGTGTGTGTAACATAAATGAAGGGATGATTGCAAAATCCGTAATGGTTTTCAAAAACATGAATGATGAGAATGACAAGTAACGCATGACATTCTCACAAAATGTGTGAAAGTGTTGGCCCAGAGGGGCTCTGATAAATTCACTAATATGAATGACTAAACCCGTAATGGTTTTAATAAAATGGATAATGAGAATGACAACTAGCGCATGACCTCCTCACCAAATGTGTGAAAGTGTTGGCCCAAAGGGGAGGCTATGATAAATTCACTAATGGGAATGACTAAACCCGTAATGGTTTTGTCAGAACCCCCCTCTAGGCCAACACTTTCACATATTTTGTGAGGAATATATATCCATTTTGTCAAAACCATTAAGGGTTTAGTCATTTCCATTAGTGAATTTGTCAAAGCCACCATTTGGACCAACACTTTCACACATTTAGTGAAAATGTCATGCGCTACTTGTCATTCCCATTATCCATTTTGTCAAAATCATTAAGGGTTTTGTCATTTCCATTACTGATTTTATTAACGTCATTATGCGTTCATACATACATATATATACGTGTGTGTGTATCAAAGGAGTTTGGTGGCCTACCCTTTGTAAAGGGGGTTGGGTGGGTTCAATCCCACCCCTGCCCCCTTTTGAATATTTTTTTTTAAAAAATCCCCTCCCCACAAAAAAGTTCCAGCTGATGGAGCTCTGACCGTCGGGGGCCCTAGCTGCTGCCACCCGGCGGTTGACAGTGGTGCTCCTATAAGGGGCCTTTTTTATTTTTTTTAATTGAGGGACAAAAGGGTAAAAATGTCAACACTTTAAAATCATAATTCGATACCTATCATCTTTAAGTCATTTTGAAGTGTTAACAGACTTTTGTGGGTTTTGCAAGTTCGTATGGTATTTAAATGACATTTTCTCAAAAAACAATGATGCCTCTCCTTTATGTTCTCAGCAGACCATTCACAAAAAAAATATTAGCATTTACAAAATAAATAAATGGATTCAAAAGAAATCAGGGAATTAAAAAGAATATTTAGGCCATTTACAATAGAAATAAAAATATTTATAAGATAAATAAAGGTATTTATAAAATAAATAAGATAATTCACAAAACATCTCATTATCATTTCTAAAAAAAAACTTTATTTTATTTTAAGTTTTTAACCAAGGAGTGCAAGAAGTTTTAGAATATTTTTGAGTTAATAAGAAGGACCGAAATTCTCCTATAAAAAAAAAATAAGGTAAGAAAAGAAAGACAAGGCACCTATGACTATGAGAGAGAAATGAGTGGAGCGTGTCGGACTGTGGACAGGAAAGTAGAACATACATAGGGTGCAAGCTTTCGCCCTTCGCAATCCTACCCTCAACCGCTATTCCTGAAATTCACCTGTTCTGTTCGTCTCTCTCTCTTCCTTCCGAAGGTATGATTTTACGTTTCCTTAATGGTTTCCTTTACCGTTGAAAATTTTGATGCAGTTTTAATTGGTCATTCACATGTGGTTTCTGCACTCTTTTCCTCTGGGACCGATTTTCTATTAGGGTTTATGCGGTGAGTTTCGGAACTGTATTTGATTATATGGTTTTGATGTGGTATCAGTTTTTGGGGTCGCTTTGGTGTTCTGAGTAGTAAGGCAGATGTTAGCTCTATTTTGCTTTGTTTTATTATGATTATGATCCTGGCTTTTGTTGTTTGATTCATTTACTGCATCTTTTCTTCTTGTTCTTGGTTGATATTATTGATTTTTTGTGTTGTTTGTTTTTTTGTGAAGATTAACTTTTGTGTTATTGGAAAAGTCATAAACTCAGGGATGTAGACTTAAATTTGTGGGTCAAGGCATTTCTGTGAACTATATATAGTCTTTAAGCCCTTGTTATTGAGTTCAGATAATAATTTCGATAAAAGTTCATTGAACGGCTGCTGATTTGGAAAGCTAAGTTGTGTAATGAAAGACGCATATTTTCAAAACTACACCAGGAGAACCACCACCTATTTGAGCCCATCGATTCCTGAATCTGGATTAACCTGTGTTAAGGGATACCAAATAGCTGTACTAAAAGGAAAAGGATGCTTATTGTCTCTTTCTATTGCCAGCTACAGCATGAAAAGTTGCAATAACAGATGTATGAAGCTTGTGCAAGCTGTGTAAGATGTTGGATATGGTTGCATGTTATACTGTACCAAAAAAAAAAAGGGTGGCCTAATGTATAAGGCTCCCACCAGGTGGGGTCTAAAGAGGGATAGATATACACAGCCTTACCCCTGCAAGTGGAGCGGCTATTTTCAGGACTTGAACTTATGACCTCCAGGTCATATGGCAGTAACCTTACTACTGCTCCATGGCTCGCCCTCTCATGTTATGATGTACCATAGAAAAGAAAATTATGTCTTCTAAATCCAACTTCTTTATTCAATAAAATAAAATGATGCTGGCTTTTGAACTGTTAGTATGTTATGTTGAACAATCAAATACACACATCTTTGTGATTTTGGGACTCCTGTGCTGTCCATAAAGGTTATTCCTCTTAGTGAAGGACTTGGCCACTAGTTAAATTTTATAATTAATTAGCACATGATATATGCTTGCGCAATTTCAAGTTGACATCATTGTTATTGCTTCATGAAACATCATGCCCATTCCTTTGTGAACTAACTGCAAATACCATCTGTAGACTTGTGCGTCAGAAAAGACTCAAAAGTTTGGGGTGCCTCTGATTTTCTTTTGTGCTGAATGACAGGAATGAATGAGACCATCACTAGTGGTTTTGGCTAAAAAAAACATAAACAAGTGCTACAAAATGGGAGGTTGCTGCTGCAGTGCCAGAAAACCTCATCTGCATGGAACACCAGTTTATATCTATGTCCGTAATTTATCCTTCTTACATAATTTATAGCTTTTGTAGAACTATACCATATGATAGCTGATAATTGTTCATCCTTGAAAATTTTCCATTATGTTTGTTTTAATAATTCTAAATGATATTAAATGTTTGTGGTGAAATAAGTGCAAAGGTTGATTGCAAGTGATATTGATCATCTTCTATGTTTGTTTCTTGTCTGATTGCCGATTGTTTTACTCCTCACAAAGGGAACCCGAAGGAAAAAGAATGTCTTGTTCAAACAATGAAAATAATCAGATTGTTCTAAAATTTGAATGGAAAGATTAACACATTAATTCCATGAAAATGAAGTTCCATATGCTTTGGTACCAAGGTTTTTGGAAAGATTTAGCTCACTGAGAGTTCGCAAGTGATTTTATTGTATACCTGGCATGTTAACAAGGTTTTTTCCTTGTTTATGCTATTAAATTAAATACTATTTTCTGTAACATAAAAAAAGGACTACAAAAATCCAAACTGAGCATGATTATGTTTGTAACTGGCAATTGGAATGCCATGAAATGCTTTCTTGACCACAATTGTAAATGCAACATGCTAAAGAACTACTATTGCAATCTGCCTTCCTTGAGGGTTTTGATTATTGTGACTGAAATTGTCTTTAATGCAGGTAATCATCAAAGTTGCTGCCAGATTTAATTTCTTACTATGACTTTTCCCGCCCTTCTATCTTTTCTTTGTTCTTTAATATTTCTACAAACAATTAATAAGGAGAAGCTTTAATCTCTTTGAACACTAAAGTAAAAACCCATACCCACGCCAACAAAGGTCAGTCTAGTTGATAAGGAGTTGGCTCATAACCCACAAAGTCGTGAGTTCAAATCCTGCTGTTGATGTGAGGACCTTGTTGGTGGGCAATCTATACTGTAAGGACTTCTATAAGTGCTCTTTGGGCCTAGAGGCTTGTCCTCACCCTGGTGATCCCCCAGGACCCAACTTATCTAAACTTTCTTGTATCACAAAAAAAAAAAAAAACACCCACACACATACTTCCTTTGCTAGATTGATGCTTATTCTGTGAACAAAGGATCTCTAAAGATAACCCACTGGCTGTCATTCACTAGAAATGTTAAATAGTTTTGGGGTAGTCATTCAATGAGGCAATAGAAGGGTTGGATCAATAGTATATGAAAAAAGTATGGGAAGAAAGTTGAGTACGGTTTCATGGAAAAAGGGGAGCTAATGAATTATACTCTCTGATTTTGAATTAAGTTAGGCACCTGCAGAAAGAAATGGCACTGATACATGTTTTATTGGATGGTGCATCATCCATGAGTGTGGGCTAAAAATTTTTGATGATATGGAAGCTTAAATTTAACTTATCTTGACAAATCTCTAGTTTTTTCCCCCTGTTCATCACCTGCAAACTGCGAAGTTCATTGCAGAAATGGAAAAGAAATTGAAATGGATTTCCGTGGGTTCCTTCTATTTTATCATTTCTACATTGCTTCTAGTCTTTTAGTCTTTTGTAGATTGTACAATGAGAAGAATGGAGATGAGAGAATGCCTTAATTGTCACGATGCTATTTGCAGAGATTTAATTAAGTGCTAAAACCTATTTTTTCTCTTTCTTTTACTTTTAGTTGGGAGAATATCTGAAGAATTTTCTTCCATGTAAGCATGACCCCATCGGGAGGTGTCAAAGGGGAAGGAGGTTGAGATTGCGTTGTATTGCAATATTGATTGTTTTTTTTTTCATATATTCAAGCTCTTTTATGATAATAATCCATTTACTATATTTTGTGTGGGACTGTGTAACAGACATTGTTTATGACATTTTAAATCTAAGAAAATCTTTTCTGCAGTGTCCTCCAGCTTTGGAAGAGCATGAGTCCTTAACTACTAATGATAGTACCGCTGTTCCACTCACTGCCGGATTGCTGGTGGGTTTGGACCTTCAGGAATCAACACCTGATACCTACCAGCCCCCTCCTGCACCATTGCCATATGATACGGTTTTGGGTTGTCCAGCATCAACTGATTCTGAGTCAGGCAGGGAAACAATTAGTCGTAGTAGTTTTGCAACCTTGCTTACATGTGAAGATATTGAAGACTCAGAATGCAAAGTTCAAGCTAATTCTATGCCTGCATCTCCAAAGAAGCCAGAACTAACAAAATCAAATGAACCTCATGTATTAGTGACAGAGGAAGAGGATGGTTGCCCAATTTGTCTTGAAGGTACAGATGCCCAATTAATAGAAACATTCTTTTTCATCCTGCTATTTTAACTTTGATTCAGTTTATAGAACTGGGGCTAATTCGTCCTGGCTCTCTTTTTCACTTGAGCCACTCAGAATTTATGTAAGATTTACATTTCAAATGCAGAATATGATGTTGAGAATCCTAAAACTCTGACCAAGTGTGAACACCACTTTCACCTATCCTGCATTCTTGAGTGGATGGAACGAAGTGACTCTTGTCCCATATGCGATCAGGTGTGTCTTTCTGCAAAAGCTATGAAAGAGAAAGAAAAGGACCCCCGTTTTTTTTTTTTTTTTTGGGGGGGGGGGTTTTCTTGTTAAACTAGCCTAAGCAGTTCCAGCTGAATGTAGAAATTTGGTTTATTGTTGACTTGAGAAGTTTGAGTATGTCCCATCAAATAAAGCCTATATATAGAGTTGTTTTTAATCCTGTGGAAAATTATATCTTGGATCCAACTCAAAAAATTTATGGGAAAGAATCTTATAAATCATAGTAAATATTATGGTACAATTGAAAAACTCATTACTAAGCTTTGAGGAAACTACTTAAAAGCCTTGAATAATGTTCTTAAATTCGGTTATTAACTTTCATAAAACTTGTTGGCAAGACCCGTAAAACTTGATCATAATTTTAAATTTTGGAAATAATTACAAATTTTCAAGATCCCAAGTCCTAATGTTCTTGGCAGCTAGGTCCTTGGATGAAATTTTCCCTTTATCTTGAACAACAATTCTGCCGTACTCCAATGAAATATTCTCTTTCCCCCTTCTGATATTACAGGAGATGATCTTTGACCAGACATTGGATTAGATTATTCGTTCTAAAACCAAAGCTAGCTAAATGGTGGTTGATGAATGGAGGAAGTTCATTGTTTGATAACTGGTTTGATGATGGTAGCTACAATTTCGTCTTCGATTTGCCATGCATTTATAGCGTAGTCAGTGTCTTAGTGGATTCATCATCATTATCAGGTATCTGTGAAGAAGAATGAAGTTTTAACAAAACAGTACAAGATATTGCCTGTCCCCTTGACTGCAATTTCTTCACATGGGAAATTTGCCTGTTAGTATACGGAGCATTTCTCAAGAGGCAGAGATTTATGTTCGTTAATGGTTTTTCCTTTGCTATCTCGTTCACACTTTTTTTTTTTTTGCCTGGTGTTAATTTGCTGCTCTTTACCTCTTGTACAGATTTCTCAGTATTTATGTACTTTTCTATGCTTTCTACTTCTCTTTTTTCTTTTTCTTTTTTGGTTGGGAAAAGAAAATATTTATCCTGGTGTTGTAAATCATGTCTTGTTCATTTTGGTTGTATAGAGTGGTGGTGAATGATGGGGCTCCAGTCCATTGTTGCCTGTGGAACAAGAAGTATAGTAAAACCTTTTTTTCCTTTGGAGTCTTGTTTAGAGTTGGGTCCTAAAGGGAATTATTTGTAAACGTTTTTAAGCATTTAGTCAATAGTGAATTTTGCTGGCTTGTCTTTTGTTTGACAATTGTGTGTATATATTCAGCATAGTTGGTGAGTCTAAAATTCATTTTTGCTGGCTTGAGGGTTTTGATTGGATTCTATATATGAGGTCTCATTCCATCTTGTCTTCCATGTTAAATTTTTCTTTTCCATAATGCCCCTATTTATTGGGAGTATTTTTATATTTTTACATTAAATTTTAATCATCAAATGGTAGGTTTATTTTTGAAAAAGAGTCCACAAATTAATTATAAATAATTAACTTATATACTTCTATAGTTGAGGATTAGTTAATAGGACTTTGTATTTTTGGATTGAATGAAGTATATCTTAACCTTTGTTTTGATTCATTGCCTACCGTCCGAGTCAAGTCAATCTTTGTTTTAAGTTGAACGATGAATGAGAATTGATGGCATACAGGCAAAATAAAATATAAGATGTGTTTGGAGAATTGATCTTGGTTTTAAATATAAGATATTTTTTATATTTATTAATTTTTTTAATTTACCTATATTAATGCTTTTTCAGTAATAATCAAGTATGAGAAATGATGAAATTAAGGAAAATGATTTAGGTGTCTTAGAAAGAATATATAATATTGATTAACGTAGTCAATTTTTTAATTGAATTTAATTAAATAAATGTTTTATATTAGAAATAGGAGGTAATTAAAGATTGGGATTTCTTCCTATACATATATTATTCCTTCTAGTTTTTAATGTAAGAGTTAAATGACTAGTTTATAGATATTAAGAAAATTATTTATTTATAATAAATATGTATTAGTTTCCTCAAAATATCTTTTAATTATGTGTATTTGAACTATTTCTTGATAAAAAAAACTTCTTTAATAAGTGCAATGAAGGTGAGGGACTTTAGTAGAAAAATTATAAATATGAGAAACATGATGAATTGAGATCTTATATTTAAAATTAAAAAAAAATTCTTTTGTATAATGCTTATATATTTAGAATTAGAAGGACTAAGAATTTTGGTGTGGAATAATAGTGCCTTGACAGCTGTTGCAAGTTAGAATTTTACATAACCAATCATAAAGACTAAATGAGTTCCACAACAACAATGTTTGAAGTGACATAGTTAGCTTGTGAGGGCCAATTATGAACAGTCGTTATGACTTGAAGAGTTGCGTAAGTAGTAGTTGATTACCCAATGCTTTGCCTTAAGTTTGAATTAGGACACCAGAAATAAAGGGAAGTTGTTGAGTTCCAACTTAAATGTATAGGTTTGCTTTAAGGGCACAATTGACCCTACATCTATTAAAAAAAATTAGATAAATAGAAAACTAATTAATTGATATTTATAATTTCACCTAGTTATCAACTCAATTTTTATAATTTAAAATATAAACAATTCGCTCCTTAATTTATCCATTGTATTACTGAGGAGTTAAAAGACTACTGACATGGCACCACATCATTGCCAGGTAGGATTAAAAAGCCACATCAACGTGCTTCCATGTCACTTATGCCCAGCCCAATTCACATTACCCGGGTCTTTTTATGTTTATTTATAGTATTTTTCGTTCCCGTTTTATAGTTCCTATAAGAGACTTTACATTGGTTAGATTTCAGGAAGATATGAAAAATTTTGTGCTACAGTTTCACTTATTTTGAATGATTTTTTTTTTGTACGAAATAAATATTTTACAGGAGTTTTCCTCATAAAATGTAAGAATACTTTTAAAAAAATTTTATATAAAGACAGTTGAATTACTCAAATTCTAATTAAGATCACTGAACTTAACAAATTATATATTGTGTTATACTTTATAATTAGGGTTTTTAAATTTAGGTCAAATTACCTCTATATCTTTTAATTATTAAAACAAAAATAAAAATTGAAAACACAACCCTATCATTTGCTTTATCAATTAATTCCTTAAAAAGTTATGTACGATGGAACATCATTTGTTCTCCAACTTCCTTTTAAACATTAATTATGCACAATATTTTTTTTATACAATATTCAGTTTTATAAAATAATGTATTAGAATAAATTAGAATTTATTGTGACGGTAGATCTACGTATCCACGTGAAAATCTATTAAAATTTATATTTTTATTCAAAATTTTATAACCCACTTTTAAATTTTGAATCCTATATATATATATATATCCTTAATATATACTGAATATATAATCCATGATTATTTTTTTTATAAAAAGAGAGATTATTTTTTTTATAAAAGGGAAAATCTTCTATAAAGATATCCGTGAAACATTATTGTACACAAGAATTCACCTCACCTCTTTCAATTGTATATATTCCTACTTTTCTATAAAACTGAATATTGTATAAAAAATATATTTTGCATAATTAATATTTAGAAAGAATTCGGAGAACAAACGGTGCTCTGTCATAGAGTTCCTAAAGAATTAATTGATCCTACTTTCTTATAAAACCAAATATTGCATAAAAAAAAAAAGCGTTGTGTATAATTAATGTTTGAAAAAAGTAAGAGAACAAACGGTGGTTTGTACACTTCAGTGCCTCCTATAGAATTAATTGATTGAGTAAATAATAAGATTGTATTTTTAATTTTGCTATTTTAAGAACTAAGGGATATGGATGTAATTTTATTTAAATTTTAAATCCTAATTATAATGGATAACCTAATATATAATTTATTAAGATTTTTCAATAATTTTTTGTAAGCGAAGGAAAATTTGTCCTGAAGCACTACTCAATTATTCTTACTTGTCCTTATTTGGCAACTTATCATTCTCCTTTTCTTTTTACCAACTTTCTTTTTATTCTCATTCATTGCTTTTGAAAATCAAGATAAAGACAACAGTTCTTTTGTCCTTTGAAATCTCATCAATGGCAAATTATATCATTCATTTTTTTTACCTCTCACTCAAACACCCCCCAAAAAAACACCAAAAAAAAAAAGAAACAAATTTATTAGATGATCTAAAAAAGTTTAATCTATACTTTTTTAAAATTATCATATTTCCTAAAGTTATAACGTAGTCCCTTTTTGACGTTGCAAGAGTATTTTAAATTATAATTTTCAGAGACATGATTGCTAGGTTTTAAGGACCAAGAGTAATAGAGAAAGCTGAAAAGCTTTAATTTTGAAAATTCAAAAAATAATTCTTAAAATAATTAAATTTTTATCAAGTTCCAATTCTTCAATAAAATTGTTTGCTAAATATTTTGCAATAAAATAATTTTTTTTATGAAAACGGTCATGATGGATATTGCTGCTCCAAATATTATATAATCCTGACATATTTGTAAAATTGTGAGAATCAATCTCTAATTATTGATCTTGTCCTTTCACTTGAAGGTTTAGAACTATATCCTATTCATCCGATATTTATACTTGTGTCTATGTATAAACATATATAGAGAATATGTTTCAATATTTGCAGATTGGGACATTTTATATTTTTTTTTAATTTAAAAATTTTGGAATATGCGTCGGCCTTTTTAATTTTATTGTTATCCAATATTATTTGATTCTAGCTCTATTGGATCTAAGTGAAGCTGAGGTAAATCCTACCTATGAACAAGAAAAAATGACGTACTTAACGTATTCACGTGCTTATAAAGACATACCCCAATGGATTATGAGTTAGGGCTCTGTTTTAGGATCGTGAATGAGCCTAATCCCTTTCTTAAAATTCCTTAATGAAAAAGAAAAGAAAAGAAAAGTTGTAGGATGCAAAAAATATAAATATGAAGGTAGACTAAAGTTTCTTTCAAAATCCAAGCATGTAAAACGACATCACAACCGATTAAGTTCATGTGGTCATCACAAGGAAATGTTTGTCTTATCAAGATTGTCTAATTATACACAAGAAAAAGTCAAGTGATGTTAATTTCTTTTCCATTCTAAAATAGTCCAATGCATGTTGAAATAACAAAAAAAAAAAAAAGATTGAGTGAAGCAGGTATATTTATCGTTTCTTTAATCTTTCACAAAAATAAGATAATTATATTCTAGTTATAACTATAAAGTTAGCCATATGTTAAATTGTTAATAATGAATGGGTAAAAGAGAGTCGTCATCCATCAATAATGAGATTTGTATTGGCTTCTGAACAACAAATTTTTTTATTGTGTTGATAGTATTCATATATTTAACTAGATTTTATATAACTTCATTTTTATAGTTTTAATTTTTATGTCTCAGCAAAATTTAAATGTTAACAGTATAATATAAAATTTTCAAAATAATTATATGCATATATAGTATATTAGTATGCATGGTACATTGGACGAAAAAGAAGCGCAGTTTATGTAAGGAGGTTATTAGTTATTGGTGGTGTAAATTGAACACTAATTTTGCTTTAAGGTTGAAATGACAAGTTATTTATGAATAAGAATGTTAAATTTATGAAATTATTCATTGAAAAGAGAAAAACACATGAAACGAGTAAAATGGTCATGAGACACGTATTTTTATGTCAATGAATAACTTTTTTTTTTCATGTCAATGAATAGTTACACATAGAAAAGTTAATATTAAAATAGAGAGAATTCATTAGCTACTAATATAAGGAATTCGGTGCTCTAAAAATGTCTCTACATGGGTCTGAAATAATGTTTAGTTTAGCATTTAGAGTAAATAAGTTTTTTCTTCAAAATGTCAATTAGGTTGGAAGCCAGATTTTATAGATTATTTGCTTTTGAATTTAAATTTTCATTTAAATTTAGTTTTTTTAGATTAATTTATTTTCAATATATTTTTCGACTGAGTTTGAGTCAGAATGACTTTTTTCATAAAAGTGTACAGGAATATCAAACACACCCTTTTATTCTAACATAATTTTAAAAAAAATTAGTTGAGGTAAAAAATCATCTTTTTCAAACGTTAATTTAGACATGCTCAATTATACCAATAAATACCACTTTTGTCCTTATTACAAGTTTATTATGGAAAAATATTTGGTCTTATATACATGTCCACTTAAAAGGTTATTAATGATTCTTTTCAATTTTATCCTCATTTAGTTCTCATTGAAAAAAGAGAGAGAGAGAGAAAAGATGAGAGAGGTGTTTTTTTTCCCCTGAAAAATGACATAAGCAACATTATCAAGCCTTAAATAGAAATAAAAAGAGGCAGAACTAATGTGCAACAAATTAAGGATAGCTATGATACATATATTCGAATTTAAAGAAGAAATGTTCAAAAGCACTGATAGTAGAAAAACCAACCTGCTAAATGAGTTTTCCTCCAAATAAATAACATATCATAGTGAAAGAGGTGTGAAGGATGTAAATATAGGAAGAGGAAAAATTAAAAAAAAATTGAGAAATATTTAGTCATCTAACTATAGTCAATAAACTTATTATTTATCAAAAAAAATAATAAACCTATTATAAGAATGGTACAATATTACTAGGTTGGAAAAATTATTCATAAATATTTTATTATAAACTTATTTACTAAATGAATGAGACTTTCGTATGCAAACAATCATCTCCATGTGCAAAAGATTTTCTTTTATTTTCAAATAATATTGCATATGTTCAATATATCTTTCCTATGTAGCCTTTCCTTATATTCAAATAATTTTTTCTTATGTACAAAAGATTTTTCCTTAAATATTTTTAGTTCTCATTTAATAAATAAACTTCTAATAAAATATTTACACATAAGATTCCTTATTAGTAATCGAACGGGTCAAGGCGAGTTGTTTTTATTTCCCCTTTCACCTACGAAAGGGAAGCGGCTTCTCTCTTATCCCTTTAGCGTCTGCTGCAATCCTTTATCTTGAAATTGCGCCCTTTTTGTGTAAAAAATTGGAGTAGAAGGCTGTTTTTTTAATTAAAAAACAAACAGTATTCAATATTCTGAAGTATTTTTTTAGTACTAGTTAGTTCCCTATAATATTTTTTCAAGATCTTAAAATAATTTTTTAGTATTATTCAGTATCCTAAAGTATTTTTTTAGTGCTAATCAATACTCTAAAATATTTTTTGTGTGATATTTTAGGATGTTAAGTGCACTAAAAATTAGTTCATCAACATCCTAAAATATTATCCAGTATTTTGAACTAATCTTTAGTGCATCTAACATCCTAAAATATTGCACTAAAAAAATTTTAGAGTACTGGTACTAAAAAAATACTTCATAATATTGAATAATACTGAAAAATTATTTTAAAATCTTAAAAAGATATTTTAGAGAACTAATTGGTACTAAAAAAATAATTTAGTATCTTAAATACTGTTTTTTTTTTAAAAAAAAAAAACCTTCTGCTCCATTTTTTGTTTGTCAAAACAACATAGTTTTAAGGTAAAGAACGACAACAGACATTAATGGTCTGTTTGGTTAGGAGGAGGGGAGGAATTTTTATATTACCTCGTTTTGAGTTATGAGAGGGAAGAGGAGGGAAGGAATTTTAATGTTATATTGTTTGGTTTGGGAGGGGAGGGAAAATATTTTAATTTAGATAATTTAACCCTTTTATTTAATTTTTTTAAAATTATGTATAATGTTTAATAAAATATATTATAAATATAAAATTATAATTTAATAATTATAAAAATTAAATAAATATAAATGTAATTATACTAATAAATATTTAAAATTATATTACATGGTTTTATTTATTATATATGTACAAATGGTTAATGGCATTTTTGTCCAATTAAACATAAAAATTAACCTCCCCTCCAAATCCCTCCAATTTGGAGGGGAGGGTTTAAAGGGGAGGAGAGGGAATTTTTTTTGAAAATTTCCCTCCCCTCCCCCAATATTTCTAATACCAATCAAAAAGAGGGGAGCAAAACCCCTCCCCTCCATTCCCCTCAAACCAAACTTACTCTAAGGGTGTGTTTGGTTCAATGAATGTTAGGTTAGGTGAGGTTAATTTAAGTTAGGTTATGGGAGGTTATAAGTTTTGTTTGGTTCAAGAAGGGGGGAGGGGAGGTTTGATTTCTTGTTTGGTTCAGAAGGGTAGGTGAGGTGAGTTAATTATAAATTGACAAATATACCATTTTTTCTTTATTTATATATTTTTCTTCTTCTTTTATTTTTTAATTTGTAAATCTTAAAAAACCTATTACCTCAAGTATATATGATAAAAAAAACTGTATACATTTTAAGGGATATTTTATTGATTTTTACATATTATCTCATTAATTTTAAACAAAAGAGGTAAAATTGGAATATTAAAAAATAAGTATGGGCATTTTGGTCAAAGTGAGACAAATTTTTCTCTCCCCTCCAAAAACCTCCAATTTTGGAGGGAAGAGAGGGGAGGGGAGGGGAGCAAAAGAAGACAAAATTTTTAACTTCCCCTCCCTCCAACCAAACACATTTTTCCCACCCTTAACCCTCCCCTCACCGAACCTCCCCTCCCAAAACCTCCAACCAAACAAAACCTAAGGGTTTGTTTGGTTTGAGGGGAGGGAAGGGGAGGAATTTTGGTCCCCTCCCCTTGATTGGTAAGATGGAGGGGAGGGGAAATTTTTTGAAATTTTACCCTCCCCCCCCCCCCCAATTAGGAGATTTAGAGGGAAGGTTAAATTTTTTTTTTATTAGATAAAAATGCTCTTGGCCATTTGTATATATATGATAAGTAAAATCATATACTATAATTTAAGATATTTATTAGTATATTATAGTTATATTTATTTAATTTTTATAATTATTAAATTATAATTTTATATTTATAATATATTTTATTAAACATTATACATATTTTTTAAAAATTAAATAAAATGATAAAATTATCTAAATTAAAATATTTTATCTCTCCTCTCAAATCAAATAAAATAATATTAAAATCTTCCACCTCTTGTTATTCCAAACGAATCCCTCCCTCTCCTCCCCTTCATTAAAATCTCTCCACTCCCTTTCCCAAACCAAACATACCTATGGAAATAAGAGAGAAGCCGCTTCCCAAAGACAAGACAGGTGGGGTGGGGGAATATAAAGGACAAATGGACAGAGGGTTTGACAAAGTGCATATGGCGTCCATTAAAACAATGACACGTCCCTATACAGTGTAACTTTCTTAGGTTTAGACTCCCGCTTCTCGGTGGTCCCCACCTGGGTCCTCCTCCCTCTCCGCATGGAATAATTAATTGCATTGCTGCCTCCTATTATTCTCTCATTCTTAGGCACATAAAACTGAAAAAAAAAAAAAATATATATATATATATATATATACTCTGAAAGTTGTGGTCGAAAGTTTACATGGTTAATTTTATCCTGAAATTATAGAAAATAAAGTAATTTTATTTTGATTATTACCTTAAATGATTTTGATCATTAATAAACTAAATATATTAAATTAACAGTATATATATCATTTTTATTAAAATATAAATTTATTTCAGAAATTTTAAATTTAACTTTAAAAAATAAAATAGATGATATATGGACTTTCGAAGTAAATTTATATCTTAACAAAATAACATGGATAATATGTAGATTATTAATTTAGTATATTTGATCAACTAAATATTAAAATTAATTAGAATAACGACTATGACAATTATTTATCGGTAACATTAACAATTTTTGAGATAAAATTACCCCTTAACTAAAAAAAAGAGAGAGGCACATCTTGTAATTTACCCCATCATTTCTGAAATACTCCTTCTCTTATTATATTAATTCAGTATGACTAAATATTACTCCTTCTCTTGCTAACTATAAGTTTAAAATTTGAGAATAGGTTGGTGCTAAAATATAAGTTTTGTTTTAATTTTGTCTAAATACTTATTATTTTTTTTAAGTTTACCTTTTTTTGACTATACACACACACATTTTTTTAATAGTGACAGTGTGGATTACTTTAATTAAAAAAATGAATGAGATTTATATTTATGAGGAATATATTATTCACATATTTATTAATTTTCACTAATTTTTTATTTATAATTATATCAAAAAATGAAAGTTACGATTTTGATATATTTCAAATATTGACTTTTTTAAACTTCCTCTTATTTAATACGAGTACTGAGTTTTGAATGCTGGCAAAAAAAATAGAGTATTGAAAAAAAGTATGTCATGCATTTTCTTTCACTTGTTTCTTTTATTCAATTGAAGTAAAATTGAAAAAAGTCACTAATAAGTTTTACGGTGGACTTAAATTTAAGACCAAACTTTTTTTTTATTAATTAGATTTGTAATATGGACAACATTAGTAGTACTACTATCATCCTTTTATTCTAGTTTTTTACTTTTTTTTTGGTGATATACTCCTTTGATCATTAATATAAGACATAGTTAACATTTTTTAAAAAATATTAAATAAGCTAAATAAATTAGTTAGTCATAATATATGTCATGTATAATTTGATTATATATGAATTCATAAGTAAGACAAATTAATTTAGTATAAAAAAGATAAATCTCAATACTTTAAAATAATTTATTTAACTTCATTTATAGAAGAGTACAATCATTCTATTCTTAATATAATAGCTTATTAGCTAATTTATATAAATTATTAAGGATAGTCAAGTTTGTTGCACACAATATGTCAAGTTGAATCATACATGGTCATGTGTCTTATTTTTTAAATATTATTATTTTAATATAAGTTCACATCAAATAAATGGGGTGTCCATGTGTGATTTCAGAACTTGACATGATGAATATAAAAAAATTGAGTTAATTTTTTTTCACTAAGCTAGTCATAAGAAATGTGACATGATCTCTATAAAGTATTCTTATACAACGTTAATATATATATATATATATATATATATATATATATATATATATTAGTTTTAAAAAAATGATAAATATAAGTTAAAGGTGGATGAAGTTTTTATATCAATATAACATCAAATTCTATTCCACCAACCCAGTTCCTCCAGCGGCTTATCCATTGGCTACAGACACAAATCACTATTCACAAGCTGATCTCCTAACTTCTCAAGCTACGTGTGAGCCGATTCTACCTGAAAGTGACGTATCCCTGGTACGTCTTTAAAGGCGTCAAGTTAGTTTTAAAGAAGAATTTGAAAGTTGATTTTGAATTTCCAAACTCCTAGCCAAAAACATCTTTCTTTACCGCTATTTAACCTATGAACGTCATTCCCAAATTTTTATCCGTGGGGTGCTGTTTCTTTCCTCGACAGACCAAGCAAAGTTGGAGCGACCTCCCTCTCCTCTTCAAGTGCGTTGCAACCAAAGGTGGTTTAATGAATTGTGAACCTTATCTATTCCAGCACATGTGATGGAGTGATCTGGTTTGTATTCCTTTCATACGCATTGCATATAATTTTGCGTCATCTCTTTCACTCCCGTTTTCTCTCACTTTTTGTTGTCATTTTACAAGGCATGGTGAAGTTTCTGCAAGCTTAGTTGAACTACGTCCATCTATGGAACAATGCAAGATTGATCTTCAATGTTGTCCGACGTATGTGTCTTATACTAATGTTTAGGAAAAAAAACTTAGAGCAATCAATCTGCATAGTGGCTCTCCCATTATTGAAGTTCACTGGTTATCCTGGACTTACCTGGAAGCTTCCGAGTTTATATTGGCCCAAATATGATGTCTTATTTTCCTTTTACGTTTTCCAAGTTTATACTTTCAACATAAAGACCATTATATTCTCTACTATCTCTTCTAATTTCTTATATGTAATAACTTCTCAAGCCCAACTTTAGGCTAGATACTTTATTACAGTTTTTACTTATTGACATAATATGAATAATCCTATTTATATCTGACCCCAGCAATTTGGGTTGCCTGCAAATCATTTTATATGTTGTTGGAAATATTATTATCAATTAAAGTTCTTAAATATAGTAGTATTTTTTAGATGTCAAGTCATTATTGCAACCACACATGGCTTCTCAACTGAAGACTTCATTATTCTATTCAATGGTGCATGTATTATGTATGTATGTACACTTATTCATTTTTCATCCCTGATGCAAATTGTCCAAATTTCAAGTTTATACTTCAACTTCTCAATCTACCATCTTCCCTTCTCGGACATCAAATTAAATGGATTTCAATTGTCAACATATTCCTTTAAGTAAAGTAACCCAAATCGATCTCATCGTTGGCTATGGACATAACTCACTTTCAAAAGATTACAAAATTAGGATTGTAGACAATAAATAACATTAAACTACATAATAAACTAACTGACGAAATTGGCAACTGACTAAACATGTAGGCCTAACCAAACTTAAGAGACCAAAATCAAGTTGACTATTTGCAATTACGCCTATAGTGGTGTAATTAGTAGGTACTCGAGTACTAAGGGGTTACGGGTACTCGAGTACTAAGAATTGGTATATCTTGCTAAGAAGCATGTGAAGTGCGATGCAATCTTTGCTTCCCGTAGTGCACTGAACTTTTGCAATACAGGATTCTATTGAATCCAGAGTGTCATATGAGAATTGGCAGTTCTGCAGTAAATGCATGGAGAATCATGATTCTATGGTGACAGAGATTTAGAATATGACTTTTCTATAGAACTCGAGTTCTCAATGTTACTAGTACTTCTGCAGATTGTCTCTGCCAAGAACTCACGAGATTTCATTGACAAACCCGAGTGCATATCTTTCCCCAACTCGAGTTCTATCTACAAACTCGAGTTCTCCCTGTACTTCAAGTTTTCTACATGAGTCTCTGGTTGGAACTTGCGGGAGTTAAATTATAAACTCTAGTTTCCCTTTAACGGGAACTAGAGTTTTGCTAACAAACTCGACTTACTTTTTCACCAGAACTCGAGTTTTTCATTCAAACTCGAGTTCTTTAGAAGTTAAAGGATTCTGAACAAGTCTCTGGATAAAACTTATGAGAGTGCAAATGTTGACTCGAGTGCAGCTTGGTCCATAACTCGAGTTGTGTCCCAAAACTTGAGTTCTTGTGATAACTTCAATTTATGGTTAAGCTTCTGAGTAAAACTTGTGAGAGTTAAGAATCAAACTTGAGTTCATTTCATACTGAAACTCAAGTTTTACACTTAAACTCAAGTTCTTTAGAATGTTTCAAGTTTCTGACTATGCTGTTGTATGAAACTTGCAAGAGTTCATTTCCCAACTCAAGTTCACTTCAGTCCATAACTCGAGTTCTCAGTATTGGCATTACTTCTTCATGTTGTCTCTACCAAGTACTTGCGAGAGTTCATTAACAACCTTGAGTGCAAATCTATCCAGAACTTGAGTTCTATCTACAAACTATAGTTCTCCCTGTACTTTTAGTTTTCTGCATGAGTCTCTGGTTGAAATTTGCGGAAGTTAAATTATAAACTCAAGTTTTCCTTCCATCAGAACTCAAGTTTTGTTACTAAACTCGAGTTCTTCTTGTATTGCCTACATTTGAATGTTTCTCTGGATAATTTTATAATGAATAACATATTGACATTAAATTTCCAATCCATATATTTATATATGGAATTAGCTCCATGTAACTTAAATTATGTGTTCTGTAAGAAAATGTCATCATAGAGGAATAAACAATAAACAATGCAGAATCCATAGATAAATATACATGAGTTTGTTAATTGAAGCCAACAAATTTAGTTGTTAATCATGAATTCAATATACATGGAGGCTATGCCTATGAGTAAATAATGTCAGTTAATGTAATTTGCAAAGCAAATGGTCCATGTCTTCATCTTCATTAAATGGAGCTATCAGCTTGTAACCAAGTCTTTTACATGAACCAACCACATCTTTAGCAAACCTGTGTGCATGCAAGTTTCTCAAAATTATGACTTTTGATATAGCTACCTTGTACTAATAGGCTCAGTTGGTCAAAAAAGAGCAAAGGCACTTTATCATTTCCATATTTAGGAAAAATGGCACCTTACTGTTTACTGACTACTTTGCTATATTCATTCTGCCTTGGTTGTTTTGAATTCAGTCTTTTAGACTAATTATCAAAACACTGTGATGTTTTATTGGTTATTTGTACGTTTAATGTAGATTGACTTCCTGCCTTTTTTAATAGCCTTGCTTTCAAATATTCCTTCTTATCTGTAATCCTTTTGTTTGGGATTGAAGATTAGATTTCCTTAGGCCTGTCCTTTTGTACAGGATCTCCAATTTGGTATCAACTATATGTACAAAAGGTTTGATGATCCATCCCTATCAGGTTCAATTAAATGTTATATTCCTTCTTTTTACTAACATATATTGGAATAGTAACTGTGTAATGTCATTTAGTTGTCACTTCATTTTGTTAACAACTAATATTGATTTTCCTTCCCTTTCACATATAACTATATCTTTCTATGTTCCTCTATCTGTATTCAAACAATTAAATGTTATCTGCTTCTTACCTATTACCTATAAAGTCATTATGTTGATCACAATGATTCTTCCTTTACAACTTGATTTCATTTAGTTTTAAAAGAATGAGAAGTTCTGCTTCCAAATCTTTTTCTTTTGTTTCACTTTTTCTTTTTCTATGCAGCTATGGTTTGTAGTCCTTATTAATACCCCATTGGATGGGGACATATGCTTTTGTTTCCTTCTGCTTCTTCATGTTAAACGCATGATTCCTTAAACAACAAAAATTTGGCCTTTGCTTTTGCCCAGGCTCTACAAAGATGGAAAGATATCTACCTGGTCAAAAGGTTTGATGATCAATTCTTATCAAGTTCAATTAAATGTAGTATGCATCAGAATTTGTTTTCCTTCTGACGTTATGCTTAAATATGTTTTTCCGTATGGATATATATGTTACTTTTTCAGTCTATGCAACTGCAAGTCCTACAAATATGAAATTTTTGTGCGTTTGTGATTCTTTAGCTTTTTACCATGCTAGCCTATTAGCATATGGTACACATATTGTTCACCATCCGTAAACAACTCATAAAGGTAACTTATAACATTTTCCGATACCCATTGGAGGTATAGTATCATGTTAAACGCATAATTCCTTAAACAATAAAATTTTGGCCTTTGCTTTTGTCGAGGATCTCTAAAGATGGAAAAATATCTACCTGCAGAAAAGGTTTATTGATCAATCCCTATCAAGGTCAATTAAATGTAGTATGCATCCGAATTTTTTCCCTTCTAACCTTATACTTAAATATGTTTTCCACATGGATATACATGTTACTTTTTCAGTCCATGAAGTTGTAGGTCCTACAAAAATGAAATTTTTGGACGTTTGTAACTCTTTAGCTTTTTACCATGCTATTTAGCCTCTTAGCATATGTACACCTATGGTTCACTATCCGTAAACAGCTCAAAAGGGTAACCTATAACCTTTTTTTATGCCCATTGGATGTTAGCATCATTTCAACCTTCACTCCTGGACATGCTTTATTGTTATAACATGATGTCAAATTATTATCACCTTTTTCGTTTCAGACATTATGGTTGCGCCCAATGAGCTGTTAGTTACTTATTCCATCATGGTTTTAAGCCCATCAACATATGCTCTTACTGATTCTTACCTTCCCAAGCAATTATCTTAGTTAAACTTTTTCTATTTCCCCAGATAGTTGTTGAATTGTCGTTCCTGCTATACATATCTGAGTTCTTCATTGTCAAATGTCATTTTCAATTGTACTATCTATTTCCTGTCTTACCATTCAAACTTTTCCATTGACAAACACCATGTCTCGCTCCAACTAAGCATACGCCCTCCCTCCCTCACTACTCAGTTTACTCTAACTCTTCATATATTTTCTCTTCCACCAGTTCCTTACTCACAAACATTCCCTGCCATACCAAACTTTCTCCACACATATCATCGTGTTAATATGCAGTACCACAATGTCGTATACTTTGCTCAAAGACTTGTACGATGGCTCAGACATGTGGACCATCATGGTTAGAGCTCTGAGGAAATGGAACGTTTACCAAAAGGCTACACCATTAGAGTTATTATGTGTTTCTTTCCTTTTGGTTGATACCGAGGTATGTTCTCACCCATCCATTAAAGACATTCTTTTCTTCCCTATATGAAGAAATTGATCTGCTTATATTACTGATTATCCTCTCTTATTCTTCGTTGAAGTTAAACAAGATTTAAGCCAGTGTCCTGCACAAAGGGCTGCGCACCAAATTCTCTAATGAAATCTGTAACGACACAGCGTCTCCCGTCTCTCACTCGGGGTCCTTAAGGTCCCTAGCGGTACCGGACTGAGTCACCCCACCTCACTGAGGTCTTTTCCCAGCCAGGAATTGTCCCCTCCCCACGAGGATTTAATACGCCTTCCCAGGGCTCGAAGGCTCGACATGGGGGTAAGTACGAGCCTTATGAGTAACCTAGTAGCCATTTGCGCTAGCTGGGAAAAGACCTCAATAAGGTGGGTGACTCAGTCTGACACCGTTAAGGACCCCGAGTGGGAGATCGGAGACGCTGTGCCGTTACAAAATCACTGAGGGCAATACTTATGAATTTGCAAACTTCATTGTCTCTTCAAACACTTACAAGTATAGAGATACGGTTCATCCTTTTAAGCTTACTTTCACCCCTCATACATCTATCAATCAAGAAGACGCACCACTTCAACTTTACTCCTACTCATTCAAATCTATATCTGAGATCCTCAACCTTGATAACAAGGACACAATTTAATACCTTTCTGGTACTGCAAAGTACATGGCTATTCTCTTCAACTTTCTTGCGTATTAATTAAACCGCATAATTATACCGCCTATTTCAATCAGAATAACTTCATTCATCAAATAGAAATGGAAAAAGTTAAATGCATCGCTATACATGCAGATGTTCGTGCATTCGTAGGTTCTATTGGGACAGTGAAGGAGATTCAGAAAGATAATGAGACCAAGTATAGGACGAGAATGGTTTTGCAAGATGTCCAGTACGATCTCATCCCTTATGCTTTTATTTGTTAGTTCTTCCTTTCTTAAGTCTCACTTATGCAATCATTGCAGGGGAAATGACATTGAGTGTGTTCTTTGGGATAGATGTGTCTTAGATGTCTACCTTGTTCAGTTGCAAAACCATGACATACCTTTTGTTATTATGTTAAACCTCTCTAGGATTGGTACAATTGATAATAGTAAATATCCTTAACACTTTCTTTACTTGCATGTATTAGGTTTTATTCTTATTACTATTACTATTAAGTATGTTTAATACTGAAATAATAAATACTTATTACAGATATAGCTAAGTACTACTTATCGGCTTGCTATTAGCAACAGATACCACTAACACTAATGAGTAATGGTCACTAATTACTAATTATTTTTGTTATTCCTAAATTCTAAAGTTAAATATTGTATAAATAGGCGCCAAATTTGCAGTTCCTTCAATGCTACCAAGGCTTTATTTAATCCTACCATTAAAGAGGTCCATGATATGATTGAAAGGTGACTTGTATTTTATACATATCTTATTCCAACATAAACTCTTCATTAGCTATATTTGTCAATGGATGCCTAAATAACTATCCATACCTGCTTTCTCTTTGTTCAATCATAGTGCCAAAGATAGACAAACACCTATCACTACCAGCTTCAGTTAATCCATATAGACAAACACCTATCACTACCAGCTTCAGTTAATCTATCTCATCACAAATGAGCCAAGTTTCTTGCATTGTTTATAGTGAGGAGCATGGACGGTTTGAAGATTGTTTTGAAAGACAATGAATGTGGAGGGAAATGAACAACAAAAAAATGTTGTATAGAAGGAGGTTTTGGGAATCTCAATGTAGCTGTGTAGCCTTTTGCAGCTGCTCTCACTTATCTAAATACATTTTTCACTTTAGTTTGTTAACTTTGACCAAGCCTACTGTTTGCGTTGAAAGATCATTTTGAAATAGGAAAAGTTGTTTATTCCTAAAATTTGTTAGTCATGTTGTGTTCACAAGTTTGATCTCCTCATGGAGTTGCATTGGTAGTACAAAATCTAGTCATCCAACTAACTCCTATATTAAAAGTAAGAGGAGCTATATGTCATTTTGAATAATTTTATTTGAATGAAAGAACAATAGTTAATTCGTTAGATTTGTATATACGTTTGCCACATATTTCTCGTCTTTCTTGATGCCTAGAATATCTTAAGGCTAAAATAAAAAATGATACTCTTCCGGTATTTAATATATAACATATTTAGAAAGTTATCTTAATCAAAAATATAAGTTATAGTTTTTATATTTATCAATATTTTTTTAAATTTACCTCTATTAATACTCCTTAATAATATTAAAAATGAGAGAGAATAAGAAAATTAAGGAAGATGATTAGGGTGTTTTAGAAAATATAAATTATATCAATTAATTTAACTAACTTTATAAAATAATCAAATTAAATAAATATATCTTATATTAAAAATATAAAAGAGCACAAGCATATTGGACCCTTACATTTTGATGCCTAGAATATATGTTAGGGGTAAAATTAAAAAATATATGTTATGAATGAAATTCCCCAGGATGTGCTTTACTACTTTTTTCCCCCAGCCAGAATGTGCTTTACTACGGTAGTATATTTTAAATAAAAAAATTATATATTAGGATGTTTTAATTATATGGGAATTTCTCATAAATATTATATAAATTTTAAAATTTTAAATTAACAATTTTTAAAAAATATGAGTTACCAAATATTATACTATTTTTATAAATTTTATTATTCTTATTATTAATCAAACCAATTTAAAATTTTAAAGTTTAAATGATATTTAAATATTTTTTATTTAATTTTAATTTATTTACTTCATTATCTGCCCATACTGCCCTACAAATACTGTATTTTTTCTTTTTATAGTATGTTTGGATAGCCTCCACAACTGATTTTCAATTATAATTTATAGAATATGAGGTAATTTTTACTGTCTACGAAGTAAATATGTGAAGAAAATTTATCTAAATTTATGTGAATCGGGCCTATACATAAATTCGATTTAAACCAAAAAGTCTAGCCGCGTTCTTTCCGTTATTTTTGCCCACAACCGTGTTCGTTTCTTGTAAAAAAAAAGGGAAAAGTACAATAAGGTCCCAAATAAATAAAAATATGAAGAAATTATCTCAATGAGTTGTTAATGACTTGTTAATGACGATCCTCATATTGTCATTAACAACCTTTTGAGATCATTTCTTCATATTTTTATTTACTTTGCACCTTATTATAATTTTCCAACAAAAAAAAGGGAGAATGTCAAAAAAATATCATTTAAACTTCAAAATCCCGTTAATAAGTTCGGTAATGGGATTAACAAGAATGGTAATGTAATTAACAAATCATTTTATTGTTAAATCACCTATTTGAGATTTTGAAATTTAAATGGTATTTTTTTAGAATTAAAAAAAAAAAAAAAGCTTTCTATCATTCCGAGATGTTTAGGGAATTGAACCTTTTTCCTATTGTCCGTGAATGCAGCTTTTACAGTAGCGAGAGAAAGACACAGCTCAAACAAGATACGAGTATTTTTTTTTTTTTTTTCCTTCTTGCTGTTTTAGTAACTACATTCCCCACATTCCACAGTCCACACTGTAAGGGCATGTTTGGTATGATGGAATTGGGGGTATGGAATTGGAATTGGAAATCAATTCCATGCTTAAGTTTGTTTGGTATGATGGAATTGGAAATTTTTGCAATTCCATGTGGAAGCCAAATCTCTCCAATTCCATCAAATTGGCTTCCACCTAAAAAGCAAAGATTTGCAATTCCATGTACCTAAATCTAGGTCAGGGTACTGGTTAAGGGTTAGTGGGTCAGATCGGAGTTAAACCGAAGCTAAACCAGGGCCAAACCGGTGAAAAATTGAATATTTTAGGCTTATTAATATGAAATTTCTTTTTTTTAAAAAATAAAAATAATTTTTTATTAAAAAAAACCTAACTGGAGCAGTCAAAGTACTAGGTCAAAGGTTAGTGGGTCAGGCTGGAGCTAAATCAGGGTTAAACCGGTGAGAAATTGAATATTTTAGTCTTATTAATATGAACTTTTTTTAAAAAAAATAAAAATAATTTTTTATTAAAAAAAATCTGTCCGGTCCGGGTTTAGTAACAATGGTTTTATCTCATTCTACTTTCTTAGATTAGCATATTGATAGTTTTACATTTTAAATATAAATATTAAATAAAAATAATATTTGAATTCCATGTACATACCAAACACACTTTTAAACCACATTTCCATTTCCATTTCCATATCCATATCCATCAAAACCAATTCCAGTGTACCAAACGGGCCCTAAATTTCGACCAGCAAACAAAAATAAATCAAATTCATCCCCAAGCTCATCCTTCTACTCCACATTGAACTCATCCAGCTAAATCCATGCGTTCTGCTTCCGCAGCCCCAAAATCCTGACCAAGCAAGCACACGCCAGCAAAAATGTCGCTTCTCTCTTCTCCTTCCTCTTCCTCCGCCATACCCTTCTCTCTCTTCTTCCTTTGCCTCCTTGCTTTTTCCTCTTCTCAGCCAAACTCTTCCAGCAGAGGGAGGAAGCTGCAAGCCAACCGTGTTCTCTTGAGAGCAAACGAGACCTTGCCCAGTGAGAATCGCACATTCGACCTTGGCTTCTTCAGCTTCAATGCCGGACAGCCCAATTATTACTTGGCCGTTCGCTACGCGTCGATTCCACTTCCCACGTACGTCTGGGTGGCCAATCGCGAGAAACCCAGCAAAAATCTCACTGATTCGACGCTGGAAATCACTGAAACTGGCCTCCTCGTTGTCAAAGATTCACCAACCTCGATCCTTTGGCATAGTACGAATTTAGGAACTTCAGGAAGAGTGGAATTAAAGCTTTTAGAAAGTGGGAATTTGGTTCTGCTCACTCGGGAAGGCTCTGTTTCGTGGCAGAGCTTCGATTTCCCCACGGACGCGTGGCTTCCGGGTATGAATCTGACCCGGAACCGATCCTTGTTGTCGTGGCGGAGCCCCACGGACCCCTCGCCGGGACTCTATTCTCTGCGGCTGAGACCGCCGGGCTACGGTGAGTTCGAGCTCCTCTTCAATAACTCCAAATCTTATTGGACCACCGGAAGGTGGACCGGCGACTCGTTCCTCAACATTCCGGAAATGATGATTCCATATCTCTATCAATTCGACTTTTCGAATCCGTTTACACCAACGGCGTCGTTTGGATTCCGGGAGAAGCCTCTGAACGGGCTGAGCCCGCCAACGTATTTCCGGGTCGAACCTCACGGGCAGGTCCGACAGTACACATGGTGGTCTCAGACCGGAAGCTGGAACATTTTCTGGTCAGGGCCGAAAAATGTGTGTGACGTTCAAGACCTGTGTGGTAGCTTAGGAGTCTGCAAAGGCGAAACGACCACGATGTGCGAGTGCGTCTCCGGTTACAAGCCCTTAGACGACGGTGGATGGGCTTCCGGAGACTACTCCGGTGGGTGCCATCGGAAAGCCGATAGTCCCTGCGATAAGAATGATGGGTTCGTAGATATGGGGGTTATGAGCTTCGAAGCACCCAATGTGCAGTCGTTTAAAACCAAATCTCGAAGCAGTTGCGAGACTAATTGTTTAAACTCATGCGATTGTATTGGCTCATCTTTCAACCAAAGAACCGGCTCCTGCCAGAACTTTTACGGCTCAATTCTGAATCTCCGTAATTCATCTTCTGAAACCTCTATTGATGGCAATTTGTTTGTTAGGGTACAGCGAGGAGAATCTGAGAAGAAACTGAATCGGCAAACTCTGATTGGCACTATCATTGGGGTAATTGCTTTTCTAGGGTTAATAGTGGCGACATTGTTGGTATTGCTGAATCGAAGGCGGAAGAAGAAGAAACTAGAAGAAGATGGATTGATTCCTGTTCTGAATCTTCAGTTATTTTCCTACAAAGAGCTTCAATTAGCGACTCGGGGATTCTCAGAGAAGATAGGTCACGGTGGGTTTGGGACAGTATTTCAAGGAGAATTACCAGATTCAACACGCGTAGCAGTGAAGCGACTAGAGAGACCAGGTGGTGGAGAAAAGGAGTTCAGAGCAGAAGTTTCCACCATAGGTAATATCCAACATATTAATCTCGTTAGACTCAGAGGCTTTTGCTCTGAAAATTCTCACAGACTTCTGGTTTACGAGTTCATGCCCAACGGCGCTCTTAGTTGTTACCTTCGCAAAGAAGGAGGGCCTAGTCTGAGTTGGGATGTTAGGTTCCGAATCGCCGTAGGAACAGCCAAAGGCATAGCTTACTTGCATGAAGAATGTCGAGACTGTATTATTCACTGTGATATCAAACCTGAAAACATCCTCTTGGACACAGATTTCACGGCCAAAGTTTCTGATTTCGGATTAGCGAAGCTCATGGGGAGGGATTTCAGTAGGGTTTTAGCAACAATGAGAGGCACTTGGGGGTATGTAGCACCAGAGTGGATTTCTGGGGTAGCAATCACCACAAAAGCTGACGTTTACAGCTACGGGATGACATTGTTAGAGCTGATCAGTGGTCGCCGGAATGTGGAGGCGCCGCCACAATCAGGCTGCGGCGAGGAGGCCGGAGAGAAGGAGAAATGGTTCTTCCCTCCGTGGGCTGCACGGCAGATAATTGAAGGGATTTGGACTGCAATACTTGACAAAAGGCTTGGGAATGCTTATAACATGGAGGAGGTAAGGAGGGTGGCTATGGTGGCTGTGTGGTGCATTCAGGATGAAGAAGAAAGCAGGCCTCCGATGGGGATGGTGGTGAAGATGTTGGAGGGGTTAGTGCAAGTAAGTGTACCTCCCACGCCTAAATTGCTTCAAGCATTGGTCTCCGGCGAGTCCTTTCGGGGTGTCAGGGCAGATTCCAGCACGGGCGGCAGTATCTCCGGTGGCGGCAATGCTGATACAGAATCATTCACGGGCGGCTTTTCTTCCCCGGCAAATACGAATGTGAATGTTGTTGTTCAATGATGAGGTTGAGGTGAAGGCACGGAGTAGAGCACATGAGTTAGGAATGTTTTGATAAAAGAAAATGGTAGGGTAGATGAAGATGTAAAGTGGTTGAATTTGCGGCAAAAGTTTTGGGTTTTTGATCTGAAATGAAAAAACTGTAAGTTGTTTTCTCTATAGCTTCTGTTTCTCTGATGATAGTTCTTATTTTTCTCATATCAGATGAAACACTGACGCTTTACATTATCCAGATGTATCCACTGTGATTGTAGGCACAAATTTTAATAATGGGCTTATTTAAGGAACAACAATTTCATTGTTACAAGTTTGTTTGTTATGAGATTGTACAAATGAAGTAAACTTGAAAAAGCGAAATAGCAGTGTCTAGTAAGTTTCGTAAAATTCCAGGAACGCACGCACAGAATTAAAAAAGGGGGGGGGGCATTCGTAATCAGTAATCGCAAGGAACGGTCTGGGTTGAAATAAGAATAGAATGAGTTTGACTGAGAAGGAGGAGAAGGGTTTGGTAAGAATGGCAAATCAGGTTTGTTCCTTTTGGACAAAATATTCGCATTAGTCCACCTCATTTGTTTGACATTTGATGAATTCTTTTAAGAAAATACAAGTCACATTTTGAATGTAGAAAATTAAAATCACAAAGTGCGATAGTGTTCAAATAGGAGGTTGAGGGTTAGGTAGGGACAGACAGATAAGAATGAAAGGGAAGAAGCCTGAATATGCTTTTGAGCTTTGAAGGATACGATGTGTTGGCTTTTGGTATGAATCACTTTGAATTTCAATGGCGAAATCATGGATGCAGCTTCTTTTTGTCCCCAACTTTAGATTCTCCTGTGTTGGCTTCTGGGTAATCTTTTATGGGCCCTTTTCTCTCGTGTTCTTCTGGGTAATCTTTATGACTCGCTTTCATGTTTTTTTAGGAGGCCATTAAGAGAGAGTGGTAAATATAATTGGGGATATGATGACGTATATAATTAATTTGAATGCGAAAATAAGTTGACACTGGGTCTGGTGTCGTTGGTACAAAAACGACATCATGATGGATGATTCACTCATCAACTCCTTAATCATTTATAATAAATGATGCCTACCTTCATTGCCCTCTTTCAACTCCTCAATCATTTTACCATCTCTTGCATATTACTGTACTATATCAATTTTAAATATAAGATTTAATTATTTTTTTTAAAAGTAAATAAATTATTTAATCATATATGTTGTGTATGAGTAAATTATATATCAGTTTATATATCAGATAAATTAATTTTTTTAAAAATGATAAATATAAATATTTTAAAATAACTTAATTAATTTCTTTAATCTTCAAAAAAAAATTAACTATTTCTTATATTTATGATGATAGAGCACTCTACATGTTAGGTGAGAGGCAATAGGAATAGCAGCAGCCAATTTAATTTATATAAATATGAATATGATCATCCTCGGCTTATAATCTATTTAGGGCCATGAGAATTTCTGTAAAAATAGAGAGGGTAGAGGGTCGTTGGTTTGTCTGCCTATAACATCATGTCACTAGGATCTACTACTATAATTTGGAAACTATATATATATATATATATATATATATATATATATATATATATATATATGATGACACTGTAAAAATGAATTAATTGTGTATAAATGGAGAGGGTAGAGGATCGTTGGTTTCTGTATTGTATTTGTCTCTGGTTTTTTTATAATTTTTTTAATTGTGTAAAATGAATTATTAGTTAAAATTAGTTAAGAACAATAAAAATATTATTTTTTTTAAATATACCCCTTATTTACGAAAATAACATATGAGAGAAAATAAGTAAAAAATATTAAAGAGAATAAATAACAAATAATTCGATGAAAAAAATTAGCAATGAGTATGAGATAATTATTATAAAAACATATATTTAATAAGAGTAAAAAATAAAAAAGGTATTTCTGAAAAAAAAAATGTAGTTTAATTCAATGAAAAAAATTAGCAATGAGTGTAAGATAATTGTTATAAAGATATGTATTTAATAAGAGTAAAATATAAAAAAGTATTACTGAAAAAAAATTTTAAGTTTTGAGATAAAAAAATTATTTATATTAAAAACTGACTTTAAAAAATTATTTATAAAAACCGCATGAGAGATTAGCATCCATAGACTTTCCACGCAAGAAAAAGGAAACAGCGGAGAAGGCTGCTTCATTGAATTTTATATATTTGATTCATCTCTTTATCTTTCTAACCCAGTGGCTCAGTGCCCTCCAGCACCTCAAATCCTCAGGACTGTGCACCAAGTCACAAACCTCTGGACCTCATATAATAAGAATTAATAATGATGATGATGATGTTCTTTCTTTTTCAAAAATGCAAATTTTGAGGAAAAATTTATAAACTTGTTTCCAGGAAAAAAAATCACGCTAACAAGTTTAATTAATGACAAAAAATCTACTTTGAGGAATAAAAAGAGGAATGTCAAATTTTATATTAACATCTGAAGAAAATATTTTTGTATTTTTCTTCATTGTTGTAGCTTTTTTAACCAAAACCAGTTTTTCATTTTTGAAAATTTATTATTATATTTATAATTCTAAAGTGTTTTTTTGGTCAATATGATTCTAAAGTTTATTACCATTATCGTATTATCAGTATGTATTTCCTCAGACACTGCTGATTCCTGCCTCACCTCCTCCATTGAGCCGAAATAATAAGATAAGCTCCATAGTAATGGGGTCTCACTACAATAAGTATTACCTATTGGGCCTTTTTTTTATTATTAGATTTAGGGTTGTCCCCAAAGTTTAAAGAATAAAAAATTCTCACATATTTTAATAAATGTATATCCTGAAATTTGAATTAATATTTTTTTATAAATGAGGCCCTTAACGCCTCAATCAATAATTTATTTATCCTCTTAGCGTATTTACTATTAGTTTTATTAATCTATGTGTAGGACTCCAACTCCAACATGAAATTTATTTTGAAATGGATTGAGTAATAAATTTAAATTATTCAAGGTAAATTCTATTTTTTGTTGTGATTTCTTAAAATTTTGTAATTGGAGGATTATTTTTATTATAAAAAAATTAAAGCTATAAAAATTTATATATACAAAATTGAAATTATCCAAGTTAAGTCTGAGCCATCCAAATTCGATTACTGTTGTTACAATTGCATAAAAAATATTTTTTTCATTTTGTAATAATTTTTTTGCCAGCAAAATTTTATAATAAATTGATTAATTTAATCGGTAACATAGATATATATAAATTTGATGTGATTGAAATCTCATAAATAAAACCATTTATATTTGGTTCGGGCTTCAATCCTTTGTCTAGTTTTTTTTTTTTTTTTTAACCCTTTATGAATCATGAGCATCAATAAGGTGGCTCACGGGGATGTACACTGGGTCAACTCAACTGACCGAATGAACCTAGTCTTTTTTTTTTTTTTGGTGCCAACAAAAATGAACCTAGCCATCATTATGGTGTTAAAAATCGGACCGGACCGACCGGTTTAAATCAGAAACCGGTGAACTAGACAGTAGTTAAGTCCAGATGAGCCAAAAAAATCGGGGTCAACCAAATCAGTTGACCCGAGTTCAAATCAGTATAACCGGAGTGACCCAACGTAACATCGGGTTGCCAGGTTCTTTTTTTAAAATTAACTTACATCAAGCAAAAGAATGTTGTTTTGCCTTTTTAAAAAAAACAATAACACACGTATGCACGGTATTCAATATTTAATTCATTAATTGAATTGAATTCAATCAATTCATTTAGGTTTTCACAGCTTGACTCCCTTCCCCACGCGATGTCACGTCTTTCTTCCTTCTTGCAGAAGCTTCTCGCAACATCACTCTCTTCCCTTCTGCATCTCTGACAGAAACTGTGGAGGTGAGATCGAAGTCTTGTTTCCCCTTCATTATTGGCCTAGAAACCGGAAAGGTGTCTCATTTTCCTTCGATCATCGCCGTGGCCGTGACGCAGTCGTGGGGAGTGTTCGCAGCAGAGTTTCCAGGTACAGAGAGACATTGTCGACGTGATGCTCTGAGCTCGCCGTTGCCATGACTCCATGAATGACCATCAAGTTAGCAGAATTTCATCATTTTTTCAGTCTTTTATTTTTTTTTTCTGTCAGTACTCTGTCGGTGTGTTGTAGTTGCATAAGTCAGAAAGTTAGGATTTTTAATTTTTTCTGAATGCAATAAAGGATTGAGCTTTGCTTTAACCTTTTCTGAAAGCAATGAGGGATACGAAAACTGGAAAAAAATGATGAAATGAATGAACCCTGTCCATATGGCTATTATTAGACTATTGATTAGAAGAAAACTCTTATATAATTTTTTAAATGGTATATGCATAAAATATTTAAATTATATATGTTTTTTTACAATTGACTCCGGTCTGACTTCCGGATTTACTTCCGTCTAAACTACTGATTCCGGATTTACTTCGGTCTAAACTACTGATCCTTAACCCAGTACTTTAATCGATTCAGTATTTTCAATAACTTGGTCATACGTGAGTTAATATATGCCACACTTTTCTTACGTTGTAAGTAGCTTCAGTCAAACCCAGTTTGACTGTTGGCGCCAAAAAAAAAAAAAACCGGTTTGACTCAACCCATGAATATCTACACTGGCTCACCTCATACCAATAACGCAAAAAGAATAAATGAGGGCTTTTGAGCCCATATTACAACACAGGCCCATATCAAATTCACATTATTTTTTTTTGCCCCATCTCAAATCCACATTATAGACTTATAGTTACCTTATCTTTCTTTGTGTTTTTTGCCAACATATTATAGTTATCTTTCAAACTTACTAACTGAGGGCTTTTTGGGCCCATATTTCAACATAGTCCCAGACCCAATAATGTAAAACGAATAAAAGCACTCATCCACAAGAGGCCGTCGAAGATATTCAATCATTCACAATTCACGATGGCCTAACAGAATGAATTAGTATTTCATAATTTCGACTATGTTTTAAATAGTATTGCCTCTAACATTGTGTAAGAAAAAAAAATAGGTTTAATATAACTTTTGGTCCTTGAAATTTACCCAAATTTTAATTTTGGTCCCTCAAGTTTGAAATCAGTGGTTTTAGTCTCTGAAGTTTGGTTTGATTTTGGTTTTGGTTCTTCAAATTTATTTCATTTATAACTGTTGGTTCCTCAAGTTTAATGTAACATATTAAGTCATCTTTAAATTTGAGGGACAAAAACTAAAATCAGGCCAAACTTTAAGAACCAAAAATTATATCAACCCAACAAAATATATATTCATGGAAGAAAATGCAAAAACAAATGAAAAAAAGAAAAGAGTCATGCGTATATTGTATTATCTCTGGGATGGAAGCAAGGGCTGTGTATTGATTGTGACGGAAGAAGACACAAATGAAATCCGCAGACACATTGTGTAATATCCTACATTTTGGAGACCTTAGATAACAGTAAAATAGTTATTAGAAATGTATGATTTACATGAAAGATTGGGATAGAATTTATGGAGGACTAAATACGGAGTAATTAGAGGCCGAGAAGATGTCAAAAAAGACCCAAAATAACCCCTAAGGTGACCCATATGTGGACTAATTACATCTTTGGATGGATTGGCCTAATTTCTGTTCACTCAAGTCCATTAGACCTTAGCTTTGTGAATGCTAATTGAGGACATGTTTTTTTTTTTTTTTTTATAAAGACCTAGGCAAGACGCATCCTATTCTTATATCATTAATCTCAAAGTTTTGAGAGGAGAAAGCAGAGAGCTTTGCTAGGCACGACTCCATATCATTAATCAAGTAATTTTTAAGAACATTTTATAAAGAACATTTTATTTTATAGGGTGGTCCTTAATATAAGAAATAAATTTTTTTATCTGAAATTCTAAACTAGTTTTTTCAATTGTGCCCTCATTAAATATATGTCATTTATTATCTCTACAGTAAATTTTCACTAATTATTTTTCATCTAGGCTATTTATAAATAAAGGTATAATTGAAAAAAAAAGATACACACATGAGTTTATTGCTTTTAATTAACATTTTATATACACATCTAACCCACTTAGGGTGGGTTGCATGTCTCCCCCTTTTTTTAAAATTTTTTTAACATTTTATTTTAATTTTTTAAAATCAAATAATAAATTTTATAGACTAAAATTCAATTTTTTTTTGCATATTTTCATGAATTTATATAATTCAAATTAAAATAGCCCTAAAACTTATAAATATAGAGTAATAACTAATAACCTATTTTAGATAATTATTCGTCCAATCTATTAGAACACTTAAAAAAGAAACGCGAAGCATTTAAAAATTGCATATAAACCGTCCGTCTCGTTCTCATCATAAAAATTATGGCCGCCAATAATGCCATATTTGATTCCGATTTTGTTAAACCTCGGAAATCATGTATACATGGAAATGTTATACTATGTTAGAGGAAGAGTTTAATGGCAACGATTCACTTGAGGCTGTGAAGGATTTAATTTCATATTAATTGTTGTTTTTATACCTAGATTAAGGGTGTGTTTGGATACAACTTTTGATAATAGCTTCTAGAAAAAAAGTAAAAAAATGATTTTTTTTAATAGATTATGAAAAGAATAGTAGTGTGTTTGGATGTTAAACTCAAACCATGGTTTCAACTTCAAACCATAGTTTGGGTAAAAAACTTCCAAACACAAAAAAAAAAAGGTAAAAAACACTTTTTTATCAAAACCATGGTTTGAAGAAGCCAATATTTTCAAATTTTTTGTATGTGGGTCCCACTTAATTTTCTCTCTCTTCATTTTCCCTCTTTCATTTTTTCTATTTTCATCCCCATGTTCCCATTTTTTTCCAAATACCTATTACAAAAAAATTATTGTGTGGTTTTTTTCAAAAAATCATTATTCATGTCAAAATTTATTATTCTCTTTAGTCTTAAATATAAGATAAATTTAACTTTCTTCAAGAGATTAAAAAACTAATTAAATTATTTTAAAGTATTTATATTTTAATTTTTCCCCCAAACTAATTAATTTGAATAATAAAATTATATGTAATTTAAGGATACAAAATATATGATACGATTAAGTAATTTATTTAGCTTCCTTAATCTTTAAAAAAATCAATTCTATCTTATATTTAAGACCGGAGGGATTATTTATTTCAATCTAAAATATAGTGTTATTTTGAATAATTACTATATATAAAGGTTTTATATAATTTATTAATACATATGTTTGAGCTATTTTTTATGATGTTATATAATTGCCCAATGTTATAATTTTAATTTTTTAGACAAATTTATTTAATTTTAGGTATTATTATGAAATTTAATGTTGAAAATATTTAAAATAAAATCTTATCTTTTTATATGCAATTATTACAAAAGCTAATGTTCTTTTTTGGTAATTTGGCCATTAAAAAATTGATTCTTAACCCAATACCCAAACACTCTCATTTTATAAAAATCATTTTTTCCTATAATTAATATATGTGTGTGTGTGTTTTTTTTTTGTTTTTTTTTTATGTTAGATAATTGATTAATGTTATAATTTTTAATTTTTCAGATAAATTTATGTCATTTTTTGTATTTATTATGAATTTTTCTATTAAATAATACAGAAAATATAATCTTATCCTTTATATGTAATTATCACAAAAGCTAATGTCATTTTCAGTAATTTGACCATAAAAAAAAAGTCATTCTGATCAAAATATCCAAACACTCTCATTTATCAAAATCATTTTTTTCACATAATTTATTCTGCCAGAATCTATTCTCAAAAATCACTTTTTTTCATAAGCTATTCTCAAAAGCTGATTCCAAACACACCCTATATTATGGGTAAAAAATTGATTTTAATAAGATGAGTGTTTGGATATTAGGTTGGGAATCACTTTTTTAGTGGTAAAATTACCAAAAAGGACATTAACTTTTGTGATAATTACATATAAATGATAAGATTTATATTTTATGTATTATTTGACATTTAATTTTATAAAAAATATCAAAAATGAAATAAATTTATCTAAAAAATGTAAAATTATAACATTAGTTAATTATATAACATAAAAAAATCGGCATGGAAACCAGCGAATCACTCAAAAAACCGGTCTGGTCCGGGTTACCCAATATTTTTTTAAAAAAATCACTTTTTTAAAAAAAAATTCTTTATAATTTCATACATGAAATCTTTATTTTCTCACCTGTTTGATTCCGGGTTAGCTCCAGTTCAACCCACTGACCCTTAACCCAGTACTCCAGTCGGTTTAATGATCAATCTGAGTTTAATTACCTTGTGGGGGAGAGAAGGGAAAGAGGAATGAGGAAAATGGGGAAAAAGAGAACAATGGTTTGAAAAAAAAATGATTTTCTTATAAAATGAAGTGTTTGACATTTTTTTCTATAAAAACATGGTTTTAAGCGAAACCATAATTTCAAATTGTTTGTCAAACATACTCTAAATCTTCAAATAAAATTTCTATTGGGATCATGTCCGTAACATCAATTCCTTTTTGTACTGTCTTATAGTTTATTTCTACGTAAAGACTAGTTTTTTTGCCAAATTTTTTCTTTGATTTGTTTGTGAATTTTTGCATGTGAAAGGCTAATTATTCATGGAGCTAAATCCTGATTGTATCATATTCATGCCATTGGATAGAGCTCAAGTATGATCCCCACGAAAGAGAAGCTATTTTATAAAGTTAATGTTCACTCATTCAATTCATTTCCCCAACACACAGGTGGTGGTTTAAAGTTCAAACTCAAAAGCACAGATTATTGAATTGAAAGATGGGCATACCAACTGGTTTTGTGTCAAAATGTAGTTGATTAGAACATGTCTAGAACTTTTTTTATTTATCTTTAACAGAACAAAATTAAGAATATATGTATGGGAAAATCACAGTCCCAGTTAAAGAAAATAAAATAAAAAAAATTCGTATAATTTATCAATAACAGATGAAAGAGTTGCTATTATTATTTTCTTGGATTGAGACTTTAGTATGACTTTCTCAAAATATATAGGTATAGTTTTCCACATTTGATCGAATTGCTAGTCTGCAGAATGATGTTTTATTGGTTTGTACATTTAGATTATGGTTTCATCAAGTTTACAGATTTTGTACAAGATGAGTGCCAATATCTCTTGATATATTAATGATTGTCCCATTAATTACTTCCATGTCTAATATATATATATATATATATAGTCTCAAAGTAGCTTTAATTTAACATGAGAATATATATAGAGTATATATATAGTCATTTTAACAAACATTTAAAATGCGTTAATGATCATTAAGAAAATACAGGCACTACCTGGTAATGCATCCATCAATATAATTGAAGTTTAATTTTAGCAAAACTAGCCGTCTGATCATGAATTTAAAAACCAAATAGTATTTCGTGCACCTCTGATAAGTCAACACATAATTAAGCTTCCTATTACAATGTGATAATCACAAATTTAAAGAGATAATCTATCCTAAAAAACTAGTTTATTAAGAGAAAGAGCTCCTTAATTTATAAATCATATTATACTTATAAGACTTATCGATATGAGACTCATAATATATAATAATTGAAAATAACTACAAATATATATACGCGCGCTGTACACATATATACTTATATACGCATATGTAGGTGTGTGTGTGTTGGCCTTCAAAACTATTATACATGTATATACATTATAATATAATAGTGATCTTAATTGGCTACATTATATAATTAAATCACCAACAAATTTAAATAAATGATCCTCCAGTTGGCTAAGACCATGCCCCTGGCATCATCCAATGCACTTGCAGAGAGTTAACTGTGAAAAATAAATAAATAAATAAAAACAAAAAAAAACTTTTAATTAAATCATGTTAGAATAGGATGGCCTTCATGATCAATTTTAAAGGCTAAAACTGTAGTTTTTTAAAAAATTTATCCAAAACCTCCATATTTTGAGTAATCAATTATGAGACTCTCAATCAAACATTCGTTTTAGTATCGCGCAAGAGTTACACTTCCAACTTTCTTCTATCACCAGAAGTCCAAAAAATATCAATTAAAATAAATCAATTGATTTAAGTGAAACTTTGGAAGTAGATTAAACTTTTCAACTCACCTTGACTAAAATTCACTCAACTTTTCATTCAGTTATCTTTAAAATCTATTAGGTCAAAAAAATACATCTTTAAAATCTAGATCACCTGCTGGTAAAAAAAAAAAATTATAGATCGCCCACGTTTTTAACATAGATGGGTTAGATTTTCTTTAAAAAAATTATTTTTTGGTGAATTTTAAACTAGGTAGGCCATTATGCGTCACACAATGCTTCAGAGATGAGAGGCACATGAAATGTGAGTACTTGAGAATGATAAAGTTTCCTATAAATTTTTTTAATATATATAAATATAAATGCACGAACCATGAAGTTTGAATTTATAGATGCCTATTAAGGGGAAAAAGTGCAGTTCCGTTGTTCATGGCAAGCATATGTCATATTTAAAATGAAATTTAAACTATGTAAAGAAGTAAAGGAAAATCCTATACAAAATTAATTAAAATAGAAAAATTATAAATTAGGTTAGTAAATTCAATAAATATTTAATTAAGTTATCAAGACGATTTAGGATTTTAAAATGTAGGTTAAATAACTTTGTTACCCTCTATTTATCTTCTCTCTCCTCTTAAAATTAGGGTTTTGTGTTTTCTAACTTGGTTTTTCAACAAGTATGTATCTATAACGACATTAATGTATGATAAAACAAAACATGATTGGCTTAATTTTGTGGTTTGAAAGGATTATCAAGAATAGCCCAAACCTAAAGAAAGGAAAACATAACCAAAAAAAATTAAATGTTTTTTTTTTACGTGAGACCTTTGGTCTACAAGAACACCAAATCCTGATATCTGGCTATATTTGGGTCACTTACCAGGTTTCTGGTCTAGTACGGGGGAGAGAGCTCCCAGAGGAAATTCTTTCCACCTTCCGTTTGATGGGATTGAACCCAAGAATGAATTGGTGGGGCGCAGATGCCTTTCCCATCTACGCCAACCTCCGCTGGTAGAATTAAATATTTTTAGCTGAGTATCGAAACTAGATAATTTTATTTTTGACTTGAATTTTTTTGAATGAGAAGAAAATTAAACTATATTAATAAAAAAATATTACTTGTGTGGTATTATATATCCAAGATTTTCATTAATGGAATTTTTTTAAAAAAAAGTTTCATCTATTATTATATTCTTAAACGTAGGGTTGAAAACATGTACCACAAAGCGCCACCTCATCCTCACAACTCTTTCTAGAAATTTTAAAAATTCTTCTAAATAATAACTACCATAATACCAATTCCCACGTTCCATTATTGCCTATTAAAATTTTTGAATTTAAATTTAAAGTAGCTAAGAGAAAATAGGGGAACTAACTAATTTCCTAATTTAAGAATAAAAATTAAACTAAAAGATCTCCTTATTTAAGAATATAATAGATTAAATTAAGATATTATTAATCTATGTAAAATATGTTATTAACATAATTTTTGAATTTAAGATTAAACTAGCTAAGAGAAAATTGAGGAATTAACACATTTCTTCATTTAAGAATAAAAAAAATTGCGAAATTTTAAGATTTCCTCTTGATAATTAATCCTTAAACATATTTTTGAATTTAAATTTAAAAATTTTAAGCTTTACTTTTGATAGTTAATAATTAGATATAAATTTCACAAAAAAGTTGATCTCACACACACATAAAATAACATGTCAATATAATTAGTTAAATATAACATTGTGATGAATTTAATGACATTTCTATGAAGATAGATGAAAAAGGAAATTTTGATTCAAATAAATAATAAATTTGGTCATCTATATTTTTATATACTTAAAATATGTTAAACAATAATAACATGAGGTTAGTACTTCTCGCACAGTAAATATATGCCCCACATCCACATATCCATTGATTTTACAACTTTCAAGGCATTGAAAGTTGAAAAAATAAATAGCAAAAAAAATGAAAGGGAGGAGTTCACGCCATACCAGCTATAGTTGTCCCTGTCAGACACATTCAGAGCTAACCTCACACCTGAGCAAAAGCCCATTTTTGACAACATAACTATAAGTGTTAATGATTGTGCATGAGGTTTTTTCTTCGTTTATGGATATGGTGGTAGTGGGAAAACATATATATGGAAACTGTAACGGCACAGTTTCTCCTGGACTGTCTTTACTCAGCCGGGTTCATAACTGACCGGGGACTTGCGTCTTTACTCGCAATTCCAGGCTCACTCCGCCCCCTGCGGAATTATCGCAGAAGCGAGCCTCCTCAGGTCTCTAGAACACTACCTGGGGGTAAGTAGTTCATAATGTGAGACCTGGTAAGTAATTCAATATCTTAATCGACATTCAAATAGGTTTCATTACTTCACCTTTATTTGGTCCTCATAAATGTTATCTCCTATACTGCCTATTTCACCATCTTCCGCTATGCCACTCTGATACAATATCTAATCAATCACAATTTCCAAATCATAAATTCTCGTTACTAATATTAAATATTTTGGGTTATCCCATTTCTTCCCTCTTATGATAAATACCACAAGGACCTTAAGCAAGCTAAACAAATAACCAATAAATTCCAAAACTAAAAAAAGGGAAGTGCACATGTTATGGTATTTAATTTTCCATGACCACTAAAAAGTTTAAAGAACACAGTTAGAAAATCAGCAAAATAGACATGAAACATTTGAGCTCTGATACCAAAATTGTAAGATCCCAATTTTACAAGGTCAAATTAATTCCCTAAAATATTTTAAAATTAATAAAAATGCGGAAGC
The DNA here is from genome assembly GCA_037074505.1 of Albizia julibrissin. Taxonomy (NCBI): domain Eukaryota; kingdom Viridiplantae; phylum Streptophyta; class Magnoliopsida; order Fabales; family Fabaceae; genus Albizia; species Albizia julibrissin. The sequence goes on along the minus strand of CM073487.1, from coordinate 1,348,796 downwards.
CTTATGGTCATGGTAAATATAAAGACATAACATGAGCTCTATGAGTACAAAAGAGCCTTCAAGACTCACTCCATGTGTGTGCTTTCTCTTTCTCTCTATTAAAATAATCACCTGGAAAAAAAATATAATAACCATAAGATCCAAAGATCTCTGTAACCATTGATTATTTAGAAATATGCTTGTAAACCAAAATTGAGAACATACAGTTCAAACTCACAATAATTTAATTATATTTCTTTATATAAAACATTTCACAAAGTTCTCGATTTGGTTATCAAAACCTCCTCCCAAAAAGAATTCCAAAACAATTGAGCATCATTTCATTTTCCAAATATTCTTCATAAGAGATATCACATATATAACATGTCAAACAAATATTGATGCACATACCATTTTTATTACCCTGTCCACCCTCTTATAACTGTTGACTGGAGCCATAACTAACACATAATCCAACAGAAATACATCCATTACACATAATTTCTAAATCATGAGGCGTCACCCTATCAAGGTCCCTAGCTTATCATGATTATACTATGGCTCTCCTCCTTTTTACAACCAAGGAGGTGTCACTGTTTATTAACCCGGTTAAAAGAAATGTGATATTAATGACTCTAAGAATGTCAAAACTCATCAATATAATTTTAATCCAATATACAATTATAAATCAAACCCTCCATAGGCACAACAAATCCCAAAACAATTTAATATATACATATATAAATATATAATTGACAAGTATATAAAAAAATAACCAAAGTTACCTCTATTCCTAGCCTATTTTTAAGATATTTGAATGCTTCCAGTTTACTAATACTAAATAATTCAACTTCAAAACTCTTCCTCTTTCTCTCTTCCCGCTCATGCTCTTACTCCTGCTCCCGCTCATGCTCTCCCTCTCATTGATACACACCTTGTGCGTTTAAATAGATAGGGAGAGGTGAGATTGGGGTGTAATAATGCACCCCCCTTTAAATTAAAAGGTGGCAGCATCACTTATATTATATTATATATATATATGTGTGTGTGTGTGTGTGTGTGTGTGTGTTATGAAGATAGGGAGAGAGAGAGTTGTGTATAAATTATTGTGGGCTCCAGATTATTTTATTATATATATTTTGATTTATATAGATAAAAATGCTTTTAGGTATTTTCTAAACCTCATATTACTTAATAAATCACATCCTATGAATATTTATTTACTATTTAAAAAATTTGGGATGTTACAGAAACACACTATCAACTTCATTAAGGGTTGAGGGTAAAATCGTAGTTAACGTTGCCAGTAGTGGTATAACATCCCTTCTCTTGCCAAAGGGCAAAACAATTCACTCTCAATTTATTATTCCTCTTTCTATTAATGAAGATTCTGTTTGCAATATTAAGTAAGGGACACATCTAGCATAACTTTTACTACATACCTTTTTTATTATATGGGATGAGGCACCAATGGCTAATAGGTATTGTTTTGAAGCACTTGACAAGACATTGCGAGGTATAACTGCTCGATATGTGAATGGTGCAGGAGATAAGCCGTTTGGTGGTGAAGTTGTAATTCTTGATAGAGATTTTAGACAAATACTACCAGTTGTTTTGAGGGGTACGTGTGAAGATATTGTGTTTGCAGCTATTAATGCCTCATATTTGTGTAAATATTATAAAGTCTTTACGTTGACATAGAACATGTGTTTGTTGACAGCTAAATCTATGAGTACTGCTACAGAGCTTACTGAATTTGCAAAGTGGATTCTTGCGGTTGGTGATGATAGTGTGCCAACAGAAGATGATACCAATGATTTAATCACCATCCACAGTGAGTTTCTGTTACAACCCACCACAAATGCATTGGAGTGCATTATATATTTTACTTATTCGGATTTTCTACTTCACTTATATGATAAGTCGTACTTTCGTGATAGAGTCATTTTGACATCTACATTATCTGTAGTAGATGAAGTCAGTAATGCAGTGCTTCAGATGCTTCCTAGTAAAAAAAAAGATTTATTTAAGTGCTGATAGCGTATCTAAACAGGATGGTGCTATTTGCTTTATTGCAGATATGTACTCAGTTGAGTTATTGAACTCAATCTCTATGTCAGGTCTTCCAAACCATTAGCTTTGACTGAAGATGGGTGTCTCCATTATATTAATGAGGAACATCGATAAATCCATTAGACTATGCAATGGAACTCGATTGATTGTCACAAGATTAAAAAAACATGTCATTGAAGCTAACAATATATCTACAGACAGTCATTAAACAAATGTGTGCATTCCAAAAATCACCATCACACATTTAGATTTGACTTTGCCATTATTTACCTTGTGCAGGTGACAATTTCCAGTTATGCTTGCATTTATCATGACAATTAATAAGAGCAAAGATTAAAGCTTGCTTAATATTGAATTATATCTACTATGCTCAGTCTTCACACATGGCCAATTATTTGTTGCAGTCCCACGTGTGACACGAAAAGAGGGATTGACGATTCTTATTTTAGATATATAAAGAAAACCAACAAGTCAAACTTCTAATATAGTTTATAAGGAGGTTTTCTACAACCTTTTACCTCTAAATTATATAAATAGATGTTGTGTTTGAGTTTGTTATTTTATATACAAAATACTAAATTACTAGCATGCTACATCTTTTAATTTGAAGCTTGTGTGCCCACGCATTGCGTGGGTCCTAAACTAGTTAACATAAAAAAATCAAACTAAATATCACACACGTTAGAATTCTATGATTAACGAAGTTTGATTTTATTTTTATTAACAAAAAAAATTTTAAGTGTGGCTCTCCCGAAAATATAATTTTTTATTGACACTGTTTAAATAAAAATCATTTAATTAGTATTAGGTTATATTTTTCTTTTTATTCTTTGGTTTGAATATTATTCATGAGGATTCTTTTAAAAAATTTCTTTGATTTAGACAAATCATATTTGATTTTACTATATATTAATATTAATATACACACGCACGTTTATTTTAAATTATTTTAAAACTAAGCTATAGTTTTACAGAATAACAGAACCCTTTTAAGAGAATGTAATAAAGTTATTTTACTTATAGTTTGAAATCTTAAATTGGGTTAGTAATTTAATTAAATATTTATTGAGTTTAACAACTTGATTTAGAATTTTCTTATTTTAAATAATGTTATATGAAAATTTTCTAAGAAATAAACTACATTTGATTTTTTTTTCAATTTTGTATTTTTCGAGTTAAAATCCGATGGAGTCGGGTGCATCATACTAATTACATGAGTTAAATGGAATATTCATGGCTTATAAATAATATGAGTGACTTTAGATTTTGTTAAACTTGCAAATATTTTTTTTTTGACCTGGAACTTATAAATATTTTTTAATAACATCAGCACTTATTAAAATTAATGGCGGCTAGGTCGGCGAAAGGAGGTTGGTTTTTATTAAACCAGTTATTTTTTTTAATTTTATATTTCATTATTTTAAAATAAAAATTTATAAATTCTAAAAAGAATAAAATGAAATAAAAAAATCCTAATTAAACTCAGCTGAAATACTAATATCCAAATTTAGTCTTACACTTTCAACAAATTCTTATTCATGGTGAGGGGCCTAATTTAGAATTTTTGAATGTTGTTAAAAAACCAAAATACCCTTTTATGGTTAAAAGGAAAATTGAAAATGGATGTAAGCCTCATTTCTATTTTAATTATTTTATTGGGATTTTGATTATTTGCACCTGGCGACTCAGTGAAGGACTGATTAAAATAAATAACAATGTTTGCCTCAACTCATTTATCACCCAACGCCCAGCAGAACTTCCCTTATGCAGAGTATGAAAGCAAATATGTTCCTTAAACTTTTAAGGAAAGGCCACTATTTTCATATCGCACCAGAGAAAAAATCCTAGCAATTAACAGTTATTTAAGTCAATATAAAATAATAATTTGTGTAATCAAAATCTGATATTATTATGGTTCAATGAATCTAATTAATTATTATAATTAGAATATTGTTCATTAGAATATTATTAATGTTTAAAATAAATATTGATTCCACCGTTCCAATATAAAAAATAAAAATATTTTAATTTATGACACAAAATTAACAACACTGGAATAAATTATTTTAACATATTTTAATAAAAAATTTATGATTACTAATTTAGTAGGTGAGTTTTATTTGTTTGAGAAACATGGAAAGATTCAACATAGAAACGTAAATTATAAGAATTTAATATTGAAAATAAAAATCAATTATTTAAAGGCTGCTTATATTGTAAGTCAAAAATGGTTTATTAAAATATTTTTGGTTTTAGTCTCTCTCTCTCTCACACACACACTGTCCTAAAAAAATAATGGGCAAAGGGGCAAAAATACCCTTATGTTTTTCAGAAAAGTGCACCCAACACCAAATGTTTTTACTGGGAGCATAAATGCCCATCAACATTTCAAAATGGAGCTAAAATGCCTATCCATCTGCCACATCATCATTTTTCTGGGGGAAAATAACCATTTTGCCCTACAATTTTATGAAATTTTGTAATTTTACCCTTAGTAATTGTGTGATACTTTTAAATTAGTAAATGACCTCCAAAAATTCTGAAATTTTTCAGAATAAAAGTAGACATGATAAGCTTTAATTTGATAGGTCAAATTGAATTTTATTTGGTCAAAATGACCATTTTACCCTTACAATTTTCGCAATACTTGAAAATTGGCAGATTTGTCACCAAACTTTAAAAATTCATATCTAATTGTATAGATATCTAATTGGGGTGGTTCCAAAGCCTATGTGACCCTTATTACGTCTAATTTTATGAAAAAATATAAATTTTAGCCAATAAGAACCTCAAAATTCCCAGAATTTTTATTTTTGAAGTCTGCTCCAGAAAAATGTTAAATTCGCTGGGCCAAATTCAAAAATTCATTTCTCCTTATAAATTCGCTGGTACAAGTTGAAGTTGTTGTTAATGTGATTTCCTGTTGAGTCAGTCAGATTGTGTGAAACTTTTAAATTAGTAAATGACCTCTAAAAATTCTGAAATTTTTCAGAATAAAAGTAGACATAATAAGCTTTAATTTGATAGGTCGAATGGAATTTTTGAAGTTGTATACAAGGAGAAATGAATTTTTGAATTTTGCCCAGTGAATTTAACATTTTTCTGGAGCATACTTCAAAAATAAAAATTCTGAGAATTTTGAGGTTCTTATTGGCTAAAATTTATATTTTTCCATAAAACTAGACTTAATAAGGGTCACATAGGCTTTGGAACCACCCCAATTGGATATCTATACAATTAGATATGAATTTTTAAAGTTTGGTGACAAATCTGCCAATTTTCAAATATTGCGAAAATTGTAAGGGCAAAATGGTCATTTTGACCAAATAAAATTCCATTTGACCTATCAAATTAAAGCTTATCATGTCTAATTTTATTCTAAAAAATTTCATAATTTTTGAAGGTCATTTACTAATTTAAAAGTATCACACAATTACTAAGGGTAAAATTACAAAATTTCACAAAATTGTAGGGCAAAATGGTTATTTTCCCCCAAAAAAATGATGATGTGGCAGATGGATAGGCATTTTAGCTCCATTTTGAAATGTTGATGGGCATTTATGCTCCCAATGAAAACATTTGGTGCTGGATGCACTTTTATGAAAAACATAAGGGTATTTTTGCCCCTTTGCCCAAAAATAATCATCCCATATGAGAGACCACTTGGGAGGGGCAAAATACTCATTATTTAATTATAGAGGGATGTTATGATCTTTTAATAATATTTAAACAATTTTAATTAGGCCTCTCCGCCTGAATAAAAATTTGTTGAAAGTGCAAGCTTGAATTTAAATATTAGCATTTTAGTTGGATTTGATTAGGATTTTCCCATCAAATAATTTTAAATCATTTAATTTAAACATGAATAGTTGAGATTTAATATGAACATTATGAGTATAAAAATAAATTGTATTATTCATCATATATAAATAGCGTTCCTTGTCTGGCAAAAAAATAAAAAAATAAAAAAAGAAGGGGTAAATAGTGCTTGTTATGAATTTTATATTTAATACTAAGTTATACTATACACTTCTTTCAATGTATTGTCCAAAGTTTAAGATAAAAGGCACATTTCATAACTTAAGCAAATTGAATTTTGCTAAAGAAAGGTGCAGTTTGTAAACTTTTTATATTAACAGATATCTTTCCCCAATCGATTCTCAAGATATATTTTAAATTTTTTGAAGATCCAATCATTTTTTTTCATCATTTGAATTAAGATACTGTCTTAAAATGTAAAGAATAATTGAATGAATTAAAGGTATGAAGACAGATTCAAAGAATTAGAAAAATGTATAAAGCTCGACAGAAATCACACTGTTAATGAATTATGACATGTGAATGTTACAATTACATTTTTATATCTCATAAATAGCATGATTTGTTATACATTTTATACTATATATGGGTATGTGGAAAATAATTCACATATCCATATCCAGCATAAAGAGAATTGAATGAATAATAGCATAAAAAAAAAAGAATTGAATGAAATGTATGTAGAAAGATTAAAAGAATGAAAAACATGCATGAAGTTTAAAAAAATCACGCTATTAATGAATTACCTCATATAAATAGTACAATTAAATTTATGGCTTATGATCATAGTCTTCTGGTTCAATGAAACCAAACACTTATAAAAGATAAGTTTTAACTCAATTTATATAAAAAATACTTATAAACATTTTATAAGTTATCCCAAACAAACTTTAAATTTTCGGCCTATAGGAAGAGCCTTCTGGCCAAATGTTGCCAAAGACCTTCTTTAAGCTATTTTCCAGCATGAAAATGTAAGTTCGACCATCAACAAGTATCATGGATGCATCAATTCCTCTATTCATCTAATGGTGGATGATGACAAAAAGTTCATAATTTGATTTGTTATAAATTTTACAGCATAAATGGGTAAAAAAAAAGTCCAAAATTTTATATGTATGGAAGGTTTTATACACAAAGTATTTATACTCAAACTTTGGGGGTCTTCATGGACAAAATTCTTAAAAGAGGAACTTTTCATCCATTTTTTAATTTTATATTTTATGTAAAATTACATATGATGTTAATGTATTTGTTTGAAATGATGATTAGAGCTTTTAAAAATAACTTTTTAATTATTATTTACGGCATGCGAGATAAGTAAGTTAGAAATGTTTTGTCTTTATTTATTATATGCTTATTTGGGATATATTTTGGGATCCTCAAATGTGTTTATTTACGTAAGTCAAAATAAAACTTATTTCACATACTTATTTCATATATCATAAATTACGATTGAAAAACTACTTTTAAAGGCCTCAATTGCTATTCCAAATAAATACATAAATAAATACTTTTAAAATACTAAATCCAAATCCCAAACAAATTAAATATTGGTGAGAAGAAAATGTCCATCCATTTCTAATTCTAAGGCACCGATGTATTGTTCCAACTCATGACTCTTTTTCCAACACTAAAGGTTTTCTTTTTTTAATTTTTTATTGAAAATATTAAAGGCTTTTCTTTTATAACCCTATCAAGAATCCACCAAAAAACTAAAATAAAAAATCCTCTCAACCCAACCCTCAAGTGAAACATTAACCATGGTTATTTATCCGCAAAACCAACTATATATCTCTCCAAGGTGTGACCAAAGCGATTTCTTTCATCAGCAAACCCTAATAATTTTTTCAAAATCATTTATCTTCTAATCCCCTCTTTACACCTCAAAAAGAAAAAATATATAGGGTGGCGAAATATGGGATGTTGAGAGAAAGCCAAGGGCCAAGGTCAAGGAAGGTCACAAAAGAGTCATTGAAGAGAGCCCCACTCAAAATTTTCTCTACACTCTTCTGGTACGTTTTCTATTCTTTCCCATGAAATTTTTTAGATTTTGAAGAAGAGGGTCTATATCTGTTCAAAACTTGAATTTTAGCCCCTCGTCCCTATGCCTCTTTATCTGTTGCTTTCTGCAATTAAGATATTTAGAGAGCGCGGGACATCGATTTTTTTTTTTTCCGGAGGTGGGGCGGGGGCTTCGAAAGCCCTAGGTAGATCCCAGCTTTCCCGCCAAAACCCCATTTTTGGGCATAACCTTGCTTCTCAATCGGCCACATTTATCTTCATTTTCTCATATGAGATGTTTGCATGTCCAGTCTTAGTTTCGCTGTTTCTGTGAATTTTAAGTTTCGTGTGTGCTTCGGCGGTCTAAATGTCTGAGAAAGAAAAAAAAAAAGTTATATATATCTGTTTTCAGGGTTTGAATTCCGTATATATGACAGGATAGAGGATGATCTATGCCTGATTATGGGTCTGCTGTTTATGTTGGTTAAAACCCGTGGAATGCTTTAACCAGACGGATTCTCGGTCGATCTAGAATCGGTTTCTGAAGAGCGTCATGTCCAAGTTGAAGGATAACTAGATAGCAGTGGCGTTGAAGCTTTATCTGGTAAGCTCCGGTTCTGTTGCGATCAAGTTTCTTATTGGTTTTTGAAAGAGAAGTGCCCCCAACGTACTTCCCCAATGCTTGGTAATGGGAAATCAGTGGATTTGTATAAGCTCTTCAAGGTTGTTAAGGAGAACGGTGGGTATGACGTAGTCTCCAAAAACCGTTTATGGGATCTGGTGGGTGAACAATCTGGGTTGGGTACGAGCATTGGTTCATTTGTGCAACTGATTTACAATAAGTACTTGATTACTTTAGAGATATGCCTAAAGCAAGCTGCTGATAATAAGGTCTCTGACTGTAGTCTGGAGTTTAACAGAGTTGATTTTGGCAGGCATTTGATGGAGTTGCACGCAGAATTTGAGGGGTCCTTGTCAGATTGTACTGATGAAGAGTTGGGAGATGACATGTGTCATTCTGAGTTTAAAACTCAGTATAAACGCCAGGATGGTGAGGTGTTGTTCGATGCTAAGGGAGTGAAGAGCAGGTCTGTAGGGGCCAAAAAAGTTCGGAATGGAGGATTGTTTGATTTGAACATACCAGGGTTTGAGTTGAATGAACTCCCAACAACAATTGAGTTGAATGAACTCAGTTCAGGAAATTTGTGCATTAAGAATGAGGTAAACAAAATGCCCATATTATCGGATGGAGGCAAGAGATGTTTCGATGATGATGATGTTTTGATATTGGACCCATCTGATGTAAATGAAGAGAGCTTTAATCGTAAAAGGAAGAGGGAGTCTATGCAGGGAATGCTAAGCTGGTTGACTGGCATTGCAAAGAATCCCTGTGATCCTGTTGTTGATTCGATACCTGAAAAATCAAAGTGGAGGTCTCACAGCAAAGAGAAGGTCTGGAAGCAGGCTTTGTTGTTTCGTGAGGCCGTTTTTCTGAAGCGACATGCTGAGTCAAGCAGTGAACAACTGAATTGGCAGGTACTATGGTAAATACTTCATGTTGTTGTTATTAATGAATTTTATTAATCAATATGAAGCTTGTTAACCTTAAATCGTTTCAGTATTAGTATGTATTGTATAATTATTAAATTTATTGACTCTATTTATAAGCTTCCTTCTGAAGGATCTTTACACATGTGCAAGTATCTTATCTTGCTTATGCATCTTGCTGGCTTACCTGTGTGGGTGCACAATCATTTATAATCATTTCCATATTTATAGTGTCTGTGGCTTAAGATTGTGATGAGTTGGTATATTTTACTTGTAGTTGTGAACTTTCATCCCTTTGGTTCTCAATTTATTACTTGCAGCTTTTACTGCTTGACAATCTGAAGAAATTCTTTGGTCTGTTGAGGAATGAGGGCTATGACAGCTGGCTCTAATTGGCATACTACAGAAACTCATTGACATAGTGTTTCAAAACTTACAAGCACACACCACAATACAAAGCACAAATGCACAAGTAAAACATCTTGTTTGTTGCTTAATTTTCCTTTTCTTCCTTGTGAATAACATTTCCCTTTGCTCAACTGAAATAAAGCACATTTGCAAACTTAGATAGTGCAATGGACGAACCAGAACTGGGTGTAGGAAGACGAAGAGGTAGAGTTCTGACCCCTTGAATAAAAATAAGGGTGAGAGAGTTGGTGATTAGTATATATATGGTAAACTATAAATTAGGTAATATTAATCTTGTCATTTTTACATAGACCTAAAAAATCGTGTTATTTATAAAACCTAATCTTTTTTCCTTTTCTTTTGGAAATGGTTCTATAGGAAAACACAACTAGCATTATCTTGAATTCATTGGCTAAATCCTGTTAATCTTGTCACTTTTACATAGACCTAAAAAATCGTGTTATTTATAAAACCTAATCTTTTTTCCTTTTCTTTTGGATATGGTTCTATAGGAAAACACAACTAGCATTATCTTGAATTCATTGGCTAAATCCTGTTATTTATAAAACCTAATCTTTTTTCCTTTTCTTTTGGATATGGTTCTGTAGGAAAACACAACTAGCATTATCTTGAATTCATTGGCTAAATCCTGTTAATCTTGTCATTTTTACATAGACCTAAAATATCGTGTTATTTATAAAACCTAATCTTTTTTCCTTTTCTGTTGGATATGGTTTTATAGGAAAACACAACTAGCATTATCTTGAATTCATTGGCTAAATCCTGTTATTTATAAAACCTAATCTTTTTTCCTTTTCTTTTGGATATGGTTCTATAGGAAAACACAACTAGCATTATCTTGAATTCATTGGCTAAAATGCACAAAATATTAAGATGCCATATTGGCTATTTGAATATGATATGACATGACATTGTACCATGTTGAGAGGCTATGATAGGCTGAATGGCCAAGTTCAACAAATCTATGGGTATAAGGGGTTGATTTAGAGATGAGAGGGTAAATTGTCCAAACCCTTAAAATGAAGGGAATCCTACGCATTTTAGGCTATGTTAAAAGTTTCTGAAAATAAATAATTTATTGGATTAAAAGGTGTCAAACTATTATGTTCATATGATTCATGTATGCAATAAAAGAAATTAGGAAAGAACTTTATATATCCCATCAATGCTGACCTCTGCGCTTTTTGTTAATGTCTTTCTGTTTCTACTTTTGGACTGTGTCTCCATGAGGAATTAACATCATTGTACTTATACGTGGAAACAAATAATGGTTGGATTCTGGTGTTTCTACTTGTTCTTTGTGCTTTTTCGCTGACAACTAATTATTTTACCATCTTACCTGTTGTCTTCTAGTTTATTATTGCACTGATTGATGTAAAACAAATGAAAGATAGTGGGAGGGATGAGGGAGAAATAGACAGAAAGAAGAGATAAAAGGAAGAAATTGAGGGAGAATAAGTGAAGATAACTAATATAAATCTTTATTCAATGGGCAAAAAATTTTGAAAAACAAACAAAACAAAACAAAGCTTTTATCCCACTAGTTGAGGTTGGCTACATGGATCGCACAATATTATTGTACTTTGTCGAAAACCATATCTTTAGATATATTATTAACCAAAATATCTCTCTCTATGACCTCATTGAGGGTTCATTTCGGCCTTCCTCGATCTTGTTTTACAAGATTCTATATTGCTTAATCAACCTTTCTCACTGGAGCACACATTGGCCTTCGTTGAATATGTCCAAACCACCTTAAATGATTTTCTACCATTTTTCCTTCAACAGAAGCCACTCTAACTTTTTCGTGTATGAGTATTACGAATTTTGTCTTTTCTTGTATGACCACATATTCATCTCAACATCCTCTATTGAAGAAATTCTATGGCGATTTATAGAGATCCAATATTTAATATTTTTAACTAAATTTTAATATTTTTAACTAATGTAAACCTAAATGAGATAATAATAATTTAAACTTAAACCTAGATATGATAGGACGTATCCTAATCCTAACTTTTTAAAATAAAATCAATTAATTACTAGACATAAAATAACTTAATTAAATTCTAGGTAATATAGGTCTTAACTTAAACCAAGAGTGGCAAAATCTAGAAATTAATTGTTATTTTAGTTTAATAATTAGTTTTATTTTTAACTGTTGGGATAGGATTTATATCCTATCATCCTATTTTGTCTCTCATCTATGTTTTTGTCATTTTGAATTTTATTATCTTATCAAGGTTTAATTTATCTCTTGCGTTTATTTTAGTTTATATTATTATTTTAATAATTGTATTTAGGACTTTATAAATAGCACTGGGTTTTCTTCAATTGTCAGACTTTTTATCTGTTGAATAAAATTGGAAGTATTTACCATCTTTATTTCCCTTGTTTTCTTTCTCTCTACTTTTCCCTCCCCTTTCCCTTATGCCCTGTTTGGTATGAATAGAATTGGGAAGCGGGAATTGGAAGTGGCTTTGGAACTCAACTTTTTGTATGGTTGGTACAATGGAAGTGACTTCCTGATGGAACCTACTTCCATTATAGACGTTGGAAGTGAGTTGCATCACTCACCCCATGGAACTGGGTTCCAATTCTAGTTCCATATCTCCATTTCTCTTTTTGCCCTTCACCTCTTTCTCCTTCTCTCCACTACCAACCACCATCCTGCACAAGCAGCGATGGTCCTCTATTGGCGACAGCGATGGCCAATGACTGTCCTCCACCGGCGATGGTCCTTCGACACCCCTCCTACTTCAAATTGCGATTTGTCGTCCACATCACTTTCATGGCAGTCATGGAATCACAACCTTCTTCATCTTCTTCTTCTTTCGATATGTGACAGTGAACAACATTTCCATCTTCAGATCTGCGAGGAGGACACAGAACCTTTGTCTCCTCCTTCTCCCTCTTCAGATCTACGACGGATGGCATTGAATCTTCTTAGTCTTCTCCTTCGCACTCTTAGATTTGCGACAATCATCTACGACGGAGGACAGACGACCCTCTCCATCGATTTCGAATCTGTGAGCAGCAAGAGGAGGTGTATATGGCTGCCCTTTGTTCCATCTTTCTCTGCCACTGTCAACTTCATGTAATTTTCTATTATTGTTGATGGCTGATGGTCATGGTGGTGGCTTTTACAGTGGCCACTAGTTGTAGACTGATGGTTGTATTAGGAGGCTGTGATTGTTGTGGGGAGGATAGGGTTTTTGGTAGACAGGTATATTGGTCATTTTGCCTTTTAAATTAACATATTATTAAAAAATTATATCTCACTTCTATGGTCATATCAAACTCACTTTTAACTCCACTTCCATCTCCAATTCCACTTCCACCTCAATTTCTACATCTACTTCCGTTAAAAACTCTTCCATAATACCAAACAGGACAGTACATTTTCTACATCAAGTTAGTTTGAACTGTTATTATTTCAATTTGATTATTATTATCATATCTAGGTTTATTTTATATTTTTGGTTTAAATTATCAATATCAATATAGTATAAAAATTATAGTAAGCTACACTATTTATCTTTAATTTATTAAGGCTTAATTACATTAATTAGTAAGTATTAACGATGTTGCTACCATCTATACCAAAGCTGGTTCTTCATAGGTAGACTATATCTTTAATGCATTTTTCTAAATGTTGATGCTTATATATTTGGTCAAAACTAACATGTTTTTAAATTAAAATAATGTTTCGACTTTGCAGAGGCAAAAAATGCATCCTTCCATGTATGAAGATCAGCTTGAGGCAACGTACAATTTTAGGGAGAGGGGCAAATGTACCAAGAAGCCTTTATTTGAAAAATCTAAGTCTGTAAGAGTCTCTTCGGATTCATCCATGGAAACCAAGGCTAATCTGGAGAGAACTTCAAGTCCTCACAATGAAGATTCTGCTGAGAAAAATCTGCCTGATTCCTCTGCTTCACCATCAGGTCTTGACAAATGCAGCACAGTTCCCATCCCTCTCGGGCCAATTCATCAAGCTAAAGTACCAGAATGGACTGGCATGACTTCTGAAAGTGATTCCAAGTGGTTGGGGACCCGAATATGGCCTTCAGAGAGAGTGAATCATAGACTCCTGATTGAGAGGGATCCCATTGGCAAGGGAAGACAGGATTCATGTGGCTGCCAAGTACCAGGTTCTGTTGAATGTGTCCGATTTCACGTTGCTGAGAAAAGGGTCAAGGTGAAGCTGGAATTAGGTGCGGCCTTTTACCTGTGGAATTTAGATAAGGTAGGTGAAGATGTTAGGCAGTCGTGGACAGTGGATGAAGAGAAGAAGTTTAAGGATGTGGTGCGATCAAATCCTCCATCACTAGAGAAATACTATTGGGATCATATTTTTAAATCATTTCCTAAGAAGACCAGGGAAGATTTAGTTAGCTACTATTTCAATGTCTTTCTTTTGCAGCGCCGAGGATATCAGAACAGGAGTACTCCAAATGAAATTGATAGTGATGATGAAGAATCAGAATTTGGACCTTTGAGGAATGTTTTTGGACAGCAAGCACAGAAGCCAACCAGTTCCATCTTACTAACCCCCAAAAAGTCTCAGATAAAGAACAAATAGTGAATGTTGGTCTAATCAGGAATTTATTTAAATTGTACATTTTCACAATTTTTGTATCTTCCCTGCTGCAATCAATTGATATCTGGATCTTTCTGTTTTGAATTTGCACTGATCATTGCTTGTGGAGTTGAAGATCGAGACTGGTATATCTTCGAGAAATGGGGTGCCTGTGGTGGAGGAAGTAGCCAACTATGAGGATTTGAGCAGCTTAGCAATTGGAGTTGCTGTTAGTTTGATTGCTTCCGGATTTTTAAATATACTTCTTGTCCATTCACAATGACATAAACGCCACAGGTTGCCTTAATTGCAAGTTTTCATTTTTTTTTTAAAACCTGGTTCTTTACTGCAAGGTCTAGTTAAAACAGAAACCTTAGGAATATAGAGCAGAATTGTATTGTAGAGGACCATGGATACCGAGTACAGCCACTGTTATTTCAGTCTGTAGCCTTTCATCCATGCTACGCTCATTTAAATTTTTCGTGTTTTTTTTTTTAAAAAATCAATGTGGTATAGAAATGGTTTTGGATCAGGAATTTGCAGTTTCCTCTGCTTATTTTTTATGCTTGTTGATTTTCTCATGTATACATGCTTTGGGAAATGTATCAGATGCTTTGTTTATCACAACAGGCAATTATGTGTTCTTCTGATCTAAACACATGCTCTTTTCATATAAGCTTACAATGCTATCCATTTTGCTACCAGATGATAGCGATTGAGTTAAACTTTTATTTTATAAATTGAAACCAGTTTCGTTCTATCATGTTGTTTATACTGGAAAAAAGAATGTCTTCATTGATCACTCTTTCTATTTAGTGTATTCACAATTATATAAGTTTTGATGGTTGAGATTTAATATTATATAAAAATATTACTATAATATTAAATATAATAAAAATCTGTTATTGTAAATAGAATAAATTTTAACCATTAAAATTTGATTTAATGGTGGATAGTGGATACACTAAATGGAGAGGAAATAAAGAGAGTGATCAATAGAGACACTATTTTTTCATTTATCTGGGTATATATAATTTTTTATGGATTGTTAATTAAGACTTTTATTTAAGCAGAACGTAAGCAGAATGTGAGACAAGAATGACCTTTAATGTCTGATAAAATAATAATTACTAAATCAAAAAAAATTTGGTTGAAGTATCAAATATAATAATAAATTAAAATTGAATGAATAAGGAAATCATTGTATAATCAATCAGATAGAGTTAATGAAGTTCGATTCATTTAAAATATATATATATATATAAAATTTTAATGCATCATATCTTTAACAAATGGTGATGTTTGATTCATTATACAAAGTTTTCCCAATGCATGGAGGTCTACTTAAATTAAAACATTATTTTACTAATTTATTATTTATTCATTCCCACTCTTTTCTTTTAATTTTTTGTTCATCACATTAAATTAGTGTTTATAACTGAAAGATTCAATTAACTTGGTTCTTATTAATTGATGATCATTTGAAATATTTAATAATAGAGGTTACTACTGGTCATGTTAATTATTATTCAATCAATTTAATCTGATAAATTGAAGGAAATAGAATTAAAGCGATAGTGATTGGATATCTTGCTGTATTGATAATAACATTGCATTGATTTAGGACCTTTACAAACAAATTCAATGAATAGGTAAGCATTTTGAGGCACCCCATTAATAATTTAGTTGTTGGACTATTGAGTATGTTTAATTTTAATTTAAAAAATTTAATAATTATAAAAATTCAAAATCAATAAATTTTCAAATGTGTGTTCATTTTTAACCAGACAAATCAATATTTTTTATTAATTTCATAACTTAAATATTTTCTTACTAATTATTTAAGTCTGGCAATCTAATGGTCTATTTGACGTACTAGAGTATTATAAGAAAACGAGAATGAAAACAAAAATATGAGTGAAACTGTATTATGCTAGAATATTATTTGACATGTAACATTGATAGTCAAAATATACGCGTATACTGAATATACTGTCAAATGTTGCATGATAGAATATTATTTGACATGTAACATTGATAATCAAATGTCCCGGGGGTCTTGGATATTTTGATCCTGGTCCAAATTTTTTTAATATTTTACCTCATAAATTAAATTATTATTTGATGAGATGTGTATCACATCTTTATTGTATATTTGGATTAGCTTTTAGAGAACATATTTTACAATTTACAAAGTAAATATGTGAAATGAGTTTCGGCTTGTAAAAAAGAGCTTACGAAACCATGGTTTCATGGTTTCCCAAACAATCATTTAGTTGGAGTTAAATCGTATATATCGTGATACTAATTCTAATTATATACTATATAAAAATAATAAAAAATATAATAATACTAATAATGATGACGACGACGACATTATTCTTCAACAATAAATCAATTTATATAATTATTATGACTTTATTAATTATTAAATAAGCACTTTAAATAATAGAATACAAAGAATTTAACTAATATAATAATATTTTTTACATTTATTATTTTTTTAAAAACTAAATCAGGATTTCTAGGTCCCGTTATGTATTGAAGAATAAGAGAGCTCCTTATGGACATATTCACATTGGAAGCAACTAGCATGAAAGTGATTGACCTTATCCTCCAATTTGAATTCCAATAAACCAGAACTTGGGTAATATGTATAGTTGGATTAAATTCAAATTTTGAATAAATTTTCTCTAAATTTTATATGATTTAATTTGTGTTTTGATAAGGAATCGCTTCAAAATAACTGTAAGTATGAAATTATTATAGCTAAATCATTCCGTGCTCATCTTTATGCTCCCAATTTTGAGGGTGGGGACTTTTTTTTTTTTATGTATTCTTATTTGTTTGGATTAAATTACATGCTACACTTTAAAATATTTTTGTTATTCAGTATCTCAAATTAATTAATTTATAATCCTGTATTTAGAAATATTTTTCCCACAACACCAAAATCCTGAAGTATTTTTTTAATAATACCCAATATCTGAAATATTTTTTTAACACCTAATATCTTAAATTAATTAATTTTTAATGCATGAAGTATTTTTTTTTACAAAAAAACCCTTTTATTTGGGGATGAGCATTCCCTGCTCGGGCAGGGAACAAGGATTCAGAAGAAATATGCATTCATCACAATTAATGTATTAACCAATGGATCAATATTGTCATTAATATATATAAATATATAAATTCAAGTTAATTAAACATCAATAATTTAAAATTGCATTTAGGTGATGGGGCAATTTTTCCTTTTCTCTCTCAATTTTTTTTAATTACACCAAACACGCAGTAAAGGTTGAATTCATAGTGTTTCAGATTAAAAAAAGGTTGAATTCAGAGTCCGATGACACGAAAAGTTATGGAAAGAAAACAGACATGTAACTATTGGTTACCTTGGTGCATTTAAAAAAACTATTGGCTATCTTTGGTTCTTTTATTCTTTAATTATTATTTGGAAATAAATAGAAGTGTAGCTGTGAAGCATATGTCCAAGTGGGTGGGCGCAAGTGAATCAAAGAAAGACACGTGGACTCTTTGCACATTTATAGCCCCTCAGAAGACTTGGCCATAATAATCTCTGCCATACCATTTGCTTCATCAACTAGTTTCTCAAGTTGCATTTGGCTTTGGCATTGTGCGTATTTTGATCAATGTTAAACATCAAAATCATGATATGTTTGGTTCGTCGTTTCATACTAGTGAAAACAAGTGAAGCAGATGCTATCACTAAAATTTTGGTTTAAATGATTTTAAATACAAGAACAAATTCATCTTTTATATGATTTTCTCTTGTTGTGTTAGATTTGAGTATTGTATAGTCTAATTGAGAGTAATTATTTCAGAGGCACCTTTTGTATTTGTTGGGACTCAAACTCAAGATCTCATATTTAAATAGTTCAAACCTCTTTAATATCATAGATTTGAGATGCCACATCAGTTGGTTTTCGTAACATTAAAAAAGGAAAAAAGGGTTAATGTTTAGCATTGATTTTATTTTATTTTTTAAAAAAAGCATATTGAAGGTCTTACACAGTGTTATGCCAATATGACAGAGAATAAAAAATGTGAAGTGAGGAAATATGTCGCCATTGTTTATTGCTTTTCCTTTGATTTTGATTGATGCAGAGAAAAAAAGGGAAAGTTGATTTGGGCTGCCTCATCTGAAAAGGACCCATTTCAATTTTTCAATTAGGAATTTGTTCTGATGATGTATTTTGTGTCCAAAGTTGAATACATGTTTTTACTCATTAATAATTTCTTAGAGGTTAGACTTAGGAACAAAGTTTAATGAAAAAATGAACAAAAGATTATTTTCCACATTGTTGTTAACTAGCCATCAACATCGAACGCAGCTGTAGAGAAAATAGATGAAGATAACATGGAGAAGCACATATTCTTCATAAGTAATAATAGAAGGAGATTTACATATACAGGCCGTAGGACTCTGCCTCAACCCAATAATCATATCTAACACCCGATTGAGACGATGAGGAGAATATAGCCATGTTCGGCCGAGACACTGTACTTGTTCAGAATAAGTGATAAATTTTTTGGTGGTTTGACTGAGTTTATTTGTATTATAAACACGATTTACGTAAATCGAGATAAATCTCTTTTAAATATTTACCTCGTAGACCGTAAAAGCTACCTCGTACACCGTAAAAGTTACTTCGTACTCAATGAATCACGATTTATAAATACTTATGAAACTTTTATAAGTTAATCCAAACAAGCAATTTATGAAAGAGATTCAAATTCAAATTAAATAGTAGCTAAAGCTTCTAGTGGAAAAAGGTGGCAAAAATGAGGAAGCACAAAACGCAATATTGAGCGACGGACAAAAGATCAAGAAACGCTCCACTGCTGAACTGTTAATAATGTACGTATGTATGATTAAAGGAGGAGAAAAAACAAACACGGGAGATAACATAGACTAACAGTGTGAGAAAATCTAGCCGAATAAGTGGCACCACAAGACCCTAGCCGTCACTATTAGGGGTAACAGTGAAATATGAGAGGAGCCATTACCTAGCTCCACTCGGCGTATCTGTGAATTAAAATTGTTAGCTCTCGTAATATTTTGATAATAATAAATGTTGATTTATTGATAATTAAATTCTCTAAAAAACAGAAAGTGAAACTCTGTGGTTAATTTATTAAGTTTGACATAATTACTCAAGTGATGGTCAAATGCAAGTGAAATGTTACAAAAGAGGGTCACTCGTGTGATGGTTTGTGAACTCGAGTGATATGCCTTCACTTTCAGATTCTTATTAAGTCATTCGATGGTTATCAAAATTTGTGAAAGTTCTTAAAGACAAAATCACTCAAGTAATAGACAATTAGTTGCAAGTGACTTCCAAATAGCTTGAGAGTTAGTGATTTGAAGATACAAATGAATTGAAGCACTAAAGTTAAACTCTTGTAATTAAAGACTAGATCACTTGATTGAAATGGAATTCACTCTGAGTGATATCAATTCTTGAAAGTCACTTAAAGTGGTGCGATCTTCTTGAAAAGATTACTTGAGTGATTGTACAAATCACTCGAGTGATGCATGATCACTTGCAAGTGACTTGGAAGTGCTAAGGCTTCTAAGAGGAGATCGCTCGAGTGATCTACTTGAAAACTTGATTGATATCAATTATTTGTAAGGCACTCGATAATGATTTGGCAAAGCTTTCAAAGTTTTATATAAGATCACTCCAATGATGATTTGAGCACTCGGTGATATTTAATATTTTTTAAACATCACTACCAATTCACTTAAAGTGATTATTAGCACAAGATTACCAAGAGCACTCGAGTAACAGAGACTAATACTCAAGTGATTGGAAATCACTTGAAGTGATTATCAGTCTCACTCGAGTGTGCTTTTCAAAAACTTATAAACATCGTTTCGATAATTCTAATACACATACTTTTCATCATGATTTACTTTCTAAGTTCTTATACTACTTCTAAATGTTACTAATATCATTTATGTAAAAATTTCAGGTGTTTAATCAATGGATTAACTTCAAAATCTCTAAAAGCAAAAATTACGTCAAAAGAATTAAATGCGTAGCAGAGATAACTAATAGAAACACTCTATTTCATTAACTACTATAATTACTCTCTAACAGATAGATTTGAATGCTCACAATGGTCATTAAATACATTTTACCTATAAATACATAAGCATTCAAAACGGGGCATCTAACCAACGACAAAATCAATTTTGCTCATTAAGTGCTCTATTATTCTATCTGATATTCTCTAGATTCTTGTTGTTCTTTAGTACTCCCTCCAATCCTATTTATAAGCAAATTTCTCCTTAATTAGGCAAAATGAACTAGTTGTAAAACAATAAGTGTGTCAAAAATGCCATTTTTTTTTTCATATATGCCCATATTTATGAAAACAGAGAGAGAATGTATACAAAGTATGAAAGATAGTAAAATATGTTTTCTCAATGCTTCGTTGACTTCATTCACCTAGTGAGTTTTCTTTATCTTCTGAATATAACTCTTGGCGTGTGTGATAATTAATTATAAATAACACGTATTTACTAAGGGTAAAATAGGAAAAAAAAGCTTACATTTTTAGACACATTAAAAGTTGCTCATAAAAAGGATTAGCCCTATAAGAGAGAAAGTTGCTTATAAATAGAACCAGAGGAAGTATTCATTTATCAACTCTTTGAGAGAGATTTTACAACCTTATCCTTTACCTGTATACAAAAAATTCTTAAGGTAGTGAAACTTTGAGTGTGGGTGCCAGTTTACAAAGTGTAAGGGGGAGTAAGTGTCTTGTTGAGGAACTTACTAGTACTGCGATGCTAAAAACCCATCAAGTCTTAAAAGTATAGTAAAAATCTTAGAGGCACTATGAAGACTAGACATAGGTCAAGAGGTTAATACCGAATCAGAATAAACTCCTGTATAAACTTCAGTGATATTTTTCTAACCTTTATCTTTTAATTAAGTTTTTCAATTGTAATAATTTAAAGTTTTAATATCACCCAATTTACCCACTTCTTAAATGAAATTGTTGACACTAACAAAAATAATATTGATTCTTTTATATTTTCGAACGCATAATCCAGAATATAAAGAACTATTTTTATTTTTTATTACTACTATAGTATATATCAAATCTTATACTTTTAGGTTATATAAAGTATTACACTAAATTGTCATATTGTCTTTATTAAGAAAAAAGTGTCAATTATGGTTGTTAATATTTTAATTGACAATAAATATTTTAAAAATAATTTATTAAACACATATCTTGATGGCCATTATATAATGTTGCTATAACTCAGCACACAAGTGTTTCAAATTAATCTCAAGTTGATTAATCACAGTAAAAGAAAGGTTGTCACAATTAATCATAAGTATTGTTAATTTGCTGTCTATTGTTTTATTACATTATTAGCTATAGTTAGGGAAACAATGTCAATTTAAAATGTTTGGAGAACTGTTCAGAAGGACTTGCTCCAAAAACTCCCAGATTTGGTTTCTCATGAAAGTTATATTGCCTTCCATACACAAAGTATGGTTCGAATGATGGCTAAAAAATCTTTTTAACAAAAATAGATCAATCATGAAATATACTACTATCACGCATTAATAAATTCAAGATATTGAAAATAGAATTAGACATTGAATCGATTGAGATACTAGTTTGAGGGTTATTCATTAGTATGACCTGGTCAATAATATAATTTAATTAAAATATATTAAATATTCATATTTAACTATGATGTCCAAAACAATGTACAACAACATAAACTGTAATGTAACAAAATTGCAGCATATCAATCTATAAAATTTGAAAAATTCACAGTGATATAAAAGACCAAACATCAGCAAGTGAAACGAAGGAGGCTCAATTAATCTGAGGCTTTGGGCGTGCAAGAATGAGACTGAAAAAAGATAGGGAGAAATATATATATATATATATATATATATATATATATATATATATATATTAAAAAACATCAAAACAACATTGTTTTAGATTTAGAAGGAACAAAATATATATACTAATCATTTCTACTCTTTTTATAAGAAATAACTACCGCATATACTAAGTTTCTATTTGTAAGAAATATTTAGAAAATGTTTTAATTTTTATTTGTTACATTCTTATTTTGTCACTATTTAATTACTCATATTTCTCACACATTCTCTCTCTTCTACAATCATATTTATTACTTCTACAATATTAATTTTCTTATTCCCCGCTTCTACAATCATCTTTAGTGCTCTCTCCAGTTCTAAATACGAAGTACTCTCTATGATCTTATTTATAAACAATTTTTTTATTACGTAAGTTGAACTGGTAGTTAAAAGTAATAAGTGTGTAAAAAATTTCATATTTTTTTTTTCATATATACCCCTATTTATGAAAATAGAGAGAGAATATATAGAAAATATGAGAGATAATAAAATACGTTTCTCAATGCTTTATTGACTTCATTCATCTAATGAGCTCTCTTGATGTGTGTGATAATTAATTATAAATAATATGTATTTAATAAGAGTAAAATGAGAAAAATTAGTTTATATTTTTAGACATAAAGTGAAAGTTGCTTATAAAAGGGATCAGCCCCATGAGAGAGAAAGTTTCTTATAAATAAGACAGGAGGGAGTATAATACAGAGTTGACTTTTTTTAGAGATTAAGGAACTTAAATAAATTACTTAATTATATTATATATTGTGTATCATTAAGTTATATATCAATTTATATATTAGACAAAACAATTTAGAAAAAAACGATAAATTTAAATATTTTAAAATTATTTAATTAATTTTCTTAATATCTCTAAAAAAAGTCAAATTTATCTTATATTTAGGAACGGAGGGAGTATAATAATTTTCTTATTCTCCATTTTCTTATAAATAAAAGTATTTTTGTTAGAATAGTTACAATTTTTTACATATTTATTGTCTTTAATCGCTATTTTAATCTATATAAGTGGGAGTTTGGCTAATAAAAAAAAAGTACTTTTGAAACCCAAACCATAGTTTTAAAAAAAAAAATTTGCGAAACACTTTATAAAAGACCAAAAGTATTTTTTTGTCAAAACCATAGTTTTTGAAAAACTAACATTTCTTATTTTTTTTATATATAGGTCCCACCAATTTTTCTCTCTCCTCTTTTTTTCCAAATCTCTGTTACTATTTTCTCACGTGTAGGGTTTTTTTTGTCAGAATCATTATTCCTATTAGAAAAACAACCATGTCAAAATTTATTACTCTCGTCTTAAATATAAGATAAAATCAAAATTTTTCAAGAGATTAAAAAAACTAATTAAATTACTTTAGAGTAATTATATTTTAATTCCCCCCAAACTAATTAGTTTGATTAATAAACTGATATATAATTTAAAGACACACAATATATAATATGATTAAATAATTTATTTAGTTTACTTAATATTTTTTTAAAAAGTCAATTTTGTCTTATATTTAAGACTGGAAGGAGTACTTATTTTAATCGAAAATATAATATTATTTTGGATAATTACTGGTTGTAAATGATTTTAATATATACAATTTATTAATATATATATGTTTGAGCTATTTTTTTATCATATTACATAAATGACTAATGTTATAATTTTAATTTTGTAGAAAAATTTATTTGATTTTTGGTATTTATTTTGAAAATTAATATTTAAAATATTTAAAATAAAATCTTATCTTTATATGCAATTATCACAAAAATTAATGTCTTTTTTAGTAATTTGACTATAAAAAAAATATTCTGATAATAATATCCAAACACTATTATTTTATCAAAAATATTTTTTTTATAGATTGAGTGTTTGTGTGAGACCAAAACCGTGGTTTCAGATACTCTTTTTTGTAAGTCAAGATAAAACTCTTCTTATATATTTACCTCATAAGTTATAAAACTGTTTTACTCAGAATCTATTATAAAAAAACATTTTTTCTACTTTTTCTTTAAAAATTATTTTCTAAAAATTAATACAAACACACGTTTAAAGTATTCCTTGTAAAAAGCAACAGAGCCACTAATAAAAACATTGAGAAAAGTGACATGATGTGAATGAAGAAGGCGTGAACGACACCATAGAATAGCGTGAGGGGCACGTCACCCTCCCTCGCTAGTCACGACCTCAACTTCTGTTGCCTCTTTAGTTCTGCTCATATGCCTCCTTAATTAGATAGATTATTCACATCTCTCTACCAAACTTTGAGAATTAATTAATGGTGCATCTTGATTAAAGTGCCCCCAATTTGGGTCCTTCAACCTACCGTTTGAGTCGAAAAATCGGATCGAACCTGTCGGACCGGCCCTTTTAAATCATAGGCCGGATTTGAAAAATAGAGCTTCAAAAAGAAGTCGGGCCTAAAAGAACCAGTCCTGGAGGGCCGAAGACCCTGTAGGGCCGACCCATTAAGCCTTTTAGCTTTATTTTTTATTTTAATTTTACTACCCTTCCTACTCATGCCCTTGCTGACTCCTCTCTAAGAACCTTAAAAACTGTTAAATTTACATATGATGATAATTTAATAATTCTTGATATTTTTACCCCTTAAACAGAGTCTACTACTTAAAGTGAAGTACAATCAAAATTCCTTGAAATTGATGATAGTAGCGAAGAAGATGAAAACGATAGTTTTCATAATCATGTTGCTTAGAGTGTTTAGTTTTTTGCCTTCTTATGCTTTATATGAGACTATGAATTAATAACTGTATTTATTTTATTGCATGAGGTGTGTAGACGTATAGTTAAATTTTGTGAAAATGATTTCTAGCCCTGCGGGCCGGCCCTGGTCCTGATGTTTTCTGATCGGGCTTTAAAAAACAACAATTTTTCTTTCCCCGGGCCTTGTAAGGCCGAGCCAGCCCTGATTCCTAGCTCTACCTACTGCTATGCTTATTTTTATAAGCCAGTTAGAAAAATAAATTTGATTCTTATTATAAGTCTATTTAAAAAAAATTAATGTCTTTTTTTCCATAAGAAAACAATTAATTTCAGTGTTATAGTTTTATCCTAATTAAATATAATTAAAAATGAATTAATTCAAATTATGAAAAGATAAAAATGAGAGGAAGAGGGTTAAGAATATCATTTATAATGAGGGTAAATTGGAAAAATGTTCCAATTTATGATATATTTAATAAGTTAACTAGTTTTTCATAGTATGTGAGAATTATGTAAACTTCATTTATAAAAAGAATCACACTGATATTTTTTTCTTATATGCCAAATACAAGATACAAAAAATAAGTTTAAATTTAATTAGGTAAATTGGACTTATAAAAAAATATCAAAGTCATATTTAAATAAGAAGTCTTTGAGAGGCCTACTCTCATTTAGACTTGACAACAAGTATTTACTATCCGTATATAATTTAATGATTAAAATATTGCAAGAAACCATATAACCCCAAAGACAAAATTACAGATATAACATCACAAAGTGTGTCACATAGTTATTATATAACAGAATCATCACAACAACATTCAGTGTATCACTTGCAATTCATATATCACCATAGCACTGAGTATATCACAAGGCTCCGAAGGATACCCGCGCAGAAAGGCCCTAAACATCCACTCGTGCGTCACAGAACGTTATTGGCTCAGGCGTCTACTTGTGCAGAAAGGCCCCGGACGACCACCCCGCATAACCATAATGTGTCAGATAATTCATGATGAACACACAAAACATGCAGTGTATCTTATAAATAAATGAAAAACAAGTTACTACCTGACTACTTCCTTTGAGTAATATCCAATCGTTTGTTTGAGCTTGAGCAAGTTATAAGCTCCGGACAACTGTTTGGTCTTATAATTAGAATTTACGGACGACGGTTTATTATTTCGTCCAATACTTACATAATGCAATTAGTCAAGTTGGTTGTCATTAAAGTTAATATATTATGCCAAAAGCAAAGTCAAGGTGGTCTAACTATCCCAAGTTGGTTAACTTCACCTTCAAAATTTAACTTAATTACTTTTATACCATTACATTTTTTCATAACCCTGGTTCTCAATTCTATAAGCTTTTGGGTCAACTTCAGAAATTCATCATTAATTCTGGAAATCCAAATTGAGTGGTTCTAAATTCTATGTAAATATATTTTAGTATTAATATAGAATTACCAAATTCTAGCCATCACAACCACTTAACTTCCAAAATTTTGCCAAACCCAACTTGTTCTAGATTTTCTTCCAGAAACATGGTATAACTTTGAAAAATCATATCTTTTAGCATACTTATCCAAAAATTATAAAACTACCTATCAAATTAAAACTCTATATCTCTAATTTAATTCTAAAAATTTTCATGATTTTTGAATAAGTTTTGACCCATAAAAAATACGTCACAACCACGTTGCTTCCAGAAAACGAATTGGACAATATTTACTTCACAACTTTCAAAAATTCTAAATTTATAAACAAGCATTCAAAAATCATGAACACTTGCACACCTACACAATTTTTCCTTCTAAAGCCAATGAAATTATCAAAATTATCAAATTCCAACCCCTTCACCACGTGAAAGCTAGGGTTCTTAGGAGGAACATATTGTTTTCTTATTTTCTTTTGCTTAATTACTTCCTTACAACTTCTAATCACATGATTAACATTTAAACACTAGACGGACATATTTAGAGGAAATTTGGGCAGTATTTCCCTTAGATTTTGCTTCAGTCTATTTTTTGAAAAACAATAGAAACAAGACAATCCACCACTAACAACAACACCATCACCAAACAAGTTGAGAGAATCAAGTTTTGATGATTACCTCTTGGTTCCAACTCTTTTTCTCCCTACAATTTTCTGCCTCTCTCTCTACACCCTCGATTTGTCTTGAAAATCATGGATTTAATGGAGTAAAGGAGTTTATGAGAGGTTATAGAATGTTCAGGAGGCAAAAACCACCAAGTTTTATAATTTCTTACCTTAATCTTGCACTTTAAAACCCTAAGCTCTCCTTATGTTCTTGGCTTGATGAACTCTCTCTCTCTCTTTCTTGGTTCAGTTTACCGAAATGGAAGAGTGGAATGGAGAATTAAAGACTTTTTGAATATATATTAGCTTTATGTCATATTAGGTTTTAATGAATATTACTTGGCCTCCTTTTTTTTTTTCTTTCTTATTTAATCTTAGCCACATAAAATCCTTTGTTGACCGAAAGTGCAAGAGGAAAAAGGGGTATTAATTGCTTCTTGAATCGCCTTAAAATTGTATCTTCTAATATGACTAATCAAGTCATATTATTTTTATTGTTTTTGACTCTTGGACCTTCTTGTGATTGATTAAGAATTTCCTTCTTGAATATATATTAATCAACAAATATATGTATTCCCCTTTATTCCTTTGCCTTGACCGAAACTACAATAGGAAAAGGGAATTAATAATGTTTCTTGCACTTCTCACAATTGTATCAACAAATATTAGCTTTAGTTGAAATATTGACTTTTTCAACTTTGTTTTTTTTCTTTGGTAATAATGCTTCAATATAGACTTGTTAATTACTAAGTAGTCATTTCATTTCTTATTTTTCCCTTTTGGCTGAAAATAATAAGAGCATTAGGAAAAAAATATGTTTATTGTGTTATGGCAAATTACGATTTTGCTTTTATATTTTTTTTTAAAATTCATGTTTTCCTTAATTTCTCTTTATTTTGGCCGAAATTGATGTGATATAATTGGGCTAATATTTGTATCATTTTATACTCCAATTTAAGTTATAATATTAGGCCTTTAAGTAGACAAAAGGTATACTTTTGTGTCTTAACTTAGCCAATTATATGTAACTACCGATTGAAGTGCTTTCATCATTTTATATACACTACAATTCACCATTTTATTTCATTAAATATCATAAATATAAAAAAAATATTAATAAAAATATGAGGTATTACATGGTTACTGCGAGACCGGAATAGACCCACACCACCCATTTTTAATCGGAGTAATTGATTGATTGATGAATAAGGGTGTGTTTGGAAATACATTAGATAAGAAAAAAAGCTCATTTGGATATCAGAAGCCTATTAGAACACATGATAAGTGTTTGAAAAATCATTAGCTTATAATGAGCTTTTAATAAAAAAGAGTTTTTTTTCCTTAAGCTCATTTTTTTAGCTTTTGAGCTTCTATCAATGGGCTTTTGAATTTTTCATTGAATTTTTTATTTTTAAAAAATATATTTATATTTTTTAACATCAATTATAACAATATATATGTAATATCCAACAAGGTTTATACATTTTTCAATCATTTCCTATTTAAACGGGTTTTTCAAACGTTAATCTAAATAGGTTCAAGGTTAAAAAAAGTCACATTTCCCACCGCCAATCCAAACACAAGTCACATTTCTAATCTGACTTTTTTTCAATTGGGCTTCTGTAAAAATCCCATTAAAAAAAAGTCAATTCTCCACCAAATTCACAAACAGATTCTAAAATTAGTTGATTGATTGGGGTTTAAGTTTGACCGAATCATATGGCCAAAAGAAAACAGGTAGCGATATTCATCGTATCAAAAAGGGACCACCCAAACTGAGGAACGAATATGTTTCTGTTTTTCTGTTTTTTTTTTAAAAAAAAAACTCTTATGAGGGGGGTTCTTGGAGATTTATCGTAGAGAAATACTTGGGTAATCTCAGTGTACCGGTTTATATATACTTAATACTCTGTCCAATGAGATTGCTACAACTTATATATTTTTAATCTCATGGGTTAGGCTTGTTGTAGTATTCTAAAAAAATTAAAAATGTCTGGATTTTTTCAAATTCCTCTGCTGCAGCTTTCTTCCATCTTCCCCAAACAGCCAAACTCTACCCCTTATCATATGAACGGCCTTTCTTCAGGAACCGCCGGCACCGCCACCCTACCTCACCTTTTATTGTTCTGCTTTACAGCAAGCATCCCTCTACTAACTTCACTCTGTATTGAGATTCTTATATAACTTCTCATTCTCTCTCTCTAGCTTTAATCTGAGCAAGAGAAGCAGTAGTAAACAAAAGCATTCCCCCATGCTTTCTCTCTCTTGAACTGCCATTTTCAAGCTTGCACTCTTTCTCTAATTGCTTACTCTATCTCTAGCCATATATATATATATATGTATGTATGTATATGTATGTATGCGTGCGTGTGTGTGTGTGTGTGTGTGTGTGTTTGTATATCTATGCGTTGTGGTGGATTTGAGATCTGGCTTTGGTATCCTTAGAAGTAGAAGAAGATTTTGGATGTGAGAGCGAGTGGTGACAGTGTCGGTTAGATTGTCCATGGAGAATATTTCCGATGACGGGGGAGGGGTGGCGCTGGATGGGTTAAGGGTGGAGATGGTGATTCTTGAAGAAAGGCCACCGATGCCGTTGAGGGGAGAGTGGCGGTGAGTTTGAGAAACGGGGAAGAGAGGGGTATTATAAGAATTTGGCAAACCCGAAGTTTTTAATTTTCAAAATAATAAAATAAGACTGACACGTGACATTAAAATTATCCAAGTTGAAATATTAAGAGTGTACGACATAAATAAATTTTAGAAGGGTTAAAAATAATAATAAAAAATTAAAAATTGTGTAAATTTAATAAAATCGTTAAATTTGATTAACGCTGTTAGATATTTTATTCTCTTATAATTTAACGTCATTAGATCAAATTTAATGATTTTATTAAATTTGTACTATTTTTAATTGTTCATTATTATTTTTGTTCATTCTAAAACTTATTTGTGCCAAATGTCTCTTAAAAAAAATTGAGTTATTAAATTTGCACATTAACCCTATTATTAATAACTAGAACATATGTGATATAGTACTTAAGTATTGCTCTTTACCGCAACAATATGTGTTAAAAAATGGGACAACCATATGTTAAAAAAATTTTATATGAATTTGGTTTGTCACGTTATTTGTGATTTTATCAATTAAAATATAATAACTTATGAGCTGATTTGATACCTTCTAAATATTAACTGACGTATTAATAAAATTAAAAAATTTCATAAGATTCACTTTTTTATTATTTGAGAAATATTGATTAAGGGATTATTTTTTTAAGAAAAATAAAAATATAAAATACATGAGCCGCCAATTAGGATCAATGTTAACTACATTGTTATATTTTAACTGATCAGACCATAAATTACATGGTAAACCATATTCACACGAGAATTTTTCTATGTTTGAAAAGTAAAAATAATTTGTTAAAATGTGGTTCGATCTTAATTGCTATGCTAAATTTTTTATTAAGACAAAACAAATTGAGTTAGGCTGGGAGTCCATTTCTTCGGCCGCTTTAAATCAGGTCAACATGAAACAGATCAATTGGATGAAACATATACATATACATAGCTTAATTGGATCTATAACACACACACACTTCGCCCGACTTAATTTAGTACAGTGTTCTGAGTTGACTTATTACACCATAATTATTGCAAATACTCCGTATATTTTTTAGCGACAAAAATTATTTTTAATGCCAATATGGAACTCAGACAAAGTTGCTGCAAATAGATTTTTGTGGCCACAAAACTACGAATCAGATTAGAGCATAAAGATTAACAAATATATGATTGGGTTGAGTGGAAGCGACTTATTACTCATTTTGGAACAACTATTAAAATATTTAAAAATAATTTTTTAATTATAATTTATGATATGTGAGAAGAGTGTTATCTTGATTAACATACATAAGCACTTATAAATATTCTAAAAACTTTTCTAAATAAGCTTTTAATATTATAATTCTTGTAAAAACATAATTAATAAAAATTACATTAAGAAAAAGCTAATCTCTATATGGGCCCATCATACACATGCCTTAAAAAAAATTGTAAGAGATAAGATCTGGCGGTGGGAAGATTCCACAACAGAGGGCAGAATCAATGAATTTATAGATAGGCTTGACTAATTAAGGACAAAACAAGAGGAATGGGCCTGACGAAAAAATTCACCATTATTATAATTAATTTGTATTTTAATTATCCCTGTGCAAATAATTCCTTTCTTTGTTTGAATTGGACTTCCAAGTTACACAATGTGAGATTAATTTGAACTGTACACGGCAAGTTATTCTGCAATAACCTATTCAGACAAGTCTCCTTCATCCCAACTTAATTATACTTAGTGAAATAATGTCATTTATTATAATTTTTTTTATCAAATGTTTAATTTTTTTGTTTATTATCCCGTCACATATTCTCAAGAGGTAGAATAAATAAGTGACATCAATTAACAAGTTATTAGTCAAAATAATAAGTAATCTTACTTATATAAGGAGGTAACATAAATTCAAATTCTAGTAAGTATATTTATAGAGGGAGTAAAAATCCTTTTACACTCTGAAAAAAAAACCCTAATCAAGGAAAAAATAAATTGATGACAATTGATATAAAGAGGTCTAATGATTAGAAGTGTGATGAATCATGAATGACAGAATGTAAACAGAAAACAACAACTTTTTAGTAATTTTTTTTCGTTTATAATAATAATATGCTTCTAAATATATATATATTTGCATGCAGTAGTATAATTTAGAATTTAATGTCTCCAACTGCCTTTTTTTTTTTATATTAATCAGAAGGGTGTCCTTATGAGATTTAGCATGTAAATAATTTTTACCTCTTTAAGTAAATACTCTTTTTGAGATTCAAACTTTTGTTATTCTTCTTATTGGTCGAGACACCTACCACCTCGACCAATAACTTGTTGGTCTCCTAATACTACCCTTTTAAATACTATTTTTTAGTATTAAGATGTAAATTTATTTCAAAAGTTTTCACTAGAGAGCAATATCATCTTAGAAGTTTTTGTAGGCTCAATGTTATAATGGAAGTATTAAAAATAGAATAATATTACTCTTTAATATTAAAAAATTAATGATTAACATCAATTTTTCAACGATTCACGTTAATTTTTTAACCATAAGGATAAAAGTACTATGTTGTGAGATTTATAATAAAGAAAAAGATACTTAAATATCATTTAAATTTTAAAATTTAAAATTAATTTTATTTACAATAAAATAATAAGACTGATAAAAAAAATATAGGATTGACAACTCAAAAATTTTTAAAAACCATTGATTTAAAAGTTTAAAGTTGAAGTCTCCATTATAATAACGATGAAAATTTCTTCCTAAAACAGACTTGTAAATGGCACCAATGCAAGGCACTAACATAAAGCTAAAATATCAATTTTCTGTCAGTGAACAGAACAGAAGAAGGCGGTTAATTTTTGACAAAGAGGGCAACCATTGGAAACTGGAAAAGGAGGAATCTTGAAAGTACAGAGCACGGTAAACAGTGAGTAATAAAATAATGTGATTGGACCTAATCGAGAAATCATTAATTCTCCATTATTATTATCCCCTTCTCCTAGTTTTACTGATTGTTGTCTGAACCAACTTTGCTTCTTCCTGTTTCAAAAGCCAAGGTCTCCTTCTCCTTCTCCTTCTCCATCGCTTTTCTTCATCTTCCCAACCTCACTCACAACACCCGAGGAAGGAAAAAGTAATCGCAGAACAGAGATGTCTTCCCCTAGCAAGCGGCGAGAGATGGACTTGATGAAATTGTTGATCCTCATTTTTCTTATTTATTTATTTATTTAAATTTTCTGATTCGGTCTTCAATTTCGATTCTAGTTTGTTGGCTTGCTTTCTGATTTTGGACTTCTATTTTTCGTTTTTTTAAAGGATGATGAGTGATTATAAGGTGGAGATGATCAATGATGGAATGCAAGAGTTTTATGTGCATTTCCATGGACCTAACGACAGTAAATTCCCGTCCTCGCGTCTTCTATTTCTTCTTTCGGTGCTTGGTGTATAAAAATATTTAGCTTCGGTGGTCTCCCTGCTTGTTTTCTCTTTCCGGATATAAATAAATGACCATATGTGTGTGGCGGCTCTCGATTTAGATTTGGGTTGCAGCGACAAGATGCAAAGCAATCTTGATCAGTTGCTTTTGATTTCCTTCCCATTTGCTATTACTGTATTCTTAGTCCAAAAATGGCAATAATTCTTGGCCAAATAAGTATTGGTATGAACTTGAATTTTTTTTTGGGGGCTTCTATGTATACCGCAGCAACTTCTGATTAGCTCTTTGCTTAATGTTCTGTTCTAGTCCTCTATATTGAACTGAATCCAGCCTTTTAGAATTTGGGTAAATCGATTTTTCTTCTCTCATGAACCTTTTTTTTGGATCATAATTTAATTCTTGTCATGGCTTCTGCCAGGTCCTTATCATGGTGGTGTTTGGAAAGTAAGAGTAGAACTGCCTGATGCTTATCCCTATAAATCACCTTCCATAGGATTTGTCAATAAGATCTATCACCCAAATGTCGATGAGATGTGAGCATGTCTAAATTCAATATTCTGAAACTCTACTAAGTAGATTATATGTTTCTTTATTTTAAAAGTATACTAGTTCATGTCTGACTGCTTTGGATAACATTAATTTCAGGTCAGGTTCAGTTTGTCTGGATGTTATCAATCAAACCTGGAGCCCCATGTTTGGTATTGATCTTCAATAGGTTTTCTGAGAAAAATGTGGCTACATTTTAATTTTCTATTTAAAGATTATTGTTCCTTGTCAAATGTCAAACCTTGTTTTCTTCCAGATCTTGTTAATGTATTTGAGGTGTTTCTACCGCAACTTCTTTTGTATCCCAACCCATCTGACCCCCTGAATGGAGAAGCTGCTGCTTTAATGATGCGTGACCGAGCTGCTTATGAACAAAGGGTTAAAGGTATTGATCATTTAGAAAGATTTATTTTCCAGAATCTTTATATCTTCTATTAGTTAATAGTTAATACGGGCTTGTTTCTTCACAAGTGTTAGTTATGAGAAAATTCTAAAACCACGGAAAACAATTGAACTTACTTTTGAGGCCTTTGAAGAATAGAATTAGACTACTTTTATCATTTTGCAAATCAGATACAGTTCAGTTCAGATGTGCACAGCCCCACACACAAATACTAGTAAATGCATAAATATTAAATGGTCGTTCTTGTATGATTTTTGAGGACATATTATTAATGGAAAAGCTATCGCTGCTTTTTTTCCCCCTGCATTAGAGACCTCACTTCCTTGTGGCCTTGACTGCCAGAATTAATCATCATGCGCCACTGGTTTCCTGCCACGGCATCATGACTTCCTGAAATGTTGAGAGATATGAGCTTTGACATGTGTTGCATAAATTAGATTAGTGGTATGGCAATATACATGATCTTGAGGTGCATCTGTTTCATAGTAAGAGCTATATCAGCATGGGATATGAAGGATGCTCAACTGTTTTAATTGAAATTGTGAAGGCAAAATTGAACACAAGAATAAAATATGGGGATCAATCTCCTTGACTCTGAAGGGAAAAGAAGAGGAAGAGAAAATTAAGACACGGGTAAAAGGTTCAGGGAGAAGAGAAATTTCTCTTGAAGTACCATTTGTTATATTCACACGTGGAAACTCAAAAATCAAAATTACTCCTCCGGTCCTCAGTATAAGGCATATTTATCTAATTTGATTAGATTAAGGAAGCTTGTTAAGTTAGTTAATATGACATGTATTTTATAAAACACTCTAGTCATCTTCTTTAATTCCTCCATTCCCCCTCTTTGTTAATTATTGTTGAAGGAGCATCAATAAAAGAAAACTAGAAAAATATTGATAAATATGAAAAATTTGTCTTATATTTAGAATCAAGATTAACTCTCCCAATATACCTTATATCAAGGACCTGAGGGAGTATTTCTATTCCAGCAGACACACTAGTAGAGATTTGTCATCCGTTCTATTGTATGGGAGGATCTATGTTGTAAAACAATAAACACTTGCCAGCTATGTATGTGCTCAAGTTACCCGTGAAAAGAGGCTTTCCCCTTTTTAACTGTATGCACAGGAATGACTTTCTTTTAGTAACAACCGAATGCGAAGGAACAAGCAACTTGTTCATGTGAATAAAAGGGTTGACGCTTATTCTCTAACTTGGCTAGGAAACCTCTTATTTCATGTCATCTCCACTCTTTTCACTTCTAAGCATCTCTTGGTTCCTTGATCATTGGTCATATTCTTTGTTGCATATATAAAGAGCCGGTTGAATGCCTCATGCTATGTTTTTAATTGACATATAACGAGTATTTAGCTGTCAGCATTCTTGTTTTTGGAATAACTCTTGGGAGTTACTGCTTACTAATGCTGACCACCATGAACTCTTCTGCTTTTCAGACTATAATGCCTTGCCCTTTTCTTTTTGTGTGGTTACTTTGGGTTCTTCCTAAACCCATTTTCTGTATGGGTTCAGTCTGTGCATCAGAAACATTTGTTCTGAATTCAACATTTTACTAACGTTTCTGAGTTCATTATTCAGAATACTGTGAGAAGTTTGCAAAGCCAGAAGATATAGGAGCTGCTGCAGAAGAGAAATCCAGCAGCGATGAGGAGCTGAGCGAAGACGAATATGATTCCAGCGATGAGCAGGTGGCTGGTAAAGCTGACCCTTAGCCACATAAACCTGCTCTGCTATATATTCTCTGTATTTTATCTGTACATGATGTTCTACTGCTAATTAATCCCATCTCATGTAATGAACTTGATTGCTGCCAAGGGGAAAAAATTTCCCCCCTCAGTTTCATGTCTCTGTAAATAATGTACCATTGATTTCCTGATGCAATATTTTTCTTCTCTTCAACTCTTTTCAAGTGCATGATACGATGGAGTTGTGGTTTGAGCCTGGTAGTAGGTAATATGTTCAAACATGCTCGCAAATAGTTCGAGATAAGCATATGCTTATTTTGCACTTGGATCCTTCAAAACATTTTTTTTAAATTTTTTTTTACAGAATTTAGGTTTTATTTACTGTCTCCCCCACATCAACTCTCCACCTTCTTTTTGATGAGTACAAAGCATGTTTAGGATCACAATTGGGGATCTCAAAAGTGTTTATGCATGTAAGTTGATACAACCCTCTTCTCACATATTTATCTCATATACCGTAAATTACTATTAAAAAACTGTTTTTAAATATTTCAATCACAATTTCATATCTTACTAGTACCTGCAAACGAAAATTTTTCATGCGTTGACTTCTTCAATGTATTAGATAAAATTCCAACTCAATCTGGTAATTTTGGCCTCTCACGTGAATGTAGTAATATGCTGAGAACGTGTCAAATAAGTAACTTGGGTGAGAAAGAATTCCAGCAAAAATGATTCCCATGAAACGAATTTTCAAATTAATATTAAAAAAATATTTGTCAGTCACTAATTTTACCAAATTTTAAATCAGGTATTGGTAGTTTATTTTATGAAAGTAATCCTCTGTCCTCGTAGTTTACTGTTAAAAACGTGAGTCCCTCCATTTATGAATTTTCCAGGCGCCGTTGGTTTCTGTTAAGCAAAGGATGACGTGGCATCGAAAAAGCCAGATGAAGTACAAAAATGGACAAAAATTGCTATGTATTACAGAAAGATCACAACCAAAACCTCCTTTATTTTTGTTTTGGAAGAATTATATATTGGTCCAGAGAAAAAAAAAAATCACCTACAAATTCCAACCACTTATGAATCCGCGTGGGAGCCACTTATGTTGCCCACCATTTATTGGGAGTCGGCTTCCCTCCGCTGCCTTGTCATCCACTGCTGCTCCTTTTCTTTAAAACGCTGCCTATAGGTGTGAGTAAAACGACAAGAGGAAGGAATCATTGTGAAGGCTGTGAATCAGAGACTGTCAATTAATACTCTGTTAATGGGATCATCGCTGACAGTTGGATAATAAAAATCCGCGTGGAGTCTTAAATATTATTAGTGGAGGGTGGTGGATTCAGGTAAATATAATAAATATTAAACATTGTTATATGTTGTCATGGAGAAAATTGTTAAATTTTTATTATCCAACTATCAGCGATGATCCCATTAACAGAGCATTAATTGACAGTTTCTCATTCACAGCCTTCACAATGGTTCCTTCCTCTTGTCGTTTTACTCACCTATAGGCAGCGTTTTAAAGAAAAGGAGCAGCAACGGATGATAAGGCAGTGGAGGAAAGCCGACTCCCCATTTTCATGGACATCATAAAGCTCACATTTGGACGGTCTAGAATTGAGTTTTTTTTTAAAAAAAATATTTTATTAGGTACAATATTTAAAATAAAAATAACCTTATAATTATTATTTTCTTAAAAAATAGTTTTTATTTATTTAAAAATCACCAATAAAAAAATTCATTTACCTCTTAACCCTAAACTAAATCACCATTTCCTTTTTCATATATTTTTTTTAAAAAATTATTATACACATTTATTATTATTTTTTTATGATTTACCTGTCACTTAACCATTAATCCAAACAGAATTTCTGCAACCATAACTTAATACTAGTAGTACATTGCAACCAGTGTGTCAGACGGAGTGATTTGTGGCGTAATCGCATCCAATTAAAATCTCAACTATTCCATAGACACATAAACAGATCAGTGTAGCAGCTGAAAGGCGTGAATAAATGGTGGATTTCAGTCATACGGGTAACATCCTCCCCACCACCCCCAACCTTTACCTAATAATGCTATCACTTTTTAAAAAAAAAAGAAAAAGAAAAAAAGGTTATATACAGAAGCTTCAGCTATCTGAAGGAAGGCAATACCTACAAGCTGCAGATACCCAGATAAAAAATATGGAAAATTATTGGCATTCAACCCATTGAGGTAGCTGTAAACTGCAAATGGAGGCCTATTCCTATATCAACAAATTGGGACTAAACTCTTGAAGGTGAAGGCCACTAATTCACTAACATTTTACTGTCTTTTGAGAAATCTATTGATGGCGCCTCCTTTTACCTGTCCTCAATCGCTTCACAGGATTCGCCCAAC
The DNA here is from genome assembly GCA_037074505.1 of Albizia julibrissin. NCBI lineage: Eukaryota > Viridiplantae > Streptophyta > Magnoliopsida > Fabales > Fabaceae > Albizia > Albizia julibrissin. The sequence goes on along the minus strand of CM073487.1, from coordinate 1,310,519 downwards.
TGTCAGACCCGTTCGGTTGTTGAGATGATTGGCGCGTCCACCCTTGAGCAGGCTGTTGACCTAGTCTAGCATCCTTTGAACCTGAACTCGGTCCTGGACTTCTTATAGCAGGACCAGAGCTAGGCGGTGAAACAGGTCCGGCTGAGCCACCCCTAGTCTTCCCTGTGGACTTGTCCCTCTCATTTCTTCTCTTTTTGCATACTACCAGTTCACCTGGATGAGTGAGAATCAGAGAATCATCCTGCTGTATTTGCTCTCTTGCACTGCCAGAAGCTGTTCCAGTTCTTGAATCCTTCGGTGGCAGCTGCACTCTGATCCTGGTGCTTTCGCCGCTTGGAATAAAACCCCGATGCAGTTGCTTCTGTGAAGGGCTTGGATCATTTTCCACCTCATTTATCATCTTGTGTCTTCTGCTTTGGCTCCCAGCCAAGTGCCTCGGGGATGTTAGAGTACTGACGGAAGTTGGTGCAGCAAAAGAAAGTGCAATTCTTGGCCCTTGGAAGTCCGTATCAGGAAATGCAACTTTCAAGATTTCAAAAAAGAGATCATGGACCTTCCTTGCTTCAGATCTTACCTGTGTGAATCATGATCACCTATGAGAACTTCACACATTCAGAAAGATAGGGCTTGAGAGTATGAATTCTACAGTGCACAGTTATTATCAGCACTCAATCAATACCCTAAAAATACACCATTCTCATGATTAATATTCAACAACAATCTTTAAAATTGAAATACTACTATCACTTACCGTTATATTAGTTGTCTTTGTTCATTTAACACAGGCTCAAAAATAAAATATAATAAAATAATAAGCTTGTGCTTCAGTTAGATATTGAGATTCCTAATTTAACAAAGCAAACCTCAGCAATGAACTTTACACAACAAAATAGTATAACCTGATTCAATCACAAGGGACAACCCATTTGCAGGTATTCATACTTTTCTTCAATTTTTAATTTGATACCCATGTGTTTTTCACTCTTAATTAAATGCTTTAAGTTTTCTCTGTTATTACCGTTAACTGCTGTACCAGGGCTAACAGTGCTAATAGAGCGAAGTTACAAGAGTTAACGGTGTTAACAGAGTAAAATTAATAATTTGATTAAGAGAGGAACAAAAACAGGTACCAAATTAAAAATTGAGGGAAAAAATTTGCAAAATGCTTTTCCCTAAAAGGAATTAGAACAGAAAATTCAAAAAGCAAGCAAGAAAGAATATCAGCAGCAGGAACAATTTGTTCATCTTTAGACTCCATTTACAATTATTTCTCAATTCTCTTTCATAATAATTTTGCTTTAAAAAAGTGGCACGCTTCCTTCTGAGTATTGTATGGGTGTCCATCTGAAAGGCCACAAACAAGAACCTAAACACACTGACCGAGGTAACCGGTCCAATCATGTCTGGAGCCATCCGTAAGCAAGTCCACTGGCTTCCACCAAAGGCCAAAATTTAAGTAAACAATTTTGCACAATGACAACAGAGATGTGAAATCTAACCTCATGTGAGAACCCATAGAAATCCATCGCACACTTCAACATGAACTGCACATCACACACAAGCTCCAATACTCCATTATATTCAAACCTATCAATTCGCTGATCAATCTTCTGTATGTCCAACCAATTATTCCCACATCCACCAGTGTGTCCAGAATTCTTCTTCCACAAGTCAGTAAGCAAAGGCACAATTTGATGACCTTCCTTATCTATTCTCCTTTGAAACTTGCTAATTACATTCTTGCACTGCAAGAGCAAAAATTTGCATGAGTCTACAGTACATGAACAAAAAGAAAAGCTAAAAGCAAAATCAGCGAGATTATTTTAGAACAGATTGTCAAAGACCACTTCAACTAAGAAAAAGTTCAAGTTGTCAAGTGAAGGCCCATAAATAACATTATTAAATTGGTACAACACAGTTCACACAGACCCCCCAACATACCCGCCAGCCTGTGGACTTACCTTGTGTTTGAAATTTAATTTGAATTAAGAGAATGAAAGACAAAAGGAATCCTTAATAATAGACGCTCAAATGTCACCACTTTGAATGAAATCATTTGAAGAATAAAAGCAACAAAGGTGACAATAATAGGAGTGCAGCTGGTAAGAATGAAACCATTTGAAGATCAGATGCCTGCCAACGTCATAATGCTTTTATTCTAAATTATATAATGAATTATTATGAACGAAGTTCAGAGTAGTCAGTATATGATATATTGCTCTGATTGACAGTTCATATGACCAGCAGTTATACCAATTCCTTTGACAAAGTCACAAAAGGATCTCTATAGTAAAACGTACCTTTCTCTGGACTATTTCAGACATTTTAGCATCAATAGCTGAAGGCCCACTTGAATTGATAGGCTTGCCCTCCCACTTCTCTCTGAGTTGTTCACCACCATCCTCTGAAGGGGCAGAAATACAGTTCAATCTACCAGATTTAGGTGAACCACGCAATTTATAAGTTACTCTCTTTGAAGGCAAACTTCGCTTATTTTTTAACAATGACTCATTCTGATCATGCAAGGCAGCATTAAATTCTCCACGTGATTTTACATCTGGGTCAGTCCGTGATTGTGCACGATATTTACAGTCTGCTTGGACAGCCAAATAACCTGATTCTCCATGTTGATGAGATGTCATCTCACTGCTAGACTTTTCCTCAACCCTGTCCGTAGCATGACGTGGTCGAACACGGCGACTGCGCTTACGTCTAAATTTGGGCTGCAAAACTTGTTCATCTTCTCCTTCATCGCGATCATGAATCCAACTGCCAGATTGCTGGTGATCCATGTGAGAATCACCGGATACTGCAATTTCCCCTTCCTCTAAGTCATCTGCCTGGCAAGCATTACCAGAAATAATATAAAAATTTTCAGACTGAGATAGAGAAAGCCAAACACCTAAAAGTGTATAAAATTCAAAAAGCAAAGCAAAGACACATACCACCCTTTTGGAAATGGAACTTGGCCTAGAATCTAATGCAGAGAGGGAACCAAATTTCTGAGGGGAAACTGAAGGAAATATAGTCTCTGTCAATCTTTGACTGTCTGAGGATGATCCTGAAGAAGCAGCTTCTTCAACCATATGACTGTTTCTCATGCTTTCTGAGGAACGAGGAAATTCATATCCTGCATCACAAAGTGGACCATCATCCATTTGATCTTTATTATTTAGTTGAGCTCCATCATCACCACTATACCCATCATCTTCAAATTCTCCTATTTCCCCTTCTTCATTTGCAGAATATCCATTTCTTTCTCCAGAACTTGCTTCAGAGGATTCCCCATTTTCATCTTCTAACTCTTTATAACTAGGATGCTTTTTCCCCTTGGGTCGACCTCTTCTCCTTTCAGTTTTTGCAGATGCATCAGAACCCATTTCATTGGATTCCACAGCGATACTACCACTCAAGAAAGTGTTCTTTGAAGGTCTTTTTGATAATGCAGCAATAGTGGCATTGACTTCTCTTGTACTGGCTCTAAGCCACTTAGGCACCTGATCATACCGTGTCATCTCCTCAGTCCAATCTAGTTCTTCATCCATTTGATCAAACAGCTCGAGTTCTTCTTCACTCCTAGCAATCATGCGATTCACCTCCTGTAGTGAGGGAACATCATGGACAGTTTCTTGATACCTTTCTTCATCATGTAATAATGTCTCCAAAGTCATACGTCTCTCCTCATGTGTAGTTCTTTGATCAAAACGTCCGGCATTGATGACCTCATCGGCCATATCAATCTTGTATTGTTGAATATTGTTCCTAATGAGGCTCTCAATGGATCCCATATAACGATCCTTGCCTGCAAGCTCATCCTCCAAATTGACAGTGCCCCCACTTCTATGTTCATCCTCTTTTTGATGGCTGGGAATTTGGTCAACAACAGCTTCCATGTAGATAACCTTGACTTCTCTAGTCTGTCCAATGCGATGAGCTCTCGCAACTGCCTGCTCCTCATTTTTTGGGTTTGGATCAGGATCATATATGATGACTGTGTCTGCAGACTGAAGGTTAAGGCCTCTTCCAGCAGCTCTAATACTAAGCAAGAAGATGAAACAATCTGAACCTGGGCTATTAAAGTCCACTATAGCTGTTTCACGGTCTTCCAAACTAGTTGTCCCATCAATTCTTCTATAAACAAGCCGTCGCCACTGCAGGTATTCTTCTATAATGTCTAGAAGTTTTGTCATAGTACTAAACAGCAGAACTCGATGTCCAGTTCGATGCAGTTTAATAAGGATCCTATCAAGGATCCACAATTTCCCACAAGATTTTAGAAGGAAATCTTTGGACAAGTCATGGAAGTATGGGTAATTAAGCAATGGATGATTGCAGGTCTTGCGCAGCTCCATGCATCTATTATTTAAAGTTTTATACTGCTTCACCTGGTAAAGTGGATTCTTTTGAACTCTAAGCTTCTCATCCTCAGGATCAAGCCGAAGGGTACCAGTGAATTTGATCCAGTCATAAATGGCACTCTGAATAGCTGACATTCTACATCGTAAAACTATGGAGACCTGCAATGCAGCATGATGGAGTGAGCTAATAGAAAGAACAAACAGTAAATTAAGAGTTCCACAATCATACCTTTGGTGGTAGTGAGCCTTCAACATCTTCAACACGACGCCTAAGCATGAAAGGCTCAAGAATCTGATGAAGTCTATGAATAATGATAACTTTCTTTTCTGTCTCAAGCCAGTCATCCTCTACAATTTGAGTAGGATCTTCCTTTTGAAAAGGTTTTGAAAACCAATCATGAAATGCTTTTCGATTATCAAAAACCTCAGGAAGAAGTAAATTTAAAAGTGACCAGAGTTCCTTCAGATCATTCTGCAAAGAAAATGACATTATTTACAAATTTATCAAGAAAATTACACAATAATGTATATAAATTTGATTTAATAATTGAGTGTTGGCATAAAGTCAGCATATACGTTGATGTTTTAACCATAACCTTATTCCTGTAATTAAAAATTTTATATTCAAATTATAATGGGCTTGTCAGAAATTTTTCCTTAATTGCATTTTTAGACCAGTGGTGTCCAAGCCCACTTGCATGCATTTCAATCAATCTATATTCCCCGTCCAGGATGGTTATATTACTAGTGACTACCTAAATGACGACCTCTTAGAAGAATCCCTCAAAGACTATATAAGTTAAGGTTACAAGACTACCAGAGATCAAATTCCAGAATTTACTTCCTGGTTGAAAGTCAAGCAGGCTTCTACTAAAGAAAAAGACAACAGCAGCTAAGAGTGGCTTATAACACTTTGAAACCTAGCAAACCCTAGATTGCACTTATTAATCTCTATCTTCTTTAGGACCGCTTAATATAAGCCATTAGGTTTGGCTGGCAGACATAACATAACTGGGTTCATCATCTCTGTCCAAGTCATGTCATATCAAATAATTCTAACGGGTAAAAGAATGTTCAAAGAATTTTTTTTTTTTCAGATAGTAAATTGAATATCTGTTGTGTATATGTTTAAATGCAAATATCAGCAAGTTAAAATCGCTCAGCAATATTCATATGCAGCTCCCTGGTATAGGCGTCAATGCAAAAAAATTAACAATGTGAAAGAATGACCAAAAGAAGCAGAATCTGTAGAACAAAATAGACAACTGAAGTCTTCATGATATGGTCAAAATGGTAGACAAAGAAAATCTGACCTGCAATGGTGTTCCTGTCAGAAGAAGACGTCTCTGACAACGGTATCTATCAAGATCACGAGCTAGAACTGAATCCCTATCCTTCATTCTTTGTGCTTCATCAATTATGATATACTTCCAATCAATTTTTGACAATTTGGACCGGTCATACATGATGAACTCATAAGTTGTAACAAGGACATTAAATTTCATGGCAGAAACCTCCTACATATATAGCAGGAACAGATCATCAAGAGTAATAATAAAATAGCCTCATACATGGAGTTAAAAAGATACACACTTACTTGAGAAAATAATTTTGACCGTTGGTCCTTCCCTCCAACATAAAAAATGCATGACACAGAGGGTAACCAATTATACAACTCACTCTGGATAATGAACAAAGTTTTCCATGTTAAGAAACACAGTTACAAATATAAGGAAATTTTTTCAATATAAAATAGTGCACAAGCTCACCTTCCAGTTAACCAGAACTGCATTTGGAACAATTATAAGATGTGGGCCGTAATTTCCTTTAAATTCCATCAAGTAGGCAATCAAGGCCATAACCTAGAGAGACGATAAATGCTTTAATAGTAGTTACAGACAAGCATTGCCACAAAAATATGATACAGTACACTGAAAACATAAGTAGAGTATAATTGTCCTATAGAAATGTCCTGAGTGACAAATAACATTAATTATAAGGGAGATGTCAATAAGCTTCAGAAAACGTAAAAATGTCTTCTTGTGATAAGTACGGGCACAGCAAGGCATAACAATAACCTGCACAGTTTTACCAAGACCCATCTCATCTGCTAAAATTCCATTTAACTTGTTGTTATACAATGAAAGCATCCACTGCAAGCCAACCTTCAAAAATAGCATGTCAAAGAATTAAAAACTTAGTCATGAAGACAACATAAATCAGTCAGTTATGGAATAACACTTGATCAAATGAAGCAACCTACAAGTTGATAATCTCTCAAGGTTCCTGCTCGTAACATAGATGGCTGCCTTAGGACCTTTTCATTCACGGCATGAGCAAGGCTGTAATACCTGGCAATGACCAAATTATAGTTACTACCAGCAGATGCGTTATTCTGTGGAATCACTTTCAGATAAACAATATAAAAGCTTAAAAATAAAAATAGCAAAGCATATTCTCTTCAACTTATTATGACCCAACATATAACACTATTGATCCACCCCCTGATTTTTTTCTATGCTCAGACTTGATAGCATATTTATTTGAAATAGATGACCAATAACTCACTTGCTGACAGATGAACTGTCTTTAGGAGCATTCATCTCCATAAAACGATTTCTAATCATCACTTCCTCCCCAGCACAAGCTGCAGCTGCTCTGACTTCTTCTTCAGAAAGACCCTTTAGTCAGAAACCAGGTAACAAATTAATGAAAATAAATAATCCAAGAGGTCAAGTTTTGAATTGAACACGTTCAAATACATCAAACAAAAAAAATAAAATAAAATAACAACAACAAAGCCTTTATCCCACTAGGTGGGGTCGGCTACATGGATCACACGACGCCATTGTGCTCTGTCAAAACTCAAAAACTTGAATTGAATTGGGGGAAAAACAGAAACCGAGGCATTTTTCTAGATTCTTGGAATGTGTTTTGTGTGTGTGTGGGGGGGGGTTGTTTATTTAAGCATGCCTGCAATCGTGCTGCAGCTGCAGCGGTTCTTGCAGCCTCCTCCACTTCCTGCTGATTTTTGGCAGCTGTTATTTTACTTCCCAATTTTTGTAAATAGTCCTCAGTCTGAGTTAAGAAGGATGAAAGCACAGCATATCTCTCTGCAGCGTCACCGGGGAGGCTAGTCTGCTGCTCTAACAACATCTCCCTGTATCGGTCAACATCATTATTTTTCAAGGCTTCCATCCTTTTGTTCCTATCATCATCTTTACGCTTTGAGAATTCCCTCAACATTCTCTCATGATATTTGCCCACACCCCTGTTGCGGGCAATTCGAGCATCACGTACAGCCCAATGTGCCTCAAGAAGCTTCTTACGCCACTGAAATATAGATTTGAGTTGTTTCTCCCGTAGAGCTTTCTGAGAGGCTTGCACTTGTCTAGCAAGTTCAATACGTTGACGCTCACACAGTCTAACAAACTTACGATATGGCCTATCTAACATTGCCATTATCTCTTGTTGCTGCTGATCAATCTCATCCCTCAGTCGTGCCTGAAGATCTAAAAGACGAAGCTTTTTCTCTTCAATTTGCAGCCTCAAAACAAGATCTGGCCTAATTCTTTTTCTCTCCAAGTTCACTGCCAGTAAACCTTCAATCTTTTTTATATTTTCTGCCCTTCTCTTTGTAAGTACTTCCATGCCTTCCTCATAAAGAAGATCTTTGACATCATAGGCCAGAGACAAATTATTGTTGTTCACCAACATAGATGACCCAAATGAGTCAGGTTTCCTAGTGAAAAAAGGGAAATCAAAAAGGGGCCCATGATATTTTCTTGTGGATGCCATATCCTTTGGTTGAGTAACAGAGCTAGTTTGTGCAGGTTTGTTAAGTTGAACTGTGTCATGAGGTACGATAGCCTTTCCCCTATCTAGAGGCAACTCTGTTCTAACAGGAGTTCTGTTAATTCCACGATCATTCTCCTGGTCTGACATCATTGAATGCAGCTCTTCTTTTCCAACAGAAGCAGTTTCCTTTGGCACAACCGGCATAGTTTGCATATGAACTGTTGGAGCAGTGGATTTCTCATCTCTGGAAGAGGCTTCCTGCTTTGAGGAACTCGGTGCATTTATTGCAGGGACAGATTGGATATCCTTTGTTTTGGACTCAATCTGCCTTGGGTGTTCTGCCACGGTGTTGCCAGCAGATTTCTCTATATTCTGTCCTCCAGCAGGATGGATTGTCTGCTGCAATTGCAACTCAAGAGGTGGTGGAACAATAGCCTGAAGAAGTTCTTGTGGAAGTGCACCCTCTCCTTTCTATCAACAAAAAGAAAAAAGCAAAAGCAAAGTCCATAAAAATTATAAACAGTACATATTCTCTAGGAATATATTTACATAACACGCAAATAGAATTAGCAAGATACAATTAGAGTGAGAAAGGAAGTATGGACTAAACCTTCAGCCTCCTGAGTGCTAATATCTGTGCTTTAAGTACATGCAACTGCTGTTTGGTAAATCCAGGTCGTTGCTGAGGTATCTGAGTTGGTGTCCCAAGGGGTTTGACATTATTTCCTGAAGTCCCTTCATTTGTAGAACCAGTAGTCTGAGCAGAAGATTGGTTTAACTGCCTCATGTGCGGAACTTGTGGTAAATCTGGTCCTGGTAGTAATTTTTTGGCATTCAAAGGATGATCTGCAACATGATTCATATTGGCAGAAAACTGTTGGGGATGCATAGGAGGCAATCCGTTTCCAACAGCACCAGGCTGCCTCAGAGATGCTTGAGACTCTCTGCCATGAATGTTAATTTGTTGCACTGCCACATCACTGCCACTACTGGCTGTACCAGTATTTGTTGGTGGAACGAAGTGGCTGGGGGGAACTGTCTGCCTGGCTTTTGCACATCCAGACTTCCCAGACAAGTCACTTGATGAATTAGCATGAGATGGGTTCTCCATTGGAGAAGTAACTTGCTGTTTTGAAACAGGGACAGGAGATGATTGAGGAGCAACATTATTCTCATTTGGCTTTTGTTGTGAAGCCATCTTTGACTGCATCATAGGAATGAGTTGTGCCATTAAGTTAGCATTTGCAGGATGCGATAGATCAATGTTACGTTCATGTGCCCATGCCTGCAAAGCATGCAGTTGAGCAGATACCACCATCTGGTTGTTCACAGAATTGTGGATGCCTTGAGGAGTTGTAGGTGCTTGCATGGGTCTTATCATGTTTCCAGGCATTATGTGCCCAATGACCGGTCCCTGGGTTGAAGACTTTCCCTCACTCTTGTGATCCATTGCTTGATGCTGTCCTTGATCAATCTGCTTTTCCCCACGAGAGAATTGTTCAGATGAATTCCTAGGAGTCGAACAATGTGCTTGATTAACTGCCTGCAAGGGAATTAGTTCCTGCATTTTCAAGTTTCCCATACGCATTTCTTGATCCTTTACAGTTGAAGAGCCAAACATTCCCATTTTAGTTTGCTGCTGTGATTGCATTGCCAACGCAGACTTTTGTTGGGCAGCTTTCAGAGCAATTTGAAGGTATGCTTGATGGACAGGATTAGGCATTTGTTGCTCCATGCCTTGACCCCTGATCTGGGCCTCCTGACTGGGACCATGCTGAGTGAAATCAATTGATTTCCGTGATTGCTGTGGCAGTTGTACAGGACTGGGAGATGAGAAATTGTTAGTACCATACACCCCTTGAAGCCCTGCTTGATATGCTAAAAATGTTTCATTCCCTTCAGGTTTTCTAAGCAGTTGCTGTTGCAATGACTGCATAAGCATATAGTTCGAATGGAAGTCATCATTCCGTAACATCAATTATTAGGAGATAAGTTTGAAAAAAAGAAAAACAGTTACTATCACCGAAAATGACATCAGTATTTGTAGTAAGATACTAATGAAAATACCATTGACATCAAGACCCAGTAGTTATATAAATTTATGTCATAGTACAGCAAAGCCAATCTGGCATCCAAGCACTTACGAGTTACGACCCTATAATTGAATCAAGACCTTAGAAAAATAAAGAAAACGATTGAAAAGAAAATTCAGTTGAGGCTTACAATGGCTAACACTAAATCTATAAAAAGGAGGGGAAGGGGAGGAGGGAAGGAAGGTTATTCGACAAAAGTAACATAACCAAGAAAGTAGAAATAAGATGCTGAAAATGCCAGATTTTAAACACCATTGAACAATACTTGCGCAGAATTGGTCATATATCAATTACCGTAATATTTTGATAAGTCATCGATATGATTATTATTTTCCCATCAAAGATTACAAAAGATAGAAAAGTGGCAGCTTACAGGAAACAGATGGTTTTAATGTAGATAACAGGAAGTGAAAAAACATCAGGAACAGTTAAAGCTAAAATTAACAACACGCAGAAAATGACAAAACAAAACACTTTTAGCAAGTTGCAACCAGAGCTTGTCTGGTTATACAGCACAGCTAATCAGCATGTTCAAAGTCCAATAAATAGTTCCTGATAGAGGGAGAGTCTATAGAAAAACGCAACAAATTGCAAGTTTCATTACTCAAAATGTATAACCCCGTCAGTGTTTGAAAGGAAGCACCCAAGAAAATTGAAAAGAAACCGCCTGTGCAGGAAAAATAAGAAAAATATTCAAAGCCTACAGCACAATTTATAATACTGTGATTTAAGGCAAGTTGACTAAAATTAACAATGTTAGCACTTTGTTCCACCCAGGCAGTTACAGGTTCAATGCTCCCATCAGTTTCCAAATTTTACTTAATTCAGATATCTCTAGTTTGGCTGGCAAAAAAAGTGTACTTTCTATTGTAATTAAACACCCAGACCACAAATTTTAGCAACAACCCATTCCCAATAACGCATTCCCAAATTCAGAAACCAATGGGTGATACACACATTCAAACCCCATTAATAGTACAACTGAGAAACAACTTGCAAAAACTTCAGAGTAAGTAGTCTACTAAATTACGATAGAAATTCAGCTCAACCCAGAAATACACACCTGCCTAGAACCAATCTGCTGGTGTTGCTGCTGCTGCAACGTGTCTAGCCCCAAGTGAGACGTTGAAACTGCCGAAGATGGAGAGGATTGGGAAGCAGCTGACGATGCGGCACGCCCTGCCGGCCCCACTCCCGGGTTCCGGCAGGGTCCACCACTACCGGGACCAGTAGATTGCATGCAATTAACCCGGAATTCAATGGGGGCAAGTCCCAAGCTGCCAACTCAAATCAACGTCGGCAAAAAATCACAATTAATCCAACCCAGAAAGAAAATTCCGAAATTACTCCAAAAAAATTCAATAGAGCAGCATTGTTTCCCTCCGATCCCAACGTTCAAAATCTGTCGACGCCATCTTTTCCCTTTATCTACAGTGTCCTCTCTAGCTGCAGTCGCTGCCACTTTTATCTCTGTGAAAGCCGCAACTTTTGGGACATTGGACGATAGATCTTCAGAAGCTTAGGCCCCCAGAGCAGCGAACTTAGACGAAATCGGTGATTCCACTATGAAACGGACGACATTTTGCAATTTCCAGTCAAACCCTATTGTTTTTTTTTTAATGTTTTCTTCAAAAAAAAAAAATTGGTGTTTGTTTCCTCAAGTTGGCAAGGAAGGCTCAGCGTCTATGCCTTTATGCCAAAATAAGGGATGGACGCTGCGGTGAAAGTTTTATTACAAAACTTGCGAATTATCAATTTATCAATTCAATTCACGGTAAGAAAGACGGACCTCTAACTCGTGTGGATTCTCGTCTCTCGACATGAGCCTCTCTATTCGTGTGAAGAATCAATGCGTATCTCTTCTCCTGTGGGAATATTTGGCCTTTGTCTTTTATTTATTCGTGTAAAGAAATATTATTATACTTCCTCCACTTAATTTCATAGGCTACAGAAAAATTGGTTAAAATTGTTTAAAGCTAATAAATATATACAAAATACAATTTATTTTTTAAACAAATTGAGAGAATGGACAAATAGTTGATTAATATGGTGAGACTGACCAACAATTAATATGAGCAAAAATTAAAAAAATGATACTAAAAATTTTGGATAGACTGCTAATTATTTTATGAGAAAAGATTATTTTATACTGCTTTGGAGCCTTATAGAAAGTGTTGTTCGTCATTTTTATAGGGTTATTAAATAGTTTTAAGGAGTATTGATATTGTTTTCCCTATATGTGTGTACACACACATATGTTTAGTAACGGTGGTAAGAAAGAGTGTGTAAGTTGATATTTTTTTAGTGTTTATTTGGAATAGTGATTGGAGTTTTTAAAAACAGTTATTCAATCTTAATTTACGATATACGAGGTAAGTATGTGAGATGAGTTTTGTCTTGACTTACATGAATAAGTACTTTTGGGGATCCCAAAAGTGATTCAAAACAAACTTGCCTTGTTTGGTTTAGCTTTTGCTTATTTTATAAGTGCGATTTACATAAGTCGATATTAAACTCCTCTTACTTACCTCGTATACTGTAAAACTGACCTTGTATACCGTAAATTACGATTGAAAAGCACTTTTGGAGGTTTCAATCACTATTCCAAACATCTGTTGGAGTTTGATGTAATTAATAAGAATTGAAAATTACTTGAATTTAATAATAAGTTTAATGATTTTGATTGTGACCAAGATGGAATATTTTTTTTTATATAACAAACAGAACTGAGGCAACTAAGAATATCAAGATAAGATCTTTCAAATAAATTTTTGCCAGCTTCCCTGCGTTTCTTAAAGCAAATGAATGTATAATTTTGGGAGGAAAAAAAAACATGCAAGGTGGTGTTTATCAAGCCATATCTGAATAGAATCATGACCAATTTTTAACTGACACAGGTATTTTGAAGCTACGTCCAATATCAGCAAATTTGTAAATAGGTATTTAAGGGAATATTTAGTAAATCAAACCTGATAAATATATTTAATGCAAAACATGTACTAACAGTTACTATTGATATATATATATATAGACACATTCCTTCTGGTTCTAATCGTGAGGTAAATTAGCTTGATCAAAAGTATTGTACAACAACTTAGAGTTTATGTTCTTTTTCAATCATGCCCTCCTCCACTTACTGTTGTTCTCGTTAATTTTTTAAAGAAATTAATATGCTTTTAATTTTATGAGAGCACTTCACTGTGGACATTAATTGTAGTGAAGAAAAAAGTTGAAAAATTATGTATTCTTTTTATAAGTCTATAAGAATGTTGGCTGCTATTATTTGAAAACCAAAAAGCAGTTAATTTTGTCGCATAATTAGAACTGGAGTCTGGAGAGATCAACGTGCAGTAAAGGAATGTATGTCTTGCTAAATAATATATGAGGATTAGGGGAATCCCTCAAAGTTTAAACAATGCTTACAAAAATACTTATATATCATTTATTAATAAGATTTTCACATCAACATCATGATGTAACCTTATAATCTGAACATTTTGTTTTAAACTCACGATTAAGAATGATAGTTTGTTTTGAAGGAATCCACATTCATAAGCAAGGAATGCTTATTGTAACATCTCAAATTTTTTTAAACAATAATTAAATGATTTTAGGATGTGATTTATTAAGTAATTTGAGGTTTAGAAAAAACCTAAAAGTGTTTTTGTCTATATAAATCAATATATATAATAAAATAATATGTGGCCCATGATTATTTATATCATCTTCCTTTTCTCCATATTTGTAATATATAGATATTTTATATATATAATATTATAATAGTATATTATATTATTATAATATTATATTATATTATTAGTATTATAATAATATAAATGGGGCAACAGCCCACCCTTTTTGAAGATAAGAAAGGGGTGTAATAATACACCCCAATTCATTCGTCTCTCCCTTCTCTATTTAAAAGCACAAAGTGCGTATCTGCGAGAGAGAGAGAGAGCATAAGCGAGAAGAGAGAGAAAGAGGAAGAGTTTTGAAGTTGAATTATTTGGTGTTAGTAAATTGGAAGCATTCAAATATTGGTAAAAATAGGCTTGGAATAGAGGTAACCTTAGTTATTTTCTTATATACTTGTCAATTATATATTTATATATGTATATATTAAACTGTTTTGGGATTTGTTGTGTCTATAGAGGGTTTGATGAGAATTGTATATTGGACTAAAATTATATTGATGAGTTTGGATATTCTTAGAGCCCTTGGTATCACCTTTCTTTTAACCGGGTTAAGGGATAGTGACACTTCCTGGTTTGTGTTATTAAAAGGAGGGGAGCCATATTCTAATCATGACAAGCTAGGGACCTTGATAAGGGTGACGCCTCATGATTTGGAAATTATGTGTAATGGGTGTATTTCTGTTGGATTATGTGGCTCCAGTCAACGGTTATAAGAGGGTGGACATAGTAATAAGAATAGTCTGTACATCAATATTTGTTTGACATGTTATACATGTGATATCTCTTATGAAGAATATTTTGAAAATGAAATAATGTTCAATTGTTTTGAAATTCTTTTTTGGGTAGAGGTTTTGGTAACCAAATTGAGAACTAGTTTGTGAAAGGTTTTATATATATAAGAAAATATATTTATTGTGAGTTTGAACCTATGTTTTCGATCTTGGTTTACATGTATATTTATAAATAACCAATGGTTACAGAGATATTTGGATCTTATGGTTATTATTTTTATTTTTTTCAGGTGATTATTTTAGTAGAGAGAAAGGGAAGACACATATAGAGTGAGTCTTGAAGGCTCTTTTGTACTCCTAGAGCTCATGTTATGTCTTTGTATTTACCATGACCATAAGACTTCTGCATTTTTATTAATATTAAAATATTTTAGGAAATTAATTTGACCTTGTATAGTTGAGTTTTTTGTTAATTGGCCATATTACAAATACGTATTTAGTTATTGGGTTTGGATCTTACACTTATCCCCAAAATAAGTGTTTTTTTAATTTTTTTATTAATTTATTTAAATTAAATTGTATTTAACAACCTGAGGTATTTTTTTAGCAACATCCTATATTTTAAATTAATTAATTTTTAGTATATCCAACACCAATATTTTGGGCAATTAGTGAGTGCTATTGGAAAAAATACTCTATGATGCTATATATATTTCAAATTAATTAATTTTATATATTAGATACTATTGAAAAAATATTTTTAAATAATGGATATACTAAAAATTAATTAATTTGGGATAATAGGTGTAAAAAATACTTCAAAATGCAACATACAATTTAATCCAAGTAAATAAAAATACATAAAAAAAATTTTAAAAAAATGGTTCCCTAACATTTTGAGGAATGACACGTTTTGAAGGCACTAGACTTGGGATATTAACAAAATTGTCTTTTTTGAAATTAGGCCATGATATAAGTTTTCTTAAAAAAAAAAAAAAAGTTTGGAGCGAAGGGTTTATGGGTTGAGTTTGGGGTTTAAGGCTATAAGGTCGATGTCTTTCCCCTATTTATATTATCATCCGGTATTTAATTTGGGAATTATGATTATCCTTCCCAACAAAAATATCTCAATATCTCTTTTAGGATTTAAATTCGAGACCCCACAAAATCTAATAGGGCCTTACACTTCAGGTTTGGGGTTTGGATTTCAAGCCTAAGTGAGATATAAAATTTATATGATTTTTTTAATTTGATATATCTAAATTACACAGTCATATTCAGATATAAGAATTATCATTATTCTACCTTTCAACAAGTCTTCCTACATATTACTATTATTTTAGTTAGCAAAATTCATATTTGATAATCTAACTTCATATAAACTGTTGCAGTTTAATTCTTTAATATATTTCAGTACTCCAACTCTAATACTATCAATATCAAACGGTAATATTTTGTGCATATTAATAGGGTAAAGATGTAAAATTGTTCATGAACTTTTATCAAAAATACGTCCAGCACTATATATATTTTAAAGGTGTAAAAATATCCATAAACCTTTAAAATAAGAGCAAGAATGCTAGCATTATTAAGTTTGACCTAACACTGTTACTTTTGTAATGGGACAAACCCTCTTTTTGCACATGCATATATATATAATGGTGTTAGGTCAAATTTAACGATGCTGTCATTTTTACTCCCATTTTAAATGATATTTTTATACCTCTGAAATGTATATAGTGCCCGATTCACGTAAATCGAGATAAATCTCCTCCACAATTTTATTTCGTAGACCGTGAAAACACTTCGTAGACCGTAAAAGCACCTCGTAGACCGTAAAAACTACCTCGTAGACCGTAAAAGTTACTTCGTATTCCGTGAATTACAATTCATAAGCACTTATGAAATTTTCAACCGCTATTCCAAACAAGTGTTTATGGGTATTTTTGCTCTTTAACCCTTAATATTGTTTTAAAAATTTAATTTATTAAATTTGATTTATCAACATTTTAAAATATTTTTTAACATTTTGATTTCAATATCAATATTTTTATTAATGAAAATAACGGTGTTAGGGTTAAAAGACCATAATAATACTTTATAAAATTAGAAGATTTCAGAAAATGAAATTTAAAAATAGTAAAAGATAAAATAGTGTTTCAAATATTCATAATACTATAGAAATGTAATTATCTGATTTATCTTTTTTAAATTAAAAAGAAATGACACAAATGCCTTACATATATTTTTTAAAAAAAAAAAACTACCACGTTGCATTTTATATATTTGGTTTCTAAGAGGGGGGAGAGCACGCCGACACTTTTGGTACGGGGTTAGAGGCCGAAATCGAATAAAAAAAGAGTGGGAGGAGGAAATCACAGTCATCGCCTTCATCATCTTTATGGTGGCTTCACCATCACCACTGTTGTAACATCCTCATTTTTTTTATTTTTGGGATATAATTATAATTTAGAGAAAATTATCATTTTTAGTAGGTAATTTTTAGAAAATAAAAATATATATTATTTTATAATATAATAAAATATCATTATATAATATATATATATATATATATATATATATATATATATATATATATATATATAAACGTGGGGGGCGGAGCCCCATGTTTGAAAAATGAGTATGACACTAATAAAATAATTAAAAAATATTATATGAGGCAGGAAGAGGTATTATAAATACCTCCTCGCCTCAACACACTTCACGCAACAAATCTGCGTGAAGTGTGTGCAGAAAGGTGACGGGCAAGGCTCTGATATAAGTATTTTCATTTCTTCATGGATCAATAAGGTACTCAAAATCTCTTCTAATTATAAAACTTCTTTTATGAAATATTTTTTAAATAATTTTCTCTTTCTTATGATATTAATTTTGTACTGATTAAAGAATATTTTAGGATTAAAATTTTGGACAAGTTTGAGTTTTGTCAGTATATGACGATAAGAATATAGATGATAACTAATAGTTAATTTTAATTGGTTTATATTTGTTATTTAGTTGATATAAGATTTTATAATGAATTTTCTATATGATCAACTTATAAATAATGTTATTTTGGACTTTTAAACCGATTAAATTTAGATTAAATAATTTATTTGGGTTAATGGAGATATTATTGAAATTTTAGTTGGTATAATTTTAAAATATGAAGGACTAAATTGTTATTTATGAAATTCATAGGACTAAACTATTATTTATGAAATTCTGAGGACTAAATTGTCATTTATGAAATTAAGAGGACTAAATTGTTATTTATGAAATTTGGAGGACTAAACTGTCATTTATGAAATTCGAAGGACTAAACTGTTATTTTATAATTTAAATCCTAAATACGTTATAATTTTGACTTTTGGAAAATTATTAACGGGTAGTAAATTGATTGTGATAGATTGATTTTGGCGTGTGTTTGAGCTCTTGGATTTGGAACAGTGTGGTAATAATTAGCTTTAGCGAGAGGTAATCACTTTCCACTTATTATGTGTGTTGGTGTGTGTTTGTGAGTATTTGTAAAATGATTATGAGATTGAAAATCATATATGGATATTTATAAATTATTTCAATGAGTAATATTGAGGAGTATTTTGTTATACACTTGCTTTGTGGAACTTTATGATTTAAATTATAAGATAATCTTGAGAAAATTCCTAGTGAGCTATTTATTGATACATATTGGGTTGTTTGGTTTTGGTTGAGATGAAGAAAGTTATTTTTACCACGTGGTATAGCCTCTATTGGTGCACGATGGTTGGCTTTCTATTGTCCCACCAGTTCAATGAGGGACCGTCCCACCAGTTCAATAAGGGATTGCGACACCCCACTAGTTCAATGAGGGGAAAGACTCATGGTCTGGAAACATGCTCTGTGGATTTTGGCCTATCATCATCATGTGACCGGAGAGCTCTTTGAGTGGCCAGTAACATGGATATTAACTTAGCCCATGGGTATAGTCGGCGGAAATAAGGCGGTTCGGTTGGATTGATGGGAGGCACTTGGGAATTGTGATATGAGATTTGATATATAATATTATAATTTTTGATATGAGATTTGTGTACAAAACAATGATATTAGATTTTTAATATTTTATTATATAAATTGTTCCACTTGGCACCTCATGAATACATGTCAGCATGTGTAATGAGTTGGAAAGCTGGTTACTGAGGCTTTTGTCTCACCCCGTCGATTTAACATTTTCCAGGTGATAGTTTTCATGCTGGAATGTCGGGAGGAGCTCCTGAAGCATATATATATCTCTATGGCCTCTTGTGGTTTATTATGTGTTGAATTGATGTATATTGCCGCTCATAGGGCCTACATTCTGTAAACTCTAATTTGTCTACATATTTTGGATTATCGTATCATAGATTGTATATTATAATATTTAATAGTTTGTGCGATTTTATCTCTATTGTGATTAGTCTTTGAAATATAATATTTAATATTATGGAATTAAGGAGAGGATCTTACAACTGTTGTCGGAAAGTACTATACCACCATTGTCGAACCCTGCCCTTACTTGAGGAAGATTAAGAAGAGTCGTATCTGGAGGAAGAAGGCTTGCATCTTGCAAGTCGAACCTTGAACAGAGAAGGAGAAAGGGAATCCTCGACCACCGTCGTCTTTTCTCTACCTTTACCACCACCGTCAATCCCCCTTAACTTTTCTCCACTCCATCGCATCTATAGCACCACTTTCACTACCAACATCATTGTCACTTCCTCCATTGTAACCATTACATAGCATCATCTTTTCTCTCTCACCATCAACTTCCCTCCTTCTTGACCTTCAAACCTTTCCTCTCTCCAACTTCGTCTTCCATCCTCAGTCCATTTTTTCACCTCAGATGCATTGCCGAAAAGTGTTGTTGGGTTTTTTTGTAACATCCTCATTTTTTATTTTTGGGATATAATTATAATTTAGAGAAAATTATCATTTTTAGTAGGTAATTTTTAGGACTAAAAAAATAAAAAAAATTAATTATTTTATAATATAATATTATTATATTATTATAATATAATATATTATTAAAATATTTTTTTTAAAACGTGGGAGGCGCAGGAGGCGCCTCCGATATTGAATAATGGTATGGCGAGAGCCACGCCATACCATTATTAATTAAAAAAATAAAAATAGAAAGGAGGGAGGAGGAGGTATTATAAATACCTCCTCACCTCACACACTTCACGCAGCAAATCTGCGTGAAATGTCGTGCAGTAAGGTGACAGGCAAGGCTCTGATAGGAGTATTTTTTATTCTTCGGGGATCAATAAGATTGATTTTGACGTGTGTTTGAGCTCTTGTATTTGGAATAGTGTGATAATAATTAGCTTTGGCGAGAGGTAACCACTTTCCACTTATTATGTGTGTTGGTGTGTGTTTGTGAATATTTTGTAAAATGATTATGAGATTGAAAATCATATATGGATATTTATAGATTATTTTAATGAGCAATATTGAGAAATATTTTGTTATAAACTTGCTTTGTGGAACCTTATGATTTAAATTGTAAGATATATTTGTATATTTTGAATATCCTCATATAAGTATGGAAATCTTGAGAAAATTTCTATTGAGCTATTTATTGATACATATTGGGTTGTTTGGTTTTGGTTGAGATGGAGAAAGTTATTTTTACCACGTGGTATAGCCTCCATTGGTGCACGATGATTGGCTTTCTATTGTCCCACCAGTTCAATGAGGGACTGCCCCACCACTTTAATGAGGGGCTGCGACACCCCACTAGTTCAATGAGGGGAAAGACCCATGGTTGGTCCGAAAACATACTCTGTGGATTTTGGTCAATCCTCATTATGTGACCGGAAAGCTCTTTGAGTGGCCAGTAACATGGATAGTAATTTAGCCCATGGGTCTAGTTGGCGGAAATAAGGCAGTTCGGTTGGATTGATGGGAGGCACTTGGGAATTTTGATACGAGATATAATATTATATAATTTCTGATATGATATTTGTGTACAAAACTATGATATTGAATTTTTAATAATTTATTATATAAATTGTTCCATTTGGCACCTCATGAACACATGCCAACATGTGTAATGAGTTGGAAAGCTGGTTACTGAGGCTTTTGTCTCACCCCGTTGATTTAACATTTTTTAGGTGATAGTTTCCGTGCTAGAATGTCGGGAGGAGCTCCTGAGGCATAGATATATCTCTATGGCCTCTTGTGGTTTATTATGTGTTGAATTGATATATATTGCCATTCATAGGGCTTACATCCTGTAAACTCTGATTTGTCTGCATATTTTGGATTATCGTATCATGGATTGGGTATTATAATATTTAATAGTTTGTGAAATTTTATCTCTATTGTGATTATTAGTCTTTGAGAGAGAATAGTTAATATTATGGAAGTAATGTGAGGATCTTACATTTTTCATGGTGATAAATGGTGCTATGTAGGTGTTGGTGATCTTAGTGAAAGCATTTCACCTAAGGGGGGTGAATTAGGTGATCACAGAATAATTGAACCGTAAATTATAATTGACAGAATTTAAAACAAGGTTAAGAGCTAAGAATGATATCACCAAAGTATATATCGGGAGTTATACTGGTTTGGTTACAACCATTTTAACCTACATCCAATCCTTAGAGTTCCTCTGAGCTTTTTACTATATCTTCCAAGATTTAGTAGGTTATTGGAACCTCAGTACACAGTAAGTTCCTTCACTGGACACTTGTTCCCCCTGCACAATGTAATTCAATCCTAATTTAAGGTTCCACAACCTTAAGTAATCTCAATAAGAAGTTTTGAGTTCTTAATGAAAATCTCTCTTAAAGAGTAAATATATAATCAATGAAGTACATAATGAATGAATGAGAAACAAAGCACTAAGTATGAATTGGTCGTTGTATGTTCTTGCGTTGTCTGTGTTGTATTTCTCTGTTGAATGTTTCCATATATATAGTTGAATTGTAATAGTTGTTGTTAGCATTTCAACATATTCGTTAGAGTTACGCATCTTTTTTTGACCGTTCTTTATATTTGAAAAAACTAGCCATTGCAGTCGGTGGAAGCTTTGCTCTATAAAGTAGCTTTTCCTCCCTTAGCATGATCTCTTCATTGTTTTTCCTAGAAAAATGCTTAAAATACTAACACAATGAAGTATTGGACATAAAGATAGTAAATCAATGGATAATAGTTTATTATCATGTTTTCTGGAACTCATCACTTGAGTGATCCAGGGTCATCACTCGAGTGATCCCTTCTAAGTTCTGGCAGAGAGTTCAAGCTGTTTTTCTTATCTCACCACTCGAGTGATCCCTTTCAGAATCTTCCAAAGACCATCACTGGATTAAAAGACTCTTTTCTCAACTCATTACTCAAGTGATCCCTTCTAAATCATGATAGAGAGAAGCGCTGGAAAATAACAACTTGACTTACCTCATCACTCGAGTGATCAAGGGACATCACTCGAGTAATTCCTTCCAAAAATAGGCAAAGACTTTGGCAGCTGTTCTGACTTCATCACTCAAGTGGTCACTCGAGTGATGAAGGGCTATCACTCAAGTGATCCCTTTCAGAATGTGGCAGAAAGTAATGTTATACCAAATGCTGCTTTGTCTTACTTCATCACTCGAGTGATCATTCAAGTGATTATTCTATATGCCTCAGAAAACTCTGTTTCTTTGTTCAAAAACATTTGTTCAATTATTAAATCATTTGTAATATCTTTCTAATCTATGTTATCATCAAAACATCATGAGATCTAATTGGTGCCTCATTTTTTGAATTTGAATTTGTTAAAATCTTATATGAACTTGTGAAACCCTTATCAAAAATAAGAATTAATACATTTTCATTGTAGTAGGTGGTGAATTTTGAATTGGAACTTATAAAAATCTCATAAAAACTTGTTAAAATATTACCTGAACTTATGAAATCCTTATTAAAAGTGGGAATCAACACCTTGCCATTGAAGCAAGTAGTGATTTTTGAATTGGAATTTGTAAAAATCTTATCAGCACTTGTCAAAACCTTATTTAAAATTGTTAGACCCTTATAAGAAGTGATAATTAATATCTTCTCATTGTAGCAAGTGGTAATTTTTGAAATGGAATTAATAAAAATTTTATCAGACCATGTTGAAACCTTATATAAATTATTAAATCCTCATAAAAAATGAGAGCACATTTTTTTAAACTCAAAATGACATTCTTGTCATTTCCATTTAAATTTGAAAAGGACAAATCAAGTCCTCACACATATTTAGTATTATGAATATTTGGAATACCTTTTTACCCTTTAGCATTTTTAAAGTTTTTTTAAGGGATTTTCTCTCATAAAATAAAGGAATAAAAAATATTGTATAAAATAGTAAAATTAAAGGACTAAGGATGCATTTTTGCCAAATTTTTTTCTTAAAATTATAGATGACATTTAAAATACTTGCTCTTTTTACTAAAAAAAATAATCACGAAAAGCTTGTACTACTTCACGAACTTGAAATTGACATTTACAGTTACAAAACACACATTCTTCAGAAAAAAGAGGATAGAACACCTTGAATCATCAAACCTTTATATGGTGCAAACAAGCTCCAACATTTGCAAGCGAAAAAGAAAAAGGGAGAGACAAGAATATTGCAATCTGCATTATGAATAGCTTATTCTGATGACTTCTGCTACCAGAGGATTGTAACAGAGGAATGCTGATCCATGCAACAACTTCCACAGCAAGTCTTTCTGGTTGTTTCAGAGCGATTCGCTTCTGAATCAATCCACTGCCACTGGTTGCATGTTTTCGGCTTCTCTCCGAAGTTCTTGGAACAGGACAGATGACAGATACCGCTCCCCGAAACTCGGGTGAACCGTCTGAGATTCAAGTTACCATTGATCATCACGAAAATCAGCA
The DNA here is from genome assembly GCA_037074505.1 of Albizia julibrissin. Lineage (NCBI taxonomy): Eukaryota > Viridiplantae > Streptophyta > Magnoliopsida > Fabales > Fabaceae > Albizia > Albizia julibrissin. The sequence continues at coordinate 1,286,955 of CM073487.1, read as the reverse complement.
ACAAGGATAAAGAAAATGTTAACAAAGAAAAATGTGCAGATAATTGCAGAGTTCTAATCATTGATGTTAAAAATCACAATGCAACTCATCAAATCATCTAGATTTAGGCTAATATACGTCTCAACGCGTAAGTGTTTCTTACCACAATCAGTTTGCCCTTGTTCTCTGGCAACCTTGCCAATCTCAGTGCTGCAACTGTATTAGCTCCAGATGATATCCCTACCTGTAAAACCAAACCAGACAAGAAAATATGAATGCAAAGGCAAGAAGTATGAACACTAAAACCTCATCTAGTGCTGTGCCTAGTGCCAGTGTACAGTATGTGTTAGATTAAGATGCAGTTTATTTTTGGGAAAATCATACCAAAGTCTCAACCAAGGAAAATAATATCAAAAAAGTCTCATAGCTTCTCAATGCAAGAGGAAGAGCCACAATTGACAAGTTGTGGACTTGTCTGATAATATTTTCGATAATATTTTCCTCAATTGGAACCCTAGTGTGATTTTCCCTTTATTTTTCCTAGTGCATGTACTTTATAGGTTTCAAGTCTTTATATGAAATCTATGGCTAGAGGAGTCGATTACCATGAGTCCTTCCCTCAACGCCAACTCTCTGGCCATCTTAACTGCATCATCACTGCTAACCTACAAACAAAAGATTCACAGATCATGTTTGAGAACAGAATTGGGGAAAATCAAGTTAGCTCTGTGCCTAAAATGTAGTGAAATTCACAGCACTTACTTCAAGAACTTTCTCCATTACATCCATGTCCAATATGTCTGGTTTGAAACCAACCCCATTGCCAGTAATTTGATGAGGACCTGTTTCATTTGACAATATCAGAGTTTTTAACTTCTTGTAAAAGATGTCAAACTCGGGTCTCACTCAATTATGAAGGCATGATTACATTTTTATTCCTAATGGCTTAGTAGTAGGCAATATATACAAGGAATTTCTCATCTTTAATCATGTTCTTTGTAAAGTTCAGACAGAGTGATGAAAAATATATTTTAATAAAAGAAAAAAATTACATTCTTCTCTACAACTTATTTTTCTGGAGAAGAGAAGGCAGAAAAAGCATGAACTTTACCAGGTTTACCACCATTCAGAACATTACTCTCAGCAGGCTCCACTCCATATATCTAATGGAATTGAAAATATTTCATTTACAATCAGTATGTGTAACAAAAAATTGTTCAATATATCATGATTTTAACTGTGTTCAGGGCACATTACCTTAACATTGGGATTTTTAGATTTAAGATATTGTCCAACTCCAGAAACCGTTCCTCCACTGCCTATTCCCATAACAAATATGTCTACTTGTCCATTTGTGTCCTCCCAAATCTCTGGACCAGTAGTTTCAAAATGCACCTGCAATTCACATTTCGGAACCATCTTGCTTCAACAATTGGCCTAAACATACTTTTCATCCCTTAATTTTTCAATAAAAAAATAACAAGAGGATTGGATACTTTTTCAACCTCAACACCACAAGATTATATTTTTTTTTTTTAAAAAGGATGGTGAGAACACTAAATCTTTACCTACACCCAATCCTTAACAACTTAACGCTAAATCTTTTCTTTTTTCTTGGATACTCACAAGATTCTCAACTTCTCAGTGAAAAACTCTAAATGGGATCACCCATATACCTGAGTATTAGCTGGGTTTGAGAATTGTTGAAGCATGAAAGCATTTGGTGTGGATTCTAGAAGTTCATACGCCTTCTTAACCGTTCCTCCCATTCCCTTGGTTGGATCAGTGAGGATCAGGTCAGCTCCAAATGCTCTCATGGTCACCCTTCTTTCCAAGCTTGTGTAAGAAGGCATGGTAAGTACCATCTTATAGCCTTTCATGGCTGCCATAAATGCCATACTTATCCCCATATTGCCTGATGTTGGCTCTATCAGAGTTGTCTGCACCAAAAATTTATAACAACTTTTAGCATATCTATCCATGAACATGCCCATGTAACAGAAAATGGGCATGTTTGGAAGCACTGCAAATTTTTCATTTTTTTTTTGGATAAACCCTTTAACAATGAAACAATTAATTGGTTGGCAGATCTAAACCAAAAGCACCATTCTTTGCTTCTGCTGCAGCATGGTCTACAGGTACCCAATATGGTTTTGAAATTGAGTCAACTAACCTTCCCAGGGGATATCAGATTCTTTTTTTCTGCATCATTGATCATAGCCATTGCAGGTCTGGAAAGTTAAATAGATAAAACCTCCATGAAGTTAGTTTCTGATATTAAGGTCAATAGATGCATGATAGAATTTCAAATAGGACTACTACAACAGAAATAGGATAGACCTGTCTTTGATGCTAGCAGTGGGCTGCATCATCTCTTGCTTTACAGCAATATAAGCTCCACATCCTTCGGTGACTTTGTTAAGATAAACAAGGGGTGTTCTTCCAATCAGCTGAAAGATGAAATCTTGTGTTTCAGATTTTTATGATCAATTGTGTAAAATCCTCCAGTAATCAAAGGTAAAATCGATACATAGCTCTACAAAAAGAAATCCCTTTAAGATCGAATTAAAAAAAAAACTCTTGTAATGGAGTCCAGCAAATGCATGCAAACCAGCCCGAAGACTGTGACTGTAGTGGAAAATTTGAAGCTTGAAAGCTTTCAAGAGCATAAAAAATTTTCAGAGGAATGCAGAAAAAGGGGGAGATAGAAGAATGAATATTACTTGGGAAACATGTTTCTTGATGTTGGTGGCAGGAAGATCCTTGGGCAGATCTCTGATCTTCTGGGCAAGAGAAGGAGAATCAATGACGGGTTCGGAGGAGAACAGTCTACTAAACACAGGGTAATCGGAGTGAGCAGAAAGGGAAGGCCTTTTCACAAGGAAGGTCCTAAGAGCAGCCATTAATGGAGAAGGAGGAGCTTAGCTTCACTCTGATCACTGCTTCTTTATCTTGCAACGAGGCAAAACTGAAACCCAGAAAACAATATAATAAAGGAATGAGACGACTTGACGAGGTTCGCTTATTTATAAGGCTCTCGGGAAAAGAATCTCAAAGTTCACCATCCACACACACATGATTCGATCTTAATTTTTTATGGGAAAATGTCAGAATGCGTCGTTTGGTGATTTTGATTTTGTGCTTTTGACTACAAACAGCCTACCTCTCGACGGCGAAACGTCATTCTAATTTCTTTTTAATAAAAAATATTTAAATATAATTTAAACTTTAAAATATAAAATTGATTTTATTAACAATAAAAATAATAAGATTAATAAAAAAAATTAACAACTTAAATTTTTAAAAAATCACTTATTTATAATTTTAAAATTTAAGAGATATTCATTTATCTTTTGTTTTTACCTTTTAATCTTTTATTTTCTTTTATGTTTCTTTATTGAAATCCCCCCACTATATTACATGCAGTGATCCTACTCTGGGACCTACTGACCATTCTTTGTTTGTGACTGAGTGTTAAGGAAATTCAATTTTTTTAAAAATCTTAAAAAAATGACACACTTTTTCTTGTAAACAAATATTATTCGTCGTATTAATTAATATATGGATGAAATTGAATTTTTTGCCAAAAAAAAAAAGTTATAAATGTCCTGCATTTTTTATCAATAATTTAGAAGATGGCTAGTAGTTAGGATCAGGAGTAGTGCTAAATATTAATAACTAAGGGTTTGTTTGAATTAACTTTGTGTGGATTCAAACTGATAACTTTACAAACTTTATCATCATCGTTGTGACAAAATGACATTTTGTTCAATGGTAATTCTAAAATTAAATAATATTTTTTTAATTTTTGATTTTTCTTCATAAAATAATTTTTAGATATATCATTTACACAAGTTTCTATTAAAGTGACTTTTTTTAAAAAAAATTATCTGAATATAATCATAATACAGTAATTAATTTTTATCCTAATTTCAGTCTGCTGGGATGAAAATTACTTTTATAAAACGTTGATCCAAATAGTCTCCTGCAAGGTGTCAAAATCAAATGGATACCTCACAAATTCATGGCAAAATTGAATCCTTCCTTGAAAGGCCTCAAGAGGCATCAACAACTTTTTCTTGCAGCGATCTAAAGTCAGTAAAACCACGTGGGTTGCTAGACTTTTTTTGTAATTGTGAAATAATATGGGTTGTGTGTTTTTGTTTTTAAAAATTATTTTTTTTATTTTTAAAATTAATAAAACCTGTTTAATAACCTACTTTTAAAAAATTATTTTTAAAAACTAAAAAATAAAAACAGCTTTTAATTTTTTTTATTTTGTTTTTTTATTTTGTGAGGCCCTCACTTTAAAAACAGATTTTTTAAAATAATTATCTACATAAATTTATTTTTTATTTTTAAAACTTATTTTCAAAAATATTTTTATAAAACTGTTCTAAAAAAACCAAAAAATAGAATCAAACAAGCAGTAACTTATTTACACTCATATATATGATTGAGCAGCCACCATGATGAACTTGCACTGAGCGATATATATTATAGTTATATATTGGCTTATGCGTGGAAGCTTAGGCCTTTTTTTATTTCATCCTGCACTGATGTGTATAGTTATAAAATTTGAGATTCACCTAACCTCACTACGTCACGTTGTGTTTTGTTTGAATGGAAAATATTGGAAAGCAAGAATAAAAGAGATATATAAAATGACAAAGTTAATTTAACTCACCACATAATCACATCTTTCTTCTTACATCTTGACTCTTTAAAATATTTTGGAAAATTTAAATTTGTCTGTATTCTACCCTTTTACAATTTACACTCTTGTTTTTTTTAAAAAAATAAAAAATAAAACGGGTAATTTCATTTTAAAAAAATAGCTGTAACAAAAACAAAAGCTGCTGTGAAAAAAATACAAAATAAATCTAAACATGGTATCATTAGTAGAAAGATGATGATTCCTAACTTCTCACATTTTTCAACTACGAATGCTGATTCCTTTTGTACTCTAGTTAATAACAGAAAATGCATGTATACATGGGTTTTCTCACAAAAAGATAGAGATACTACTTGATTTGTGATTTATATTTAAATTATATATATGTGGTTTTAGTTTTAGTTGGATAGAAGGATTAATATGAGACAACACCTAACGTGTGGTTCAGCGAATCTGTGACCATTGGTATATGGAAAGAGGCAAAAGAGTAACGGGTCAAATTAGGAAACCGGTCGAAATGTCCTTTCTCTCCCCCATCTATTACCATCGTTAATCTCTTGCTCATTTCATTTTTGGTGTCGCCATTCTAATTCAAATCCCTAAACCAACCTTCTATTTTTTTTTTTTGGGGGGGGGGGGGGGGAGGAAGCACGTTTTTATTAGGGAAAATGGTTCAAAAATACCTTATAAGGAAATTATTTGCTGATTGGTACCACGGGTGCAAACAAGCACCCCTTATGTGTAAACATCATCCACATGTGCAAAATCCATCCCTGCGAATGTGCAAACATCATTCCTCGTGTGTAAAATATCATCCACTCGTGTGCAATTTATCACCCACAATGTGCAATGGTAGCAATTAACAATTAATTTGCTTGCAAGGTAGTTTTTAGCAATTCTCCCTTTTTATTATAAGTAAGAAGAATTACAGCCATAATAAAGTTTTAGATAACACAGCAACGTAAATATAACAAATTCATAGCTCTTTAGCCAACTCCTGATCTAACTACTGATTGATATCACAATATCTGCAGGAGACCAATTGCATTTCATGAACATCCGAGGTTAGAATTGAAGATAAAGAGAGTGATGGTTGTGATACCTATCTTATCGGACACACTCCCTTATAAGCCTCTACTGCTAGTAAACCAGCTACAACATTTCTAAGTCTAAGAGTAAAACAAATAGAGAATCCAACTTCTGATGAAATGAGGTTGATGATATCATGCACAATACTCTTGCTTTGCTAGTCATACAGATCCGGCAGTTGCATTTCGACACAAGATTGTAGAAGTTTGGAATCAGTTTCAAATACAACCTTATCCTTTCTCAAATCAATGGCCAGCATGAGAACTATTTTTAACACAAGTGCCTCAATCATAAAAGTATATATTGATTTAATTTTATCCACAAAACTCCATAAAAAACTACCCAATCATCACGACAAACAATCCCCAACAACACTCAACCTGAAAATTCCCGATATGCTCCATCACAATTAGTCTCAATAAAACCTAAGGAGGGTGGACACCACCTCACATTTTCTGAACTAGGCATTGTGGTAATATTAGAGGATTCCCCATTAACGAACAAAAATTCATTATTCCCTCTAGTAGCTAATTCAATTACTAGTAAAGGATTCAATTGCGCTCCATTAAAAATCTTATCATTTATTTTCTTCTGGATCAGCCATAATAACCAACAAATCAGCGTAATATCCACATCCTTAAGACATATACTAGCATTATTAATCCTTTGCCACTAGGAGGTAAAATTTGTAGTGTTGCACATATCTAACTGGACACCAAGGTGGCAGCCAAACCAAACACAGCGAGTCCAATTGCACCTGAAAAAGAGATGCTCAATAGATTCATTCTCCCGATAACATATCGGTAAAAGTGGAGTTGGAGATCTCTTTCAATTAAAAAGTGCTTCATTTGTAGCCACTGTATTGCTTAAAATTCACAAAAGAAACTTTTGGATTCGGGGAATGGTTTTCAGCTTCCATAAAGATCTCCAATCAGCAACATAAACCATACATGAAGAGCTGGCTTTATGAACTACTATGTTACCACATATCTTTTCATGCTTGTACCCAAGTTTGATTGAGTATTGACCATTAGGAGCTATCTTCCAAAAAAGTTTGTCCTTAATATCATTAGTAGGGATTGGAATTTGAGAAATAGCATGTAATACATTTTCAGGAAGTAACTCACATACCGGATCAAGATCCCAAACACTATCCCTTATCAGATCACTAACTTTACCATACTTTATAATAAATTCTTCTAAATCTGCAGGCTTCTTTGGGAAGGTAATACCTGGCACCCAATTATCACCCCATATCTGGATTGAATTTCCTTTACCAAGATCCCAAAACAGATCATTCTTTAAAAATTCTCTTCCTTCTAAAATGCTAGACCAGCACCACGAAGCTATGGATCCTTTCTTGGCCTCGATAAACTCGCTTCTCAGGAAGTAGATCCTTTTAAGAACCTAAACCCACAAAGAATATGGATTTTGCATGAGTTTTCATGCTGTCTTTGCAAGCAAAGCGTTATTCATAATTACAAAATCTCTAAAGCTCATTCCTCCCTTAGATTTACTTCTAGTGAGCTTCTCACAAGCTTTCCAATGAGTTTTCCCTCCTGTTGCGCTATTATCCCACTAGAAGTTTGAGATAATAGTATTCAATTCTCTGCACATCTTGAGAGGGAATTTGAAGCAATTCATTGGATAGATAGAAATGACATTGATCACTGATTTAAATATGAGAGAGTGGACTTACTCCACCCCTAAACTTTGTAACAGACCCTGTCCCGGATATAAGAAAGGGCTTGATGTTTAGTTTTTCCCAAATACTTGGAATACCCAAATATTTACCAGGATCTCCAACTGCTTAGATGCCCAAAAGTTCACCCATTCTTCTTTTAACCTCTGCTGGAGTATTTTCAGAGAAGAAAACACATGATTTATCAAGGTTGGCAACCTGTCCTAAAGCATTACAATAACAATTAAGGATTTATGCAAGTTTGAGATAGTTTATATCACTAGCATTCATCTACGAAGAAACTATGTGTCAATTCTAGATAAGTATTACTCAATTTGATCATACGAAGTTCTCAAGACTGCAAACTCTTAGTTATCATATTACTCAAAAGTTCAGCAACCAGAATAAAAAGTTAGGGGAAAGTGGATCCCTTGGTGGGGAGGCCTCTACCTAGAGTAATGGAACCAACCTTCTCACCTGAAAGACATAAGTTCAGTTTAATTGAGCTCACACAGCGCATTATAAGATTAACCCAATTAGAACAGAAACCCATTCTCAATAAAACAAGTTCCAAAAAATCTCACTCAACTCTATCATAAGCTTTACTCATGTTCATTTTTAGAGCAAACTCATATTTGCAGCTTGTCTTTTTCCTCCATAAATAATGATACACTTCACGAGCTATGATAATATTGTCATGAATAGACCAATCAGGGACAAAAGCACTCTGATTTGGGGTGACACATATATCTAGAAGAGGTCTCATACGATTCATAATGATTTTGGAGATAATCTTATATGAGAAATTACAGAGTCCAGTTGGTTAAAAATGGGAGACATGATCAGGTTTATTAACTTTAGGGATCAAAGTGATATTGGCATCATTTATATCATGAATGAGAGCATGACCAGCAAAAAAATCCAATACCAAAGAGCAAACCGTATCTCTTATCTCAACCTATAAAGAATGATAAAATTTACCTAAAAAACCATCAAGGCCAGGTGCTTTGGTACCTCTAAGACTAAAAGCTGCTTCTTTGATCTCCTCCTTTGTAATAGGCATCATCAAATCTTTGTTCATCTGATCATTTATTTTTGCATCCACATAAATCAAGGTAGTTTCCATAGATCTTTCACCACTAGAAAGGAATAGTTCCTGGAAGAAAATAGTGATATTAGATACAATATCCCCTCTTTCAATAAGCCACTACCCTGAGTCATCTTTAATACGCAATATATTGTTGAATTGTCTCTACCTGATAGTGGATAGATGAAAGAATTTAAAGTTCTTGCCACCTGCTGTTAGGCAATCTACCTTTAACCATTGCCACCAATACTAATCGTCACATTCCAATGCTTAATCAAGTAATTCAGTGAGTTCATCAATTTTTTGGGGATTTTTAGATGATAGAACATCATGGGTACAAGCTGCTAGTTCATATTTCAATTTCTTAATGATAACTTTTTCATTTGGGTATTCACGCCTACTCCATCTAACCAACTCTTTTCTCCAAGAATTAAGTTGTATTAAGAAAGAGTTAAGAGGAGAGATGTCACTTACAAAGGTATTATTCCACCCATTTTTGACAATATTCAAAAATTAAATGTACCAAAAATCAAATAGGAAGCATACACTTTGGTTAAAAATCACACGAAACACCATATTAAATACAATTGGGCTCAATAATCACCTCATAATTGATGTTAAATAAGTTAGTGTTTGTTTGAATTAGTGGGAGAAAATATTTCTCCAACGTAATTTTTAGTGTATAAAGTAAACATGTGAGAAAATTTTTGTTTTAATTTACATGAATATGTTTTTACAACACTAATTCTATAATTCAAGCAAAGCCTTCATCTTTAATGTTCATGACAAAAAAAAAAAAACAAGTTCATCTTCAATGATGTTTAAAGAAAAATGCTCCATCCAATGCCAAAAATAAGTGCCTGTTGAGGAGTTTATTTTTGTATTAAATATAAGACTCTTAATTCACTTTATCCTCAAATTTTGTAAAAATTTTTTCAAATTATTCTTACTGCTTGCACTTATTAACAAGGTTTTTATCAATGATACACATTTTTAAAAAATTAACTTATCTAATATCTTTAATATTTGCAAATATCACTGTCAAACTCGCTAGTTGACTCTTCAATTTTAAACTTTTTGCATGCGCTTTTAGTTTACAAAATTATGTTGAGTCAATCTTAAAATTATACTAGTTGCAAATTCAGCGGAACTTACAAGCTCACACATCAAGTTTAGCGTTTTTGTGTTTATATCTTAAGATTTATTTAAAATAATAATTGAAACCTTTAAAAAGCATTTTTCAGTTACGATTTAAAGTGTAGGAAAAAAATATGATAAGCATATCTAAATATATACACAAAATCGAGTCAACTCACTATTGAACATGTTATATCCTTTTGTATTAGATCATGTCTAGTGACTTCATATATGAACTTCATAAAAATTTATTTATTGAATATGATAAATTATTAATGTTGATGGATTTAATTTCATTTGTTTGAATTTAATATATACTTAAACCAAATAAATATCATTTTTCATATCTTAAATATTTAATTATATTTTTAAAAGATGTTAATTAATAAAAATAAACTCTTATAAATTTACACTTCAAGTTCATGATCACTTTACTTAAAATTGTGTGTTTGATAACTTTATTTAAAAATTAATTATCCATCTCTTATTAATTGGAATGAATGAGGCAGTACCTTTTTGTGCTGTTCTATTCAAACAAAAATCAGGAGGCCAGCATTTCATTGAGTCGATTCCCTCCCTAGATTTCATTTGCAACAATTCTGGTCTTACGTTCTTAATAGTATGCTATTGTCTTTCTCTTCCTGTCTTGATTTATTCATTAATCAAATTTTAGAATAATACAGTATATTTAATAAAATAATGTAAGCTATATAATCATAAGCCAGCCAAATTGGTGGCAAAGATGAGTCTTTTAATGGATCCAAATTTGGGGCTCACACAAGCCGTTCTAAATTGAATGGTTAGCATGTTATGTATAAATTTTATACTATTTTATTATTTATTTACATTTTATTTATGATGCAAGATCGATACAAAATTATTTTTTATACTACTATAATTTATTGATCTTTTCTTTTTTTTCCCCAAAAATTTATTGAATTTTTCTAAACATACTAATATTAAAATTTCTTTAATGAAAAAAATTAAGTGAGTTTGGATTTGATGACTTATCATGGGTTTAAAAACATTTATAAAAGTACTTATAAAATGTTCACAAGGTATTGATTTCGTAGATTATGGGCCAAATTCTTATTAATTAGATAAATGTCATATATTGATTTCGTACCACGTAAAATAACTTAAAAAATAAATTTATATAAACAAGCACCTAAATGATTAAGAAAATCAATAGGAACCAAAATTAGGTATTACGTAATAGGGGAAAACTAAGAAAATCAACAAGAACCAAAATTAGGTATTATATAATAGGGGAAAACGGTTTTCGTTCACAGAGGTATGTATTGTTTGAATCAATTTATTTTAAGTAATTTTACATTGTATAATGTAAATATGTAAAAAGAGTTTGGTTTTATAATGCACAAAAGAGTTTAAATTAATTAGCTCTTTCAAATGAGAGAATGGGACCCAAAAAAAAAAAAGTTGAGAGAGAAGCATGCGTTGGAGAAAGATTTCATCAAAATCCTATCACCACACCCCCCCTCTCTCTCTCTCTCTCTCTCTCTCTCTCTCTCTCTCTCTCTCTCTCTCTCTCTCTCTCTCTCTCTCTCTCTCTCTCTCTCTCTCTCTCACACACACACACAAAAATATATATTCTCCTATTAAACACAATCCAGTTAAAAGCGTTGTCAATATTTTATCCACACAAAAAAATTGAGATGAGCTAGGTTTTTAGTTTAAAGAGTTCTTATAAAAATATTTACAAATATGAAATTGAGATTTAAATTTATAATCTTATGATTATGATTTAACCTCTTTACTAATTGGACCGACGTTTGTCGGTCATTATCAATATTAAATATGGGTACTTCTATTAACAAGTTGTTAGTTGAGATGATAAGCAGTCTCTCTTTTCTAAGAAGAAAAATACAAATTTAAATATTGAGAAATAAACTTATTAAGAAAGCTTTAATCTTAACACTTCTGGTCCGACAGAGATTAGACCTAAATTCAAAATAAATTGAGAATGCTATGGATTCATTAAAAAAAAAAATGATACTATCCTAATGAAAATCCGTATCTTAATTCGGCATGTCGCGGGGACTATGCACCTTAGCTCCATTAATGTTAGTCCATACTCCCAAGGCCCAATATTAACGTTGGCCCAATAACTGCTTCTCCATTCCCTACCAGTTTCATCTAAATCATAAGTTATACTCTTCTGTACTCTCTATTCTTAATATATGATTTATTTAGGGATATAATATTTATTTTTTATATCTGTTAATTTTTTTAAATTTATTTTTATCAATGCTCTCTCAACAGCAATAAAGGTAGGGATGGAATAAGAGAAGTAAGAAAGAACACTAGAATATGTTAAAAAATACATCCCATATTAACTAATTTAACTATTTTTTTAATCTAATTAAATTAGTTAAATACGTCTCATATTAAGAAACAAACGGGTAATATCATACTAGTATCATGTCTTTGTCCGTGCTCCATGTCACTCACACATTTGCCACATCATCTCTACACAAAGATACTGTTATGCCATGTCAGCATTTGGAAGATTACGAAGCAAACTTGTGATTTTTTGTAAAGATCAACTATGTAAACCGTTAAAAAAAATAAAAGGAAATTTTAAGAAAATATTACTTGAACTTTATAATCCTAAATCAGTGATTTGATAAAAATTTAAATTGTCAATCTCATTACTCTTATTATCAACAAAATCAATTTAAAATTTTAAAATTCAAGTGATATTTTTTAAAAAATTAAAAAAATTTCAACAACAATAACATTTTTTTTTGGCCCACAACAACAATAAATCGTTAATCAATATTAATATTAGTAATTTTAGTAGGACCGGAATTAAATTCCTCATGGAAGAATGACCTCTTCATTTTTTTTCCTGTCCATTTTCTTCTATTTCTTTATTTTCATCATTAGATTAACTTTAAATGCTTGAAACTTAACATTTTATAAAAATATTATTATAATATTAAATAAAAAATTTATATAAATAAATTTAAATTATTCAAATTTGATATAACTAGTTCATATATTTATTATATGTGTGTGTATTACTTGTTATATAATATTAAATAAAGAATGGACAGCAAGAAAAAGGGGGTGCTCCCTAAATAAAGAATGGACAGCAAGAAAAAGGGGGTGCTCCCTCCACGCCCCGCCACCCCATTACTGTTGTTCGCTGAGCAATACAAATAGGATGACGTAGCTCTTTCCTACGGAGAATAAGAACCCATACAGTATACAGTGGACCTCTCTCAAGCAGGCTTGTGTCCTCTTCTGTTTCACACTCACAGGCTTCGCTTGAATTCCTCATATGAAACCCATTACGAGCTCACCCCACTTCCTTTTCCTCTTCCTTCTCCTTCTCTCTCTGCTTCTCCTTGTTTCCCGCAATCCCCTATTTGTCCGCTTCGCCGAGGGCGCCAAGCGACGAGTCCACATCCCTGACGATTTGCACGACGTCGTTGATGACGAAGAGGACGATGCTTGGAGACAATGGGGCAAGAAATCCACGCCCTCTTCCGACTTCGATCTTCCGCCGCCCGAGGATTTCTCCAATATGGACGTCTCCCAGATCCAAGCGGAGATGGCCAAACGCCAATCTGGTCCCGCAATTGGATTCGTTAAGCTCCGGTTAGGGGTTCCTCGGACTCCGGTAAGCACTTTCGCCTGTAATCCGTTGGTTTATTAGCCGAATTGGAGCTTGAATTTGAATTGGATGTCTGATTTCGCTCATTACGCTCACTGGATTCGGGCTTTGCACCATGGAGTTGAACAGCGGTTTAGTTTCTGGTCTTTGAGATCCCTGTTTTGCAATCTTGAAGTAAATCTTTATATACTGACAGTAATGGTAAATTAACGTATGGTGATTGATTTCGCTAATTTTGCTTTAGCTCTGACGATGTTTCATGACGTAACTAGTAGCAAGAGTACTGGTTGGAATGGCAGGTGTTCAAAACTAGGAATGCTGTGACTGCATCATGATGAAATATGTAGTGTTTTAGGGTAATTCTAAGTTTGATCTCATGTGTGATATTAATGACATAACTATGAGTTATGTTATTGAAGCATTAGTGCTTCATAGTCAAGTGAGAAACCAAGCTCAGGCCTCGGGGTTTAAGAATATGAATCTGCCATTATGCTTTGTTTTTGGTATATTGGGATTATAGAGAGGAATTTTTAGAAATTTAAGTAGTTTTGATTTGATATTGGAACTTGGAAACTTATGTCTGCTAGTTTTCAGTGGCTTGCATCCACAAAGTAAACAATAAGATATCTAGTTGGAACCTTTTGTGCCTAATTTCAGAAAATAGTGGGCAACATTGCAAAGAAATGGACCGAAATGATGAGAAGTGGAGCTGTTGGAGCAAGGTTCATGGGCGTTGATCTTAATACAGTCATGTTCAACATGGAATCAGGCAAACAACTTGAAGAAGTACGTCATTTCTTCTGCATATGTTATATCTCTATCATTTCTTGTCTTTTAAGTTTAAATATAAATATAGCAAACGACAGGGGGGAAAAGAAGCTGCTAAGTGCCAATGATTATTTGAGTTATCAGTTGTGACAATCTTCAGACTGCTATCCTTTTCGAAAGCCTTATGCTTCTCACCAAAAATTAGTGCTCTTGCCTGTTGCTTGAGAAATTGATATAAAATATGAACTAGGATCTTATTTTCGTTTTCCCTTCTTTCTGTGATGAGCTAATTTAAAGGTATGTTTAGATTGAGGAAAGTGGAAGCAAACGGGAGGCCTGGTTTAGGCATATTAACTAAACTGAAGAAAGGGTCAGGCAATGAAGATATGGCACAAAATAAATTGCTTCCGATAAAAAAAGTAATCAAGTAAAATAACTAATGATATCATAGATATTATACATTCTGTTTTTAGTGTAACAGAAGGATTTGGTTTTTCTCTCTCTATCCCGTTTAGAGGAAATAGTTGATAAACAAATTTTCTGCATCTTTGTGTCCATGTGATCTCATTCGTGTATTATGTCATCAGTTGAAGGAATTTATCTTGAACGAACCAGAAGCATATGAGATGAAGATTGGGGATCAAGTTTTTCGAAGACCTGGGGATCCTCCTCTGGATGAGGTTATTGAGAGGCTTAAAAGTGAGAAAACCAAAGCAGATAATGCTGGACCTCGGGAAATTGATGCACATATGAAAGAGGACTTGTAGTTGAGACAGTATAACTATAATTCTGTTGGAGAAAATGACATAGAAATTGACGTGTCATCTTTTCTGAATCTTAACCACTATGTTTGTTACTTTTACAGTCTGACTCACTATTCAACCTTTTTGAAGTAAATACATTACTTTTACTTTTCAGCTTGTCTGTGCGGGGTTGAGTAATCCTTGATGATCTAGTTCCATCGTATTCTGCTGAAACCGCAACAATCGTTTTGTAAACCAATTAACCCTGATAATTTTTAATTTACCGTTCTTTTTTTCAAATAACATAGAAGGGTTTGAACTTTATATCTTTACTCACATTTCACTCTACCTTTGCTACTAAAACTAGCCTTGCATACTAATCTCTGGCATCATCAGTAGGTATAGCATCTGTAATGGGAACGCCTTGTGGAGGTGCTTTTAGAACTTGATTGGTTTAGTTTATGTTTATGCATAAATCTGATTTACGTAAATTAAGATAAAATTATTTTACATATTTACTTCATAAACTGTAAAAATTACCTCATAGACCATAAATCACGATTAAAAAACACTTTTGGAAGTTTTAATCACTATTCTAAACATTCTCTTAATTTGTTAGCATTGGACTAGCGTGTTAAATTTCTGAATGGGTGGACTTGAAACCCGAACGGACGAAAACTCATTTTGCACTAAAACTAGGCTCTAAGCGAGTAGTTGACTTGAAACAGGTTTTTCGCTGAATTTAAAATTATTTCACTGAAGCCGGCACTTCCTTTGATGATAGAAATTGATTTTGACAGCAACTAGAGGATTCGAATATTGTTTATAATTAAAAAAAAAAAAGAGGATTCAAATATGGACCCCCTTGCACAAAGCATCCCACGAAAATGATCTTGAAAGTTTTCCTAATAAATCGAAAATCAGGATTTATAGAAAGTTTAACATCTTGAAAAGTTGAACTTTCCAACTTGAAGGTGTTTTAAGAACCAGACTGGACAAGCCAGTGGGAATGAACATGGAGGATCAGTCCCCTGTTTTCCTCAGGCCGTCTGCTAAAACTGTTCTGTAGAGACAACCCAAATCGATTCAAAAGTTGAGAGGTGGTTCGAATGAAGCCAGACAAAAGAACCGAATCTGTGCTGTATTAGACATGAATGTGGAATCATAATTACTTTCCAATACAAGTTATTTTTATGCGTTGTTTCAGGAACAAAAATTATGTTCGACACTGCCAACAAGTTGACAGTTGAGACATCCTCGTTTCCACTGGCAGGGTCACATAACAGTACAGTTTAACGTGAATGAAAATGAATAAAATTTCTGAATCTCTTGATTGCTGCAGTTATAAATGAGACGGAACAATTAATTAAATCAATTATTATCAAACCGCTGAAATGTATTACTATTTCAACTTCTCACTGAAGTCAGAGAGCTCAAGAACGCGGATCCTGGGAATAGTTGCCGCTTCCTCTCTCTCTTTTGGAGTGTTGTACCCCCAATCCACTGATCCAAAAAACAAACAAACAAACAGATGAGCTTATCACACTCTTGTCTAAAGAAACCAAAATAATGCACAAAAGCAGAAAGAGAGGATGATGTAGAAGCTGTTGTAACTTATGGAGGACAATTTTCTGATATATCGGAGGCAAAAGATAGGCGATCAAATCAACCATGATTGTGATGTAATTATGTCAGCGAACCTTTTCTCCCAAATTCCACCTTGTTATGGTTACATGATTATCTTGTGTAACTGAAGTCTATTTTGGACCCAAATTGCATCCACTATGGAAAAGGATCCAAACTAAGTTAACTATAAAATTACTTCTTGTAAAGAGAAGAAAACTACCTAGATACAAAGTCCATCCGTCTAACTCAGGCTCCTTGATAACATTTTTTAAGGTTGCAAGCCGATCTTCAACAAAGCTGAATAAAAAACGACTTGAGTTAATTTCTTCTAGATCATCTCAACAAGAACAGAACTCTATTGATAATGATAGTTGGTACCCAAATTTATATCAATTGCTGTAAATAGCAGAATATCTTACTGGAGCCTGAGCCCTTGGTGCTCTGGTCTCTTCTGAAGCTGCTTCAGCACTTCCACCTTTGGGCTATTAAAGAAAATTGAATCGTCCATGAAAAACTAACTTTTTTTTTTTTTTTCAATTGAAATAAGTGAGGAAAGAAACAATAGAAGCATCAATGCACCACGGTCCACAGCAAGTCAACGTATCAAAATATGTCAAATATGTCACATACTCACCCAGTTCCTAGGCCATATATTCTTTCAGGCGGTATGGTCACACCAGCAAGCTCTCGAAGCAAAGCATCAGCAAAACGGCTCTGAAATTCAAGAAAGATGACAGGAAAAGAGGGAGGAACAATGTGAAGAAACTGTTGCGACTGAATTTGTAGTGTACCACCCTCTCTATTTTCCTTGATACTGAACCTTAAACTATATATCATAAGGACTATTATCTCCTAAGGAGCACAGGGAGAAGGTCAGACCTGTTTTGTGGTGACAATGTACACTCTTGAGCTTGCAAACTTCAGCGCATCAGTAACGCCAGGATAGAATCTGAAGCAAGTCATTCAGCAGTTGATAGTAATTATAATTATAATGCTTGAAGCGGGAAAAAAATCTAAAAGAATACAAATTTATCACTGCATAACATAAAACAACATGGAGGTCCATCTCTTTTACACCCTTGATCAGGACCTGTTACTTTAGTGGTTGAGTTGGTATAAGTGCATTGTCCATATGTTCAACATGCACTGGTCAATTTTTTTTTTTTTTTTTTTTTTTTTGAAAAAGCAGGTTCATGACCAAATCTATCTCCACACTGAAAAAGTTTAGAATAAATCCTAAATAAAAAGCCATAGACCAAGACAACCACATATAAGCACATTAGAGTATTATATACTTTTTAGAAAGCCGCTCCTTTAATGTGTTTATGTGCTTACATATTCATCCGACAATGGCATGGTCTATCTCTCTTTTGTACACGTGTTCAACCTAATAATCTCTCCTCTACATAAGGCTCTAGGTACCTCATCATGCATCTGGTGTAATTGTAGGACAATAATAACTGATTCCCTAATTGATTGAACTACCTGTTTGCACCAATCCAAGTAGTTAAATCATTCTCCAACCATTCATCTCTGATTTTCCCATAAAGATCTATCAGAGCATCCCTATTTTCTTCACCCCATTCTTTCATGATAACGGGCTTCAGCGCAAGCCAATTCTCCAATATACCCTCAACTGTGAGCCCCTCCGCAACCTTGCAGAAGAGCTATATCAGTCAACTGGTCTAGTTTCCACACCAGTGATTTGAATGCATATGTAGACTCAAGGCTATAGTACTCATGAAGAATAATAAAGTTCCAAATCTCTTTTACGTGATAATTCTGGATCATAGGAATTATACCCACCGAAGACTTCCTGATGGAAGGTGTTCTTGTCTCAAGCAACAGCCTCACAAGCAAAACGTTTTCATATCCAGTTTCCACCACTGGTCGCACCTGACATTCAGAATTATTGTAGTTTACTTAACTATCTCATGCAGAGGGGGTGAAAAGTAGCCAACCATCCCATATGGGATTTTTCTTGAAATGGGAGAAGCACTTAAAAAAATAACCAAAATTCTCCACCTAAAATAATCATCAAAACACATCATGATAGGATTGAAAATTTGCAATCCAGCCGAGCAAGCTTTAATGCCCTCAAGCTTGTTCACTTAAAACGGACCAAGCCTGACTTCAAGCTCAACCTTTAATAATATAGCCAAAAGTTTTGGTCAACATCCATTTATGTATCAAAGGAATTGATTCTGAGCTGTAGGCGAGCGCATTGAGTGCATAATCAAATTTTCAATATCGACTTGTTTGATAAAAGAGTTTGATTGATTGGGCGAGGAAAAAAGAAAGAAAGAATAAGAAATCTAAAAGAGCTTGACAGGCTGCTCAAGATCATTCATTCATTCATTCATAAGTGAGCCGAGATTAACAAGACAGCTTCAAGTAGTTCTCAATTAGATTGATTCATTTACATCTCTAATAACATCAAGAAATAAGTGCTATAAGGTATTTGACAAGGAAACCAGATAAAGGGGACCCCCCCCCCAATAAAATTCTACTTTACATCCATATTCAGTTCTTAAATTCCACAGTATTTATGGCCTTTTTTTCTTTGGCACGTAAACATGACATCGTATCAATAGCTGGAAAGGACTTTTCACCAAACGGTCCAGATTAAGAAAAGGAGGAAAAAGGAGGGGAAGGGAAAAGGAAGAAAGCCGGATCCATGAAAAGGACTTTTGATTCAACAAAATAAATCCTCAAAAACATAAAGCATTAATTCATTATCCGGACTTCGAGCAAGCTAGAGCCAGTTTCTTGTTTCCATCCTATGATGCCTCCACTAATTAGAGATTTTCAGCCAGATTACAGAATCAACAACATAGTTAATCTAAGTAAAGCAGCATGAATCCTTACATAAACCAAATTTAAACCGTCCAGAAATACTAACCGCATGCATCTGGTTGATAATCCAATCCTCTGTGGCTGAATTCACGCCGTCAAATAAACCAGGCCATCTCACCTTAGCAGCCTGAAGAAAAGTTTCAAGATGCAAGACAAACAGATGATCACCTTAATCTACTTACTCTGACACAATTAAATACGATGAATCTGGAAACCGTATAATCGAATCAACCATTTCAATTGGAAATGACACAAAAATTATTTGCTGTATTTTCGTTGCTTTCTTCCATTTTCTTGAGATCAATCGGAGGAGAGAAAAGGAGGCGAACCTTGACGGCGGAGATAGAGCTCTCCCCGCAGCTATCACAGAGAACTCCATCGAAGTCCAAGGCATACAAGTCCCCCATTTTGTTCGAGTCTCCTTCAAGTCGTCCCTAATCCAAGATATATAAGTATCATTCATTCCAATGGTTTCTATTTCCCCGCCATCCCTACCCGCTTCTTTCTTGCGGCTGTGTTACAATGAAATCAACCCGATGCTATCCTCTAATGAAATCAACCCACGTGTCTATGAGGTAGTTTTGTTTTACCACCAAACATTTAGATTATTGAATGTTTGGCAAACCAAATAACGGTGATTTCAAAAATTATTTTTTTAAATTAAGATAATTTTTTTAAATACTTATCTCATAAATCATAAAAATTATTTTTTAGAAATTGATCCAAACATATACTTAATGAATGAATTTATAATAGTTGGAATTTAATATTTTATAATAATTTTATTATATTAGTAAATACAAAAATGTATACATATAAATTTTAAATTATTAAAATTGTATCTAAATATGTCTACCATGTAGAATTTTCTTAAAATATTAGGAGAATTTCACTTAAATATCACTTGAACTTTAAAATTCTAAATCAATGATTTTCTAAAAACTTGAGTTATCAATTGTTATATTTTTTTTTGTCAATCTCATTACTCGTATAGTTAATAAAATTAATTTAGGATTTTAAAGTGATATTTTTTTGTCTTTTTATCTAAAATATTTTTTACATACATACATTTATATATATATAGATACATCTATATGTATGTATGTAGTATACTTTTTATCTCTTGTATTGTATCTGTAAAACATGACTGAAGGCATCAAAGGGCTCATTTTGATAGAATTGAACTTTCCAGATAATAGTAAAATACATTTTGAAATATAAAAACAGGAAACATTTTAATGTTTGGAAAATAACAAGTAGAGGATAAGAAGAAAATATAATTTGGGATGACAAGCATGTAAGAACAAAATCCTTAATGATAAGGAAGTCATCATCTTTCTTTATTACAGATTATGACCCCCACCCCATCCTAATGCTCACCCTAACTCACAAACAAACCCATCCCAACAATTTCTTTGCCCCACAGAACAGCACCCAAAAAAAAAAAAAAAGGGAAATCACACCGTTAGGGATTGGGCAGTACATTATGTTTTTCTCATTTTAAAATTACTTTATCCTTAAATATAATATGCGAAATTTAGAAGGAAAAATTCAAGTTCTTGTCAACAGAAAGAAGGCAATTCTTGCTACAGTACTTCATATTTTTTTGGGGTGAGGTTCACAAGTCACAAACTCACCATCACCTTCCAAGATTCATCTAACAGTAAGCAGAGCCTGAATGAAGAAAGGTGCTCAGAATCCACTTTTAAATTACTAGAATCAAGGCTTCATTTAATTTTTTCCTTTGTTCTGGATATTTGAAATGTTTTTTTTTAAATTGCATTATTTTAATAAATATCGAACTTTTGTGTATTGCAGAAAACCCAAGCTAGTCTAAATACAAACAATAAAGGCACAAAGTTAAGTTCAGAAAGTTTATTTATATAATTTTAAGTTGATTTTTACATTTATTTGTTTTATTAAATATTAAATGAATAATGTTACAAGTTGAGGGAAAAAACGATAATTATTTTAAATTCAAAATCCTGCAATGTTTAGCTAGTCTTAAAGAGTTTATAATTTTTTTTTTTGGTATAACCTCTTTTAAGATTTAGAATGTAAAGAGTTTTTCTCATCCCATACTTTTTTCAATATTCAATATTTGAGTTATCATATTCAGAATTTGGGTTATCCTCTTATATTTTTTGTCATATTGCTCCGGAATGGTGACATAAATATAAATATAAATATTAATTCCTTTTAGATGATAGTAGTATTGTCTACTTTTTATTTTGAGAAAATTAGAACAAAGGACTTATAGTAGATGATATTTATTGAGAATGACTATAAAAGTTGTAATTATTCAGAGGGACTAATTATCAAAATAAAATTTAAAAATACTAAATTTCTCTTAATTAAACCTCCTCCATTTTCTCCAATTTCTATTTTTAAAACTAATATGAATTTTTAAATTTCATTAAATTTAATGCAATTTCTCTATTTTTTTTACCACTTACGGAGCTATCAATTGAAAAACAACACAAACATCTCTTAATTTTTGTCAAAATTGTAACTCTTAAAATTGACAAAAAATTTAATTGAAAATAAAAAATACATAATTTTAGGAAAACTCAAAATGTTTTATAATTTATCATAAATGTTAACCAAAGGTTATATACATCTAAAGAATTTTAAAAAATACACAATTTTAAACAATTCAAAGAAGATTTGCATAATTTATTTTTATATCAGAATAGATTTATGTGAGTTTTAAAAATAAAAATGCATGTAATGGCTTTTTTTTTCTGAAAATCATGTTATGTTAATATACTTAAAAAAAAGTCTAGATAATGTATTATAATTTTTATTCAAGAATAGTATACAAAATTGCCTCCCCAAACTCGTGTGTAAACCAAAAATTTAATGTTAAAAAGTTTAATATAATCAATAAAGTTTATAATATAAAAAAATAATACTAATTTTTTATTTATGATAAAGCCTTTTTAATGACTAAGATATTAGATAGAAAATTTAATACCTTCTAAATCGGTCTATTTTACTTAGCGTTTATTTATACGAGATTATATAATTAAATGAGAAAAATTTTTAATAATTTAAATGGCTCAATATCTATGTTAATAATTAAATGATATATTGATGATGTCATTAGGTAGCGGTTAGTTAAAGTTAAAAAAGTGATGATTTTGGCAGTTTTAATTTTTATGAAAAATAAGATTTAAATTAATTTTAAAATAAAATGTGGGAGAGATTAAAGAAAAGAATGTAGGAAGTTTAATTAAGAGTAATTTAGTATTTTTAAATTTCTATTTTAATTACTAATATTTCTAAATAATGATAATTTTTATGGTCTTTTCAATAAATATCTGGCTCATTGGGTCTAATTTCTCTTTTGTTTTTTTATTTCAAAATTATTTTATTGTATTATTATTATTATTCCTTCTTCTTCGAGTTAGTGCCTGCCTGACGTGCTCTGGGACAGTTAGATCCTTACCTCGCCCACCACGCAACGCAATATTACCGGTAACCCCACTCTCTTATATCCCCGACTCCCTCTTCACACTACCTAATACAGCCAGTTTCGTCCCCGTTTACCGATTCCGCCGGTCTCTTATTACCTTTCCCGACAAATCCTTCGTATAAAAACCATTTTCAGAGGACGAAGATACAGTTTTAATCTCATCGGAAATCTGTTCGGACAGTCGTCTCACCGTCGATCTTGTTGGATTCTGCTTCGGTAAGTATTTCTCTTCCTGTTGCTGTGAATTATGTTGTCTCTTATGGTTTCTGGAAGAAAAATTCTCCGATGGTTGTATAAATCTGATCTGTCTGATGATTGTGTTGGTTCTGATGTGGTTGCTATCTTCTGATTAATACCGTTTCGGGTCTCCTAGCGTCTATTTGAAAATTTATGATTGCCTGTATTTTTGTCGTCATGTGTCTGTGCACGTTTGTTGTTTGTTCTATGGATTGATGACTTGGGAAAGCTGATGCATACTTGATGAAACTATAATATTTTCAACAAGCAAATAAGTAAAAAGCTTAATTTATGATTGATTATTTTACTAGAAATGAAATAATCATCAAAGGTTGGATGTTCTTTAAAACCAGAAAACTTGGTCGTTTTGGTTGTGTTTTTATTTGGTAGCAGAAATTGCACAGGCTCAAGCAATTGTTTCAAAAAAACGAAACAAAAGCGTATATCTCGTAATAAACTTTGAGTGAAGCTGATTTAGCATTTAGGATTCTTTTTTAATTGTTTTTTGGCGTGTAAATTTATTATCTTCTCGAGTTTTGGGTTAAGTCAATTCCTTCACTCCTTGTGTATGTGCATGTGTTTTGTGTAATATTAATACTTATGTTCATTCTGGATAGAATTGGTATTCTAATATCGTTTTTCTGACAAAGGCAAAAGATGGGAGATAATGAGGATGGAGAAGAGAGGACTTCTCGTGGGAATGAATGGGAGGTTGTAACACTTACAGCATCAACATATGAAGCTGCTCCTGGTTCTGGACAAGTTGAGTTGAAAGATAATGACCAGGGAGACGCATCTATGCAGGATGAAGCTGAAACATCACGTGCCTTATTCATGTCTCGTCATTTTGTTTTTCCTCCCAGTGAGCATGAGAACTTGCCATTGGAATCTGATTGTAGTGAGATTCTTGGTCAATCTGGAGGCAAAGATGTCTCTGAAGTTATTGTTGATGATGGGGCCAGACCTAGTGGAAAGGATGAAGAAAATGTGATGATATCTGGAATAAATGTTTCAGAAGCGTTTTCAGATGTTCCATATTTTGATGATAAGATGAGCAAATTTTCTGTTCATGGTAAACAGTTTGCCGAAGGTACAACTTTAGAAGATTTTGGTTTGATTGGTAAAGAGGAAAGCATGTATGACGCTGCAAAATACAGTTCTTTACACAGTGAGACAGATTTTGGTGCTGCAACTGCATATGGGGATGATATAGTTGTGTCTGAAACAATCGAACCTGCTGAGCAAGAGTCAAACACTTCTCTTGGTTTATCAAATTCAAAGAATTTTTCTAAAGATGACAAGTGCCACCCATCAGATCTTCCTTGTGGAGCTTGGTGGAAGCGAAGAGCTTCTGCCTTTTATGCTCATGCAAAGGAGGCAAATGCATACTGGTCTATTTTCATTGCAGCTGCAGTGATGGGCCTTGTGATGCTTGGTCAGCGCTGGCAGCAGGAAAGAGCTTATCAACTTCAGTTGCACGGTGGTGTAAATGATGAGGTGTGTCCATTATTATGAAAGTTTTCTCTGAGATATGTTATTTTTAAAATATTGTAGTTAATTTACATAATAATATGCAATTGATCAATGACTTAAACTGCAGCTTCAGCCCCCTTTAATTTTCTTCCATGTCTCTTGAAGAAATGGCCAAGACTAATAGATTCTTACTGGGAACTATGTCCAGGAAAGTTTATTGTTTGATAAGTGGGCACTAAATGAACACTTTGTATGTATGGGCTTTGGTGCATTTTTTTCCTACTCTATTAGCCAAGACAACTTGTTCCTACACTATGTTGCTTGCAAACCACTAAAATGAGAGCATGCTTTTGCAAACCAGCTAGTGATTTGTCATTTTTGGCATCTTCATTTTGAAAGTTCCTCTGTGACCTACTTCGGACTAGCTGGTTTTGCAATGCAGAAGTGAAAGTAATTGTAATTTTAACAAAATAAGACTGAGTATCTTCACTCTTCAGATAGAAAGGCGATGTAATGAGAAATGTTGCATGTACGTATGGCATTTAAGTTTACTGTGGTTAAATAAAGCTATGCTTGGTTGGAGAAAAAGCTAGGTGAAAAATGGAGCATTAGAGTCTAAATATGCTGTTATTTTCCAACTGCCTGTTTTTACTCAAAAGAAGTATTGACCTAAATGTATAGATTGCTCTCCATCCAGCCTTAACTTGCCAATGACACAGCGAGAGAGATGGCATTATAGACCAGGTTCCAGGGAGAGATGTTTATACTATTGATAGCTGTGCTGATTTTGCTGACTGTTTGCTAACTGGGTATCTTTTATCAGTATAGGAAAGGGAATGAGTCTTGAGATATTTTGTTGAGCCAGAATTGAGGCTTTAAATTGAATGGCCATTTGTAGTGTGGTTTTAAATTTTGATACAATAAATTGTGAACTTGATGCTGCCTTTACATATTCTGAATTGTCTTATTTGCTGTAAGCTGCCCTGTCTTGTCTTGATCACTCATAGAAAGATTTAACCTCAAATGCTAATTTTGTTATAGGGAAGAAGCAGAATTCTAGCGCCCATAATACGGCTCAAAGATGTGATCGGTGGTGGCCATCGTCGTGGTTCCTTGATCAGGGGCTCCTCAGATTGAAGTTAAGATGATGACGATAAATTGTATGTTGGAAAGAAATGGCAGCTTGGAGTTGCGATCTTTCTTATTGCGAATGTTACAGTAATAACAATTTATAGCATGAATTTCCCTGGTCCTCTTTTATTGTGTTGTTGTCATGCATTGATTTGCATTGTATAGCTCTTGGATGTGATTCGACTTGGTATTTTATGTTATTCTGATTATGTGGAATTAGCAGTTTAGACTTTATACTCCAATGGCGATGAATGAACTGAAGCGAGGCATATTGCCTTTTGCTTTGACCCAAAAAAAGGAACAGAAAATACATGAATTGAAATATGATAGGTCCTTCTTCATTCTACTTTTCTGGCTTTGCCAGGGGTTAAAAACCGGTAAACTTTTTTTGGTTTAAAGCAATTGCCGTATCATGATATGCAAAATGGTTCCTCTTTACATGTTTCTTCTTTCACAACTGATGTTAATTTTTTATTTTGTTTCTTATTTTCATATAGACAAAATAATGTTCAAATGAATTTTAAACGAAGTTAAAATACATGGGAAGTATTTCAAGCTGAAGTTTATTGAACTAGTTATCCTTTATTTCGTGGCCCAAAAATGATTCTTGATTTATAAAACCAAGACCATACACCGTTAATTATACATGTTAACAAATTTGTTTGGTTAGGTTTATAATTATGTATAAGTCTGATTTATGTGAATTGAGATAAAAATAATTCATATATTTACTTTGTAGACCGTAAAAATTACCTCATATTCCGTAAATCACGATTGAAAAGCACTTATGGAGACTATTCAAACATACTTACCTGTATATTTCATTGTTCTTCGTCTTCAATCTTCATGGAGACTTTTTTGACATTTGTATACCTGGTTAAATTTGTTGGCAAAAAAAAAATGCCTGGTTAAATTTCAGGATGCTAGAATATCAAAATTTTCATTAGGACTCAAAGTTAGGTGAGAGACTTATCCATCTTAAATCAGTAATATCAAGGGATAATTATGATTTTATGGACTTTTTAATACTCTCTCCTGTCCATTATATTAGATTTAACAGATTTTATGGGATTAAATAAATTACTTGAACATCCAAAAACAAAATCTAGCAACTTTTCAAAACAAACATTTAACTGATACTCTATAATTAATTGGGGCCAGACAGAGAGAAATATGAAAATGCCAAGAGTGGAAGTTAAAAAAAGGGTACTCCATTAAATTTTACTACCTCTCGTTCTTCATATAGGATCTAGTTGATTAATTTGGGAAGATTAATAAAACTAAATAAATTATTTAATTATAACATATGTTTAGTTTCATTAATATCCTCAAATTAATTAATTAAATATTATATTAAAAACAAAGATAATAAAAAAGGTCCTTAATATGTTAAAAATTGTCCTATAAATAGGAGCAAACATGAGTATATAATGATCAGCTACACTCATGTGTTCCGACATTCTTAAATGGGAATCAGTTAGATAGGCATACTGCTCGTCCCATCTGGACCCAAATTTAATATTTTGTTTAAAAAAATTATTTTATTGAGTAGAAAATCTAAAATAAAAATAAATTTTTAACTAACACTTTTTTAAAAAAATATTTTTTTTATTTAAAAAATACTCCCTCCAGTATTTTTCATAAGCAACGTTCTCTCTTTTGAGGTTGGTCCTTTTTATAAGCAAATTCCTCATGTCTCAAAATTTAAACTGTTGTTTTCTTTTCTATCCATATTAAATATACATCTTTATATTAATTATCCTTCACTCACCACTAATTCTCTTTCATTTATTTATTTATTACACATTCTCTCTTATATTTTATACTCATTCTCTCTCATATACTCTTTTCATAAATAG
The DNA here is from genome assembly GCA_037074505.1 of Albizia julibrissin. NCBI lineage: Eukaryota > Viridiplantae > Streptophyta > Magnoliopsida > Fabales > Fabaceae > Albizia > Albizia julibrissin. Next base: position 1,259,493 of record CM073487.1, on the reverse strand, counting down.
GGGCATATTTGAAAGAAACATGATATTTTTGACACATTTATTGTTTTTAACTAATATTAACCGTCAGTTCATTTTGCGCAATAAGAATAAAAATTACTTATAAAAAGGACCGGAGGGAGTATCTCTTAAAAAATACTCCCTCCGGACCTATTTATAAGCAACTTTCTCCTTGATTGCACAAAATGAACTGGTAGTTAAAAGTAATAAGTGTGTCAAAAATGTCATGTTTTTTCCATATATACCCCTATTTATGAAATAGAGAGAGAATGTATAAAAAGTATGAGAGATAATAAAATATGTTTTCCCAATGCTTTGAATTCTCTCTCTCCCCCCTAAATATAACTCTTAGTATGTGTGATAATTAATTATAAATAATATATTTAATAAGGGTAAAATAGAAAAAATGAGCTTATATTTTCAGACCCAAAATAAAAATTACTTATAAAAGAGACCAGCCCATGAAAAAGAAAATTACTTATAAATAGAACGGTTGGGAGTATTAAAATAGGCACCATAATGTTGCTGCTATTTCATCCGAGTTGACTTTCTTTGCATTGAGTGTGATATGTTCGAGGAGTTTTGACCTTGATACTGAAACCAGAGTAGTGTTCAGTTAGTCACTTGATTTAGTTGCCTCTTCATTATTCATCCTTTTTCAGAAATGGTAAGCGTTGAATTATATTGAGGGATACGAATTGAAACCTCCCCGCTTAAACTAAATCGACAAAACTGGTGGGCCGCGTTAAAGTCTAGCATTCAATTTCATCACCCAACTGCCCACATAATTTTGACCTTAGCTTCCATGTAGCTTTGACTCTGCCTTTAAAGCCATTAATGGCGAGGTGAGGTCAACTCCATGAGTGAGTGTGAAGAAGAATCCTATACATGAACTGGTAGTATTATATTTTAGTACTATATTAGTTTCTTACGTACAGGGAAGCAAGTGCATGGAGAGGCTGATGAAGAGGCAACAATGCAGTTCACCCACTAATATAAATGCTGCAACGTAACAGTCGCTCACCTAAAACCTAACCAATTCTCCATTCTCTCTGCTGATTCATAATATATTAGTCCCAAGCAACAATGATATCCCACTTTGTTACACAGTACCATTTTTCTTCCTCCCTATAAATCTCTCCTTTTGATCTCCCTATTATTACTTACCCCCACCAGCTTTCTCTCTTCCTTCACACCACCTTCAATCTTCCTCTTATATTCTTCCTTTCATCAATCATTGTCTCATATATTCTTACCTAAATCTCCGAAACAAAGTTAGTTAGCTTCAGGTTCTTATTGTACTTTCCTGGCCACATATTGCTAGCTACCTTTTCCTTCTGAAATATTCTTAAGGTAACCTTAGCTTTCTCATTTACCTCAAATCCCCTGTTTGAAATGGATACCTCCATGGCATTGCTGATTTTGACCGCTGTCACGGCTTACCTTATATGGTTCACATTCATCTCACGGTCCCTAAAGGGTCCACGTGTATGGCCTCTATTGGGTAGTTTGCCTGGCCTGATTGAGAACTGCGACCGCATGCATGACTGGATCAGCGACACCCTCCGCGCGTGTGGTGGCACGTACCAGACTTGCATCTGTGCCATCCCCTTCCTCGCAAGCAAGCAAGGTCTCGTGACTGTCACGTGCGACCCGAAGAATCTGGAGCACATACTCAAGACCCGATTCGACAATTATCCTAAGGGCCCCACGTGGCATTCTGTTTTCCACGATCTGCTCGGTGATGGCATTTTCAACTCTGATGGCAGCGCGTGGCTGTTCCAGCGTAAGACCGCCGCACTCGAATTCACCACCAGGACATTGCGCCAAGCCATGGCTCGCTGGGTGAATCGAGCCATCAGGGATCGGCTCTGCTTGATTCTTAAGACGGCTGAGTTGAAATCCGAGCCGGTTGATCTGCAGGACTTGATGTTGCGGCTCACGTTCGACAACATTTGCGGCTTGACTTTTGGAAAAGACCCACAAACTTGCGCCCCGAGGTTGCCGGAGAACCGCTTCGCATTGGCTTTTGACCGAGCCACCGAAGCTTCGCTTCAACGGTTTATTTTGCCAGAGGTGTTTTGGAGGCTTAAGAAATGGCTCGGCTTCGGAATGGAGGCCGGCTTAAGCCGAAGCCTTGTCCTCATCGAGGAGTATTTATCCAGTGTGATTGATAAGCGTAAGCTCGAGTTGATGAGTCAGCAAAAGGAAGAGAACCCACACGATGATTTGTTGTCGAGGTTCATGAAGAAAAAGGAATCCTACTCAGATAAGTTCCTCAGACACGTGGCACTGAACTTCATCCTAGCCGGACGTGACACGTCATCAGTGGCATTGAGCTGGTTCTTCTGGCTGGTGATTCAGAACCCAGCAGCGGATGAAAAAATCCTCCGTGAAATATGCACCGTTCTGATGAAGACACGTGGCGATGATGTGGCGAGATGGCTGGATGAGCCGTTGGATTTTGAAGAAGTAGACAGTTTGGTTTATTTGAAAGCAGCATTGTGTGAGACTCTACGCCTCTACCCGTCAGTGCCGGAGGATTCAAAGCACGTGCTGGCCGACGACACGCTTCCGGACGGCACATTTGTTCCGGCGGGGTCATCGGTGACGTATTCAATATATTCTGCCGGCCGGATGAAGTCAACGTGGGGTGATGATTGCTTGGAATTTAAGCCAGATAGGTGGCTTTCATCAGACGGCAACAAGTTGATAATGCATGATTCTTTCAAGTTTGTTGCTTTTAATGCGGGTCCAAGGATATGCTTGGGCAAGGATTTAGCTTACTTACAAATGAAGTCAATTGCGGCGGCAGTGTTACTCCGGCACCAGCTGGCAGTGGTGCCAGGGCATGAGGTGGAGCAAAAGATGTCGCTGACTTTGTTCATGAAAAATGGACTCAAGGTGTACGTGCACAATAGGGATTTGAGGGGAGTTGTGGCAAGTATCCATGAACAAAGGGACTGACAGAAAATTATTTGTAGGTAATTAACCAAGTAAAATATAAATAAACACCTAAACATATCATCAAGAGCTATATATGGAGGTTAATGATGATGGATATTGAGTATATGATGAAAAGGAAGAGCGGAAGCCTTGTGACCTTTCAGAGCATATATGTATGATGTGAACAGTTCAGTATTGAGGCATGAACTGCATATTATTGAGATCAATGTATGAGAAATTTATGGAGGGTAAGTGCTTGTAGAAAGGCAGCAACTATTCGTTGTATTATTGGTTTCTGGTTTATTAAAATGTTGCAATCAATTTATTTTGATTGGGTAAGAGCTAAGACTTGTAACTTGAAAGAGATAGGCAGACTGAGGGATGCCTCGTTGATATGAGTAGCTTGTGGGAATGAGAGTGTACTAGTACTTGGGCCAAGGGACACGCTAACTATCTCATAAGCATCTTTCTGAGGAACATATAAGAAGAAATTGATGCCTTTTCTGGCTGTTCATATATAGTAACCAATCACCACAGGCTTTAATTTCATTCTATATATGATATGCTACAAATTAAAGACGCATAAGCAAGCGTTTTTTGTATGATCGTTGTTTCGTCCCAGCTGCTGAATCAAAGCTCCTAGTGCGGCCAAGCATCTTCTTTGGATCGTTAGCTCTCTAGGGTTTTTATTATGATTTAACATCATGACACTTCGACCAACTATAAATTGAGTTTCTAGTGAAGATTTCATTCCAATCCCTCTATTCGCAGGGCCTTGTGTAGTTGTGTTGCCTAATTCACAAACTGGTTTTGAGGGTCCAGCCATCTACCACCATGTTTCTTTTTCTTTTTTCCCATTTTTATATATCCTCGGTATAGCATGGGGAATTGGGGATTATGCTTGTTTATTTGGGGGTACGAGGATAATATGAAAAACCTAACAACGTCCAGTAAATATAACTATTTATTTTTATAATTAAAATGCAATGAAAGATATAATATTGTTAAACTTATTCAAACTGACTACTTTTTTTTGTTTTTTTAATGGGGAACCCCCGAATGGGAAGAAGCGACTCGGGACAAGCAACGCTGTCGTTTGTGAATCTCTTGTTCTGTTGAAGTGGGCACAAAAAGTCGATAACGTGCAGCATAGTTGGGTCTGCATACTTGCTCTGTTTTTTCCTAATATATACGTAGATAAATGGGGGATTGGTATATTAGAAATCCTTCGACACTTTTACATATACATGACTACGTTCATCTAAAATTGTACTGGTACTCTTAAAAGTACTATAAACGCCAGCAATTAAGCCACAAGTCAACCACATTACAAATAGCCCCGGTCGTTGCTGGATCAAATATTAGAGCACATAACCAGTGCCAATGCATCGCATAAAATCAATGACAAATTGATAATCCCCCGAAATAAAAGTAAAACACTACGAGGTTTAGAATAACACTCGGACCATGTCAATCGATATAGCGAATAGTAAGTGGCAGCTAAAACTCTTTAACAGGAACCAAAAAAATTAAAAAGAGAAGGTAAAAACACCTCCACAGGGGTTCAGCAACAGGACCAATGAACTGCTTTGTTTATGAATGTGCGAGCTAAGGGCATGTCACTTGTTGGTGTTGGCATTGTACATGGACTCCACCTTGCCATCATTGCCTCCAAGCAACAAGTACTTATCCTTCCTGGTTAAGCCAGTGCACTCAAATCCCAGCACATCACCCAGTACCCTCTGCACGTGATTCGCTACCTCGATCGACGACTTCCCTCCGGCCTTACACGACATCTCCTCCGGCAGCCGATCAAGGAACGTCACCTCGTACACGGGCCTTGGGTTCATGAAGAAGAAGTAGGGGTCCCAGAACTTGACCCCACGCACTGTAGTCCCATAGAACATGCTCTGCTTGCAATTTACTGCCACCGGCACGATCCTGTCGCTCATCTCTGCAAACAAAGCAGAGAAACGCAGCAAGAAGGGCTCGCGGCATGTGGTCCCCTCCGGGCACACCACCAGGTCACCTTTCTGGAGCAGCTCGGTGATGCGTGCAGCGTCGGCCGCACGATCTCGGGTCAGAGCGATGGCTGGGATTGGAGAGAGGAACCTTGAGAGCTTACTCACGCTGTAGGTGACGCATGAAACTTTGCGTCCGAGGGCGATGGCTATGACGATGGGGTCGAGGGCTGTGCGGTGGTTGCAGACGTAGAGGTTACCGGGAGTGCCTGGGGATGGCGGAGGAGGGCGGTTGCCGCGGATGACGAGCTTGATGCCGAGGAGTTCGTAGGTGTAGCGGACGATGCGTTCTGGGAGAGGGAGGTTGAAGTAGACACGGATGAGGGAGAGAATGAAGCCAAATGGGAGCCATAGGTAGGTGATGATGGCGTTGAGTGGCGTTGGGCGCTTCACTAAGCGACCGTCGTGGAAGATGAGGCGGCTTTTGAGACGGTCCAATGGGACCGGTTTCGCTGTTTTGCTAGGGTGCACCATGTAGCCCTCCTGCATCACCCATGTTATAACGGATTAGTTAGAGCGGCACCTATATCTCTAAATATAAAACAAATTAAAAACTGGAGTAACATTAATGGACTCCAATTGATTCACGTGGTGGCTTGCATATAATTTCAGGAAAAAACGAAAGAAAGAAATATACGACTGTGGATAATTATCTCGTGTACAAATAAAATAGCATCAATAATAATATGATTAAAATTTTTGTGATAAATAATATTTAGACATGCTGTCAACCCAGAAAAATGTGCGGGCAAATAAAAAAATTGATGTTAGCCTAACTTCTATTTTTGGCCTTCCCGGAAATGAAAGCACTTGTCAACAGATGTGGATGACCAATAAAATTAACAAAATAGAGATTATGTGGCGAATTGTGAAGAAAATTTCAGGCCAAGGCTGATGAACAAAAAAGTCATCAGTCATGACTCGTTAGATGAAATAAATAATTAATGTGGAAGGTAATAATATACTGATAAAGAGTGCATCAAATTATCTCATAAAGGAAGTTATTTACAGAGCGGGTCTTGCTTTTTGTATTGTTAATTTACAGCTTGTATTGAGAAGGTGGGCCGGGTACTTGAAAATGAAGTACGCAATATCCACAGGGAAGGCCTTATTACGGAGGGGGAGGTTACCAACCCATGACTACATTAATTAGAAGGCTTTTATTAATGAATGGACCACTAAATGTCTAAGCTGGCAGTTAGTTGAGGATGGTTAAGACGGTGGGACCCGCTGCGTTCAGATGATGCCACAAATCTTCTAGATACTGTGAAAATAAGCTAATGCTACATCCTCATCCTTGCAATTTAATTCACCCCTCATTGCTGATGCATGCCCCTCTCGGACACGCTAATAGGGAGGGCAAAACGCATTCTGCGATGCTTACACGGTTCACTGATCTGCCCGGTAAGCAAAGCGTGAATATACTTGACCAAGTATGCCACCTGCTATGCATGTGCTCAATCTACTGGAGATAATGACCCATAAGAGAGAGAGTATGCATCCAGTTTATTTTTTCACATTTTCTTTCCAATAGCAAGATCTGTCATACTCACAGGGAATAAAAGAGGAGCTTCTCTAAATATTGATGGTGTTGAACTGTTGATGATGTAATTAGAACTTTTATTCAACATTTCAAATTCACGTAACTTTGAAATTTATGAATAATTACCACATGCCTGGTCAACTAAACTGAACCATAATGGTTTACTACTCGTTCAAAAGAAAAGGGTAAAAGATCGTACTTGTTCACAGCCAATAAGCCAATTAGACTCAAGCGTACGAAATATACATGGAATGACCCGGTTGGTTCACATATATATCAGCTAATTAACTTAAGCGTCTACGCCATCCATTACGCCCGAGGCACGCAATGGATATAATTGGTAGACAAAAAGCACCAAAAGATAACTCTAGCAAGCCTATGTGCACATACTATAGAGCAGAAAATGAATGGCAAACAAAATGTAATGCATGATATATCTAGTTATCATCTTACAAGCTAATAAATTATTTTTACACTTGCATATTATATTCTTGAAAGAAGCCTGAATTTGATCATATCAGAGATTTGCCAAATATTACTTCCTAAAGATTCATTACTAATCTTTTCTAACGATTAAAAGACTTCTAACACAATTAGCCGAATACTAATTACAATTATCTGGAAAGGCGACTGTATGTGACAGGGGAACCACAGTAACGTAGTCAGATTAACACAGTAAGGCGACCCAACCAAAAAATAAGAAATAATAATAAAAGAAGTGTAAGGCTGAATCAGAAGATAAATTACCTTGCAAATAGCCATGAAATCGTGGTCCGATTCGCGGTCTCCGATTCCAATATCAGGCGACTCGTCACCGAACTCTTTCAAAATCGAGAGCCTCTTCAGTTTCCCCACCAGCACACCAGGCTTCTTCACGAACCCCGTAGCCTTCTTCGTCTTTGGATTCACCTCAATCTCTGTTCCCAGCACCTTGTCACCGCCGAGAAATTCCCTCACAAACGGCTCCACCATCACCGTCGGATTCGCCGTCACCACCACCTTCCTTTTGCATCGATCAAACACCTCGTAACTTTCGGATCTCACATCGGCGGCATAAAACCTGCACAACAGACACACTTCCAGTTCAGATCACGAAATCTGAAAATATTGAAATATAATAGAAAAGAAAACGCACAAGTAGGCGAAGTAAAGCCACCATTACTATGAGTTAGAATAAGAGTAAAAAAGAATATTAACGGAGCATACCGAGGAAGAACGGCGCGTGAAGCGAGTTCGATGTCACGGATTTTGACTCCGGCGAAGGAAATGAAGATGAGGATTTGGATGCCAATGGCTTCGGAAATGAAGAGGTAGGCGATGATTACGAGCGGAAGAGAGAGGAGGAGGACGAGACCTCTGAGTAGACTGCCGGCTTCAATGGCGACGAGTAGGAAGTAAGGCACGGAACTTCGGGAGATTAGAAGAGTTCCGTCGAGGTCGGCGGCTATGGACTCGTACGACGTCGCCGTCGAGCCGTTGCATTTTGTTATAGCCGGGAACTCTCGTTTCGGTTTTGCCGACGCCATTCCTCTCCAAAATTCTCAGACCCTAACTACTCTACTTTTGTTCTCTTCTTCTTTCTCACTCTCTGTAAAGCCTAAACGTGATCTGTGGAGAGTATGTGTTTTTTCTTGTCGCGAGAGAAACCGTGAGGCGGGTTGCAGGAAAAAGCAAGTGAGAACGTTGGGGTTTAAATGATGAGGTTCCGCCCGTGTGAAGGTGAAAATTACATCAAAGACCCTCCGTTTAAAACATTTATAAATATAATGAAAGAATTTAAATTTTATTGAAAAAGGAATCAAAATTCATGAACACGTATTCTTATATAAATTATAAATGATTCCTTTAGCCCAAAAATGAAAAATATAGGGGTCACATATCTAGTTTTATTTCATTGTTTCTTTAGGATGATTAAATTTATATACAAAAATCATAATATAATAATATCACCATTACTTTTGTTTTGGTCTTTTTAACCATAATAAGGAAGATACCTTTTTTTTTCCTCTTCAAAAGGAAGATACCTTTCAAACTTAGCTGAGCATCAACTTTTTTTAACTGAAAAATATTAACAAATTACTATAAGAAATTTACATCATAAATTTTGATTGCTACTAAGATTGTCAAATAGTTTAAACAAACTCGTAATAAAGATATAAACTTATATGAGATGTTTATAAGAGTGTGTCCCTGTCAATAAATAATTAATAAAAATATATAATTAAATAATTAAAAAAATGTGAAAAAATAAAATGCAAACAGGGAATCTCTTAAGTACACTTACTGCAATTAATTAAATAATACTAGCTGTATTGATTTCAAATAAAATGAAAAATAAAAAATGCCCCCATGTAGGATAAGCCGGTAAGGGCACACTGAAGTGAATTAATGTTCGTTGGTCCAACATGGGTGAGTTAGGTACGCCCTGTTGGGCTGTGAAACTAATAGGGGTGGTGGCGTGGTGCGGTGTGCCGTGAGGTGATAATCTAATAAAGGAAAGCTCGATACCCATTATATTTCTTTGACTTTATACAAAATAAAATAGGTGTATACTTTTTTATTACATATGCCAATTTTTATTGGATTAGTTTAACTAAAAAAGACGAACCCTTGAAAAGGTTCATCTACCCATTACAAGATCAATAAAGTGATTTGATGTGATGAGTTTGATAGAGTTGGATGGCCTGCTCTGTGCCATTCTGCTGTAATCGCAATATTGCCATTTTAACAGGAAACAGTGGCTGAAGCAGTAAAAAATGCTTTGCATTCACCAAACTAAACACAAAGAGGGTAATATTGGATAATTTGTAGAACGAGTAAAAAGAGGAAATCTTTTAGGGCACGTTTGGTTTAAGAAAAATTAGAAGAAGAAAAGGGAAAATTAGATTTTCCCGCTGGCCACGGCCGTTTCGTTTGTCATTTTCATCTAAAAAATATTTTTCTGAGCTCATCAATTTTCAGCCATATGATTGAAAATTGGTTTCCACTAAAATTAGAGGGAACCAATTTTCAAGTTGGGAGAGAAAATGTCTAAAAATACAAAAACTTCTTAATATGATATTGGATGTGATATAAAAAGGTGAGTGTATTCTATAAATATTTAAATAATATTTTTACTATATTCTTTTCCTTTCCAAGCTTTTATTTAATCTAAATGGGTATTGCTTCTGTACCTGTTCTTTACTCCAAATGGGGTCTTACTTCTGTGCACTGGTTAGTTAGTTACCTACTTTCAACTTTTACTTTTTCAAAATGAAAAAAAAGAAAAGTCCATAAATATTTAATTAAAAAATTATTTGTTAGATAGGACATTTTCCATAAAGATCTTTTACATATAAAAGATTGTTTAAATATAAGAAAAGATTTTTGTAGGGAAGATTATTTAAATATAAAGGAATATCATATAAGAGCAATGTGATCATTTTACTTCCTATTTTATTTCTCTTAAAGGATCTCGGTACTTCAGGTCTCATCTAACAATTAATTGTGTTCAAACAATTTTTTTATATGTAAAAGATCTTCCTAAATGTTCAAATAATCTTCCCTGTATATAAAAAATCATATTTAACAAATAAATTTTTAATTAGATATTTATAAACCATTAAAAAAAGAAGCTATATATACACATTTATTGTGGCAACTTAAACGTATCTGTGCAGGGCACCCACCTGAGAGCGGAAAAAACACTTTTATAATGACACAGCTATTAGACTGTAGCTCTGAAAAAATATTTGTTATAAACTTATAATTTTGAATAGTATTTATCATACTTTATTTTTACTGCTAATGGAAGAAGCTTTTAGTTGTATTTTTTAATATTATCACACAATCACAAATTTATGACATTTAATTTGTTTTGAAAAAAAAGAAGAAGGAAACACATGCCCGCAAATTATATTGTTTTACTATACAAATGTGAGATGTCTTATTGAAGTTCAAGTATTTATTTATTCACAATGACTAAATTCAAGAACAATTTATTCTTAAGAATTTTAGTGTCAAAAGCTTAAACAATCACATACTATATTTTTAAGATTTGACTGTTAAATACTTGAAGTTAATTCTTAGAATGTATATATATATATATCGTTTTCTAAATTTGGTTCTTGACTACTTGTGAATAATTTTTCCTGCTTAGCTTCCTGACAAAAACAATGCAACCAAAATTGGAAATATTTGATAAAAATTAAAATAGAAAATGATGATTAAAAATGTCATAAACTAGTCGACAAGGAAAGTGACATTAAAGAAAAAATGAACATCTAATTGAATTTTGTTGGTTGTAGTGGGTGATGGATCTTGAAGAGCTTCTTAATTAGAGGTCATCGTATCCCGCGTTATGGGACATCAACCTTGTTCATATGCATTGACTTTTTATCCCATCGTATATACATCCTTGTAATAAGATTGTTTTACTTTTGTGCTCGAATTTCAAATAAAAATTGTCCTAAATTGTTAATATTATCCTAAATTGTAGGGAATATATATCAAGTGCCATTGACACGATGATTTGATATTGTCCTCAAACTAGAGAAAAAAATGTTTCTTTACAATCCCCTTTCTTAGATCAGTTGTTATAGAAAGAAAATGTGATTGATAACCATTTTTTCTTAGTGTAAAAGGGCCTTTTTATCCATGTAAAAAGGTCATCATTTTTAGATATAGGAAATCGGACTGATCCTTTTAAGCCCTTTTAAATCACGGACCGGGCTTGAAAAATGGAGTTTTAAAAGGAAGTCAGGCCTAAAAGAGTCAGCCTTGTAGGGCCAGCCCGTTAGGCCCTTTAGCTTTATTTTTTGTTTTAATTTTATTACCCTTCATACTCGTGCCCTTGTTGACTTCTCCCTAAGAACCTTAAAAATTGCTAAATTTACATATGATGGTAATTTACTAATTCTTGATATTTTTACCCCTTAAACAGAGTATACTACTTAAAGTGAAGTACACTCAAAATTACTTGAAATTGATAATAGTAGCGAAGAATATGAAAACGATAGTTTTCATAAATACGTTGCTTAGAGTGTTTAGCTTTTTTCCTTCTTATGATTTGTATGAGACTATGAATTACTTGTACACAATATTTTTTACGTTTGATTATGAATTAACAACTGTATTTATTTTATTGCATGATGAGTGTAAACATATAGTTAAATTTTGTGAAAATGACTTCTGACCCTGCGGGCCGGCCCTGACCCTGATGCTTTTGGGCCGAGCTTTAAAAAACAGCAATTTTTCTTTCCCCGAACCCTGTAGGGCCGGCCCTGATTCCCAGCTCTAAGTTCTTTTTCCAGTAGTCTAAGTGTATGTTTGGATTAGCGGTAGAGAAGTGAATTTTTTTCAATGTGGCTTTTGTAGAAGTCAAATTGAAAAAAAGTCATATTGTAAATGTGATTTGTGTTTGGATTGATAGTTGGAGAAATGATTTTTTTTTCTAAACCCGGTGAAAAAAAGCCAGAAGCTACTTCAATAAGCTTCTAGGAAAAACAATTTTTTTTTTAAAAAAGGTCCAAACATGTTCACAAACATGTCTGCAGATGTCAAATGAGCTTTTGCCCTCCAAATATACTTTTTTCTCCTTATAATCAGTTTCCAAACATACCCTATTAATCTTCCTATAAAAATGGTCGTTAAATAACTCCTTCCCATCCTATAAAGTTGATTCACAAGTTATAAAAAGTGAACTGCAAGATAAGTCAAACCATATGAGAATGCATTAGTACATTCCATGGCCGGGTGAAAAATATTTATCAACTAACTTCAATTAAAGGATTTTAAAAGCACTTCAAATTTAATTATTTCCCCATTTAATGCTCTATGTTTTTTAAATCATGTTACTTAGGTATATAAATTCTAAGTAACCGACTAAATTAGATCGAGACTAAAGCTTTACAATCATAATACCTCTTTATGTGTGGATCTTTTTTTAATAAGGTGAGAATCAAATTTCATTTTTCTCATTTTATTAGTTAATTGATTCACCGTGCCGCTAGATTATACATCTTTGGTCTCCATCTGATTTATTATATTATGAGTCACCCCTGACTACCTCTTATACTAATGATAGATAATTATAACTCATTAACTTTGTCTGAAAATGAAATTTTATTTTCAACTTTAATTCGCATATGTTTAAGAGTATAAAGAAACACAACATTAGATTTTAAATCTTTTCCTAATAAATTGTAATAGGGGTAATATTTTAAAAAATTCATTAACTTCTTTTTTGTCCCAAAAAAAAATTCATTAATTACTCACCAATCAATTTTATATTATATTCACTAATATAAGATATATCTACTTAATTTGATTATATTAAGAAAGTTAGTTAATATAATTTATATTATTTTCTAAAACGCTCTAATCATTTTTCTTAATTTTCTTCTCCCCTCTCATCATTGATTATTGTTGAGGGAACATCAATAGGGTTGAATTATGAAAAGATTTACATAGAAAAAAAATATGTCTTATATATATTTATAATCAATATCAACTTTCTAAATAAGTTTGTGTGTGTGTGTGTGTGAAGGAAAAAAAGGAGTACTTATATTATGGGCAAACAATTTATTATAGAAAATATATTTCGGGCAGAAAAGAGAGTCTCTTTTTCTTCTTTAATTTGCATATAATTTTTATTTCTGATTATTAGATTGACACCAATATCCATCTTCATCTGTTTTTTTCTTTTCTTTTCTTTTTCCCCTTTTCAGCCTGGAAAATGGAAAATCATATTAATTGCAAGCTTCAATTTTAGTTGAGATGTCAATCAGAGTGGCGCAATTTATATGTCAAATAATATGAGCTAAAATTCTGCGAGATGTCCATGTCTTGTGCCTACACCTTCACCGCAGAGTGAGGCATCAAGTCTCACATCAAAGATCTATGGACGTGAAATTGTTTGATTACCAACAAAGTTATGTGTATACTATATGTGTATATTGGAAACTTCTTGAGAAATACTCCCTTTGTTTTTATTTATAAATAATTTTTTTTATTACGTAAAACGAACTGGTAGTTAAAAGTAATAAGTATATAAAAAATATCATATTTTTTTATATATGCCCTTATTTATAAAAATAGAAAGAATGTATAAAAAATATGATAGATAATAAAATACATTTTCTAATACTTTATTGACTTTATCCACATAGTGAGTTCTCTCTCTCTTATAAATATAACTCTTAACATGTGTGATAATTAATTATAAATAATATATATTTAATAAGGGTAAAATAGAAAAAATGAGTTTATATTGTGAAAGTTGCTTATAAAATGGATCAACCCAATAAGAGAGAAAATTACTTATAAATAATACCGGAGGGAGTATATATATATAAGGACCACCTATAAACACATGAATATCATAAATTCAGAATGATATGTGGAAATGGATTAACTCCTATGTATTTTTTAGAAATTACTTTAAGAGCTTGTTTGTTATCATTTATCTGAATCGGACTTATATAATAAGCCTGATTCACATAAATCGAGATAAATCTCTTCCACATATTTATCTCGTAGATCGTGAAAGCACTTCGTAGACTGTAAAAGAACCTCGTAGACCGTAAAAGCTACCTCGTAGACCGTAAATTACAATTCATAAGCACTTATGAAATTTTCATAAACTATTCCAAACAACCTCTAAGATCAAGTCTTTTTCATAAAAGAGCCTACTTGTCCAGTTGTCCTGATATAAAAAAATATCCCTCACGATCGAATTTGCTAATCTTCTGATCTTAAAATCAAATTAATTAATGTCATTCATTCTAATAAAAATGAGATGAGATGCAGTAAGTGTTAAGAATTTAAGTACTCCTCATAATATAATCATCTTTAATTAACATCATATTAATTTATATTTCAATTAATTGCACACAACTAAAAACATACTAATTTTTTTTTTCTAAACACGATATCTCGTATTTTGGATGTTTAACTTGGCTCCAAACCTTTGGATCACATAGATTTGAGGCTGAAACTTGTTTTGTCTAATGCTTTGGGGACAATGCAATATTTTGGAACTTCTGCTTGATTGACAACAATTTTTTTGATAATTAAGCCTTAGCTAGTTTTTTTTTTTAATTATCATCTGATATCCGATTCGGGGTTTATAACTGTCCATTCTGATATAAGTGACTCCTCTGAAACTCAAACTCGAAACCTAAAAGAATCTAACGGAACCTCACATTACATATATATGTTTCAGTATCTCTAGTATTCTCATTGTTCCCATTTAAAGGAGAATTTTAAGAATATAATTTTGTTCCTATGTATTAGTCTGATCCTATTAAATTATAATCTCATCAAAAAATGAGTCAGCTTGATCATGGGTGTTTTTGAAAAAATGTATAGTTAGTGTGTATCGTATTTTGTTACGTTTGTATTCCAGTTTCCTAGGAAAAAAAAGAGTTTAAAATTGAATTTACCTATTTTTCTTGATACTAATTAAGTGGCAATTAATGCATGGTCTGGGTAGCGGGAAAAAAACAAGACAACAAAGAAATTAATTGCTGGTTTGGTCAAGTTTAATTGAATTAGGTTTATTATATAAGCCTGATTTACGTAAATCGAGATAAATCTCCTCCATATAATTATCTCGTAGACCGTAAAAGCACCTTGTAGATCGTAAAAGCTACCTCGTAAACCGTAAAAGTTACTTCATATTTCATGAATAACGATTTATAAACATTTATGGAGCTTATATAAGCTAATCCAAACAAGCAATTAAGAAAAGGACGTTGGAGTAGTAATGGGAGATAGATAAGGTAACCAAACATATTAAGCCATAATTAGACGGAGTAGTTAATCTCTTGTAGAACTCATCAATGTCATTTGTGTGACTGGGGGCCATACATAGTTAATTACTTTATAATTACTTTTAGTATAAGTCATTTTCTTGACCTACTTTTCACCCAATATATATAGTCATTCATGATTTTACACTAGTTGGTTGGCAGACCCAGAATTTTTATGTGGATCTTGCTGTTTTTTTTTAAAAAAAAATTAATGTCACTGCTTGAAATTTAGAAAAATTAATCGTTTAATTTATATAATTCTGACTCAATTACAACTTAGTTCTACAAAATTTAACTAATTTCAACTCAATTGTTCAAGTTTCAATTGTTTAAATTCTTAAAATTTTTAAGAAAATCATCTGAAGCTTTAAGGCTTAAATTGTAGCAAATCATAAAATATATGGACCAATAGATTAAATCGTTAAATCTTCAAGAGTTGAATTGCATTCAATTAAATTTTAAAATTCAAGTTGTAATTCTGTTGAAGCTACGCGAAATAAATAACTAATTTCTTTATAAAATTATACTGATTAAAACGATATGTGTTTAGGAAGTGGAATTATCATTGTAAGTGTGAACTGCCGTTTATTCCAAATTATCGTTATCATTTTTTAATCTAAATGTCCTATAAAATCGCCGGTGCATTTATTATTTTAAATATGAAAGAATTGAAATTATTTAAATCCTTACAATTATAGTGAAATTTGTCATTAGAATGTGACCTCACACTGGTCTGCTCAATTGAGATTAAGACGCTACTATAAAATTACAATTTTTATTTGTGATTACTTATATGCAACAAATTTTTTAGGACAAAGGCAGGAGTTATGTCACATAAAATATAACTAGACCTGCATAATTCCAAGAAGAGAAGAATGTTTGGACAACGCTTAATGACCAAAGAAGGAGAAATTAAAATAAAAGGAAAATTAAAGTCATTGTCTAGAATTTTCATTTACTTCCCAGAAGGTCTTATAGATAAAATTTTTAAATATGGATATTTTACCTAATTTTCTTTAAAATACTGGTGCTTATATTTTAGAAAATAAATATTTATATTCCATTAAACTTAGGGAGTGGAGTTTTAAATTATTAAAATTATAGAGACTAAATCAAAACTATAAAGATTGAGTTTTATTTATCAAAATTTTGGGACCAAGTTATAATGAGGTAAAAATTATAGAAACCAAAATTAAATTTCCTTGTTCAAGAAGACGAACCTGTGGGCGAGCAAATTTGCTAGTCTAATCCGATGAGTTGATCCATTTTCAATGGTATGCTCCATTTTTTGGTCAAGCATTGTATGCCGAATGTAAACAAAACAAAAATCCATTTTCAATGGGCTGAATAGAACGGCCCAATTTCTAATACTTTGGGCCTGCATCTAATTGTTTTCAGTCAAAACATTGGGCCTCAGTATTAATATGTACTGGATATAAACATTCATTAAAATAATGATAATTATTAAGAAAATTCAATTCCAATCTCGATCATTTAAAAACAATAAATATATGCACGTATAAAAAAAAAGGGTAGGTATACAAACAGAATGAATTTCATGTGGAGGTATTTGATTTTTTTTCTTTTGTCACTCTCCTCCAAACATATAAATCTGTGGATGTAGAAAATCTAATTTTCAAGTCATTGTTTTCCATAATATTCTAGGTGGGCAGGACACACAATTTTGTCTACTCCTCCACATTTTGGGAAGCTCACTTGATATGCAAATTTGAAGGTGTAGATTGTTATTGGCAAAAAAAAAAAAAAAGGTGTAGATTGCTAAATCAAATTCTAAGCATTATCCTCATAAAAATTAAATTAAAGTCCCTATTAATAATCCCATTAAATTTTTTACATGTATTTTTTTTTAGGTATAGGTATCCTCCTGTAGGAGATAATCCTACTTAAGATATTATGAAGCACTAAATGTAAACACCTCTTTTAACAGAGATTCAAACATTTATTTGCGGACTACCTCCTCCTGTTAAGATTTAATCCCACAACACAACATCCTATAAACAGAAAGACAACAAATTGCCAACTTTATTTTTTTTTTATGTTTTCTAGATAAAAAAGCAATCCTTTGAAAAAAAAAATGTAGGCTCTTACGGTCTGTAACAGTAACACCCATTCTTGCTTTAGCGTGGGCCTTTAAAGCGGAGAAAAACCTAATTGGGTTCCCCTTGTGCGGCGTCGTTTCGCAGGACCTCCTCGTTTTGACAGCGACTCCATGTGAAGTGTACAATTCTGAGACACAGATTTCCAACTCTCATTCTCTCTCTATATCTCCGTTCCTTGTTCATACCTACGTTCGCCATTTCTTTTTCTTTCTTTTTTTATTTTTTCTTATTTTCTTTCACTGTCCAAATAAAATTTCTCTTTCTTTTATCCGTTCTGGCATCGCCGACTACCGCCAATTCTCTCCATTTCAAAGCATCCCATCCGTAATTCCCTTTTCTGCTTGAAGAGATACACAACTTGCGTAAGCGCTGCAAATCCCTTTACCAATTTCTTTCTATTGCATACTTTCACAAGGCGTGAATGGATTGTATCAATAGAATGAGATGAAAGCGTGTTAATTTTCACCCATTTCTTAGTGGTATTTTCTGTGAGCTGCCGTGAACGATTTATGGGCTGCCTTGCCATTCTTTTTTCTCGTCTTCTATATTTTGTGTTGAATTCTTTTTGTTTTGGTTTCTGGAAAATTGGTTGATAGTCGAACAGGGTGTTAGTGATCACTGTGATGCAACAAGAATGATTAAGAACTCTTTTTTAACATTTGCACAGACCACGGAGATTTGTCACCGGTGATTTTAGTGCTATGGGAACATGGGGTTATGAGAAGTCCTTGTTTGTGCTCCTTTGTATGAGACACTAGCTACGGCCTTATAACCCTAGATTATTTTCAAGAAGACTTCCATAGTTTTTTCCCTCCTGAGTTCTTGGACAGATCCAGTCACTAAAAAATAACTATTGGAATTCTTGCTTAGAGGAAACAGGAGTATTGCGAATTTGGAAAGTTGATATGGTTGTTGATTTTTAAGTTATTCGCTTGATCATAACAGAATTTAATTGGTTAATGCCTAAAAATTAAAGCATAAGTTGGCATCTCACTTACCTGTAACCAACTGTGTCGTATGCTTATTCAAGAGAAATGTCTCTTTCTTTAACGCCAAACATCTATTGACGTGAACAGTACATCAACAATTGCTATTCTAATTCTGAATCATAGTTATAAAGCTAAGTAGGTGCAAACTAAAACTTACCATCCTCAATTTGTAGTAGTAGAGTACTCTTCATTTCTTAATCTGCACACATGTTGACTTGTTATCTTTAATTTTGCATTCATAAACTTTGAATTTCAGAGGTGCTAAATTATTACCGTTCAAGCTCTTGCACAAGATTGTGTCAGTTTGTTAACTGTTTCACATTCCGTGACGTAAAAATTTGTGCATTCCTGCAGATACTTTTGCTCATGGAACATACACATTTTGGTGGTCCTGCCTGTACCTTTTTGGAGTGATCGTCTCAGCTTGTCGCTCGAAATTGCAATTTAAATTTATGCTTCAAAGTATATCGCTTGATATACATAGAAACTTTCTATTGCCACATCTTTTATTTACCAAATAATTTTCAGATGTCTGAAATTGACATGGCAATTATTAAACCTGAGGTATGGCACCTTTGCTATAAGTCAAATATTTATTGATGCACGTATTTAAATTTTCATGGAAGTCATACAGCTTTGGAGTTCATAATTTATTTCATTGCTTTTTTGGTTGTGCATTGAACTTGTTATTTTATTTCACTTGGTTCAGTGATTTATTTGTTTTAAACTTAAGTACTTTATTGCCATTACTTCAACAAATGACTTTAGTTTTGTCTTGGAATATAAGACATGCATGCCTTCTTGTACTTTATTTGATTTTGAATTCTCTTACAGTATTGAATACTTTCCACCTCAAATGTTATGTAAATTTAAACATATGGAAGTCTAAGTCTGTGTCCTGTGTGTTTTATGGACTTGTGAAACTTGAGATCTTTGATTATCTGGTAAGAATATGAAACATCTTGAGTTTTAGATCTTGAGGGAATTGGTTTATTGGTGATATGATTTTACCTAATTTTCATATTTCTATAGGATACAAATTATAGGTTGGGACCATGCATTCCAATCTATGATTGATTACTTTAAATAATGGGGAGTTCCCATGGTAATTCTTCATGCATTCCTGTAGTTCTTAGAAATTTTACTTTTATGTGTTCCTTGCTAGTTGTCAAATATTAGTTGCACTGATGCACATGAGCAAGATTTTTTACCTTCCCAAAATTAAAATTTCACTTTAGTTTTTTTTATAAATTTGTCTTATTCTTTATCTTACGCATTCTGTAATGCTAGGCATGCAAATCTCATTATGGCTCATACAAATTCTTTACATTCCATTCTCCTCAAAGCTCAGACCTATCTTTTGTGTAATCTGTGACAACTTTCATAATTTCCTACGATCTCGTATCTGGCTATTTGGGGAAACAGAAACCTTGCTGAAGCCGTGATTTTATTTAAAACATTTGTCAACTTGCCTTATATGGAAATACCCTATTGTTGTGCTCTTATCTAAGGAAGCCTGCGCCCCAGAGAATCTTGTGGTTGCTTCTTTCACACTGATAATGAAACAATACTGGTGCTAATTTAAATTTTCAGATGATTAAGGCCTATGTCTGGCTTCAGATTTCTGATGGTTCTGTTCAACAAGTGGAACAAGAAATTGCAATGTTTTGCCCTTTTATATGTCATGAAGTACTACAAAAAGGGATGGGATCATCCAAGAATAATGCCATATGTCTTCCTCAACGAGTTAGTCCTTCCCTGTTAAGCTTAATTCTTGACTATTGCCGATTTCATCAAGTACCAGGGCGCTCAAACAAGGTTCTACCTGTTTCTATAATGCTTTAGTGTTGTTATCTTTGTATGAGATAATTGAGCTAGTGACATGAATTTCAAAGATGATTACTTTTGGATAGTTTTCTTGTCTAGGAACGAAAGTCCTTTGATGAAAAATTTGTTCGGATGGACACCAAAAAGCTGTGTGAGTTGACATCTGCTGCTGACAGTCTTCAGCTGAAGCCATTGGTTGATCTTACCAGTCGCGCACTTGCTCGAATAATTGAAGGGAAAACACCTGAGGAGATACGTGAGATATTTCATTTGCCTGATGATCTTACAGAGGTGTCTGGTGCTTGTGAGAACTAAGTATGCCACTTATATCTTCTTTGATTTTCAATTATCATTTCTCACTTGTTCTTTTGTTACAGGAAGAAAAATTGGAGCCCTTGAAAAACACAACTGATGATCCAAGGATCAGACTTTTGAACCGTTTGTATGCCAAGAAAAGGAAAGAGCTTAGGGAGCGTGAAAGGTTAAAGGTGATGCAGTTTTGTTTTATACTTTGTTGCTCACTTGCTATTATATGTCATACTACTGAATGTAATCCTTATCCTTAATTGAGAATTTAATGTTGATCTGAACTTTTGTTGCTGATATCTGTGCACATGCACTCTTGCACAAATTTTTATGCCCTAAAAATGTATGAATGTTGATTTTAATTAGAATTATTCCTTGTGTTTCAGAATGTTGAAGCTGAAGATGAGCGTACAGATGAACGCGTAGATGAACGTTCAGTAGATGACCTTTTGTCCTTTATAAATGGAAATGATAGAGGTGGATTGAGCTAGTCTTCCCTTTTTTTCTTTTCACTTTCTGCATGTATCTTTCATTTTATGGTGATATTGGACCTTCACCTTGGAGAAGACCCTATCCTACTCTTTGGTATTTTTCTTCTGAAGATAATTCATTATTTTATCAGAGAATGAAGGGCATAGACTAAACCAGTTTCACTGTCGTGAATTACTTATGAGCCCAAAATAATTATGTTACTGTGGCCATGATCGCACTGACAGCATCATGCAGGTCATACCATTTTCATGAAAATCATTGATATCCACCAAATTTAGGAATAAATAGGTAAAAAGCAGGTTGATTATTCATATAGGGCCCCCTCTGCTTTCTGGTGAGTTTTTAGGCACAGTTATGACGCTGGAGTTTTAAAGTGTCAAACAGACTTTACACCAGTTTGGCCAGAACTCTTTTTTTCTCGTCGAAACTGTATCTTCTAAAGGAAAGAATATTTCAAGAGTTCAAAGTTGCAAAGTTGTCACATTTCGGACTTCAGAATTTGTTTCTGGGATCTGAAGTTTTAGTGAAAAACTTGGAGATAAATTATATAGATATGAACTCTAATGAAATAGAACTTTGGAAACACCAATAAGTCCTATTATGTGTTAAGACTATTGTACAGCATTTTCTTATTGAGTCTGAATGACCTTGACACAATATGCAAAGTGATGGATTTTGTTTCTCATCTCCACGTGTGTGCATGTTGTGTAAGCCTTTGCCATTTAGTGAATTTTGAATGCGTTGAGTTCCTTTGAGGATTTGTTGGGATTTATAACCTCCTAGTGTATTTTTTTTCTGGTTTATATTTTACTACGTCGCTGATCTCTCACTGGGGGTGTGCAACTCCATTGCAGATCCGAAGGAAATTAAAACTTCCAAAAATAAAAAGAAGAACCGGAGAAAAAAAGATCAACAGAAGAATTCTTTAAAGGAGACTTCTGAACATCATAAGGAGGTCAGCATATATATTCTGTTATCTTGCTGTTTGATCTACATATTTTGTTGGTTTTATGTTGATTTTCAGCGAACATAGTACTCAATCATCATAACAATTTTGTTTGTTTCCTTTTTTTTCATGAATAGGAATCAAATGGTCATGATATCAGATACCAAAATGCTGAAGGTGATAGAATTGGTGAGACCTCAAATTTACATGATACGGAGAATGATGACACCCTTGTTCATAAGACTGAGCTTGATGATGGTGATATAGATGATGAGATTGATCCTGCACTACAGGAAAAAATTGACAGGTGGAGCTAATGCTTTGTGCTTTGCTTTACTCATACAATGTTCATTGGCTTTTATTCTGACTACTGGTCATTAAAATTGCTCCAGCAGCTTTTATCTGGATCATATAATATGCACAGGACAAGAATATAGAATTATTAAGTGATGTTTGTATCCATCACAGTTCATTTACAAATGTCTCAAAGCTGAATATAGGAAAATGCCACACAGTATATGTTTTCACTGCTATTGTCGAGCCTCTACTCAAGTCCATTTCTCTTGGAAACGCCTCAAGTCCCGACATCACATCCAACATCTCCCCTATCTCTTGTGTATTCTACTCCATTATTGCCCATATCTACTCAATGTTGTTATAGTCGAGCTTCTACTCAACTTACCCCCATTTCTCTTGTGATCAAGTTCCTGGCATCAGAATGATATAGAAAGTACAACGTATGATTACTATTCAGATCTCTCAGCAGTACATATGTCCCTCTTATAATTTCTGTGTCTATACAAGATTCTAACTACTAAACTACTCTGTGACTAGTTATTCCGTTATAAATGATGCCAGCTACATTGACACATATCAGTTACCCTCTCGTGCTATTAAAATATGACACTAAATTTTATTTTCATTGGCACCCTTTTGACGCAGGGAAGTCGAAGATTTTAAACGCATATTGAATTCAGACTGGCCAGAGAGGATGCAAGAACTTTTGTCATCATCAGGGCAAGAGAGGAAAACAATGCTTTTTTCCACAAACGGGACCAGTCTTCTAAGGCGACATGACTGTATGGCTTTGTTTTCTTGCTTTGATTTTTTTTTTTCCACACATGATTCTGCTTCCTAGCTTAACTGTTGATATCTTAATGTTCATTTTAACTCAGTTTTAGCTGAAAAGTGATTCGTCAATAGAATCTCTTGATCCTTGCTATCCTGTTCCTTTTCAAAATTCATCTTCCCTCCTTTCAAGGTTTTGGTCTACTTGAGTTGATGACATGGTTTAGAATCATTTCTGAAATTGTGCATATTGATTCGTGTCCTACACTGCTGTGTAGGGTGACAGTGCGCCATGCTACGCCTTATCTAGTTACAGATCTTTTTTTTTTTTTGGCTGGATTTAGTTATGCATCTTGTCATGTCCATTTTATGATTTGTGGATTTTTTATTAATTTACCTTTTGAGTTTGGCATAATGAATCCTTGAATTTTTCAGCATGTAATTTAGCACTTTTGCATTAGTACTTTAAAGTATGCGTAGATGTCCTAAAATTCATGTCTATTCCATTCATTCCATGTACAGGACTGGACTAAAAATGGGAATGACTCCTCACAGAATGGCCAAATGTGGCTTGACAATTTTGAGAGATGCTGATAGGCGTAGAAAAGTGTTGCATGTCGGTTATTTTCATTTAATTTATTTTATTCTTTGGAGTTCATTGATAGAGTGCTTAGCCCAGCTGCAATTTAATTCTGGGGTATTTTGTTGTACTTACTTCACGGGAATAAGAATATTTATCCTGTGCTTTGTATGAATTGCGTTTATATTAGAAGCTCACTGAGCCTTTTGAATCAGTTACTCTGAACCCTCAACACTATCTAGTCAATATGTTTTCCCCTTTTGTGTTGATATCAGAAATATCGATTTTAGGTTGCAGGATGATGCTATTTCTCTGTAATATGTATACATCTTATGTATATACGTGATTATGAAAGATTTTAGGTTACCTAACTTTGTACGTATGAGACGGATTATTTTGAAGGAGCTTTCAGCTGTTTTTTTTTAAGTCAAAATTTATAAAATCAAGCGTGAAAATTTTCAGACATCTTAAGGAGATTTCTCTTGCTACTTTCACAGCATGGCAGGTGAAAAAAATTGTTTGTGATGAAGTGGCTAATATCAAATAATTTTTTGGTTCAACAAGATCCAACGACCTTGGTTTCTCAGCAAGCAAAAGCAGAGTAGATTTACGAAAGAATTATAAAGATTAATTAATTTAATAATCAGAATATTCAATTTCAAACAAAGATACATTTTTTTAGCAAATACAAAAAAATATTTTATAAACATGTGTATCTTTCTATTGAAGATAAGTCATGTTTGAGGTAGTGTCTAACACTAATAAACTACCTATAAAATAAATTTTATAGTAATGTTATCATCAACAGAAAAAAGGTTTACCAGCCAACCTGGAATTAGACAACATTGCGATGTTAGTGATTGACCATTATGAGCAGCAACCTCTTACGCTATAATCCCAAAAAATAAATAAATAAAATAAATAAAAAACCAAGAGTCCCCTTTTTCTGCTTCCGATTTTGCCGGCAAGAGGATTTCAAATCCGTGGCCAAGAATGCTTTCCATTAGAAATCACTCTCATCATGTCATCTCCTCTTTCGTTACTTTCTGCTATTTTCTTCACAATGTTGTGTTATGCTTCTGGAAGCAACTTCAAAGGATAATTACAAGGGCTTTTGATACTGTCAACCAACTCAAAATTTTACATGTACTAGTTGTGGATTCCATGGGATGCCTAATATCAAGAGTAAGCTACCACATTATGGGGTTTTAATGCTTTTGCATTTGTTAAAAGCACGGCACAAATCTGACGCAATGTCCTAGGAGTTTCTATTGGTTTTGAGTAAACTGAACAACCTAAGATACTACTATGCAGGGTAAGTAATGTTTCATTTACTGGGACTGATCCTCTTGTTGGCTTCGCATGTGAGGGCAAGGAGGTCTTTCTGGTTCACCTCTTGTCCATAGAATCTTGAGTTCACCTTTCTTCTTTCCCAATGCCAAAATGGTTCCTGCATTCATCATCACAGGATAAAGTACAGAAAACTCAACCCTCTCGGTAAGAATTCTATATACATACATTTAAAGCTCACGAAAGATAGATACATCAGGCCAATGATGAAGTAAAATTCTTATCTGTACAGGGTAAGCACATTTATTGGTTGGGATTTGTTTACAAGAATTTGATATTTGGGTCTCAGATATGCAGATTAAAACTGAGATTACATGCACTAATTAATTTTTGGGAAAATGTCAGCAGCAAGAAGAGACATATAAGCATGTCATTTACACTTTTCGGTCCATGGAATCCATCTCTAAAATGTTGGGTATAATTTCGGTTATTTTAATCTACTTATTTCTTGTATGAAGTGAATGATCAATACTGATACTAACGGATGGATCCTCACATGTTAGCAACACATTCAACAGCACTAGAAAAAAGCTTAAAAATATTGCCCCCGGGCCTTTTATATGCATTGAAATGAATAAAATTACAACCAAAATATGTTTTCCTAATAATCTCAAAAGCATCTGCTTTAATTTAATTCTAGCATATTTAGCTTACCAAGCGTAAATGGTACTATGTATAGCAAAGCTGGTTGGCCATGCCCATCCATTATGTTCAAAGCTAAATATGTGACAAAAAGACCTGCAGGGCATAACTCAAAAAATGAAATGATGAAGATGGAATATGAGAAAGAAGCATCAGATAGCAGTATCAGTTTTGTTGCATTTAAGTGTTATGCATTAGTACATGCGTTCATGCCAAACCATCAATTCCTCTTTTTCTTTTTTCTTTTTTGGATAAGTAGCCAAACCATCAATTTTAGTGTATATAAAAAGAAAAATCTCCCAAGACACAACTAATCCCAATAGAAAAGAAATCCAAACAATATATAGCTTTTATTCCTGATGTTTTTGTGACATCGAATAATTTGAAATATGGTTATGAAACTTCTTAATTAGTAGATTTTTAGATAATGGTGTCAAGGTAATGATCATTAGGATAGTATCAATTGTTTCCCTTTAGAAATGACAACCTTCAAGAACTTGGCAAAAAAAAAAATATATATCATGTTGTGTTTTCTATTTTGTGAAATTTGATACGTCCATGAATCTAAATATATTAAACAAGATATAAACTTCTCTGCTTTGAACATTGTTTTCTCATTCTAGTAAGATTCAAGAGGCTGCCAATTAGGCAAGTTAGCAACACCATTAAATTATTTCTTCCGGTCCTATTTATAAAACCCTACCCATTAGTCTTTAATACGAGATCCCTTAAGAAATTTAATGAAACATTAATGATACATTTTCAAGAATGCCCTTATTATCTCTCTCACCCTCATCTTAAATAGTGGCTTTAGTTTGATTAAGGGTAATTTTGGAAAATTGCAAAAATCTTTGACATGTCACTAACTTTAACTAATTTCCTTAATCTTAGGAAAGTAGTTAATAGGACTTCATAAAAAGAACCGAATGAAGTACTTCTTTAACTCTTACTCTTGTTCTTTTGATGTTCACTTTTCTATTTTGGGGGGCCAGATTTCTTATGCGCACTTACAATGAGGAAAACTGTAAGGCAAGTAAAAACATGAAAAATATCACTCAAATCAAGCATTAACATACCTAAACCATAAGCTGTCATTGCCCACAAGAAGTATCCAGCCCTAAGTTTTCTCTTTGCCAACCAATCATACCTGTAAAATAGGCAACAGAAATTAAGGTTCAAGAACCATTAAAATGATCCAAAGGCCAAACCATTTCTTCAAAAACAATCATTGATAGTTAAAGGAGGCTGAAGATGAATGAGAAAGAGAGATATAAATTGTATGAAATCTATATATGACTTCCAATTAAACCTTAGAGAAAATGCTACTAGCAGGCCAGGTAAGATTATGTCCCCAAAACCAATGACACTGTAACCACCCCAAGGATCGAACAGGCGGGGTATCTTTAGCAGCATGGGTATACCATCTTCCCCACTCTTATCACCTCGAGCTACCTGTATAGAAGTGACAAAGTTACACATGTCGATTGAGAAAGGGTGCATCAGATTTGTGGGATCAAATAAGCCTTCTAAAGGATGGAAAAGGAAGAGCTTTCTTTTGAAACACGCACCACTATCATCACACTCTCATGGAACCACCATTTAGAGACGAAGACCCAAAAGATGTCATAGAGGAAGGCACAACTAAGAAGAACAGTTCCAACCTGATTTTTACATAAACCAAAATGAATTAGTTAGTATATTTGTTTCTTGGCCCAAAAATAAGTCAGCAAAGCCATCGTAAGTTGTCTCACTGATATTACACATGACCCCATTTACAACTTGCGAATAGTACAATTGACTCCAAAAAAAAAACAAAAGAAGAAAAAGCAAAAAGGTTGCCAAAGGCAAGCTCTTACAAAAACCTTGAACAGTAATCAGTAAGAAAATAGTAAGAAGAATATGAGTGTCACCTTAAGATTTGGTATGCGGACTATCTGAAGAACAGTGATTATCAAAGCAATGCCCTGAATGGAGGGGAAAAAGTGTGTGTGTTATTCACCTTTCAAACGCAGAATAATAAACGAGGAAATGAAAACCATTAGAAGCGATAACATTAGGCTGAGAGAAGTTATCGACCATGCACTAAATGTTACTAAAAGCCCTCCTTTGGGAGCATATACTAATATAGCCTGCTTCCTTATGTACAAAGCAGACATTACGACTATGATAATTGATCTCAAAATCCAGTGTACCAATAGGAAAACAATGCTCTCTTCAATTCTCTTGCTGCACTCTAGATCTAGCTGGTAATACTAATCCAGGGATTAACATGTCTTTGAATTTTCAAAAATATGCTAATTGGATCCTGACTATCATAGAATATCTTGAGGGATAACAAGATATTATCCTGAAGTCTGGCACTTTATTTAAAGTCAGCCAAAAACAAAAATATCAATCAATTTCACTTTAATTGAGTTAAGATGCAAAAATACCAATGAACTTTTACCAAAAATGCATCCAGCACTATATATTTTCCGAAAGTGCAAAAATACCCATGAACATTTACATTTGGAGCAAAAATGCCTCGATCGTTTAATATAACCTAACACCGTTACTTTTTGTGGCGGTGCCCACACTATATTTTTGAATATGTATATGTAACGGTGTTAGGTGAAATTTAAAGGTTTAGGCATTTTTGCACTCCCAAAAAGTATATAGTACTTAACGCACTTTTGGTAAAAGTTTATGAGTATTTTTGCATCTTAACCCCACTTTAATTTCAGAAAATTTCCAGTTTTATAGTGAATTTTCAATGGTTGGACTTCAATGGCAAGCTCTGATATCATGCAAGGGGGTACTCAAGATCTTTTTCATAGTTATCCATATTTTATCACACAGAAGAAAGTCAGGCCACAAGAGTAAGGTTAAAAAGTTATGTATTAAAAGAAAATTATCCAAAACATAAAAGTGACAAAAATATTCTTACAAGAATATCTTGACCAATCCAAGCAAAGGAGATGCGGCGATGTACTGCCCAAACAACAGTGAACGCTATGCAGAAAGGAGTAACTGCAAGTGTCAGATATGAGACAGCTCCAAATATGGGTACTTTAACATAAGTTTGTCCAGCATGTCGGAACCATCTGAAACTAAAGACATTTTATTGTCAATTCAAAATAATAACAAAGGAACCAGATAATACAAACCATCTATTCAACACCCACAGGCTACAAATATCAATTTTTTTATGAACAAAATTTATCATGTAATGTTGAAAATAAAGGAGAAAGAAAGTATATTTGAAAGAAACGGATATACATCACTGGAGGATCACACATGATGCTTAAAATGCAGAAAAAGAGTGAATGTTTGCCCAATGTCCACCAAAAACCATGTGATTGCATATCTAGCTAATCCAGTCTTTAGAAGCATTATCAAATAACTGATAACTTCCTTAAGCTATATATTTCAATAAATAGTTGACAGAAAAAAAAATATTTCAATAAATAAGCATGTAGAAATGAATTGACATCTAGATCATGTCATTCTTTCTCTAATTTGCTAGCACTATCCATAATTACCAAATTAGTTAATTATGCACTATCCATAATTATGAACCTTAACAAATGAAATTACCACTCACTTTTATTGTTGTCAATGGTTTTAGCTATTAACAGAACAAGATAAATAACAGAAAAGCACAGCAACAATTTCAGAGCAAGAGAAAAATCCATAAATTAATCATCAAATTTTCATCTATCCAATACCAATCCTTCATAAATGGGGATGACTCTGATGACAGAAGCATACAAAAGAATCTACACAAGGAGACAAGGATAAAAGAATAGTACCATGATAAAAGAGCCACTAAACAAGTTTGCAGTCCCTGAAAGCACAAGAAAGTCTTAGGGCTTGTTTGGGTTAGCGGTGGCAAAAATGGTTTTTTTTTTTAATCTGACTTTTACAAAAGTTCAATAGAATAAAAGTCAGATTGTAAATGTGATTTGCGTTTGGATTGGCGGTGACAAAAGTGGTTTTTTTTTGGGAAAAACCAGACTTTTGAGTTTTTTGAGCTTCTTCTCAAAATATGCTTTTAGAAAAAAAGCCCAGTTGCCAAAACGCCAACCCAAACACCCTAAACCAGCTGCCACCGAGCTTTTTAAAAATAAGCCATTTAGAGGTACAATGACAACATAATCATGCAGTCTTAGAACATTGGTTCCAAGTAACTATTCATGCAAAAATTATCTTACAAGCATGTGAAATAAAAATTAAGCTGTGGCTTACATATATGACAGTTAGTGTTTATCTAAATTAAGGAATTACTAGCATATTGCATATCGACTCCAAAATGAAAAGAAAGCCCCATGATTTCCTGTTTTTCCCTTCTCTAAGCAGTATTTTTTCTGTTTCAAAAATTTGTTCCACTTTCAAACTGTGTCAGTTCTTTTGCTCAACAATTCTGCAACCTTCCTAGTTCCTAGATTAATATTAAGGAGAAATTTTCTTTACCCACCCTGACCTTTGACTACAGTTCTAGTATCCCATCCAATGTAAAAAATTTGCAACTGGTATCCGGATCTATTAGTTCCATTGTAATAAGCCTCCTATAACCTAAATTTGGATTTTCTAACCACTTAAAACTAAAATATTCTTCTTATCATAGTACGCTCTTTATCTTCTCTTCAACAACAACAAAGCCTTTATCCCACTAGGTAGGGTCGGCTACATGGATCGCACGACGCCATTGTGCTCTGTCAAAAACCATAGATTTCGATATATTATTAATTAGAAGGTCTCTCTATGACCTCATTGAGCGTTCGTTTCGGCCTTCCTCGACCTCGTCTAATAGGACTCCGTCCTGCTTGATCCACCCTTCTCACCGGAGCACTCAAAGGCCTACGCTGAACATGTTCAATCCACCTTAAACAATTTTCTACCATTTTTTTTTCAATAGGAGCCACTCCTACTCGTTCACGTATACGAGTATTACGAATCTTGTCTTTTCTTGTATGGCCACTCATCCATCTCAACATCCTCATCTCAGCGACTTCCATTTTATGCTCATGTTGTCCCTTTAAAGCCCAACATTCACTACCATTTAGCATTGCTGGTCTTATAGCAATCCGATAGAACTTTCCTTTTACCTTATTAGGTATTTTACGATCACAGATAACTCCAGTAGCTTTTCTCCATTTATACCATCTGGCCTGAATTCTGTGACCGACATCTCCATCAATTTCACCATTTTGTTGTATAATTGATCCCAAATATCTAAATTTTGTCACTTGTGGGATAACTTGCCCTCCCAATTTAACTTTCACTTCCCTTTGGCTTTGTCCTTTATCAAACTTGCAATGCATATATTCAGTTTCGTTCCTACTAAGACGAAAGCCCTTCAATTCCAAAGTCCGTCTCCATATCTCAAGTTTAGAATTAATATCTTCTCTGGATTCAGCCAACAAAACTATATCATTCGCAAAAAGCATGCATGTAGGAATCTCTTCCTTTATAGGCTCAGTTAGAACATCTATCACTAGGTTGAACAAATAAGGACTCGACGCTAATCCCTGATGTAGTCCGATTCTTATAGGAAAGTTCTTTGTAACACCTCCAGGCGTTCTAACATTGTTTGTAACCCCCTCATACATGTACTGAATGGCTTTGATATAAGCAACCCTCACCCCCTTCTTTTCCAAGGCTTTCCAAAGTACATCTCTTGGCACCTGGTCATACACTTTTTCCAAATCGATGAAGACCATATGCAAATCTCTTCCCTTGCTCCTATACTTTTCCATTAGCCCCCTTAATAAATAAATCGCTTCGGTTGTAGACCTTCCTGGCATGAATCCAAATTGGTTTTCAGCGATATCCGTCTCCAACCTTAATCTGTGTTCAATCATTTTTTCCCACAATTTCATTGTATGACTCATTAGCTTAATTCCTATATAGTTTGCACAATTCTGGATATCCCCTTTATTCTTGTAAATAGGAACCAAAGTACTTTTTCTCCACCCATCCGGCATTTTCTTGGTTCGTAAGATTTCATTAAATAATTTTGTGAGCCATAACACACCCTCTTCGCCCAAACATTTCCAAACTTCAATAGGAATATCATCAGGTCCGACAGCTTTACCATTTTCCATTTTCTTAGGAGCTTCCTTAACCTCGCCAATTCGAATCCTGCGGTAAAATGACAAATTGAGATCACTTCCTCGAGTCGTCAAATCTTCCGTGTCACAATGCGACCCTTCCCCACCATCATTGAACATCTTATAAAAGTAGGCTTCCCACCTATCCTTAATATCTCCATCAGTAACCAAAACTTTTCCTTCTTCGTCCTTTATACACCTCACTTGGTCCAAGTCTCTCGATTTTTTCTCTCCTTGTTCTTTGCGATCTTGTAAATCTTGCACTCTCCCGCCTTTGTTCCTAACTGCTTATAAAACTCCTCATATGCTTGAATTGAAGGGAGCTATATGTTGTTAACGATGCATAACTAAAGCCTAGGATTTTGCAGGTGTTTTGAGAACATTCACAGTGGTTAGTAATGCATGCTTCATCACTGAATCAGTTATAATTCAGAGCAGAAAAAGAGCTGAATTCCGATAAGGAGGAACCAGAAGTGGAAAACGAATGACTCACCTCTACCCCACCAATGCAAAATAGAACCACCAGAATCTCAATAAACCAGTATGACATTAACTTGTAAATCATGACCAAGAAACAAGAAGCAACCACAACAAAAAGAATTGCTGCAGCAGTAGTAATTTCCACATAACTACTGGAACCAACATTCTCCATATTTACAAGTTCATCTGAACCATCCTGCAAACATACAAGTTATTCATATATCAGTAACTAAGTCAGTGAGTAATTAAAAAAGAAAGGATTTATGCCTTCAAAAAGAACAAAATTAGCTCATAGAAAAGAATTAAATCGACACAAAGAATTTAATTTTAGTAACCTTTATTAGTTTCTCATGCTCAATGGCTTCTTCTCTGGCAGTCCATGCGGACCAAAAAGAAGCACATAGAATGGTACCCACAGCCATGAGCCATAAAAAAATTTCTGCAACATCAACAGCTGGACGCAATGGAGAGTATAGCTGCACTGACACTAAAAAGATTGCAAATCGTACACACACAAGTGCACGAATAGTATTATCAGTAACCAATAAAGCCACCTCAGGTAATAAAAAATCAAAATTAAAATTCTGCACCAAAGGAAAGAAATAATCAATTACAAAATGAAGAGACATATATACAGAGAAACTGAAAGGTACCAGTGGAGTTATTCTCTAAATGTTGTTCCAAATATGTACCAGCATCTTGTGGAAGCATGACTGCGGGTATTCTAATATCAACATCAGTTTCATTCTCTTCGCAAACCATCTTGAAAAGTTCTGCGCAACAAAAAGTTAAGAACTATATTTCTTAGAACGAGTACAATAAAACAAAATTCAAATGAGATTAAAATTTGACAATTACTTATTGCAAGATACTTGTTCACAATATTAACAGATAATTAATAAACGATTGCTTAACATTCTCTACAACTATGATCCCCATGAACAACTCTTAGCCTCTTACTATAAAGTGAAACGGTGACAGAGAGAAGGAGAATTAAACGGGCTAAATAAATTCCAACTCATTTTAGAAGGAAAAAGGAGACCAAATGCAAACACCTGTTCGGTAGTTTATAATAAGGATGGCAGAAGCCCCAGCTTCTTCAGCTCTATTTGCCTTGGTTGTGAAACTACAATTTCCTCGGTGCACCAAAATGACCTTGCCAGTAAGCTATCAAACTCCCAATTACAAAATTGATAAGTATCCAAAAACTTCAAGGTTTTAATATGAAAATCTGTGCTCCACATGCAAGTTTATTTGCATTCGAAAAATTTGATAGCTCAGGACTCAAATACCTCATTTTTGAGCTTGCTACAACAATCAGGAGGGTCAGCCAAGGCAACTCTGGTATGGTTGGCATGTCTTTCTTTTGATTCCAATGACTGGCCAAACCGTGCACCAATACCAACATACTCACTGTCTTCTACACCATCAATCCATGTAGGGACTTTGACCTATCAAATGTGAAATTAGTCAAAATGTCAAACAGCTCAAACCTGTAAAAGAAAAGAAACACTCATGCTAATTCCTACAATACTCATGAGAAAATATCAACAACTCACAAAGTATTATATTTATCTCAATGAGATAAATTATTTTCTTATTAGGTTTTCCCAAGTTTAAGGATTATATTTCTCTCAATAAGCTTATTACAATCACTATTTTCAGCAATCAATTAAGGATATACACAAACTTAACATTCCCCTTATTTTCAAACAAAGTAGAGCATTGACTAAAATACGAAACAATCGAGAGGCATCGCACAGCAGAAATTTGTCCAGGAACAGAGACAGACTAAATGTTAAATATAGATCCCCCCCGCCCAATTGCAAAGGGCATAATTATAGATCTTATGAGAGTATTGATAAAAATTAAATATAGAAATCATTATCAATCAAACAGGACAGTTCCTCCCAATAGTTCTAAAAACCTACATATATGTATGATTGGCCAAAAGAAACCTCTACTCTATTTAACAAGACTTCATGCTTAATGTTTTTCCACTATCCTTTTCCATGTCACTAGACAGAGTTTGCTATCTGAAAGTATTTAATAGCAAAAACTGAAGAGGTACATATCTTTGAAGGGTTAAAAAGGAGCATATCGTATCTCTCCAAGCACAAATCAAAGTCCAGATATCTAAAACAACAAAACAGAAATCGAATTTCAAAACTACCCCTCTCACCACCATTTTCCTGGAAAAAAAAAATATCTTTCTAACAGTTTTTCGACTTTTTCCCCTCAATTTCTTGCCTTGTTCCTCTTCGTTCTCAGTAACCAAACAGCAATTATGACATTTCTAAACTAGTTTTCGAATTCATGCTAGAAACTAAAACTCCGTACCAGAACAAAGTTGTTGTTACAACCAGGCTTCTTGGGAGCTATATTGTCGGGGTGGACTATATCCCCTGCTAACCCCAGAGTCAAAATCAGCAGAAACACAAAGGCCCGAACATATACAGCTTGAAGTGAAACCATGCTTAGCATTCTTGAGAGAAAAATCGAGAAGAAATTAGTAGGGAAGGTATATCACAGAGAAAGAGAGATATTTGTACTTTTTTTCCTATGAGAAGTACAGAAGAAGGAGGGGAGTTGAAGAGGAAAGGATGGGATGGAGGAGAAGGAAGAAGGGGAAAAAAGGTGCAAAAGGGTCACAATTTTTATTTTGTTTATTAATTTATCCTTTTTTATTTGGGTGTGTCGTTCGTAGTACGGGTCACGAAAAAAGCACCGCGTAGTAACCGTTGAACAAGAATTTTCGACTTTTCATGTTACGGAATTGGTGAGAGAACAACGACCTACTGCAAATGCGTGAGTTTCACGCGACATTTATGGCAGTCTAAGTTTTGACTTCCGAACAATTACTATTTTTTTTGTCAAATGTGAGAAATGATTATTTCCTCGTAACAGCAGGATTGATTTTTTTTAGAGATTAAAAAAAAATTATATAAAACTACCTAAAATAAAAAAAATTTAAATTAGGTTGATAAATTTAATAAATCCTTAATTGAGTCATTAACCTAATTTAAGATTTTAAAATGTTGGTAAAATAAATTTAATGCCCTCCTCTTTTTTCTCTTCCCTTTTAAAATAGTTTTATTTCTATATGACTTTATTGCTCTATATATCAATATTAATATATAATCAAAAAAATATTTTTTTTTTCTAAATCAAAGGAATTTTTGTGTTGTAAGAGGATCATAAAAAATAATTCAAACAAGAAAAGGAACCATGATAGATACCGACTAAATTTCATTTAAATGATATTAAAAATCAATTAAAAAGTTTTGATTTTTTGATAAAAAAATAATTAAAAAATTTGAGTTTTCTATTAAAAGATGTAGTTATTTTTATCATATGAGACAAAAGAAAAAGGAAATGGTAACAGTTGCCAACTTTAATTTACAAAAACCAATTGAAATAAAAGCTACTTTTACTAATATTAATCTAAACAAACTCTAAATAATTTTTCCTAATGCATAAATAAGTTTTTCTAAAAAATAATTTAGTTAAGATTCCTCCTTTTTAAATTTTTCATTTTTTAATATAAATTATTAATATTAATTACTTGTTTCTTTAAGAAAAGTGTAAAATTTTGATATACTTTTTAGATAAAAATATTAAATACATGTAAAATTTCATAAAATGCTTATTAAAATATAGAACTTTCCAAGAAAAACTTTACATATGAAATAAATATATTAGAATTTATAATTAATATATTTATTTAAAAAATATTTTATATAGTGACATATATTATCATTTTTTCTTGAAAAAAATTGTAAATGTTAATAAAATGAAATCCTTGCTTAAAAATATTGTAAGTTTTTGTTCTTACAATAACAATTAATGTATTTAAACTACAGATGAATTATATTTTATTTTATTAAATATTAATCTTGATATATATGTTGAAAAACATAAGTTACAAAGTAATGAAACTCATTAAAGAGGAGAGAGGAGATGACATTAAAGTCATTTTACTTATATTTTAAAATTCTAAATTATGTTGATGACTCATTTAGTGATTTTTTGAATTTATTAACCTAATTTAAAATTATCCTATTTTAAATATCTTTTAATGGCATTTTCCCTTAAAAAAATAATCAAATTATTTTAAAATATTTATATTTATCATTTTTAAAAATTATCTTATCTAACTTTTAAATTAATATATAATCTAATGATTCATAACATATAATATGAATAAATAATTTTTTTTTAATTTTTGTAAAATAAAATTAACTTTATTTTATATTTAGAATCAAATGGAGTACTTGTTACCACTGATTAATGAGATACAAAAATATACTGACCCAGACAGAGATTTATTGATTATTATAAGAAACACTTCCTCTCATTCATAATATAATAGAGTAATATACATTTTTTTAATTAATTTACACAAAATAAGGAAAGTAAGTTAGATAATGTGATTTTTTTAAATATACATTTAATATGTGTTACCTTATTATCTCTTTTGTTATCATAACAAACTATCATAATTTAGACCAAAATTATATTCTAAAAGATATCAACATATAATATCAAAATGCGTTTTTTAAGTGTAGGAAAGTTAAACATAACTAAATAACCGGAAAAAAAATTTTAATTCAAAGGCATTAAAGATTTTCCTTTAACTATCATGAAATAAAAGGAAAAATCAATATCAAAATATAAAATACTATAGAAAATGTGCACTGCTTACGAGTGCAGAGAGAAGCCAATTTTTTCAATCTTTTTGCACATTTCATTAGGTTCTATATAATTAATTATTTTTTTTATATGTTTGGATAGAGTTTAAATGTTAAGAAGACAATTAATTGTGCTTTTTAAGAAAAAAAAATTTCCTCTCATCATATACATATACATAAAGATCTCAAACGGAAATACATTTTATAGCAAATTTTATTAGTACGATAAAAACATGGTTGAGAATTGCAATTTTTTTTATTTGTTTATTTTGGTATTTAACATCTTCAAAATTCAGCCAACAAATTTTTGAAGAAAAAAAAGATTACAGATCCATTGAAATAAAACTTATTGTCGACTAAGATATATAAATGATATTTGTCATCCTCTTACATAGTTTTTCGATTTTATTGTTAGAGAGAATTTAGGAGCGTTAAAATATGAAATGTTCATTAGCATCAAGGTAAAGGTAGGATACTTACGTAATCACTTTGAGGCTATCCGTAGACAAAATCCACACATCTAAGAGTAGTTAATTAATTTTTCCAAACATTTTGCAAATATTTTGGTACGAATAATGAGAAAGCATGAATAGAAGATTAAAAAAAAACAAAGGTTATTCGACCTGAATAGAAAAGGTGTTGATTACCATTTATAGAAAGGTCTATGAAAATCAAATTTTATTTTATTTTATCAAGATGTAGTAAGCACATAATTTAATTAGATATTTGTAAAGTAAATAAGAAATTAAAATTGATTGAGAAAAATGAAGAAACTTACAATTCAAGGCCTTCGTTCCAGCCACGTTTTGAGGAGCAAAGGGGAATATCACATGCTAATCACATGATTCATCTAACAGATTTGCATCTACATGAACTTAAACAAACACACACATAAAAGAGATACATGGATATGCTATAATTAAATATGAGTTTAAATTTACATGTTGAGAGCATATATGTCATGATGTTAGCTTCTGTGGTAAAAGCAAATACGTATTAAAAATTTATATTATATTGATGAGTTATGTACTTGTTTTACTCTTTTCTCCTGTCTTTATTATAAAAATTTTGGCACAGTTCAAAATGTAACATATTTTGTCAAAAACGTTAATTTTTCTTTTAATATTCATAGCTTGGTGTATGTAAATTTTTAACTAATGCTTTTTATTGAGAGTAATGTTGATACTTTTAATAAATAACTAATTTTTCCGGTCAAAAAATAAATAAATAACTAATTCTAACTAACTTTTTTAATTTATGTAAAACTATTATTAGATGCTTATAATAAGGTTTTGAGGAAATTTTGAAGTTTTTTAATAGACTACACGGTGAACATGGAAAGTGTTATATGGAAGGTGTTATCTCAAAATTTGATTTTTGGGTACTTCCTAATTAGTTTTACAATTGTTCTCATATAAATTAAGTCACTTTCAACATGTTTTATATAGAAAAAAAATTTTAACTTCACTAACTCAGACATAAAATTCAATTTTTTTTAATTTTATACTTATATAATATATATTATATGGAATGAGAATAAATTTAAAATAATAATAAATAAACAAATATTTATATAAAAACTTTAATAAAGTGTATTATAAATAATATCAAAAAATTTCTTTCCGATCTTTACCCTATATAAATAAGACCAAATGAGTATGTTTTAGTTAAAAAGGAGGTATTTTAAACAAATGACATGTTTTTCCAACATTATGAAACGTACTTTATATACGATAGCAAAAAATAATCAATTTAATTATTTCGTTTATTTTTTACTAATTAATCAAACCAAACAGGGCTTATATATAAATAAAATGTTTGTTTCCATACAACTATCAAAGCGCGTGGGACAAGTTTTTTATTGTAGTACGAAAGTGACCGGCAACTGCCTAAACACGTCTAATTCCGTATGGACCGTACAGATGAGGCGGCAGTACAAATGCCTATAAATTAATCCAATGCGCATCGGTGCATCGAATAAAATACAGATGGCACCATTCTATTGGTTTAGGAATAGGTAGTCGCCCAATCACATTGTACTTCAACCCGATCCATGAATTAATAGGCAATCGTTCTAGCGTTCACGCATTAAATTGGGCTTAAGAATTTGTTTTTTATATTAAAGATATTTTAAAAAAAATAATAGTTATAAAAAGGACTGAGGGGTATTTAAATAATTAATTATTAATTTATAAGCATATAGAGCATTCATATATAAATTATACATGATTTAATAAAACAGAGTTATTAAAGCTTAATTTTAATATACTGCTAGGGAAAAAATTCAATATACTGACACTTTTGTAAATTTAAAATGATATCCTTTCAGGCTCAAAACTTTTAATTAAACGTGTAAAGAGATCGGTTCACTAATTACTATACTGATTAGAGATGATATGCGCTGGGTTTTAATACGATGATATGTTACAATATCAACGCAAGTTGTCCTGGAGACGTGTCATGATTCATGAACATACGAAGTTGATCGCACAGTGAGTTAGCCCAGTGTCCTTAAAACACACGACATGTAAGCTCTGAAGTGGGCCCTCACATGGGGTAGTGATGCGAATGCTAACGCGACACATTAACATTGATCATTGGTGAAACCACACGTGTACAGATTCACATGTGTGGAGCCCAATTCAAAGCTCATCCAATTATTAATCATGGGACGTGATATTTTAATAATAAT
Organism: Albizia julibrissin; assembly: GCA_037074505.1. Lineage (NCBI taxonomy): Eukaryota > Viridiplantae > Streptophyta > Magnoliopsida > Fabales > Fabaceae > Albizia > Albizia julibrissin. Next base: position 1,219,919 of record CM073487.1, on the reverse strand, counting down.
AATATTATTATAATAATAATAATATTCCTCTCATCCTTAACAAAATATATATTTATCTAATTTAATTAAATTAAAAAATTAATTAAATTAGTTTATATAACATATTTTTTAAAAAATATTACAGTCTCTATTATTATTGTTGAGAGAGTATAATAAGGATAAATTAAAAAAATCTTGATAAATATGATTATTGATGAGTATTAATAAATATCTAAACGAGATGAAGATTTTGACTCAAAATGTGTCTAGTACTATATGTTTTTTGAAAGTATATAAAATACCCATAAATATTTAAAATATGAGTAAACTTTTGAAACTATTAAATATAACCTACCAACGTTACTTTTGTGACAAACGCATGCTATTTATGCATATGTGGTGTTTAGTTATATTAGACTGTTTTCTCTCATCTTCAATATTTTATTAATGTTTGGATAGTCTCTATAAATGCTTTTTAATCATGATTTATGAAATACGGGGTAGTTTTTACGGTCTACGAAATAAATATGTGAAGGAGTTTTATCTCGATTTACGTAAATTGGGCTTATACATGAACATAAACTCAACCAAACAAGCCTATTTTTACACTTCTGAAAACCATACGTTATTAAGTGCGCTTTCAGCCTTTCCCCAAAGTTTATTCATTTGAGGGTCTGTGTTGGTTTAAAGGGAGGAGAAGGCAATATAAAAATTTAAGGAGGGAGAGAGAAAAAATTTGAAATTTCCCCTCCTCTTCCCTTATAACCCTCCCCTTTTAAAATGAAGGGATTTGGAGGGGAGGGGTAATATTTTATCATGGTGTGACTATTATGTCCATGAAATTTTTTTAATATTCTTATATTACCCTTCTGGCTTTCTTCCTCATCTCCATTCTCACTTTAATATTTTGGCATGTTGTGACTATTATGCCCATGAAAGTTATAATTATTCAATTTAATAATTATAATTTTATATAGTTACTAAACATTCTACAAAATTCCAAAAAATGACTTAAATAAAATAAGGATAAAGTTGTCCATATGAAAATATTTTATCTTCCCTCTCCTCATCAACCAAATAAGATAACATTAAAATCACTCTCCTCCCCTCATCAATCCAAACAAGGTAATATTAAAATTTATCCTCTCCCTTCCCCTCCCTCCCCTCCTCTAAACCAAATAGACATTAAAAGTTCAGTGAATGAGACTTTTTTTAGTTAACTAGTTTTTTAAGCATTTATGAATTAGTTGTCTAATTTCTACCTTTACAATTAAACATGGTATAATTTAGTTTTCACTTTGATTGAAAAAAATAGTCACGCGGTATTTTTATAAGCAATTTTTTTATTAAGGGTTAAAGTGTAATTTTAATAATAAAGTTTTATCCAATGGGAATTTGGCATAAATAAATTTTATAAGAGACAAAAATAACAATAAACAATTAAAAATTGTGCAAATTTAACAAAACCGTTAAATTTGATCTAACGTCGTTAAGGGTTTTTTTCTCTTATAATTTAACATCGTTAGGTCAAATTTAACGGTTTTGTTAAATTTGCACTATTTTTAATTGTTCATTGTTATATTTGCCCCTTCAAAAACTTATTTGTCTCAGACGCCCATCGGGTACAACTTAGTTTCTAAAATTGCACCTTAACCCTTTTATTAAACTTGTTTCCCACATTCTCAATGTTACCTCAAGTGTATTTATTACTCCATCCAATCCTAAATATAATATAGAGTTAACTTTTTTTTGGAGAGATTAAGAAAGCTAAATAAGTTACTTAATCACATCATATGTTATTTATCATTAGATTATATATCAGTTTATAAGTTAGGCAACATAGTTTAGAGAAAAAAATGATAAATAAAAATATTTTAAAGTAATTTAATTAGCTTTCTTAATATCTCCAAAAACTTAATTTTGTCTTATATTTAGGATCGAAGGGAGTAGTAACAATTGTTTATTCCATTTTATTGTCATACTTTTTTAGTGACCAAATGGGTAGGTATTCCTCATGAGAAGAAGGCGGAACTCTTTAAAATAAAACATTAAGGCTGAGGATGGAAATAAGTTAAACCCCTAACAGAGGCCTAAGGCTTAACCCACATAAAACTTAGCTTAACCTATTTATTGAAGAGGTTAGCCTCAAGCTCAGGCCTATTGTCAAGCATATTTGAATAAATAGGCTAGACCTGTTTTCATAAGGCATTGCCTATATAAATTATTTTTAATTTATTCTATGATATAATTATATATAATATCATCTTTAGATTATTTATAAATTTATCAACTTAACTTTGTCATAAGTATCACATCTCATTATTATTACACTCGACCCTTATTTTCACATCGATCATTCACACCTACCTTTTTTCTCTTCGAACGCTCCAAATAGAAATGCTAACTCACTCCCTTTTCTTTAATCTGTGCCATCCACTAAAACATAAAATTACTATGAGTTTATTTTAGCACTGAACGAAAATTATAATTTTAATAGAAGAAGTTTATCCCAATTTATGTGGGAATGGGAACAATAAACAAAATAAAATATAGGTTTACATGCTACTTGTTATGTTTGGTCGATTTTAGAAATTATATCTTATTAGGTAATAGACAATTATTATTTTTTATTTCTAATGGCTCAGACAATTGTTGTCACTAGACATTCTTTTCTTTTCCTTACTAAGCATTCATATTACAAAGAGAATGGATGTTATGCTTTTAAAACATAATGTATGATCGTAAATAAGTGCGGACGGTTATATATGAATTTAGAGGCATAAATTTTAAAGGCTATTTAAAGATCTGCATTTTAAGTAGGCCTTTAAACAGGCTTTAGGCCTTTTAAAGGTCCAGGCTTTAAATCTTTGTTGTATGCCTAAACCCATTTAGATAAAGCATAGCCTAGTCTTTTTTAACCCTAGTTAGGGCCCATTTGGTTCAAGGAAAAAAAGAGGAAGGAAAGGAAAAATTGGATTTTTCCGCCGACAATTGCCATTTGGTTTGCCATTTTCGTGGGAAAATATTTTCCTAGGCCCATCAATTTTCAAGCATAGGTGGAAATCAATTTTCAAGTGGGTAGAGAAAATGTCTAAAGGCACAAAAGCCCATTGATATGACCTTAGATGCGATATAAAAAGATGAGTATGTTTCATGAACATTTAAATAATATTTTTACTCAGAGTAAAATGGTCTTATGTACATTTTCTTACCTCATTTTCAAGCCAAATAAAATATTTTCTATCAATCCATTTTTTTATGCAAGCCAAATACCTACGTGGCAAAATATTTTCTATTCTTTTCTTTTTCATTCCATTCATTTCTAACATTTTCCTTAATCCAAACGGGCCTTACCTTATGTAATTGCATTTTATATTATACTATTACCATGGACATATGCCCACTTTGTAAATTAAACTAAAAATTTGAATATTACAGGAAAAATCAAAATATATATTTGACATATTAACTAGATATTAAATTTTCGTTATTATGGTTATATTCAATAGTACAAAAATATTTTTCATTTATAAATTTTTTTAATCTTTTATTCTATTTTATTTCAGATACCAAACAAATCTAAAAATAAATTTAACATGGTGGCACAAAAAAATCAATCGATTTTATTAAATAATCTTGTTTATTCCATTTAAATTTAAATAATGAATGCCAAGAGGCCCAAGACCCAGTACAAATTCCAGTTTTATTTTAATGTAATAAAAAAATGTTCGAATTTCTCTTGAAAAAAATTTATTGGTTAATGTCTGTCTTTTTCTCCATGCTTTCAGTTTTAAAATAAAATGAAGAACCAATTTGCTCTGATTTGAAAGAGAGATCCCCTCTTGTCTATAGCTAGTCATTTTCTAAAGTCACATCATAATCTTGATAATAACATTGACACATACCTAAGACATTTTTAATTGGAAGTCAAATACTCAAATTCATTATTTTAATTAATTCGGTGCTAGCATGGGAAAGAGAGATACGAGGGATGCGAGAGAAGGTCCAAGCGTACAACATGTTAAAACATATGCATATAATAATGGATTTGGATTTCCTATTTTTCTCTTACTTTCTTTTTTTTTATTTTTTTTAATCTGTATCATTAGATTAAAATCTAAATAATCTAAATTTTTTTAATTATAAAAATAATATTTATTATTATAAAATATTATAAAAATTATTATAATAATATTTTTTATTATATTAAATACGGACCGTTGAGATCTTAATCCAACAATCTAAATTAAAAAAAAACAAGAAAGATGAGAGTAAGGGAAAAGAAGAGAATCCAATTCCATATTATAAGCCAAACGGATAGAGATCAGATAAATTAACTTCAATAAGTAATCAAATTAAAAGGGGGGGGTGGAATTGGCGCATTGGTCCTTTTTTATGAGCTGTAGATTGGCATTTTTTCCCCCTTTTTGGAATAACACTGGATGTCATTACAATCAAAACAAAGCTACAAAACTGTCATCGTTCATTCATCAAGATCCGCCTTTTGATAGTTAAATGGAGATTGATTAAAGATGCAAAAACCATATGCTAAATTATACGATAAATTTGTAAGATAATCAGCTATCTCTAACTTTTCTTTAGGTGTATGTTTAAACTTAATCTGCCAATCTCTATGAATAACTAAATAAGTATCATCAATAATGTTCTTTAAAAGGGTGGTTCACATAATCACATCGCACCCCCCCAAAAAAACAAAAATCAATAGCCCTATGCAATCCGAATAGATTACAACATTTTTCACACCCGTGGCCCAACAAAGATTAAGGCCATTAATAATTTGAATTAACTCTGCAATTGCTGAGAGAATATAAATAAGTTTGCAGCTGAATCCACAGAGCTATCTCCCCTTTGCATCTATCAACACCGAGCCGTCCACTGCAACCTTTAAGGGTTTATTTGGTATGTTGGAATTAATTTTGATAAAAAAAATGTATATAAATATGAGATGGAGATAGATATAGAAATAATGTTTAAATGTGTGTTTAGTATGTCAATGAAAAATGATAAAAATAAAACTTCATGGATTTATTCAGAATTTCATAGGTTACATGATAGAAATGATTTCTATCAAGTTTGATAGAATTGGCTTCCACTTGAAAGTCAATTCCATACATTTAAATTTGTACTAAACAAATATCTATGAGATAAATTCCGACGCATCAAACGGACCCTAAATGATCTGGTGGGATATCATTTCCTCCTGCATACATAGTGACTCGTTCCCCAAAGAAAGAACATTGTTCCACCAATTCCTGGTCCCATAAAGCCCTGAAAAAAGAATCCTATTCATTGACTGGTATATGGGAAATATTATCGTCATACAACTTTTTACATCCCGTGGTCCATATGTCCTAGCAAATGAAATTAAATCACACATTTTCTCATATTCGGGCCACTTTGCGTGACTGTTTGTTTTTGCTGAAGTTGTTTCCTAGTCATAGGCTTCTTTAATCTACATACTAAGTTGTTTCTTTTATTATTGTCATATCTCATCAAATATAAGAATTAATAAATGACTTCTTTCCTAATCTAATACCTTAATTTATTTTATTTTCTAAATTTATAATTTATCTATTTTATATTTATAAGACACTTCTAACTAATTTTATTGTAATTTATAAACTTTGAACTTAGTTAACTATGTCTAATCTCTTAAATTTTAGTAGTAACTTTCAAACGTTTTCCTGATCTATGATATGCATTTTCCAAAAAAAGTAAAAGTTTGTAGAATAATATATGGGTTAATATAATTTTTAGTCCCTGAAGTTTGACCCGATTTTTGTTGGTCCTTGAAGTTTTACTCGATTTTAATTTTGTTATCTCAAGTTTGAAATCGGTGGTTTTAGTCTCTCAAATTTACTCCGTTTATAACTGTTGGTCCCACAAATTTGAAAAGAAATTGATAACTCGAGGAACCAACAGTTATAAACTGAGTAAATTTGAGAAACTAAAATCACCGATTTCAAACTTAAGGGACCAAAACCAGAATCGGACCAAATTTTAGGGACCAAAACCATCGATTTTAAATTTGAGAAACCAAAATCAAAATTAGGTTAAATTTTAGAAACCAAACGTTATATTAACATATAATATATTATGGATAAAATTGAACAATCATATAATAAATTTAATAATATGACTTTTATGGGGGAATACTCGTTACTTGTCTTATCGGAAGGAGGGCTCGGGGTGTCATTTGCCCCCTCTCAGCTGTGCCCCCAGTTGCCCCCTCATTTGGGGGCACTTCCTAAATATTTTTTTCTTACTTTTTTTTATTATTAGATTCTACATAAAATGAGTAACATTTTGATATATTATAGATAAAAAATGGTGTTGTTTTCAATTTTTTATGATTTTTCAAAGATTCTTCAGAAAAAAGTGCATTTTTCTTTTTAATTTATAGTACTAAATCTTTAAAAAATTGAAAACAACACCGTTTTTTGCCCATAATATATCAAAATGTCACTCATTTTATGTAGAATCTAATAATAAAAAGAAGTAAGAAAAAAATATTTAGGAAATGCCCCCAAATGAGGGGGCAGATGGGGGCACAACTGAGAGGGGCAGCTGACACCCCCAGCCATCGAAAGAGTACTTTTTTTCTTCTAAACTCTCTATATGAAGTATATTTTTTTTATTGTGGTAGTTGTTTCCAACAGAAATGAGTAAAAAAGGTACTTTAGAGTAAATAATAGTTAGAATATATTTTATAAACAACTAATTTAACTAATTTTATTAATTTCTACTATAAACTAATTATCTTAACAATAGTGTAAAATGTTATATTTGATATCAGTTAAAAATATATTATTGCCACAAAATATATGGAGTAGCAAAAAATAGATATTATGACGTTAGTTACAAAGGACCCTTCATATAGTTAAATTAATATTTTGTATTAGTGTAACTCATTGTAAAATATAAAAAATAATGTCAAGCCCTTGTGGTTGAATAGATAATTGGTCTGCCATTAAAACAGCATTGTTATATAACAACAACTTGGACAAGTACATAACATATATCTACAACAAATATAGAATATAGAATTACAAAATACCTAAAAATAGCCACAACAAATGTAAGCATTAAGCAACCTAAATCGAATCCTACTTGCATGTCCCAAAGAAGACGTTCATATTCCCCCGATGAGATCATTCAACAATCAAATTGAAACACTTTAGCTGTTAAGTCATGCATAATCGTTTTTTTACTTGGTCAAGGTCGTTAGTTAATTCATGTTTGTCAATTACATAGACAATATATATATACACATTTTACAATAAATCTCAACCGTTTAAATCTTATTTAATGGTGACGGTAAACAAAGATGGAATCAAATGTTGCAAAATTGTAGGGACAACATGAATTGTTAGGCCTTGTTTGGTATAAGGAATTTGGATGGAAAGGAAGGGAATAAAAAATTTATATGAATTGAATTTTAAAAAATTGAATAAATGGTTTATAAATTTTTAATAAAAGGACGATGTAAGATAAAAAAGTAAGAAAAATTAATTAAAAGAAATATATTAACTCCACTTCTCTAATTGTTATAAATCTAACTCAAATTTTTTTTTTCTTCCATTCACTTTTCCTCCCCTCCTCTCATACCAAACAACCCCTTAATGTTCTCACTCAGCCCCCGTACGAGATGCTTCAAGCTTTATGTGCGTGCGCGCACATATATTGGTTGGACCAGTCAATATCAAGCACTTATCTCACTATAACCGGAAGATTTAACAGAGTTCAAAGTAATTAGAATTTAGTTGAACAGGACTACAAAGGAATTGTCATGTCTCCCATAAAAATATCTAACTACAATAATTAATATTATTACCATCAATATAAAATAGTACAAATTTAATAATGATGAAATATAAATGCTATAATTTTCATGCCAAAAAAATATAACTTCAGTGATAGATTATATGGAAAAATAATGTGGTTAAGATACATGAACCCTCTCCCCCCTTTAAACGTCAGTCTTGTCCTGGTGGTCCGAATAAAGTACAGGGCTTATCAGCACGGTGCATCCTCGTTTCCCCACTAGAAAGGATTTTTAGAACCTTTCTGATGTTGGTCAAAACGCAACGTTTGGATCGCATTCTAGCCTTTTCTTTTTTATAAAACTTCAAGTACTGTGTTAATTTTTTATGTATAATTTTACTCTGGAAGTAACTACTTAGAAACGTTGGGTATTCAAAAGCTTTTTTAAAAATAATTTCACTTATAAAGTTTAAAAAAGTAATAAATTCATCCTTGATATTAACCATTAATAGTTTTAACAATAAGGGATAGAATTATTACGTTTTAGTTATTTTAAGGGAAAAATTACTACTTAAAAACTCTAGGGTACCCAGTGGCTAGAGCTATTAATTGATTCTTTATGGGGCAAAATTGCATCTTCACCCTTTTCATATAGTGGGTCTGGGCTTCATTTTGCATTGGAAGATGGCTAAAAGCCCATATAATGATTTTTGTAGTCTTTGGGCTTCATTTACATTTGCCAAAAAAGTATTTAGAGCCCATTATGGACATTTTTCTTAAAAAAACAATTTTGAGACCTGGGTTGAGAAAAAATACTTTGGTTCCTATTTATAAGAATAAAGGGGATATCCAGAATTGTACAAACTATAGAGGAATTAAGCTAATGAGTTATACAATGAAATTGTGGGAAAAAGTGATTGAACACAGATTAAGGTTGGAGACGAATATCGCTGAAAACCAATTTGGATTCATGCCAGGAAGGTCTACAACAAAAGCGATTTATTTATTAAAGGGGCTAATGGAAAAGTATAGGAGCAAGAGAAGAGATTTGCATATGGTCTTCATTGATTTGGAAAAAGCTATGACCGGGTGCCAAGAGATGTACTTTGGAAAGCCTTTGAAAAGAATAGGGTGATGGTTGCTTATATCAAAGCCATTCATGACATGTATGAGGGAGTTACAACCAATGTTAGAACGCCTGTAGGTGTTACAAATGACTTTCCTATAAGGATTGGACTACATCATTGATCAACGTTGAGTACTTATTTGTTCAACCTAGTGATAGATGTTCTAACTGAGCCTATAAAGGAAGAGGTCCCTACATGCATGCTTTTTGCGGATGATATAGTTCTGTTGGCTGAATCCAGAGAAGATATTAATTCTAAACTTGAGATATGGAGACGGACTTTGGAATTGAGGGACTTTCGTCTTAGTAGGAACAAAACTGAATATATGCATTACAAGTTTGATAAATGACAAAACCAAAGGGAAGTGGAAGTTAAATTGGGAGGGCAAGTCATCCCACAAATGACAAAATTTAGATATCTGGGATAAATTATACAACAAAATGGTGAAATTGATAGAGATGTCGATCACAGAATTCAAGCCGAATGATATAAATGGAGAAAAGCTACTAGAGTTATCTGTGATCGTAAAGTACCTAATAAGGTAAAAGAAAAGTTATATCGGACTGCTATAAGACCAGTAATGCTATATGGTAGTGAATGTTAGGCTTTAAAGGGACAACATGAGCATAAAATGGGAGTCGCTAAGATGAGGATGTTGAGATGGATGGGTGACCATACAAGAAAAGACAATATTTGTAATACTCATATACATGAACGAGTGTGAGTGACTCCTATTGAAGAAAAAATAGTAGGAAATCGTTTGAGGTGGTTTGGATATGTTCAGCGTAGGCCTTTGAGTGCTATGGTGAGAATGGTTGATCAAGCAGGATTGAGTCCTATTAGACGAGGTCGAGGAAGGCCGAAACGAACGCTCAATGAGGTCATAGAGAGAGACCTTATAATTAATAATATATCGAAATCTATAGTTTTTGACAGAGCACAATGACGTTGTGTGATCTATGTAGCCGACCCCACTTAATGAGATAAATGCTTTATTGTTGTTGTTGATGATGTTGAGACCTGGGTCAATTTCTCATTAAATGGGTCTAGGCTTTATTGTACATTGGATTGGGTTTAAGGGGTCTTTATCTGGATTCCTTAATTAAAATCTTCTATTGATAAAATTTTCACGTTTTTTATTTTTGTAATTTAAAATAAACTAGGATTAAAAAAATACATGTTTTTTTGCCAGAAAAAGAACAAGTTTGACATATTGTGAAAATTAAAATCCAAATAAAATGTACTAAAATGTTATGTACACACCACACTTCATATATACTTTTTATGTCGTTCCCCAATTGACACAAGGCAAGCATATATCTTTTTTTTTTTGGGTTATAAGGCACATGTATACTCCTTCCATATTTATATATAAAAACATTTCAACCGAATCATAAGATTCTAAATAACAGTTAAACACAATGATTATATAGAAAATTTAATTTTCCTTCCTATTTATGAATGAGTGAGAGAGAAAGTAATAGTGAGAAGATGATGAATGAAAAAATATATAATATAATAATTAATTAAGAGAAAAATGAAAAAATATTTATTATTGAAATAAATTAAAAAAAATATTATATTTATAGACAAGTTTATTAAAAAAATGATATTAGAGAGGGAGGGAGAATCTTTTACAAAGACCCCTTCTATCGTTATCAAGGAACAAAAAATCGGACCGAGCAATAAATCAGTCACAGCACTGGTTTAAGGGTCAATGGTTCAACCGGGGTCGGACCAGTGGTCGAATCGGTCATATTAAAATATTATAATTTATTAGTGACAATACACATATTAATATATTTTTAAATTTCCATAGATAAAAATAAAGATCTTTAGACAAAAAATGCTTAAAATCTATTAGTATTAGTTATGATACTTATATTTATGTAATGACATCTCCTTTTATATAATTAATTAATTATTATATAATCTCAAAAAAAAAATTTTAGATTCGTTATTTCTTTACCTACTTTTCTCTTCATCTTGATCTTCAAACTTTCATTTTTCCTTAAAAAATAATGCAAAATAGTAGTTAGAGGAATAAAAAAATGTATTTAAAAAAAAAGAGGCAAACCGGGTGGAACGATCAAACCACTAGTTTTAACCAGTTTAAACCGGTTCACCGGTTTACTTCATCAACCGGATCGGATCACTGGCAGTTACCGGTTGAACCGATCAATTCGATCAACTTTTTTTTCAAAGATCACTATTGACTTCTTCGTCCTTGCTTTAACAAAGACGCCTTTGCCTCTTTGACACCGTTTAGTAGGGGAATTTTGTTCCCCTCAATCTCCTCCCACCTTCTTATCATGAGGCTGTTGTTGATAGAGGATGGTAGGTTGGTTGTTGTTCACAGGTTGTAACCGTCCTTTGAGTTTCTAATGAATTTCAGTTTTTTTTAGTTTAAAAAACTTAGAGTGTGGACTTTTTCAGCTCTTCCCTACGCGCGCGCAATCTTTCCTATCACTCACAGACAAACGAATGTAAAGAATTTATAAATAAAACAAAACAAACTGCTTTGACTATGGGTTTGATATTAAAATATTTTGTCTTCCCATGCCAATTACGAAAAAGGTATAAATGGATATTTCAAGAATATAAAATATTTATATTGTTTTTAGGCCAACTTTTTGATATGATATAAAATATTTCCTTATTAAAAAATTTACGGAATCTTACTAAAATCAATTACTACTTTTTTTTTTTGACTAATTTGCCTATGATAGGCAGTTTGAAACTGTGCCCTCTCTGGGCCAATTACTACCTTTTTTTGGACTAATTTGCCTATGATGGGCAGTTTGAAACTGTGCCCTCGCTGGGCCAATTACTACCTTTTTTTTTATCCAACAAGCTCAACAATTCTGCCAATTTCCAAAATAAATATAACGAGTGAATATAACATATATAATATTTTATTTATTTTTAGAAAATAAAGTAAGTTAGACCCTTATTTGATTCTATTATTTAGTACGTCAGATGTGATTTCTCACTCGACCAAATTATTATAAGTAATTTTTTATTTTTTAAAAAAATCAGAATATCTCAGGGAAAAAAGACATATTTTCAAGAAAAATAAAATTCAGGTTTTGGATGCAGAAAATGACATTTCAGTCGGACAAGAGTGCAATGATGCACACGAAAGTTCTCATGCAATAACACATTCTTTTTCTAAACAAAAAAAATTGGTGGATTAAATAAAATAACAATGTTGATGATAACACAGAAAAGTAACGGGTGCATATTTCAATTCCCCCTCTTTGACTGCGCCAGGCATTACATATTCAGTACTTCCTCGCTTCTAATTATAAGACAAAATTAATCTTTTAAAAAATTAAATAATATAATTAAATTATTTTAGAGTATTTTTATTGACTAATAAACTGATGTATAATCTAAAGATATATAACATATGATATGATTAAGTAACTTATATAGTTTCATTAATCTCTGTTAAAAAAATCAATTTTGTCTTATATTTATGATCGAAAAAAGTATAATTTTTATATTTTACCACCTTCGATTCTAAATATAAGATTCAGTTGGTTTTTTTTAGAAATTAAAAAGGTTAAATAAATTACTTTAGAGTATTTATATTTATCATTTTTCAAACTAATTTGTATGACTTATAAATTAATATATAATTTAATGAAACACTATAAATATTATGATTAAGTAATTTATTTAGTATTTTTTTTTACATCAATTTATATAACTTCGTTAAACTCTCTACACAAAAATTAACTAGGTCAGGTAACTTGCATTAATCACATAGCTCTTCTTAAGGTAAGAAAAAGAGATAAATTACAGTCAGGTCTCAAACAAGAGGCAAAATAAAGAAATGATCCCTTGAAATATTGACAAATTCAGGAGCGGGTCATTGACAAATTCAGGAGCTCTATTAACAAGTTCTTAAAACTATTTTTTTATTTTAAAATTTCAATGGACCATTTCTTTATTTTATCTTTTATTTAGAATCTGACTATAATTTTCACTAAAATAAATCACTCGTCTCTTCTCCAATAAAATCTGAAACTAAATATTTTATAAATGATTATTATAAACATAAATAGATAAATTTAAACCGTTGAAATATAATCTATAGAATTCATATTTGCAATACACACAAAATAAAAAGTTTAATTTATAAAATATTAAAATTCAACCATTGATCATTTTATCTAAGCTGTTGAGCATGAAGGTGCGAGGAGATTAACCAAAACGTGGAAGCTCCCATAGTTCTCTATATAAACAGATCAATCACTTGCTGTGAGCGGCAAACCCAAAAGTCAAACTACTTTTTCTCGTTGCCCTTGCCCGCGCTATGGTTCTCTCAAAAACCTCTTATCGCACCGACGTCTCTGTCCACTCCACCTTCCCTGCTTCGCCTACTCGGTATCTCTCTCTCTCTCTCTATACATGTTTAATTAGTTGCTAGTTTTGATTCATATTATGATGAATTTAAAAAATTGAATGTCAAGCTTCAAGCGTCTTTGATTTTTGTTTCTGATTGTACTCTCTGCTATATATCACAAAGTCACGCAAATTTGTTGCTCCCTCCAGTATAACCATCTCCTCCCCCTCCTCCTTCTGTATATTTCACTTCATATTTTACACCGCCGTCCGATCGCGCTCCCTCCATCGATCCGTCTTTTCTGTACGTCTTCTCCGGCCGTCTCCTGTTTGTTGTTTCTGTTCGGCGCTTCGCCGTCCGTCTTCTTCCTTCCCCCTGGCTCTGGCTTTGCATATTATTGTCACGAACTTTATATTGGCTACGTTTGTGAATTTTTCAGAATGTGGTTTTCGATTTCTATTGATTTATGCTTTTGTGAGTTTGATCTGGATCTGAGTTTATATTGGCCACGTTTGTGAATTTTTCTGAATGTGGTTTTCGATTTCTATTGATTTGTGCTTTTATGAGTTTGATTTGGATCTGAGTTTATTGTTTAGTGCTTAGTGATTGTGATGATGATCTGTAGTTCTCGGTTCTGCATTTCGATTTCTTTCTCCTGCCTTCCACAGACGTCCCGACGATTGCGAGTGATAAAATAATATTTTCTTTTTTATTTATTACAAAGAGTACTATAATCTTTTCAGGATAAAATTAATAAGGAAAATTGCATTTAGGTTATGAATAAGAAAAAATAGTATAAAATGTTCCCTTAAAATTATATTTAAGTTTTATGAAACTTTTTTACAATAAATTCTAATTTCACTGATAAATTTATGAGTATCTACAGATAAATTTATAGATGTTCATTAATAAATCTATAGGCATTTAATAATTGAAGTTTATTACAAAAAAATTTCATAGTAATTCAATACAATTCTGAGATTCTAAAAGAGTATTTTATCATATTTTCTTTTATTCAAAATCTAAATACAATTTCTTTAAATTAATACAAGTATTTCATTTAAATATTATTTCATACCAACTGTTTTTTTTTTGTCAGCCATACCCCCATACAATTTTAAACCCCGATTTTCATTCTCATTCTTAATTCCATTTATATTTCTAATCGAGTAGTACCAAATAGGCCTAAATATTTTGCAGCCCTTGACCTGAGTCCAAAGATATTTGAGTTGCAAGAATTTCTTAAACGAAATGATTTAGCTATAAATTTTAATCCAAAATTTTAAAGCTATTATACCCTAATATAAAAATCAAATATATTATACCCAAACACTAATATAATTGATTTTTTTGAATTATAAAATCACTATTTATTATTAATTCTAATATAATGCACCCCTTTGGCTCTGCCACTGTTTCACTTCCTCGTATTTAGTTTAGAAAAAATTATATTCAGTACCAGATAAGAGAAAAAATAAAAAAAATGGTCTCTTAAAATTTCAAAATTATCAAAAAGTCCCGTTACTTTTAGTAATAAATTTCAATTTGGCTGATAAATCCATAGGCGTTTGCTGGCAAGTCCATGGACGCATTATTGACAAATTAAAGGCATTCATTAACAAGTTTATGGGCGTCTATTAGTAAGTACATGAGCATTCATTGATAAGTCTATGATTAAAATTTATTGTGAAAAAATATCATAGGACTTTTTGATAATTTTAAGATTTTAAATAACCATTTTTTTTTATTTTTTCTCTTATCCTGCACATGAATATAATTTTCCCTTTAGTTTATTGTTAGTTCTTACATGACTTTTGACACAAAACCAATGTTCCATTCCAACTTGTTTCGTTGACCAAAAAAATCCCAACTTGTTTGGGAGAATATTCTTAAACTTTTATGAAACAAAATTACTCTAACATATTTATTTATGCAAAGTGCAAAATCCATTTCCCATGCTTAATTCAAGCAGGCATCTTCAAAGTATAAAATATGCCATTTCACTGAGCTTCTTAACACCCAAAATCTTATTTAATGCAGAGTTACGTTACGCTGTGTCTATGTGACTTTACGAGTTTTTTCATTTTTTCCCTTTTCCTTTGTAAAATATAAAGCGACGGTAGGGAAAAAAAGACATAAATATCATAACAATTCGACCTTTTAAAATATTTATTTAATATATAAAAATTCCGTATACCTTGATTTTTTAATTGTGTTGTGATAATACTAATAAAATAATATATATAAAAATCCACATACCTCGATTCAGTCATTTCTTTTAAAAAACGTGAAGTCGTGAAGAAGCTTTGTTCCATTTGCTTATATCCATGAAGTTCGATTATTTAATTAAATTTTATTAAGCGTGGGATTTATTATTAACAACGGTCCAATACAATTTTTAAATTTAATCAATGCGAATTTTTATTATTAATAAAAGTTTACCTGACAATATTTAATTATAAAATTAGACTTATTGGATGTAAGCAAATAGACCGAAATTTTATCCTAATTAGAGTTAGGAATTTATAAGAATGAAGGGAAAATCAGAAAAAAAATTTAAAAATATAATTTTAATTAAAATAAATATATTTAGAATGTTTTCATAATATATCTAATGGAGTTAATAGCTTGGGCTAAAATATATTTCTTCAAAATAAATGGTTGATTTATATAATTATAAATATAAATGATTGTTATCATTTTTTATTATAAAACGAATACTAATAAATATTTAAAACATTGTTATAGAACGGAGGGAGTGCACCACATTTCTTATATGTAGCATCTGAAATGTGTTTAATTGAAGTTTTTTTGTTAGAATATTTAATTGAAGGTTAAAAAACGGATTAGATTGCCTCAAGGGTCAAACACAGATAGGGGCACTAAGTTAAATTGTAATTAAAATTATGCTTTATTTAATAATATAAAAAATTGTTTTGTTTACAAACTATAATTACATCAAAAATGAAGAAAAAAATAAAATGAAAATAATCAATCTTCTAAATTTGAAAATTAAAATTAAAATAATAAATGATTTTTAAATAAGTCAATCAAAGGGCCTTTTCTTTTCCGCACAAGTCCCAAAACTATCCCAGAAAAGAAAAGGGCTTCCATGACGCCCAAAGACTTCGATTTATTACAGGTTTTGTTAGGTGATGTTTATTAAAATTAAGTTTGAGAGGTTATGAGTTTTGTTTAGTTTAAGAAGAAGAGAATGGGGGTTTTATTTTTTGTTTGGTTGAGAATGGTAGGTGAAGGGAGTTAATTATAAGTGGATAAATATACTATTCTTTCTATATCTATATATTTTTTTTCTTTTATTTTTTAATTTATAAATATAAAAAACCTATTATCTCATGTATATTACATTTTAAAAGATATTTTATTGATATTTACATATTATCTCATTGATTTTAATACGATAAAATATTTTAATATACTTTTGATAACTCCTCATTTTCAATAGATTTGAAATATGTTTTTACATAGTCAATGTGTCATCAATGCTAAAATAAAAGAATTTATGGAATATTTTAATAAGATATAAATTTAGTCTATGATTTAGAGGGTTTCATTACAAATATCTTAACTTTAAATTAAATTAGGTATAATTAAATCCATGTGAAAAACTAAATAAATAATAATATTTAAAAGTGAAAATAAGGAAAAGAAAATGTTGCAGAGAGGGAGTTAGGATAATGTTGCGGAAGGGGGTGAAAAAACTTTAAACAGGGGAGTAAATTTAGAATATTCAAAAATAGATATATACATTTTGGTTTGAGTGTGATACAATATTTATCTCCCCTAAAAAAAATCCAATTTTGGAGGGTAGAGAGAGGAGGGAAGGGGAGAAAAAAAAGACAATTTTTAACCTCATTTCCCCTCTCCTCTATCCAACCAAACACACTTTTCCCACATTTAACACACTTCCCTTTATCTAACCTCCCCCTAAAAACTCTCAAACAAACAAGGCCTAAAAGTTTATCCTCATGGACTTAATTTTTTAATATTTTTTTTTCATATTTCATCTTCCAAATCCATTTTTTATATTTTTTATGATTTGATTCTTCAAAAACAAGTCAAAATGGGTGGCCTTGACCTATTTACCTGAGATGAGTACCTTAATACAAAATTATATAATGTGTTGTGATTTTAAAAAATATATAACTGGGCTCAATTAGCTCACTTAACCCAATATCACAATTCCCTCTAGGTTAATTAGATCCGGGCCAAGGCAGGGGAAAAAAGAACAAACTTGAAAAAAATATTAAATAGATACTTATGCATTTTTATAAGAAATTAGTAATGAAGTTGGGGTGAAAAGAGCAGTTAAATAACCTCTTAATTACGTAAACCGCATACCAAGTATTATTATGAATAAATAGTCTTGTTATTTTTGTGATCTATCTTACAGTTTTTACTTCCGTGACGTGACCAGTAACTGATGTGATATTTTACATCAACTTGTTTATTCATTTTGTGTATTCATTTTACAGTGCATATAACTGCATCATTGTCGGATGGACGCAAATGATATTATCACTCGGTCTTGTTACTTTCGGCTTTCCTTGTATTGGTAATGATTGACTTTATCTTTTGATTTATTATTCAAAACTAGTGAACTTAATTTTTTAATGTACGTTATTTATATTTTTTTACTCTATACCTTATCATTTTAATTTAATGAGCTGATTTTTATAATTATAATTAGAAAAAAAATTAATTGGATCCCTTATCTAATAAAAAAAATACAGGCACCCAATTAAATTTCAGATGAAAATATAACACTACTAAATCAAAAGGAAAAAAAATAGACGGATTAAAAACTAAGTAAAAATATAAGGGCATGATAAAATGAAAAAAAAAACCGTAAGGTCCTAAGTAAAAATCAGGTGCAACTATAAAAACTTGTAGATTAATTTTTCCATTAACTAATACCATATATAATTATATATTTTATTTTGTTGTAGATATAAAAGAACATGACTTCAACAGAGCATTGATAACATATATAACAATGTTGATCTTAGAACTGTGTATTTGGATCCCTATGTGCACATATATATCTCCTCCTGATGAAGGTCACTTGAAGAAGACAAAACTTGTTCTTCGGGCTTCATTTGTGATTGTTAATCAAGTTTCAAATATTTCAGAGCAAATTATATCATCAATCCATTATTTAAATGAGGGTAGATCGGTCACACTCATCAACATATTTTGTGGAGTTGTGAGTTTTTCAATAATCTCTGCTTTGTTTTGGCTAACCATTGATGTTGAAAGGAGATTTTGTGTTAAATGGGAATTCATTTCACTTGGATGCAACGCAGTGCTCTCTGCAACACTTGTGAATATATCAGTGTTTCAGCTCATAGTGAAGAAAAATTTTCTTCACTTTCCACTCTTTGCCATTCTGAGGGATGTGATAGATTTGATTGACTTCATCATTAAGATGGATCACAACAAAGAGACAACTAGCTTAGAAGATTAATTACTAAAGTGTATGTAAACCTTGGTTTATATATATATATATATATATATATATTGTTTTTTCAATAACATTAATAATACGAATTTTAGTTGGTTTTTAGTTCATGGGGTAAGCATAGAAAATAAAAAAATGGCAGGGGCAATTTGGTCAGGATGAGAGAGAGAATTTTTCACCTCTCTAAAATCCCTCAAGTTTGTAGGGTTGAGGGAGGAGGGACACTAGAAGACAAAATTTTTTCCAGCATTTTACTTCTTCTCCTTCTCATCAAACATATTTTTTTTTTCACTCCAACTCTCCCCTTCCCTCCCCTCCTCTCAAAAAAAAAAAAAAAAACCAAACAAAGGCTTGAGAGTTTAAAAAAATTGTCTTATATATAGATATAATTAAATTAATATTAACTTAAAATTGATCGGGATTTCAGTGAATTCAAACCTTGGCCGAGGATAGCAGTTGCTAATGCGTATATTGTACAAGTGAATTTCTTGTTAGGGGCAAACATTAATAATCAAAGGGGGGAACTATTTTTGACTCTGGAATTTACTTATATTCTTAAATGAATAAAAAAAGTTATATGAAAGAAGTCATTTACGTGTTTAATGAATTAAAAAGTAAATTTAATGCAGATAATTGTTGTTCTTAGTAAGCTGCAAATAACTGGTGATTTAATTATCGTTCATAGGAAAAAGATCCTCCACGGATTATTAATAATGGGGAATATTTAATTTAATTCATTTGGAATGGCAGGTGAGGTGATGAAAAGTAAACAATAAGGGAGGCATGCATTAATTTTATTTGGGTTAACACATATCTAGTACTCTGAAGTATTTTTTAAATTTGTCTAATATATTAAAATATTTTGTAATTTAATCATGCACTTAAATATTTTTTTTCAAGAATAATTTTAACCAAGTTGCAAACTCCCTAAAGGTTTGTTAGGTGAAAGTGTTTATTTTCAGGTTTTTAATACTAAAAATAATTACAGATTATGATTGGAATTTGGAAACATGAAAGATAAGTCTTAAAAATATTGAAGATGACTACTTAAAAAATGTGAAACTGATTATTAAAAGTGTTGAATGGTCACTAAATCTATTAAAGATTAGTACAAAATGTGAAAAAAATTGACAAAAAAAAAACTAGTTTTTGATAAAAAATGTTTAACTTTAGCCAAATATATATATTTTTTAAATATCATAAGAACTCTTTACAAATTTTGAGATTATTAATTCCAAGATTTTCATATACCTTCATGTCATTGTCATGCAAGAATTAATGATCTCAAAATTTGTAAAGAGCCCTTTTGTGAAATTTTGCCTCATATATATCAAATGACGTAATCCAATGCTAACATGAGGTTTTGGCCCAACAAAAAAAAATGCTAACATGAAGTTATATAAGCAGCTCGCTCGCTCACCTGAGCCGCTAACCAAGAACTTACAACTATGGATTCTGCTTGCGCAATGGTTCTCTCTAAAACCTCTTCTCACATTGACGGCGATCATGTCCCTTCCGCCTCGCCGACGTCGGAGGTGGCGTTGCCGATAGTAATAAACGACGACGACGACGACGACGACCAGAAACTGAGCTTGTTGTTCCGTCTTCCACGGTATTCCTTTGCTTCTTGTTCTGCTATATATAAATCATTTCATATCTCAAGTCTCCTACACTTTTTTTCCCTTCACTACATTAAGATTTAAGCATCTTCTCCTTAATTCGACTTTCACCCCACTCTCTCCTTCTTCCTCTGTATATCTCACTTCATATTTTACACCGCCGTCCGATAGCCGCTTCCTCCGTCATCTTCGCCGCCGTATCCTTTTTGTAGCTTCACCATCCGTCTTCTTCTTTCCCTCTGGCTCTGGCTTTGCTTGTTATTCCCACTACCACTTTAACTCTCCGATCTCTGTTCCTATTCTCCAATTCCTCTGTTTCTTTTTCATGTTGATTATATATTTTTATATGTTTGGTTTGAGGATTTCTTTGCAAGTGGTGTTTAATTTCTATTGATTTGGGCTTTCACAGTTTGTTTTGGATGTGAGTCTAATGTTTAGTGCTCATTGATTTTCGACTTGTGCTTAGTAGTTGTGACCATCATTTGTAGCTGTTGATGATATGTAAAAAATTTACAGAGAATTTCAATTAGCTCACATGGATAGATGAGATTTTATTTCAATAACCTCAAAAAAATTTAAAACTTGACTGCACCTTGTGAGGTTGACTAAAATTAAGTTTTAGGGTAAAAAGACAATAACGTCGTTTATTTATTTTCTATAAATAAGGGTATTTATAAGATAAATAAAGAGATTTAAAAGAAATTAGGAAGTTAACAAGAACATTTTAGCCATTTACAAGAAATATGAATATATTTATAAAACAAATAAAGGGATTTAAAAGAATCTAATGAGTTAAAATTATTTTAGTCATTTACAAGATAAATAAGAAAATTTGCAAGACAAATAAAGGTATTTATAAGATAAATAAGACAATTCACGAGACAAATAAAATAAAGTTATTATTATCTTTTCACTTATAAAACTTAATTTCATTTTAAGCAAAACGCGCATTTAAGTTTCATATTTTTTTTGGGTTGACTGAAAAAAAGTTCTATATAAGTGGGGCTAGCAAAAATTTTCCCAAAAATTTACATGGGTTTAATTGAAGTTTTTTTTTTTCCAGAGTATTTAACTGAAGATTGAAAATACGGATTAGTTTGGGAGATAATGATATTACAGGATCATTGCCGGATGGGAGATAATGATATTACCACTCGGGCTCGTTACTTTGGGATTTCCTTGTACTGGTAATTAATGATGGAATTTGTCATTAGGTTTATTATCATCCAAAACTATTGAACTTAATTTTCTAATGCCGTTTTTGAGCACTAAGCTTTCGCTTGTAACAAAAAAAAAAAAAAATCTAATGCCTGTTATTCATAGCTTATAATTTTAATTTATTGAGATTATTTCTAATTATCTATAATTATAGTTATTATACTCTATAATTCTATATTTTATTTTGTTGCAGATGTACAAGAACATAGCTTCAAATATTTCAGAGCAAATTATTTGTATGAGCATGTTGCTCATGTAATAATAATATATGATGATTCTTTAATTTTCTCCATAATATCTTTCTAATTGCTCTTGTTAACATTTTGTCATGATGTTTATTTATTTTTTGGCCGTTGTAATGATGTTTATTTAATTTATTCGAATTTGCATGATTAGATTAAACCCTGTTAAATTACTGCTTCTTTTCCAATATCATTATTATTAATATGCAGTTTCTTTACCATGAGTAGATATATAAACAAATAATGGTCTAAACTATACAACAGGACAACTTTGGCACATGCTTCGGTGGAACAGAATTTTTGTAGGGTTAAGGCGTGCGTAAGTATAACAACGAATTTTTGGTAACAGGGCATTTGGTACCATAATATTTATTTGGGTACAGAAATATATATAAAGTTTGTGAGAAAGAGCAAAAATACCACTGTTTAACTCCCTCTACACGTTCTTCTCTTCCTATCTCATTCTATTCCTTCTTTACCCACAAGATTAACTTTTGAATAGCTCATATTTAATTTTATACAAAATATTATTTTTATTTTTTTATTGTAATATTGAATTATTGATATCAAAATTTAGTCATTTATGTTTAATTTTTTATTTTTATAATTTAATATTTTAATAATAATTTTATAAAAAATTAAATCTAAATCATTCACATATATTCATTTCAAGAGCGAGGAGGGAAGAAGATGGCAAGGAAAAGGGAGGAGCCACTAAACGACAATGTCCTTTATTTTTCTTTTTTTTTTGGGCTCCACTTGCTATCATTATCCATGTCCTCCTTCTTCGGAATTTCGATTCGGCTAATTTTTATTTATTTATTTATTTTGCCGGAATTCGATTCGGCTAATTACTAGGAGTATTTGACTCGTAATATTTATTATTCTCACTTGCACGATAGGTTTTGTGATTTGTGGCCTCGCGTCCCTGCTTCGCCTCCTCGGTATTTCTCTCTGTTTAATCACTCGCTAGTTAGTTTTGATTCATTTGATGTGATGATGAACTTAATACACTGAATGCGCAGCTTGAATACGTCGGCGGATCTTGGTGTTCCATCTTTGATGAATAACAGATCAGACAAAACTCGTCTTTAAAAAAAAATAGCGACAGACATAAAATCTAAATTTAATATTGCATTTTAAATTTTTTTATTTTGAAATGAAAGTCATTAATATTTTAAATTTGAAATAACAAATAATTTTTGAATGAGTCAATCAAATGCCCTTTTCTTTTTCACACATGTTCCGAAACTATCTCATCCAAAAAGAAAAATGCTTCCACGGTGCCCCAAGATTTCAACTCATTAGTACATCTAAAAACTTTTTTAAAAAAAATTGGTGAAAAGTGTCTGCATAAAAAATTTTATTTTTTATTTTTTTGGCCAGTAGCTGTATAAAAAAATTTATTACAAGAAAGATCCTTGTAAGTTTTCATGCACATAAAGCACTTATACTCCAATTTTGTTCCCTCTAACAAATAAAAATTTCTAAACAGGAATATTTCACTATTTTTTTTTTAAGTCTATCCTTGTGGCGGTGGACAAAATTGTTACAAACCAAATAAATCAACCATTATGTAAAGAAGAATCAGTCAAATCCTTCATTAATAAGATGAGCATATTATTAATACCAACTTATATAATAAATAGTCTTGTATGTTATTTTTGGGACCTATATCTTTTAATGTTATATATATTTTTTAATTTATTCATTTTGTGTATTCATTTTACAGTAATGGATCATTGTCGGATGGGCGGTAATAATGTCATCACTCAGGCACGTTACTTTTGGCTTTCCTTGTGCTGGTAATTAATTATGGAATTTGTCATTTGGTTTATCATCCAAAGCTATTGAACTTAATTTTTTAATGCATGTTATTCATACCTTATAAATTTAATTTAACGAGATTATTTCTATAATTATAATTAACATAATCTATAATTGTATATTTTATTTTGTTGCAGATGTACAAGAACATGACCTCAACAAAGCCTGTTTGGCATATATTTTAATGTTGATCTCAGAACTGGGTATTTGGATCCCTATGTGCACGTACGTATATATCTCCTCCTGAAAAAGGTCACCTGAAGAAGGCAAAACTTGTTTCTCGTGCTTCATTTGTGATTCTTAATCACATTTCAAAAATATTTTAGAGCTAGTTATGTCATCAACCTCCAATTCAAATTGCAGTAGATCGTTTATATTCATCAACCTAATTTGTGGAGTTGTGAGTTTTTTAATAATATTTGCTTTGTTTTGGTTGACCAATGATGTTGAAAGGAGACATATTAATATTGTGTGAAATGG
Source organism: Albizia julibrissin (assembly GCA_037074505.1). Lineage (NCBI taxonomy): Eukaryota > Viridiplantae > Streptophyta > Magnoliopsida > Fabales > Fabaceae > Albizia > Albizia julibrissin. The sequence goes on along the minus strand of CM073487.1, from coordinate 1,195,806 downwards.
GAATTCCTTCCACTTGGATGCAACGCAGTGCTTTCTGCAACACTTATGAATATATCGGTGTTTCAGCTAATTTTGAAGAAAACTTTTCTTCATTTTCCACTCTTTGCTATTATGGGGGACGTAATAGATTTGATTGACTTCATTATTCAGGTGGTTCATAAGAAAGAGATAGCTTAATTAGAAGATTTGATTAGGTGTATGTAAACCTTGTTGTATATTATATTATTTAATACGATAATTAAATGATGATGTTTATTTAATCTATTCGTATTTGCATGTGGTTGGATTAAACCCTGTTAAGTTACTGCTTCATTTTGAATATCATTATCATGCATGCTTCTTTACTATGACTGAAGATATGTAAACAAATAATGGTGTAAACTATACAACGAGACAGAGCTTTAATTTGGCTCATGGTTCAGTGGAACAAAACTGGTAAATATAAACAACACATAGTAGGAAACTTGGTCAGTGATTTTGAAGCCAGTCCCGAATTGCAGAGCATGACGCCAAATGAAAAGCTTGAACATCGTAATCTTGTACAAAGGCGATGAAGAGTATGACGCCATGACCTACATTCATTCAAAAAAAAAAAAAAAAAACCATGACCTACAACTACAGCAATGCCGTATGATATGAAGCATCAATACAAAAATTAAAGGAAGACGCATAAAACACATAAATAATTAGCCGTTGCAGAGGCGAGTGGAAATCGAATAATCACGTCTCTATCACGGTGTTTCTGAATAATATTCAGGAACCAATTTCCCTACCTATCTATTCATATTTCATTTGATGGCCAACGACAAATTAAAAGCTAAGCAATTGTAAGTCTAAGGATTCTCTAGAGAAAAAAATAGAGATGTCTCATATGTTACTTGTAATATGTGGAAGTTAAGTTTCGGTGTAATCTGATAGTCATTTGATTTGAATGCTACATGAAGAACATAAGCCAGATGAAGGAACGAGAAGATCTATGATGTAGAAGATCATAACATGAGTGACTTAGTAGATTTGGATTCCTATATATCCACTCATGCGGTATTTCATTATATGATATATATAATCTATCTGTATAGATATTATCATCTACATCTAGAAAGTTATATACCTTGGAAGAAGCTTGTAAAATTTGGAAATAGGTTTTAATTTATCAAAAAGAAAAATCTACTTCAGCCGATATGCCCTTAGGCATGACCATAAATAACATAGAGATCACACTTGGAAAGGGTGGACAAATAGATAACTTAGCAAGTGTTGTAGCGAAACTAATTATAAAATAGGGGAAATCGGCCACATTAAAATTACCTTCTGGAGAGGTCCATGTGATATCCAAAACTGCTCAACAACAATCGGACAAGTGCGAAATGTTGGGGTAAACCAGAAAAGTTTAGGTAGAGTCATATCTAAATTTTGGTTAGGTAAGCGTCCTATAGTAAGAGGAGTAGTTATGAACCCTATAGACCATAGGGTGGTGAAGGGAGGGCCCCAATTGGTAGGAAAAAACCCGCAACTTCTTGAGGTTATCCTGTACTTGTAAGAAGAACTAGAAAAAGGAAAAAATATAGTAATAATTTGATTCTTCGTTGTTGTGGTAAGAAGAAAATAGTAGAGTAGAGAAGGTAGGCAGGAAGAGCTTATCTCATCTGGAACGATCCAAATTTAATTTTTTTTAACTAGTATTTTTAAATGAAAAAAGTCATTTTTTTAAAAAATGTTAGTTAAGAGACACTAACTATAGACAAGACTTTTAACGTCCCTTTTTTTGCCATTTTTATGTCCTTTTATAAAGGGACGCCTATGTGAGTGATGTAGTAAAATTTGGCAATAACGTCTGTTAAAAAGGGGACATCTTAAAACACTTTAGGCGTCCCTTCTAAAAAAGGGACGCCTAAAGTAACCACTTTAAGGACGTTGAAAGATGTTGTTGGGGATAGTGACAGAGGAGGTAGAAGACAACGAATTGGAGGCCACCCTTTCACAATCTACTTCGGTCTACTAATTTTGTCCTGTACATTTCAACAAAGCCACCCCATTTTTAATAGCTGAATAATAATATCAAAGAACCATCATTTATGAGGTTATTTCTATATACCTTGCCCTTCTGTTTTGAAACCAAACTTCTACTTGGCGAGGGCGAAGATTTAACTGTTTAGCCAGAACTAGTTTTTGCTTCTGCAGATAAAATAATCAATTAAATCAAGTAAGCATTCATACAGAACTGTTTGGTATAAGAGATTTTAAAAAAAAAAATTTCAAGACTTACAGAATTAAGAGTAGAATGTTCTTTAAAGCTCTCTTCAAGAAAAGCTAATTGTTCCTTAAAGAGTCTGAGCTTCTTATGGGTCGACTTTTTCTCGCCATCGTTACTGGCCCTAGAATTAGTTCTCTCACCATCACCGTCAAGCTCTCTCTAGCGAGAAACGTTGAGATCCCACTGTCATCCCCAATATTAAGTTTTCTTAGAAAAACCATACAAAATATTCTCATATTCGATTAAAAATCAAAATTGAAAAAGAACATGGTAATAAAGAAGAAGAGAAACCAGTATTTACAAGAATCAGATAGCTAAGGAATCCGAAGATAAGAAGGCGAGTGAGGTTGAGGAATGGGTGTGAAAGGAAGAAGGTCAAGCTGAAGAAGCGGATCTGAGGAGGCTCTGGTCTCATCTTGGACACTATCATGCTCTGAAACTTTCTCGGCGACACTCTAACCAAGAGATATGTAGAAACCAGGTTTCTTGTTAGCCATTCTTGGGGCCTTGTCCAGTATAGGAAAACCCTTAAGGGCATCTCCCAAGCTCAGAGCAAGCTCCATCTTTAGGCAAGAAAGAGACAAATCAAGTTTGAAACCGGTATGACTCTGTAATGGCTTAATTTTCTGGTGTAAAAATAAAGCAGAAAGAAGGGAAGGTGGATGCTTTGAAAGCAGAAGAGGACTTTAGAATGTTAGGGGTCGGTCACACTCTTGTGGAATACCTAAACTAGCTAAAGTGTTATGGAGTTTTTTTTAAGACGCCTAAAGCTAGGCATTTCCCGCCTTTAGGAAAAGTTTTAAGCGCCTAAAGCTAGGCGTTTGGACTTTAGACGTCCTAAATTTGACTTGAGATGCCTAAAATGTCACTATAAGCGTCCTAATTTAAATTTGGGATGCCTAAAGCTACATACTTCCAATCTATATTTATAAAAATGTCACCATCTTTGTTTTTTACTTTCTTCTTTTAAAAACGGATGTCCTTTTAGGTCGTAGAATCTATATCATGTAGTAGTGACTATTATAAAAAGTACTTTTAATGTCTGTTTTTAGGCTTTTTCTATATACGTCCCTTTTTAGGGGAACGGAGCGATGTAGTAAAGTCTGGAAATAACATCTGTTAAAAAAGGGATGCCTTAAATATCAACTTATAGCTTCCATTTTAGTAAAATTGACGCCATAAGGGTTTTTTTAAAAAAAAATTGCTCTTTGGAAATCCCTAAACTGGTGTTAAACAAAATACCACATGTTCAAGCTATCTAACCATCGCAAAATACCATATGTAAACTTTAAAGTAGCCAAAATTTCATAATTTAATTAACCAAAAAGTCACCAGCCAGCAATTATGATTACATGACAGCTGTTCAAGAAATTTTAATAAGGGAACAGAAGGGAAGGAAATAATTCAAAGAAAGAATGAAAGAAAACAATAAGCCAACTCCTCAAAAATTTGGAGCTGATAGATATACATGCTCATAAGAAACTGAAGCAATTAAGGCGATTGACTCAGTGAACCATAACAACAATCAATGACCTAGAGATCTATTAAAACCAAGTCCAAAATGGATTAAAATATCTGAAAGCAAGTCATTTTGTGAATGATTTATTAAGAATCATAGCAGTGGATTGAAGAGGCTATCATTATTCATTAAGCATACCTTGGTGCTTCCGATGAGAAAAGCTAGCCAACAAGGAAGTTACAGAAAGAAGAATTTTGGATGAGAAATGTCCAAATAGATTTTCGCTGTAGATCTGAAGAATTGGCGCAAGTTTACAAATCTTCGAAGGATCTATATATTGGAGGATCAAAGCAACGCAACCCTTGGGTAAATCCCCCAAAGTGGGTTTGGACAGCACAATCAAAGCGCCACATTGTCCTCCTTGCAAAGAAGAAGATCCAATGCCCATCTCAAGAAGAGGTTATGAAAAAAAGGACTGGAATGTTCGAAAGCCTAAAGGAAATTCACTTCACACAGAGAGAGGGTGGGAGGAGGCCCAGGCGGTTGTGCGAGCATGGGAGGAGACCGGTAGCCTTTGCGACGAGTTCGAGAGTAAGAGAGGAGTGGGGAGGCGACAATGAAGATCGGCGATAGAGAGAGAAGAGGGGAGGCGAGAGAATGGTAGAAGGGTTTTTCATTAAAAAAAACCTTATTAGTCCATTATTTGAAAAAGGGACACCAAAAGCCTTTCCAATTAACAGACACCAAAAATTGGGTTTTTAGGAGTCCCAATTTAATTTTGGGACTGTTAAAATGAATTTTAGGAGTCCCAATTCAATTTAGGGATGTCTAAAGGGTGCCTTTAAGTGTCAAAAGTAATATTTTTGGTGTCTTTTTTTTTGGACGCTTAAATGATCACTTTAGGAGTCCCAATTCAATTCAGGGACACCTAAAGATACACACTTCCCTCCAATAATTACAAAAAGGCCACCATATTTTTTTTACTTCTTTTTTTGAAAAATAAAAGCCCTTTAGGATAATAGAATATATGTTTTGTAGTAGTGATATTATCTTTATTTTAAATTCTTTACTTATTAGAATATTTTCCTAAAAAAAAGTAAAACAAATTAAATCTCAATTAACGGTCTAGATTATGAGATGATCGAGCTCTTCGAGAGGCAGGGAAACTGGTTCCATAATATTCCCCAGCGAAATCATTCAATTATCAGATTCAGAATCATAAACTATATATTTAGTCATACATAATTTAAGCTACATTATATTGGATTACTTATTTTTCGTTGAAAAGCTACATTGGATTACTACTTTGAGTTTGTTAATTATACAGACAATACCAACAAACTGTTAATTGAGGTAGTAACGGGCATCAACCCTATAAAGAGGAAAATACAAACTTAAATTCTAAAAGTGCATTTATTGAAAGAGATGAGAACCCTTTACCTTTTAAGATTAAATAAAAAAAATTATATAGACAATCTCCAAACACCAATAATAAACAAATAATGGAATTAAGCATACTAAGAAATAATTCTTGACATCTTTATACCTTTTTATTAACTTTTTGTAAATATTTACAAGAAAATTTCACTTTTGTTGACACACACACACACGTATATCTTCCCCTTTAGCCTTTCAGGATTTAATTCATTTTCTTTTTTCCTTAAGGCTATGTTTGGTTAGATGGAGGGGAAGGGAGGAGAGGTATTTTAATGGAGGAGATGGTTTGAGAGGGATTTTGTTTTATCTTGTTTGGGTTGACAAAAAGAGAGGGGAGGGGAGAGATTTTAATAGTATCATGTTTGGTATAGGAGGGGAGGGGAGGAGAAATATTTTTATATGGAAAACTTTGCTCTTATTTCATTTAATTTGTAATTAATAACTTTCTAACATATTTAATAAAATATAATTATATAAAGAATTTAATACATAAAATTCTAATTTTATAATTATAAAAATTAAATAAATATAATTATAAATGACATTGACTATATAAAATTATAATTTTGTAATTAAATAATGAGAAGGGTATTGTGAGAATATTTTAAAATGACATGGACATATTAGTCAATTTGAGTTTAAACATTAACCCTTCCCTCCAAATTCCCCCACTTTTGGAGGGGAGGGTTAAGAGGGGAGGGGAGGGAGAATTTTAGAAAATTCTCCCTCCCCTCCTAAAATTTTTAGTTATCCAAACAATGGGAGGGGAGTAAAATCCCCCCCTTCCCCTCCCCTCCCTTCCCCTCATACCAAATAGATCATAAGGTTATGTTTGGCTCGATGAAGGGGAGGGGAGGAGAGGGATTTAAATGGAGGGGAGGGGAGGGTTTGAGAGGAATTTTCTTTTACTTTGTTTGGGTTGATAAAAAAAGAGGGGAGGAGAATAAAATCCCCTCATTTCCCTCCCCTCCCCTCATACCAAACACACCCTTAATAAATGCTACATTAAAAGAAATAAAAGTTGTTTGTTTGTAATATGTGAAAGTAACCACGTCAGTAATATGTGTAAGTACCGACGTCTGTTTGATAAAGTCATTTAGTTTGAATGCTACAAGAAGAACATAGACCCCTCTTGACTGCAGAACACGTCGGCCGGATGTGTTGTGCCTTCATATTCAACGCACCTCACATTCCATACGGAATCTTCCTTTGAATTGTAAACAAACAAAAACTATCTGGACAATTGATTGATATTAAAACCTAATTTCGTCTTCGTATATCAATCACAAAAACAGGTATACAATTTTTTAAAAAAAAATATATAATGTTTTATATTATATTGTTGTTTTTTGCTTTTGGCCAACTTTTTGATATGATATAAAATATTTCTTTATTAAAAATTTACAACAGCTTACTAAAATCAATTGCTTTTTTTTTTTCCTTTTCACAAGCTTAAGCATCCGACCAATTGCCAAGTAACAAGAGTATGAATATGAATAATTTTAAACTAATAGAGCGTTATTTCAACAAAAAGTAAATATTTGATTATATTTTTTTTTTCAATCTCTCATTTTTTTTAGAAAATAAGGCAAGTTAAAACCCTATTATTTGATTATATTATTTGGCACGTCAGATGTTATTTGTGACTTGACTAAAATATTTATCACTAATTTTTTAAAATTTTTTGAAAAGGAGAATATCTCAAGGAAATAGACAAATTTCACAGAAAAAACCATTTCATTTAGAGCAAACAACTCATTATTAAGTGCATTAGATGCTTGATATACAAAAAAAAAAAAAGCCTTATAATTAAATTAATACAACACGTAACCAAAAAAAGATTAATACCAACACAAAATTAACGAGTATTTTGTACAAGTGAATTTCTTGTTAGGGGAAAAAACTATTGTTGCCTCTTGAATTTACTTATATTATTAAATGAATAAAATGTGATATAAATATATGTTCATTTCTTTCTAAAGTACAGTTAACACCGGTAGTTGTAATATCATAGTAAGATGCAAATAATTGGTGAATGAATTCTCACTGTACGTCATCCATAATAAGAATTTCTCCTTGGATCATTAATTACGGGCATATTTAGTTTAATTTATTTGAAAAAAACTAATGACTTATGCATTATTGTTTTCAGTAAGAAGCAAGGCATGTTATTATGAAGATAGAAAGTATCATCAGCTACGCGCATGCATGGTGCGGAATAGTCACGCACTCTCTTTTATAGGGTGTGCTTGGGTTATTGATAATTGGAGTGATTTTTTTTAAATCTGATTTTTATAGAATAAAAGTCAGATTGTAAATATGACTTGCATTTAGATTGACGGTAACAAATGTGATTTTTTTTATTAAAAAAATTCAGATTTTTAAATTTTTTCTCAAAAACTGTTTTTTAAAAAAAAAATTCAGTTATCAAAATACTAACCAAACACCCTAAATCAAACACGACTAAACTTTTTTAAAAAAAAAATCAGGTTTATGGACGGCGACATCCCAATCAGCCTCGTAATCAATAGTAGGCATTGTTATATTTTGTGCGTTCGTGAATTGTGCGTGACAAGTGGGGTCACTCGGCGGATTTATTTGAAACCGCGGTACCGATGCAGTGCCGCCAGTGCGATGAGTTTATTTAAGGCTTCTCTGATATTGTTTCGATCAGAGTGCACTATATATATATAACCATGGTTGTCTCTCAGACTTGTCACGTCCACTCTACTTCGCCGACGCCGGAGACGGCAATGCACATGAACGTGAACGTGAACGTGAACAACAACAAAGAGAGCTTCATGTTCCCTCTGCCAAGGTATATATATTCCTTTGCTTCTTCTTATATATATCTTCGCTCCTTCCCCGTTTCCGATAATTCCCAAGCCACGTAAACTTGTTCACCAACACACACTACTGTACTTGTTCACCAAAAAATATACTTTTTAGAGGTGGCCAAAACTACCCAAAGGGATTATATACCCTAATCAAATAAAAAACAAAAAAGACAGATTAATTTGCCTAAAGGGTCAACACAGAGAGGAACCGAGTTATATTGTAACGGAATTTATGATTTACTTAATAATAATTATTATTATAATTACATATAAAATGAAGGAAACAAATAAAATGACAGTCATCGATATATATTTTAAATTTTAAAATGGAAATCAAAATAATAAATAATTTTTCAATAAGTCAATCAAATATTGAGCCATTTCTTTTTAGCATATGTTCTAAAACTATCCCAGACAAGAAATTAAAATTGCTTCCATGATGCCCCATGATATCGATTTACCGAGTATTACATTTTAAAGTTTGTCATCGCTTTTTTTTTTTTTTTCTTGGCCAGTGGTTTCCCTCACTGACTGAGCTTCCTTGTTTTTCTTTTTCGATCATATATTCCATGTTCCAAATCCATTTTCCTTTTCCTGATTAGATATATCAAAAACAAATCAAAATGGGTGGCCCAATCACCTAAGATGTAAGATGAGAATCCTAATACCAAATTATAAAATGTGTCAAGATTTTTAACAATTAAAAAAAAATAACTAGGCTCAATTAGCTCACTTAACCCAGTCACACACTCGGTTAATTAGATCTGGACCAAGGCATACCATACATAAGCGATGGAAAAAAAAAGAGAACAAGGTTGGGGGGAAATAATTAAATTGAGGCTTGTGAATTTTTATAAGGAATTAGTAGTTAAGTTGGCGGGAAGAAGTACTAAATAACCTCTTAATTAGGCAAACCACATACCAAGTATTATAATGAATAAATAATCTTGTTATTTTTGGGATCCATATCTTTAACTGTTTTTACTTGCGTGATCAATAAGTGATGTGATATTTTGCATCAACTTGTTTTTTCCTAAAAAAATATATATAATTCTTTTAATTTATTCATTTTACAGTGCATACAACTGGATCCTTGTCGGATGGGCACTAATGATCTTATCATTGGGTCTTGTTACCTTCGGCTTTCCCTGTATCGGTAATTATTAACTTTATCTTTTGATTTATTATTCAAAACTATTGAACTTAATTTTAATTCAATAAGCTTAGTTTTAAAATTATACTCATTATTATCATAAATATAAAATCTAGTTGGCTATTTTTAGAAAGGTTAAAAAAACTAAATAAGTTACTTAATCGTGTCATATGTTGTGCATCATTAGATTATATATATTTTATGAGTCAGATAAATTAATTTGGAGATAAAAAAAAAATAAAAATAAAAATATTTTAAAATAATTTAATTAACTTCCTTTATCCAAAAAAAAGTTAATTGAATTTTATATTTAGAATCTGCGTTAGTAATTAATATCATCCATATTTATATATTCTGTTTTGTTTGCACATGCACAAGAACATAACTTCAACAAAGCATTGATAACATATATAACAATGCTGATCTTAGAACTGGGTATTTGGATCCCTCTCTGCATGTATATATCTCCTCCTCGTGAAGGCTACTTGAAGAAGACAAAACCTGTTCTTCGTGCTTCATTTGTGATTTTTAATCAAGTTTCAAATATTTCAGAGCAAATTATATCATCAATCCATTGTTTAAATGACGGCAGATTTGTCACATTCATCAAAATATTTTGTGGAGTTGTGAGTTTTTTAATAATCTCTGCTTTGTTTTGGCTTACCATTGATGTTGAAAGGAGACATTGTGTGAAATGGGAATTCCTTCCACTTGGATGCAACGCAGTGCTTTCTGCAACACTTATGAATATATCGGTGTTTCGGCTGATTGTGAAGAAAACTTTTCTTCATTTCCCACTCTTTGCTATTCTGAGGGATGTAATAGATTTGATTGACTTCATTATCAAAATGGTTCATAACAAAGAGAGATCTAGCTTTGAAGATTTTGAAGATCAAGGTTGTGTTTGGCTCAATGGAAGGAATGGATTTTAGTAAAGGGAAAGGGAATGGAGGGTTTGAGAGGGATTTTATTTTACCTTATTTGGATTAACAAAAATATAGAGGAGGGGAGGGATTTTAATATTACTATGTTTGGTATAAGAGGGGAGGGGAAATATTTTTATATGGATAACTGTGTCTTTATTTCATTTAATTTGTATTTTATGATTTTTTAACATATTTAATAAAATATAATTATAAATAACATTTAATACATAAAATTATAATTTTATAATTATAAAATTAAATAAATATAATTATAAATAGCATGTACTATATAAAATTATAATTTTATAATTCAATAATGAAAATGGTATTGTGGGAATATTTTAAAATAATATGGACATATTAGTCAATATAAGCTCAAACATTGACATTTCCCTCCAAATTCTCCCAATTTTAGAGGGAAGGAAGGGAAGAATTTTAAAAAATTTTCATTCCTTCTAAAAATTTTAGCTATCCAAACAAAGGGAAAAGAACAACATCACTTTATTTCCATCTCCTCCCCTCATATCAAACAGACCCTAATAGAATTATAAAGTCTACCCATGTATTCTTACTCACTCGTTGTTGAATAAAGAAATTCTCTCCTCTCATATTCTTTGCTGTCTCACTTCTATACCTTATTGTTATATATTATGTGTTTTTTTTTATCATTAAATGATGATGCTTATTTAATCTATTCATATTTACATGGTTGGATTAGACCCTTTTAAAGTATTCTTTATTGGTTTTTTTTTTAATTTAATCAAGGGTTTCTTCTTTCAAGACTTCGAGCTTATAAAATTATTGTTTCTTTTTTAATATCATTATTAATATGAATTTATTTTATATCATGCTTCTTTACCATGAAAGAAAATATAAAACAAATGAGGATCAAAACTATACAAGGCAGGTTCAATGGAACAAAATTGATAGAAGAAATATATATGTACTGAACTTTTTCTCTAAAACTGCTAAACATGAAAACAAGAGTAGGTAGTAGGAATAGGAAACTTGCTCAGTGTTTTTGTAGCCAGTCCCGAATTGCACTGCAAAGGGTGTGGTTTGGTACAATATAACGATGCCCAAGCTTTTCATTTGTCATGGGTGACGTGTCATGGCCGCTCTGCAGCCATCCTCGTACAGCTTCACCTTCATACGAAAAACCATCTGCTGCAATATTCGGATCTACCATCATTTCCTGTAAAAGGTTTCACCATGCCAACAATTGCAAGTTACCTTTTTATTTCTCAATTATCAGCTTTAAAGCAGCCTCTCTTTAAAAGAATCAAGCTTCAGGATTATTAAAAGACATGTTATCAAAGGGTAAAATGAAGGGGGGGGGGATTTTACCTGAAAGATTGGACAAATAAAATATGAAGGAGGTAGGTCAGACCCTTGATAACTCGGTTTAAAGGAACTTGTGCCTCCAGAAAAAACACTCATCGCTTCCAGTATTTTCCAGGCATCTGAACGAAGATCCGGCCGATTCTTTCGCTTCAACTCACAACACCTTAGAGCCAAATGAGCCACCTGTTCAGCTTGCACAAATGGCCAATCTCCAGCCAAAGGATCCAAGAGAGATTTAAACTTTCCATTATCTAATGCGTATTGAACATCCTTTGTTATGCCCAAGGCTGGTCTCCCAGTCAACAATCTTAATAATATGATACCAAATGAATAAACATCTGATTTTGGCGTAAGAACCCCAGAAACAAGAAACTCAGGATCCATGTAGACTAGAGTGCCCTTTGGAACAGTTCTCCAACAGTCTGTAGTATCATCATCACCTGAAGTCTCAGTATTGGATAATATACGGCAAATTCCAAAGTCACTAAGCTTGCTAACAAAGTTTGCATCAAGTAGAATATTTGAGGGTTTCAAATCTCCATGCACTATGGAGTGAGGTCTAGAGCTATGAAGGAAGATGAGAGCAGAGCAGAGCTCAGTAGCAATCCGGATTCGAGTTTGCCATGAAAGTGGAGCTGTGTTATCCTTGCAATTGAGCCGATCTTCGAGGCTTCCATTTGGTAGATACTCGTAGACAAGAGTCCAGGATTCTGGGCAGGCTCCTATGAGTGTAATAAGGTTGGGATGTCTTAACTTACTTAACACATCAACCTGGTACAAAATCAAAAGTAGGATCAACTTAAAAGGCTACCAAAAACCAGCTTTAGATATTTCAAAACATGGTTTCAAAAATGATTCATCATACCTCCTGTTGAAACTCTGCAGGTCCTTGAGAGGAGTTGTCTGCATGCAACATCTTTATGGCCACTTCGTTTTGGCGCAAGGTACCTTTATAGATATTTCCATATCCCCCTTCTCCAATCTTTAGGGATGAATTGAAGTTCCTTGTTGCTTGTTCAATCTCTTGAAAAGAGAACTTTGAAAAAGACTCAGGCCCATGTATGCTTGAAACCTGTCCTTGTTTTTTCCTCAACTCCTCGGCCTCCTTCAATGCATCATCACGCTGCATCTGTAACTCATCTCTTTCTTCCTTGCATTTTGTCAACAGATCCACAGCAGATAGAATCTTCTGTTCTAACTCCCTTACCATGAATTCAGATGATTCAATTTGATTCTCCAAAGACAGCTTTTGATCTAAGGCAAGTCCAAGTTCTTTCTTAACTTTGTCTCTCTCGCTCTTCATCCCTTCAAGTTCTTCTCTTTCTTTTTCTAGTGCTTCCTCGACTTGTTTCCTTTGTTTGAGTACATCTTTATACAAGCTTTCAGAGGCTTTAGCCTGTCAATTTATTAGTACAAGCAAAAGAGTATATCCATGAACAGTTGACTATACACACAAGTAACATGAAGCAATCACAAAAAACAAAAAAAACTCACCCTCCGCATAGCCTCAAGTGCATCTTTTTCAGCCTTCCCACGCTTAAGTGATTCTTGAAAGGCTTCCCGTCTAGCATTCTCAGCTTCAGACATGGCTACTTTAAGTTGATAGTAGAGAGTGTCATCCATTATTCCTCCATCCTGTCAGTGTTCAATCAGATAAAAAATCTCAAACCGTTTCCTTCATATATCAATGCAATGCACAATCTCCACAACAAACAAATATTTGATAGAAACAAGTTACATTAGGAAGTACCAGTACACTAGGAGGAGATGAACGATGGAGATTTGCTATAACTGGAGAAAATTCACTTGAGTCTATTAAAATCTCACTCCCCTCATAAATCAATTTTGGAGTCAATGCTACTGCTTCAACAGCACCAGTTTCAGAACATGTCGAGAAAACTGAAGGACTCTTTCTTAACCCTGACCCATCAGTACTACTTTCTGTACCCGATCTGTTACTTGGACTGGTAAACCTTTCAGTGTCTTGAGAAGAAAAAGTTACTGTTCTCCGTTCATGCCCAGACATGGCAGACCTTGCTCTGGGAAGTAACTCAAGCTTTTCCCTATTATTCTGTCCCATTGTAACAGATTGAGACCTCAACTGAGGTGAAAACAAACCTTCAGGGTTTGGCCTCTGTGGCGGCAAAGGTGATGCAACCTCTTCATTACCATCATCCAATCTGAAATATTTAAGTATTAATCTCTGTATTATTATGCAACTAAAAAGTTTCTTATTTAAATTAAAATCTGCATGTGACTTTATATCCTAAGCACCCATCTAGCATCAGATTTCATTAGTATTTAAGATGAGACAAACCTAGCGTGTATAAGACGCCCTTTGCAGACAAACCATATTCGACAGTAAGCTGGAGCATGTTTACTCACGTACATGGCTTTCTTAGATTTGAGGTCAATCCTTTTCCTGCAACGCCAGAATATCAAAGATCACAGATATATTGAACTTGAACAACACTAGTAAATGAAATTGTATCTCTATCTCAGATTCTATGTAACCTTTGTAGCATACACGATCACATTTCTCCCACTCGTCACAAAAAACCAGTATATTAGATATCATCAGTGGCCTTTTCAGCATAAAATTAACAAGATTAAATGGTACGTGTGAATGCAGAAAACGTCTTTAAGAGATCTACCCCTAATTGGACCTGACAATGCTAGCCTAATCAGATAGCCATAAAAAAAAAAAAAAAAAAAAAAACAGGACTAAGTGGCATTAATAAGGCTTCATATCTGTTTTCCTACCTAGAATGCCGATTATCAGATGCTGCCCCCATGACAAGCTTACGGATACCATGCTGAGAGACAAGCTCTACAATACCTTTCTCAATGGATTCCATTTCCATATGCAACGTCTCTGCACGGAGCTGCATCAGAATGTTGTGAGTGGAGAGTAAATAAGCTTCAGCATTCGTAATGCATGCATATACATGGACAGAAAGCCAAAGAAAGTACCCCCATGCGTGAGCAGAAGAGAAGGTATTCATTTAGATTCTTGTGCATGTTTTGCCTCTCAAGTTCCCTGTATGCTTCAACTTCCTGTTCTTCCAATGAACTTGCTGGAAATTTAGTGCCCACTACAAACAGAATATATCAAATTGTAAAGGCCAATTCTAGATACTGATTGTTGTATGATTAAGAGATACAACAAGACAATCAGCATTTTCAAAAACTTTGTTACTTGTTAATTGCTCAATAAGTAAAACATACATCAAATTATTAAATTATTTATTTCACAGAAAAACCAAGAAAGATTAACTAGCAGTCCAGTGAATCTTTGAACATTACATGGATATATCAAAGGAGTCCATATTATGCCTTACATGGTTCCCAGGAAAGATTAAGTAGCAGACCAATGAATCATAACTATAGCTTTAGTATCTACTAGGCCTTACATGGTTCCCAAAAACGCTGTAAATTTCTAAAACAATGGTCATCGTTCAAGGCATATCTTAAATATCGTAAAACCATGAATATATCAAACAACAAGTCCATATACACAAGCACTAGACATAAATATACAGAGTAGCAAACTTACTCAGGGGGATCATAGTTGCAGGAACATGAACATGGAGGATGCAAATCTTGTTTCCTCCAGAGTTTTGTATTGCCCATGTCAGATTTGACTTGCCCTCTTTCAAGTGTTTTGCCACAGCAACATAGATAGTATCATTAACCACACTTGTGTTAGGCTCCTCCACAATTTCTCCCATCCCAAACATGTTGCCGGTGACCCCAAAATCTTGAGGCGACCTCACAGAACTGTAACTTCGTGGAATTGCAGGCACGGGACTCACCACAGCCATGCTAAGAGATGAAAGAAGATTAATTAAACCATTAAAGAAATCTCAAAAACTAAGGTTAATAACTCGTTTTTCCATCAAACACCATCACCTTAAATTAAGAATAAACTTATTTAGAAACTCACTAAGCAGTTCAACTCTCTCTTCCTCCTTTAGCCCCAAACCAAGAATATTTTACTTTTTGACTCAACCAGCATAATCAAACAGCGCATATTCTGTCTGTCATACTAAGAAACTTAAACATCAATATATCTGACTCTCAAAACTCCAAGAACCTGTCTCTAAAACCAAGAAAACCCAAATAAACACTTTTCTCTCTCGCTTCCATAATAGAAATTCCTCCGTAAGCTGTAAGTTACCGACAAAAGCAAAACAACAAAAGCAAAACAACAAAAGCAAAGCCAGGTCTCTCGCACTCTCTCTATATTTTCCCAAACCAAAAAAAGTCTATCCGGTTTTCTGTCTCTAGATTTTTCCGGAACTTGAATCGACCCCTAAAGCTCTCATCGTACTTCAAAGGAAACATCATTTTCCATGGAAAATCGCATTAAAGTGAAGAATCGGAGGAAACCTTTTTCGCCGGTAGGGCGTGAGTGGAAGATTGTGTAAGCTTCAGCTTCGCTTTACAGGTAATCACTCAGATTGAAAAGAGCACACTTGTCTTCAGCTCAAATCATTCGAGTGTATAAGCAAAAGAGACTCAAATTATGAATATATAACTGCAAGATCTTGAAAGGTTATTAAATTGCATAAAAAATTCCAGTGGGGTCCTCCTCCGTGTTAGCTCCCTCCAATCCCTTCAGGACGAAACTTCCCAGAAGGCGAGTGGACCCTACTTCATCAAATGCACATAACAGAAACGAGGCAAATGGGACTTATATTTCCGTTTAGATAATCATGCTTGTTTCTTTTGGGAAATTGAAAGCGTAATTATTAGGATTATTATGAGACTGTTTGGATGAGTTTCTGTATAAGTAGGATTTATGTAAATTAAGAAAAATCTCCTCTATATATTTAGTTTGTAGACTGTAAAAGCACCTCGTAGACCGTAAAAACTATTTTATAAACCGTAAAAATTATTTCGTATTCCGTGAATCATAATTCATAAACACTTATAGAACTTTCAATCACTATTTCAAACATATATCAGCTTTTACTTAGATGCCCAACTCAATTATAAAATAGGCGAGTTTGATAATCAATGGATCTAGTTATAGAACAGATATAATAATAATATTCTTGAAATGCATTCTATTAATGGAATATTAAGATGTGGAAGGATATAGAGAGTACGGCGGTCAGAAAAGAATATGCGTTAGAGATTCCCCATTCCTCATCGACGTCATCGCACATAACGTCATCAACGTGGATATTAAATAGGTTTAAGCTACAGTTTAAGCTACAGTTTAGCAAAGAACTATTTTTTTAAACTATTTTATGGTACAAAAATAAATATTATCAATTTTTAGGGTGCATAAGTAAATATTATGAATTTTTTTTGAAGGAAAAATAGCAATTTCGTTATCTATTTTGGGTGTAAAAATTGTTATTTTTGTTCCAAAAAAAATTCATAATGTCTACTTTTACACCCAAAAAATTCATAATGTCTATTTTTGCACCATAAAATAGTTAGTTGTGATTGGCGTGCTTTGGGAAATAGTTCATTGCTATTTTTGCACCTTAACCCTATTAAATAACCATGCACGTATTTAGCTTCCGTTTGGATTAGCTTTTGGAGAATAACTTTTACGATTTATGAAGTAAGTATGTGATAGGAGTTTTGTTTCGATTTACAAAAAATAACTTTTGAAACCACGGTTTTGAGTCTCCCCAACACACACATGTATACTGGATAGGGTGATTTTGTACAGAAAGTTTTCACAAAAAATAATTTTGTCCTGAAAGTATTTTGGAGGCTAATTTTACCCGGAAGTGTAAAAAATGAAGTAATTTTTCCCTAATTTTTTTTAACAGAAATTTTTCCTTAATTGTTAACTTAGTTAATTTTAACAGTTAGTTTGATCAAATATGTTAAGTTTACAGTCTACGTATCATCCACATCATTTTTTGTTAAGATACAAATTTTTCCCTAAACGTCCATGTGTCATCTACTTCATTTTTTGTAAAATTAAATTTAAAATTTTTAGAACAAATTTGCACTTTAATAAACATGACATGGATAACATGTGAACTATCAACTCAACATGTTTGGTCAACTAATGGTGAAAACTAACTAAGTTAACAGTAAGGGCAAAATTGGTCATTGGTGAAAACTTTCGGTACAAAATTGCTTCTTTACCCATACTAATATAATACTCCTTCCCTCCACTTAATATAAGACATATTTAAGGAATTTGTCTTGATCATAAATATAAGACTTATTTTTTATATTTGTCAATCTTTTGTCAATTTACCCCTATTAATACTCTCCTAACAGTAATCAAGGAAGAGAGGGAAATAGGGAATTTTAAGAAAAATTACTAAAGTGTTTTAGAAAATACATGTCATATTAACAAACTTCATTAATCTAATCAAATTAAATAAATATATCTTATATTAAGGATGACGGAGTAATATATACATGGGTTAAGGTGCAAATTTAGCAATGAATTTTTTTTCTATGTGCACCCAACACAATTAACTATTTTATAATGCAAAAGTAAACATAATCAATATTTTTTGTAACATATATAGCAATGCCGTTAACCCTGATTAACTTCCTTTACTTTTTGTACTATAGGTATCACCAGTCTTTTCATCCTCTATTATTTTAATATATTTATAGAAATGTGTGCCTTTTAAAATAGGAAAATATCACTTAGACCCATGGAAGCAATTTTATTTCAATTAATCCCAAAATATTTTAATATTTCACTGCAGTAAAAATGAAATTAAGTTTTGTCGATGAAAAGACAATAATGCCCTTACTTTATTTTTCTAATGAAAGCATTTATGAGATAAATAAGGGTATTTACAAGACATATAAATGGACTAAAAAAAGAATCAAGGAAGTTAAAAAAATGTACAAAACAAATATGAAAATGACCAAAAAATTTTAATTCACTGGATTCTTTTAAATCCTTTAACAAGACAAATATGGTCATTCATAAGACAAAAAAGGGAATTTACATGACAAATATATGAATTTATAAGACAAAAAATGTTTATGTTTACTTTTAGATCCAACAAAAGATAAATGTATTGGGTGCTCATAGCAAAATAATTTATGGCTAAATTTGACATTTACCCTTCTAAAAATAGAAAGTGATAAGACTAGTGAGACCTACAATACAAAAAGTAACGGAAATTAACCAGAGTTAATAACGTTATTATATATACTACCAAAAAAATTGATTATATCTAATTTTTATACCTAAAATAATTAATTATATTATGTGTACATAAAAAAATAATTTATTACTAAATTTACGACTGCATCCTTCCTACATTGGAGTTGCCTCTTATTTTGCTGTAAGAATAATTGCTTGATATATGAAGTTAAGGTAAATTACACAAAACTACCCAAAGTTTGAATCATGTAGATACAATTCCTTTAACATTTAAAACTTAATAATGAGTGGCTGTAAAATTTTATGTTTTTTTTATGAAATGGGAAAATATCATTAAAATCCCAACTACAAAAAATTTCAGAGGAGCTTTTGTCTCACTTAAGAAGTAGCATATGACTTCAGTTTTTTATATATACATTTTATAGTGTGATAAAATGGATATTGTTGTTGGGAGAAGTGACGATATATATGTGCATTTTACAAAAGGAAAAAAAAAAGTCATTAGAGCAAAATTTATAATTTTTTTTTTTTACCATGAGAGTAATTTATAATCAAGAGCCACCCAAAGACACTCGTGGGGATATATATAAATATACATGCACACGCCTGTGTGACTGTGCGTACGTACTCTGTAGAGGAAGAGCCACAAGTTGATACGTGTCCTTTTAACATTTGGTAGGACATCATTAATATATTCCTCAGAGAATATAGGCGAAGAATAGTATAGATTATGTTATTAAAAAAAGAAAGAATATTATAGATTATCCCCGGAAGAATGTATATGTTGTGTACAGTCAAACCAGATTGAGGTTGTTAAAAATAATATTAACAAAATAGATCCCTATTTTCTGGATTGATTAAAAAATAACCATTCGGTATTTAATAATACTCTATTATCTATAAAAAAAATTGAAAATTCATCTTATTACCTTAAATAATGGATATCATATAACATTCCGGAGCAATTCATCACGTCTATCTGTTCACCTAACATCAACTAATTAAAACTACATATATCTATAAATAATTAAAAAATTAATTTTGTTTCTTCCTGAAGAAGTTTTAATTAAAATTACACAATTTTTAATTATTATTTGATAATTATCATAGTCTTTAAAACTCAATGACGAGTCTTCTTAACATTGAAAATTCGTGTAGCCAATACTTGTACCATCAATCACTTGTAAAAAGTCACATATTGGGTAAGTTTCTTTAAAAAAAAGTCCTATAAAGTTTTGGATTTCCCAACTTCAACCGTTAGTATTTGGGCTATGATATGGTTCTCCCGAATACTTCTATCTATTATAATGGTGCTTTAATTGAGACACAGTCGATTGGAGAGAGCTACCTATGAAGATTCTAATTAAAGGGGCTGACCAATAGAAGGTTGAGTGGGGCACTAAGTGAAGTGGCATAATGTGGAGCCATTGGGATGTCGTCTCGACTAGTTGACCAAAAAGGGTTATCTACGAAGAGTCTTGACTAGAAGGGCTGACCAGTAAAAGGTTGAGTGAAGCGCCATGGAGCCACAGGACATCGTCTCAGTCGGCCAATCAAAGAGGGTTACCTACAGAAGGTTCTAACCAGAAGGGCTGACCAGCAAGAGGTTAAATGAAGCGCCGAGTGAAATGTTGTAGCGTGGAACTATTAGAACGTTGGCTCTTAAGGTGAAGTCCCACATCGGGTGGGTTTTCTTGAAAAATAGACCTTAAAAGGCATTGGACTCCCTAACACTAGTACAAAATCACGGATTTACACCTATTTTTTACACCTGACGAAACAGGTTACGTGTAGAAAGTGTGATCGGTGGCATTTTCGTAAATAAATTAAGATTTTTGGACTTTCTACACGTGTTAAAATTACAACACGTGTAGAAAATAAATTAAAAAAAAATTTCCATTAAAAAAATGAAATTAATTTAATTAAAAAATTATTTAATTTACTTAAACAAAAAAAATATAACGAAGAAGAATTTTCTTTTTTTTTTAAATGAATCCAAAGTTTTCTACACCGGTTGAATTAAAACCGGTGTAGAAAGTCATCTAATTCTACACCGATTAAATTAGAACCGATGTAGAATAATCATTTTATTTTTTTAAAAAAAATAACTCAGCATATTCTACACCGGTTGTAAAAGAACCGGTGTAGAATATGTTACTTTCTACACCAGTTGTGTTTGAACTGGTGTAGAAAGTTAGTTTCTACACCGGTTGTGATTTGAACCGGTGTAGAAAATATTTTCTACACCGGTTCTAATATAACCGGTGTTGTATCCCTTCGCCCCCGCGCGTTTTTCTCCTCTTTTTCATTTGCCGCCTGTTATTAGGTCCAATTCCTCCCTCCCTCTCACGCTCATCTCCCAACCCATTACCAGTCTCCAGTCGCTTTCCTTTCCTCTCCATCTGCAGTCTCTATTCCGACTTTCCACTTCAGATTTTCGAGATCCAACTCTGAGAGTTAGTTGCTGTTTCCCATTTCAGAATTTCACTCTTTCATTCCATCGGCTCTGACTCTCCGTCACCATCTTTATTATTCTCTGATCATCAATCTGTGCGACCGCTTATCAGCTACATCGGCCAGGTAATCCTCATTTTGTGGCTTGTAATTTTTTTTCGTGAAATGTTTTCCCGTAAAATCTCTGGTTTCTGTATTGATATGAAGAAGATTTGAACGCTAGGCTTGCATTGGGTGCATTTTCTGTAATGAGAAGGTGAAAATCCTTGATAAAATACTTTGGTTTTGGTTGTGTCTACCTCTGAATTCACCCAATTAGCCCAAGTTGTCAGACCCTTATGAAATGCAGCCATATGATCCATGTCCTTGAGTATCTTGCCATCCACTTGAACGTAATCCCATCTGCATCGGATAATTTCCATATTACTAGTCTTATTTTTACATGCTGATATTACTAGTCATATTACTAGTCTTATTTTTATTCACTTGAACGTAATCCCATCTGCATCTGAAACCTAAAAGTTATGTGTGTATTGGCTGGGTGTGTTTGGAATTTTCTTTTACTTGTTAGAACACAGTTAAAAAATTATCAAACTTAAGCTGATAAAGAGAGGTGTTCCTTGTGCTCAGATCCTTCTTTAGAAGTCATAGTCTTATGGGGTATTAAGTTATATAGGAGTTTGTAGAATCATACGGTTGCTTTGGTCCTCTACGGTACCACCAATGCCAAGTGTTGAAAACCAAAATGTCCATGTTCTTCCATATATCTCCACTCTTAAGTGAGTCAAGCTTTAAGACTCGACCAATCTTCTCCTCTTCAATGTCAACCAAGTACGGAGAATGAAATACACTCACAGAAACACCATATTCCTGCAGGAGAAAGGCCCAATTGCTTCAAATTGTAACATAAAAACTCTGACCCACAAACATAAATGACAATCCTGATTCATGAATATGTGGTAATTCTGCATTTTTGTAGTTCTGAAAGATAAGGTAAACTATGCAAATATCATTTTAAGTGTTGTTGAAACCACACATACACCACCTCTTTAATTTCATTATTTTAAAATATATACAAACTTATCTTAAAAATAAAAAAGAAAGGTTTGCATAATTTCAACAAAACCCAAACAAGGTCATGTAATTTATGCTTGTTTTTAGGAAAAATTTGTGAAGGTTTTGAAAATATAAGTTCTAACATTGTAGCAGAACTCAGGATAAGCCACTGTAAGTTATATATTTAGGCTTTAAGAGAGCTTTGCATAAGTTTGAAAATATAAAAAAAGTGGATTAGAATTTACATAATTAGGATGTATCTCTAGATATGGAAATAGCTTAGGAACTTGGAAAGTAACATTAGTGATAGTTTCATTTGTACACACGGGATGGATAGATCACGTGAAGTCTGATTAAGAGTTAACATCAACAAACTATTAAGAGTTTGTGTTTGGACGCTGTTTCCGTCCTCTCGCCACCGTAAGGTATGTTTCCAAAACTCCTTTTTTTCCCTCTTTTTGTAATGTCTTTGTAAATTCCAGTGGCTTGGTTAAGTTTGATGACTTGCTTGCTGGTTGGACACAAACACACAAGTGGTTTCACTTTGCATGTGCTTTGCTTCCTTTTTGACTAGATTATGTTTCTTACTCCAACGCCACCTATTAATCGAATTACTTGTAGCCTCCCTCCTTTGCTTTTCTATTCCCACACGTGTTGTAGCTAATAGACACCAACCTCTTGATTTTGGTTAAGTTTGATGACTTGCTTGCTGGTTGGACACAAACACACAAGTGGTTTCACTTTGCATATGCTTTGCTTCCTCTTTTGTTTATTCAAACTAGAGAGACCCTTTTGTTCTTATCTCTGTAATTTTATTCCTCCTTTATTCCATGTCCTTCAATAGTCCTCCTATAATTTGAACACAAAATTTTAAACAATTTCATTTTGTGTTGAAGTTTATTTGCACATATGGATCGTAGCTGGATCTATGCTAGACGAACTAGTGATGAGTACAATAATGGGGTGAAGAATTTTTTGGAATTTTCTATAAGAAATGCTGGTGGTGATAAATCTGGGAAGTTTTATTGTCCTTGTGTAAATTGCTTAAATTTGAGGCGACTATGTGTCGGAGAAATAAGAGAGCATTTGATTTGTGATGGGTTCTTGAAGAGTTATGCACGATGGGTATGGCATGGTGAATTAGTAGAAGAGCTGAGTGCATCTAAAGAGGTGGAAGTTGATGTGGACATGGATGATCGACTAGAGGACATGATTCGTGATATTGGCGAAGAGGCCTTTAAGCGATCACATGCGTATGATAACTTGTCTAGTCATACAGAAAAGCTTTTATACCCAGGATGTACAAAATTCAAGTTGTTGTCAGCTGTGGTGAGATTGGTCCACTTGAAAGCAAGGAATGGGTGGAGTGACAAGAGTTTTACAGAATTGCTTGAGTTGTTGACAGATATGCTTCCAGAAGGTAATGAATTACCCAACCGTTACTATGAGGCAAAGAAAATGTTGTGTCCCTTGGGTCTGCAGTACAAAAAGATACATGCATGTCCTAACGATTATATATTATATAGAGAAGAGTTCGAAGGGGAGCATAAGTGTCCAAAATGTGGTGCTTCACGGTACAAATTAAAAGGGAATTATGATACAGACTTTGTCGAGACTACTAAAGGCCCTCCTTCGAAGGTGTTATGGTATCTTCCAGTGAAACCAAGGTTCAAGCGATTATTTGCTAATATGAATGATGCAAAGAACTTAAGGTGGCATGCAGATGAGAGAATATCGGATAGGAAGCTTCGCCATCCAGCCGATTCTCCTCAATGGAAGAAAATTGATGAGATGTTTCCTGAGTTTGGAAATGAGCCAAGAAACCTCAGGCTTGGGATATCTTCTGATGGCATGAATCCTTATGGCAGTCTTAGCAGTACTCATAGTTCATGGCCTGTTCTCTTAGTGATTTACAACTTGTCTCCTCGTCTGTGCATGAAACGTAAGTATATTATGTTGTCTATGGTGATTTCGGGTCCAAAGCAGCCAGGAAATGACATTGATGTTTACCTAGCCCCTTTGATCGAAGACTTGAAAGAGTTGTGGGAGATAGGTATGGATGTGTTTGACGCGAATCGAAAAGAGGTGTTCAATATGCGTGCCATGATCTTCTGTACCATAAACGACTTCCCTGCATATGGAAACCTATCTGGGTATAGTGTTAAGGGACACAAAACATGTCCAATTTGTGAAGCAGGCACATGCCACCATCAACTTAAGCATGGAAAGAAGACAGTCTACCTTGGCCACCGGATATTTCTCAGACAAAATCACCCTTATCGTAGATTAAAGAAAGCTTTTTATGGCCATCAAGAGTATAGAGATGCTCCAGTGCCATTGACTGGAGGGCAAGTTTATCAACGGGTGAAAGACATCAATGTTATCTTTAGAAAAACGCAGAAGAGTGCAGCTGATAAAAATATATGGAAAAAGAAGTCCATATTTTTTGATCTTCCATATTGGCAAAGTCTTGATGTGCGGCACTGTATTGATATGATGCATGTCGAGAAAAATGTGTGTGATAGTATTATTGGGACACTTCTCAATATAAAGGGCAAGACAAAGGACGGTGTCAATGCAAGATTAGACTTGATTGAAATGGGAATACGAGATGAGTTACATCCACAGCCACAAGGTCAGCGGACTTATCTACCTCCAGCCTCTCATACCTTGTCGAAGCTTGAGAGAAGAAGCTTTTGTGATTGTTTACACGGTGTTAAAGTGCCTCAATGGTATTCTTCAAATGTTAAAAAGCTTGTGTCGATGAAAGATTTGAAATTAGTGGGCTTAAAATCTCATGATTGCCACATCTTGATGCAACAACTACTTCCTGTGGCTATTCGGGGCATATTGCCAGATGATTTGAGACATACTATAACTAGACTGTGCTTCTTCTTCCATGCCATCTACAATAAAGTGATTGACCCCGATAAATTAGATGAACTAGAAAATGATGCTGCTATTATCTTGTGCCAGCTTGAGATGCTCTTCCTTCCTTCATTTTTTGAT
Source organism: Albizia julibrissin (assembly GCA_037074505.1). Lineage (NCBI taxonomy): Eukaryota > Viridiplantae > Streptophyta > Magnoliopsida > Fabales > Fabaceae > Albizia > Albizia julibrissin. The sequence goes on along the minus strand of CM073487.1, from coordinate 1,170,766 downwards.
ATCATGACACATCTAATTGTTCATTTAGTGAGGGAGATCAGGTTGTGCGGCCCTGTTTATCTACGATGGATGTACCCAGTTGAGAGATACATGAAAATTCTTAAAGGGTATGTGAAGAATCCATACAGGCCTGAAGCTTCCATGGTTGAAAGATATATTGCCGAAGAAGCTATTAAGTTTTGTTCCGACTACTTGTCAAATGAAGAAGCTATTGGGATCCCTAAATCTCGTCATGAGGATAGATTATTAGGTAAGGGTACACGTGGGGTAACAGTGAAAACTAATATCAATCATGATGCAGTGTTACAAGCACACTTATACATTTTGAATAACACCGATGAAGTTCAAGATTATATATTTATGCACAAAGAAATTATAAGGGCACAACATGGTCGCATGACTGAGCAAAGGTTATTGCTTGAGCATAACAAGACTTTCCCACAATGGTTCAAAAAACAAGTAGCCAACGATAATAGTGTATCTCAAACTATAAAATGGTTGGCACTGGGTCCTAGCTTTAATGTCATATGTTGGAGTGGATACGATGTCAATGGGTATTCCTTCTATACGAAATTCCTGGATGACAAGAGTACTGTTCAAAACAGTGGAGTTATGGTTGTGGCTGAATCCATGCATTTTTCCAGTTCAAAAGACAAAAAGCCAAAGTTAGCTGCTATACCTTATTTTGGGGTTTTTGAAGAGATTTGGGAGGTTGACTATACTAAATTTAGAATCCCAATTTTCAAATGCAAGTGGATTGATAATAATTGTGTTGAAGTGGATAAGTATGGATTTACATTAGTTGATCTTAATAAATTAAAGTACAGTGAGGAGCCTTTTATTTTAGCAGCCCACGCAAAACAAGTGTTTTATGTAATTGATCCAACAAATAGAAGTCGCTCCATTGTTCTCCAAGGAAAGACTGTAGTTCACAATGATGATAATAAGGAATTAAATTCTGATGTTTCTGAGACTCCATGTTTCTCGTCAGGGTTGCCTGAATTAAATGAAAATGAAGTAGATGACATACATGCCACAAGAACTGACCACCATGAAGGGATATGGGAGAATATATTTGCTCCTATTTGACGGACTTTAATCAAAAGTTAGTAATCGTATTTCGTTGATTATGTATCTTGGATTTTAAATTACTTACCTTATTTCATTGTCAAACAGGAACATGGAGAGGGATTCCCCCAATATTGATGATACTCATTCTGGGCATAGCAGCCAGTCTGCTCAAGGGAAAAGAAAGGGTAGACGTGGCACGACCCTGAAAGAATTGACCAAGAGTCGCGCGGATGACCAGAAAATACCGATTGAATTTGATAGGCAATGGAGACCAATCGGGCCTACCAAGAGCAAGTTTATTAGCTTTGTTGCCCTCCAAGCACGTAGCAAGCCTAGCATAACGATTAAGGATTGGAATCAAGTGGATGAATCTGTCAAGGATCAGATTTGGAACACTATAGCAGTACAACACTATACACCTATTAACTTTTGTAACTATTACATTTATTCATGTTACTAACTAATATAATGACTTCACAGCTTACTTACGACGTTCCTCCCAGTCAAGTCTTAAAGGATAAATTGTTATCATATTGCGCGGAGCGTTGGACGGCCTTCAAGACCTCGCTAACTAAAAGATTTGTGCATGTCGAGGTAGCAGAGGGTAAGAATCCTCCTAATCCTTGTGCGGAGTATACATTTCTTGATGAAGATACATGGAAAGAATTTTACAGGATGAGGACTACACCAGAAGCCTTGGTTAGTTTTTATTCACTTTAATTAGTTACTTACTTTATTCTCATTTAATTTTATCGATTAATGATTTGTTGGTTTCTTATTAAAAGATAAAAAGGGATAAAGCTATAGCGAGTGGTAGAAAGAATGATTGCCCCCACAGATTGTCTCGTGGGGGTTATGAAAAGCTCGAAGAACAAATGATGAAAGAGAAGCAGAAGAGGCAACAAGAAGAGGCTCAGTTGGATCCATCTACCATTATATCTCCACCATCTCCAATATCGCGTGAAGAAAAGTGGAGGGCCGCACGTCGAAGGAAGACTGGAGAGTATATGAGCGAGAAGGCACGCGTGATTGGTGAAAGAATTGTAAGTAATTTAACTATGTTGAAAGAATTGTAAGGAAGACTGGAGAGTAATCCTTATTATTTTCTTTGTTGTATAGTTACATTTTTAATTATGTTTGTTATTTATATACTATAGGATCAACTTCAACTAGAACGTGCTCAGGGAGCCTTCATTCCACCGGGAAGGGATGATGTCTTGACGGTTGTCACGGGGACTCCGGACCATGGTGGTCGTGTTAGGGGCGTTGGTCGAGGAGTAGGCATAAGAGACTACTTTGGAGCAAATACACGTTATGCCACCACGGGAATGGTCACTAAGCAAGAGATGGAATTGATGCTAGAGAATGAAAGGAAGCAGATGCAAGTGTTTTTAGAGAATGAAAGGAAGAAAATGGCCGCCCAGATGTTACAATTAAAAGAAGAAATGATGAGCATCCTAAGCTCACGACAAGACACAACTATCCATCCGACTCATTCTCCTGCAGTTCAAAGTACAAATGGGAGTTGTGTTCTTGGCTGTATATCAGAGGATTCTGGAGTCCAAAAAGACAGTGAACCTTGTGAATTATATTTGGAGGACCCTGATAGACGCTTAGTAGCACTTGGCGCAATACAAAACTTGGGGCCAACCGTCCACCACGAGCGAATGCAAGATGACGAAGTGAGAGTGGTGATTGGAGAGGCAAAAATTCCAGATGCCCCTGTTCCATTTCCGAATGATAAGGTGAAGATTGTGGGTGAAGCCCTCAAAACTTACCTTCGGTGGCCATAGAGACTAGTCCGAGTAGTTCCTGCTGTAGTTCGTACTGAAGTATGAAATTATCTGTCTTCTTGATATGTTTCAATTTAATCATATTGTTAATATATAACTTGCAATTATTACTAACTCTATAAATTTTTGTTTATTTAGCAAATTACCCCATCCAATGAAGTGGTTCCACAATGTCATCCCCAACCGCAGACCCAAAACCAGGAGAAACCGCTTCAACGTTTGTGTATGCTGGCGTTTGACGGATCCTTCTCAACTAAAGTATTGACGATGGATCCAGACGTTGTGGGTAAGAGGGACATGTTTGTGCATATCGAGTAGGAGGATATAGTACGGATGTTAACGAAGGATCAGATTACCATACCGCACGTTCACTTGTTTATGATGTGGGTATATTTTTAATAATATTACTAAGTATTCAACTTTTGATTCTGACATGCTTTAACTATTGTAGGTACCTCCATCGCCTTTATACTTTATCAGGGAATGGTGGCAAGTTTGGATTCCTTTGCCCGATTCACATCTAGAAAAAAGGGAACACTTCCGCCTTAAGAGAGTCATACCTTCGGCAGAGGCTATGTGAAGATGGAAAAGAGTGCTACCTAGCGCCATATGTTAACGAGTAAGAAAAAGTTTGTAATTGATACCTTGTTTTTGTACATATATATAATCCATACCTCTTTTTGCAGCACTCATTGGCAATTAGTGGTTCTATGCCCAAAGCTGAATGTCGTTTTTCTTTTATGTTCATTACATTATAATCCGGGAAAGGATTTGAAGAAAACGATGGACACGTAAGTATACTTTGACAATGAATTTTTATTTGCAATATGTAAGTTTTGTAGATAATATACCCTATTTTATATATTTTTCTACAAGGCAATGGAAATGTACCAAAGAGTGGTTAAGAAAAAACATACACACCAGCTTAGGGAGACTATCTGGTTACAAGCAAAGGTAAATAGTTTCAATCTATCCTTCTATGAATATAGTTATCTTGTTCACATATATATATATTTAATATAATAAAATGCATGTTCTTCTATAGTGCCGTCGTCAAAAGGGGAATAAGGCTTGTGGATATTTTGTGATGAGGCACATGTTAAATATCATCCTCTTGGGTAGTACAGAATTTACAGAAGAGGTAATTGTATTTAATTATATTTGTTTTATTAAGTTCATTTCGTTGTTATTAAATTGATGCATATGATTTTTTATTTTCAAATCTGTAGATGTTTGACATTACGGATGCATTTTCTGAAGAGGACATTGATGATGTTCGCACACGTTGGGCAACTTATTTTTTAGAGATCACAAACTTGTGAGTGTAATGTTAAACCTGTAAAGTTAATAACTACTATTTGGTATTAGACATGTTGAATTGTATTGTCACTACTTGGTATTGAGTTTGACTTTAATTGTACAATTTCGTTGTAAAAATGAAGTCAAGTTTATGTACCTTCATATGGCTTTTTTAATATTTTGGATGGAATTTGATATTTTACATTAGTTTCGTTGTAAATTGTTTTTAAATAAAAATTATTTTTTTTTCAAAAATGAGTTTCTACACCTGACTTTAGAGGTCAAGTGTAGAAAGTCTGGACTTTCTACACGTGACCTCTAAAGTCAGGTGTAGAAAGTCTGAAATGAGGACTTTCTACACCTGATATAAGAGGTCACATGTAGAAAGTCTCCTTTTTTCAGACTTTCTACACCTGACGTAAGAGGTCACGTGTAGAAAGTCTGGACTTTCTACACGTGACATCATACGTCAGGTGTAGAAAGTCCTCCGTTTCAGACTTTCTACACCTGATGCGGTAGGTCAGGTGTAGAAAGTCTGACTTTCTACACGTGATATACAACACATGTAGAAAGTCTGGAATTTCTACACCTACTGTTTCTACACGTGTTTTATGTCAGGTGTAAAAAGTCATTTCCGTCACATGTAAAAAGCCTTTTCTGCACTAGTGTAACTTCAACAACTAACTTTTAGAATGTGGTTCTCCTAATGATTCATGCATGTCACATCGCTCTTCATTTTCACAAAGAAAGTTGGATATATCAATAAAAATATACCCTTCTAACATTTTCTAGAAAAATAATTCATTCACATTTTAAATCTATATAAATTAGCTAATTAGCTCTTATGCATATTAAGGAGAGTGGCATTTTATTTGGTATAACAAATGAAAATATTTCTTAGATCCTTAACATGAGAGCTATTTAGCTAATTTTAATAAATTAAGAAAATTAGATGAGTTGTTTAGTTATAACAAGCACAATAAAGTCACCCAAAAATACCCCGATTTAACATTAGATCATGTATCATTTTATAGGTGTAAGAATTTTGAGTGTACTTAAAATCCGATTGACTCATTAAAATATCCACATGAAATCAGAGCATTTGATGTGGATTTTTATTATATTACATAACAAATTCACCATAAATGAAATAAGAAGAAGAGAACATATTTTAAAGGAATATAATGATTAGACACATAGTTTATATGTGTCACCTTGAAACCTTATACAATTACATGTATATAGAGTTTCAAATGCCTCTTTCTCAATCGTTGTACCCATTCCTCGTCAGATGATGTGTTATATCGGTTCAATAATATTATTATGGAATACTCTTCTAATTTTTAATATAAAATATATTTGAGGAGTTGATTTTAACCTTAAATATGAAACACAATTTCTATATCTGTCAATCATTTCCTAATTTACTCCTATTGATGCTCCCTCAACAATTATCAATGAAGAGTAGGAAGGAGGAAATTAATGAAAATGACTAAGGTGTTTTAGATAATACATGTCATATTAACTAACTCAACTAATCACATTAATGTAATCAAATTAGATAAATATATCTTATATTGAGGATCGGAGAGAGTATTATAACTATTCACCTAAATTTTTTTATTATTGATATTTTGACCCAATGTTGTTGGTCAACTAAGTACTATATATTATAACAATAAATTGAGTAAATTCATTTGAAGGAAATTATAAATATCAAAGATAAAATTGATAAAAAAAAATCAACACCAACCAATCAATTAACTAGTCGTCTTTCTTAACTAAGGGAGGGGCATGACATTCCTTTCCATAATTTCCTTGAGGGAGAAGCAAGTCACTAGAAGATGAAGTGATCCATGGCGGAGAAAAGTCAAGAGGGAATAACGTCGTACAGATTCCATAATGGCATTCAATTCCTGCGACGACGCGCTTTCTCCCTCTTTATTAATTTTTGGCATTGTCCTTTGAAAACTGGTAGGACTTCCTACAAACGACAACTACCTCCCCTACCCCACCTCCCTTAAATTCATATCAACATTCTTTTGGATGACTTTAGGGCCCAAGGAATAAGGGTGCTTTTGGTTTTTTTCAGGGAAAAATACCATTTAAAGTAAATTAACTGTTAAATGGTATCAATGTGCAAGCAAGCATCCATCATGTGCAATCAGCATTCATATGTGTAAAAAACATCCCTACAAAAGTGCAAACACCATCCCTTGTGTGCAACATATCATCCGCCCGTGTGCAACATACCACCCACTGTGTGCAATGGTAGCAATGAGCAATTAATTTGCTTACAAGGTTGTTTTTAGCAATTCTCCCTTTTTTCCAAGTGTTTGGATTTTTTTTTTTGAATTGAGCTTTTGAAGGGGGAAAAAACATGTTAAGTACACGTCAGAATTCTTTGTTTTTAAACTTTTCCGCTACGGGGAAAGAAAAACAGTTTATGAAAGAAAGATAGATGTTTAGTTCCATTTTTTTAAATTGAAATACTATTATGATTTTTATTATAAATTTTGTTATCTTAAATATAAATTCATTTAAAAGTTAATAATCATTGTTTTACATTTTTATTCTTATTTGATTCTCATTGAGAATAGAGAAAGATGTAATAGAATTAATTAAAATAAATTTATAATAAAGACCAGTGTGATAAATTTTTATAATTGTACTCTGATTTAGATTCATGAGAAATTTAATAGGTGAAAATTACTTAATAAATTTTTTAATTTTGCTCTAATGGTCGGTCAATTTGGTCTTTATTAAAGGTGGAAAGTTATGTTTATTGCTTAATGTTCTCTGTTCAATAAACTCTTTTTTAGTTCACGGCCAATTAGTTATATAATATAAAACTTTATATTTGTATGATTTCTAAGTTATATGCATTTTTATTCATTAACTATATTTAATTATGTATTTTAGTACTGCCAAATATTCAAAGTTAACATTTTTCATTTTTTTATAATTTTAATTTTTCTGTTATAATTATCACAATGTATATATATATATATATAATATATATGTAGTATTTAATAAGATTCACGTCCATTTTAGTCATTTTTCATCTAAACTTGTATTTCAAAATACTCATCCAAACAAGTTTCAGTTTTAGAAATTATACTACCACCAATTCAAATATAAATCACATTACTCAATCTAACTTTTACTCAATTTTAAATTTATAAAAGTCATATTCCAAATATACACATGAATAATTAGGGAGGTAAAGCTTGATTGATAAATGTTTGAGAAATTCCATTCTTCAAAATCATTTTTTTCCATGGTAAAAAAAAATCATTTTTTCCCAATCCTTTGAGTTGGAGGGTTTTGTATTAACTATCTGAAATTATAAGTAGAATTAAACTCATAATCATTGAGAACTTTTGCGCCACTAGTAGGAAACAAAGCTATTAGCTCCTGTTTAGTCTGTAAACGTAAATAACATTTGCTTGTACTTTGGTCGAAGCCAAACTGACTTGGATTTGTCAGAGGGATTGATTCCGTATGAGTCAAGCTTCAAAGACAATGAAAATAGAATGCTGGTTCAAGTATCAACGTCCTATTGCTGGTCCCCGGCCTTCTTCTTATTGGCTAAAATAAAAATATACAATGCTATTATTTTTCAATACTTAATCTACAAATCTAATCAGCTAGCTCTTACATGTGTGCAATCCATGTCAATGTGCGAAGTTTATGCAGTTGGTTTAATTATTTTCTTTTTCTCACAAAACTATTCGGCACTTGGTAATATTGGGTGGTTTATTTAAAACCATTGACTTAAGTGACGTCCATTTCATTCGACTCCAACAGTCAAACCGGTCATTGGCTACTTGGGGAAAAATTAAAAAGCTCGGAGTTGCTTACTTGATGATTTCTATCCATCCATATCAGATAGTTAAATTAATTATATATTGTTTTAAAAATATACTCTAACCTTTTTCTTTTGATCAATGGTATCCTCATGCTCCTTTAAACTTAACTAATCCTTTTCAAAGGTTAGAACGTAAAAAAATTTTACCTAATTTAACGAGTGCGCTTTATGAGACTTGAATTTATGTTCACATCCTTACGAAAAGAAGTACGCTTATCACATCAATCAACAGCTTATTGGTATCTTTTAAAATCTTTCAATAAAAATTTCTTTATATTGTAATCTATATGGCCTAGTCATTTTTTTTATATGCTATCTAATTGGATCAAATTCAAATATTGTTTGATTTAATAAGGATAACTCACCCAAACGGTTTTTTTTTTTTTTTTTGTGTCGTAATCGAGACTTTGTGCTTAAATATTCAAAACTTCTTCCAAATCTTTCTTTATTTGTGGCCTAGCCACTACTTTGTATATTTAAAAAGTTTTCAGGGTATTCATTCCACATTCAAAATAGTATTTTCCCCTTATGCTAATAATATATCATAGTCAAAGAAGAGTTTGAATAACATGACAACGCCCACACATGCCTAATAAAGGGCCCATTCTTTCTTCTCGGCCCACATTTTACATCTACTTTGTGTGATGGGCCTTGGTAGAATTTGAAGCCTAGATTTATATTCACAGCCCATCCAACACCTTGATACAAACAAACAGGCCTGGATCTAATGAGAAAGGATAGTCACTTACTAAGTGGTAAACAGTGATTTGAGTTGTGCCCATATATTGGGCCCAGCTATATTCTCCGATCCAGATCTTCTCCCTCTTGGTGATGCCCCTTCAACCAGGAAAAATGGCATAGATTAGTAAAGGGTTAATATAATTTTTGACTCTTATTTTAATTTTGATCTCTCAAATTTCACATGAGAGATCTCTCAAGTTTTATTGTTTAAAACATTGGTCCCTATCATCAAATAAAAATCTGGACCATTTTTCCCTTTAAATGACTAAAACTAAAATGAAGACAAATTTAAGGATCAAATATTGTATTAACCCAATAATAAATGATAAATGTATGGCAAATAATCCTTGAACATGCAGGCATCACATTCATGGCCTGCCTAATACATTGCATCAATAGAAAACAAGACAAATGACCCCATACAATGCACGAGACAGATTTTTTCAATCATACCATGTTTCATCCCAAATAATTTACAATTCATTACACAATCAGATTTTGAAATACCTCATAGTGAACTAAATTGGCAAGTATAAGCTCTGGCAACTTTTTTATGAGGCATTTCTTCAACTGTGATTAAATAGTTGGCTATTTAGAACTTTGATTACATTTTGATACGTTGGTTTAGGCATTTCAGGCACATGTACCATACTTACATCTTCCCTCACGACCTCCAGGACAATATCAAGTTCATCTGCCTTGACGATCTCAATAGAGGGCATGAAGGAAGATATCAAGCAACATCACATGAGGTTTATGGGGGATAAATTTATTAGGAGGGCGTCAGACAGAAGGAGCAACTACTTCTATATGCCTTACATTCAAGGGTGAGAACATTATTAATTCTACTTAAATTAATTTTTATTTATTTTGTAATTGTTTTGATGGTGTGATTTATTATTACACTTGGGAACCACTGGATGCTTGTAATGGTAAATCCAATATGCAAAAACATTTTGTGCTATGACTCTATGAGTTAGGTTCAAGACAAGAGACCATACATATAGGAGACATTCAACTAGTAAGTTATCTATTCATTATCTCGTATAATTCAGTTAATCTTGTATGTATGTTTTGATATATATAATTTTTTATTGTATATTCTCATAGCAATATACAATCACCGTACTCAAAATGGTCATGAGTGCCCCAAAATCAACATCACTGATGACAGTTACAGATACACCTTCTAATGCCTGCATCCAAAATGTATATATATTATTCACCAATGGCTATAATATTGAATTGAATTACATATATAGTTTATATATGTGACTGACTGATAAATTTTTCTTTTCATTTTTTTATGGTGCCTAAAACAACCAAACATGAGCAATGATAGTGGTTACTATGTGATGCAATACATGAAGGACATAATCATGCACGGTCTTGAAAATATTAATACAAATAAGGTATATTATATGCTCAATTCATTCATATATACATTCGGTCAGCTATATATTACAATATATAACTTTTATCTATTATTTCTTTTTGCGCACAATATTTTAACACATTTTACACGATGGTTAGCAACTCACAAATGGAAAAAATGGTTGAAGAATTGACAACATCTATATAAAATTAGTGGGAGTAAATGCATCAAATGACTGTAAATTTCTAGATACTGATGATTTATTTGTTTTATAAAGTTATGGTTTTAATAGTGTATACATGTACATGAATAACTGTAAATATATTCTGATTTGTTGTATTATTCTATATATGAATGAATGTAAACATATATTGTGATTTATTTTGTACAAATGTATATGCAGGGGATATCGAAAGCAGAAACCCCCTATTTAAAAAAAATTGCTTCGATAAACCATGGTTGTTACCTAACAACCGTTATTTATGCAACTATATATAACAATTGTTTAAAGAAATCCATTAGCATTATTATCAATTTATAACGGTTGTTTTGAAAGGACCGTTATATATGTTATGGTTGTTAAAGAGGAACCGTTATGTACTATGCAATCATTACTATATATTATGACAGTTGTTTATGTGTGCCCATTAATTATTATCACAGCAGTGCACATATCATGGTCTCACAAAGTCTCAATACATAACAAACATTATATTATAACTGTTACAATGGGTTTAGAATAAATAATGTGTCGGAACTGTAATTTATCTACTCGAAGCAAATATATTGCCCGCATATATGATAGATAGAAATCATAATGTATGACAGGTAATAACCGTCATAAAAGTCATTTTTTGTAGCAATGAATGGTGGAAAAATTAAGTTGAGTGAAAGTGAAGAAAGAGTTTAGTGGAAACACTTTTTTCCCCTCCCACTCCTCTCCAAATCCCTTACAGGAAACATGGGAGGGGTATCTCCACTAACTTCTTTCTCCACTTAGGGTCTGTTTGGCAGGAGAGAAATTGAGGGGAAGGGAGGGGAAGGAAAATTTTTATGAGTCAGATCTTAAAAAATTGGAGAAGTGGGGTTTAAAATTTTAATAAAGATAAGATGTAAAATAAAAAAGTAAGAAAAATTAACTAAAAACTTCTAACCCCACTTCTCCAATTTTTTAAAATCTAACTCATAAAATTTTCCCTCCCCTCCCTTCCCCTCCAAATCCCTCATACCAAACAGCCCCTTAATGTTTCAACTATTAGATCATATTTTATTGGGTGAGATTTAATCTTATGTAAAAAATATTATTATTATATTACATATAATAAAAATCTGCAGTTATAATTTTGTTACATAGCATTAAATCTTACATATTAAAATATAATCCAATTATTATGATATTGAGTAAAGAGGAAGTTAAGAGAATAGTTAGTGGATACACTCGGCCCACGAAACGGACATAAAGGATTGAATGACCGAGGAGGGAAATAAACGCACAAAATGAGGGATTGAAATCCATGAAATATTGCGAGACAAATAGAACATAGATGAAGCCCTCATTTTCTAAAATTGACATTGAAACTACAAAAAGTCATTATTGTTTAGGTGTTTTTTACACTGTCATTGGTTAAAAATAACGCACAGTTTTGAAAAACATAAACCCCCTGATATCACAAACAAGTCAGAATGGCAATCTGGCCCCTTTTTGAAATCAACCTAATTTAGTGTGAGGAGGATTTCATTATAATTGGTCTTCACTGCGTTGGGGAATACCTTTAAGCAAGTGTAATCAATTATGCAAAATTTGCATTGGGAAATACCTATAATTAATTATATAATCAATTAAGCAAATGTATTGTCACAGGCAGGGGAGGTTAACTGTTACCTAGGTTTTAGGAAGCAAAAATGAAATATAATTAAATTTAAAACTTATAAATACCAATAACAGCTAATTAGGTATTGGGAAGATAAAATGAATTTAAAAGATATTAATACCAAATACTAGCCGTTGTCTGTTTTTTTTTTTCTAGAAAAGATTAGCCGTTGTCACGGAATGAACATGAGGAAAGTTAATTTCAATGACACACAAGATTATGCAATGGTTATTGAAAAAAATGAAATCAATTAATATCAGAATCGTTTGAGGCTAATTGAAATAAACCAATAATCATGTTATTGACATAGTCTCACTCTCACCAATCCATGCCTATAATAATTTGACAATTTCCTTTTTACCACAATAATTTGGCAATTTCTCGAAAACTTTTAAAACACACAGTCAAATATCAAGAGATAATTTAATGTTGATCCTATAGGAGGTCACCGCTTAAGTAGGAATCAGTTAGATAAATAATTAATCGGCATATAAAATCCAATCACTTGGAATTTGTTAATAATTTAAAGGCTAAATTACTGTTTCTTGTTAATATTTTCTTTTTCAAAATAATGACAACAACCCTTTTTAAATATTTTAGTATTAATTTGAAATTAATACCCGTCACCAAAATGAAAGTGTAAAGTGTAAACGAAGTCAGAAGTAACTGTAAAAAAACTCATGGACGCATTCAGGAGAATAAAGACATTTAAGTTATAAATATATTAGATGTAAATCATGATGGGGAAACATTAAAAACACAATATTCCTATTACAGACTTACAGTTAAGGTATGAAATTAAAACAATTAGTATTTATAACTTATTTTTGCAATACGTCATTGAACAAATAGAAGCTTTTCAAAAAACAAATATAACTTGATATTACCAATCCTTGGAGGCAAATAAAATCAGTACGATTCTATTGCAACAGATTTATGTTGAATGACTTGAATCCGTGGACGGTGGGAGGTTAGCGCTTAATAAGGTATATGCTACAAAAATAATATTGCGACCAAATTAAATCAAATTACATGGGACTTTTTTATTTTAAGGTAAGAATCACAGTTTATTTTATTGAGGAATCGAAAAGACGAAGGAATAGCGGGTTTGAAAATGGCTTGACCTGCATGGCCAATGGAAATAAGGAGCCCTTATTTCCTGAGTCGACTTTTTTCTTTAAAAAAGAGTGGTTAGTGGGAGACACTATCAGTGGCGACTATACCATATTTTATAGTTCGTTTGGTTTAATTACATTAGAAAAGATTATATGTAATCTTGATGTAATAGACTGATCACAGTGTTTGTTTGATCTTATATAATATAAGGAGGATTATATTTTGTAATCATGATTATATTATTTGATGTAATCAATTATACTGTTAGGATTGATGAATGATGATTCATGTATCTTATAATAAAGTGAAAAAGACATTATTGTTGTTATAATTTTTTAATTTGCCAAAGTGCCACCCATAATGCTGTTAAATATTAAATAATTACAACAATTAAATATTTTAAAAAAATAATTAATCATATAAAAATATAAAAAATGTGCCCCACTCAAAAAAAAATTATATTACATTATTAAAAAATTAAAATATCCCATTAAATAACATTTCTATCATTAAATATTAAAAAATTACCATGAACCCCTTTCATAATATTTCCACCATTAAATACTGAAAAATTATTATAAACCCAACGCATACAATACTGCACAAATTGAAAAACAAAATTACTTTAAACTCAACGTATACATTATACATATATGTGTAGATAGGAGTAAATCTCTAACTATATTACTCCCTTATATTATCATCTTTATATAATCTAACCAAATATTTTATATATATATATATATATATATATATATATATATATATATATATATATCATCTTTTTTTCTTAATGACGAACTAAACAAATTCATATAATCATTATTATATTATATTCCATTATATTACCTCTGATTCTGTGAATCAAACAGGCACTTAATATTTTTTAAACTAACTGATTGCCATTTTTAACAGCAATTTGTTATTAGTTAAACATACCATGTGGATTGATTAGTGCCAATCACAATTGAGATACAAGGGTTGGTAGTACATATTTGATGATTAGATGATGATGCTTGGATGTGCATACGAAAAATACATATGAAAAACATAAGAATGTGATAATTGGTGAATGATAAATCTAAAATATACATTTAGTTTTTTTAAGTTCATATTAGATTTCAGTATAATTCTTTGAGTTTATAAAGTATACTTTCAGTCTCTTAATAACTTTTTATATACTCAATCCCTAGATGTTAATATAAAAAAAAACTAAATTAACGAATTTAAATGATGACTGCATAACTAGATGTTAACATATTAATATTTACTTTATAAATTTTAAAATAATTAAAATAAAACCTAATGAAGATTTCATTTGACCAAAATTTTCAATACCAGCCACTTGTCTTTCAAAATATAAGATATTAACGTTAAGCATGCTTTATTAACATTTAACCGTGGAGTCATCTTCAAATGGTTGAACCAGCACTTTTCATTAATGGAACTAAGGATACTAACATTAATGGATTAAAAAATATACTGTTTTGGTTTTTTTATAAGCAATAATTGCCTAAATAATGCAAAATAAACTACTCTCTTTGTCTTTGTAAGTTTTAAATAAATGATTTCGTTTATTAAAAAAATAGTTAAAATTATTTAAAAGTAATAAATATGTATTTTTTTATTATACCTTTATTTATAAAAAAGATAAGTGAGAATAAATACAGGAAACACAATCTAGAGGTAAAGTTAAAAAAAATCCAATAAATGTTTTGATTTTTCTAAAATAAACAAAAATGCCGCTACGTTAAAATAGGGTAACCTGCGGTGGTGAGACCCACACTATTTAAAATATAAAAATATCTACATTTTGAAAATTCCTCTTATGCCCTTCCCTTAAACTCTTTGGCCCCGACCCTCTCCCTCCTCCTTCATCTTCTCCATTCTCTTCTTCATATGCCAGCGGCGGCATCTCCATAGCTACAACAATTATCCTCCACTAACGATCGCGGTGATTCTCGTCTCTTCCAACGTCCTATAGATCCGAGGCTTCGAACGATGAAAACCTATTTGGTGGTTCTAATTTGGTCAAATTCAACCCACCGCAACCACGACTACAAGTGGGTGGACACCATGGCGGTGGGGAGGCTGAAGGGAGACATAAAAGGTGGAGGATAGAAGGATCTATTTTGGAAGGGAGAGATAGTGATGGGTTTCTTGCCGATGAAACACAAAAGATCGATCTTAAAGGAGAGAGATTTTGATGCCCGGATTTTTTGCCTTCAAATTATTGTCTGTAATCAACCCTGCCTGACGGTTGTTCATGGTGGCTTTGGTGGGTGTGTTTTCAGATTAGTGAATAAGAGGTTAGGAAGGAGAGAGTGGCAATATCGACGGTGTGTAGGGAATAGAGGACGGTGGTTCATGGTGGTTTCGGCAGGAGTATTTTTTTTTTAGTATTTTTAATTTTCTTGGTTCTTCAATCTCATTTCATGGGGGTTTCAGTCATGCAGATTGCCATAAAGTAAAGTTAGAAAGCATGGCGAGAAAAACTTGGTATCCTTTTGGCAATATTCCAGAATTTTGTTGTGGTATCCAATTCCTTAGGTAGATTTTGGCAACTATTACTTTCCTGTTCATCGGACAACAAGGGTTGCAGTGGATGTAGGGGGAAAGAGTGTTATTTTACTCTTTTTGTTTTTTGTTTTTTTTTTCTTTCTAAAGAGGAGGGGTATTTCAATATTTTCATATTGTAATTAACATCTTGTTAAGGCAATTTGACGTTGATGGTATTTTTGGTCTGGTTTTATAAGTCTATGAGTAGTTTTGTACTTTCAAAAAACATATGATGTTGAATGCATTTTTATTAAAAATTTATAAGTATTTTTTACTCTTTAATCCTAAATCTAAATTAATATTTTTGCACTCAAGCTCAAATGCCTATAATGAACCACAATGCAAAAACATGATTCAAAGGAATTAGAACCTAATTAGGAATTTATTAAAGAAATTAGAAAATAAACATCAATAAATTATATTTATTGATTAATAGATCCGAATTAAATCCTTTATATTTATTATCAAACTGAATCCCCTAGTATTTATTATATTTTTCAACAAAAAAATTTAAAAATAATATCAATACATTATTTTTATTGATTAATATGGAGATAAAATGATTCAATTTTAATTGAATATAACAAAAATTAGAAAATAATTATTAATAAGTTTTATTTATTGATCCTATTATTTATTATTCTCTTGACAAAAAATATAATTTTAAATTATGTCCTTGATTTATAAAGAGGCTGTTTAGAATGACTTATGGATTGTATAAGCCTGATTTACGTAAATCGAGATAACACTTCTCCACATATTTACCTTGTAGATCATAAAATTTATCTCGTAAAACATAAAAATTACCTCGTATTCTGTGAATTACAATTGAAAAGCACTTATGAAGCTTCCAATCACTATTCCAAACAGCCTTAGAGACAAAACAAAAATCAATTATTAGGATAAAAACAAAACAGTGTTACTTAAAACCAAAACAAAAGTTAACAGTGTTACTACAGTATTACAGAATACATAGATAAAGATTAATTAAAAACAATAAGTATATAAGAAATATTTCTTTATTTATGGAGATGATTAAGGTAAGAGATAATGGGTAGAAAAGAGTTAAGAAAGTTAGAAAGATATGTAATTAATTGAGGGTAAGAATGAAAAAAAGTGTATTAAAGGTATAGACAAAACCAATAGCTACTTATATATAGAACCAACTCTTTGTAACAAAATATTAGCTATAAATAGGATGGGAGGAAGTATTTATAAATTTAAATGAACTAAATTAAAACTAAACTTATAAAACTGATTATGTAGTTTAGCCTAAATTATATAGTCAACAAATTTAATGGACATGTATCTTTGCTTTTAAACATGAAGGAGTAAGCGAGTGTTTACCAAACACTGAAATCATGGTTTCAAAAACATTTTTTCATAAATTTAGACAAAATTTTTCTCACATGTTTACCTCATAAATTATAAAGCCATTCTCCAAAAACTAATTCAAACACATGCTAAATCTAAAGCAACTTGCATCCCAGTCAGAGTTATCATCAATGTTATTGCCTTTGTACAGGTGTTAGTTTGTGTTAGTCTTATTGTTGTGAAGCAAAATTAGCCTTTAATAATCAATGAGTCTTTTTTTTAACAATAATTAATAACATCTTAATTACGTTCATCAAGAATATGAGTTGGCTAATGACCTTATAGTTTGATGGCATGAATGCTTTTTTATAAGTGGAGTCGTGAGTTTATTTGTAAATTTGGATCACTAGCGTTTTAATTAATAACAGAGTTATAAACCAATTCATTTCAACTAAGACAAAAATTTTAGACAAAAAAATAAATGACAGACAAAAACTTTTTTATTCTTAATTTGGATTACAATAAAGATTTTTTGGGGAAAATAAATAATATTTCTTAAAGCGTGGATGTTATACAAAATGAAATTTGTAAGATTTTTTTAATCTAGTTTTTAAAACTTGAGTGCCTTGAGATAAAACAGGTTGTTTCCATTTTGTTAAGGAAATTAAAGTGTTTGATTCCTGCCTGCATCTATTACACATTGACTCCTTAATGGATTGTATTCACAGCTCATTTGACCATTTAGCCCATTTTAATTGCGCCCTTCAACTATATTCAGAGGTAATAACATGATACTAGAAGGTCAAAAATGGAAAACAGAAAAGATAATTATAATGTCTAATAATTACTAGATCCATCCCCTTCACCCTTTAATCCATCACAGGAAAGAAACAGAAGAAGCACCATCGTCATCATCAGCAAAGCTGAGAGTCAAAGCCCTCATAGCCTGCGACCCTCCATTTCCGTGGCAGCTCGTTTATCTCCCTTACTTTCTCTATCTACCGTGCATTTCGTTTCTTTCTCTCAGGGCTTGAAATTTCTCACGAGGTATGTCCAGCTTTTCCTTTTAATCTTAAATCTTGTTACCGTTATTTTTTCGAAAGCTCTTAGGTTTTGCCGGATTGCCAATCAAAACCCTAGCTCTATTCACGTCAAAGGCCCAATTTTGAGCTCCACAGTTAGCTCTTGCGCGCATTTACCAAGTTGAAGAATTAGAATGCGTAGGAAAACCCTAGTTTCGGATCGAGCTTTAAAGTTCAAATTCCGGCGGTTATTTTGCTTTAGATTTGATTTATTGGGTTGTACGGCGATGTTTCCAGAATTTGTGGGCATCTTAGATTCAATCGTAAGTTGAAATTAAATGGTAGATTATGTCAGTGAGTTGTTTCCAATTCATTTCACACCCGAATAAGTTTCTTTTTGTGCTTTAGCTACTTCAGACGTAATATAAGCTCCTCGGCGATTTTAGTTGTGAGGAAATAAGTTTCAATACAGGCTATCGTGTTATGGGTTTTAGACGTATGCAAATGGATCGGGAGCGTTTTGACTAATTTATGCTGCTTTCCATTGTCGCTTGTAATTTAGTAGCTAAGATATGGGTTGGAGTTATAAATCCTGGCATTTCCAAAATGTAGGGCGTGAAGTTTAAAATTTTAGTTTGACATAGGCGCCGGGTCTTATAAATATTATTTATATGTTATAATTCATCTCAGCTAGATAATAATCGAAGGTTTTAACTTTATACATTATAATTATACTTCATGTCAATATCTAGTCCGGTATTTCATTAACTAATTTATAGGGGTTTCCGTATTTTCATTTGTACGACGGATATGTGGCATACGGCGATATCTTTATCTAATTACAAATTTCTTGTCTGCCAATTTTCTTGAAAGTATATTTGTATTTACATGGACTATGGGCTTCAACGTAAATTTCAAAATAAAAATGTCAACTTGTTCCATCTATTCTCTACAGTGGCATTTGGGCTAGGTAATTGTATAGTTGAAACAGGACTCACTGTGGAGTAGAATTTGAGGATTTAATTTGTTTAGATTTTTAATTTTAATACAATGTGAAGTTACAACTTATTTCGTTTTCTTTCCCCTTTGGAAGACATAATACAAGCATTTGAGTTGAACACTTCGGATGCATATTTCTTGATGTTTCATGGTGGTTCTTCTTCGGTCCATACAGTATACCCAATATCTGGGATATATGATCTATGTGTACATTCTTTAGCAGTTAAAGGATATCCTGTGACACATAGATTTAAAACCAAAGGTTATATACCCAAAAGCCTATCCTTTTTTTGATTAAGGGTTGTTCCTTGGCTACTGTGATTTGTCTGCTTAGGATTTTCTAACTTGCTCAACTTGGTTTTTGTTGAAAATGACTTGTAAACATTGTCATGGTGTCTCTTAGCTACCCAACTGCTTGTGTTTTGATGCTGGGGGCAGTATGCTGGTGATAGTTGGGGGAAATGCAAAGGTATCATGCTGGCAGCTGCACTAGTGCAGTTAACAACAATGCAATAGGTGGGCCTTCAGCTAGGGACGCTGGAAGATCTGAATCATCTTTGCCAGCTAACTACTTGATCAATTCGAGGTAAGTGACCTTCCTTGTGTCTCCTTAGGATTTTATTGCCAGCTTTTTCTCTCCTAGTTACTATGATATTATTTAATTCATTTTGCAACTTCTGATTTTCCCCCTTTGTTCCTGACCAATCAGAATATTTGGATTAGTGGTTTTTTATTTATTGTGCTTATTAACTGCTCAAGAATTCCCTCCCAGTTTACTAGATCGTCTACTTTTGATGGTATGCTTGGGTGGTCAGAAATGAAAATGGAAGGGAAATCTCTGTCTGCAGTAGTAACTAGCAAATATCCATGATTTTAAGTCCCGATAGCTAAAAATTTTCAAATCTATTTATTGTAGATTATACAACTTTCATATCATAAAATTAAAAGGTATTGTCAGCTGCTCTGAAAAGGTGTAATATGATCCTTTTCTTTTCCTCTTTTCTGTGTGTTATGGATTAAACGCGTTTCTTTTTCTCATATTTGTGATGTAATTGGTTCTGAATATTGTCAAATGTCAACCCCAGTAAGCTAAGACCTGTTATACTGGCTGAAGGTGGTTTGGTTCATGCGATGGATGCCGAAAGGTTTCATTTTTTTGTTTTGTTTCTTTTCTTTTGTTTTGAGTTAAAAGTTTTGTTTCATTTTTATTAAATTTAATCCAAAGCCAGCTACTAAAACATGTGATCCTTTGGTTTTCAGTGGAATTGATTCAGAGTATGCGGAATATAAACCTGTGTTTTAAGCTAATTGATTAGATAATAAGGATGACAGTTGTAGTTCATTTCTGATGGGCTTCGTGACATTGATTATGTTCCTTTGACTTAATATTGCTAATAACTTTAATTTTTTATTTTCCTTGTTTGATGCTTAGTAATGAATCGGTTTACTAATTTTGATAGCTATCCGTATCAGTAACTTGATGTGTCCAATTCCTCTCAACACACTGGTTTTGTGTGTGCAGGCGTCAACCACAGCTAACCCCATACAAATTGAGGTGTGATAAAGAGCCTCTAAACTCCAGGTAATCCCTGCTTATCATAAAGCCTGTTTTAACGCATTGTTTAATTTTAGTTCATAGATCATGGGCATTCTATGATTTATGATGTGGGGGTTGCATATATTCTTCACTTCTTGTATTATTGGCTTTTGTAACAGTTGTTAAACTTTGGAGTTATTATCAATTAATTTTTCTTGCGTTCATATCATCTTGATATAGCAAATTTGAATGTTAAATGTCAATATTTGAATCTCAGACTTGGGCCACCAGACTTTTTCCCACAAACACCAAATTGCCCTGAGGAGACTCTAACAAGAGAATATGTGCAATCTGGATATAGAGAGACAGTTGAGGGCCTTGAGGTAGAATGATAAAATTTCTCTTTGGTGTATTCTATTTGGCTGTATTAAAAAAGATGATTTATAGTAGCAGATTTGACAGTGCATGCTTTGTTTATGCATATCCATTTATTGATTATCTCATGGAGTTTTGAATTTAGTGGGAGCACTCCTGAACTGTCCATTTATTGTATTGTGCTATGTTTTGTTGAATGTATTTATTATATACTGAAGCCATAATATACTGGCATTTCTTCTATCTTTGCCTTGCATTTCCTCCAAACCGGCTTTCTGATTTAATCTGAAACAGTGGTAGATGCACACCTCAAACCTTTCTAATTCTTATTTTCTTTCAATTTCCTCCATTGCAATTCTTTTATAATATTGCAGCAGCCTCAGTATATTCAAGGTTTAGTGCTGTCCCTTGTTATTTCACTTTTCTGTTGCCCAAACAATGCTACATATAATTTCACACCTCAACTAAAGCACTGTCGTGTGGCAGCATCATTTTTGATTCAAAAGCAATCTGCTGTGATGTCAAATTCACTTGTCTTTGTTTCAGTCTGATGACGTGTTCACTGGTTCTTGTTTTAGGATGACGATTCTTTTTATTTACTATTTTTTTTTTGGGTGAAAAGATGATCTTTTATTGGTCAGATTGTTTTATGTTTAGAATTAGATTTCTTTTCAACTTCTTCTGTGGATGTCTTGTTCATGATGATTGAAACAGTGGTACAGTCAGCATTCTTCACTTTTAGCTTTGTTTGATGAATATTTGATAATCAAGTCTAATACTTTACAATTAAGCATCCTTTTCCTGATTTCCTTTTATCTAACTTTGAGATACTTTCTGAGTCATCAGGAAGCAAGAGAAATTTCACTAAACCAGGTTACAAACTTTAACAAGACAATTGTTTTAAATTGCAAAGAGGTAAATCTGTTATTCTGGTGATGTATTTATGCCCATTCTGTTTATTTTTGTTAAATAATTTAATTGTGTCTTCTTTCCAGGCCATTCGAAAACGTCTAAGGGCCATCAATGAATCCCGTGTTCAGAAGCGGAAGGTAATAATTTATATTCTCTTTTTGTTATGCTAGCTGAAAATAGTGCTGCAACAATATGTCAATTGGGTACTTTTCTTTTTTTGGTCTGCCGTGAAATTTGGTGGATTATATCTCTTCCAGTTTGTTTAAAATTTTGATATAACATATAGTGCTTACTGTGACAGGCCGGTCAAGTCTATGGCGTCCCACTTTCAGGATCACAACTCACTAAGCCTGGTGTTTTCCCTGAACTAAGGCCATGTGGTGAAGACTTGCGGAAGAAATGGATTGAGGTATGTGCTATTTGCAATTAGCAAAATTAGGATGCTGACTTAGCTAGGTTTCATCCTTGTATATTTAGTCAAGTACAAGCAGTATATGTAGGACAGGCACAAAATTTAATTTAAACTAACATTCAACTGCAAAATAGTGTAAAATTCATAGAACATTAATGGTTGAAGACAAGTTTAAACCAACATTTAATTAATTATGCTATCTGAGATTGAAAATGTGGGGTTTCGGGTTCACTTCTCCTACCTGATTGTGATTGGCTATCATACACTCTGTTGAGCCATTGACTGGCCATAGAGTCAATAAAGTTTGTTATTTGACCCTATTTGAATTAGGCAGTCAACTCTAGGGATTAATCAAGGAGGAGTTGTCTAAAGATTTACCGCCAAATATGACAGAGAATAATATCCTGGGAAAATGCTTGAATGGATGGTTTGGACCTCTCCTTGGGATGGGCCAAAATAAACAAAAAAATGTGAATCCTTCTATATCACACACTGGGAATGGTAATATCTTAAAATATGCTGAGTAGTCTAGTAGTACCAATTTGCCTATCCTGTACAATTTTTTAACAAATTGATTAAGCTCTCACTCTAGGATGATATGCCTGTTAAATCCTTGATTACACCAATGTTATTTGGTTGTAGTCTTGTTTTAGGACATTGCTGCTATAGCTATTGCTATTGTTTCAATAACTTAAACTCCTTAAATTTTTGTTATAGGGCCTATCTCAGCAGCACAAACGATTACGTTCTTTGGCTGATCATGTTCCTCATGGTTATAAGAAGAAACAACTTCTAGAAGTTCTTATCAAGAATAATGTTCCATTACTGAGGGCAACCTGGTTTATTAAAGTAACTTACCTCAACCAGGTGGGGGATACATCAATGTTGGTGTACATCTTAAGTACCAGTTCTCAAAGTATTATTCCTCTTAATAATGGAAGCTAGGATGTGGTTGAATTTTGCAGGTTCGGCCTGGATCTGCCTCAGTATCTTCAGGGACTGCTGATAAAATTCAGCTGACTCGTTCTGAGCATTGGACTAAAGATGTTGTTGATTACCTGCAATCTCTTCTGGATGAATTTTTCTCAAAAAATGCTTCTTATTTTGCTCCTAATAGTCGAGATCGATCGCCACAAATGCCTTATGCTGGCTCACTACAGCACAGAATGGATTCATTATCATCTTTTTCTGATTCTGATGAGCCATCCCTACATTTTAAATGGTGGTATGTTGTGCGGCTTCTGCAATGGCATCACACTGAAGGGTTGATTCTTCCCTCTCTTGTCATTGATTGGGTTCTGGCTCAGCTAAAGGTATTCATCTTGGCCAACCGGTTGTTTAGTCTTGCTCTTTTGCATACAAGTGAACTTCTTAAAAGTTTCATTCCTTCTGGTTTTGATTTATGGCAGTTATGCTCCTTTCAGGAAAAACAAATGCTTGAGATTTTACAGCTGCTATTGCCTATTATTTATGGGTTTTTAGAGACCATTGTTCTATCTCAAGCATATGTACGCAGTCTTGCTGGAATAGCGCTTCGTATCATCCGTGATCCTGCACCAGGTGGATCAGATCTGGTTGACAATTCTCGGAGGGCATATACAACTTCTGCTCTGATTGAGATGCTTCGGTATTTAATTCTTGCAGCACCAGATACTTTTGTTGCTTTAGATTGCTTTCCTTTACCATCATGTGTGCTTTCCCATACAGTAAATGATGGGAATTTTGTACTAAAGACATCTGAAGTGGTGGGAAAGATAAAAAGTGGTTCGGAAGATGTTGCATTTATGTTCAGTAGAAGTAAAGGGCTTGATGCACAATATCAATCGTTGGCATTCAGCCATGTTATTTCATCCATTGAAAAGCATGCAGAGGATCTTGTGAAAGCTGCAAACCCAGGCTATCCTGGTTACTGTCTAGCTAAGGCTGCTCAAGTTTTGGATAGGTCTCTCGTTTTGGGTGATATACAAGGAGCTTCTAAGTTACTCTTTGATGATCTTTGTGATGGGGTTGTATCTGAAGGGTGGATTTCAAAAGTCAGCCCTTGCTTAAGGTTATCACTCAAGTGGATTGGGACTGTGAATACATCACTCATTCATTCTGTGTTTTTCCTTTGTGAGTGGGCAACATGTGATTTCAGGGATTTTCGGAGTTCTCCCCTCTGTGACATAAAGTTCACAGGTAGGAAAGATATTTCTCAAGTGCATATAGCAGTTAGGATTTTAAAGATGAAGATGAGGGATATGCGGAATTCTCCAAGGCGAAAGAATGAAAGCATTCATGGAGTCAGCAACTTAGCAAAATCTTCTGGACAGCAGAGTACTCAGGCTTTTATGGCTAATGTGTCAAAAGTAAAATCTAAATCGAAAAATGGATACAGGAGTAGAAGTTCTTCACTTATGTTTGAAAGCCCAGGCCCCTTACATGATATTATAGTTTGTTGGATTGATCAGCATGTGGTCCATAAAGGTGAAGGTCTCAAACGACTTCATTTGTTTATAGTTGAGCTCACAAGGGCAGGTATATTTTACCCCTTGGCATATGTACGCCAGCTGATAGTAAGTGGGATCATGGATATGAATGCATATGTGGTTGACCTAGAGAGACAGAAGAGACACTACCGAATCCTGAAGCAACTTCCTGGCCAGTTTCTGCGTGATGCTTTGGAAGAATCAGGCCTAATTGAGGGGCTGCAGCTTGAGGAAGCATTGCAAATCTACTCAAATGAACGGCGGCTCATGCTTCATTCTTATCTTAATGATCACTTCAATGACAATAATGGTGCTGGTTTATCTGGTCTGAAGAGAAAATTTCCAGATTCCACAAAGGATGGAGCTTCTATGTGTCCAATTGATCAGTGGAAAAATGTTCCCTCTAAACTATCTCCAAAAAATGTTAAAAATGATGTTGATATTGAAGAACTGAAAGAAGCCATCTCAATGCTGCTACAGTTACCTGATAGTTTTTCTAATTTGAGCTCTGCAGGATCAGATGAATCTCAAGGAAGTGTTAAAAGGCCCATTGGGTCTCCTCAGAGCAAGACTGATCTGGGGGAAGGTACTCCTGGGTGTGAAGAATGCAAAAAGGCAAAGAGACAAAAATTGAGTGAGGAAAGAAATTCACTTGGTCAAGGTCATTCTCCAGTTCTATCTGATGATGAAGATACATGGTGGGTGAAGAAGGGACTCAAGTCCTTGGAGCCTCTGAAAGTTGATCAACCACTTAAACCAATCAAGCAGGTTACTAAAAGTCGGCAAAAGTTTGTGCGCAAAACCCAAAGTCTTGCTCAATTGGCTGCTGCTAGAATTGAGGGTAGCCAAGGAGCATCTACTAGTCATGTCTGTGATAACAGAGTTAACTGCCCTCATCACAGATCTGGCAATGATGGTGATGTCTTGAAGTCAGTGGATGGAAATCGAACAAGCCGAAGTGGGGATATTGTCTCGATAGGGAAAACACTAAAACGGCTCCGCGTGGTTGAGAAAAGGTCAGTAACAGTTTGGTTGATGACTGTAGTTAGGCGTCTCATAGAAGAGACCGAGAAAAATGTTGGTAAGGTTGGCCAGTTTGGTAGGCCTTTTACTATTATGGATGATCGGAATTCAATACGGTGGAAACTTGGTGAGGATGAACTTTCTGCTATGCTTTATCTGATGGATATCTCTGATGATTTAGTATCAGCTGTCAAGTTCCTCCTCTGGTTGCTGCCTAAGGTTGTCAGTAGCCCCAATTCTACTGTTCATAGTGGAAGGAATGTTCTGATGCTGCCAAGAAATGTGGAAAGCCAAGTTTGTGATGTGGGAGAGGCTTTTTTGCTATCATCACTGCGAAGGTTTGTGCTATTTTAATTTCAATGTATAATTTTTGTTTGTTAGATCTGCCCTCTTTTATTATATGGCAAGTTTGACATGTGAATTCCCTTCTATTCCCCATCTTCCTTCTATATTTGATGTTGTATTGCCTTCTAATGCTTAGCCTTCTAATGACTTATAATGTGATATATTATGTATTCTACTTCAATTATATAATTTTTATCTAAAGTACCTAACAGACTGTTCTACCCTAGTATTTCATGTCAGCCTCTTTTTCTTCTTTTTAATCTTAAGTTAATGAGGGTAGTTTCAACAAAAGCTACATTATTTTGACTTCTGCTTTGACTTCCTCAAGTTACCTGAACTATTATATTGGTAAAATGCAACGGGCGGTTTTAAGTATTTAAAAATAGAATGTTAGTTCTATAGATTTGCTTAGTGTCCAATAAGGTTTCCACAATTTTGTTTGAGTTTCTACCACATTTTAACTCACATTGAATCTTGTTCATTGCTATATTCTTGTTTTCTATCCTTTTTCTTGAACAAGATAAAACTATTTTTTATTGTGTAAAATATTGTTGAACCAGTGGTTTATAAGCAATTTACCTTTGCATCTCTTATTATTGTACTGGACTGTTTACTTGTTAATTAAGATGAGTGTTATGCATTGTGTTTGGTCCAGGTACGAAAACATTCTAGCTGCAGCAGATCTTATTCCTGAAGCTTTGTCAACTGCTATGCATCGTGCTGCAGCTATTGTAGCATCTAATGGAAGAATTTCAGGTTCAGGAGCCCTAGCCTTTATTCGTTATTTGTTGAAAAAATATGGCAATGTGACTAGTGTCATTGAGTGGGAGAAAAATTTTAAGGCAACATGTGATAAGAGACTTTCTTCTGAACTTGAGTCTGGACGGTTAATGGATGGGGAATTGGGGATTCCACTTGGAGTACCTGCAGGAGTTGAGGACCTTGATGATTTTTTCCGTCAAAAGATAAGTGGTGGACGATTATCCAGAGTAGGTTTGGGCATGAGAGACATTGTGCAGCGTAATGTTGAAGAGGCAATTCACTATCTTTTTGGGAAGGAGAAGAAAGTATTTACTTCTAGCGCTACAAAAGGTCCTGCTGTTGAAAAATGGGATAATGGATATCAAACTGCTCAACAAATAGTTGCAGGTCTGGTTGAGTGCATAAGGCAGACTGGTGGTGCCGCTCAGGAAGGGGATCCTTCTTTGGTCTCTTCCGCCATTTCTGCCATTGTTGGTAGTGTAGGCCCAACGTTAGTAAAAATGCCTGATTTTTCAGGAGGCAATAGTCATTCAAGCAGTGCATCAGCTACAACTTCTTTGAACTATGCCAGGTGCATTTTGCGAATGCATATAACTTGCCTTTGCCTGCTGAAGGAAGCCCTCGGGGAGCGCCAAAGCCGTGTATTTGAAATTGCACTTGCTACAGAAGCTTTTACTGCACTCGCTGGAGTTTTTGCTCCTGGTAAAGCATCCCGAGGTCAGTTTCAAATGTCTCCTGAAGCCCATGACACTAATACTAGTATTTCAAATGATGTACAGAACAATTCTAATAAAGTCGTGGTTAGTAAAGCAACAAAAATTGCTGCTGCTGTTTCTGCACTTGTTGTTGGTGCAATTATATATGGTGTTACCAGCTTGGAAAGACTGGTAACAATTCTAAAATTAAAGGAGGGGCTGGATGTAGTACAATTTGCAAGGAGTACAAGATCCAATTCTAATGGGAATGCACGTTCAGTTGGAGTTTTTAAAGTTGATGGTTCGATTGAACTTTATGTCCATTGGTTTAGATTGCTTGTTGGGAACTGCAGAACCATCTGTGAAGGATTAGTGGTGGAACTCTTGGGTGAGCCTTCTATTATAGCTCTTTTAAGAATGCAGCGGATGCTCCCTTTAAGCTTGGTCTTTCCACCTGCCTACTCAATATTTGCCTTTGTCATGTGGCGGCCTTTTATTATGAATGCTAATATTGCAGTCCGTGAAGACATGAATCAGCTGTACCACTGTCTTACAATGGCCATGAATGATGCGGTGAAACATCTGCCTTTTCGAGACATATGCTTGAGAGACAGTCAGGGTCTTTACGATCTCATGGCTGCAGATGCAAGTGATGCTGAATTTGCAAATTTGCTTGAGTTGAATGGCTCTGATATGCATTTGAAGTCTAAGGCCTTTGTTCCTCTCCGTGCCAGGCTTTTTCTGAATGCTATTATTGATTGTAAGATGTTACAATCTATGTTTACACAGGAGGATGGGAGCCGGATTTCTGGTCACGGTGAGTCTAAAAGTCGGTTCACTGATAGTGAATCAAAGCTGCAGGATAAGCTTGTAAATGTTTTAGATAGCTTGCAACCTGCCAAATTTCACTGGCAGTGGGTGGAACTCAGGCTGCTGCTTAATGAACAAGCCCTCATTGAAAAACTTGAGGCACATGACATTTCCTTAGCCAATGCTATACAGTTGTCCTCACCTAGTTCAGAGAAGGCCGCTTCTGCTTCTGAAAATGAGAACAATTTTATAGAAATTATACTCACAAGGTTATTGGTCAGACCTGATGCTGCGCCCCTTTTCTCCGAGATGGTTCATCTTTTTGGGAGATCACTGGAGGATTCGATGTTGTTACAGGCAAAATGGTTTCTTGGAGGCCAAGATGTCCTTTTTGGTCGGAAGACTATAAGACAAAGGCTAAACAATATTGCTGAGAGTAAAGGCCTTTCAGTTAAAACCCAGTTTTGGGAACCCTGGGGGTGGTGCAGTCCTGGTACTGATCCATTGACTAATAAGGGGGATAAAAAAAAATTTGATGCTGCTTGTCTTGAAGAAGGAGAAGTTGTTGAAGAGGGGATGGACTTGAAAAGGACTCTAAAAGGGCTCTCTCATGGGTCTGATTCAGAAAACTTCAGCTTAATTCAGCAGCATGTGACTGAAAGGGCTCTTATTGGGTTGATACTTCCTTGCATTGATCAAATCTCTGAAGAATCCCGCAATTCCTTTGCAAATGATTTGATCAAACAGTTGTATAATATTGAGCAACAAATAACGGCAGTTACCCGTGGGCCAAGTAAACCTGCTGGAAGCACTCCTCCTGGAATTGAAGGTCAAACAAATAAAGTAAATAGCCGTAAAAATATAAGAGGTGGCAGCCCTGGGTTAGGCAGACGACCAGCAGCTGCTGCAGTTTCTGCGACTGATTCTGCTCCACCTTCTGCTGCAGCATTACGTGCTTCAATGTCATTACGGTTGCAATTACTCGTGAGATTTCTTCCTATCCTTTGCACAGACAGGTAATTTATGACTAGATTTATTATCTTCACAGGCTTTTCCTATGCTCTTTTTGAGATAGCTGTCTTGTTTCCTGAATTATTATTTCTGTTCTATAGCCGTCTTTATGGTAGCAGAGTGAAATAGGAATAGTCTTGGATGGTGTTTAGTATGTTATATATCTGGGAAATGCATGGCCTCCTGGACCTTCGCCCATCTGCTGTTATGAAAGTGGGGGTACCCTTTCTTGGTTTGATAAATACAATATGGTCTTTCTAACATTTTGACAAGATGTCTGCATGCTGCAATATGATATGTTTTAGCTGTTAGACTGATGATGATAAGTTTTTCCTTCTACCATAATTCATAATGGTTCTGAGAACATCCTCTTTTGGTGTTGGTAATGGTAACGAAACTGTTTGTGGTCTACATAATTTTGAAATTATGAAATATTTGTAGCATACAAAATATATATAGTTGGTAGAACTTCGTATTTTAGAATGATGAATTCAATTTAGCTGAGTTTATATATTGAATTTTGCAGGGAGCCATCTGTGCGGAATGTGAGAAACTCACTTGCCTCTGTAATTCTTCGTCTTCTTTGTAACCGGGTGGTGCATGAGGATGCTGATGTTTCAGTGAATGCCATGCATTCTTCTCTTTTGAAGAGAGAAGTGGAATCACCTTCTGAAGCTGCCTTGGTAGATTTTGCTGTTGACGGTTTGTTTGATCGCTTGTTGTTGGTTTTGCATGCATTGTTGTGTGATTGCCTTCCCAGTTGGCTCAAGTCAAAACCTTCCTCGAAGACAACAACTAATGAACCTGGCAGGGATTTTTCTGGTTCTGACCGAGAACTACTAGAGACTTTGCAGGTTGGATATCTTAGTGCATAAATTTACTACTTCTGCACTCAGTGGCCATTATTAAGTCGTTTTGGCTGTATTTTGTATTTATTTAATGCTGGTTTTATATTATCATAAAAAACTTCTTGGAAAATGCGAAGGATTTCACAAGAAATTGCTTTGAAAGTGTTGGGAAGTGAGGTTAAACTAAATATATCATGACTCATTGTTAAGTTACTATAATATTTGGGTGCTTTTGACCTTAAACTATGGTTGATAGGGGACCAAGTACCTCTCAAGGTTTTGTAAAATAAAATCAACAACGAGGAAGGAAAGTATTCCATGATATTACGTCCAGTAGGTTGATGTATACAAGTTAAGGTCTTATGTTTGAGGAAGTTTATGTAATAAACAGTATGGAAGCCAGCTGTAATATTGGAAAATAAGGAAATGTCTCTAATTTTGACCCTCCCTAGGAAGGCAGCTATACTCTAAAACTTTGTGAAGAATGAGCTCCCCGTGATTAGTTGCAATACAAGGTTACTTGAATAGAACAGCAGTATGGCACCACACATGGTGATGGCAGGGTTTTCAATTTTATCATTGGTTCCATGACTTAGTAAATGCTTCATAAGATACGGATTTCCCCCCTTATCCCAACTGTATCAGTTTCATTTTTTTACCCGTATCAGAAACTTTGAATGTTCCTCATTCTTGATGAAGTTAATCAGATGAAGGTTTTCTTGCACATCTAATACTCTGTTGTTGATTGCAGAATGAACTTGATCGTGTGCAATTGCCAGACACTATCAGGTGGCGAATCCAAGCTGCCATGCCAGTACTCCATCCCTCTCTGCGGTGCTCTTTGTCCTGCCAGCCTCCATCTGTTCCACTTTCTGCTATTGTTTCTCTGCAACCAGGTGCTGCGAATTCTGGGTTTAGTTCCAGCAGCTCAAATGTCCCTCAGAAGAATCTGATTCCATCATCAAGAAGCGTAGCTAACACATCAGGGAAGTTGAAACAGCAGGACAATGACTTTGAAGTGGACCCTTGGACACTGTTAGAAGATGGTGCTGGTCTCAGCCCGTCTGCTAGTAATACTGCTATTATTGGGAGTGGTGACCATGTTAATCTTCGAGCTGCTAGCTGGCTTAAAGGGGCGATAAGGATGCGACGAACAGATTTAACATACATTGGTGCAGTGGATGACGAGAGTTAATTTGACACGATTTTTAATTGGTTTTGCACGCGGGAGAAACCCCTCAGGCAGGTGCACTCGGTGTTCCATTATTTATGATGCATGCACTATTGGCATGAAGATGCTGTATTGTGCTTGCCCTTCTCAGCTTGAAGAGGGAAGATTGAGGGGTTGGATCATTTGGAAGAAACGGGTAAAGTGGTAGGTCCTTTGTTGAAAAGTCAAGGCAATGTCTTTGAGCAGCCCGTTCTGCGGATGGCCGGTTGACTACTAACCTTTTGATCATCCCCTTCTGACTGTGCTCTACTGGCACGGTTTTGGAGATTTGATGTATATATAGGGATATGATTTTTTCACTCTTTATCAATTGATCTGGGTAATATATATCCCCAAGTGATATCCGTGCTGTTTAGTGCCCATCTCTAAATGCACGTTCATTTGCTGTTGTTCCTTTCTATATTTTTCTTATTATTAGATTATGCGCTTGATGGAGCATGAAATGTAGCATTCCTTTGTTCAATGGCAAGTCTTCTGTAATATTTTTGCCCAGAAAACCAAAGAATTATGTCAGCTTATTTCAGTTCGCATTTATGAATTTTTTTGGTAGACTTTGTAAACTTTTTGTTTAGAGTCTTATGACACTAGTATGACCTACTCCCTCTTGTCTTTTGTACGAGACAAATTGATCTGTTTCACCCAAAAAAGTGTTGATATTTGATGTTTTTAAGTTACCTGTGATTTTTTATAAATACTCTTCCTTGAATATTTTTCTCGCACTCTCTTGATTGAAACATTTGTGGGTAAACTGAATAAGAATGCCAAGATCTTTTAAGATGTTTTATGCAACTGAATGGAAGGAGTGTCGAGGCTAGACTGTCCTTGAATAACTTTTCATATCCTAATTGTGAAGATGTAGTTGTGGTGGTTTCTCATCAGAAGGAGAAAAGATGTAGAAAATGTATTTTTCAGGTACAAACGTAGAATAAGTTTTTTGTTTCTAGGATCGCCGTACTAGAATTGTGTATCTTTACACCCCAAAAAATACAAGAAACAGTATCATATGAATGACACTTGTTGTATAATTATGTACTACTTTCAAATTTTCAATAACCTCAATTGATCCAGTTTCTCCTGCACAGCGCTTGCCTTGTATTAGTAAATGAGAAGTTTCGATAACTCGAGAGGAACATGCTTTCCATGCATGCTAGAGTTTAACTCGTTAATATAAAGCCCTTAGAGTTCATCACACACAAATTCCATGACAACAAAAACGAGAACATTCT
This sequence comes from Albizia julibrissin, assembly GCA_037074505.1. NCBI lineage: Eukaryota > Viridiplantae > Streptophyta > Magnoliopsida > Fabales > Fabaceae > Albizia > Albizia julibrissin. Next base: position 1,138,080 of record CM073487.1, on the reverse strand, counting down.
AAATAGATTCAGGGCGAGTTGAGTGAAAAAACAAGATAATTCAAATAAGTTGGGCAAACAAAAATTGATAATATGTTCTTCAAGCAGCTCCTAGTTCCCTGTTCAAGTAGTCAATAAACATTCTCTTTGCACTATCTGCATCTGAAGGAGGAGGTGGTCCGCTCAAACTTGTTTGCCCTGTCAACTTAATGAAGGTACGTCGCATCCTACGAAGTTCTGGCAGCCCAACTGATCTTGATATATTTATCGGAGGCAAGTCCTTCCCTACAGAAATCCCATTCATAGGCCCACCTAGAGCCTGAGATTGAGCTTCTACTATGGCATTTGTGACCTCCTGAGTTGCTTTATCCAACTCATAAAGAGAATTAGCATCAGAAAAGCGTGTGTTTTGAGTTGCAATTGTTGGCTGTAAAATCTTAACATCTCGGGTTTTGGAGTCCACCGTTTTGGTTATGTAGGATACAGTATCTCCAATGGACGAAGATTTTTCTATCCCATCCCTGTGAGGCCATAGCTCATACAAAGGTGAATCCCAACGGTTTCTTCTGTCTGGTTTCTCAAACCTTCTTACCAAATCTTCAAAGATTGTATCATCATAAGCAGCTTCTCCTTTTTCCCTACGTTCAACATTCCATTTCCTACAGTGGGTTTCTTCAACATCACAAAACAACACACAGTATCTAATGCCTGTTGCACGAGCCAAACACCATAGCTCATATCGATAGCCTTTGATGTTATTCAAAGAATCTACTATAATGATGTTGTCTTTTGACACTGACCTATCTACTTCTGACCTAAGAACACCTCTTAAATTCTTCTCCGCAGGCATATTGGCATAACTCTGATTACGGTCAAGATGGAAAAAAGCCTCATCTATAACCCTCACTTGCAATTTTGTTTCTGATTCTTTGAGGGCTTCGGCCAGACAGAGCGCGGCTTTAGACTTCCCACTGCTTGGCTGCCCACATATCACAACCAATGCCATTTGGGAAACGTTTGAGCGTTATACCAAGGAAGCAATAAAGTTTATGACTTTAAAGCAATATCTGCAAGAAATTGAGGGAAGATGAATGAGTTATCAGTAATTTTGACACGGAATTTTGAACAGAAACTCGGGCAATACTTTTTCACCCCAACCAGGGCTACTAGCTGTGAAATAATTTTAACACAATTTTACCCAGAAAAATGGCTCTAGGCATTATTTGAAGCCCAAAACCAAATCACAAGACGCGCATCATTTTAGTATGGAGAATTGGTAAAGAAGCATGGATGAATGCGCTACGCAGCACTTTTAGGACCAAAATAGAATCAGCAAGTGTGCAGAAGCATATATGCAAAAACATGGATACATGAAGAACTTTTAAACCCAAAATATAATAGAAGTATAATGTAGAGAATTTGTGGAAATACGTGGATGTATGCAGCCCTTCCAATACGAAAGTCATGGAACAATAAAAATGTAGAACTCTGCATCAACATATTATAGCACTCTTAGGTCAAAAACAGAAACACAGCATGTGAAGCAATTAAAATGAAGAATGTAGCACTAAAACATAGATCTATGTGATACTTTCAGGTTGAAAGCAGAATCGCAGCATATGAAGCAATTAAAATGCATAATTTTGCACTAAAATATAGATGAACGCAGCACTTTTAAGTACAAATCATAAATACATAATATAAAGCCATTGAAATGCAGAAGATTTGTGCAGAAATTTGTCCATACACAGCAAGAACTAGGGTATATGAATTGGAAGACAATTTCGAATAATGTTCCCATGTTATCAATTCAAGCCTGAAACTTGAAAAATCAAGCAGCCCATTCCTCAGACATACACAGAACAACACAGCCATGATTGTCCAGAATCAAAACCATACCACCAACAGAAAAAAAACCTTGTTCTTTTCTTGTAAGCAGAGATCACCATGCCAAAACAATGAAGCTTCAATTAGTAGTGTCATTTGATGTTCTTATGCATGAACATCATGTTCAAACAAAAAGGATAGAATTTGAAGATCATCAACCTCAAGTTTCCAGCCAAAAATCATGTTGAAAGTCATGCTATAATTCATTGAGAGCCAAACATCGTGTGGATAGATTACAGCTGGTAAAATTTTGTGTCTAAAACTCAAATCAGAGTATGAAACAGAAGGATAAAGACTGAAATTTCAAATCGCAAGAGATAAACAACGTTGGGAGAGCATGTATCCAAATTTACCCAAATCCCCCCAAGACCAGAGCATGTTGGAGAAAAATCGGGCTAGAAGAAGATACCTCTATATGCTTCACTTCTTGGAGCTGACTTCTTCCTCTGCCTCCTTCAATCTTTTCGACTGTTCACAGCGATGGTGCTCTCTGCTTCTCAGCTCTCTTTCTCACTGCCTTCTCCCTCGCAAATCGCGATTCACAGCAGCCACTACCTCTGTATTGTGCGCTTGCTCGTTTGATGAAGCTTAATTGAATTAGATTTATATAATAAGTCTTTGTAAATTAAGATAAATTTTTTTTACATATTTATCTTATAGATATTAAAAATAACTTATATACTTAAAAAACTACTTCGTATTTTATAAATTATGATTTATAAAAATTTATGGAGTTTCTATAATCTAATCTAAATAAGTAAAGAATTAAACGCAATGCAGCTCTGCGTTTCAACCCACCATCTTTTTCTTTTCCTTTTTTGCCACTTTACCCGCCTTCTGTTTTTTGGTCAAAGTACCCGCCTTCTTTTGGGTTATTAGAAGACAAAAATGTTAATGAAAAATGAAAGAAAATATCGGACTTAGATTTTTTCAATAAAAAATTATATTAATATATAAATTTATAAGAAATTAAAAAACAAGAAAAATAATATCTATTTCATTTATTTATTCTAATAAATTAATTGGCATTTCAAATATTTTATAATTAAAATTTAAAATAATCTATAAGAAATTAAGAATATTTATACTTATTTTCTTGAAAAAAAACTAGTTGGTTAGTAGCGGCAGCTTTCTTATAATTATTTTTTATTATAAAAATATCAAGAATAAATAATTTGAATAATGAAAAGTGATTTCCCAAAAAAAGAAAGAAAGGAAAGGGTACTGATTAGATGAACAATACCTTGATACACTTCACTATATATGTAGAAGATTGAATTAAATTTTGGTAATTGGCTTATGCACTTGGTTTGTTGGTTTTACATTAACCTATTAAGTGGATCTTTATAATCCAACAACTTTATTTAGTTTTTGATAATAAATGAATCTTTTTAAGTGAAAGATGTAAAATGATGTTTATTCTTAAAATAGCATCGCTTCATTAATTTTTAATTTGAAGTAATAAGAAAAATCGTGTATTACCCGCAACTCGTGAGCGTTTATAAGGATCAACCAAAAAATACAAATCAAGGTTTAAAATAAGTAGAACTTGAAGAGATAATTTAAATAAAATTCGAGACAAACACGAAGTTAGTATCTATCACTGAGTATTTAAATGTAAAATCAAAATTGCAATGTACAAAAAAACTATTCATAATTAATATACCTATATCCGGTCGTTGAAAAATGTGAGAAAGAACCAGTTAAAGAATGAATTTTATCTATATATATGTGAGGAAGAATCAGTTTATTTTTTATCAAAGTACTTGTTTGGAACTGCTTATTGTTTATAATAAGCATGTTCATGTAAATTGAGACAAAACTCCTTTAACATATTTATTTGTATATTATAAATTATAATTAAAAAACTGTTTTTAAAAATTGTAACGTGGTCAACATATCTTTACAATGTAATACTCTACAACTTGTTGATTGTTGATGTGAACTGAGTAAAAAAGATGTGAACTGAGTTTTCACAACTTACATGTCTCACTGATAATTATCTATCAATTTGATGTTGTTCTAAATCATAATATTTCGACAGCAAACTTTTTATTACTATATAATTTAACATCCCAGTGTACGATTTTCTATGGTTTATGAATAATATGATTATTAGAGTTATATATATATATATATATATATATATATATATATATATATATATATATATATATATAACTTTGGACTACATACGTTGATTGACATGGAGTCAGTACACTGAATCCAGAAAAGTTTTTTTTTTTTTTACAAAATAAATAAAAGCTCCATATGCACAATAGTGCACACATGTTAAGAAGTAGCATCATGAAACAACTTCAGACAATCAACAAAAAGTTGATATGAATATTGGCTTAAATCCTTCTACTGAGTGTAAAAAAATAAGCCTCATCATACAAATGCAAGTGAGAAGCTTTTCATAGCGTCATCATCTTCATCCACCAAGCCTCTCTACATTCTTTTAGGTTTACAATAATTAACCAGGAAAAATAATTTCTATATACCTTGCTTCCTCATTGTCTTATCTTCATGGAGAACATCTTCAATCCAAGCCACAATGTTGAATGCTAGACCCTCTAACACTCTTGAGTAGCTCTCCAATATTGCTTTTCCTACATCCTGCACAACATAATATTTTTGTTCTTAGTTCATCGAACTTTTAAGTAGAAACGAAACTAAATGAAGGAAAAATCACTATAAAGTTTCAAAAAAAGAATGTAATTATTAAAAAGTCACACAACAAGTGTAGTAAGCAATTATAAGTTATGGTGCAAAAAATAACATGTCTTTTACTGTTTACTTGTTGTAGGACTTCTCAATGATTACATTCTTTTCTTAAGACCTCATAGTGATTTTCCCCTAAATAAAATTAAATTTGAAACTGGCTTGAAAACTTTTAAATGGGGCATCAAACTTTCTGAAACTAGTTGAAATCTTCTCATTTTGATAGTTAATGGCACTGTGCAATGATTCAGATCAAATCTTGACTCTTTTTGTATATTACATGTTGTCTACACATAATTTCTTTAACCTTTAGATTCAAAGTATTTAATCAAAGAGTGTTCTAAAATGTTCAGGATATGAATTTACAGATAGCTGATAAAACTTACTCGGTTGTACTGAATCTTGCATACGTCCAAGGAAGTCTGAGAAAGTTCAGGATACCTTTGCTTCAAGCAAAATAATAGTGTCTCAGCTCTTTCAGCTAACATGTAGTTTTTGTCAATCCGATCAGATTCAGACATGAGATCTTTCACTTGGCTCCATGATGATTTCGAATGGCTTAGGCAAGCTTTACGCCTCCATGCATACATTGAAGCTTCAACTCTGTCTGCCAGCTCTAGTGCTTCATGTTCAGAACTTATCTTGAGATGGTTAAGAAGGTGCTCAGGTGAGAATTTATCTGGAATGCACATATACCGATACATCGAGTCTCTCAAACTTGTTCTTCCACTCTGAATACATCAATTTTTGGAAGCAAATATACATGAAGATGAAGTCAGAAATAAAAGAAAACTAAATGCATTCTGTTGACTTAACATGATTTAGGGGGTTTTTGATTTTGTTTTTAAAAACAATAAAACCTATTTGGTAAACTGTTTTCAAAAAATTATTTTTAAAAACAACAAAACAAAAAAGTTGTTTTTAACTTTTTATAAACTAAAAACAAACAGTTTTTAATTGTTTTCGTATTTTTTATTTTTTGAGGCCGTCATTTATCCACTATCGACACTACACTACTGGTGATGACCACCACCATGTCATTTCAAAAACAGATTCTTCAAAACAATATATCCAAACAGATTTTTTTATTTTTAAAACTTGTTTCCAAAAATTATTTTATAAAACTATTTATGAAAATAAAAAACAGAGAATATAATCAAACAAGCCCTTAGTGTTCTCATTAGCTTGCCAAAGAATTCTTACACATAAAATAAGTAAGAGGGAATTGCATATTTGCATACAAGTCCCAAGGAAGAGAAAAAAAAAATCAGAAATAGGTCCCTTGAAATTATCAAATTGCATTGAAGTCCAATGGAACTTAGGCTATATTCATTTGAATGGGAAAAAAGACAACTTTGCCCTTATTAATTTGAGCCACTAGTGACAAGAAAGGGTGCCAAAATGACAAGTCATTGAGCAACCAATGACAAGTTAGGGTGCCGTCAACGACTTGAGGATTTGTCATTGGTTGATTAAATTAACAAAGGCAAAGTGATCTTTCTGACTTCTAATTAATCTAACCTAAGTCCCATAAAACTTCAATGGAATTTGATGATTTCAAAGGACTTGCTTTTGATTTTTTCTCTTCCTTGAGACTTGTATGTAATTCTCCCAATAAGTTACTGAAAAGAAGTAGTTTGATAAAATCTGTTGAATAATTTCTCAATAGAGAGAAAATACAAACTCATTTTGATAATATTTTGGACCATGACTGATAATACAAGAAATTGTAACGAGTAACGACTGAATCATCAATAAGGCCTAACCTTGGGAAGACCTGCCATGTATGTTTCTGGGATATCCATCTCTGCAATAATACTATTATTTATTGACATGGAAGCTTTATGAACTTGGTTAGCACAATCTCTTTTCTCTCTCAAGTGTTTCCTTGACTTATCAGATAAACCACCAGGGAGAACACAAGGAACTGGTAACCACCATTTCTCATCTTTTCTCTGAACAATCCTTCGAAATGAGCTGGCACGTGAACGATTCGAGTCCCCTGATAGGCTCCCTTGCTCCACATACCAGAATTCAGAATCATAGAAACTATCTAATATTTCCTATCATAAAAAAAATATTTATGCATATGAGCCAATAGGTCAGTGGAGTGAAACACAGTTTTCATAAACTAATAGAAGCACTAAGAGTGAGTTTTGTCTTACAATGAGCATTGCATCAAGCTTCCGCAGAGCTGGAAGGTTGATATAGATATCTGATCTTGGCCTACTTGTCATCATCTGAGATACATCATTACCAATATATTAGATACAGAAAGAGATTCCAATCATCATCATGAAAATTCTTAGATAGACTGCATATTAAAAGATAAGTACATCAAGCTTATCATAAGAAAATATACTCTCTTAGTCTTTATATAAGATATATTTATCTAAGTTGATTAGATTAAAGAAATAGTTAAGTTAGTTAATATTTAAATTTTTTAAAACACCCTAATCATCTTCCTTAATTCCCTCCTTCTATCTCCTTTTTTATTATTGTTGAGAGAGTATCAATAAGGTAAATTAAGAAAAGATTGACAAATAAGAAAAACATATCTTATATTTAGGATTACGACTAACTCTTCAAATATGTCTATAACATGTCAGGTACACTTTGGGTACTCACCTCCAACATGTTTTTACATGTATCTTCATGATTTTTTATTTGTTTTATCTATTTATCTTTTGTTGGCTCGGTCTATCCGAGAGTCCATAGAACATTCTTAAATATTATAGCTACTGTTTAGGGAACCTTACCTCCACGACTGTTCCATCTGCCAAGTATTGTGCAGTTGGGGCAAATTCTACTATGTAATCACAAAGTGATAGAAGGCAATTCATTTCTCTTCTCCACATAACCTTCTTCTCAGGCTTCAGAGGCTCCAACTTCAAATTTTGTCCAAATACGGTGGCTGTAAAATCCCCAATTCAAATATGTTTAATGACATTGAATTAATAGTAAAACGCATTTTAAGCCTCATGTTATGGTCCAGAATTAATTTGTGCCAAGTCTAAGCTATTAGAGAAGCATATTCCAACAATGGAACTGTTGCTGACAAAACATTTAAATCTCCACGTTTAAATTCATGTGGTTAGTTCTAATATGAACAACACCCAAAAATACCGCACTGACAAAACATTGTGCTATTGCTGCTTTGAAAGAATTACCATAGAGGTTTGTGATAGAATTTGAGATGGTTACAGCAGTGCAGACACCTTTCCCACTACCAGACATGTCTTCTCCAAGCAAAAGCTTTGAAAATCTCTCCTTCATCATTTCAAGCTCTGCAAATGTTTCACACAATCAAGAAAACTACCATCAGATGCTACTTATCAAGAAAAGGGACATTTACGAACACCTAAACTGAAATAATGTACAACCCCAACCTGAAGATAAGAGATCTTGGTCATCAACAAGTTTAACATTCAATGAATTCCTTTGCTGCTGCTTCACTCCTAGCCCAGAAACACCGGCTAGATTAACTCGTGGTTTAGATGCCGGCCACCGAGAAGGCAAAGGTTCACTGGCATAGCCATAGTCAGGCTCTGAGAAGTTTGAGGTCTCAGAGTCACTTGGAAAGTATGCAAGAGAATCACCACTCAGTGGGGAGTTTTCAGGAGTTTCTTTGCCTAAGTGATCATTGTGATCCACAGAAGAAACCGAAGGCCTATAACCCACATCATGATTTTCATCATGGATTGATGATTTTGCCATCTCAGCTCAAGAACGTGATTGTAAAAATCCTCAAAACCTGCACATAGTAATCATTAGAGTTTGAGTCAGATTGGGGTTAGTGGGCTCTAAATTTGATAAATGTATGAGTTTGATCACGTTGAGACATATAATAAGGTGGGACTATTTTAAACGTACACTGAGCATTTCAATCAAATTAGGAATAGGATGTGATAAAGAGAAAAAGGGAAAAAAAAAAAGTTAAAAGCTTTGAATTTTCTAGGCTTCTGGAAATAAAAAAGCAAAAAAGCAAGCAAAGAAGGCTTGTGGTATAGAGATTGATACCCAAAATAATTGACTGGGGAACGCAGTAAAGGGGTAGGAATAAAAAGCATGAAGAAACTGAAATTTAAAAATTCGAAGACAACGGTAGCCGAAAAAAGCAACGGTCCCCGGTTTTTCTTTTTCCAAGTTACTTTTATTTTATTTGAATTTGAAGCGAAAGCCCCCATTTTGAAGCAGTTCCCTCCAAAAGAAGAAAGCTTTTCTTTGAACAAAGTCGAAGAAGAAGAAGAAGAAGAAGAAAAATGGCTCGGACTTGTGATTCCTCTGATCTGTGACTTGATTGAAGAAGAATGAAGACCCATTTGCAGATATGGTTACTATGTTACTGGTGAAAGAAATTGAAAGGGGCTAATCTGCAAGAGAATATAAGAAAGGCAGCAACGTTTCTTTGTTCAGATGTATCCTTTCACACAGACACATTTCTTGGCTTTACCGAACGTGAATTTGAAGCAAGGCATGCCCCTCCTATACCATATCACTCCCTTTCTTGTCTTTACCAAACATGGCTTGTACTTTCAAAATAACAGATGTGTGTGTGTTTTTTTTTTTTGCCAGAAAAATAAAAGATGATAAAAATACACACACTAACTAAATCAAATTTAAATGATCAACATGACAGTCAATAATTGTTAAAATTTCGCATAATGCATGCATGATGATACCTAATTTACTGTGACTAATACTCTCTCATGTCAAAGACGTATTTAAGGAGTTGATGTTAGTCTTAAATATAAGATATAATTTTTATATTTGTCAATATTTTTTAATTTATCCCTATTGATGTTCCCTCAACAATCAAGGAAGAGAGATAATGAAAGAATTAGGAAAGATGACTAGGATGTTTTAGAAAATATATATCATATTAACTAATTTAACTAACTTCCTTAATTTAATCAAAGTAGGTAAATATATCTTATATTAAATATTAGAGGGATTAATATTATTTCAGTAAAATTAAATTCAAACAAAAAATTAAGAGAAATATGGGTTAATACAATTTTTTAGCCCTCAAGTCTATCTTCATTTTGATTTTGTTCTCTTAAATTTTAAACAATGAGTTTTGGTTCATCAAGTTTCATTCTGTTTAAAATATTGGTTTCTATAATTTAATTCATATCATTTTATCTTTTGACAAATTAAAATGGGAAATTCCAAAAAAATGCAACCAAAAATAGGAAAAGACTAATCAGTACAACAAATTTGTCAAATCCCAAATTAGTCAGGTGTCGGTACGGACGAGGAATTTGGAATTTTAAAATTTCGACGAAAAGACAATTTTTCCATTCAGTTCTCCCTCCCTCTCAGCTCAGAATAACAACACCGGACTCTTGATTAACAACATTGTCTTCTCGATTAACAACTTCAGGGATAAATTTGAAATTCACAAGTTTCATAGGCCAATAACAATACCGATATTTATATTAACAACACCATATTTTAGATTACGGTGTTGTTAATGAAGAGTCCGGTGTTGTTATTCCGAACTGAAAAGGAGGGAAAGCTAAATGACAAAATTGTCTTTTCATTGAAATTTCAAAATCACATATTCATTATCCATACTAATCCCTAAATGATTTAAGATTTGATAAATTTATTGTACTGATTTATCATTTTCTATTTTTGAATGCATTTTTTTAAAATTTTTCCAATTAAAATCCATGATTTGAAATTTAAGAAACAAAATCAAATATGTAAATTATTAACTTTTAATTAATGGGCTTCTCAATATGTGGTCAATGGGCTAGGCTGATCCTTAGAATTGCACTTTCTTTTCGGCCGAAATAAGAATTGCTACTTGCGAGCCTGTTGTTGGCATGACATGGTCGGGAAATACCCATCAATGAAAGCACTTTTTTAAAAATAAAATGTATTTTTATTGAGCCACAAAATGACAAAACTAGTGTCTAAAAATCCAACCTTCATTTTCATTTTTTTTGGGAAAAAATCATGCCTTGATAAATGATGGCTCGAAATTTCTTTTGATTGACAATTTTCTCAAACTTTTCTTATGCCACATCCGGAATAAAAAGAAGCTTTCGTGTTTATCATTTATTTCTAAATTATAACTTATAAGTTGGTGTTAGAAAATATTACTCATGTCTTATAATAATTTAATCGGTTTGACGCACTCACACTCTCCAAGTCTAGACTAGTCGATTGTTAGGATATCTGACTCAATTAAAATGGCCAAAGTCTAAAAAGGACACCGGATACAAGGTGATGGGGTTTTCGCTTATTAAAAAAAAAAATTAATCGGCTTGGACTAGGATGTATGAAGAATATAATCCATAAATTGTTTCCTTATCGGATATTTTTCAATAATAAAATACATCTAAATAAAATTTTCTGATAACATTGTAGTAGCATAAAACCGTGAAAATAGAAATCAATACAAGGTGAATATTTGAAATCATAAAACTATTTAGTAGCTAAAAAAGGCATCTCATGAACCATCTTTTCTTATTTAAGTTATCATTTTCACTTCTCTTAGTTAATGTTCTTGCTTGCTTCTTTCACCAGTTAATACTACTTCATATCTTAAATATAAGATCTAGTTGATTTTTTTTAAAGAAATTAAACAATCTAATTAAATTACTTTAAAATATTTTTATTTTTATTTTTTCTTTAAACTAATTTATTTGATTTATAAAATTATATATAATTTAAAAATATATGTCATATGATATAATTAAATAATTTAATTAATTTTCTTAAACATACTATAAAAGCAAAAGTTAACTGATTTTATATTTAACAACGGCTATATTGTTTTGTGTGTTATGGGACACTATATAACCCATTTCAGTTTGCCGCCATAACGCGGGACAATCCTAAATGGGGTTTGGTCGATCCCATTAAATTTCTGATCATGAAGAAAGCGGTGAAAATGGAGCGATTGGAAGTATTCGATCGAAGCTCAATATCACCAATCCACGTCGAACGCGTAAGTGATCACTAAACCAAATTCGCATTCAGTGTTCTATCTTCCGATTCCTTTTTGGACATTTTCAATTATTATATCTTAGCTTTTCGCTTCGCTGCAATCTAGCGCTCAGATTCTGCCCCTTGCTTTCTTGGATTCCCTTTTGATTTAGAACGCAATCTTTCTCCCTTAGGTCAATCCTATAATGTTTTGGACATCATTTTGTCTGATTGATGTCTGGCCAGAGTCTTCGAGTGAATCATTTGTGTGCAGATTAACTGTTTGAGATTGAGTCTACCTGAGCTTAAAGCCTTAAACCAAGTCTGTGTGCTGACCAATATAATAATCTTGAGGATATATGGTTTTCTAGATACATGTACATGTACGAAGCCTGTGAATGTTGGAGATTATCCGTGAATCTTTTGACTTTAATAAATCAATTTTTGATTAGTGTAGTTGCCCACATGCATTTATAGATATATCTAAGATTCCTCTGCACTCTATATATTGTATACGGATGTCAGTTTGTGAGAATAAGTATCAAATGAATTTCACGTTAAAATTTCTCTCTTCCTTTTTCTATAAGATTTACGGTTTATATTATATAACTGAGAATATAAAGTTGTGTGTGTTTTGCAGTTCTTGTAATTTTTTTAATAGGTGACTTTGCATCGAAGTTTTAGCCTCAATCTAATATTGCAGTGCTGCATCAGAATCTTAATTATACTCTTAATGTAGATTTCTTTTTGTATCTTACCATTATTAGAATGCAACTACCCTCTCTACCATCTTCAGCAATATTGAAGATCATATTGGTGTTTTCAAAAGCGGATTAACGTTTTTGATCTAGATCAGACTTATATTAATCGAGCTTGAAAATATGGTTTCAGCTCATCTGGAATGATTTTCTTTATGATGACTCTTGAAAATATTTATAGAAATTCCTACAATTATAGTTTTTCTATAAGTTTGTGTGGATTTAAAACCCATTATGCATATAAAATTCTATATCAAATTCTATTCCTTCAACGCAGAGTTAGAATCACATACCTTTCAAGTGATATAACAGTATTATAGCACATGTTCATGAGCATTTTTTTTTAATATAATGATGCCCAATTTTTAATTAATTCTTTGAGGGCCACGGCTGGTAGTTCTTGCTGTTTCTGTGAACACACTCTGCCTCCAGTCATATCTGAATCATCGATAGCCGAAGAAAGCATCTATGTAGGTTGTACTTCTCCTCACTTAATTGTTTATATATATTACTTAAACTCATCCTCAAGCGCTCCTCCATATTCTTGTTGACCAAGTATTAAAAGGCTAGTCAAATTAAAACTTTCTAAAGAAGAATGTGAGCCCCATGAATAGCGGAATATACAAATTCCTCGTGGCTGTTATGCTTCCTTCCCAGCCTGTCCATGATGAATATGAACTTATATTCAATTCAGAAATAATAATAATAATAATAATAATAATAATAATAATAATAATAATAATAATAATAATAATAGGATCTGTCTTAAACATCTTGCATATGTCTCTGTCATTTTTAACAAGCCCTGTTATTTCTGTTTATCATTTTCTCCCCTCAGTTATATCAAATTACTTCTTTTTTGATATTTTTTTATGGTGTGTTTATTATTTACAAGTATATATGTTTTTCCATGCATTATATGGAACTAAATTGCACTGTTCTTGATTTGTAGATAATATATATGGTTTATTATTGATTTTTTTATGGAACTAAATTGCACTGTTCTTGATTTTTTTATGGTTTATTATTGAATTTATTTTATTTATATTGATCAAAATATTTGAAGTACTTACATAGCTTTCTTTCAGCACATGAGAGTTGGGGGGGGGGGAACTAATGCAATTTATAGGGACAAAAATTTGTATCTTTGCATGCCCCTTGTTGGAGGATAGCCTTTTCAAAGTGGTAGCATCTCATCATTATCATGGCCAGAGAGTAATGATCACCCACAGCCTCTCAGTTCAGACTAAATCATTAATTTTTGCTAATTTTTTAATTAATAATTAAATATTATATGTATTGGGTGCATCAACAACAATTCTAATTTGGAAAGACCGATTAGTAGACCAAATCAAACCATGACACTTGTGTGCTGATATGATTTAAGTACAAAGATTTGCTCACAGAATTTTATTGCTCAATCTAATAATAAGAAAATTATTTATGAGTCTTTACAGAATATTTTAAATTTTATATTTAAAAGTAACATATCACATTATATTAGATTTTTTTCCCAATCAACCACTTATTTGAACATGTTAATTACAATAAATTTAGATTTTGTCCTTGCTTGAAGTTTAAAGAAATCTTCATGCATCCAGGTAAAAAAAAAAAAAAAAAAAAATCTTCATGCAAAGGGTGTGGTATATATTATAATGTAAATTGTTTTAAACAATTTGAAATTTTGAATGAAATTGATTTTTAAGACTAATCAATCACCCGCTACACAAGGGACCATGCCACTATGAAATTAGTTTTTGGTGTTATGCTATAAATCATTGGTGAAAGTTCTTCCCTTTGACTGACAAATAAAAAAGAGGCCTTCTTCTTCATCTCTAAGCTTCTGACCAACCTTCTCCTTCTGTACATTAAATATCCCGAAACATAGGTGGCAAGATACCCACCTTGTCTTTTCCTACATCCTAGACAGACCATAATGTCTAAACCCAGATTATCTGTTGATCTTCCCATATTAGACATTTCTCAGCCATTAGAGCCATCCTCTTTATCTTCTCTTTCGAAAGCCTGCAAAGACTGGGGATTTTTTCACATAGTCAACCATGGAATCTCCAAAGATCTTTTCAGAAAGCTTCACTCATTGTCTCAATCCCTCTTTAGCCTCCCTTCTGATACTAAGCTCAAACTTGGCCCTTTCTCCTCTGTAAAATCTTACACTCCTCACTTCATTGCTTCTCCTTTCTTTGAGAGCCTCAGAGTTAATGGGCCTGACTTCTATGTTTCTGCTAAGAATTCTGCAGATGTCCTCCTTGTCAAACAGAACTATGAATTCAGGTATGTTTTCAGTTTTTCCCTTCCATTTCTTCTTCTTTTTCCTTCTTAGCTCTCAAAGTTATCGTCCAAGTATACTTGGATATTTCAAATCGTATCACGTCATGTCTAGTATACTTTTTGTAAAAACTGTCCAATATGCCATGTTATACAGACTATTTCAGATTTAAGCATTGTCGGTCTTAAAATGAGAATAGCTCTTTTAGCTTGATGATTTTGTTTGCAGAGGAGATCTTAGTTGAGGAGAATGGAATTCTTTTCACCCAATCCAACTATTGTTTGCTATGTACTGTATATTTGTCTGTAACTCTCTGTATGATTGAGCTTTAAGATTGCTTCTCTATGTTTTGTGCAGTGAGATACTTCATGAATATGGAAACAAGATGGCAGAACTGTCAGAGAAAATCCTGAAGCTTGTGCTGATGAGTCTAGGAGAAGGATATGAGAAGAAATATTATGAAGCAGAGTTCAAGAACTGCCATGGTTACCTAAGAATAAACAACTACTCTGCTCCAGAAACCATGGAAGAAGAAGAAGTTGAAGGGCTTGGGAAGCACACAGACATGAGCTGTATCACTGTATTATACCAAGATGACATAGGAGGGCTTCAAGTGAGATCAAAGGAAGGAAATTGGGTAGACATAGACCCTTCAGAAGGTACACTTGTGGTGAACATAGGGGATATGCTTCAAGCTTGGAGCAATGAGAAGTTAAGATCTTCAGAGCATAGGGTGGTTCTGAAACAGCCTGTGAATAGGTTTTCTTTGGCTTTCTTTTGGTGCTTTGAGGATGAGAAGGTGGTGGTGGCACCTGATGAAGTGGTTGGAGAAGGATGCAAGAGGTTGTATAAGCCATTTGTGTGCTTGGAGTATTTGAAATTCAGAGAGAATAATGAGAAGGGAAGGTTTGAAAAGGTAGGTTTCACTGTTACAGATTTTGCTGGGATCAAGGCTCAACTCTAGCTTCTAGTAGGGTTGGGTATGTAAAAAAATAGGTAGATATGATTGATTGTTAAATAAAACTTTAATTTTGTGTTTTATCATATATATTTATCAAAATATATATATAAATAATGAATCAACAATAATAAAAAGCTTATTCCATTAAATGAGATTGGTTATATAGATTTTACGATACCATTATGCTCACACTTATAAAGTGAATCAATCATGAAGCTAAAAAAAATGAGAAAATAAGATAAATATGAAATGAGACATTATTTCTTCAAATTAATGGTACATATTATGCTAGTTTTAGTTGAAATTTAATCAATTGAGATGATTTTTAATTGATAGAAATAGTAATATTTTTAGTAGTTTGAATTTTAATTGGTCTTTCATTTTGGACGCTTCTTGAGCTTTTAAATGTTTACATGAAAAATCATAGAAAATAATATTTGATAAACCAAGTCATCGTAAATTAGACAGACAAAGGTGTGAGCTTAAAGAGTGTATCTACTATATTGTTACCATTTATAAACAATACAACTTTTTATTAAATTTATATATTCTCCAATCTTTTTGGGAAGTTTGCTTTAATCTTTTTTATAAGATCCTTTTTTTCAAATTGTGTAGCGTATTAATTTTTTTTCCTTACAAAAAATGGGCTTATTAGTTATTAAAAAGTGGGAATTTATTGATTAAGTAGAAAAAGATTAGAGTAATTCTTGAAAAATGCTACAAATTAGTATTGACAAATTTTATATAATTATCTAAATTTACTAAATTTTATTTATTCTAATAAAATGATTAAGAAGATCAACAAAGCTAATAAATACATCAATGAAGGTTGATCTAGTTTAAAAGAATTTAACCAATAACTCATAAAATTATGAGTACAAATCTCGTTACCAATGTGATAACCTCGATGATAACAATCTATAATCTATTTAAACTTGTAGTTAAGGTGAGTCCTTAGGATTCAATTCAACTCTCATATATGATAGGGTGGTAGTTATATTTGAAACTGTGGGCGGCAATTGCAGATTATTGTGTTCTCAATTCATGTTATTGGAGTGTTTGACTTTAAAAATTAATAGACGATAATTATGTTTATGCATTCTTCTACAGTTGGATGGTTGGTCAGATCGCCTCCATTATTCATAGCCAAAAACTGCTATCAGATAGCAATAACGAACCTTAATTTTATTTTATATATAAAATATTAATTTACTTTTGCAAATGTCTACTCACAATAGGCTTGCACATGAGCTGGATTTATAAAGAGTCGGTAGGACTTCTTTTTGAAAAAAAAATTGATGCTAGTTATACAATGATTCTTTAAAAATCAAATCGAACAGAAAAAACCTATAAATTTATATTTTAAAAAACATAAAATAATTGCCAATGAGAGAGCAATTTCACACGTAAAAGGATCTAATAAATAACAATTAAATTATTTAAAAACCAAATGATATTAGCATATTTCTACGTGCAGGCTGATCTGCGTCAACCTACATCTTGGCCTTCATCCTGCAATGAACACTTAATGCCGAAAATAACAAATCATTCTAATGCACATCAGATTGCAAATTAAAGATCATACAATTTTCCCAGAAGTTACATAATCTCAAGTGTTACCACCAAGAAATCCAAACAAAAACCTCTCAAGTTTTGTCACAAACTTTCCTTAGTGTTTCATAGATCATCCTCGTTGGTGCAATTGCTGCTCCTCGAAACTGGAAACAAAACGACGAAGATATCAAAAACTGTACTACATCCAGTATAAAATTTGAAATGGTCAAAATTACTTCAGGATCAAGTCTCAACTGAGTCAAAACCATAAGGACTGAGTTGAAACTAAATCAAAACTATAAGAACTAAAAGATTAATTTTCCCAATTTGCATACATTAGGAATACACATAATACTTCATATCAATAAGGATGGCACAGACCTTAGATTTAAGTGTCAGTATGAGAAATCCATCAACTGTTGAGGATTGAACAGAGTGAGCTTCTAAATGCACATTGCTTATAGCATCCATGATTTCAAGTAATATGAATTCTCTATAAGGACATTTCATCTCAATCACAATCTGCTGATCCTTCATCTCCACTTTTACATCCCATGATTTACCTTCTTGAATGATTATACTACTGTTTAAGTCTGAGCCCAATTCATCGATGTCACGAGCTTTCCTCTTGTTCGTGTGAGGTTTCTTTGCTTTGAAAAATTTTCTGATGTCGCAGTTATCTGATGTCTGCTCCATTACTTCTGATGAGCTTCTCATTCTGGTTTCAGAATCTGCAATGTCCATGCAAGATTCTAGCTCTGCCACTTTTGCCTCAAGCTCTTTCATGTATTTGATTGTGTCATTGATGATTGAAACCTTGTCCAACTGTGTATGATTTGCAAGTTCATCTTCAGACATTCACGGGAAAATGGTTCTGGGGATATTAAAAACTAGGGTTAAGATGTAATTTTAGCAATGAAGTATTTCATCATGAGCATATAGTACAATTAAATACAATTAAGTTTTAAAGAGTGTAAAAGTAGACAAAATCTTTTAACATAATATAATTTTAGCAATTTCGTTAAATTGGCCCAAACGTCCATTATAAAACTTGAAGGAAAACAAGTGGGTTCCGCATCAAAAAAAAGTAATGGGTGTTTGGGCCAATTTAACATAATTGCTAAAATCGCACCATTTTAAAAATATTTTGTCCACTTTTACATTCTTCAAAACTTAATTATGCTCATGACGAAATATTTTACTACTAAAATTGCATCTTAACCCTAAAAGATAAGACAGTTCAAATGCAGGGTAAAAACAAATTGAAGAATTATATTCTCAAGACTTAAAGGACTTCAATAACTCAGAAAACTAAGCCTAAAGCAGTTAAACATGGAAACCATTCTCAAGGATGTTCTAACTTAAACATGAAAGTTCACCCAATGACACAAACAAACAAGAAAATTTCACTGAAATCTTCCAAGATGACATGCCAATAAAATACCTCATCTATAGAAGGGAAAACAGACTTGAGAACCGTAAAATTTTCACTTTCTCTTCTTTCATCAGATAAATCCTTCCCGACACAATGATCATCACTGTCCAATTTTCTGTGAAATTCTGTTCTATCATGTTGTTTTGGTGACTTGGAATAGAAGCATCTGTTATGCATCAGAGGGACATTGAACAAAATCCTCTTCAACATGCTCTGGTCTAACTGTTGCCTTTCCCTCTCAGCTAATCTTCCATTTTTCCACGGTACAAAACTTGACCTCCAATTCGGGTTGCTAGCTTGTGACTGTCCTTTAAACATCAAAGAGTTTCCCAAAAGAGCACTGAGAGTTCCAATGTAGTGCAAGTCTTCAATGGTTGTTCCAATCTCCAAGGAACTAAGTTTTGAGTTATTGCAATAATAAAGTTCTGTTATTTTTGACTGAACTTGATTTGCATTTGTAACTTCCTTGGCTTGCTTCTCAAGTGCTTCAGATAAACAATCTCCAGAACTCAAGGAACCTTGTGCACCACTGATGCACTCAAACATAGAATCTTGCACCTGAGAGTGATGGTCACAACATTTACAACATTCCTCAGAAGAATGTTCCATGTTAAACTCTTCATTGTTATCTTCTTGTAGTTCCTTGGTAGGGGAACATCGGTTTTCGAAAGTCATTGTATCATAATTATTCGTTGTCCAAGCATCAACCTTGGTGCATGTTGGATCTTTATCATCATCATCTTTGTTGAGTGCAGAGGAAGGTTTTCCAGAGCAGCTAGGCTTTGAGAATTCCAAGAAGCAAGTTTTGACATGTTGGATGAGATTAGGGTCCTCCGGGACCTACAAACAAACAAGGAAAATGGCATAAAGTTTCAGTACGGACCACTTATCTTTGGTACATCTTCATGGATTTTTAACATTAAAAAATGGAAAACTTACCAGCTCAGTTGTGCCTATCTCGATAACGCCTCCTAGGTAGGGAAAACACACCACAGTCTGAAATTGAGAGGATTTAAAAGGCAGCATGGAGATTAATATCAAATATTAATCTGTCATAAGCAGAAAGGGTGAACAAAATAAGCATTATCAAATCTGAAGATCTTCATGGCTTGAAGTTTTGAAGTATGACATGTTTGAATTCTACAGTTTTAAATGATAATGGAAGATGTATGCAGATGCCTGCAAGAATCTTATTTATTTCTCAGTCCATGTAAAAGAAAACAGCTTACGTGTCAAAGGTTCTTCAATAAAAGCTTCACAAATAATTGAAATTCGTCTTACTCAGTAGTTCATCGTTGACTCCTCCAAATAAAAACTATAACCCAAACCTAGAAACTTTTTACTGTGCCACTTACTAAAACAAGTACCATTTCAATAGCTATGTAGAAAATTGTATACCTGAATTGATGCACTCTACATACAGCAGATGGTTCCCGCATTCAGATGAAAAAATTGACAGAGATGCAGAGAGTCAGTTACTAGCAATGACATCAGTTATAGCTAAGGAAAAAGATGAAATAAAGATCTTTTGGTGTTAAAGTATCAAATTCTCCAATAAAAACAAAACATATGAAGAACCTTAAAAAGGTCAATCGTATGATATGAAGCTGCAAATGAACTCACCTGTCATGTTTTTATCAGAAACCAGTCATTAAAGAAAGCAAACAAGAAAGAAAGAAAGAAGCTAACCTTTGCTAGCAAAGAACGAGAGAAAACTTTTCTGTCTGCATATTGAGCATTACATAACCAGATGGTTTCACCCTTTTCTAGTGCTCTTCCGGGCAAACTGAGACAATGAAAGAAGAATCTACCTTGGTGAAACAAAATTTCAACATGGGCTACAATTATATAAGACCAAATGAGAAACATTATAATGACAACATAGACTAAGAAAGTGACACACAACTAAATGAGAGAAAGACCACCTTTGGCTGTGGTTGAACATAAAGGACATGCAAACCAAGTAGTACCACTCTAAGTCTGTGAGATCCTCTGGTGATAATGCAGCAGAAGGCCTTTTAGCCAGCGAATCGGTTTCACTGACAAGAAGAAACTGATAGAGTTCTCTTAGTTGCTCACTTCTCTGATACCCTATTTTGTCAGCCTTTAGTTCCACCATGGCTTGGATTGTCTTCCTTGTCTTGATTTCACCATTGTAGTACCCTTCATTCCATTCCAATGTTCTGTTGAACAACATTATTCTCATTAGTTGAGCTAAGCTAAGAGATAATCTCACCAAGAAAAAGAAAAGAGAAGCTCAAGAAAAACTCTTCTGCTATAAGTACATACGACCTCTTTCTCATTATCATCTTTTTCATTTTCCTGACAAAAGAAAGAACAAATTTGCATTACATTAGTTCCTTTTCTGGGCTCCTTTTCAAACTGACAATCTAACTCCTCTGACAGTTTATAATCTGATCTCTTACCGTTTGTTTATGAGAAAAATCCACAACTATCTGTGGTGCTTTAAACTTCCCTATACGTAGGGAAATGAAGACAGATAATGTTTTACTTTATGTTTCAGATTCTCATTATCAAAAAATCAGCCAAACCCTTGATCCAGAAGCACTTTTAACCCAAAGGAAAACACAATTGAAGCTAAAAAATCATGAATGTTAGTGAAGAAAACACAAAATCTGAGATGAGTTTTTTTTCTCTACCTTTGCTTGGTAGTGGAAGATGCCCAGAAAATGCCATAGCTCCATTGAATGCTCTTCACTGCAACAGCTAGCTTTGTTCTTAGCTCTGTCGACGTTTTCTCACTCCCACTGGCCATTTTTCATGACTCTGCGGCTGTTGCGAAGGAAGACATTTAACCATTTTTATCAGTCACGGACTGGACCGGCAGGTCTGAACCGAAAATCGATCAGTAGATCGGTCTGGTCAATTATTTTATTTTTTTAAATTTTTTTTTAAATTTTATATTAATAATTCTAAAATCTTTAATTTTTCACCGGTTTAGTCTCAAGTTAGTTTCTGTTTAATTTCGATCTAACCCACTAACCTTAATCCAACCAATTCAGTGATTGAGAAAGAAAACTTGTTGTATTTATAAGTGCTTTTGTGAAAAAGGTGGAGTTATGAACATAAGTTTGAACAATGTAAAAAAAAAAAAAAAACAGAAGGAAAAACCAAAGTTGTCTTGTACAACAGAGACTTTCAGTGGAATGGCTTTTGTAGAGTATGATAGAAATCCAGAGAGAAAAAGGTCAGCACGCACATGCACGTCCTATTTTCTTTATTTCCCCCCATTTTTTTTGTTTTATGACATTGTTAATGTTGACCATATTTATGATTTGTTTTCTTTAAATTGTTACATTTTTTTAGGTTAATTAATGAATGTTGAATTAATTTTGTAACAATAAAATTAAAATTAATTAGTTAATTAGGAGCTGCAGAGAATGAGCCTTGGAGGCTACAAATATTTGACATTCCCAAACCTTCTTCTAATAAAAGTTTTATACATTGAGTCGCCCTTTTTTTAATTAGTTAAAAGTGGCAACAAAATGAAATCATTGAATAAGCTCAAATATAAGTATCAGTTAATAGGTCTATGAATGTAGTTAGATGATGATAAGTATCATGTTCAGTGAGTGTAAGCAAGCATAACTTTAAAATGAAATTACTTTTTTTAAAAAATAAAATAAAACAGCCTACTACATAGTGGAGAGAGTACTCAACTTTTTTTTTTTTAATTAAAAAGATAGATACTAACAAGATTGGAAATATCTACACCACTGAATTCACAACCTCTCAGCTATACGAGCCTCTAGTCTTGTTAATAAACTACTTCTAATATATTTAATATAGATTAAGAAAAACTATAAATTGTATTTACTATTTTATAAAATTCAACCATTTTCTAATTTTATCTTTGTTTAATATATATTATACTCTATGAAAATAATGTAAATACAATAATAAATTATGTGTAAATTTGTACATTCACATCAAAGATTTCTATTTCTGCACTATAAATTAGATCAAAATTATTTTATCCCTCTACCTTATGATTAGAACTAGAGGAGTATACTAGAAGAATATTGGTAGAGTGCTCACTTTTTGCTGAAGTTGTATCTAGAACTAGTTGTAGTGGAGGTGCGTTTGTGTATATGTGAAAAGTGGGGGAATATAAGAAGGTATCCAATGATGTTAAAATAAAGATTTGTTTTTCAAAGAATATTCACTTTTCTTGATCTAGATAAATACTTTGGTATTCCTCTTCTTCATAATAGGGTTTTTAGTTTTTGACCAAAAAAATAAAATAAAATAGGGTTTCTAGTGCCACATTTGCCCCTATTTTTTTTGGAGAAAACTTAAAAGAAGCTTGCTGGTTGGAAGAGAAGGTTTCTTTCACTTGTAGGATGTACTACTTTCATCAAATTGGTTATGTCTGGCCCCAGCTTATCACATGTAAACTATGGGTGTATTTTCTATTTGTAATAACGATGGTAAAAGTAATTTTTCTACAATTTAACTTTTACAAATGTAAAATTGGGTAAAAGTTAAATTGTATAATGTAATTTATGTTTATAACATTAATCAATTTTATAATATGATAAAAATTATATCAAACATATATATATATATATATATATATATATATATATATATATATATATATATTATAAATTGTATAGAATAAAATGAAACATATATGTGTAAAATAAAATAAAATAACTCAAACATGTATGTATCATATAGCTTGTGTTAGTTTTCATTCTAATGTCCATGAATATGGTATGTAAAGATTGCGGAACAATAACTTGCAAAAATTAAATTTACATCAGGTACTGGGGTGAGCATATTATGTAAAGAAGCAAGGAAGGAAGAAGAAAGTGAAGAAAAGAGAAAAAGGAGGAAAAAGACAATTAAAATTTAGAGAAATTATTAGTGGCTCAACTACCCCAAAAAAAAGAAAAAAATTAGTTTATTTAAAACCATGGTTTGTAAGGGAAAATTGCTTTTATCATTTTTTAGAGTGTTTAGATGTTTTTTTTTTAATAAAACCATGGTTTTAGTTTTAGTATAGAAAAGTGATTTTCTATAGTTACTCAAATATACACTTAGAAAGGCCCATTTATATTCTTTATCAATCTCCACCTAATTACCCTAGGGTGGATCTTGATGAGAGTGGGTAAACTCTTATTATCTTTTTGGTGAGAATGAAATGATATACAGTGTATTATTTAACAAAACAAAAATAGAAAGCATCCAATGAGTTTTGGACTTTTGGGGGTAAAATTATTGAAGAGAGAGAAGCAAATAATAATAAATACAAGACAACAAAAATAATAATGACAAAATTACTGATATATTAGGCCGCGCGGGATTGACAAATACGCCACACTATTTCACACTCACATTCTCAATCCCTTCCTTCCCACTTTTGCTGCGCTCCCGTTCCCATCAACATTTGTTATTCCGTACAATGTAAAAATATAAGATTTAGGTTGGAAGTAAATTTTGGTTTTAAATATAATATTTTTTAATTTCATTTCTTATATTTTTATTTTTTTAAAAAAAAATTATTTAAATAATAAACTGATATATAATTTAATAATATACATAAATATTTTTAGACAAGTCATATCACATATGTTATAATTAAGTAATTTATTTAATTTTATTATCTCCAAATTAAACAAATAAGTTTTATATGGAAGACAGGATGAATATTTCATAATAATTTAAACATAGTTTTAACTAAAAGAAGAAGAAAAAATAGTTAAAAGTACTTATTTGAAAATTTTAATTGACGACAAAGAACTGATATATTTTTAAATACGGCAGTCTGAAAAAGGTTTTATAGACAGAAACCTTAAAAATTTAGTGGTTAAACATGTTACTTTTCACATTTTTTATTATTATTAAAATCCGATTTCTCTCCCTTCCTCTTGATTCTGCATTCTGCGAGCATGTGATTCCCCCCTACACTTTTACACAAAAGTGACACTCTTCTAAGTTCTAACACAATCACTCTGCTTTTCATGCATGACTGTGTGGCCATTTTCACCCAAAAATCTTGGGTCATCCTTATTTGTCCTTTCTTTCTTCTCATGTTTCAAGTTTTTCCCTTTTTTAATTATACAGTACTACTTCATCATTCCTTTTAGTTTCTCCTGAATATTGTTTTATCTATAATTTTATTCTAATAAATAAAATATTCCCCCATCAACCAAACAGTCCAGATAGGGAGAGACCAAGTTAAACGAAGATTCTTGTAGTATTTTTTTTTTTGTGCTAAGATGCAAAAATAATAATGAATTATTTCTTAAAGTGCACCCAATACAACTAACTATTTTAGGGTGTAAAAATAAATATTATGAATTTTTAGGGTGCACAAATAGACATTATGAATTTTTTTTGAGTAAAAATAGCAATTTTTGCATCCCAAAATAGATAACGAAATTGTTATTTTTACTCTAAAAAAATTCATAATATCTATTTTTTTACCCTAAAAATTTATAATGTCTATTTTTGTACCCTAAAATAATTAGTTATTTTAGGTATACTTTAAAAAATATTCATTACTAAATCTACATCTTAACTTTTTTTTCTTTTTTTTAAATGATGCCTCGAATCCCCGAAAATATTCAGTGGTTAAACAAAAATCAATTTGGGAAGCAGAACCAATACCAAACCATCCTCCAAGTCTTCGAGTTTCGAGCCCCCATGGCTCAACTACCACACACACACCCCTCTCTTGCTTGCTCACATGACTTACTCATACTATACTTCCTTATTCAATTCATGGTGGTTCGTCAATGACTGGAGCATTATTATGTCAATTGTTTTAGAGGATGTTTGGTTGAGTTAATATTTATATATAAGCCTGATTTATGTAAATCGAGATAACATTTTTTTATATATTTATTTCGTATACCGTAAAAGTTACTTCGTATACCGTAAATCATAATTAAAAAATATGATTAAAAGTTTTAACCGCTATTCTAAACATCCTCTTAATTACTTCATCACTGGTCAATAGTCAGTGTTTAGAAATGTCTTATAAAATTGGAGGGTGAACAGTATATTCAATAGTTAGTGTAATGTTGACTTATAAATGGCGGGCTATATAAGTAGTGCACTTATTATTTTTCAGACTTTCAATAATAATGCATGCTAAAACTTGTCTAACATGTTGGTTATGAACCATAAAGATATCTGACTTTCTTGATTTGCATTAGTCAACCTAATGTTGCCATCTATTTTACTGTAAAAAACAGGCTCGCAAGGGGAATCTCTATTTGGGGCCACACGATTTCAACTGCTTCCTTGGGGCATTAGAATTTGTAATTAGTTAGATGGTATTAATAATATTCTCTCTTCTGTTTAATATAATGATACTTCCTTCAAGGTGTATTATAGCACTCTATTTTTATTTATAAGTCTAAATTATCAAATTCTTACATATTAAAAAAAGTTAGTTGATTTAATAAATATGGACTAAATTGATAAATTTATTTTTTTTCAATTTTACCCTCATTTATGAATGAGTATTTTCACCTCTTTCTTTTCTTTTTACCTTTAATAGAGACAAAATTGTGACACTCTCATTTATTACTTTAAAAAATAAACTTATAATAAGGACTGAATTTTTTTTTCCCAAAATGAATTTATAAAGTGGAGACTTACATTTAGGTCTCACCCAATAGAAAAAATAAAAACTTAGTCTTATGGAGTTGTCAATCGTTTCCCTAGACTTGTCAATTCACACTCCTAGAGATATTGATGTGACTATTTTTTTTTGTGGGACCTGAATGTAATTCTCCTATTTATAAATAGGACTAGAGTGGTAGAGCATTTTCAACCAATTCACACAAGTTAGTGAATGATAGTTAATTTATTAAATAGGTCTTAAATCAATAAAATTTTATAACTCTACCCTTATTAATGAGGTTTTAAAGAAATGAGAGAGAGAAATACGAAGACCCACACATAAATATTAATTATAGAGATAAAATTAATAAATAAGTATCAATGACTCTCAAATTACTTTTAAACTAAGAAAATACTCTCTCAGTCACTAATTATAAACTCCAAATAACTAGTTTGAGTTTATCAAGAAAATATTTAAAATTAGTTAAAAACAATAAATATGTATTTTTCTCAATTATACTTTTATTTGTAATAAGGATAAATGAAAGAGACAATAAATACAATAAATACAATCAAAGAGTAAGGTTGAAAAAGATACAATAAATACTTAGATAAACATAAAATGAAACTTATGTTTTAAGTCATGTTATAGACGTTGACAAAGTTAAAGCTTATATTCTAAGACGGAAGAAGTTTTTGTGGAAGATACTTTATAACATGGGCCCAGAGAGTATTAGGTAAGTAGTTAGAGGAGAGAGCAATTATGATTCGGAGAGAATGAGGAATAGATTGAGGGGGATAGGAATGGCATTAATAAGAGAGGAAGAATGGAGAGACGAGACTGAGAAAGATGAAAAAGAGAGTGGCATTTTTTTTGCTCATGGCTGCTCTCTATACTTTAAACTGCATCGTTTTGTGTGTGGAATAAGACTACTTAAATGTTAAATCCAGTCCTTCGCTTCCTGTTAAAATAAAAGCCCATCCACCTCAAACATGTGACATAAAGGGTTGTAAAGATATGTTAAAAAATGGAGTCACCTATCTATTTTTTAATAAGATATTTATCTAGCCCTATTAATAAGGTACTTAAATTATATTTAAAAAAACTATGGAAAAACTCAAACCTTATCAAATCTGTCTTAAAATGTAACTATTTTTTAATTTTACCCTTATTTAATATACATTATACCCTATTAAAAAATTTTATTGAGGAGTCCTATTTATATGTAAATGAAAGATAAAATTATATATAATGTAATAATATAACAGGTTTAAAAAAAATTAATAAAGAGACTCAGAAATATGGCTCCACAATAAATATTTTTAATAGGATATAATGAATATTAAATAAGGGTAAAATTAAAAAATAGTTACATTTTAGGACAGATTTGATGAGGTTTGAGTTTTTTCATAGTTTTTTGAAATATATTTTAAGTGCCTTAATAATAGGACACGATAAGTATCTTATTGAAAAGTAGATGGGTGACTCCTCAATCTTCATTTAAACCATTAAAAAAAATGAAATTTATTATATATTTTTAAAAGAATAAATATTTTTTAAGATATCTTTACAACTCTTTCTTTCTCATATTTGAGGTGGATGGCTTTTTCTTTTAATAACAAAGGAAGTGAATGACTGGATTCAACATTTAAGTGGACTTCATTCCACACACAAAACAATGCCGTTTAAAGTATGGAAGAGGCAATGGATTGAAATGGCAGTAAAGAGAAGTCAGGCGCATTATTGTTATCTCTCTTTGGCTACCTAGCTGTCAATCATTTTCTATATTATATTACTATATATTTAAGTAATTAACTAGATTGAGGCTTCACAATCATGATGTCATAAAGTCGGTAATACAGGGTTAAGCCCATGAGCTAACTTGCCAGCTCGTAAAAATTTGGAGGGTATTAGGTTATGAAAAAATAGAATCGATTTGATACGGGTCTTTTTAGCTCGAATACGTGAGTCATATTTTTTTATTTTTTGAAATTATAAAAGAAACAAAACAAAAACACTCCCATCCTATCAGTATATTGATTATGTTGGATGTTAATTATAGATTTAGAATTTATGTTTAATTTGTAATGTGTTGAATTGTAATTTAGGTTTAATTTATAATGTCTAAAATTTTAAATTAGATGTTTTATGATCACTTTATATTTTTGTAATGTATTTTTATAATTTAGGTTTGTGAAAAAGATATTTCATGTTAGATAATAGTCTAAATAGGTAATTAGATAAATATCATTATATTATGAGAGCATTTGTTTTGGTACGACAAGAGCCCCGCAATCATTGCCTTGTATTCAATTGTCTCGTGACCAACCAAACATGCAACATTTCAACACAACACCTACGGCATTTTCACCCCTCCTTCTCACTTCTGACATTCATCTTTATTCTTATAGAATAGTACCATTAGTATATACTCTTTCCGTTATTTTTATAAATTTTTTTATTATTATGTAAAATAAACTGATAATTAAGATTAGTTAACAACAATAAATATATATATAAATATCATATTTTTTCTAAATATACCTCTATTTATAAAAAAAATATAGGAGAGAGAATGAATAACAAATATGAGAGAGTATGAGTATAAAATATGAGAGAGAATATGTAATAAATGAGTAAATGAAAGAGAATTAGTGGTGAGTGGGGAATAATTAATATAAAGATGCATATTTAATAGAGGTATAAAAGAAAAAAAAGTAGTTTAAATTTTAAGACATAAGGAGAAAATTGTTTATAAAAACGACCAACTCTAAAAAAGAGAAAATTACTTATAAATAGAATCGGAGAGATTACTAGTAACCTTTCATTTTCTAGCTAAAACTAAATATTCTTGATTTGGAAAATCCTTCTCCCTTCGTAGATACCTAATCTACTGAGATTAAAACAAAACGAGTTAATTTAATTTATTTACATCATTTGCATTTGAAACATGTATGCCAGGTTTGACCAAAATGCATGACTTAATGTGACTGTGTGACGTTTTTTTTGTTTTTTGACCTGGATATTATGATGATATTTGATTGGGTTTATATTTATGTATAAGCCCGATTTACATAAATCGAGATAAAACGCCTCCACATATTTAACTCGTAAATCGTAAAAACTATTTCGTAGACTGTAAAAATTACCTCATATACTGTAAATCACGATTAAAAAATATGATTAGAAATTTCAACCGCTATTATAAAATGTGACGTTGAAATATATAACTTTGCAAAGTTCAAGTTGCTGGTAGTAAATTATAACAACAATCCAAATATGTACTGCCCAATACTATGCGGTGTATGTGTCTTGTTGTTAAGTCTATTATTTCAGTTTCAGTGTTCATCGCCTCAACTTCACTGCTCTTCACTCCTCATGTTAAGTTTGACCACACTCAACGGCTCTATTACAATTTTCTTTGATTTTGATAATTTTCCTCACATGAATGAATGTGAGGCCAACTGTCATAAATGAATTTTGGCATGTTTGGAGGGTTGGTGGGGGCCACTTATCCCCCCTTCCCTGCCTCTCACACTGGGAGCAGGTCATGCTCCCTAATACTAAAATATTACTACTATTTCTAAATGTTAACTGATCTTACTTAAGATTTGGGTTGCTTTTTCATAGTTATATGTTATGATAGTTCTGTGTAAAGGTTTGTAAGAACCCCGAGTAAGCTCTTGTCCTTGTTATTATATATATATTACTACTTTTTTTTATGAATTTTTATATTATTAGGCTTATTTATTATTTTTCTTGGCCAAACCTATTGAGAAGCATTTTTTCATTTCTGTCACATAAAAGCAAATTCACGTTAATAAAAGAGCCCTTCGGGTTTGCTTCCCCTACTACATTCGAAATTATTACTCTATTGATAGATCTTCAATTATGTAAGTAATATGGATTTCAAAAAGTTACTTCTTACACATATTCACTTGAGGCGTACCATCTGACGATGAAGGGTGGAGGTATTCATCATCTGCTTCATTCGGATATTACTGTAATTTAGGATCTAATTTACTCTGAATGAGACCTTAAACTTCATTATGGACCACGAGAGTCAAACATGTGTGCTGATTATTTTACAAAGGAAACTCAACACATAGTTCATAGTCTGGTGGTACTATCAATTTCCCATTCAGAATGTATGCCTCTAGAAGATTTTCATTAGATTTTGTAAGATCTAGTACTTGAAATCAGTATGTAATATCCAAATTTACTCGGCCATCATTAAAAAAAAAAAAAGCCCTTCCGCTAAAATAAAAGAAAAAGGCCCAATGTATCAAATTTGCCAAAAGACAGTTTTAGGCCATTCTCTGAAAACCCAATTGTGCAAACCTAGTCCTCGGCTGAAAACTATTTGCAGGATTATTATTTGAAAAAATCCCAAAAAAAAAAATCATGAACTTTAAAATCCTAAAAAGAGTCATGCAAATAAGCAAAAAGACAAATGGGGAAAAAGGTGAAGTGTTGGTGCTTTTATAAAATTGTCTTTCACTAATTACACTTGTTTCAAGTGTTATTAAAATGGTAAATATTTTTATAAATGTTGTCATTCGCATTATAAATGCCATAGTATTAAAAACCGGACCGGACCGGCCGGTTCAAACCGGAAACCGGTGAACTGACCAGTTGTCCGGTTCGGACAGGCAAAAAAAACCGGAACCGGGTTGAACCGGGAAAACCGGTGTGGACCAGTCTATCCTATTTTTTTTTTAACTTTTTTATACTTCAAACGACGTCATTTTAACTTTTTTTTTAAGAAAAAATTATTTTTCTAAATTTTTTTGATTTGTAAGGAGTTTTAAAAGGATTGTGAAATACTTTTGATATTGGTTGAAGAAAAATCTTTATGTATTTAATAATATTTTTGTAGATATTAGGTTTAAGAGGTTATATTGGACTATTTGTTGAAAAAAAAAACTCTTATATGGTTTTTTAAATAGTATGCATGAACATTTAAATTATATATTTTTTTTAATTGACTCCGGTCTGACCCCCGGGTTGACCCCGATCTAACCCATTGACCTTTAATCCAGTACCTCAACCGGTTCAATCTCCAATCCGGTTTTCAATCCCTTGATAAATGCAGGTTTAAGTGACCTTGTGGGACTTGGAAACTCGTGAGTTTTTTTTAAAGGATCCGCCAAATTCCAATATTATTTAAAATTGAGAACAGTGACCATTTTGACTCTTGATTCAAACATAACGACATTCAAGTTTGTTTTGGTGTACCATATCAATCATAACTATCTCCGTTTCTCTCTTTCTATTTTCGTACCTAGCAATTTTGTGTGTATATGCCAAGTGACACGTCACGATTTAGAATGCCAAAAGTGCTTATATATGTAAATCAAAACAACATTCATCTCACATATTTACCTCGTATATCGTAAATCACGATTGGAAAAATATTTTTAGAGACTCCCATCACTATTCCAAACACACTGAATCTGAGATTTCATTCCTGCGCTCATTTGTGAAGCACATTCGCAATCCATTAAGTTGGACATATTATCAACTCACATTAATTTGGATATTCAATTATCCATCAAGCATTAGATTATCTATACACCTGGATAAAAGAGAAAGAACAAAGAATGGTTTCTATTCACAAGAGAGAGAATTATATTTTATCGATGTGTTTTCTTGAACACCATATGACCAGAGTCATCAACATCAAACAAACGCTCAACAAATTCATTCCAACTATCATTTCGTTTCTTACGAGACCATGAGGAGGCCCTACCGCTTGAACTAGCAGAATCCTCCCTTGCATCAAGCTCATGAAATGTTCCATACGAGGAAGGTGAGTATGCTTGAGGAATATCCAAAGCAACGGCCCTCTGAAGTGCTGCCTCGTACTCTTGGTTGTGTCGAGCCAGAGACTCACTCCGCTCCATCCTCTGCTTTGCCGGGATTTCCATGAGCTGATCTTTCTCTCGCATTAACTGTATGCAGAAGCATAATGATATATGGACTGTCATAACTTTGCACGTAGAAGCATAGGTATGTAAAATGGATATATCAGAAGATAATTTCATCAATAAAAAAAAATCCAAAAGTTTTGAGAGGTAGCAAATGGACGGAGCTAAGAAAATGACGAAGAAAAGAATAAGGAACATGGGATATATTTCAAGAACTAGTCTGACCCGTGAGTGTGGTTTCAAGACTCCTGACTACCCGATACCTGAATAGCGGCAGTCAATATACTACTATCTTCTAATATACTCCTCTAGTCCTTAATATGACATATTTAAAGAGTTATTCTTAATTTTAAATATAAAACATAGTTTTCATATTTATCAATCTTTTCTTAATTTATCCTTATTGATGCTCCTTCAACAATAATCAAAGAAGAGAGGGAATGAGGGAATTAAAGAAGATGAGAAAATATATGTTATATTAATTAATTCAACTAACTTCTTTAATCTAATCAAATTAGGTAAAAATATCTTATATTAAGGACCGGAAGAGTATATGCTAAAGAAACTCAAAAAATGCAAGCTCTCTAATTCAGTCCAAGTAAAGTTCAAGACTGTTTTCTATAAAATTACTCTTCATTAGAGTAAATTTTATGTCATTATAAGCTCATTTCAGTCCAAGCCCTCAAGCATCGAAAGAAAGCACAGGCCACTGAAAACTGTTACGGCCTACAGGTAATCAATATATAAATGACTTCGGTAGGTTGAGAATGGCTTACATCAAGAGCCCTTTGTGCTTCTCTTTCTATCCAAATGATGGCATGGTCTGAAGTTGCATTGCAAGAAAGAACTAAATGCTCAAACCTCCCGTCAACAGGCACCGCTGTCCTTACAACAGGTGGAAATCTTCGCGCCCTGCAACCAGAGATGCCACACTCTAAGTTATAAACAGTTCTTGTGGTTCAAATAATCAAATGCCATTTTGCCCTCAGAATTTAGTAAATTCATACATTTGAGTATAGAAGCCAGTGCACTAAAGAAACAAAAAAAATTCTAATTTTTCAACACAAATACAGAGTAACAAGCCACCACTTACCAAGGCAGACTTTCTTGTACTAAATCTCAACAACTTATACTTCAGAAATGTATTTTCTATTTAACTCTATATCTAACTTTCACAAAGGGAGCCGAGCTCATGCGAAAATATGATAAAAAATTAGGTTGAAGCCATAATGAGTTTACTTCAATAGGAGCAAAAATGATATGAAGATCTTACAGAATCTAATCCATCCAACCTGCCAGGTATCAGTCTGTGCAGATACTAGCAAATGTTGGAGCAGAACATTGCAAAATTGATGAATTACACGCTTAACAATATAAGTAATGTTCAATGAAGCAGTACTGTGAAAACTTCTTTACCTGAAGGGCTTTCGCTCAACAATATGGTAAAGACGACCAGGTGCATATAGGCGCCTCGGATCCCTGAGCATCTTTTTCTCCAATGTGCAAGTATCTTTCAAGCACATCAGGCACAATAAACAGGGCAAACTGCCAGTATAGCATGACCAACTTAGAAGCTTATCTTAGGAGCAAACATCTAAACGATAACATCACAAATGGCAATCCAATCATATGAATATGGATAAAAAACCTTTTTTTCTTGGGGTTTGATATTAAATCAGGCTTGCTCAACAAGCCCCAAAACCCCATAATGAACACAAGCCATGGGAATATTTTGAAAGTACAGACTATGAACAGTTTAAGTCAGAGTCAAATATTTCAGCCAGATTAAGAGATAGATTATGGCACTGGGAAATTCATAATATGAAAAATAAATGATAGAGATGAACCTACAGGCGCTGGAGACAATTATTAATTACAGACTGAGGACTAGCTCCAACTTAACCCATGGATTTCATTATCAGGCTTCTAAGTCCTGCCTTATCGATAAACATGAATGCATGAAAAATCAGGTATTCAGGTGTTCAATTTTTTCATTTGAAGGAAGACATGTAACAATGCCATGATAATAAATGCACCCTTCAATCTATTCCCTTGTATCAACGATCCAATGGTCAGGTATTTTGATATTTCTTGGAAAAAAAAAAAGGATAAGGGCATACTAAAGTGTTTTACACTTTTACCATAAGAGTGACTTGTAGACATCTTCTAAAGCAGTGGTTGTCCGTGGTAAAAAATCATCCTGATTTGACAGAGAAAATCATATTAGAATAGAAGAGCATCAAATTGATGACAAACAGATAAGAATAACCAAACCATTCACCTACTTAGGGATTTTTCTTGATGCAAACAGAATATCTCTAATCTTCCCCTTGTGAAAATTTTAACAATTTTGTTCACTTGGTCATTTGCAATCAGCATGTCACAATTACATTGATAACTCGATTCATCTGAAGGAAAAATCATACACACACACACACACACAAATTTTTTTTAATATATTAATTTAACATTTCACAATGACAGATGACAAGTAACATGCTACATATGCAAACAGAGATGTAAGACAGAAGGCACTCAAGTTTACTACCCGAGATCACTATTACTGTTACAACTGACAGTATTACATACACGCATGAGACACAGATGACCACTTTCACTGCAACCACTATCAATACCAAGTTATCAATTTTCTGTATTTACACAATGCAACAAAAAGTAAAAACTAAAATGCAAAGGTTTCCATGTTTAAGAACTAGCATGAAGATATATTACCACTTCCTAATAAAATGCATATCTTGATAATCTCTATAGATTCAGTCTGGTCTGTTTAAATGGAATCATGATGGCTTTGAGATAAGTCAATAAAGATGGTAGAGCATAAAATTCATGAAGCAAGGAGATCAGTTAACCTGGAGGACGACAGAATAGATAACATCTGCATATCTTACAGCCAGATTGAGAGACATACACCGAGCAGGAGCTAAAGCATAGCATTTTATCCTGTTTCTTTCTATGTCCAATTTGTCTCGGTTATGAAGTGCTATCAATGTCAACAATGCCACCACCCCAGCCCCTAGGGAATGCCCACTAAATATCAGCGCATATGTAGGATTTTCTGCAACCAGATCCCTGAGAACCTCGAACTCTGCATCAAAAACCCATTCCGCAGCTTTCAATAACCCATTGTGAACATAACCACCTTTAAATCCTGTTTGCCCCAGTTTGTTATCAAGCAAAACTGCATAATCACTTTCCACTGCTAAATTGAGTCCACTAACAGCCAGGATAATTTCAGCATGATCATGATCAAGGTATATCATATAGGGAGTAACACGACCTTGGTTATTCCCATGGTCTTTACGTAAGATTACCCAGTCAGGATTGATGCCATAACCCCCAGGGGGAGCCCACAGAGGGTTACGAATATCATCTTCATAGACAGCTAAGATGAGACGACACATTCGAGGTACAGGCTCAAATTCATCCGCAGAAGCTAGACCCCAGTTTTCACTCTCATAGCCAGCGGTATAGAGACATTTCTGCCAAGCCCAGCGAGCACATGCCAGACAATAAACACACTCAAGTACAGGAAGCCCACAGATAATTGACATAAATGCCTAAGATGTGAGCATGTTGCGAGATGTAACAGATGGTAGCGCCAGATAGAAGATATGTAAATAATAATAGAAGCCGATGCGTTTCAAGAATCGAGTCTATACCAATAGAACTGGATCAGGTAGTAATCAATAGAAAAACTAAATTTTTTTTTCCTTAGAGAAAGTAAAGGGTTCAGATTGAAGGATGTGAAGGCGGATGACCGTCAGCGACTCTATCAATTATAGGATAGAAAATTAAGTGGAGAATGGCTCCATAAATGAACAATTAAGGCTGATATACAAAACTTGAGGGATCAATATAAAGATACAAATACTCAAATGCAAGCGTTGAGGTGAAGTAAAGCACCTAAACATATGAGAAGATTCCCATTTTGTGAGAATTTGAATTTGAGATTAAATAAAATTCTGCAGCAAACGAGCGACCAGCAAACGAAAATGCCATAAACAAGGGCACAGATTCAGGAGAAAGATAAGGAGCAAAGAATTAGATAAATTTGTTTACTTTTCTTGAGGGCTTTGAGCAAGACTCATTACTAGCAAAAGCCTATAGTTATGTAATTATTGGATTATACTTGGCGAGTAGGAAAATGATAATGCCCTAAGAGCAATAGAGAAATTGATAGGTCTGGGTGCAGGGTTCCTCGAACAAATACAGCGAGAAACCTGAGCGGGAAGACAGACTAAACGATCAATTAGAGGAAGAAGAGAAGTAGAAGAAGATAGAGCTGAGACGGACCTGCACCTACAAGTCAAACCCATCACCAGCGAGTAAGCTTCGAGAATCTTCTCGTTGGAATAATTTGATTCCCGAGACATTGTGCTGATGATTTCTCGTTCCATACAGAATTTTCACTAGCACGGCGAAATTTCTCCATCGTCGCAATATTAATTTTGTAATTTTGAAAATAATTATTTTTTACCAGCCTAAAATAATTGTGAAAAAATTAGTGAGAAATCTCTATTTAAAAAGTTTAATAATAAAAAAGAACTAATATATTCTTATACGCAGAAAATACCTTAAACGGGTAAGTTCTCTTACTCACAAGTGATCCGTACTTTATGGCTATAAAAATATATTTAAATCTTTCTTGCTAATAAAATTTTGAAATAGAAAATCTTCACCCATTTTTTTAATATTTA
The DNA here is from genome assembly GCA_037074505.1 of Albizia julibrissin. Taxonomy (NCBI): domain Eukaryota; kingdom Viridiplantae; phylum Streptophyta; class Magnoliopsida; order Fabales; family Fabaceae; genus Albizia; species Albizia julibrissin. The sequence continues at coordinate 1,101,302 of CM073487.1, read as the reverse complement.
TTTACTCCATGAGAAGTTAATTTATCAACTTAATTCATTGAAGATAGTGGGCATAATTCTTTTTAAATACTTGCTTCATTCAATTAATCTCTTCATTTGGCTAATTAATCCTCATTCGGAAGCCAAGTCCATATAAATTGCATAGACATAAGTTCATGTCACTTCCTGTAATTGGAAACTCGAATTTATCTTAGAGTCTTAAATCCTTAAGGTTATGTTTGGTTTGATGGAGAGGAGGGGAAGGGAAGGATTTAAATGTAGGGGAGGGTTTGGGAGGAATTTTCTTTTACCTTGTTTGAGTTGACAAAAAGAGAGGGGAGGTGAGGGATTTTAATAGTATTATGTTTGGTATAGGAGGGAAGGGGAGGAGAAATATTTTTATATGCACAATTTTGCTCTTATTTCATTTAATTTGTAACTAATAATTTTTTAACATACTTTATAAAATATAATTATATAAGGAATTTAATACATAAAATTATAATTTTATAATTATAAAAATTAAATAGATATAATTATACATGACATTTACTATATAAAATTATAATTTTGTAATTAAATAATGAGAAGGGTATTGTGAAAATATTTTAAAATGGTATGGACATATTAGTCAATTTAAGCTCAAAAATTAACATTTCCCTCTAAATCCCCCTAATTTTGGAGGAGAGGGTTAGAAGGGGAAAATTCTCCCTCCCCTCCTAAAATTTTTAGTTATCCAAACAAGGGAATGGTAGCAAAATCCCCTCATTTCCCTCCCCTTATACCAAACACACCCTAAAAGAAAAAAAGTTTCATTTGCTTTTTTGGTCGAAGGAAAAAGGTTTCACTTGTGGGACAACAACATCTAGGGCTTAATTTATTAAGGGTAAGTGAAGAAAAAAAGTTAGATTTTTTCCCAGAAGTAATCGATTTCTCTTGATTTACTTTTTCTGGCAGTCTTTACTCGATCTACTAAAAACTTTAATTTTTTTTTATAAAGCATAATTTCATTTGTGATGAAAAAGTAAAAGTTACGTAATTAACAATAATCTAGATGAATCTTTACAACAATAAATAGTAATGTGGTTGCAATATCTCGATGATTCTAATAATTTATTGACATACTTAACTTTTCAATTACTAGGATTCTAGTGGTTTGTAAGTAATCAAGTTTATCATTCATCATGACATCTTCTCCTCAATAAGAGATCTGGACTCTTCATTAGGTTTGTTTGGTTTGAATTGAGTTTATGTATAAACCTGATTTACGTAAATCGAGATAAACCTTCTCTACATATTTACTTAATATACCGTAAAAGCTATCTCATAGACCGTAAAAGCTACCTCATATTATAAATCATGATTGAAAAATATTTATAGAAGTTATCCAAATATGCTAATAATGGGTCACTAGATAGTATATGAGAAATGTCCTCTAGATGGCATTTCTCTGCTCAATATAAGGTCATATTTGGAATCCACGACTCTAGAAGTGACCCATAGGAACATATACATTAAAATACTTTTTGATCACAAGGATTTCCAGTAGTGATTGTTAACTCAAAACAACAAATTTGGAATACTTCTGTTATATTTGATTCAACGGCCACTTCTAAAATAAGTGTAATTCACGTAAGTCAGGATAAAACTTCTCTCACATACTTACTTCATATATTATAAATCACGATTAGAAATCAATTTTAAAGTTTTTAATCGTTATTCCAAACATCCACGTATATCTGTAACTAATGACACCATAGAAGGCTATGATTTTTATCTTCAAACAGCTACAGATAGAATATCTACATAGATTTCCTCTATATTGTCAACTAGTCAAACAACCCAACATAAAAATCATCACTAGGACAAAAAATGTTTTTTTTGGGTATCTCCTACCTAGAGCTGGGAATCAGGGCCGGACCTTGACGGGCCAGGGCCCGAGGTAAGAAAAATTGCCGTTTTTCAAAGCCCGGCCCGAGAACATGAGGGCCAGGGCTGGCCCGCAGGGCCTAAAGTTATTTACACAAGATTTAACTACACGTCTACACGTCTCATGCAATAAAACGAATATTGTTACTACTTCATATTCAAAGGTAAAAAATAGTATACACAAATAATTCACAATCCGCACAAAAAGTATAAGAAGGCAAGAAGTTAAATACTCTAAGCAACATGAGTATGACGACTATCATTTTCATCTTCTTCACCACTATCATCAATTTCAAGAAAATTTGATTGTGCTTCAGTTTGAGTAGTACCTACTTGAGGGTAAAAATATCAAGAATTTCTTCTCCCAAATCATGAATATATTCATAATCTTTATCTACAACAAAGAATAATCTAAAATGACAAATAACTCTATGAAAAACATAAAATACAAATAAATTAGTAAATTACCATCATATGTGAAACTTTAGAGTAAATAAGAAATATCTAACGTATTTTTCTTATAAAATAAGAAACATCTTTTATAATTTTTTTATTTTTATGATTCTTAATAAAAAATATTCTTATGAAACTTAATTTTAAAAAAGATAATAACAACTAAATATTTTCAACATCATTAACAAAATATAAAAGATCAATAATAATATTATTATATAAATAATTTTAAAAAATAAAACATATATCAAGGCCTAAAGGGCCGGCCCGTGGCCCTACAGGGCTGGCCCTTTTAGGCCCTCGGCCCTACAGAGCTAGCCCTTTTAGGCCCGCGTTTACTTTTTAAGAAAAATTCTCAAACCCGGCCCTTGTAAATTCAGGGCCTAAACGGGCCCACTCCTACCTTCCCAAGGATGTACGTTTATTACTTTAATTTTTTTAATAAAAAGTTAAGGCTCATACTTTTCTTATAATTGGGTACTTATTGAACAGAATCTAAATAAGTTTTATTTTTTACACAAAAATGTTGTAGGTAAATTAGATTTTAGGGGTTCAAAAGGTCAAAACATGCCTCAATGCTTGAAGTGCCATACAAAATTATTCACAAATAGGGGTCATCATATGGATAGGAAAGAAAAACATAAAAAAGTTTTGTTTTCTTAGAAGTTATTGTATATTTATAAACTTATCTTTTAAAACTATAAACTAAACTTTAACTAAAAATATCTTTGTTTTTAGCATTAAAAATAATATATTTCTTTTAAAAAATTAAACTTTTCAGCAAAGTGCATACTCCGAAATAAAACAAACAATTATTCATGAATTTCTCAAAAGACAAAAAAGTCTTATTTAATTTAACAGTGTTCTTATTTTTTGGGACATCTGAATAGAGCCAGTAATATGGGTTGAGACTGTGAGCCGAGCCCACCCAACCTGATAATATGGGCTATTTGGGTTTGATAAAATTGGGACCATTTTAGAGCGGTTCTTTTGGACCCGAACCCATATGGTCCTAACCCGTGGCGGGTTGGCGGGTTAGCCCATTTTTTTTTATAATCACCAAGACTCCAAGAGGCAATGCAAGACACAAAAGTTGAAAGACGATCAAGCCTAAATTGGCATTGCAACCCAATTTCATCTCCTGTCACTCTCCAGTGCTCCACTTTCCACTGACTCCACACCCCACCCGGTCTCAGACGAATGCTCCCCACTCCCCACTCATGTGCTCTAGCTGCTTTATTGCTCTGTGCATGTGTGTGCTCTAACAAGTTAAGGGTTTTTAATAATTAATTTGTTCCCCAAAAACAAGAACTGACAATTTAATCTATATTTCTGATTATGCGGTATAATTAATTTGGTGAATATCTCTTTTTTCATGATCATCAGTTATATTTTGTGTAAAAAAACAATTTTTAGTATATTATATAAAAAAATAAAAAAAAATGGGTTGGCCCACCCAATTAGTCAACTCACCGGTTATAGATTGGATAAACTCATATTGATACAGTCTTTTTAAGATCAAACCTATATAATCTTAACTTATGATCAATTAACCCGAACCCATAAGATCGGACCATATTACTACCTCAACATGTGAACGTATAAACTCTGCGCATGAACGTATGACACCACAGATAAACCGACCATGATCGAGGCCGTATCCAGTGTGGGCCATTCCGCCGTAATATTTGGCGACCGCAGACCATCATCGTTTTTCATGTGTTTTCTTCTCCTCCCCGTTTCCTAACCATCCCGCGACCTCGATTCTCGTGACTAGTCTCGTTAGTCTCACCAAGCCAAGCATTTCAACTGGCTAGATATATACTCGGTCACACGCTTCAAGCCTGCGCCGCTTCCCACTGGATCAAGAGCGGCAACGTCAATAATTTGCGGAATCAGATTCGCGTTAAGCCACTCTTGGAAGGAAAGCTGAGTGATCTCTGTAATGGACAAGGAAGAAGGTGAGTCTGACGCTAATCCCTCCGTTTGGTTCCGGAGAAAATCTCCAAATATAGCTGTTATTGAATCAGGTTGACGATGATTTCGAATTTCTACGGGGATTTTGAGTTTATTTCTCTTCGTTTGATTTGCAGTGTTTGAGTTTCTTGCATGCGTTCCTCTACTACAGAAGCTTCCTAGCTCGTCCCTGAGGAAGATATCTGAGCTTGTAGTTGTCAGACACTATGGTGAAGTTTAAATTTGGAGATTTGCCTCATTTTTGTTTGTATTTGAATTTGAAAATTTGACCATTATGAAGTGAATAAGCTAGCTAGTGAAGTGCTGGACACAATTTGATTATTCGTACTGCCAACAACAAAGTAGATTGATTACATCTTATCTGCATCTTGGAAGACCTACTTGTTTGGGGAAGAAAATGATAACACGAATTACATGGCTTAATGTTTTGTTCTGGTTTGCTGTATAATTTTGTGTAGAGCCACGAGAGTATGTTGTCCGTGAGGGTGAACCTGCGGATGGAATCTACTTCATTTGGGAAGGAGAGGTATTTTTATATTTTCGTCTGCTTTCAAAATTTGACAAGCTTCATGCTCTAACATCCAGTATCCGGTCTTATAGGCTGAGGTTGTTGGATCTGTTACTGCAAATGATGAGAATCGTCCAGAGTTCCAACTCAAAAGATATGACTATTTTGGTTATGGTAGTATCCTTCATTCCTATGCCTCAAAGTTGCCCTGGAAAAAAAATATCATTTAGTTCAAACTTTTTAATCATCCAACTGAGGTTTTGTCTCTCCAGAAAGAATTCTAGGACATGCATACCATTTTTTCCTATGAAAAATTATGGGTTTCCCTTCCACTTGTTACATTTTTAACCAAATCTTCCCCCCCAAATCATATTCTGTTGTCTAATCTCTGGCTCACAACTCTTAAGCGTTATCATCTATTTTTCTGTATGGGGTTTTCTTACTTCTATAAAGATATCAGAGATATTGCTTTGGTTGTTTTAAGAATTATAGCCAAAGAAGAATAATGTTGAGGTTGCAAATTGCAGGTTTGTCAAAGGCTGTTCACCATGCAGATGTCATTGCTTTGTCTAAGGTGCTGTTGTAATTTCTTATGCTGCTGCTTTCAAACATCAACACCTTATCTTCAGTGCACAGGCATCTAAAGTACAATTTAAGACGAGTCATGTTTACTCCTGTACTGACTTTCTGTTGTTTCCTTTGGCAGCTAACATGTTTAGTACTGCCACATGAGCACTCAGCTCTGCTGCATCCAAAATCTATCTGGAGTGCTGAGAAGTCTTTAGATATATGCTCTCCTGTGGAACAAATATTGCATTTAGAGCCCATAGAGGTGGTTGCAGTATTTTTTCTTATGAGTTCTTGATTTCTTCTTGTTTAACTGTTAACTTAATGAAGCTTTTACCATCTGATTATCGTGTTAGCAAATAATATTGGATGTTTCTGCATCAGAGGCTGTGTCTATTCACCTCCATAAATGCCTCTCATTATACTTATATATTATAAAAATTATAAATACCTCTATTCACTTTCATAGGTCCTGACGCAGCATTCACATGACTTGCAGGAATTATTCATATATTATGCTAGAGAGGAATTTAATTTATAATTATTTCCTTCTCACTCGTCACTTTGTGTGTGTGGGAAAAAGGTGGGGGTTACGGGTTACCCAAATAGAAGGCAAAGACTCTGCAGTTTTTCCTGAGTAAATATCTTTTCATAAGGATATACATATATTTTTTTTGGGGGGAAAAAGACCTAGTCTTGTGTGGTTAACCTGATGGTAGATTCAAAAACTCTGCCCACCGCAGCTCTGCCACAAAATTTTGGTTTTGTTAGAAGATTATCCCTTTTGTTATTGGGGAAAAGATCAAGAAGATTGTCCATTTTACTATGTTTCATACTTCTATGACTTTGTTTTTAGAACTGCAGAAATATTGATGAGTGTATCTTTCATAGTAACATAGCCTTTCCCTAAAACTTCTGCCTATTTTTTTTTCCTCTCTGTTGAAGGTAGATCTTTTCCGAGGAATCACCCCACATGATGCTCCCAAATTTGGGAAAGTGTTTGGGGGACAAATGGTTGGGCAGGTACGGTAAAACTGCTTTATCTCCATGGTAAAGGATGCTAATGATGTCACCTGTGCCTCTAGACATGGGAAATTTACAGGATAGAGCATAACATGCAGGCACTGGCAGCAGCATCGAAATCTATTGACTTTCTTAAAGTGGTTCATAGTTTGCATGCCTATTTTCTTCTCGTGGGGGATTTTAACAGTAAGTTTGTTTGAATTTTTCAACTTCGATGACAATGCTGTAATGTATTTTCTTTTTCTATGTAATTATACTCCTTTTTCTCAGAATGATATGCATATTATGTTTTACCTTCACAAAGTACAAAACTTGAACATACAAGTTGTTTCCTCCTTCCACCCATTAATTTGATTTTCCTCAGGTTTTCTTCATTTTTTTATATGGTTACTGTTTCCAATGGTCTGGATCCTTTTTTTTTTTTTTTGGTTGGTTTGTCTGTGATTAAAGAATTATCCTCTTCATTTTATGCATTCCTTTGTTTTTATGCATATACTGTCTTATGTGTACTGCCAATTCATCTATTTGGTTTAGCTCATAAAATTTAAAGCTTATACTCAGTCGATATTTTCCTTTTGCAGTGCCAATTATATATGAAGTTCATCGTCTCCGTGATGGTAAGAGTTTTGCTACACGAAGAGTGGATGCAATTCAGAAGGGAAGTGTTATATTCTCCTTGATGGCTTCATTTCAAGTAATCTTCTTTCTTATTGACTTGAATTAATATGAATTTTTGGTCATTTGTTGTGAATTAATTGTATCCTTCTGTTTCCAAATAAAAAAATCTGCTCTTTGCATAGACGTTTCCCCCTTAATGTTATTATAGTCCAGGTTGCCAATTTTGGAAGTAAACAGTGATATTCTAGTTTAATATTTTAGATTTGTATTGCCTTGGAGTAAAGGGGGTATAATCATGTAGAAGATCATATAGAATAGTGCTGCAATATATCAATACTATACTAATTACATAATGCTAAGCTAATAATTTGATGGAAAAACCGTGGAACAGCACTCCCTTAGCTCTGTTGTTGTAGCATAGAAGACATCTTTACACACACACACACACACACTTAGATCAGATTATGGTTTTTTGTTCATGCACTTTTGTTTTAATTCTACAGAAAGAGGATCAGATTATGGCTTTTTGTTCATGCGCTTTTGTTTTAATTCTGCAGAAAGAGGAAATGGGGTTTGACCACCAGGAAGTGACTATGCCATCTGTCCCTCATCCTGATATGGCAAGTAACATCCTGACTTTAGATTTTTTCCCAATTCCTTTAGTGAATTTTAAATGTATAATCTGGTATCTGTTATAGCTTCTGTCATTGGAAGAGCTCCGGGAGAGACGTCTTACTGACCCCCGTCTTCCAAGGTATGATTGATTGTTTCTCACTTTTTTTTTTTTTTTTTACTTTCTTTAATTCAAATCAAAATGTATATCTGAACAATTTGAAGGCTATGGATGAATATAAAATAGAATTTTTCTAATAGAATTTGGGTTACCAGATGGGGGGACGCTCATATTTTTCCTATTTGTCTCACCCTGTCAACCAGGTCTGAACTTGGGACCCCCAAGTTGGAGCGCTTGGTGCTTAACTATTGTAGTGTTCCCTTGGGGATGTAACAAAAATGAACTTTTGGCCTAAGCAGAGTTGAATCCGTAAATCGCTCGTCTGTAATATAGGACTTTTTCCTACCACTCTGCAGACTTGTTAACCACCCTTGTATTGTGCCTGAGTTTTGAAGTGTGAAAATGATAACTTAGGACAACAAATAGTAGTGAAGTTGAATATGCATACTTTTGAAGTCTAAATCAATCACAATGTAATTTTAGCGCATATAATTTTCGGTACTTGATCTCTAAAACACCACTTGACGTTGCTTTATATAAATATATATCAAACATGTATAGAAGCAAAATTTTAGACCCAATATCACCTTATTTTAATTAGCTTAGTTTTCTGTTCTGGTTAAGCAGGCTAATCTTTAGATGGATCAATGTATTAGCTTTTCTGTAGTTCACTATCATGATGCTGGAATGGCCATTTCAAGTATAATTGCTGCCAAAGTTAATATGCTCGATTATTCTCGCAAAAGATCCCCATGATTTATTTATGTATTCAATCAATATCTAATCATCCAGTAAAATTTTCTAAGAGATGTTCAAACTTAGTGGGATAAAACTTACTGTTCTTGTCATTTGTGAGCTGTAGTCCACCTGGATTAAGTATCTTTTTCCCCGAGGATTAATTAAGTGGGATCAAAGCTAAAGAAAATTCATTTTCTAGTTTATCAAAGTATGTTGAAGGAAAAACAGTTCTGTTTTTAAAGCTAAAAAAAAAATCGTTTTCCAGGTTATCAAAGCATGTTGAAGGAAAAACAATGTGGCTTTTGGTGTTGACCATGTGATTGCAAAATCCTTTCTATACATGACATTTTCTCAATGATGTGAAATGAAATGCCAAGTGCTTATAATGATACTGCTGTCTATACTGCTTTCAAGGCTATCCCGCCTCAATATTATTGACAACTATGCGCGTTTGAAGATCTTTCTTCCTATTCTCTAGGGATTTTCAGTTCTTGATGGCAGTATGAAGACCCTCAAGTAAAATAATGTTTTCTGCTCTGATGTTTCAGAACTTACCGGAACAAGGTGGCTACTTCTGAGTTCATCCCTTGGCCCATAGAAATACGGTTTTGTGAACCTAACAATTCAACAAGCCAAACCAAATCTCCTCCAAGGTTAGCTTGGCTCTCTCCAAAAAATCTCAATTGATTACTGTCTTTTAATTTAAATAAGGGATTCTATGTTTCTTTTCATGCCAGAAATTATCTGAACTACATTTATTTTGTTTACAGATTGCGATACTGGTTTAGGGCAAAAGGAAAACTGTCAGATGATCAGGCTTTGCATCGGTATTCATTTTCTGTTTATTGTTACGTAAAGAATGCTTCTAAATATTTCAGAAAATGCCACTGGTTCGGTGTCCTGAACTTCTCTTTATGTTTATTGTATTGCAGGTGTGTGGTGGCATATGCTTCAGATCTAATGTTTCTTGAAGTAAGCCTGAATCCGCACCGGCGGAAGGATTTGAAGACTCGTTGTGTGAGTCTGGACCATGCGTAAGTATCTGATTCCTATTAAGTGCATGATCGGTAATTTGTTCATCAATATTTTGGCACATGTTTTAAGTTGTGCCCCTTGCTAATCATTTTTCATTTTCATTTCAGAATGTGGTTCCACCGCCCTCTAAGAGCTGATGATTGGATGCTCTTTGTGGTGAGTTTCAATAAGTGTTTTATTCTCCTTTTACGTTCTATTTTATTTTTCGTTTCTGATGCATCCAATCCATTCTACAGATTGCAAGTCCTACTGCCTGTAATGCACGCGGCTCTGTATCTGGCCAAATGTTCAATCAGAAGGGAGAGGTAAATACCTTTCTCAATGCTTTTATAGATGTGCTTTTTTCCCTTTTAATTTAGTTCAGTCGTCTCTTGTAATTTTATTTACATTTACAATGAATACCTTCCGAAGCTTTTGTAGTCTCTATGCTTGAAATCCCTCTCAAGTTATATAAAATCTACACTCAGACCACCTCTGGTTTTTTTTTTTTTTTGGAAAATTATTGTTATTCCTTTGTTTTTCCTTGACCATTAATTTGGTCTTCTGATGAGTCATGCTTCATTGAATTAGTTAATTATGAGTTTTTAGGAGGAAAAGTGCGTAGGAATAGGATATTAAGAATTTGTTGACAGTTTGATTCATGAAAATTATCATCACATGAAGATCCCTCTGCCTTGGTGGACCAGTTCTGTCTTACAACGTTGCCATTGGTTGGTTTGTGTGCAGCTTCTTGTGTCATTGGTTCAAGAAGGTCTAATCAGGAATCCTCTATTGGGAACTTCAACCACAAAATCCAAGTTGTGATCTGCAGGAAGCCAACAAGAGCTATATGATTTATTTTTTATTCCTTAGCTTTTTCAGGGGTAAAGATACTGCATCTATCCTTTTAAGCAGAATACGTGGAAGTTTAATTAGAAATTAGAGGGTAAATTGTATTGGAACCAGAACATGGCATTGTTAGCCTGAAAAGATGTCCAACTATTTATGCCATACAAGTTTCAGGTGATCACCTGATTTATTTTCTCTTTTCTTAAATACGGAGCTCATATTTAGTACTCTTGATGTACTGAACTATATTATGTAACATTACAGTTTCAAATTATGTTTCTGTTGGATGTTAAATTTTTTTTTAAAAAAAATTGTGAAGATATAAGGATGTTGCATAATCGTTTTTCATTACCATAAAGGATTATAAATGCAATATTCAATATCTTTCCAGGCTTACAAGTTTTTGGGTTAAAGTCCATTTTTGTCCCGGAAATATATACGTAGGGCTAATTTTATCTTGGAAATATTTTTGGAAGCAATTTTTCCTTAGAAATTTCAATTTTGGAGTAATTTTGTCCTAACTGTTAAATCTGTTAAGTTTGACCATTAGTTGATCAAACCAGGGATAAATTTGCTCTAAAATAAAAACTTTTAAGGTAAATACATTAATAAAAGTGACATGGTTGATAAAATTGTTTTGGAAGTTTTGACTTTGGAGCAAATTTGTTCTTAGTTTAGTCAACTAACGGTTAAACTTAATGGAGTTAACGGTCAAGACAAAATTGCTTCTAAAAATACTTTCAAAATAAAATTGGCCCTACATGTATATTTCTGGGGCGAAAATGGTCTTTATTCCTAAGTTTTTTCTTATAAACAGGTCGGAAGGTAGGAAAATATAGGGTTAAGGGGCAAAAATGTCCATGTGTTCTTTTCAAATGGGCACCCAACACCAAATACTTTAGTTAGGTGTAAAAATGCCAATGAATTTTTGAAAATGTAGCAAAAATGTCCACGCCGTTAATGGGTACAAACGTTTGTTTTGTGGGACCTACATTATTATTTTTTTAAATGCAAAAATAACCATGAAATTTTTGTGTGTGCAAAAGTGTCTATGAATTTTTCAAAATAGGGCAAAAATACACAAACATTTAGCTAGTATAAACTTCTATTTTGTAGGATCCACATTATTATTTTTAATGATTATTTAATTTTAAACAAAACTCTCCACCCCCTCTCTCCCCCACCCCTCTTCATTTGATCTCTGTGAGACCCTCTCAACTTCAACGATTCACTCTTCGTTGCTTTCAAACTCTCCACCAAGTTTTAGGCTTGTAGTGTGCATTCAATGAAAGCATCAATGTGATAATCACAAGCTCAAGGGAGAGCCCATATCAACATACTAGCCTATTGGGAGGGAGAGCCCCTTAAACTTATAAACCCCACTCTATTTGTGAGATTTCTCGATGTGAGACTCATAACACTATGTAACAAATTTTTTCATTTGAATTCAAATAATCAAACTCTTAAAGATATTGACGACAAGTGACAGGACACTGATGGATGATTTGCCGTTAACAACTTTGGGGCTTTTTTCTTTTGATACTTTATTAGCTTGATTAAGTGAAAGAAGCAATGTTATTCTCTAGAGGACTAGGCCTAAGTTGACAAAGAAGTGTGAGGTAAAGAGAGATGACGCTCCATGGGTAGATTGAGAGTGACAAAGAGTGAATCGTCTGGGGAGGGTCTCACATGAGATCAGAGGAGGATGGGTGGGGAAGAGAGATAGAGGGTGGAGAGTTTTTTTTTAAAAAAATTAAATTGTCACAAAAAACAATAATGTAGATTCTACAAAACAGAAGTTTGTATTAATTAATGGTGTGTGCATTTTTGCCCCATTTTAAGAAGTTCATGGGCATTTTTGTGCAAAAAAAAAAAGTTTATGGGCATTTTTGTATCTCAAAAAATAATAATGTGGGTCCGACAAAACAGACGTTTGTACCCATTAACAGTGTGTATTTTTATCCTATTTTGAGAAGTTTATGAGCATTTTTACACCCAACAAAAATATTTGGTGCTAGGTGCCCACTTGAAAAAATATGTACATTTTTGCCTCTTAACCCTAAAATGTATAAAAAGTCATGCTCTTCATAAATTATTAGCAACATGGTTTATTTGGATTATTTAGAGTCTTGTTAAAATGAATTGGGTAAATTCTAACAAGCAATAAATAATGCTACTTTCTATCTCAATATAAAACATATTTAGGAAACCAGTCTTGATTTTAAACATAAAATATTTTTTTTTATATTTATCAATTTTTTTAATTTATCTATATTAATATTCCCTACTGTTAAGAAGAAGAAGAAATAAGAGAATTAAGAATGATGATTAGGATATTTTAAAAAATATATGTTAAATTAATTAACTTTTTCAATCTAATTAAATTAGATAAATATATTTTTTATAAAACGCCACCAAGAGGATTACAGTTTATTATTCAAATTTTGTACAATTTGATGGGGAAACGTCGAAACGTGTATGTTTCTCTTCAATACTATTCAGTGGCTGACTTTACGGTATTTATATGTTATAAATAATAGGGAGATTTGCTTGAAAAATATTTTATTATAAAATTTATTGTTCATAGATACTTTAAGACTTCGGTTCTTAAGCGGGTACAACTCATATTTAACAGTATAATTCTTCTTTAATTATGTAACATATGTTTACTTATGTACAAATATCCTTTGTTTTGCACATAATTAAAGATATATATTACATACAATTAAAAAAAAAGTTACATTGCTGGAGATGGATTACACCTATGTCCTTATTAACTACATTTATTATCTAATTTATATTCTCTTTACTATTTTTTCGGTTGGGCTTAGCTTTAATTTTATCCTAAATATTAAGGAGATTATCTCAGTCCTTCCTCAGCACATGATTGAAAAGTAATTAGTATGTAAAGCTTAAATTTATTGTAAATAATTAATTTAACTAATTTTTAAGATTTATAAATTAATTATAAAACCCATTTTTATAGATGGGAGGGAGTGATTAGCATGTGAAGCTTAAATTTTAATCATGGGGTCCTCTGGATTAACGGATTTTGAATTTTCAGGTGTGACCATTATTTTAAATTTTCACTAGAGAGAGCCTCCAATTCCAAAACATCTATTCAAGATCGGAAGAAACTGGCAACAGAAAAGACTTCGTATTCTCTTCTATATTTACACATCTACAAATCTTCCCCACCCCCCCCCCCCCAAACTCCTGTTGTATTCTGCTGCCTCCAATTTCTACATGGCTCTGCGGCCGCTTCAGAAAAAGCGGGCCATTTCCCATGAAGATGCTCCGAGCTCTGAAGGTGGACTCAGAGACGGAGATGAAGATTCTTGCACCGATGAGTTGGAGAAGTTGGAGTCCGATGTGAAACAGATGGCGCAAGAGGTTATGGAACGCCGATCTACTCTTTCGGAGCAGCTTAAGAGCACGCTTGCCTCGGGGCTTGCCGCGCATAGACCCCTTGTTCCAGAATTATCAGCTATAGGCCATCCAGAAGCTCCCAACTCAGGTGCGTTTCCAGTTTCTGCTTCGATTCGCTGTTCATTTGGATCTAACTGGAATTTCATTCGCCTGTTTTTACATGGGTGGATTTAGGGTTTCGGATTTTTAGTTTAGGAACTCTCGGGTTGTTTTGAGTTGGTGGATTTTTTTGGGGCCTGGATTCATTCTTACGTCTGGTTGACGAGATATGGGATTTTTGAAAAAAATCTATGTTACGGTAGTCCCAAAGAAAAAATGTATAATGTAATTTTTTTTCCGTGAGAATCGCTTTCTTGGGTTTAAAAATGATGTGAAGTAGAAGGGATTTGGACTCAAATGAACTTTACCTCTTTGTAACAGTTAGCTCCAGAAACCTAAGTACTCTGAGTGTCCAAATTATCTTCATCCTTTTTTATTAAGGCAGAACAAAAACGGAAAATGGAGACAAATATATAGTATTTCTCCTTCTGGCTAATAAGCTATATATGTATGATTAGACTGCAATATTAGACAAGGGAAGCTGGCGTTCTCAACCAATTGTGTTGTACATGGGATGAACAAGATTCTTAGAGTTCGTGTTCAGTAGTGAATGATAGGTTATAGCCACCTGCCTCAGTAGCTTTGTTGTTAATGTTGCACACTGGTTGAGAAGACGCCTTTTAGATAACAGTTGGACTAGTACCAGAAATTATCATCTTGCAATTTGGTGTTTAATACCGTATTAATTGGCCTAACAAGTATACAAGGGGGAAAAGAACTCATTTCCAATGTAAAAATATAAAATAAATATGCAAGGTTTATTATGCCCTTGTTATCATTATTTAACAATGTCTTGTTTTTTAAAAAAAAAAACAAGTTTTATTTCAGACCTGCAAGCATTATTTTTTTCATCCCTTTTTTCCTTTTTATACCTAACATTCCTTGCACCAGGTGATTTGAGCTTCAATGTTAGATCACTAATTGTACTAAGGAAAAAGTGACTTTCTATACAATCTATGTGAATTGGATCCAAGTCAGGGTGAATGTTAGACACTAGCCTTATGCACAAATGTACATTAATGTGGATTTACTTGTATAGCCATAAAGTTACATCGTTAAACTTAACTACTAGTTGAATTCTTATATGTTGGTATATTTCATTCTGCCCAAGGCATGCTGATTTAGTTTGCATTGTGCTGGTGGATCAGAACAAGGCATTTTGACGAGGCAGAAGCCATCTGACGTGGAGGACCCAGAAGCTGCCAAGAAAGTGCAGTTGCTGAAAGAAAAGATGTCAAGCAATGCACGTGTTATGCCAGTTGTTTTGAAGAGGATGAAGGACTGTATTGCGAGAATAGATAAGTTAGATTCACACAATGTAATCTTACATCCAGCATTTAAAAGGAGAAAAAACTAAAGGAGCATAATGTATCATATTTTTGTAGAATATCTGTGTGGCAGCATATTTTTTGTACAACCTGGAAAAATCATAGGTTGGTGTATAAACTAAGGGTGGCTGCATTCTATGCTATGATCTATGCAATTTGGCATGTCAGGAATGCTCCAAGGATGTCATTTAACAGCGTTCAGATTGATCTGTTGTATCTTGCAAATCATCTTTTTGGTATAGAGGAATACCCCTTCTAATGTCATTTTTTAATGAAATGAATGTAATTATTTCACCTTTCTGGGGGGAAAATGATATATAAATGTTCTTATGGTTAAATGCCATTTGATGAAACTTGTAAATTCTTGCACTACACTTTCATGGGAGTATTTGAGTTACTCGAGATTGAACACGTATTGCTCTCTGGTTTTCCCCTTTTAGAGCAATAGCAGGTCAAGAAAGTCTGGCAGATTGCAAGGCCAAAAGAATTATGTAGAAAATGAACATGGCAGATCCTGAATAACACAAATGTAATAAAATACGCGCAATAGTTGCACATTTGTGTCATGACAATGATGTAGAGACAATGTAGGTCACAACATAACAAGATATATATAACGAGGAGATTGTGCCACATTAATACATGTTTCTTTAACGCGACAATACGCATTACAAAGAAATTATTTAGACTGCCAAGCATTTACAACTAATTACATCATCATCAGAAGAAATCAACTTGGGTATGGAAGAACCCACCATCACCCTTCCCATATTCCCCACATCACGAACATCAACAACGACCGTGCTCAGCCCCTTTCCAATGACAAAAATGCTCTTGCCAACAGCAACAAGTTGGCAAGGTGGTCTTGTAAGCAACGGTGAAAGCTTTCCGACCGGCATCCACTGACGCCTCTCCTTCTGCCACATCATTAACCTAGTTCCTGAACTTTGATCTAATACGTAAAGCACCCCATCAACAACTACTGCCGGACCTCGCCAACCTGAAACCATGTCAGCATCCGCATGCTGCCATGTGCCATTTGATGGGTCATAAACGGCAGCATATACATGGCCCGTTACAGGAGATGTACCGCATCGGATGTATATTTTACCATCCATAACTACTGAATCTTCAATTTCAGGGACAATGTTAGAGTCCTTGTGAGATTTCCAACTGTTTGTACAAGGGTCGTAAGCATCCCAGGAATAAGGATCGCTTGAGTTTGAACCTAAACCACCAATGGCATAGATTTTTCCATCCAATACTTCACAAGCAAAGTAGCACCTGAAATTGAAGATAAGTAGGGGTAAAGATAAGAAAGATATTTTTAAACCAATAGCATAGGTTTAAAAATAGTAGTAATTTTCTACATTTCAGTAGGGGTAAAGATGAGAAAGATGGAGGCAAGCAAAACAGCTTGCAGGTGCGGACAGTCAACGAGGGATGAACAAGATAGTAGATCTCCCATGTATGGAAAGTAGTTCTTGATTAACTGGTTAAACACAAGGGAAAGAACACTGCCCTCTGGACTTCACAAAAGGCCATGCAGAAAAAATAGTTGTACATAATTTTTTTAAGAAAAAACGTCCAACATGATGCAAGTATTACTTTGGAGAGGGCAAATCTCAACAACGTTAAACATATCAGATCCATCATAAAAAACCAAATATAAATAAATTGACAATGACAATGATTCCTTAAGGCTGCTAAGCAAGATTATATATGCATCAGTTTGTAAATTATATTTGTTCTAAAATTATCAAATACCAAGCAATCTAAAATCCAAATATTATTGCACACCATGTGAGAGTAAATGCATTTTAAATTTAAGGAATTCCACCAAGTTCTAAATAATTTGAAGACATTTTCAAACTACTTCAAAATTCCTAACAAAATGCTTAAACTTGAGAGATGTCCACTTATATATTGGTTAAAAATGGCACCCAATTAACTACATTATTTGTGACAATGAAGTAGGTTTGCCCAATTAAAAGACTGATCAACCCCTAACTGCACGTGAATATTATTAGAATGACAATTCAAAATATAGCCAAAATGCGCATCCATCTTTTAGTTTTAAATTAGCCAGGCCAGCTTATGTTTTTATTTCTGAAGCTTAGTAAGGATGAATTAACCAACCCGAGTAAACGTATCCATTTAAGACATTTGTTTAATTATAAGTATAATACTCAGTTCAGTTCTTTTCCTCTATTCCTAAGAATGTTGACTTGCTTACTTTAGAAGTTTTACCTTGCAGTTGACAGAGGGGCAGCTTCAACCCAAGAATTCAAGCAGGCATCAAATGTATAGACCTCATTTGTAGCACCTTCAGACCAGCCACAGCCACCCAACAAGAATAGCTTCTTCCCCAAAACCTCAAAACCCATTCCTTTCCTTTTTGATAAACGTTGTGGCAGCTCTTGCATGAGCTTCCAGCATCTTCTTGATGAGGTTGGATCCAAAACATAACAGCTAATTTCATTAAACCTATCTCTGCACAAAGCATAGATCCAGGTCTCATCGAGCTTATGCTCTTGACGATAAGAATGCCACTCTTCACTGCAGACTAAGTCCCTCCATCGCTTTGAAACACACTTCAGGATTGAATGATATTTCCTAGGATCTCTCGCTAGGCAGTAAAGAGAAATGTCATCCGGAAGGCCACCAATGAGTTGAGAATTAGTAGCTTCTAGCTCAATAGCATCGTTTGATGATTCTGTCCCATCATCCAGATGTTCCATTACAACTTTGTGTGGCCTACAAACAATCAATTGGAATTAATCTCGAAGATTGATGCAAATCCAAATGAAAGACTCCACATAAATAGGGGCCTCGAATTAGAAGGAATTCCGTCCCTATTTGAACAATGAGCAAGGAAATGGAAAGGAGGCCTACAGAGAAAAAACCTAAAGGAATCTCAAGTCAAAACTCCTCTATTCACTGAGGAACAGGTTGGACAGAAGCAATCAAATCTCATATGGACACGATAGGGTACGCTCCCAAACAGCCTATGTTTCCTAATCCCCTCCAAAAAGGCAAATAGAAC
Organism: Albizia julibrissin; assembly: GCA_037074505.1. Classification (NCBI taxonomy): domain Eukaryota; kingdom Viridiplantae; phylum Streptophyta; class Magnoliopsida; order Fabales; family Fabaceae; genus Albizia; species Albizia julibrissin. The sequence continues at coordinate 1,083,012 of CM073487.1, read as the reverse complement.
ACTAATAGAAGCCCGTTTTGGACAGCACCGGGCAAAACATACCTTCCGACATAACTTCCCCAAAATGCCCCGTAAAATTATCGGTCATATATCTAAATCACACATCTATAGCAGTAAAATCCCAAAACAGACGTCAGTGTTACAATGTTTACAAAGTTTTCCAGTTTTCCAACAAATGCAGAACAATTCGAACTTCTGTACCGATGATCATACGAATCAATCGAAGATGAAAAAGAAAAATTTTCCAAACCGAGTGATACAAAGACGAGGAGAAACAAACCTACACAAAATCAGGAAATCAACACAGATGTTTGTTTTCGCCACAAGCGCAAAGCAAAAGGGAGGGATTCCAGGAGTCAGGATTTTGGAGCTCTTAGGCTATTTGGCGGTGATTAGCCATTTGGCAGAGATAAATTTTGAAGCAAGGGGAAGTTTTTGTATATTCGTTTTTTTTTTAATGGGTACGGATAGAAAAACCACTTTAAAATTTTAAAATCTTAAATTTAATATTTCTAATTATTTATGAATTGTTTATCAAATTTTATTATTTCTTTATTAATTATTAATAAAAAATTTAATTTAGGATTTTACAATTTTAAAGTTTTTTTATCATTTTCTTTTTTTTAATCTTCATTATTACTCTATTTTTATTTTTTGGTCAATCTTCACTATTTCTCATATTTCTCCCCATATTTGCCATTCAAGGAATATGGCGTTGCACTATCTTTTTTGGGTGCAATGCATTGCACTATTTATTTAACTTCTTAAGCTGTGTATGTTTAGTTTATAATGGGAATGATGATTTTAGGAGCTCCATGAATGATTTTTTGGAGCTTATTGAATGCTTATTCCTTCTAAAAAACCAATGGAATAGGTTGTATAATGATCAAATTACCCATTTATAATTAGTAAATAATGTTAATTTATTAATAAAATATAAAGTAAATTTATAAATAAGAAAGGAATATTTTTAACATATGAAAATAATATAATTTAAAAACGACTTGGTAATTTCAAAGTACTTCTACAAATAAAAAATTTATTAAACATTTTAACATTTTTATTTAAAAATATAAAAGATACGCATATATGTTAGGAGTCTTTTGTTCAATACTTCAATGTTCACTTGGATACAAATACCCATCTTTTTATGTCATACTAACCTTATTTTATTCCATCAAATCCCATTCTCATTCCTATTCCCATTTTCACATTTCCCCTTTCATCATGCACACGACATTATTGTTCCAAGGCGGTCAAATGATTCGTAAATTTTTTATTCAATAGTTTAGACCTATGAGCACACGTAGTAAGAAAACAACCATACAAATTAGGCCCAGTTTTCAATCTCACAAAGAATAAGATATTCAGAGGGTAAACTTATAACCACAAAACATGCCTAAAGCACAATTATGGCTAACTTTGTGATTGTGATCATTCATATAGAGATTGTCAAACTTCTATGCGCGCAAACTTGATGAGGTATTTACAAAATGGGAATCAACTAGGATGATAATATATATACAGTGCCGCCTAATAAGAAGCAGAAGAAGGAGAAGATTATCACAGCAAAGTTTCTTTTTTATCTAGGAGTTAGGCCAACCATTTGGAAAATGCTCCTTCAAACGGCGGTTTCGCTTCGCAGCAATCTGTGCTTGAATCAAATTTTCAGTTCCAATTGCTTCTTGAATATCTTTGTGGGCCTTTGCACAGAGATCATCAAGTGCAAGCATCGGAAATGGCTCCTCTATAAGAACACCAACCTACAAAAAAAAAAAAAACATTTTGCACGTTGCTGGAATTTTAGTCACCTTTCTGATCCAGAAAATATGGGTGAACATTTCAAGAAAACACCCATTGATCACTCGTCAGGGAAGGGGGCACAAAGGGAGACAACATTTTATCTTTCAAATAAAAATCATATTTAATGTCACTATCAAAATTGTTCTTGTTTATCTTTCTCCATTAGATGCCGAAAGAATAAGCAGGATGAAGAAAAGATGGCAAGTGTGGAATAGGATCCATTTGTTTTAGTTACTGGTAAAGCAAACTGCCGTACAAAATTATTTCATATTCAAATAGTCAAAAGCTCAAAATAAGGAGAACGTACTTCCTCAATGCAGAACAAAGAGGCAGCACTAATAAAGGTGGCAGGAACCACCATCCAATGACAGTCATCCCAAAGTATGACAGGGAGCGTTAAATGCCAAAGGACAAGAAACCTTGAGGTCAAACGGGTATATGACAGTGGAATGGGAATGCCCATAAGTTGTTCACAGACACCAATTCCTTCATGGAAACAAGTGATCTTTGATTCCTGTTTTGTAATAAGGGAAACATTAAATAAACATTAAACAAGACAGTTCACAAAGTATAAGCCAAAGTGGACAATTTGAACACAACACAGAAATTTACAAAACAAAAAAGAACCACGACTTCTAATTCTTCTATGCAACATCGATGCCTTGATCTAGCAGTGAGAAAGGTAACAGATCTATATTTCACTCTAATGATTATCGGTCTAGACTTTCAGATAAGTTCATATTTCTGACACCTGAAATAGAATGCAAATTAAAGCAGGATAGATTAATATCTTAGATATGATCACACAAGAATTCAGTCTCTTATTTCATTCCCATTCAAATTAAAAGCACGTTGCGTTTTTTGTTTGGAAATAACGTCAGTTAGCTGATACCAATATGAGAAAATATCAGTTAGCCACTGTCAATATTACTAAACTGTTAACAATTACAAGGATCTTACCAAGACATTCCTTGTTGAACCCTCCAACTTCAGCAGTTTAAGGCTTTGAGAGATAAACTCAACGATACAGCGAGGACGATGTTTGGAATTACTAAGTACTGCAAGATCATCTACTTCCAGCACATGTTGGAGGTCTCTCTTAATATCTGAGCCATTTAATACATGACACTGCATTGAAATTGTTTCAATTGGTGAGTAGCACTACCAAGTATCAATCTACAACTAATCCTGCACAATTTGAACAAGATTTTATAAGTAGTCCTTTACTTCATTTTTGCTTTTAGATGAAAATGGAAAAATTTTAGGATCATTCTGACCTTGAGAGCCATTGGAAATGCCATGATATACTGAAGAAGTGCCTTCTTGATATGTAAATCACCAGGGCATTCAACCACTGCCATAACCTGCCTAGCAAAATCGTGTGTCCCAGAAATCACCTTCGTCCAAGCCTTCTTTCCCTCCATGAACCTCGCATACGACGCCTCAGTTCTAAAAACCAACAGCAGCGCCAATGCCGGCGCCGTCAACTGGTACGGCAATGAGGAAGCCCTCAGCACCGGGAAAAACTCCGGCAGCCAATGCGTTAAAACCGCAGAATTGTAACTAGCAATCAGTGCAGCAAACGTTGTAAAAGCAATCACCGGCGGCACGAGCGACAAGATGACGCGAGAAGTAAGACTGGACAGAAGGTGACGGAGGTGGCGTAGAGAGCTTCTGTGCTCAACCCATTTCTCGTGATTGTAAAGGGTTCGATTCTTTTGCATGCCACGCTCCTTCACGCGGTCAGCCCAATCAGGAATTATTCGGATAATTGAGATTAGGGCCTCGGAGGGGGAGGGGGAGGGGGAAGAATTAGGGGAGTGAAAGGAGCAGGGTTTGAATGTGAGAGTTCTGGGTTTGGAGGGAAGAACAGGGTCGAATTTGATGATAAATTTTGGGGTAAATTTGGAGGAGAAGTAGGTGTTGGTGGTGGGTTTGATATGATACGGAGGTTGCTTCATTGGTGCGAAGAAGAAGCAGAATTAGGGTTCGACGAATGAGGAAGGAAGATGAGAGCATATTCTTGAGTGTTTCAGGGAAAGAAGAGTGGGTGTGTGTGTGCTACAAAGTGAAGGGTGGGAGGGAGGAGTAGCTAGGGGTTCGGTGGAGGCCGTTAATTGTGAAGCATGTTTTTACACGTTTCAGATATGGGGGAGAAAATTAAATTATTTTAAAAATCCAATTAAATCAATTTTAGCTGAAAGATATTAATGAAAAATTATGTTTGGACTCCCTTGAAATAACTTATGCAATTGAACCTGAAACCACGTACTCATTTCTTGTGTCTCATATTCAGCATATTTAAAGCTTTTTAATACAAATAAGCATAGTTCTCATGAATTTTGTTAAAATATCGTAGGCTAAAACTCCCCTCATCCTCAACTTATATGTACAAGTGTACATATTACCAAGTACTAAATTAGTTTGTTTGTCTGGGCTTATGCAAACGTAAATCGAGATAAAACTCCCCCACACATTTATCTCGTAAATCGTAAAAAACTACTTTATAAACTGTAAAAGCTATTTCGTATTTCATAAATCACGATTTATAAATACTTATGGAGTTTCCATAAACTATTCTAAACAAACTACATTATCAAGAAGGAACTTGCTTCCCTCCTATATCGCTCCTATCTTTGGCCGCCTCCTTATTTAAAACTACATCACTTTAATTTTAATGTAAATTGAGAGGATGGTCCATTTTCTCTCTCTTTACAAAATAGCATTCAAGCTTTTACAATATTTTTTTAATAATATCCAATATTCTAAAAAAGTGGAACACCCTCCCAATTTACATCCAAATTTTAGATAAAGGAGAGGTCAAGGATTGGGACCTATTAATTAAATGACACTCCACACCATTTCTAGAAGATTGTGGGTTTTATCCCAAATGAAAATAAGGTGGGCATGTGTCAGTCCTCTAATACGAGAGAAGATTATGATAAGGGGAAAAAATTGTAGTTATTAATTGCCACAAAAAAAAAAAAAAGGACCATGGTCAAAATATTCTGGGGAAAAACGTTTAGACAATTCCAAGAATAAATATGTCGCTGTAATCACTGATCATTGAAAATAAATGCACTTAAGTTCTACATATCACATCTAGTTATTGGTGTGAATTGATTTTAAAGGAATGGTTGGTGGCTTGATCATGAAACGTGAACCACAGCAATGCCCCACAAAGTATGCCTCTTTTTTTTTTTTTTTTTTTTTTTTTTGCCAACAAGGATATTCATTAAGAAACACCAGGTCTACATACCATTATACATGAGTGGCCAAAAAAGATGAAATGAAACTTCATAACCTGATCTATGGTATTGAAGTTTTTTAAAGAACTCGATCTAAGAATTACTGCAACATATAGAATATATCAACAAAAAGACTCAATTTTAATATATTTATGCCAATACATGTAGTCTCCGTCAATCAATTACTAATAAATTTTGGTCAGTATTTTGTAATGAGTCAATCTCAAAATACTAATCTAATAAGAGAGAGAGTGATTTGAACTTATAAACCCCACTCTATTTATAAGGATTGCACACTACGACACTTCACTTAACCTCTTATCAGTTAAAACTCTCTATAAATACACTCTACTTATGAGATTTCTTAATGTAGGATTCATAAAACACTGAAGTAATGAATGTTAAACATGGTCCTTAAATTCTGACTTCTGATGGTACATTCACACCTTTAATGTGCTATATTAATAGCTAAAAATAATACGAACACAATTTAATTACACATAAGCTAACAAGATTATTTTTGCTATAGCTTATATATCTATTAATATGTATTCAAACTCAGGTCAATATATAACTTATCGATATAAACACGTATACTTGTTAATATATAACTTGGTAAAATAAATATAAAAAGTTGTTAAAATAAACACATAAATTTATTAAAATAGGCATATACACTTGTCAATATATAATATTATAACTTGTAAAGATAGACATAAAAAATTGTCAAAATAGGCACATATACTTATCAAAATTTATGTGCTTTCTGTCAAAATATAAATGTATACTTTTCATTTTGACAAGCGTTTGTTCTTATAATGACAAGTTATATATTAACAAGTGTATGTGTTTATTTTAATAAGTTATAGAGTGATGATTGATAAGTATCTACACCTAATTATATACCACCGATTCTCTTTTCCTTTTTTAATCAATAAGAGGATGAAGATAATTTCACATCCGGTATTTAACTATTTATATTATTGCAGTCCCTAATAAGTTTTTTGGTAGGAAAATCTATTATATGATTTTTTTTGCTATTTTTTCTGGTTCCGGGACCTGATTTTTCCTATTTTATTTCATTTACCATTAGTCAAATTACTTAGCGAGTCAAATTTTAGGGTAATGATTTTATTAGCCTGGCCAATAAAAATTAGGATAAATAGTAAAATTATAAAAAGCAAGACAAGAAAAAAATTAAATAAATAACCGCAAAACCCAGTGCTTTCCAAAACCTTCGACGTTTTCCTTCAAGCCCCTTCCTCACTCAATCACCGGCAAGGCAACTGTTTGAACACTTGAATCGACGCAGAGCGAAGTAGGAACATATAATGAATTCTAAAACTGACAAGTTGGTGAAAAGGATTACCATGGTTGCAACCGTAACTGCATCTTATTTTCTCCTGACCGCTGACTATGGCCCTGAACCCAATGTTCTTGACCCTGTAAGTAATTTTTTTCTCCGTCAAGAGTTAATTTCTTAGATGTATTGTATCTGCGATCGGTTTTGCATTTTTTTTTTCTGTGATTTAGTGGCAATTGAAACAGCGTTCAAGTCGTTGTGGGGTCCGATTCTGAAGTTTCTGTGTGGGGTTTCCATTTCTTGTCATGTTTTTATTTGATTGTATTTGTGCTTGATTTTGATTTTATTATACGTTTTTGTTGGCAAGTGAACGGAGTTCAAGAGGTTTTGGATGATCTTATTTTAAAGTTTTTTAGGAGTTTTCCGTTTCTTGCGAGTAGCACTTTTTTTTTTGTCATAAACTCCTTGGCCTTTATTCGTTGCCAATATTTATGGCTACAATTCAAAAGTTGCATAATCTTGATCCATGATTTTGTAGAAAAGGAATCGCAATGAGTGCCCGTCCAGATAAGTCAAAAGGTCTTTTCTGTGTTTTATAATGATATCTTACATCGTTGGAGGAGTTAATGGCTCAAAAAATCATATCTGTAGCCCTGAAATCTAATGTCTGTTAAAGTGCGAATGGTTCGAGACGTGTATTTTTGTCGGAAGACTTAGTTGCCCGTGAATGAGGGAAAACATGCAAACCAATATGCAGGTACTAGTAGTGAGTCAAGTGACAGTGTTTATGTAAATTGCTCATAGAAATTAAAACCAAACAGTCATTTTAAATCCATTATATAGTGCGATTGCAATGCAAAAGTGCTGTGTCGACCAAAACATAAGATTGAACGCTTTAGGAAATCTTGATATCTTTTTAAAACGACTGATTTTATGGCCTTAAAAATGCTATCTGAAGTGTTTTGTTGAATTATTGGATTGCAGCCATCAAAACAACATCAATAGTTCTGTCATTTGCAGGGCGATTAGATGAACCCTCAGATCTAATTGCTTGATTGCGACAACCCCCCACTTGTCAAAATTTAGAACATTCATCTGTTTAAAATACTAGAACACCCTTTCTATATTTTGTCTAATGTCCCTTTTTCCTCCTCTTCATCTTTCCCAACAGTCTATGTCCTTCAGATTTGGTAATTCATGACTTCAGGTCAATGCAAGTGCCTATCCTATAGCTTCTTCAACTGAATTTCCATACATGCACATCATTCTTCACAGCTTCTATGATGCTGTGAGTTGCCCGACCCAATTCCTATGTTACATACATGGTCCACAGTTCTCTCTCGTTCCTACCCAATTTCTGGGTCTGCTTCAGTGGAAGCTATGGTTATGCGTTGGGCTGCTTCTTTAGTCCTCCAGCAAGGTCTTCATTCTTGGCCGGTCAAGACTAATGGTCTCCAGTTGGTGCAGTCATTACAGAAGGTTAACAATAATTCTGAATATCTGATTTGGAGGACATAATTCAGGATTGCATTTATTAGAAAGGATTTCCACTCTGCTTTGCCCCTCCTATATGTGTTGGGTTATAATAACTTTCCCTTTGTAGTTGTTCACGTCCTTTTGTTGTTGTTGTTATTAGAGGAATTTGCCCAGGTATAAGTTACCAAATCTGAAGGATATGAATAGATTGGTTGGAGAAGATGGAGAGAAGGAAAAAGGGATATTATATAAGTATCTAAAATTAGACACTTACGGGCTTATTACAATGGAGCTTGAGGGGGCTCCCATCCTCTTCCCTTCCCATCCTCTTCTACCCTCTTCTTTAATCCAACGGTCCAGATTAGGAAGAGGATGGAAGCCACCTTGCAAAGATAGAGCAAGTAAAAGTAATTTAGGTGAAATTATTTGAAATTATGCAATTCCAGAAATGCTATATTGTTATATTATAGTTGAGCCAGTATTTCCAGTGGCCTTGGTATTTGTATGCATGACCTTATACACATTGAATTTGTGGATACCAATTTCAAATTTGTTTATCTATTATAAGGGGGGAATTTGCTTGCTCTTATCAACCCTCTGAGAATTTAGTTTGCATTTCATAGTCATATTCTTCTATTGTTTGAGTTCTTATGATTCAATAGAACGCTTAAAAAATAATAACTTTATTGGAGTTATAATGATGCAACTTCTTGCTGGCAGATCAAGAAGGGAATACTTTCAGCAGAGAATACTGTGAAAGATTATATATTTGGATCAAAGGGAGAAACTCAAGAAAGCAAGTTAGTGAAGTCAGACAGCAATAAGGAGCATCCATAGGACGGTGGTTGTTTCGTATGTGAACATCATGCTGTGTGTCAAGATTTTGTTTTAACCCTTTGAACTTGTGAGTGCTTGTAATCTAATATTTTCAACGCCTAGAACACTTTCAAATATCGCAGGTAAGAGGGTAAATGATAATATGTAAACATGTTTTGAGCAGTGCCAAAGTTTATGTTATAATGTTTAGGACAAAATTTGACCCAAGTTCTGTCATTGTGTGTTGCGGTGCTCTTAAAAAAAAAGGATAAACTTCTTTAGGTATTAATCATTTAATGCTAAGAGGAGAGAAACGTAGACATCACATTTTTATTGAAAAACTCGGTATCAACTTGAGTTGATTCTTCTATCCTAGAAAATTGTCATGGAACAATGTTGCCAGTGACTTCAGGGTTTTGTTGCACATGGAAGCAATTTCATCAATCATAATGAAGCATCTTTCAAAGCTGTTAATATCTTTTATCCTTGCCCAATTGTATTTGTAAGCATTATACACCCATCCCCATGACCATAGGAAAACTTTCTGGATAAACTCTTCGTGCTTATCATACTCAATATTGGTTGAAATCAATCAAATATGATAAAATCAACCCATGTTTCGCAGGAGACAAGAAAATATAGAATAAAATCATGCCTGGCATTCCAACTAAGCGTACGAGATTGGGAACAGAAGTTTTGGTTTGTCACATCAACGTTGAGTTTGGAGTGATGCTTAATCGATCAAGTCAGAGTACAAAACTTAATGAGCATCATAGCCAACCCAACCCAACAAAAAAGAAAGGGATAGGGATACCAACACTTACACATTGTTTCTTGAAAGAAATGCTTAATGCTCAATGCAATGTAAGCATTTCATGGATTCATCCATAGTGCATCCAAAGTGAAATTGACTTTTCTGTACAAGTTCTTCTTCACTTATGCCTGGAAGTTTCACTTCTCTTGGCTTCCAAAGCTGTGCCCTCTTTCAGAGCTACTTGAGCTTCAGCCTCCATACCAAGTCCAGAGAGGGCAAGAAATTGAAGGTATGATGCTAGGTGCCATACAGGGGATATCACTTGTGCCTGCATCGCATCGTTCAGTGCTTCCTGCAGCATGTCACCGACCAGATAACACAAACTTCGCCGCGCATAGACGGTTGGAGAAACCACTATTCCACCATCGATAAACTGCTTATAAAACAGTGAACTGTTAATAAGTTGATAGTAAAAGCTTGCGTATAATAAAGTTTCCGTATCACATGATATGAAAATCATATATTTCCTCCATTTCTTAATATAGGATTTAATTCTAAGGTTGATTTTAGTCATAAATATAAAACCTATTTTCCATTTCCGGCAATCTTTTTTCAATTTACCCCTATTGACGTTTCTTCAACCATAATCAAGTAACAAAGAGAGGGGAAATTAAAAAAGATAATAAGGGTGTTTTAGAAAAAAACATATCATATTAACTACATTAACTAACTTCCTTAATCTTATCAAATTAAGTAAATAGGTCTTGTATTAAAGACCGGTGGGAATTTCTCATTAGAGATCCAATCCCACCTGTGTGTAGCACTCTATTGCAACTCTAAAATCTTTCTGCTGGAAAGCAACATCCCCCTTTTTCTTACTGTTAAGTGTTTCCTGCATTTCATCAGTCCAAACCTGGAAAGATAACTGCAATTTAAGAAGAGAGCAAGCACAAGTCAGAATCTCCAAACCAAAGGGGGGAAAATCACAAGATTATAATAGTTTATGTGTGAGTGTAACATAATTAATAAACAATATAATGTTTGGGAAAACATTGAGCCTGTTCAGCGATTCGTCGATATATAACTAAAGGGAACCTCATTTGTCACTCCTTCATCGTCTTTATATCCAATATTTTCCAGAACTTCGTGTATGGCAGTCAAATCCTTCCTCGAGCATGCTTCACCAAGTGGGGACAACGAAGCAAAAGTAGCATCACCATGTGGGATTCCCATCAAGACATGTGAAGAAACCTAGATGCGAATAAATGTGAGAAGACAACCATCAAGAATTAGTTGAATCTCCGAATTAGTTAACCAAATCAATTTTTTGTTTAGCACAAGCATATACAAAATTAATATTGCTATGATATTTAAGACACATAGCACATAAATTTAATTTTTTAATCATACTTCTTGGACTGAAAATGCTTTATAAATAGATTTCCAAGTACTTGGAAAATTAAATTCTCTTGTACCAAACATCACCAAGGAATTTCAAAACTAACATATCCTAGTCTGGCCAATGGCCTTGTGGCCTAGTGGCAAGGATACTCCCATATAAGTGGGAGGTCATGGGTTTGATCCCCCTTTTAACATCAGACCGTTAGTGCTTGCCCCTCTAATTTTTTTCCCCCTAAAAAAAAAAAAAGGATATCATGGTCCAAGCAAAAGTCTCCCTCCTCTAATAAGAAATTTAACTCACCCAGTGTACTAAACCAACATCAGACCAGGCTAAACAAAAGGTAATCACACAGAAGTATCTAGTGACAAATATATCAACCTAATAAGAAGTAATTATCTTCATTTTGTTTCTGCCTTAAAAGAAAAGAGAGCCCCAAGCAGTCAAGTTATCGAATAGTATTGTTTTCCAAGTTTAGTGCACTGGTAGCTTGCCACTCAAAACTCAAAAGGGACTCCTTTCTGCCAAAGGATAAAATTAAGAGACCGACCTCTGTATCTTTCTGAAGAGGAGCCAAGGCAGCCACCAATGATCTAGGATTTGGCCTTTCTCTAGGTTCATACTGTAAGCATCGAGATGCCAACCGTACCAACTCAGTTCCATCATCATCAGAAAATTGTCCTTCCAAACAAGAATCTGTCAGCATTTGAATATTTCTGTCCCGAATTAAATCAAGGGCCTGCTCCATAATTTCCAATAATTAGATATGCAAGTTTAGGGACAATATTCAAATAAAGCCATTAATATTTAGAGGGAGCTATGCAACCCTCTTCTCTAATTAAAGATTAAAAGCACTTATTTTCACCATGAACAATTAACTGATCTTCAAAAAATTTTGCAATCTTCAACTTCTTTCTCCTTTACTTCTTTCCTCTCATTATTAACAAGGGACCATGGAAGAGGAATATTTTTGCTTCGGTAACAATCACTTACTATTTTTGCTTCAATAAGAATCTGTTACAACCCAATTTGAGGGTCAGACCTATAAAAGGAAACATAGGAAGTTACACACTAAAGGCAAAGATGCTTTCTGAAAGATTAAGGTTGACTTGGTAATCTCCCCCTATTTAGGTGTAAAAGGGCCGTTTAGTAGAGTCAGCGGTAGAGTTTAGGTTCGTTTCTTGTATTGTTTTTTGTAACAGTTCCTTGAAGACTGTGTTGACTACTTTTGGGAATCATATAGTCAGACATAGGAAGTTGAGGGGGGGCAAGGAATTTGTATGAGAGTTTTTGAGAGGAGGAGTCTGGCTTCTAGTTCCATAACCAGATCCTATTGAGGCTGTGAGAGTATTCTCCACAGAGTTGTATCTGCTGCCCTTCCATCAGGAGGGCAGTAAATTGGATTATTTCATCAATACCAGTGTTATTCTCATCATTTTAAGGAAGGGTCATAACAGAATCACTTACATGGCTTGGGGGGATATGCTTCCCGCTGAGAAGGTCAAGCAAAAGAGTGCCAAAACTATATATTACACTTTCTGGTGTCACTCTCCCTACATAACAGACGAGCTATAATTAAGAAGTCCAGAATCAATCGATAAAATATTGAATGTAAAAACTTGTGACTTTCAATGCAGCCGTTCACTCTCAAATATCAAGCAGTGCAGAAAATATACTGTAAAAGGACCAAACACGAAACAGCAAAAAACTATGATGAATTGATATTTTTCAGATATGATTATGAACCGAGCACTTTACTACATTACGCATAAAGAGAATCTCAAAATCTCAATCATCTTTGGAGCCAACTTGTGCATCTTAAAGCTACTTTTGCCCAGGGTATGCTCCAAGGAGGGAACATGGAGGATGATCGAAAAGAAGCATCATCAAATACTCAATCTGAGGGCCAAGTGGCCTACAAAGAAGACATAAGCCTAAAGTGGTGGTTCAGATTTTTTAAGAAAACATAACTTGCTCCGCTCAAGTCATTGATAATATAACCAGATCCACATCAATATTAGCATTTGAAATTATCTGGAAGGTTAAAAACAGCAAATGTATTGAGTTTATGCAAAGATTCATATGAATATTTTTTTACATTCGGAGCAGATCATAACTTTCTGATAATAAAACCGAAAGCATAAAGAAATATGTCCAACCGGTTCTCAGATATTCTGGAGGGGTAAAAGCCAAATTTGTGCTATAACTTTTCCCATCCCTACTATTCTTCATAAGGCCAAAAGTTGAAAGCCGAGGATTGCCATCCTGCAAAATTTTTAACACGGTTTGCTTGAATCTAATCTTGCAAGATATTCAAGAAAAAATGGCGGAGCACAAAACCTTACCTCATCAAATAAAACTCTGTATGCATTAAGGTCATGATAGAGGGCTCGCCCTTTTCCTGTACAATATTCTAGAGCTTGTGCAAGATGGAAAACAACTCTTAATCGCATTGCCCATTTCATAGGTTGTGTTTCCCCTGATTTAGAGACATGAATATATTATTTCACATCATACTGACTCAAAGCACCACCTTAAAATATAGCTTCACCATATAAAAGCAATAAAGTACCTTACAGGTGACCGACAGCATATGTTGGGAAATTTTATATCCATTTACAAACATTTTTGACTAATTTGTCTAACACAAACCACTTAAGTTGGGCTAGAATCTGATACCTACTAAGGTGCTTGCTCCTTCTCTTAGAAAGGGAAAATAACTCTTGCTCACTAATTAAGAGTATAGGTTTGATCAGCATATGTAATAAAAAAGATGCCTCAATTTTAATCATCACAAAACAGTTAGTTGCCAAACCGTAGTCTCTATATGCTGCATTGACACCCCTTCTAAAAGTCATTCGGATGTGACCATGTCCAGATAACACCTCCAAACAATTAACTGGAACTGTTAAATCTCATTACACTGCCAAACCCTTGGGGCTTTAGGTACTAGTTCCATATACTGCCCCATCTCAGCCCCAATATAGACATCCATGAAGCAGAGAATAAACATAAATTATGAATTCATGACATACTGGTCAGATGTTCACTAATAAAAAACTGAAGATAGAAGAAGGAATGTTTCAGTGAAGCATGAAAGGAGCTCTTACAATGGAAAAGGTGTTTTGCCAACGTTTCATTTGGCATAAATTCTGCCACAAGCAGCCTCTCATCACCTTCACAACAACAACCAATCAAATTTGCTAATCGCTGGTTGTGGAGCTCACCGACAGATCTAGCTTCCTCCTACAGTGATGAAAAATTTCTGAGTAAATGGAAGCCCTTAAGAGGCTTAAAGAATTTTAAAAGTCTTAAAAGGCTAGGCAAAGTATTAGCCTAGTAAGTGGCATTAAAAATTCAGGGAAAGTTTTATGGGTTGAAAGAAAAAGTTTCTTTCAGTGCAACCACTGAACACTATGCTTGGTATGGATTTAAACCACCACCCTTGAGAGGGCTAGTATTTTTTCAATGTTTTGAAGCAATTACACATGGCATGGTCCCATAAATTCAAATTGACTTGATAATATAGGGCAGCACACATAGATTCATTTAACCTTTAAGAAATTCTTTTTAAATTTAAAGCGAAAGTCAACCATGGTAGGTGAAAAGCCAAAAGGGAAAAAAAGACTCATCGAGCATGGTCTTCCTAAAATGCAAGCGCAGAAAACCTTCAAGGCCATAGTTTCCCCAAAGCTACACCTCCCACAAAACAAAACAAAACAAAAAAAAATCACACACAAAAGAAAGAGGGAGAAAAACAAGGAGAGAGGAAAGAGAGTGGACAAGGATCAAACCCATGACATCAAGCTTAACTCAGACTGAGTTTGGTGCTAGATGACCTATAAGTTCCCACCCATGTCCATACACCTTTGCTTGTGAGTGTGTATTTAAGGTTATAACTTATAATAGTTTATTCATTACCAATGATTGACTCGTGGTAATCTAAATTTATACCATTTGTTGGTGGTGATGGGTCATCAACATCACAATTGAAAATTAGTAGTGTAATTGAAATTTTCGTTTAGAAAGAGGGAATTTACCAAAAACTGCCGGCCATCAGGCCAAGCATTTCTATTAAAGCGCTTGACTGCAATCCTCATTTGATTCTCCAGCTTCCCTTTATAAACAACATTTGGCGCCTTCTCTCCATGTTCAGATACAATATTCTCAACAGCAAAACCAGATGTTGCATTCTTTAGTTGCTCCAATGAAAATTCACGGAATGCGGGCCAATTAGTGGCCTCACTTCTATCCTCCTTTTCTGTAAAATATATACACACAAACCAGTATTATTTCTTTTCATCACCCAGAACAACAAAAAGCACGGTATTGTCACATTTACTCACCAGTATCTGGAGCTTCAAGAACGGAAGCCTTTACTTGAGAATTCACACAACATGGCAGGAGTCTGGAGCACTGAATCCCCATTATGATATGAAAATCAAATCAGAAGGTACGAAAAATTCTGATTTCAAGTTTCAATTATGTGCCTTTTTGAATATATCCAAAAGTGGCACATACAGTCCACTCAGATCCACCCCAACTATATCAACCTTATGCACTGATACAAGACAACTTGATAAAGTGGTTTTAATGATTGGTGAGCTCATCCAACTGTCAGTGTCCTTGCATATGTCGGAGCCAGAAAAGCCTGTGAAACACTAAGAGAGTTCTTTTTAAAGTGAAGGTAAAGGGGTAAACCCAAAATCTCAAATAATTCCGTCTCAGCACACATTATGGGTACAAAAGCACTGCCTTTGTTCTCTCCTAAACTAAAAATCGTCTACAAGCAGTTTTGAAGCAGCAATTATCATCAGGAACTGCTTGTGGGTTTGTCAGATTGAGAAACAGATTAGGATGAGCAATCAACAAAATGACTACAGAAGTAAAGCTACATCATTTAACAAGGGAAAATGGTGACTTTTAAAAGTGATGGCCTCATATTATTACAAGCATAAGTAATGATAGAGCCAGAACCCACTCCAGATGCTCTTGGATATGATATTCTGAATACTCTTATATTGGTATTTAGAGCTAAACAACATCAAAGATTAAGATTTAATTGCATTTTTCCCAGAAGAAGAATCGGAAAGACACAGATAAAGGGTATCCATCTGTGTGTTTTTTTCACAAGTCAAGAGTCAACTCAGTTACTTCAACCACCACACAAATGCTACTCAAAACTTTTCAGACTATATAGTAAAAATGCTCGGTAAGGCACCACTTTTCCAGCTAAACCAAAAGGCAAGTTCACCTTTAAGCTTCTTCTCCTCCAATGGAAAAAAGGTAGAAACTGATTGACCTAGAGCTGAGAGAGAATGTATCCCCTTTGTTTTTCTTTATCAAATCACTAGCTTTACGAGGTCCACATTTTCAGCCCAGAGATCGTTTATCCGCAGAGAAATCAAGATTTCCAAAACCCAATAGTTCTTCAATCTCCCCCACTCTCGATTCCAAGTCCAGCAGACGAAATAAAATATTGAGGGAAAAAAAAAAGGTAAAATAAAGTAATAACAAAGATATTAGATATATGATGGTTGGAAAACTCAAAGCTAAAAGGGAAGATCTCTGTGAGAAGAAAAAGAAAAAGGAAGATGGTACTGACTGCTGAGGATGGAGCTAGCCAGAGCTTTGAAACTCTCTCTAGTCTCTAGCCTGTTGGCATGATTGCTAGTGGAATTTTTATGTTATTTTAATTTCCATGGTTCAGTATAATCATTAATATTTCTTTCTTTCTTTTTTTATAATTCCACCGCCAATTATTTAGAGGGATCAGCCGATCAGCGATTGGGATGGCGAGGAAGATAAGTGAGGGTTCGGTGTACGGGTAATCTGAATCTATGCATACTATAAAATCAAAATGAAAAGACTACTGGTTTGGTTAAAAAAAGAAAGGAAAATCTTATGTACAATAAAAAATATTAAAAATGTTTCAGTGTAGTTTTATCTATAAAAAAAATGCCAGTGTATCAAAAAAGTTTTTAGGGCTAAGTGATATAGATGAACCTATTAATAATCACCTTATAATTTATTAATATAGTGTGTGTTTGGGAGGTTTCCAAATTATGGTTTCAAACCATGGTTTACGTAAATCGAGATAAAACTCCTCTCACATACTTACCTCGTAAATCGTAAAAGCTATTCTAAAAAGCTAATTCCAAACACACACTTGTCAACGGAAGTTATTTTAGTTAACATAAATGGAATTATCAATAGTCACTCTATAACTTGTCAATATAGTGACGTACACTTATCAATGAAAGCTGGTTTAGTTAACATGAATGAGTTTGTCAATGGACATTCTATTATTTATCAATATAGTCACATACACTTGTTAAAGAGAGTTGCTTTAGTGAATATATATGAGCTTATTAATAGGCACTCTATAATTTATTAATATAGTCACGTATACTTATTAATAAGGTTAGTTTATATCTACATGCCTATTTAGAAACTTTTTTTTATAAAAGAATCGTAATTTTTTTTATAAGGAATCTACGGAAACTTTTTCTTTATATATATATATATATATATATATATATTTGTTCTGGGGACTTGAATGATATTTTCCCCAAAAAGAATTGCAAGTTGGTTTTCTTTTTACCATCCGAATAGCAAATGGTTCCCTTTCCCTTGATTCATTATTTCCAGGAGTCTTACCCAACACATGAAATTATAAATAGGAAGAGATAGAGCGAGTACGAAGAGCGGTGCTTTTAATAAATCTACCAATCTCTTGTACAACTACAAAGCATGTTATGTTTGATTTAAAATATAATACTTCAATGTATTTTATTCTATATATGTATTATTTTTTTATTTTTTAAATTAATTTATTCAATTTATAAATAGATATATAATATAATATCACGAAAGTATTTTGGGGTATCAAATTACATTTACTCAAATTATCAATTTATTTCGATTTCTTGATTTACCTAAGTAGATCTCATGTTAGGGATGGGATGGAATAGTATAACACCATGAGGCTGTTTGGATTAGCTTATGGAAGTTTTATAAGTGTTTATAAATTATGATTCACGGAATACGAAGTAGTTTTTACGGTCTACGAGGTGCTTTTACGGTCTACGAGATAAATATGTGGAGGAGATTTATTTCGATTTATGTGAATCGGGCTTATATAATAAGTCCGATCTAAAAAAACTTTACCAAACAGCCCCCATGAAATACATAAAAAAACTGAAAGATTACTGCGCACTTATTAGAATTTTTACATCTTATACGGTAATATAACATTTAAAATGTTGTTTCTACAAAAAAAATTTAAAATCTCAAATTAACTCTCAATCATTAAAATGGGACATTAAAATGTTGGTATTTTTATAATTTTACCCCTCATTTTAAAACAAAGTTTAAAATCACCCTCGTTAGAAACAGCACCAACTGACTCATCATTGGGATTTTAGTATTGGCGGCCACTCCACCCCTCGTAGGCCACCAAAGCTCTCACATTAGTCACTAAAATATTTGGGGTAGGTGGTGAAGAAAGGTTTGCTCCCCATCAAATCCATTTATTAATATAGGACAAACTTATATATTATATATAATATATGTGAGAGAGTAATTTTTTAAATCATTTACTACACTTGAAATGTGATTGATAATATTAGTATTTGTTAAGATATGTATTATTTCAATGATGTCATTTTTTTTTACTCCTTTTAACAAGTCTCACACTTGAAAATTTAAGTGATTGGGTGAGGGTGTGAGAAATAACCTGCCAAAAGATTAATTTTTTTTAATAAAAAAATAAATAGTAGTGAAATTCCAACACACTCATTCAATTAGTTGAATTCCTCCAAGTAAATACTTATTAAAAATAAGTAGTAAATAGCATTATTAAAATAGTAAAAACTGTTATAAATATTGTCAACCATCTTATAAGTGTAGTAGACATAGTTACATGTAATAACATAATGTTAAGAAATTTATCTAATTAGTCAACCAACATTGATTTTTTATAGAATGAGTTTTGACTGTTTAAACATTATATCTCAAACTTCAGTTAGTGTTAATACAAAAAATAAACTTGAAAAAACTATTTTAATTAAATCTGACAATATTTAAATTTAAATATTTAACCCTACCTTATAACTACGTTAAATATCCTATCAACATTTAAGAAGATTATAAAGTTAAAAAGAAGATACTAGTAATGTTGGGGGAAAGTGACGTAAGTGGGGTGCAGAATATGGTGGGACCAATGAATGTGAGTGAAATTAGTTTGAGAGTTCGAGTCACTCATTATTTTAGGAATCTTTGGATTGGATGTTACTCTATTTAAAATCTATAATCCTACTTACTTAACTAAATGATTGATTTTGATTCGGCATTGCTATGCTGATCCGTGATCCTGTCAATTCAATACTTACCACTTTCACTTGCCTTTTCATCTAATCATCACTTTGGCGCCATTACTTTGGATTTGCATCCTCTTTACACTAATCTTTAAAAATTTCATGCTAGTATTCAATTATTGATTCATTACTACTCCTATATATATTCAGCTGAAACCCAACAGTTAAATCATAACGAAATTAGTTTGTGTATATATTTTTTATTCTACATATGATTTTTTTAAAAAGGGGGTCAATCATCATAATATATTCAATGACAATATTATTAAATAATGATTTTTACTAAAGTTTAAATAATAACACTTTCAAATGTTGCATCTGAAATTTTTGCTTAAGTCAAACGTTGACTTTAGCTAACCATTGAATAGTTTCGACTATCACATACAAACTTAAATAACTATATATATATATATTCCTTAATATAAGATTTAGGCTATTATTTTAGAGTAATTAACAAAATTAAATAAATTATTTAATTATAACACACACACATATATATCATTAAATTATATAACATTTTATAAATCAGTTAAATTAATTTAAAAAAATGATAAATATGTATACTTTAAAATAATTTATTTAGTTTCATCAATTTTTTTTAAATTAGTCAATTGGATTTTAGATTAAAATTAAGGCAGTATTATAATTGAAGTTGTCAAATGATTGGGGCTAATCAAGCTATGCCAAAAATAGGAAGAAATATGTTGAGAGATAATTTAAGGCATGTTTGTTTTTACATAAATCGAGACAAAAATTTTCCACATATTTATTTTATAAATCGTAACAGCTACCTTGTATTTCGTAAATTATGATTAAAAAACACTTATAGAACTTCCAATCATTATTTTAAATATACTATTAATGACATCAATACTCAACGGGTAGATTCCACAGGTTATAAAATATCATCAATGAATATGGAGAATAACATGCAATCCAAGAAATATACACAACAACATAATTTGCCAATTATTTTGTATGCAAAGTCAATATGTGTTTTAGCCATCAGAAAGTCAATATGTGTTTTTCTTTTTTCTTTTTTTGCCAAAAAAAAGCCAACATGTGTTTAATCCCAACAAGAAAAGGAAAAATTTTCTAATATAGCAATCAAATATTATTTTGGGCAATATATCAATTTCTATTTACGATGATCAACCCCAGCAAGCCAAACATGTTCAATCACTCCCTGTATAAAATCAATGTTCTATCACTTCCCCTCTCCTTGGATTAATATTATATTACACTAACTTTAGTTGAATAAAACTCTTCACTTAAATTAATATAATTGATCTTCTTAAAAAAAGTTAGAAATAAAATAAAATTGAATAAATATAAATGTTAATATAAAAAATAAATCTATAACGAAATAATATTTTCCCCCATCTTATTGAACAATATGACGTTTTCTTAAATTTTATATAATGCGCAGATATCTACCAAATTAAAAAAAAAATTTGAAAAAGTGAGTAAGAGCGTAATTAATAATTAAAGGGGGATTTGAAGGCTGCAAGATTTCCCTGCCCCATCACTCTCAAAGGAAGGCACTCACAATAATCCTTATGTAAATTATTGATACAGCCCAAAAAAAAAAAACTTTGTTTTGCAAACAGCATACCCCACTGGAGGAGCCACCCCCACCAATAAATCAAACATCATTCATATTATCAATCACACATTACTTTTCCACAATATCTCGTTGTCTAGGTGCCAATACTACAGTTCACAACTTCTTCACTTATTTATTTTAGGGTTAAGGTGTAAATTTACCAATGAAATTTTACTGAAGAAGCACCTGACACATTTATCTTTTGTTGGGTGTAAAAATACCAACGAACAATTAAAAAGGGTACAAATTTACAAATGCCGTTAAATTTAACCTAACAACGTTAAATTATAAGAGAAGAAAACCCCTAACGGCGTTAGATCAAATTTAACGGCATTGGTAAATTTGCACCCTTTTTAATTATTCGTTGGTATTTTTACACCTAAGAAAAGATAAATATATCAGTCGCTCCTTCGATAAAACTTTATTAGTAAATTTACACCTTAACCCTTTATTTTATTCATAATAATAATTTCTTCTTCATTTAGACAGTGGCAATATTATCAAGCCTTTAAATAGATGACCCCAATATGGTCCTTGATAGTACATAACACTACTCAAGGATTTAGATCATTTTCTATCTATAGACAAACGAAGACACGTACACACTTTTTTTTTCAAAAAAAAATTATGTATTTTATAAATTATAAATAAACGGATCTTTTTTTTAATATATAATTCGGGTAATTGATACAAATAAAAAGATAAGAGAAGAAATAAATAATATTGAAGTGAATGGGCTTAGCTTTTGTGGGCATCATTTTGGGCTTGCAAGTAGGCCCAATTCAAATGTGGCTCGTATTGAATTCGGTGGGCACTGATATTGATTAAGGCTAGGGTTTATGCAAAGCTTTCTCTGGCCTGTCGAAAGAGTGAAAAGACTCGAGTCTTACCCAACGAGGGAATCCTTGTTCGAAACAGCCGAAATAATGTCAAAGAAGAACAACCTTGCGAAGAGGAAGAAACAGCACGAATTCGATCTCCAAAGTATGTTCACTCGCTTCTGTTTATTTTTGTTTTTGTGTGTGAATCATTCGCTTTACAGGCATTCAAATTTCGCTATTTGTCTTCATCGCGCGGGAATTTATGGCTGATGTTTCTGATTTTTCGGTGATTTAGGAGAGAAACTAGAGAAGCAAAAGAAAGAGAAGAAGCTGAAGGCAAAGAAAAATATGATGAAGGCATGTTTTCGTTCTCTAGTTATAAGATGTTTCCTCCGATTTTAAATTACAAATCTTCTCTGATTGGATGTTGAGCACTTGAATTGATAAGTGGGAAAAAAAGTAAAGGACGAAGTACAAACCTCAAGATTATAAAGTTGGATTGTGCTTTAGTTATATATTGCTTGAAGAATTTAATAGATTGTTCATTATTGTATGCTGAGAGATTTCCCCCTTTCCTTTTTCTTTATTTTCCCCCGGAAAATGTATCTAGGTTGATGGTAGCGGCAAGACAAAGAAGAGAGGTGGATTTCAGGTTGGGAAGAGAAAAGTGAAGACCAAACTGACGGCTGTAGCTAAAGCCAAAGTTGCCCAGGCAATGGAAGTTGACAAATGAAGTTTGAGTGGTTTATGATAATACGTTTAACATAACAAATATGAAAGTTGTGTTGAGGTTACGTTTTATTCCATTATAAGCCACCTGAGAGATTAATTGTATCATAGCTGCTTTCTGTCTCAGTTTTTTTGCTGATTCAATTTTGAACGTTTATATTAATTAATTTCAGAAGAATTCAAACTTTTTATTTGCCATGCGCTTATTCTGTAATACTACCTGCCCTGTATGTGACAAGTGTAGAGCGATTTTGGAAATTGGACATGATTTTAGGGCCCACAGTTACATATCCTAATAGAAAACTATTCATAGTACTATATATGTCCTCTAGCTTATTTAGATAAACTTTTGAAGAGTTTATGAGGATCTTTTACGTAAATCGAAATAAAATTCTTCTCATATGTTTATTTTGTATATCGTAACTAACTATAATTAAAAAACTGTTTTTTAAGCTCTAATTACTATTCCAAATAAATACTTCATCTTGTTCAGTTGTTCTGCATTCAATCTTGTTCAGTTGTTCTGCATTCAAATACTTGCTTTTGATTCTATACTATGAACTTGGACATGTGAATGTGAAGTGAGGATGGCATTATGCAATCACTTAGCATCCATTCTTTCAACAGAGACCGTGATTCAGTCGTATTAAAGTTTGACTCTTAGAATTGTTAGGTCGATAATCTATGGCTTAATGTTTTAGATCAGATTGGTGAAATATTTGTTTTGTTGCCAACATTTTACTGTTAAAGTTCTTTGACCTCCCAGTGGAGTGAGGAATCATTCTCCCTCTGCCTTTGATCTCTCTCGATCGCTCTCCCTATTTCTGTCTTGATCCCTCTGCCCTGGCCTTCATCTCTCTCCAATGGCCACTCTCACGTTAGAGCTAGATCCAGGTGCCGGAGGCTGGCAGTGAACCGATATCGAACCCATCCGAACCAGGCTTGAGTCTGACGTACCAAAATGGTTCGAGAAATCAAGTCCGCCGTCCAGGGGTGAGTTTTCCTCTTGGGAGCTCCACGTCTGAGAGAGGATGAATTTCTGAGATAAATGAGTGATGAGTCCATGGGCCGTTTGGTGCACTGTAATTGATTTTGATGGATATAGATATGGAAATGAATATGGATATGGAAATAGAAATGTTGTTTAAAAGTGTGTTTGATATGTACGTGGAATTCAAATATTATTTTTATTTAATATTTATATTTAAAATGTAAAATTATCAATATACTAACCTAAGAAAGTGGAATGAGATAAAACCATTGTTACTAAACCCAGACCGGACTGATTTTTTTTAATAAAAAATGATTTTTATTTTTTTAAAAAAAATTCATATTAATAAGACTAAAATATTCAATTTCTCACCGATTTAGCTCCAGTTTGACCCACTAACCTTTGACCTAGTATTTTGACTGCTCCAGTTCGGTTTTTTTTTATAAATTTTTTTTATTTTTTATTAAAAAAATTTCATATTAATAAGCCTAAAATATTCAAGTTCTCACCGGTTTGACCCTAGTTTAGCTTTGGTTTGACTCCGATCTGACCCACTAACCCTTGACCCAGTACCCTGACCTGAATTTAGGTGCATGGAATTGCAAATCTTTGCTTTTTAGGTGGAAGCCAATTTGATGGAATTAGAGAGATTTGGCTTCTACATAGAATTGCAAAAATTTCAAATTTCATCATACCAAACAAACTTAAGAATGGAATTGATATACAATTCCAATTCCATACCCCCCAATTCTATCATACCAAACATGCCCTATAAGTTTGCACCATAGAGTTCCCCTCATAGGCCAAACTTTCTATTTTTAGGCAAAAAATGGTTGGGAGGCGTGCATTGTGATTTGTAAACTCCTAATTAAGTTCTGGATTGAAAATTTGAAATAAAAAAAAAACCGGACCGGACCGGCCGATCGGACCGGAAAACCGGTCGACCGGCCATTAGCCCGGTCCGGTTCACAGAAAAACCGGTTAGCAAGTCAACCCGGTCAAAACCGGGTTGACTCGCTCAAACCGGTCGCGACTCGGCCAACCCGGCGGGTCGCGCGGGTTGGCCGGGTCGCCTTTTTTTTCCCTTTGCCCTAAAACGACGTCGTCTTGGGGATTTTGGGTTGGGTTATCCACGTCCGACCCGACCCGTTTCCTACCCGACCCGTTCCACACCGTCATTTCCTGGTTTCCCCAATCCCCTCAGCTCGCGAGCTCAGCAGCAATCACCATCTCAGTCTCAGCCTCTCAGGTTTCAGCGTCGTCATCGATCTCCCTCTCCCCCATTCGTCCGACCTCACCGAAGAACCAGCCGAGAACTTCGACATCGGCGACCTTCGACATCGGCGAGACAAACAAGAACCAGGCTGAGAACTTCAACATTCGTCCGCCCTCACAATTCTGAGTTTCCGACATCAAAGAACCAGCTGCTCACTTCGACATCGGCGAAGACAAACAAGAACCAAGCTTTCAGCGTGTTTCATCGTCTTCCTTCTTCTTTCGGTATGATCTATGATTTCAAATTTCATTGTTGCTTAACTACTCGTGCTGCCGTATTTTATTGGGAGCTTGGGATTAAATTGTTGCTGCTGAAGGCAGCTAGTGTATCTTGTCCTTAGAGGGCATTGAACTGCTGCTCTATATCTATTTTGGGTAGGCAATACTCTGCTTTTGAAATCCAAACTAAGTGACACACTGACACTACCACAGGATGACCCAAGAAACTCGTTTTAATATATGTGGCTCAGCACTTTCTTTCAACTCTCTGTTGTGTCTCTATGTGGCTATTCTCTAATTTCTCTTCACTTTGGTATGCTTTTATAAAGACGGACTATGATGGCTAGTGATGGACAAAATATAAGATGCAGGAATTAATGTTTGAATTGTGAAACTTTGAAGAATTCTGAAATAAGTAAATAACCCAGCAGAAGCTCTGGCGGCATGAGAGATGACAACGGAGAAGCTGTGGATCTCCTAATAGGTTTAGGTTTTTAGGATTTTGTAGATATTTAAACTTGGAAGCATCGTTCTTATGATCCTTCAAGAGCTTTTTCAATCTTATCCCATCAAGCAAAATGTGATTGAAGCCATAATGATGTCAAAACTTGATTCAATATAGACTACAACTTCAATACTCACTTCCATTCTGCAAAATTATGTCATTTTCCATGCATGTATATATATATGTGTTGACAATTCAACAATGTGATTAGTTTTCTCTTGTTTTAATATATGTGTAATTGGAAGGATTGTTTTGGTTATTTATTTGAATTTTTTTCTTTGTTGCTATTTACTTTCTCCAAGGATGGATATGTCGAGTTCCGGAAATGAGAATGTCACCCCTCCTACTCCCTCTTCCAATGTCAATTCTAATCCTATTGATAATGCTACTTCCACTACCTCATTACGTGGCAAAACTGACCCAGCATGGGCACATGTTGCCTACAAGAAAGAAGGGACACAAAATATATTCACATGTCTTTACTGTGGTAATAGCTATAGAGGAGGTGGCATAAACAGGCTGAAGCAATATCTGGCTGGTGTTGTAGGTCAAATTGCTTCTTGTAAAAAAGTTCCAGCTGATGTGCGTCATCGATTGGCAGAGTCTTTAAAAGAACATGCAAAGAAAAAGGAAATTGAGGATATAAGAGACGAGGGAGTTGAAGAAGAGGAGGTTAATAGTGAAACTAAAAAAAGGAAACATCCTAGTATAGTAGATAAATATTTTCCTCCTAGGACAACTTCTGGAGCTCAACCAACCATAAAGAGTGTCTTAGCATCGAAAGAAGCACAACACAATGTGAAGATGCTTATTGCTGAATGGGCCATAGTGAACTGCATTCCATTTAAAGCACTAGAGTGCCCTTTATTTCAAAAAGCTGTGGATGGAATGTGTTCTATAGGGCCTGGGTTTAAAGCCCCTAGTGCTTATGATTTTAAAACCAACTTGTTGAGAGAATGGAAAAAGGAATGTCAATTACTCGTTCACGAGCATAAAGAGATATGGCAGAAAAAAAGGTTGCACACTTATGGCGGATGGATGGACTGATGTGAGGCAACGGACTTTAATAAACTTTTTAGTTTACTCTACCTATGGAATGGTGTTTGTTAAGTCTGTTGATGCATCAGATTTAGTCAAAGATGCAAAGACTTTATTTACTTTGTTTTGTGAAGTGATTGAGTGGGTCGGTTCCAATAATATTGTTCATATGGTGACTGACAATGCTGCCAATTACGTGGCATGTGGAAGGTTGATCAAGGAGAAATATAAAAATATTTATTGGTCTCCTTGTGCTGCTCATTGTCTAAATCTTGTATTGAAAGACATTTCAAGCATGCCTCATGTGTCAGACATTGCAGCAAAGGCATCAAAGATAACAGTGTTTGCTTACAATCACATGATATTCTTGTCTTGGCTGAGGAAAAGGCCGGGTTGGAAAGAAATTGTGCGTCCTGGCGCTACAAGATTTGCAACTACCTTTATTACATTGCATAGCATATATATGCACAAGCATGACTTGCAAGCCCTTGTTGTTGATAAACACTTTGTGGACCATAAGCTATCTAGGACTACTCCCGGAAAAATTTTTAGTGCAATCATATTAGATAGCCGGTTTTGGAATGAATGCCACCAAATTGTGAAGATTGTCACTCCTCTAATAAAATTGTTGAGAATTGTTGACTCAGATGAGAAGCATTCATTGCCATATGTTTATGAAGGCATGCAAAGGGCAAAAAGTGGAATTAAGGAGATGTTCAAGAGGAATAAAGATCTCTACAAGCCTTACACAAGTATCATTAAAATGAGATGGGATAAACATTTGAAGACTGATCTCCATGCAGCTTCCTATTTGTTGAACCCATCATTTGTATATGGTCCAAACTTTGTTCATAAGGGAGGACTAATGCAAGCTTTGATTGATGTGGTAGAGGCTAACTCAAATGAAAATGTTGATTGCTTCAAGATAATGAAGCAAGTCACATTGTATCTTGAAGGAAAAGAATCTTTCAGCCGAGAGACATGTAAACAAGGAGCTCAAAGACTGGATCCTTGTAAGTAACTAAGTATTTATTTTTATTGTTTAGGGTTTAATTGACATATTAAATTATTAATTGATTGCAATTAATATTTTGTACATGTTTTATTTTGTAGATGAATGGTGGATGTATTATGGCTATTCAGTACCAGAATTGCAACATGTTGCAATTCGTATTCTTAGCCAAACATCTGCTTCTTCTGGTTGTGAAAGAAATTGGAGTTTATTTGAGCGTATCCATACAAAAAGAAGAAATAGATTGGAGCATCAAAGGCTGAATGATTTAGTTTACACTAATTATAACTTGCGATTAAAGCATAGGTAACTTCTTATATTATAAAAAATTTTGTTCTTCACTATAAAATGGATGTATTTAAAAGTTTTAATTGAAATTATATGTCATTGAAATTTGAAGGGCTGATTTGAAGAAAAAGCAGACAAGTTATGATCCTATTGATTATGAGTCTATTGATGAGGTCGATTTTTGGGTGACTGAAGAAGATCCCATTCCAGAATTTAATAATGAAGATGTAGAAAATCTTGAAGGACTTCTTGGTAGTGAAGGCATTGCACATTCTTCTACCGTGGATAGGGTTAATGAAGGTTTATATGTGCTGTTAATATTCTCTTACTAATTTATTATTCATCCATATAATTATATGTTACATATAATCATTGATATTATTGTCATGTATATGCGTAGGTGACGAAGATATGGACGTTCCTGATCCCCCAGCTTTGCCTGATGATATTGTTACCTCTTACCCTCTACCCAATCTACCTCCTAATGATTCACCTCAAATAGATCCCCTTGATGAGTTGTAGAGCTTCATGATTTAATTCGGTATTTTTTGACTATTCTGATGTTGGTTCCTGCCTCTTGGTTGTTTGATGAATACTAATTGACATTGTAATGTTTTAACTATATTTTGATGTTAATTATGAATTTTGATTCAACTTTGAAGAACTAACTTATTGTTAGTAATGACTTTTGAATTATGAAATTGAATTATGGTTATTTTATTATTGTCAATTAAATTATAATATTTTAGTATGACCGGTTCGACCACCGGTCCAACCCCGGTTGAACCACTGACCCTTGAACCAGTGCCGTGACCGGTTCATTGACCGATCCGGTTTTTTGTTAAATTTCAGAGTGATGAACGGTGGAAAGGGCTCGTTTTATTATTACATTTTGGGCCTTTCCCCCCCCCCCCTTTCCTTGTATATGATTTGAACCGTTTAAAAAGGATTTGTACGGTTCAAATTTTTCTAAGCCTTTTGTATTAAAATATTTGAAGCATGTATGATATGATTTGGATGAGTATTTTTTTAAGGAGTTCCTGGTTGATTGAACATTCCATGAGAACTGTAAGAACGATGAAAGAAATAGGTGGGTAGACAGAATACACATTTTTTTTATTTCTCTCTACCAAAAAACTTGGTATATGTTCAATACAATTGGGGAAATCCCTTTCATCTTTTTGGGTTACAGGAAATCCTTATAATTGTTTTAAGAGACAAGATTCTTTGAATACATTTAAGAATTTTATTGGAAATAAAATAAAAGGCTGGGCCGAAAAAGAAAAAGAAGATATCGTAGGAAACGGATGGCTTCACTTTCCCATCAGAGGATAGATCTAAAGGCAGGCAGGCAGGCAGGCACTCTTAGCAATTTCAAACCATTTGTTGAATTCCCACAAGAACAAGTGGGCTCATGTGGATTTCAATTAAAATATCTACTCTTTTTGGTTTATTGAATTCCCACAAGAAAGTCGGCAAAAAAAAGTCAACTAGAAATAGTTATCTGCACAATACATGCAATGGAATAAATATGTAAATAGACTGAGAAACAAACCATTTTGTTTTTCAAAACCACACAGGTTTCGGACCTAACAAAAAATATTGTCAAATATATTTTTGAAAAAAGGCCTATAAAAAAGAAGCCCTCTCAAAATGTCAAATATATTGTCAGATATATGATATTATTTTATTGAAAAGTGATATGATTAAGGCGACCATTAGATTTATTTATTATATTATATATATAATTATTTTTTAATTAATATTATGTCGTCAATTCCATCACCAAGCCATAAAACCGAGTCCGGCTGGCATTTTCAGTTTTAACATTGGTGGGAAAATTGGAAAAAAATATCATTAAGGAAAATTAATTGTCAAATGTATGCTACCATGTGTGCAAACAATTTAACATGTGTGCAAATAATCTTCTGTGTGTTCATAAGATCTTTCGTCATGTGCAAACAATCTTCCGTGTATTAAAAAATATTTCTTATGAAGGTGCAAGCATCTTCTGTTATTTATAAAATATTTTCTGTAATAGTATTTAATAATTAATTTAATTCAAAAATATTTTTTAACAATTCTCCCTTTAACATTTGATCCAACTTTTAAAATATTGCTAATGATATTATTTTCTCTCAAGTTATTGGCCTGATCAAAAGGGAAAAGCGCAAGAAAAAAAAAATCATAAACAAGGAAATTGGCCGTCAAAGAAAGATCTTAAACCATGCCATGAAGGAGCTACAAATAGGAGAGTAGCCTACGATTTGCCGCCAAAACGGCCAAAGTTTGTTAAAAAGAAAAAACATTCGTCATTAAAATATGTCAAACATCTTATGAGAAGACAAATATGGCGAAATGCAATATTAAAACGTTAATTAAAGTTGACTTCGAAAGTACTGAACATTCTATCATAA
This sequence comes from Albizia julibrissin, assembly GCA_037074505.1. Classification (NCBI taxonomy): domain Eukaryota; kingdom Viridiplantae; phylum Streptophyta; class Magnoliopsida; order Fabales; family Fabaceae; genus Albizia; species Albizia julibrissin. The sequence continues at coordinate 1,052,934 of CM073487.1, read as the reverse complement.
ATAAACTCTCAGGATTCAAGTACCTCCTCCATCTTTGGAATATATATAATCTTCCATCCATTGTGGGCCTAATCATCAAAATAATTGTTTATTATTTTACTATATCTTCCCTTCGGTGGGGAGACAAGACGGCCTTAATTTTGTTATTGTTTTTTATTGAAGGAAGAGACCACAAAGCTAAGAAACATGATGGTTTATTTATAAATATATTTTTGTAGGCAAATATCTACCATCCAAATTATCAATTTGTACAATTTTGAGTATTATCATAGTCGAAATGAAAGGTTTTTTTTTTAGTTTATAGGATAGTGAGTGATAATTTGTTTAATCCCAATGCATTTCATTAGTTTAAATGCTGTTGCTTGTTATTCAACTTTGAAAGTACCAAAAATAGTATTAACCTTTTAGTTAGAATTAATAAATTTTAAGTTTTTCATTTAGTTTTAATAAATATTTAGAAATTTATTTATAAATAAAAATGATTAACATACTATTTTTTCATCAAATTTAAAATTAAAGATTTTGGTTTCTAAAATTTTATTCTGTTTAAAATATTGATCTTTATAATTACATGAAGATCTAAACAATTTTGTTTCATGAATCATCAAAACATCTTATTTAAAGTTTAAGTAACTAAAACTAAAATAAGGGTAAATTTAAGGATTAAAATTATATATCACATTGATTAAAATGTTTTTTTAAACTATCCTTAAATAAACAGTTTGCATTTTTTTTGGGAAAAAAAGAAGTTTGCATTTTATTTTAGTATTTATTTATATGAGAATAAAATATAAATGGAGGGGGTAGGTGAGGTTATCGTTACATAGAGAAAAGATATTTTGGGGAAGGGATGGGACCATTGCCATAATTTGGAAAGACAGAAAAACAGACATAAGTCAGTCACATGCGTTATTTTACCCCCGCCCCTTCCCTCTTCACGCGACTTACACAGCGCGTGTTACTCTCTTCTTTTCCGTTTCACTCTTTTTGTTTTTTTTTTGGGACAGATTTTCCGTTTCACACTTTCACTCTTACTCACCCCTCTTTATTATATATTCTTTGGGGAAAGCTCACTCACGTCCGAATGACCCAAAAAAAAAAAAATATATATATATATATATATATATATATATATATATATATAATATTATTCTAAATTTCTCAGTTAAAAAAATCCCTAGGCTTGTAATAATTATTCTATGACTTATCAATATAGTTACATACACTTATTAATGAAAGTTAATTTAGTTAATATAAATGACTTCTATGTGACCACTCTATGACTTGTCAATATAATGATATATGTTTGTCAATGAGATTGATTTAAGTTAACATAGATGGACTTATCAATGATCACTATATAACTTGTTAATATAGTCGCATACACTTATCAATTAGAACTGCTTTAATTGACATATATAAACTTGTCAATGATGACTTTATGACTTATTAATATAGTCAGATACACATATCAATAAAAATAAATTAACATTTAGAATCTATATTATTGAGGTCTCTAAGAACTTTTTTGATAAATGAATCTGCAATGAGACCTTTTTAATATTTTTCTAATCTTTATAACTTGAGTGAGATTTTTCCTATTCTCTTCTCATCTAATTTTTCAATTTTTAATTTTTAGAATTTAATCACTACTAATTTTAGCTCCAGCATCAATCATCCATAATTTAATAGATTGCCTACAACAGAAATTGTGGAAATTTGGTTGCCAAGACAACAAGATTTGTGGAAAGTTGCATTGCGTGTGTTTGTTTTACTGATTTAAGGCCTAATCGTGCGATTGGAGGCCTAATCGCCTGATTGGGTGTAAGGTAAAAAAAAAAAGTCCATATTTGTTATAGCTTTAGGTTGATCTCACTTATATATCCAAACGCATGATTAATTATAAGCAGCTACAAAGAGCTTTTCCCTTCAGCTTTTAATGATGAACCAACCAATTAATGACCGTTAGACACATTTATTACACCGTTTATTCATTTACCAGCTTGTGTCAAGTTTGAGGTGCACAATAGAGAGGATGTTTGGAGTGTGAAAAAATATGTTTGAAATTTTACAAAAAAAGCGAAAGTACAGCTTTGACACACAAGTCCGTATTATTTGTGCAACTATGGCTATACATAATTTCATTAGAAGAAATTCTCAAACTGATGTAAACTTTAGGGATGCAGAAAATAAGAATGTAGTTGACGTTGATAATAGTCAAGATCAAGAGCTGTTGTCGACAAACGATGTTGGGACATCTTCAACTCAAATGAATGATGTTCATGACACCATCATGGACCGAATTATAGAGGACCTTTGATCTGATTAGATCTTATTAATTCTGTTATATTTTACTGTAGGAAAAACTTTAAGTTTGTATTATTTGTAATTTATTCGAATTTTTATTTTTATTTTATTATGTTATTTACCATTGCCAAATTCCTAAAGGTATTTTTCTCATTTTCCATAATTTATAAAATTATTTCTCTTAAATATTACAAAAGCCACTTATACAAAAATCAAATCAAACACATTTTCACTTTCATAAAAGCACTTATCTAATTATCAATCTAAATATAAATCACTTAACACAATTTGACTTTTACCCAATCTAACTTTTCCATTAGTCAGATTATAAATAAGCAACTTTTCCCACCGCTATTCCAAACACACCCATTATAATGCTACTTTAAGCTATGGAAAAACAATTCACTTATTGTTGGCCAAAAAAATTAGTAATTATTTTACTATTGGCCATCTAGTTTACAGATTTTCTTAACTTTGAAGTCATGTATTAGATTTAATAAAATAGATATCCACACTTAAAAACTTGAGTAATAAAATTTTAGGGTGAGACAAAACATCTTCGTGCATTTTTTACTGCTTTATTAACTGGTCGTAGGTAAAAGCACACATTTAGTTATTTAACTTGTGCGATGTTTTATTTTGATGAATTAAATTTTTAAGGTATCTTTTTTCGGATATAAGTAAGGTGTCTTTTTAATTCTTTAACCCTAACACTATTAACAAAAAATATCTCTATTGAGATTTTAAAAGGTGAAAAAACTTTTTTAAATGTTGATATATATTAAGATTAATTTTTAAAATAACAATAATTGTTACAAAAAATTATTATATGAAAGTAACAATATTCGGGGGTAAAGTATTGAAAACATGTTTTTTTTTAAAAAATTAAGCAATCAATTTTTTTTCTTTCAAGGGTAATACTAGTAATTGAACTTGGGTCCTCTATGACATGAAAACTCAAGTCGTGAGGACCAACGTTACAGGAAATTTATTTTCTTTTTTGCTTGTGTTCAATTAGCTTTAAAATAAAAATATATTTGTACCTTACCTAGTAAAGATTCTTCCCCTAATTAGCAAAGAATTAATATTTCAAATATACTTAGATTAAATTCTTTATATTCATTTCGTCAAGTTCTCTAATTATATGTGATCATGTATTATATTTTTTGAATTTTTATCATTTAATTATAAATCTAAATGAAAAAAATAGAACACATAATTTTATGTGATTGATGAACTTGATGTAATAAATATAAGGAACATGATGTAAATATGACTCTTAATATTTGATAATAAATAGTAATATATATTTAATTAACATAAAACATAATCATACTTATCAATTTTTTTTTCCAGTGAGGCATTGATACTCCATATTATATTTAGCAACTCAATAATATATTTTATTGAAAAAGAAAGAGCATAAAATTGTTACTGTAGATTGTAAAAGAAACGTGTACAACATTTCAGAGATTTTATTAGAAAATTCAAACTAACGGCGCGTGGATAGACTCCCTCGGCAATCCCAATGAACGCGAACTTCCCCACCACACATCGAATATTAAAATTAAAAAATAACTACGAAATTTCAACTGAGTTGAAAATATAATAAATAATTTAGTCCTCCATTGTTATCGAAAAATATAAAATATTCTGTATTATCCGAACCAGAAACGCTTTTTTCTGTTCGGGTTTGGTTGCTTCTCCCAACCGATTTCTGAAATCTCAGTACACGATGCTCTTCGTCATCGTCATCATCAGTTCTTCGCCCAAATAGGAGAGAGAGACAAACCGCGTTTTAGAGCGAGAAACTCAAACGGCATTCTAGAGAGAGTGAGCGAGTGAGGTGAGAGAGAAAGAGCAACAGAACTCAGCCCTAGAAAATTATGCAATCTCGATAAGGACTCGTGCTGAGACTAGAGCGAGCTGCGTCTACCCTCTCTCTCTCTTAGTAGTAATTGCTTCTTTGCACTGTTGCTTCTTCCTTTTAATTCCCAAGAGGCCTTTTCAATTTGGGTTTCTCTCACTAGCTTCGAGGTCTTCACGGGGAGAGGGGACGTTTTCAGAAATGTCAGCGTGACGCTTTTATTTATTTATTTTTTTGCTTATTTGGTTTTTGTTATTTTCTCTCTCTCCAGTTTCAGATTCATGATGCATTATCCTCTTGTATTTGGGTTGTAAAAAGCCGTTCTAAATTGGATCCAATACTGGCTTTTCTGTGTGTCCAGTTCGTTGTCATTTTAAGCTGTTTTGGCTTTGCTATCGCATCTCGAGCTGGGGACTCAAAGCTGGGCTGGCATTGACTTCGAGTAATTCCCTTTTCCTTTCCTTTACTTTTTAGGGTTTTCATTCTCTGGGTGTTGGCATCTAAGTTTCAGCTTTATCTCTGTGGTTATCGGGTTTCTTGGAACTTGCTTGGTGTTTAAGGTTCATGATGAGTTGGTAAGAGGGGACCTTTTGCAGTTCATCTGGTCTTTATCTTCAATATGAAGCCGTTTTATTGTTTCTTATGGTTTGGTAAGCTGTGAAATAGCTTGTGTTTTTGTCTTCTCGTTATCCCATTGCTTTTCGAAGATCGGTGCTTTGTTTTCCTTGTGTGTATGACTTCTTAACTTTATATGCTTTTCAACGCTCTTTCTTGTACTTCATGGTTGTCTTCTACATGTGTGGATGCCGTTGGGTCGGAGGTCCTTTTCTTTTCCTTTTATTTACACAGTAGGACTTTCAGATCTTCGTATTTCAGTAATAGTACGGTGCCAACGTTGAGAAATTTTATTTGCTACAGGCTCCTCCATTTGATTTGTAAGGGTCTATGGTTGTTTTTCTCAAGTTAAAGTTACATCTTTGATATGTTTATCTTACTGTTTGGCAATCTTATTGTTCCTCTTTAGTATTGTTTATTACAAATTGGATTTCGTATATTTCATGGTATTCTTATTTAAGCTTATTTAATTAAAATTAATATTAATAATTTAATAATTTATTATTTCATATTGTGTTTGTATTAGGTATGAGAACATGGCTTGGTGATAAATTTTCGCTTGTTGGTTATTGAGGTGGAAGTTACCTTTAAAAGGTTCCAAAGGAGTTTGAAGTAAATGCATGGATCGGGGGGACCAAATGGCGTTATCTGGGTCTGCATCTTACTATATGCAGAGGGGAATGGCTGGTTCTGCCGGACAGCCTGAGCTCCATGGTTCCCCAACTATTCACCAACTTTCTAATTCCAATCTATCATTTCAACCCAACATTGGTGGGGGTACTCTTGGATCCACGCTACCATTAGAATCTTCAGCCATTTCCCCTCATGGTGTTAATGTAGGCGCTCCATCTGGAGTGCCATCTGGGGAACCTGTCAAAAGGAAGAGAGGTAGGCCTAGGAAATATGGTCCAGATGGAAATGTGTCATTGGCATTGACTCCCCTGTCGTCTAATCATCCCGGAAGTGGTCATTCTGGTAGTGTAGCTGTGACACACAGCCAAAAGAGGGGTAGAGGGCGCCCACCAGGGTCTGGCAAGAAACAGCAGTTGGCTTCTCTTGGTAAATCTCTGTTTCCGCTTTTGCTTTTCCTGTGTGTTTGAGATTATTAAAATTTGGGGCTAAACTGTAGCTGATATTGGATATGCCTGTTGAATTCTTGTTAGCTGTAGATTTTCTTTCTCTTTTCTGTCAAGGTTTATTTATTTTCATATTGTTTGCATGCTTGCGTGGAAACGAGTCAAGGTCTTTTCTTTCTAACATTCTCTTCCTAGTTTTTAGTGAGTTAGAATCTGGTTGGTATTTAATTTGATCGATACGAATTAATTTTTCGTCAGTATGTCACTATTCCTTTCTTCAAGTGATGTTGACTTTAGCAGGAACATGGGAAGCAAATGTTGCCTGATTTATCACTTACTGCTTCATCTGACTAGTCCTTATTTGTGTTGTAAATTAAAATACATAGTGGTGTTAAGTACTCTTTGGTTGATTTTTTTTTTTGGGCCGGTGGTGAAGAAAATTGAGGAATAAAAGGCAGCTTGCTCTGAATTTCTTTGGTAGATTAAAACTGAATTGGGTCTCGAACAGTCATCAATAGACTGACACAATCCCTATTCTATTGACCAGCAGTTAAATATAAAGGAAAGAATAAAATTCAAATCAAACTAATAAAAGAATAGTAAAATGTATGATACAAAGGAGAAAATCTTGAGACCACGAAACTCGCCCTCAAGCTTAGTGCGTAGATATCATGCATATCTAATTGTTTATTAACCATTCAAACCTCAATCAAGACAAGGTCTTGGTCAATATATCAGTAACTTTAATTTGGGATGATGCGTTTGATAGCTTAAGAATGTCAGCTTCAAGCTTTGCCTTGATAGTTTCTGTCAATCTTTATATGCTTTCTTTAATGATGGTGTATTGAATTCTTTCTAATTCTATTAGTTTCCATGCTGTCATTTGTTATTTTCCAACACTTCTGCATTGGAATCCTTAATTACTCCAAAAGTCCCTCGAGCAACAAGACTTTAGAAATTCCATTTGTAAGAGCTTTGAATTTAGCCTTTTCACTGCATCTGGCAAAATCTTGTTTCTCACTTCTCCAAATAATTAGATTAAGCCATGTAAAAATGTAATATCTGGTAGTAGACATTTTTGCAATAATTGGCTCACGGTTCACCATAGTCAGAAGTATTTCTTTGTTTGCACCTTGTCTTAAAAGTGATGTTACTTAAGGTTATCTTTGGGTGTCTTGAAATTTTTATAGATTGATTACAAGTGATCTCAGTCGGTTTATTCTAGAATTGATCAGCAACGCTCAGTGAAAACGATAGACATCCAAGTGGGGTGGGAAATTCTCCCTTAAAAACTAAATATTGATATATCTCATGACCTGTTTGGTATGATGGAAGACCTTTTGAGGGAAATGGAATTGGAGGAGGAATGGGTTTGGGAATAAGAAAAGGAATTTAGAAGTACGTTTAGTATGTAAAGAAACGTAAATTGAATGATTGCATGAATTAGTAAGAGCTTTTTGAAGTATAGAAATTAATGGATCAATAAAAAGACTATAATACCCTTGGAACTGTTGGTTGTTCTCTTCCTCTATACCTTCTTCTTTACGCATCTCAACCTTCCTCCCCCCCCCCAAAAAAAAAACCCATTCCTCCCTTCAATTTGTTAACCCATAAGCTGAAATCATAATTTAAAGTTGCAAGACGCGCAAAATCAATTGCGCAAGCCATTCAATTTTACAACCCAGTAGCATAACATAAAAGCTTTCGATCAATCACATCAAGTCATTAACAAAATACAAACATCTTGCTTCATAAATTTTAAACCATATATGACAAATGGATTTATGAGGACAAATAAAGAAGCACAAAACAAAGCACTTTTTCACTGGAAAGAGTGGTTACGATTGAGGTATACTTTGTTAGTGGTTTATCCTAACAAAAATTTATGGATATGATGCTTTGTTTAAGTCTCAGAGCCCCGTTTGGTATAAGAAAAGGTAAGAAGGGAAAGGAAGATATGGAAGTTCCCTCTGTCAAAACGTGTTTGGGTGCCAAATCTTCCCAGAACTTGAATTCCTGCCGGCTCCAAAATTCCTTTAAAAATGGGAAGATCAGTTCCCATCAAAATTGGTGGTAACTCATCTTCCATTGCAGGTGGGAAAATACAAAAGACAAACTTGCCTCTGAAAATTTTAAATTTGTTAATTTAAAATTTTTACACCATCATGAAAACTAACAACAAGGCTACAGCTTCACAGCGAAGCTATGGGCATTAATATATGAATTGAGAATAAGTTGGGATATGGGTCATCAACTGGCGATTGTGAAAACCGATGCCTTTAAAGTTATTCGATTAAATCACTCTGGGGAGTGATACTATCACTCCCAGTGATTTAATCACTTGAGTGAGTGATTTCTCACCTCTCGAGTGAGGGTGATTTTTTACGAATCACTCGAGTGATTTCTTATGGCAGCATTGTATCAGACATTTTTTATGGCTGTCCAAGATCCCATCCACCCCTCTATCGATTTCGCACTTTCCCCGACATAGGAAGTTTTGGGTATACGCCTACTGCCCACATCTGTGTTTTGGATTTATTGAAAAAAGCTTTTTTCTCTAATTTTCTTGCATTACTTAATTTGGGTATTTCACAAAATTTTCCCACTTTCCTCACTCCATTTTCTTTCTACCAAACATCTTATTTTCCCTTAACCTATATTCCCTTCCCATGTCTACCAAACAACATACCTTTTTAAGTTCCCTCCCAATATTCCCTTCCTTTCCTTTCCTTCATCATAAATTCTTCGTACCAAACGGGCCCTCAGTTCCTTGCTAATGCAGTTGGTGAATATGAATTTTTAGACTCACTATCACTGGAAGAAGGCATACCTAGCATTTGGTCAGATTCCTGATCATGCCTTGGGGCTTCTTGTGGCTTTACCTCATCAGCCTCTTCCTCCTTGAGCAAACTTGGACTGTTTCTTGCTTTCCTTCATACAATCCAGTTTATGGTTCATTGTTGACGAGCAAACTTGGACTGTTTCTTGCTTTCCTTCACTAGACCAATGGCAAATAAAAGCATAATAAAACAATAAACATCAACGAGGTAATTGAGAAATTCCAGCGATCAACAAGAAGCAGCAAGGATGGCTAAATTATTCAGTTTGACAACAGGAAGGAGAAACTGTCTTTAGAATTAGCGGTCTTTGCATAACACAATCAATTTTAGCTCATCCATGAAGATGTGAAGCTCAAGTTCCATATAAATTATATATTGGAATCCCGTACATCTAATCTGAGACGAGTGTCATACCTTGCAATGGGGTCTAATATTCTTTGTGCATGTTTCCTGGTCCTTATTTTCACACTAATTCTTCGGATGTAGAAAATTAAATTATCTAAGTCTCAAGGATGTCATAATTCATACTATTGCTCGTCTAAGGTTATATCTAATAAATATACATGGCTAAAAGAGTAGTAAATTCTCTTTCTAGCACATGCACACTGAATTATTTTTCTCGGTTCTATCATTAAATGCTAATTCAGTCTAGATTCTATGGGATTGGTTAAATGTACATTGTGGTTTGAATATGTTAACTTTCCATTTTTGATATTTGAAGTGGTTTTTTCTAGGTGAATTGATGTCTGGTTCAGCTGGAATGGGTTTCACTCCTCATATCATCACCATTGCAGTTGGAGAAGTATGTAATACATTCATATGATTATGTGACAACGTCTCTGTAATCATAGTAACACTAACCGGAAATTTATTTTAAATATGCGTCTGTATATTGATTCTCTTCTTTAGAGCAATTGAAAACATCTTTTTATTTGTCCTTCTGGCTAAGATGTGGCATGTCTTGCTGAGAAAGGAGGCATCAAGTAAAATGGGTCTCTGGACGTTTATGTACAGTGAACATTATAAAACTCCTAAAAGATATGTTCATTTGTACTAAGCTTTGCAAAACGAAAGGCAAGCATTATGGATATTGAAGTCTGTGATGGTAAAGAGAATGATAACATGAGAAGTTGTACAATTGAACAGTGTCTTGTCTAGTTGTTTTATTCTTTCCATGTAGACTTGATTAATTTCCATAGAACCATCCATTGCATATAATAATACTTTCAGAAATGATTTCCTGAGGATTGATAGATTGTATTCTATATGTTTTTTCAAACTTACAATGCTATTGTTCTGAATTGCTTACAGTTTGTGTGCTCCTTTTTAAGGCGCTGTGCTGCATGTCCTGTTGTTTGTGCGACAATTTGAGAATTACTATGTGTGAACTTACTTTCCTTTCTCTATAGGATATTGTGTCAAAAATAATGGCATTCTCCCAGCAAGGGTCTAGAGCCGTGTGTGTATTGTCGGCCAATGGTGCTGTTTCAAATGTGACTCTTCGTCAGCCTTCGTCGTTGGGTGGTTCTGTTACATATGAGGTTCAGCATTTTCTTAGCGTTACTTGCATGTACATATGGATACTGTACATAAATATACATGGCTAACAATTTAACATGCTTGTTTACTGTTATCAAATCTTCTTAAAAGCGCTATCTTAGGAAAGGTGTTACTTTCCAGTCTTTATTACATTTTTCCTGTCATTATGTGACTACTTGTTTATGGACTATGACTTCAACAGGGGCGTTATGAGATATTGTGCCTGTCAGGCTCGTACTTGCTTAGTGATAGTGGGGGCTCGCGCAATCGATCCGGTGGATTGAGTGTCTCTCTTGCTAGTCCTGAGGGTAAAATCATTGGTGGAGGAGTCTGTGGAATGCTTATTGCAGCATGTCCCGTTCAGGTAATTAATTGCATATTTTCTTCTGCCTGAATATAAAATTGTGAAGTCATGTCTGAAAGCTTTTGGAAATAATATAATGAATCATGTAAAATGTTAAAGTTTTCATTAACTACAATGCTCTTTCTCCCTTTCTTACCCCTTAACATACGCGTAGGTTGAAATACTGACTCATGACTACAGGTGATAGTTGGGAGCTTTTTATGGGGTGTATCGAAGACCAAGAACAAGAAAAAAGAAGTTGAAGAGGTTCCTGTGGAGTCGGATCATCAGGCAGTTCATAATCCAGTTGCGATGAATAACATTATGGCCAATCAGAATCTCACCCCACCGTCTTCTATCGGTACATGGCCGGCATCTCGTACCATGGATATGCGCAATTCCCATGTTGACATTGATTTAATGCGTGGGTGACAATCTATAAAATATACACTAGTAATGTGTATATATATATTTCAGATTCATGGTCTCTGGTCTAATTTTCTTGTGATCTTAGAGTATTATTAGTGGGAAAGAATGCGAAGTACTGCCATTGGAGTAGAAGTTAACTGACTTTTGGACTCGTGATTAGCAATTGGGTTTTGTAGTTTGTACTCAATACTTGAGTAGGATTTTCAAATTTCAAGGTGTTGTATCCCTGATTGGTAATGATTTATTTCCTTTCTGCAAAAAATTGTCAGTGAACCATATGAATTGTGGCTTTGAGTATTTAATGTGCATCTCCTATCCTCTCTAACCAGAGTTTCAATGAAGGTTGATGATATTCAAAAGCTTAGTCGACACGCTCTTGTTTTTCAGTCCAGGCTCTGTTTTCATAGATGGGATGAATGATCTAATTGTATGGCTCATTTCTCTTATCCTCGTTCTGTTTTACCTGAACCCTTTTTAGGTTCTTTAATTAGCTTCAGCGACATATAGTCCATATGAATTTATTTTTTTGTTTTAAATGTCCGTACGAAGTTGTAAATCCGGGGCCCTGGTGCATATATTACAGTCACAAGCTCAAACTATAATTTATTCTGTGAAGTTTTGAAATTTATTATTACCCATTTTACTCAATATTGTATATCTATGTATTCTATGAATTTAAAGAATGCTATTGGCTTTTCTGAACATTGTTTGTTTAGACTTCTAATTTAACTTCCCGTACTCATTTTGGGACAATTTTCTTTAGTTTTCACACGTTGGAGTGGATTTCGAATGGTACATTACAGAGTGAAACAGAAGCAATCTCTGTTAACACAATCATCAAGTCTTCCCAGCCGTTTTACCTTTGTCACTATGTTAACCCCACCAAATTTATTTGAATTAATCAATTTTTATATGCGTGTGTATTTTTTTCACGAGGCTTTACAATTTTTTGTTGTTGAAAGAACACAAATATATGGATCCCAAGAAATCAACATCTTTTTTTTTTTTTTGGGCTAAGTATATCTTTTTATTAGAAGCAGTCATATTTGAGGTACTGTGGAACACTAAATGTTGATACATCTCCTAATGGGGATTTGAATTTTGATTCGTCACATTGTGAAGGACTATTTTTTTTTAATTAGACCGGTAAAAATCAACATTCTTAATATACAAAGAACAATACAAACTCAATACTCAAATAGCACATATTATTAGAACCGTCGATACATGATAATATATTCATAATGTACATAACCAACACACACAGATCATTACATCACAAAAATTTAACAAACATAAATATGATACGGATAATTAACAACACAGATAATATATATACATATACATATAGATATGATTATGATGAAACTAATTAATGAGAATCAGACCAAGTAATGTGCATGCCACCCCACTGAGGCGAATCCTTATTCACACCCAAGGCTTCCCACACAGCCTTGGAGGCATCCACGATGTAGTTGTCACACGGTGGCTGGTAATCATGTTCCTCATCGCATCCGGCGGTGGAGTCACACTCGTCCACCACCATGGCCGCCACGCTCCGGCCATTGCCAGTGATCGTTATGTTCTTAAGGCACCGGCTCTTGTGGTTGAACCACCCAGTGGAGAGCGCAACGACAGGAGTGTCATCAGAATGGTACTGATTGTCACATTCAGAAGGGCCTCCTCCATCTTCGCCTTTCTCAAAACTGTTGAGAGTGAGAAAGGCTTTGGTGTGAGAAGACACAGGTGGTGAACATTTGTAAACTGGATACATTTGGCCTTGTTTGCAGCAATCTGAATCATCGTCTCTGTTGCACTGTCCTGCTGGTGCTTTCTTTCCTCTTATTCTCCCACTTGCACGGCACTTTCCTGCTTCACTATAACACAAGAAGCTTGCGAGTATGAGAATGGCCAAAAGAAAAACTGATGCTTTTGAGGGAAAAGTCTTCATTTTTCTGATATGTACTTCTTTCTGTGTGTCTAGACAATTGTGGGATGCTTGGTGCAAAACGTGGAAGTGATCGATGGAATTTATAGAGGATTGTTTAGCAAAAGGATTTTATTTTAAAATTAGTTTGAACGATATGGATTTTAACAATGGTTGAAAAATGACAGATTTGTGGCTGCAGTTTAAAGCTTTGGGTTGATCAGAAGTTTGATATATGGATGATTTTGACAGAAATTTATATCCAACAAAAGTTTTAACGAAAATTAGATTAATGCCAAATAATTACGTATGCTATATTGGCCATTGTGAAATTAACTAAGTAATTAAGAGACAACAACCTAATGCATGGACAGCTTACGGGTCGGGTAAAATATATAGATTAATTTTTTTTTAATTTACTTCTATTGATGCTCCCTCCAATAATAATGAAGGAGGAGATTGAATGAAGGAATTAAGGAAGATGATTAGAATGTTTTAAAAAATATATCTCATATTAACTAAATTCCTTAATCCAATCAAATTAAGTAAATATGTCTTATATTAAAGATTAGAGGGAGTGTTTTTTTTTCATGTATATATGTGTTGAGATGTGCCTCATCAGTTGCATGATTTTTTGCCAATTTACAGCAATTATTTACTGTTTTAAAATAAATTTATTTTAATTTATTTCAATCAAAGTCAGTTTCCTAATTTTTAGCAATTTAGCCACCTAACGTTATGATTTAGTAGATATTAGTAGTGAGTCAAGTTTGTTAATGACTTGATGGGATAGTGACAAATTTTTTAATTTTAATTATCATGATATGGTGTATTTAAATACCCAATCATAGATTGAATAAAATATGTCTTGAGAAATATTTTTCAAAGAGCTCTTTCTCTTCATTTTTCTTTTCGTTTTCTTTCTAAAACTTTCAATTGGTATCATAGCTTTTGTACCTAGTGGGACCTATGAGATAAACACCGAGTGTTAGCCAAAATGCAAACCTCCATGCAAGCTGAACCTTCTTTTACTGCCATAGCCCCTCCAGTTTTCGATGGCCTAAATTACTATATATGGGCAGTGAGAATGGAGGCTTATCTAGATGCCAACAATCTATAGGAAGCTATTGAGGAGGATTACGAGATTCCTCCTTTGTCAAAAAATCCTACAGTAGCTCAACTACAAAGTCACAAAGAGAAGAAGCAAAGGAAGTTAAAAGCTAAGTCTTGTTTGTTCTCTTCTGTTTCTCCAACAATCTTCACCAGAATTATGACCCTGACGACAGCAAAGGAGATCTGGGATTATCTCAAGAAAGAGTATGAAGGAGATAGTAAGATCAAAGGTATGCAGATGCTGAATCTTGTAAGGGAATTCGAAATGCAAAAGATGAAGGAATCTGAAACTATTCAAGAGTATTCAGATAAACTTATAGAAATTGCAAACAAAGTGAGGCTGTTGGGAGGAGAATTTACTAACTCCATGATAGTGCAGAAGCTGCTGGTTACTGTTCCAGGAAGGTTTGAGACAACCATCTCAGCCTTGGAGAACTCAAAAGATTTGTCAAACATCACCTTGGCAGAACTTTTGAGTGCATTGCAAGCACAGGAACCAAAAAGGCACATGAGGCGAGAAGGATCTGTTGAGGGAGCATTACAAGTCAAACTGCAGGTCAGTCAAAATCAGAAAGGAAAGAAGAAAGGGAAAAAGGAGGATAGTTGTGAAAAGAAGGAGGGAGATAATAATAAGCGTGATTTTCCTCCTTGTGAACATTATGGGAAGAAGGGTCATCCGCAATTCAAATGTTGGATGAGACCAGATATCAAGTGCAATAAGTGCAAGCAGTTGGGGCATATTGCTAAAATATGCAACAACAAACCTCAACAAGTGACAGAAGCTCAAGTTGCAGATCAACAGGAGGAGCATTTATTCACTGGAAAATGTTTTTCAATCACAACCTCAAATGAAATCTGGTTGATAGACAGTGGTTGCTCTAACCACATGACTAGCAATCTAGAGTTATTTATTGATCTTGAAGATGTAGCAGGAATTACAACACAGATAGGAAATGGAGAAAGAATAAAGGTTAAAGGTAGAGGGACTATTGCATTGCAAACTCCTTCAGGTATAAAAAAGATTTCAGATGTTCTTTTCATTCCTTAAGTAGATCAAAATTTGCTTAGTGTTGGTCAATTGGTGGATAAAGGTTTTGAGGTGTTGTTTAAAAATAAAATGTATTTGATTAGTGATGCTCATGGTCACTTATTGTTTAAGGTCAACATGAAAAATATATGCTTTATATTGGATTTGACTGATGTTGTTCAAAGAGCTCATGTTGTAATCAATGATGAAAATGAACTTTGGCACAAAAGGCTAGGCCATTGCAATGAGTTTGTAGTGCAGGATCTAAGTAAGAAAGATGCGGTGCAAGGAGTATCTTCACTGGAACCTCTAAGGTCAGTTTGTAAAGCTTGTTAATATGGGAAGCAAACTAGGCTGCCATTTGCTCAATCAATTTGGAGAGCAACTCAAAAGCTACAGCTGATCTATACAAACCTTTGTGGGCCTATGTCTGAGCCATCCTTGAATGGAAGTCATTATTATATAGCTTTCATTGATGATCTACCAAGAATGTGTTGGATTTTTTTCTTGAGATTTAAAACTGAAGTTGCAGGAGTGTTTTGGAATTTCAAGGCATGGATTGAAAATCAAAGTGCCAATAAAATTCAGACTCTTAGATATGATAATGGGACTGAATACACATCAAATCAGTCCACTAAATTTTGCACAGAAGCTGGAATTGAGCATCAGTTAACAACTCCCTACACTCCACAACAAAATGGGGTTAGTGAGAGAAAGAACAGAACTATTATGAAGATGTCTCGCTGCATGCTTCATGAGAAGTAAGATCTTAATGGAAATACCTCTGGTATCGTCATTATTCTTGTTGGTTCATGTTCTCTCTTCTACCATTAAAACAGAGTCTGAGGTATCATTGATGAGCGTACGGTTTGATGGCATGAAAACTGAATGCAATGCTGTGATCATGAGGCAAGTCTGAAGAGTGAGGTAAGATCTTGATGGAAATACCTCTGGTATCGTCATTATTCTTGTTGGTTCATGTTCTCTCTTCTACCATTAAAACAGAGTCTGAGGTATTATTGTTGAGCGTATGGTTTGGTTCTGATTTACGTAAATCGAGATAAAACTCCTCTACATATTTATTTTGTTGACCGTAAAAGCTACTTCGTATACCGTAAATCACGATTAAAAACACTTTTGGAGATTCTAATCGCTATTCCAAACATCCACAAAGTGTCTACTAATTAATTATACATTATTAGTGTGGTTCGGTGACACTTTATCATATTCCACTTTAAATAGTTCCAAACAAATGAAAAGCTGTGTCAGTAAGACATCAAAATTTTAGTTGATCTTCTGAGTTATTCGAAGTAGATAATTTGCATATCTTAATCTTTCCCTATGCATATGAATGATCTTAAGATCTCAATTTAATATAATTGGTTTCCCTGCTCAGCAAATTAGCAGGGAGAATTAGACAGATTTGAGTTGTCCAGATCAGATCTAGTGGCCCAAATCTTCCTAGCTCTCCCTGCTCAACAAATCTGTAGGGAAACTAGGTCTCAATTTGATAGCATAAAGAATCTTTCTTCTTGAATCTTATTTTTCAAAGGATGTACCTATTCAAATTCAATCAAGAACAAATGCATAGCTTGCAAAGAATTAGTATCAAGTTAATCCTGTTTAATCCCAATTGCTTGCAGAGGATAAGATAGATCCTTGTGGATAGCATGTATTTCCGTAGTAGTTGGGTTAATATGCCCTACCTTGTAACACCTTAATTTCTAAAGTCTTTAGATTAGTTTAAATATATAATGGTTTCAAACCTGAGACCAAAACAATTTAAATTCCCAATTTAAGACAGAGTTTAATCTTATGTTTGTATAGGATTTTCAAAAACTTTTTAAAATAAATATGTATGGTCTAAATTTTAATTTGTAAATTCATTATCTTTATCAGTTTTAAAATCATTTATTTAAAATACAGAGCATTTTCTATCCATAGCTCGCGTCGTGATGGTTAACTTATGGGTTTCTGGATACCAATACGTTATCGAAAGTCTAGCGTACGGATTACAACTTATACAGTCTGCGTCGCGAGTACTAGTACTACTATCGCTACTACTACTACTACTTATAAATATTTTACAGTCATCCAAAATAAAATGATAACCAAGTTGAAGCAGCTAACATAGTTGTATTTGTGCAAAACAAGATGCCTACTAAAGCATTGCAAGGGAAAACACCATTTGAAGCATTGTATGGTTACAAGCCACTTCTAACGAACTTGAAAGTGTTTGGTTGTATCTGTTATACTCTTGTGTCATAGGTAAAGAGAGATAAACTTGATAAGAAGGCTGATACATGCATCTTTATAGGCTACAACAGTGTCTCTAAAGCCTATAAAGTATTTCAACCTCAATCTGAAAAAATAGTGATTAGCAAAGATATTCAATTTGCAGAATTGGAAAAGTGGCACTGGGAGGAAAAAAGGAGTATTCCAAATAGCAGATAATCATCTACAACCTCTCTATTAGATGAAACCATTGATTACATTCCAGTTAGAGGTACAAGATCATTATCTAATGTGTACCAGAGATGTAATGTGTCTTTAGTGGAACCTAAACATTTTGTAGATGCAATGAAGGATCCTAAGTAGATTGGTGCTATGCAGGAGGAGTTGAATATGATTGATAAGAATCAAACTTGGGTTTTGGTTGATAAACCAGAACACAAGAAAGTTATAGGTGTGAAATAGGTGTTCAAAACAAAGCTGAATGCTAATGGCTCCATCAACTAGTACAAAGCAAGGTTAGTGGTTAAAGGCTATGCCCAAGTATATGGAGAGGATTTCACAGATACTTTTGCACTTGTTGCGTGCCTAGATACAATCAGATTAATACTTGCAATAGCAGCTCAAAAGGGATGGGCAGTATGGCAGCTTGATGTTAAGTCAACCACTTAGAGGAGGAGATTTTTGTAGAACAACCAGAAGGTTTTGCTCTTCAAGGGCAAGAGGAAAAGGTCTACTTGCTTAAGAAAGCCTTGTACGGGTTGAAGCAGGCTCCTAGAGCTTGGTATAGCAGAATAGATGATCATTTGCAGAGCCTTGGATTCATAAGAAGCTTAAATGAATCAACTTTGTACATCAAGCACTCGTATGCTGATTTATTGATTGTCTCTTTATATGTTGATGATCTTTTGGTGACAGGAAGTAATGTGGAGCAGGTTGATCTATTCAAGCAAGAAATGCAAAAAGTCTCTGAGATGACAGATCTTGGAACTATGTCTTATTTCTTGGGCATAGAGATAAAACAAGATCAACAATGAATATTTATTAATCAGAAAAAGTATGCAAAAGAAATTTTGAATAGATTTATCATGGAGGGATGTAAGGCTATTGCTACTCTAATGAATCAAAAGGAGAAGCTGAGTAAGAATAACACCGCAGAGAAGGCTGATGAGGGCATTTACAGAAGTCTTGTTGGCTGTCTCATATATTTGACTGCAAAAAGACCTGATATCCTCTATGCTATAAGTGTTATTTCAAGATTTATGCATTGTGCTTCTGTGGATCATTACAAGGCTGCGAAGAGAGTTCTAAGGTATATTAAAGGAACTCTTGATTATGGTATTCAGTATAAACATAATCAAGTGCTCAAATTGGAAGGATGCTCTGACTCAGATTGGGGAGGGTCCTTAGATGATATGAAGAGCACCTCTGGGTATTGTTTTACTTTGAGTTCTGGGGTATTTTCTTGGAGCTCAAAGAAGCAGGAAGTGGTGGCTCAATCAACTACAGAAGCTGAATTCATAGCAGCAAATGCAACTGTTAAGCAAGCTCTTTGGCTGAGGAAGCTGCTGATTGATTTAAAGTTTATTCAACAAGGAAGCACACCAATTTATGTGGACAATCAAGCAGCAATTGCAATATCTAAGAATCCAATTTTTCATGGCAAAACGAAGCATTTCAATATCAAGTTGTATTTCATCAGAGAAGTTCAACAAAGTGGTGAAGTGACACTGATTTATTACAAAACGTCTGACCAAGTAGCTGATATATTTACTAAAGCTTTACCGAGAGACAAGTTTGAAGAACTAAGGATGAAGCTAGGCATGTGTAGCTACTGATGCAAGGAGGAGTGTTGAGATGTGCCTCATCAGTTGCACGATTTGTTGCTGATTTTTAGGAATTACTTACTATTTTAAAATAAATTAATTTTAATTTATTTCAGTCAAAGTCAGTTTCCTAATTTTTAGCCATTTAGCCACCTAACGTTATGATTTAGTGGATATTAGTAGTGAGTCAAGCCTGTTGCTGATTTAATGGGATAGTGGCAGCTTTTTAATTTTAATTATCATGATCTGATGTATTTAAATACCCAATCACATATTGAATAAAATATGTCCTCAGAGATATTTTTTAAAGAGCTATTTCTCTTCATTTTTCTTTTCATTTATTTCTTTCTAAAACTTTCAATATGGCTAATTTATTTGATGTGGCTACCATGCATGCGTACATATAACAACTTAACAGTCCACATCATCAAATCTGTTAGCAGCATCAGGATTATAGGATTCTGATATTAGCGTTTATAAGATGGGGACATGTGTTGAAAACTATAAGGAGGGTGTTTACAATTTTTTAGGATATATAATTCACCAGGACAGCATAATGCCAAATCAGTGGTCCCAAAAAAAAATCTAAAGCAAACGACAAGCCTAAGGTAAAGATCTCATAATCCAAATGATGACAGTATTTCTGTGTGTGTGTGTACACACTCTTGAACCCGTAACATCGCAGAATGCCCAACAAGAACATAACCAGAAAACCACGGGAGAGACTGGTCACATGGTCACAATATTTCTAAGTAGTAATGAAGATGTAACAGCATAATAAGAAGTGAGCTGCAATCAGAATATCTTTAACATAGAACAAAACAAAGGCCTTACAATTCCATATTTAGCATTTTTATTGTGTGTGTGTGTATTTAAATGCCGAAAACAGTGTATCGTAGACGCAATCAATTTCTATCAAAATCATGCCTGCTGATCAACTTAAGCTTGAAACTCTGGCCACAAATCTGTCATTTTTCAACCATTGTTAAAATCCATATCGTTCAAACTAATTTTAAAATAAAATCCTTTTGCTAAACAATCCTCTATAAATTCCATCGATCACTTCCACGTTTTGCACCAAGCATCCCACAATTGTCTAGACACACAGAAAGAAGTACATATCAGAAAAATGAAGACTTTTCCCTCAAAAGCATCAGTTTTTCTTTTGGCCATTCTCATACTCGCAAGCTTCTTGTGTTATAGTGAAGCAGGAAAGTGCCGTGCAAGTGGGAGAATAAGAGGAAAGAAAGCACCAGCAGGACAGTGCAACAGAGACGATGATTCAGATTGCTGCAAACAAGGCCAAATGTATCCAGTTTACAAATGTTCACCACCTGTGTCTTCTCACACCAAAGCCTTTCTCACTCTCAACAGTTTTGAGAAAGGCGAAGATGGAGGAGGCCCTTCTGAATGTGACAATCAGTACCATTCTGATGACACTCCTGTCGTTGCGCTCTCCACTGGGTGGTTCAACCACAAGAGCCGGTGCCTTAAGAACATAACGATCACTGGCAATGGCCGGAGCGTGGCGGCCATGGTGGTGGACGAGTGTGACTCCACCGCCGGATGCGATGAGGAACATGATTACCAGCCACCGTGTGACAACTACATCGTGGATGCCTCCAAGGCTGTGTGGGAAGCCTTGGGTGTGAATAAGGATTCGCCTCAGTGGGGTGGCATGCACATTACTTGGTCTGATTCTCATTAATTAGTTTCATCTTTTACACACACACACATATATATATTATTTGTGTTGTTAATTATCTGTATCATATTTATGTTTGTTCAATGTTAGATGATCTGTATGTGATGTTCACGTACATTATGAGTATTATTTGTATCATGTATTATTTATCCTTCTTGTTATTATGTATTATTTATTTGAGTGTGTGGATTGTATTGTTCAATGCACAGATATTCATCATCAGTTTCTTGGAATACATATGCATTGTTGTTTTTCACTTTCAAAAATTGGAACGCCAAATGAAAAGGCGTACATAAATTTGATGATGAAGTCAACATATAGTGATAAAGGGAAAACATCTGGTAATAAGACTTGCCTTGTATTAATTCAAAGAGATTGTGTTTTTAAAATATCTAGCTTCATCATCTGATAATTAAACTAGTAATCAAACCAATTACCAATCAAATTCATCACAATTCAATTGAAAATTTGAAATGATATTAAGCTCGTAATTAACCTGTGATCCAGAAACTTCACTATTTGTAATATAATGAGCCAATAATTATCAATAAATGATTCCAGGCTAAGCAATATATGTTTGATGTTTCCCATACTCCTAACAGCAAGTTTGACAATTCTCGCTTGTAAAATAATTAAGATGAAAAATGACCATAATAGTAATTAGTTTGAATAAAAAGAGCTCAACGCTTCTTTGGCACATAGCTAAAAATAGAGATATGATCATAGCTTTCGCTATCGGTTTTGTCGTTTCTTTGACGGATAAGATTGCAATAATTACTTCATTTGGGGACTAGTAGAGCCATACGGAGAGGGATGAACTAGTGGCTCTCGTCAATAGACACAAAAGCAACTTTTCAAAATTAATCTGTTTATTAAATTGTTCTAATAATCTCAATTTTTGTCACCCTTTGCTCGCTATTACCAGTATTACGTACGAAGCTCGGAAAAGACTAAACAACTTCAGGCGTCACAAGAGATAAAGTCGAACAAGCTTATCAAAAGCAGCGTAATTCAGTAGGGCGCTAACTCAAAAAAATACACAATGTTGTTCTTGCCTTGTTTCCTTCTCTTACAAATTAAATATGTTGATACATTTAAGCTTCTTATGAATCCAAGGATCTGCAAATGATCATCTATTCTTTAATTTATGCACTGCTGTTTTACAGATGATTTATTTATTTTATTAGTTGTTTGGTTTAGATAGATTTTCCTAAGATATATCTTTCCGTGCAGATATATTCTTATCATATATATTTATATCCCCGTGTCCCCATGGGGGTCAAACTTTATCTATTTGTATGTATATATATTAGGGTTATTAACCCATTCATCAATAATACTGAAGTTTATACCTTATTTAGTTGTTCCAATATAAGGACATTAGCTATGGAAATGTAATTTGTTAACTTAAAATAGGAAAACAATTCACCGTGCGTAGTGAACATCTAATTAGCCATATATGAGAAGAAGCTGCGTTATGAATGAACACTCCAGTATACAAGATTTTGGTATTACACAAAGCATATTCGCTATTTAATATTCACATAGTCAAGATCACAAAACACATAGTATACACATCATAATATAGTACAGCTCACTACAGCGTACTAATGGATGCATTCCTATATAGTATTAGGCATCAGAACATGTAATATCGTACCAACCCCACTGATTCTTGGGAATTGCCAAAGCTTCCCAGACAGCCTTGGAGGCATCAACAATGTTATTGTCTTCATCACAGCCTCTTGTGGAATCACACTCGTCAACCACCATAGCCACCACGCTCCGGCCATTGGCAGTGATGGTGATGTTGTGGAGGCACCTGCTCTTGTGGTTGAACCAGCCTGTGGAAAGTGCCACCACTGGTTTCTCATCTGAATGATACTTATTGTCACACTCTGAAGGGCCTCCTCCATCTCCTCCTTTCTCAAAACTGTTCAGTGTGAGATGTGCCTTTGTGTGGGAAGAGACTGGTGGTGAACACTTGTAAACTGGATACAAGCATTTTGCCATCTGCACAACAATCTGAATCATTCTCTTTGTTGCATTGTCCTGGAGGTGCCTTTTTCCCTTTTACCACACCACTTGGTCGACATTTTTGAGCTTCACTAATGTCCAAACAGTTCGATGCAAGAAGGATAACCAGTAGAAGCGATGCCTATGTGTTGATGAAGCCCTTCATTCTCTTTGTGTGTGTCTCTCTTCAATTCTTAGTATCCTTTTTATGATCTTAGACGGGTTTGATGATTTGTTGCTGGTAATATCATGGGGTATATATACATGTCTCCAAAACTGAAGTTATAATGTGAATCAGTACTAAAGGTTTCATTTTTTAGTCAATTAATCAGTTATATTTTATCCTGTTTAACCAAAATGATAGCTGCATCATTCCAGAACTTCTTTCTTGGCCAATAGCAGTCTAATCCATTAGAACAATTGACTTTAAAAGAAAAACGAAAAGATTGTATCCTTCCTCTAGGTTTCAATTGAAAATGAATGGTATAACATTTTTAATATGCAAGGTATAACATTCAAACTTTGAGAGAAGAATTGCAAATGGCTGTCTTTTTAACCGTGCGTTGAGCACAAAAATGTGAGTGCTAATCAGGACAACCAACAAGTCATAAGTTTATGCAATCATGTTCTGGTATATATGCTTAGAACAACTGTGTTGTTTTATTCTCTTTGCACAAACCTCGTTTCATGTAATATGCCTCTTCTTTTTGAATTGTAGTAATCGTTTTGTTAACAACTATGGAATCTTATGGCCGATCGACATTAATTAGGTTTTAAATAAACCTCTTATCGAGAGAGAAAAAATATAATCCGCTGTCAAAACAGTGGTTTTAGATTTTTAAAATTTACATAGTGTGAATCCAAGGAGAGAATCTTATTCCATTAAAAACTCTAAATCTAAATTCAGAATGAGGAAAACTTACTTCCAATACAATACTTGATATTATAAATATTATGTTCATAATTATTTATTGTCATCCTTATCTTTAAAATATATCATCATTATATTTTAAATATATCTTAAAATATATCATCATCTTTTAAATATATTATCGTTAATGTAATCCACCATTTTGTTAATAGCTTGTTGGTAATTCTAAAAATAACTCTAACCATTTCGGAAAACCCTTTTGCTTTGATGATTTTTTTTCATACAACTATATAATTGGGTCAAATTTAAGTATTGTCTCAGGTCTAATTGGAGGTATGTCTCAGAAGCAACTTCGATAAGATCATTGATATACAAAAGTAATTATTACATACAGTTCTAAATGTAGTAATTATTACGTACAGTTCTAAATGTAGGACATAGTTTACAGTGCAAATTGCACTACCAACTACAACCAAATCCTATAATTAGAATGAGATGAGTATTATATATAGTTATAGTTTGAACAATCCACAGGAAAGTTGAAAATTGAGAAAAAAAATCTCAGGACCAATTTTTTTGGGATTATTTTTTTTTTCAGTGATGTTGATACCGTATGCTTCTTAGTTCTTACCTCTAACAAAACAACTAAATAAATTATTCAGTATATTTTGTCAGTTTCTAGTTCTAAAATCCCACTCTTGTGAAACTCGTTAATTTAAAACTGATTCCAAAAGTAAAGCTTGTCATTTTCCAACAATTGGAGGAGCATAACAGATAACACAACACTTAATTAAGTAGTGTGTGTAGGGAATTCAGCCAAGTTTGGCCATTCTTTTTATTTATGTGTATATATACACACACACGAAATTATTTTTCTCAAAGTCACATTGACCCGAATATATATGCTAAATGAAACGGATGATTATTAACTCATCAAAACCCCGCACATGATGTCGCTTTCAATTAGCTAGCTAGTGCCGTAGTTCAATCTTTTGCATTTGAACTTTATATGCATTGTCAGGTTACCGAGTGGGTTTGCACATCCATATTAACTAACTTGAAAAAAATACATTTAGATTAAGAATGTTGAATTGGTGGCCGGTTCCCCTAACAACTTGGAATAAATAGGAAAATTGAAATGTAAGAGATTAGACATCCAATGTCTATATAAATTACATATCATGCAATATAAAGCACAGTACATGCATACTCAAGGGTATACATAAGAGAAAAGTAAGCTCACTAAAAACACATAGAGAGTATATAAATCTGATTATACAATATCAATGGAAGCAGTTCTATGGTATAGTATTAGGCATCAGAAAATGTAATATCGTACCAACCCCAGTGATTCTTGGGAATTGCCAAAGCTTCCCAGACAGCCTTGGATGCATCAACAATGTTGTTATCACAGGGAGGTTGGTAATCATGGTCTTCATCACACCCTTTTGTGGAATCACACTCGTCAACCACCATAGCCACCACGCTCCGGCCATTGGCGGTGATGGTGATGGTGTGGAGGCACCTGCTCTTGTGGTTGAACCAGACTGTGGAAAGTGCCACCACTGGTTTCTCATCTGAATGATACTTATTGTCGCATTCTGAAGGGCCTCCTCCATCTCCACCTTTCTCAAAACTATTCAGTGTGAGATGTGCTTTTGTGTGAGCAGACACAGGTGGTGAACATTCATAAACAGGATACATTTTGCCTTGTTTACATCAATCTGAATCATTCTCTTTGTTGCATTGCCCAGGAGGTTCCTTTTTCCCTTTCACCACACCACTTGGCCTACATTTTTGAGCTTCACTAATGTACACACAGTTCGCTGCAAGCTGGAGGATAACCAGTAGAAGCAATGATGCCTTTGTATTGATGAAGCCCTTCATATTCTGTGTGCGCGTGTGCGCCTCTCTCCCTCCCTCCCTCTCTAATTCTTGGTATCCTTTTTGTGATCTTAGGTGGGTTTGATGATTTGTTGCTGGTAATATCATGGGGTATATATACATGTTTTCAAAAACTGAAGTTATAATGTGCATCAGTACTAAAAGTTTCATTTTTTGGGTCAATTAATCAGTTGATCTATTTTAACCTGTTTAACCAAAATAATAACTTGCTGCATCATTCTAGCTAGGACTTCTTTCTTGGCCAATAGTACTCTAATCCATTAGGACAATTGAATTTAAAAGCAAAGCAAAATTAAGGAAGATTATTTCGCTCCTCTGGGTTTCAGTTGAAAATGAAAGGGTATAAGATTTTTAATGCAAGGAATTAGTAATTGTCTTTGCATAAACTTCATTCAGACGTTGAGAGATGAATAGCAAATAGCAGTCTTTTGAACTATGCATTGAACACAAAATGTGAGTACTAATTAGGACAGCCAACAAGTCATATATGTTTATGCAATCATGTTCTGGTATATGCTTAGGACAACTGTGTTGTTTTATTCTATTTGCATAAACCTTCATGTAATTATGTCGATTTCTTCACATTAAAAAATAACCTTTTGAATTGTGGTAATCGTTTTATTACCAACTCTGGAAGCTATTAGCCGACGTTAATTAATTAGGCTTAAAACAAACCTCTCAACAAGGGGGGAAAAGTATAATCCGCTGTGAAAACAGTGGTTTTAGATTTCAAAATGGGCTTAGAGAGAATTTTATATCATTAAAAAGTTGTAACCTAAACTCTGAAAATAACCTTTCTATTTAGTTACCAAGAGTATTCCCACACTACTTTGAGGTTGAGACTAATTTCTTTTAAGGTTGGAAGCATATATTAAAATGTTTCCATCTTCTAAACAAGTGTATTTATCCAAATTCAAATTAAACTCATGTTCTCTTTTTTAGAGAGGAAGGTGCTGGAGAGTTTGAATGCATTTAATTGGTTAAAACTCCATGTGAGATTTAGAGGTGTGAAGGAGAGTCAAATTCTCATCTAAAGGAAGAAGTTAATATAGGTCCCTACCTCATAAATTATCTTTAGAATGAGACTTAATATAGATCCATAACTCGTAAGCCACCAAGAAGTCTTGGGGTTTAAGTCTTGGGGTTTAAGGATCACTTCCAAAAAGTAAGGTTCATTGTATTCATTGATAATTGATAATATTTGTAAATAAGATTAGTTTATCTTATTTCTTATCAACTTAATATATGAGACCGATGTTACCTCAATTAACCTTGTGTGTTTGGTTGGGTGATTGGGAGACTTAAAAATATTTATGTATATAAGTCGAGATAACACTTATCTCACATACTTACCTTGTATACCATAAATCATAATTAAAAAACTATTTTTGAAAGCTCTAATAGCTAATCCAAACAAACGCAAAACAAGCTACGGCTTACTGATAATTGGGAAAATAACTTCAACCGTCTCAGAAACCCTTTGCCTCGGTGAGATCACATTGACATGAAAACTCATTAATATTTTAAGTGCACCACAATTTACTTGGAGCATAACAATTACTAGTAATTACGTAAAACTGTAAGCTTAAAGCTTTCTATATTATAATTGTTTTGATTCTTTTGCAGGAAGAAAACGAAGTAGACACCCACATCAATGTTCTTACTCCTATTATGGTTAAGTTTTTTTTTATAACCTTTTGGAAAAATATATAGAATTTTTAATTTATTTAATCTATAAATTTTAACTACTACAAAAAATGTTCGCAAGTGTCGCTTATTTTTATGAATACTATAACACTTAGGAAGTGCCACAACTTCCAACACCATTAAAAGAAACTGTAGAAGTACTATAACTTATTTTTATTTTTTTTAAATAACTTCTTGTGGCTCTTTTTTAAGAAAGTGTCACAGGAAGTATGACATTTTCTATGACGCTTTCTTAAGGAAGGGGCATAGGAAGTGTTATACACACACTTCCTGTGGTACTTCTTTAAAAAAGTGTATGTTGCTTCTTTGGAGAAAGGTCATAGGAAGTGATACTTCCTATTGCACTTTTTTTAAAGAAATCACTTCCTATGACCATTCTTCAAATAAGCGTCATAAGAAGTATTTTTAAAAAAAATAATTTTATGTAATTTTTTTTCTTTTCCTAATAAACTTTATATATTTTATAGTAAAATGAACAAAACTAAGTTAGAATGAAATAATTCCAAAAAAATAACTACATTGAGCAAATTAAATTAGTAATAACTAATAAAATTATATTTGTAAGC
The DNA here is from genome assembly GCA_037074505.1 of Albizia julibrissin. Taxonomy (NCBI): domain Eukaryota; kingdom Viridiplantae; phylum Streptophyta; class Magnoliopsida; order Fabales; family Fabaceae; genus Albizia; species Albizia julibrissin. The sequence continues at coordinate 1,025,023 of CM073487.1, read as the reverse complement.
TCAAAAATTAAAAAACTTATAATGTATAGAAAATTTAATAAGAGAAAGTTGTAACGTTAAGCAAATACCTGAAAAAAAAAGAAGTACACATAAAATTACAAGCTAAGATTCATGACAGATTTTAAACTTAAAATAAAAAAAATGAAACTATATTGCCAATCGACAAAAGCTTCTGTATTAAAAAGGAAAAAATGACTTACGAGGGACCTTCTGTAGGAGGAGACAATAAGAAGAAAAAAACTTTTGAGATTTGAGAATTTAGTATGTACTTAGAGAAGAGGGTATCACAGTCAAACTTATATATTCTCTAGTACCATAAGCTTTGGTGTAAGCTTTTCAATTAGATTGGACTATGTATTTCTTCGAACATGAGAGACTTGGGCGATAGAGCGATGACTTTTGCATCTGGATCTGTATGTGCAAGTCACAATACGAAATTAAAATCTAAAGAGAAATTGAAATCAGCGAAAAAGAAATTGAGTACGTTATATTACGAACCTGGTGTTCCTGGGACATTTCTCTTATTTTTTGGGAGGGGAGGAGGATTGAGTCTAGGGTTAAAGCAAGAAGCGAAGGCTCCAATGAAAAATGATAAGGAAAAATGGTCACCAAAGAAGGCTTTTTATTTTATTTTGTTTTTGTAATACATGTGACAACTATGACACTTAACCATAAAAGTGCGATAGCTACTTAATAACTTGAATGACGCTTGCCCAAGGGTTTAAAAAGAAAAAAAAAACATCCTTGTATTGTGCTTGCCCATAAAAGGGGTTATTAAATATAACCCCTTATAATATAATGGGTTATATTTTATAGGCAAGCGTCATATAAGAGTCTAATTTTTTTAAAGAAAAATAATCATTTGTATAACGCTTCTCTAATAAAGCGTCATACAAAGTATTGGGCAGCTATGACGCTTTCCTAGTTAAGCGTTATAGCTGTCACATGCATTTTTTTTTAAAATTTAAAAGTTTTTTTCAACATTTGTTTGAAGAAGTGTCATAAGATTAGCGTCATTAAATTTATATTTTGTAGTAGTGAATTTCTCTGTTAGTTCCTATATTTGATCATTATCAATCATGTCTTCATATATAATTGCTTTTTTTTTGTTATGAATAAAAGGGGACAAGAAAACGGGTAGGGACGACTAGCTAGTTAAATGAAGCTTAGGACTAAGATGTTCTAATAAAGTAGCTAGCCCTATTCTCTATTAGAGGAATATTCATTAATTATGGCAGCTTCAATATCTTTTTTATGATGACGGGACAAAAAATTAGCTAAAATAGTTGATTTTTCTTGACATGAGATCAAAAGAGATAGTACAGTACTCACGCATTAGAAGACAATGCAACAAATTTATCTGATATGGCATGTTAGAGGATAATCTTGAGATATGTTGCTATTAATTAGCTGCAAGGCTTCTATAGATCAGATCACTAAAGATGACAATTTTGCGATAATCAACCTTATTTTCAACTAAGACAAAGTCCTTCATAGATTCCCATGATCTCCTAAGAGTGTAACATACAAGTCCCATAATTTCATAACATATACTAAAGTAATTATTATAGTTTGAACATGGCATAGGGAATTTGTATATAGTTTCATAAGCTCACAGAAGTTCTAAACTCTATCATGTAATTCTCCTTCCAAAGCGTAATATTTTATTTTCCTTTACATAGTGTTCAAGCCATAAGGACATAATTAAAGATAATGAACAAACTATAGGAATCAAATTGATAGTTGAGAAATAATCTCAGGAACCAATTTTTTTGGATTTTTTTTATTACTTTGATGTTGATACCATATGCTTCTTACTTCTAATAAAACAACTTAAGAAAATATTCAGCCGCTCGGAGATTATTTCCGCTTATTGATTTTGTCAGTTTCTTGTAATGAAATCCTACCCTCGTGAAACTCTTTTTTCAGCAAATGGAGAAGCAACACAACCCTTTATGTGAATGTGTGTATGTAGGGAGTTCAGCTACGTCTGGCCATTCTTTTTATTTAAACACACACAAAATTATTTTTCCCAAAGTCACAATGACCCCAATATTCTAAATGAAACGGATAATTATAAGAAACATCAACTCAGCATGTGATATTGCTTGCCATTCAAGCTATTCTTTTGCATTTGAACTATACACTTTCAGATTAAGAATGTTGAATTGGTGGTTCCCCTAAAAAATTAGAATAAATATGAAAATTGAAATGCATGTAACAGTTTAGACATCCAATAACTAGCTGAAAAGTTACTGTGTATATGAATTACATATCATACGATAAAAAGAACAGTACAAGCATAATAAAGGGTATACGTCAGAGAAAATCAAGCTCATCACAAGTACACTTACAGAGTATATAAATCTGATAGTAATACAATACTAACACAGGAAGCTCTATGGTATTAGGCATCTCAGACTATGTAATATCATACCAGCCCCACTGATTCTTGGGAATTGCCAAAGCTTCCCAGACAGCCTTGGAGGCATCAACAATGTTGTTATCACATGGAGGCTGGTAATCATGGTCTTCATCACAGCCTCTTGTGGAATCACACTCGTCAACCACCATAGCAATCACGCTGCGGTCATTGCCGGTGATGTTGATGTTGTGGAGGCACCTGCTCTTGTGGTTGAACCAGCCTGTGGAAAGTGCCACCACTGGTTTCTCATCTGAATGAAGGGCCTCCTCCATCTCCACCTTTCTCAAAACTGTTCAATGTGAGATGTGCCTTTGTGTGCACAGTGACAGGTAGTGAACACTTGTAAACTGGATACATTTTGCCATCCGCACAACAATCTGAATCATTCTCTTTGTTGCATTGTCCTGGAGCTGCCTTTTTCCCTTTTACCACACCACTTGGTCGACATTTTTGAGCTTCAGTGATGTCCAAATTAAACAGTTCGTTGCAAGGAGGGTAACCAGTAGAATAAATGGTGCCTTTCTGCTGATGAACACCTTCATTTTGAATTTGTCTCTTTGTCTCTACTCTTCTTCGTGAACCTACGATGTTTTGATTTATGGTGTGGAACTGTGGATAATAATTGTGTGTTTCTTTGTATATATACAAGTTGCGAATACGTCTTGATCTATAAAGGTTTCTTTTTTAGGAAAAATTGTATTTAGGTTTCTTTTTATAATAAATTTTAATTATTAAATACTTATAAACTTGTTACTGGACGTATCTGAACTTATCAATAGAATTGAAATTTATTGTAAAAAAGTTCCATAAATCTTAAATGTAATTTTAAGATTTTAATGGATCATTTATTATATTTTTTCGATCTAAATGCAATTCTCCCTTTTTTTTTTCTTTTTTCTTTTTTATCAGGCATTGAGTTCTGTTTCATCTTTAAGACTTTTTCTTTATTTTGGTCATTAGCATTGTTCAGATCCTATAAAAAAGAATAAAATAATGAAGAATTTTATTTTGCTAGGTTTCCACTGCAAGACAAAATTAAAGCATTCAAATGTCATAACTCATCATTTGCTTTGCCGGTGATGACCGGATAATTAAACCATTCAAAAACATGTTCAACATACTTATTTAATGTTCTTTTGATGGGATGCTTCCCAGACATGTAATCATTTTTTATTTAAATTTGAAATAATTAATCTACAGGTTCTTATATATTTCAACTGACTTTAATTATATTTGGATAGCCTCCATAAATGCTTTTCAATCGTGATTTACGGTTTACAATGTAACTTTTACGGTTTACGAAGTAAATATGTGGAGGAGTTTTATCTCGATTTACGTAAATCGGGCTTATGCATAAGTATAAGTCCAACTAAACAAGACAGTTTTTCTATGAGCTCTTTACACATATTTAAAAATAAGTCCTTGTACTCTTTTCCTTTTAAACAAAAGAATAATACCAAGGCAACCATATTCTAAGGTTCTAATATATTCATCTCAACAGAAAAATATTTCACTCAACCGGAAAAAAAAAGGGAAAATTGTCTTTAGGTTCTAGGTAAAGAAAATACTATAAAATAATCCCTTAAAATCTTAAAATTGCATTTAAGTCTTATATGATTTTTTTACAATAAATTTTAATTATCAAATCCCTATGGACTTATTAATACATGCCCATAGACTTGTCAGTAGACGCTCACAGACTTGTAAGTGGCCCCTGAACTTGTCAGTGGAATTGAAATTTTTGTAAAAAAAATCTCACAAGCTTAAAAGTAATTTTAAGAGACCATTTTATCATATTTTCTCTTACTAGGACCTAAATACATTTTTTTCAAAAAATAAGGAATATTGACAAAACCAATCAAAGTAAAACCCAAACATGTAAACAGGTGTTGGGCCATGTAATAACCCTTCGGCCCGGTTCAGAGGGACGTATTCACAGAACGAAAACTAGTAAGCAGATGTGGGACTTTTTAGAAACTCTTTGGTCCATTCAAGTTTTTCTCCTCTCAAGTTTCGGATAAAATTAGATATAGAAAATTTGCATAGATTCTATAATTTTTTAATGATCAGGATTGCCTTGTTCATCGTAAACAAGGAATCCACCACGCGACACCTCAATTATATGTCACACGTTATCATCAGAAAATATTTTAAGCTTAACTTATCTAATGCGCCGACAATTTCTTAGCCAGATATTTAAATACAATAACTATTATTCAATTATTCAATCAAAGATGTATACATATATGTGAATTACAACTTAGTTTACTACGAGGAAGTTGCTTGGCAAACACGTCTCTAACTTTGTTGAAGCGACAAATGAGACCGATGACTTTTCCAATTTTTCTCTATTAACTTATTTTTCTGTTTTTAAAGTGAACAATAATAGTTTCAGTAAATATTACAATATCAGATGTGGGAAAAAACTCAGTAAAATATATTATTACATTACAGTTTTCCACAGCTTGTGGACATCATCTGTATCAACTTCCACGAACTCAAATAAACAGACATGACATCAACCTAGGATTTTTACATGCACAGCCACACACACAAGCTATAATTAATTTACATCATCGTGTCTGTTAGAGCAGGCAATCGCCGGAAGAAATTCACCGGCGCTGATGGCAGCTTGTGCCTGAGCTTTGGATGCCTCATGAAATAAAATCCACCAAACAGAGCTATAATCTGAAATGGTGTCACATACAAAACAAGTGCGATGACAAGACATAGTACCATGAATAAGCCTGTGGCACGAGGATCCCTCCAGCTCAAAAGTGCATGTAGCCTCTCTCCTTGAGTAGCTATGTCTCCGACAACACTCTGAATCCTCCCGGCGACGCTCCTTAACCGGTCATACCTATATCGTACCATGTCTGAGCTTTTTGTGGTAGGAAAAGTGTCAAACTCTTCATCAAGTTCATCAGGCATCACAACATCAGCTTGAGAGACTCTAATGTTCATGTGAGGAGGGTTTCTTGGTCTGAATCTCCATTTCCACATTCCAATCACAAACATGTAAAGGAAAACTGTTGGAAGAATGAGTTCTGGGAAACACACAAGCATGAAAAACAGAATGTGTACTAGCACTGTTGTTACAGGATTCTTCCATTTTGACACTTCACCAATCCATCTTCCTACTGAGACTAATCCCTGGAAAACTTGCATCAAACGGTAGAAATTCGCCTTGCTTCGTCTCATGCTCCATTTATGAGAGTCTGTGTCAGACATGTACTCGATCACCTCCTTCCTCAGAGGCGGCTCGGCTCTGCTAAGCCGAGCCGCCACGATGTTAACAGCTTGGTGACGAAGCTTCTCTTGCTCCATTATATTAAGTGGCCTCACATAGTGCATTTTAGGCAAATGTGGTTTGAAATATAAATTCATCATGTTCATCATTGATGTACAGGAGAATCTTACAGCCAAGTGAAGTTCACCTGTTTTCTTCACCCCAGAAGGTTGCAGCATTAGCAAAGGGTAAGAATGTGTGTAAACCCGACCCGTTTCAAGCGTAGAGATCCGAATACGAACCTTGCCGATTTTTGAGTCTTTGTTACCACCATTTGAGGAATTAATCTGAGCATTATCAAATACTCCAATGGTGAGAACCGTCGCTGGATCATACACTTCCCACGTGTATTGCTCATTGTACCTTGGATTAAGGCTATCAATAATGGTCCTTGTTCTAACCCATTTTTGTCCATACTTTGCCACACAATATATATCAGAAGTTCCTTTCTCATCTCTTGTTTTTGTGGGTAGAAGTCCATCAATGTTAAGAATCCCAAGTTCTAATATCCCAATTGATTTCTTCCAAAGCTGCTTCGCCGTGGGACGGAGATCACTGCTATAATAAGTTGATTCATCAAAAACATGATAGCCACCATCAAGATAGACATTTAGGTGAAGCCTGCTAAAGAACTTGTCTTTTTCTTTCTTCTTTCCTTGATCTGCACTCTCCAATGCAGATGAAACAGATTTTTCAAGGTGGTACCATTTGCTTGGGACTAATCGATCATCGGCTCGCCTTACCACTGAGTTCAAAGGTATAACAAGAGTTCCAATGGTCTCATCCTTGTTAGGACCAACACGATCTTCAACTGAAAGTATTAAGGGTTCATCAAATGGTTCTGCAGCAACAAACATCAGCTCTTGTTCCCAACGTGGGTTCAAGGTCCTAGCTTGAACAGATTTTGTCTTCAAAATTTGGTTACCAAGCTGTGCCTTCACATATGCATCTGGAAATCGAGCTTTCTCTGGTGCAATTAAGTCTTGTGCTTCAATTACCCTTACACGAACATACCATAATCTCGGCGAGTGATAGACTTTTGATCGAATGTGAGAGTACGCAGCTGAAGAACTTCCACCAGGAGAGATTGCATCAGAATGCCAAGCATCAGAAAATGCTTCATCAGCTTGTGTGCCATACCATACTGCGAGCATCAATTCACCATTCTTCTTTTCGCCATTTTTGTTCTCGATCCGATACCATTCTGGAGCCAATGGACTATCTGGTGGAGCCCTTTTAGGAACCTCATAAAGATCAATCCTTATAGTTCCAACAAGATCATCCATAACCAAATCTTTGTCTTTAACCACAACCTCAAGAAAAGATGATTGCACATTGTCCCCTGCAAAGGCAAACACCTCATTCCATTCAGGATTCTTGTTCTTCTCAAAGTGTTTGGTGGTCCCTTTGTAGTTTCCTACCTTAACCTCCACATATGGATCAAGGCTGCCAGTGACATCTTTCGTCGGAAGGTCACGAGCTTTCACAACTCGAACAAAAAGGTACTGCATCTGTTCAACAAGATCATAGGTACTTGCTGGCCTATTCCCACGCTTAATTCTCCCATCAACAACTCTTCCTCCTCCAAGAAATGGACTAGTCTCTTTGAGTGCAAAATCGGCCGGAGATGATGCGCTTGCGAAGGCTTGTACAACTTTTGCAGCAGGCTGTGCAGATTTCATCTCATTCATAGCAAAGTTTACACTAGATTGAAAACTTGGTTTGCGTAAAGAATCTGGATTCTGAGCTTCTTTTGACTTTGGAAGCTTAAGAAATGTGCGCTTTGGCTCACTTTTCTTTTGGGGAATGGCGTTCTTGATTGCATCTGTTAATGATACTGGAGTTTGAATTTGATCTTCAGTTAAGTGATCTGTGTTCCAAAGCGGTTCCATAGAAGGAAGAGGATTTGAGGATCGTAAAGAAGGATCATCTACAACGTAGACTTTCAAACCAAGCTCTCCTTTTATGCGTCCAATGAAGCCTCTCTTTTCAAGAGGATAGTGAAAATCAACAGCATCAGAATAAGGAACAAATGAAGTTCCATTTAGCTTAACCTTACCAAGAAAGTGTTTGGAACCAGAGGTTTTATTGTAGTGATAGACAATGGCTTCAAGAGTGAGGCTTGGTAGTTCAGTTGGATCAGAGATGTTGAAGTAAAACTTTTCATTCCAATAAGGACTCGCATCTTTTTCTCTAATTGTTGTTCGAAATTTCTGATCATCAAATTGAAGTTCCACATAAGCACTACAGGAACCTTGTCCATCTTTGGGCATGAGGTCATGAGCACCCACAACTTCCACTCCAAGCTTGAGACTTGCCATTTAATTTGCCTCCAAAAAAAATAAAAATTATGCAGAAAGTTGTTTATATCTGAAACAGAAATAAACAAAAGAGAGTCAAGATTAATGAGTTCAAGTAGATATTCCTTAGCCTAGCACTTTGTCCATGCTTTCCTAACCATATTACTATGTTCATAGAAGCACATTCTAGAAGAAATAAAGCAGTTCTAAGTGAGTTTGGAGTATATACGATAAAGTTCTTGAGGTGTGAAGCATCTATGCTTCAAAGTTCAGTTATTTTGGCAGAAAAACTCTTCCTTTTTTGTTTCATGAATCTATGATAAATTTGAAGGCACTAAATAAAGCTGGAGATGAAGCTATTAGTAACAATATTCAACGTAGCTCCAGATTTTCTGGGTCTACGTAATATGATATGAGTATGAATATTTGGAAATTTCACAGGATACTTGATTATTCAAGCACAGATATTCAGAGTGTTTCAATCATCAGGGAAAGGAAAAGGCATCTGGATTTATTTTTAAATGCTTTTTTTTTTAATTTAAGAGTCTTGTAACTCCAATCAATCAAGAAAATCAAAACTGAAACGGACTAATTACCAAGTATAAAGGAAAACAGAACTGAATGTAAAATATTTTCAAGAAAAGGGAATATTCCACCAAAAAGCAAGTGATCCTTTAAGCTCAAGCAAAAGAGGAAGAGTTCAGAAGTATCAAGTATCAACCACTGAATCCAGCAACTGTCTTTTCCATTACCAAAAAGTAAGACTTAATCAAACAGAAATACTTTATACGGACAGAGAATCAAAGTATTCCGAAGGTTTTGAGAAATACTCGAATTTAATTTAGAACAGGGGACAAAAGGCAACATCTTCTTGTGACATGGAAATCCAGGAGTGAATCATAAGCCTCTGATTAAAAATAAAATGAACTGAAAGAAAGTCAAGGCTTCATGAACATTTCCACTCCTCTTAGATTAGTCATATAAACTATCCTCTAACCCAATAACTTCAATATTTCTAAGCAACATATTTTTGAAGCAGAGGAGGGAAACAAAAACTGAATCCTGAAAAGCCAGAACTTTGATCCAAAAAGCAGATTCCACTCGAATATACTCACGGAATCATATATCAAACACTTAAAGAACCCAAAAAAGTTGCCCTGAAACAAGAAACAATATCTGACCAAAAAGGGAAAAAACTAGCACAAGTCTCAAGATACCCAATAAAGAAATACATACAAAAACAGTAAAACAAGCCAAAAGGAAAAAAAAAAAGTGAGAGAGAATCAGAAAAGGAACGCACCTCAGGTTTGACCTTCTGGACGATCACTTGAAGAACTTATGGAAAACAAAAGAGATAGCGAGGAAAGAGGAGCTTCAAAGAGGAAGCATGATAATGAGAGAGAGAAGAGAAGAACTGAGACTTGCAGAACAAGGCAAGGGACGGCGGGGAGAGGGGGAGAGAGAGAGAGAGATACAGAACACAGGAATGGAAAGGAAATATGGAAATTTTGAATTTTCTCTTGGGGATAGAGAAAGAAGAAAAGATGGTTGAATTCAAAAACGAGTGAATGGAGAAGGAGGAGTACAAAAAGTCGTAATCCGAGAATGAATGTAACGTTTCCTGCAGTTTTATAGCCACCAAGCATGTTGTGGCGCCAATGAATGATGTTCTTAAATGCCAACGCCAAGAGACGTCTTCTTTGAGACTTGAGAGTGGGGTCGGCTGGCCACGCGCTCATACGTACCAATACATGTCATTAGTAACGATGTTTCCGTTTATTTTATGCCGAGTTACCGTATGATGTTTAAGGATGCCTCGGTTTCTATGATTGATGTTTTTTTTCCTGTCCCCACCGCGCGCCAATAGATCACCCTCCAATAAAATTATCATATCAGATCCATAATGGAATTTAAAACCATAGTCTTACATAGTCGTGTGGGGTTTATGATTCATAGTTGCGTTTTTTAATATAAATATCTATTTTGAAACTTGAATTCGAAACTTAGATAGATTTATTAGGGTTTTATTCTGTTAGATCAAATCTTATGTTGATACTCCTACGTCTATAATAAAAGTCACTTTAATTAATTTATTATAATTAAGAAATAGTAGTTAACTCATTTAATTTTTTTTAAATTAAAATTTTTTTTCTGAATTTTACCTATATTAAATGAGGTTTTGAATGTGTGAGAGAAATGCAACAAATCATATTTAAACATTAATTGTATAGGTAAAATTGACAAAAAAATATTAATTGTTCTTATTGATTCATATTATAAATCAAATTATTCTTTTAAAAGTGATTTATACTGTGGAACAAAAAGAATATATATGTTTTTATTATTGTACTATTATATTTGAGAAATATATAAATGATATTTGTGAATGACATGATTTATTATAAAATTTATATTATAGTCCATGTCAATATTTATGCAGATGATTCATATGTTGTTTTATGATTAGGGATAACCGGAACTCAATGAATTTAGGTAACATTTGATTAAAAGCTGAACCAGCCATGCGCAACTTATGATAAAAATTCAATTGCAAACCTTAATTTATTTCTTCCAATCCACATATCTTCTATTTAAAAAAATCTAGTAATTTATATGTAATACAAAAACTTTGACAAACTATATTATTCACAAGTAGTTATGAGTGAAATGCATATGGGATCCAAATTTAATTGATGCGTACGTAAAAGACAATTCGGTCCAGGTGATAGCAATTTTCTTTCATTTTTTTCTTGGGTTCCTTAGGACAAAAACAGAAAATAACCAAACAAGTCATTTCCTATATACTAAAAGTTAATATGTAACCAATACCGGTTTGCGTAAGTGGTAAGAGACTTGTGTTCTTTTAAGTATTCTAGTCTTAAGTTTAATCCTTGAGACAATGTGTATGGAGAAAATTCGTTTGGAAAGATCGTCCCCATTTTAGACTCGACATTACCTGAAAGATTAATCATCGAACTCACTCCGATGGATACCCTGAATAAAAAAAAAAATTAATACGTAGTATAGGCCTTTAGCTATCAAAGCAGGCGCAAGCATGCATTGGAGAGTGATTGATAAAGGCGTTTATAAATTATTTAAGCAAAATTAATTGTTCACGTCCTTTTCACGATTTATTTAAATAAATCAACAAATGAGAGGATCAATACAATATATTAGTCAACACGCGTGTAGATTTAAGAAATTGAGCTTTTATATCAATCCATGAGAGGATCAATATTATTAATTAGTCAATGCGGTATGTATATAACTCTACTTATTATTTTTTAAAATAAAAACAAAAAGATCATGAAAAAATATAAAATTTTGGGAGATTTATTTCCAATAAAATCTGACAATACTCCAATAAATAAGAGTCTCATACATGACTTGTAACTTTCAATAAAACTAAACCTAACTTAACCTAAATTATACTACATAAGATGATCTAGTAAATATCTATCTAAAAAGAAGTTAATGTTCGGATTACACAAGACTCGAATCATTTTATTTTCATATTTCATTGGCTGTTTAATTATTTTTAAATTTTAAGGCAAGACATTCATATGGAAATTTTTAAAAAAACTTGGGACAAATTTTAATTTGTATGTTGGGGACTTGGGGCTACAAAAATAATAAATTGATAGATTGGTGTTTTTATATCCTATCTCTTAATATATGTTTGTATCATAATTTTTTAAGAAAAATAGAAAATATCAGCATGTTTTAGTGGCGAGACTTGGGAAGTCAAAGTCAATATGATCATCCTTCTTAAGATATTTGTGCTTAGTATTATTGATTATTTTAGTCCTGTTATATTTTAGAATTCAATGAGTCCGGATAACGTGTATCACACTACTTTAGTAAATGAAGACTTTTTTTTTTTTGGACAATAGTAAATGAAGACTTGATCATGGTCTCTTAAAAAATCTTCTAACTTCTGATTGTGAATTTTTTAAAATAATTAGATGTAATTTCCATGCAAACTCATTTGATGTAACTAGTATAAGTTATTAGAATAACCACACACCAAAAATTCGCTGTTAGAGTTGAAAATTCAAAACCTTATAATGTTCTTATTTTAAAGTATTAGTCTTGTGATGTAAAACTCATTGTAGATAATTCTCTCTAGAACAATCAATGAAAATACGAATAATACTAAGATACCACACCTAAAAACTAACTATTAGAATTATGAGTCAAAATCTTATAACAACCCTCTTTTAAAATACTACTTATATACTCTTCTTTTTATTATACGTTGATGAACCTATGAATGAAAAATTTATCTTAGAGAAGAGTTCCCCCCCCCCCTCCTTATTTAAAATGCAGCTCGTTTGGTTCGAATTTTGAGAGATTTATATATATATTCTCACAATGTTTTGATAACTCAAGGATGGTTTGGTCGCAATTTGTACAGTAAGTGTAATAATGAGAATGAAATTCTTACTTAAACGTGTCTCACTATAAACTATGAACTTTACAGAATGTATCTTTTTATTTTTATTTTTTAAAAAACAACAACCAACAAAATTTGCATTTCGGTATAACATTCAGTAAAGACGGGTTTTTCAATGCTACAAACCATTAAAAAAAACTCAACTAAATACATTTTCTCATGGATTACGCTTAATTCAAAGAAGGATGTATGAAGAATAATATGATGCGATTTTGAGATAGATTTAATTATCCATATATATATATTGATTAGTTGTTGTTATGATTGATGGGTTTGCCAGTATTGATTGGACTCCATCTCCACTTGCTTGATGAGGCTCTGCTTAGTGTGGAGCAAAACCTGAAGCTCTTGTGGTTCAAAAGGAGGAGGCATTTTGCAAGGAGGTCTATGTGTTGCTGGCTTTTTCACCTTGGAATCTTCTAGAAACTTCCTGGCCTTTTTATTAACCAAGGAGGTCAGTGACTCAAGTGACACCTCAACAGCCCCTTCTGGTACGGTGACCTCAAACCTCAACATCTTGGCGTATTGTTGTAACACACGAAGCATGTAGTCATACACCAGTTCCATCCTCAGATTCTCTCTTATGAACTTACTTCCTTCTTTCCCAATTGCTTCTGCCTGATCATCATCATCATCATCATAATCATTTGTCGTGTCAAATAAACAAGAACAAAAACGTGTGTAGTACCTGGTGGGTGTTAGAGTTGCCCCATTGAACAGCAAAAGTGATGTGTTGGCACATATTTTGGGTGGAGATGGGCCAATAATGGAGCAAAGGAACCAAACTTCTTGAGAAGAAGTCGTAGTATTTGGGCTGTACGAATAAGGCCATGGAGTCACACGCTAATATGTACTTCTCGCTCACTGACCATGACCTCCCCTCCACATATATCTTGTACCTAGCTTCCATTTCCATAACTATTCTAATCAACGTCACTGAATTCAAAAAAAAGAAAATTTAAAAAAAAGAAAATTTACCTGTGGTCACATTGATTTTCCAGCTTTGTGTGGTTGTTGAGCCCTCGTTGAGTTGCCTTATCCCATTGCTGAATGAAACGGTGCACATACGCGTGTCAAGGACAACGGATTAGTTACAACAACAACACTTTATTGTATTAGATAGGGTTGACAACACGGGCTAATGTTCACAAATATGTATAAGGATTTGTTTGGTTGGTAGATACTAATTTGTAAGTTCTTTATAAGCATATATTGTTTAGAATTAACAAGAAATAATAATAATGATGATGATGATGATAATACCAGAGAATAAATATGGGCCTTCCAGTGATTGTGATGGGTGGCATTACAGTGAGAGAGAGCAGTGCGAGAAGAAGCCACCCTGGCATTGCCCCTCCAAAACGCAAAGGGCTCTCTGTCCTTCCATTCCAGCTTGTGGTTGTTTTCTTCTATGCTCTTTGATGCTCTGTCCCATGCTCTAATATTTGTCTCTGCCCTGCATCATCATGTTCATACATCAATTCCTTAATTTGCAGAAAAATTAGTTAAGTTGTGAAACAACAACGTGGGGTGGGGGTGTTGAATTACGTACCAGCCCCAGAAGGTCCAATCAGGGAAGACAATATCATAGGAATTAGTGTCACCACAATAATGGAAGAGAGGAGGGGGAGGAATATTATTGGGAAAACCGGACTTGTTGATGACGGTCTGATCGTCACATTGGAACAAGAGCTCTAAATCTGGGACTCTCTGAGGGTACAACCTTAGGAGTTGCAATATGCCCCAGAGAGTGAAGACATCCCTGGTGGCATAACACTTTTTGTACTTTTTAAGGTAAGGCTTGCCCTTTAAGATTATGAGCCTGAAGTTGGACATGTTGTTGTGAGTGCCTCTATCCAGAGTGTCCCTGCTGATGCCACTGCTCTTCCATGGCTTTAGGTCCTCGTGGATCCACCTGAAGTGCTCTGGACATTCTTCGGTTGATTCTTCAAAAGCTTCGCTCAGTTGGCTTCTTATTTTCACCTGCAACTCATGCATGAATTATATATATTACTTTCTTCAATTCTTAATATAAGACATACTTATCTAATTTAATTAGAATGTTTGGCTCAGTTGGCTTCTTATCTCTGCCTACTACTTATCATGCATTCTATATTATGTTATCGAACAGGCTAATTATAAGTGTGTTTGGGTTGTTAATGGCCTTATCGTAGTAGGGTGACATAAGAACTTCTCTTGCAACCTGGTGGCACAAGATTAGCTGAGCCTAGCACACTTAGGGTTTATTTGGTATGAGGGATTTGGAAGAGAGGAAAATTTTTTATAAATTAGATTTAAGAAAATTAAAGAAGTTGGGTTATAAAATTTTAATATAAAGAATATATAAGATAAAAGAGTAAAAAAACTTAATTAAAAACTTTATACTCCACTTCTCTCATTTTTTAAAATCTAACCCAAAATTTTTTTCCCTCTTCTCACTTTTCCAACCCTCTCCACATACCAAACAAACCCAAACGTAGGTCGTTAAAACGGTTATTATAACTAGTGAGGCACCCATGGTCATTTGAAAAAATCATGAAATAAGGAAAAAAATATTGTTCAAGATATGTCAGGAAGGATAGGATGATTTAGAAAATATTGTTGGATCAAACATGGTTTAGCCACTCTTCTCTCTATTACCAATTTACCATTCTCATCCACTTTTTCTTCACTTTTCATCTTAGTCATTGTATTAGAATTTGCGTAGGATAGATTTCCTGTTTTATAAAATTATTAATAAAATAAATGAATAAATTCAACCAGCTAAATTTTAGTTACAAAATTTAAAAATAAAAAAAAATATTTTTAAAGAATAACTTTAGAAGATTTGAAATCAAAACTGCTCAAATTCTAATTTCATGATTGAGATGGGAAGTGGATTCGAAGGGAGGTGGAGAGAATGAAGCCAAATATGATCAAACGTCAACCACTAAATAATATCAAACATTAATTATATAAACTAACGGAATAATTGAATTGGACCAGTAAATATTACTTTGAACAAAAATATAATTGAATTTTGATTATCATTTTTATATTAATATTGATTTTTGTCATATCATTCTATCAAATTATTAGCTCTTTAACATTTTTACCCATATAAACTAACGGAAACTACTACAGACGAAGTTTTATGGGGGAAAATGAAAACTTTATATTTTAAACATATTTTATATATATCACCCAAGAGAAAACTTTAAAATCAAGAAAAAATTTCAAGCAAAATTTAAATGACGTGTATTTAATCATACGACCAAAAATTTAGTATAGTTATTGACCAAGTCAATATCAAGGTACCTAGCTAGATATAGCAAGCAGACTATATTCTACATTTCTACTTATTAAAAACTAAGCATACTTATATAATATCCGCATTTATATATTGTGATATAAAATAATGTCATGCATTTGTTGTTATTCTAGTTTTTTTTTTCTCTCTCCAAAAATATATGATCTAGGTTCATTTTTATTATGAGTAATGAGATTCCAAATTCGATATACACAATGCGTTGCAAACAGAAACTAGAGTTTTTTTTTATACAAAACAGAAACTAGAGTTGATGAAGAAAATGTATTAATATGCCAGAAAGAGGGAAACATCTCAATTAAACAAAAAAAACAGGACTTGTATTCAGTTTAATACGTACAGCTGAGTGTATATATAAGAATTAATATTGAGAACTTGAGAAGATTTAAAGAATTTGTTGTGAAGCTCAAGAACTCAATAATCCATGCTTGGGCCCAGAAAATACAGTGAGAAGGAACAAATTCAACGATCAAATTTGTTAATTAAAAGATAACGCAACGTCAAATAATTTTAAGGAAACATGTACTACAGCGTTGATTTATGAAAAAAATAACATGATCCATTCTTCTAATAAAAGTATGTAAATAAATATAGAAATTATTGATGAGAGAATTGAGGAATAATGACTGACATAATCAAATGAAACGAGACATACGAGGTCGATCCGATTGAAGAGAGAGCTTAGAAGGAGGATAAGCAGGAAGAAGATGAAGAAGAAGACTCTGGTAAGAAAACTTGATCTCTTCCTCATCCCAAAATTGATTTGTGAAAACCTAATTCATGAGATAGAAACAATATCCTACCTTCGATATGTGTGTGTCAAACACCTCCGATTTATATTTTAACGATGAAATCATCAGATCAATCTCGTGAAAAAGGAGAAGGAATCCAATCCAAATTTATAAATGGAAATTAAAATGCATGAGAATATCGCGAATGTGTATTTATTGGACCCCATTTTTTTTATTTATAACTTTTTAAATAATAAATCTGTTTTTCTTAAAAAATGAGTTAAAGAATTATCTTTATTTAATATAGCGTGTGTCTATCAAAATAAAATAATTAAATTAATTTTAGATTTTTCAAATTTAATATGGATAGCCCATTGAATTATGCAAGAAACAAAAAGGAAAGAAAACAAGATGAGTCCATTGAGCCAGTATAAAAGCCACTTAATATTGATAACTTGGCAATATTTAAAATAATTGTTCTTACCCAGCTCATCATCCAAATCGCTTCCTTTCTCTCCCTCTCTCTTCATCGCCACCAGTTCCGTCTTCTTCTTCTTCTTCTTCATCTGGCCAACTAGTACATAAACATGTAGGCAACAAGCTTGGTGAAGAAAAGGCGGCTAAGTTGGCATATTGAGTACAAGTGGAGTGCCAAGTGTATCATTCGGTTAAACAAAACGAATTTAACGGTCCAAATTAACAGTGATTGGGTAAACATCTAGGTGAAAACTTTCAGTATCATATTGGACCTTATTAACCCTATTTAAATTGTGCACACAGAGGAAAATTTTTCCCCCATACAAAAGATGATATAGGATAGACTCTGTCACATGTTCTATTTTTCCCCCTCATTGACATTTGCTTAATCTATAAAAAAAATTAAAATTAGCGATTTGGACATTGACTTTGTGGGACCCGTTTCTTCAGAGGTTATCAGTTTGACTGTATGAGTGATCCACAATTTTGAGGACGTGCCAAGCCAGCTTTGCCATCTCCAATGGAAAGCGACAGCGCGTGGGTTCACTGTCCAATCAAAGGAACTTGTTGAAGCAGAGCACTCCCACCAAGTGGGATTCGCGGACATAACAGAGTAAAAACACTTCTATTATCCCCAAACCTGAATCTCCTTCCTTCTTCTCTATTCTTATGATTCTAGCTACTAGCTTCGAGCATGTTCTTCTTTCATCCACTATGTTCCGAGACTAATTTATTTTCATATTTCATAACCATCTGTTGCTGCTGAAAGATTCATGTATTCTTGAGAACCCCATACTCAATTTTTTTTGTTTGGTTTCCTAGAAACAGAGGAAAAAGTTTAGGAGCAATGAAAATTGTTGAATGGTTTACGCTTGCATGATGCTGAGCTCATAATATGAAAATGGCTGCCTCAAATTCAGAATCTTCAATTGTGTTCCTTGTTGAATTGTTTGTAAAAGATTGTGTGATATATAAAATGTCCCATAGGAAGTGTCTTGTTTCAAGTTGTGCATGCAGGAATGATGCAGATAATACACAACAAACATATAGACTTTTGAGCTTGTGAAGATGAATGACTACCCTATTACTTGTAGGTGGAAACTATGTTATAGCAGAAGACGATTTAAAGATCATGTCATGGAAATGACAAATCAGTGTGTGGGAAAATATTACCCTGCAAATCATTTTCTTGGAAGTTTATCCAGAAGGGTATTTTTTCGGCCAAAGGATTTAGCAGGTCATAAGCATATGATTATCCATGGCCTGATAAAATGGATCCAAATATCAGTAGTGGATTTTTGACTTGGCTGTCTCATTTCAAGCCTCTAACCGAGAAGCCAAAACCTGTGACTCTTGATTTTGAGAAGCCACTTGTTGATCTTGAAAATAAGATAATAGAGGTAACTTAAGTTTGTTTTCCAGATTCTTCACACTGACAAATTTTACTCTAAATTTGTCATATATGCCTTAAGCTTGTTGCTCTAAATTCAGAATTGAATTCCAGAGCAATTCAACAAATGAAAATTTCCATGAGTGAAACTGACTAAAATATATAGAATAACCTTTGCCATGTTAAAAGTGTACATTTACTATATTTCTATTTAGTCAGATAATTTGTTGCTCACATTGCCTAATGCTATGGACAAAAACAATTAGTTTTTCACACACCTGTAAGTCTGAATTTCTCCAATGTGGGTTCAGGCTCTTGAAGATCTATACACTCATTTGACACCAATTCAACGGTTGGCTATTTCTTGACATCCCAACAGGCCAACAGTTCTTGATCATATACTCAAAATTACAGAGAAGGCATATGTTATTTTTTTTATCACCTTCACAGTTGAATTGTAGACACTTCCTTAAAATTCTTTGCTTCTTTATCTCCCTTATCTTGGAACCTACAGTGGGTAGAGCTTCATGGAGATCAAGCAGGTTATGATGATCCAGCAATTGTGATAGGTATAGGTAGTATGGATGGAAAAAGTTACATGTTTATAGGCCATCAGAAAGGTAGGAACACAAAGGAAAACCTCATGGGTATGCTTCAATCTGATGTTTAAATCTGACTTTTATGTGTAAAAATTTTCTAATAACTAAAGTGATGTTTTCGTTAAAATTTGAAGTCACATATAATGAATCTCACATCAAGAAGGTTACTTTGAAGCAAGGGCTTCATAAGGTCCTGGGCTTTCCAACTCTAACAGTTAGTTTTTGGGGTGTGGTTCTCTCAAGAACTCATACTGAAATTGTTTTATGTTTTATGTGTTGACTTAGAAATTTAATGTAAACAGCTATCGGAAAGCTTTGGGCTTGATGAAATATGCAGATTATCATAAATTTCCCATCATTACTTTTGTTGACACTCCTGGAGCCTTTGCTGATCTTAAGTCTGAGGAACTTGGCCAAGTGTGTGTGCATAACCTTTTCCTATTAAACTCTACAGTTGGATTATCATGCAAGTCACCATCTTCGCTTCACATTTGATTGCTCTTCTTATTGCAGGGTGAAGCAATAGCTCAAAATTTGAGGGCTATGTTTGGCTTTCAGGTCCCTATAATATTGGTTGTAACTGGTTCAGGTGGAGTCTGTATTTTATGTTGCAAGGTACAGTCTCAAATAATATGTCTGCGCACTCACATAAGCAATTTAGTCAGTTTTGTAGCAGAACTAGATTGTTTAAATTGTATAAAATCACAAATTCCCATCTTAAGGACTAATTTAAAAGTGCATGGTGCATAGCCATCAGCAATTGTGAAGAACTCAATGCAAAATAATGCTCATTATAAGTTATTGCCATTAAAAGTAGAAAATAATAGAGATGAACAATGAGATCTTCAGTGACATTGACAAGGTTGTAAATTCAAAAGGGCTTAAAGAAAAATTTAAAGAATTGGAAGAAGAGCTAGCTAAAGGATCAAGCCCTAAGCATGTGGAAAATATTGAAGCAGGTATCAGAGAGAGTATTCTTTCTTCCTTGAATGTCACAGCTCTGAAGGAAAAGATTGATGGTCTGAAAATGAAAGTGGAATCCAAGTTACAAGTTTCTGAAAGCAAGGTTGGTGTGGAAAATGGTAGAGACTAAAATGTTGAGGTTACTTTTTGTGAGTGATTATAATGATAGTTGTTGAAAATATATTATTCATTTTTGATATCACAACTCTAGTTTTGTTTGGTCAGTAAACAAAGTTGGTAACAAATGAGATCATATAAATTTCAAGTTATGCTCTCTTACGACCCTCCTCTAATCAAGAAGATATTAAGACTTAAAACAGAAATAAACAAAAGGGAGTAGGGAAATAACTTGAGATTGACAGCACTATTACAATGAAAAACACCTAACGGACTGATAAAGGAGGGAAAGATACAACAACACTCACAGACACTTGAGTTACAATGGAAAAGGATGATTCTTACAACCAGAAACTTATACTACAAAGGGACACTTACAACCAAACAAGAAACATAACCAAAGGACACCACAATAAACATGCTGCACAAACATAAAACGCCACAGATTTTCCAAGTTGGCACTCTCCACCTAAGGCCAAAACCCCACTCAAATCAAAATTCTTCTCTCCTCTCATGCTGAGCCAAGGGAAGATTCATAGACCCAAAAAGTGACTTTCTCCACCCCCAACTCATAGGCTTTGACTATGGCTACCCTATGGCTACCCTACTCTCAAGTTCTTTCTTCAAAATAGCAAGTCAAACTTCTGCCCAGCAAAAAGGACCTTTCCCTTGACATTCAATTTCCTAGGTTTTCAAATGGGGTTCTAACATGCTCTAATTAAATGGCGGCGAACTTAAAATGTTAATGAGTTCTCATGTCAATTATCTCACCACCAAGGCAAAGGGTTTTCTGAAGTGATTAAATCTCATTAGTAAATTTTAAAATTTTTGACAGCAGATTATACTTTCTTTCCCCTTGATAAGAGGTTTATTTAAAATCTAGTTAATGTCGATCGGCCAATAGATTCCATAGTTGTTAAAAAACGATTACTAAAATTCAAAAAAGAAGAGGTGTATTACATGAAACGAGGTTTGTGAAAAGAGAATAAAACAAATCAGTTGTCCTAAGCATATATACCAGAACATGATGGCATAAACTCATGACTTGTTGGTTGTTCTGATTAGCACTCACATTTTTGTGTTCAACGCACAGTTCAAAAGACTGCTATATTGGAAATTCTTCTCTCAAAGTTTGAATGATGTACATGTTGATGCAAAGTCAATTACTTATTCCTTGCATTAAAAATGTTATACCTTTCATTTTCAATTGAAACCTAGAGGAAGGAAACAATCTTTTTGTTTTTCTTTTAAATTCAATTGTTCTAATGGATTAGACTGCTATTGGCCAAGAAAGAAGTCCTGGAATGATGCAGCTATCATTTTGGTTAAACAGGTTAAAATATAACTGATTAATTGACCAAAAAATGAAACCTTTAGTACTGATTCACATTATAACTTCAGTTTTGGAAACATGTATATAAACCCCATGATATTACCAGCAACAAATCATCAAACCCGTCTAAGATCATAAAAAGGATACTAGGAATTAAAGAGAGACACACACAAAGAGAATGAAGGGCTTCATCAACACAAAGGCATCATTGCTTCTACTGGTTATTCTTCTTGCATCTAACTGTTTGGACATTAGTGAAGCTCAAAAATGTCGATCAAGTGGTGTGGTGAAAGGGAAAAAGGCACCTCCTGGACAGTGCAACAAAGAGAATGATTCAGATTGTTGTGCAGATGGCAAAACGTATCCAGTTTACAAGTGTTCACCACCTGTTTCTGCTCACACAAAGGCACATCTCACACTGAACAGTTTTGAGAAAGGAGGAGATGGAGGAGGCCCCTCAGAATGTGACAATAAGTATCATTCAGATAAGAAACCAGTGGTGGCACTTTCCACAGGCTGGTTCAACCACAAGAGCAGGTGCCTCCACAACATCACCATCACCGGCAATGGCCGCAGCGTGGTGGCTATGGTGGTTGACGAGTGTGATTCCACAAGAGGCTGTGATGAAGACCATGATTACCAGCCTCCATGTGATAACAACATTGTTGATGCCTCCAAGGCTGTCTGGGAAGCTTTGGCAATTCCCAAGAATCAGTGGGGCTGGTACGATATTACATGGTCTGATGCCTAATACCATAGGATTGCCTGTGTTAGTATTGTATTACTATCAGATTTATATACTCTCTGTGTATATTTGTGAGCTTGATTTTCTCTGACGTATACCCTTTATTATGCATATACTATTGTGCATTGTATTGTATGATATGTAATTCATATATTCAGTGACTTTTCAGCTAAAGTTATTGGATGTCTACTCTCTTACATTTCAATTTTCCAATTTATGTTCTAAATTTTTAGGGGAAACTCTAATTAATCATTCTTAATCTATACGCATTCTGTTCTGGCTGAGATGGATTGGGGAGCAATTGAAAATTAAAAAAATGTCAAAATCTATGAGGATTAACAAATCTTATTATTGGTTGATGAAAAGGATTTAAAATATGAAGACTGCTTTAAAAATAATGGTGACTGAGATGATTTTTCATATATTTTCCCTATATAACTCCAAATTGCCAACTTCAAAGCACTGCCAAATCATGACTTTCCCATATATTTGTAAGCAATCATCACGAAAGAATGACCTGCAGATTCAATAAATAAAATACCATTACAATAGCAAAGAAAAAAGAAAGAAAGAAAGAAACAGAGCTTATCCGAAATAAAAAATAAAAAATAAAAGAAAAGAAACAGATCATATTGGGGGCATTATTCATCTTCAAGTTTCAAGCTACAACTTCTTATGGTTGCAGAGCTGTGCGAGAACAGGGTAATTAATGTTAAAGATTTGTAGGGACATCATTGTGAGGTTCCAACAATAACAATGAATGTAATTACTAAAAAATTTCATAAGTGAGCAGTATAGATTTTTTTGCCATTTCATGTACCGCACTTATTTTGGTATGTTACTCGGTGTTCAAATTTTTTTATGAATATATCCCTTCTTTACAATTTTATAACGATTTCCTTTAAGTTTTTTTTTTGTTGAGAAAATCCTTGATCAAATAAATAATAATAATTTTATAATGATTTTTTCAAGAATTTTTTTATAATTATATCCCTTTCTTAAAATATCATATCAATTTTTCTAAGATTTTGTTTGTTTGTTTGTGTACAAATATTTTCTTATTGAGACAATTGTATATTCTGTTTGAAGAATTATCCAACAATTAAGAGCCCGTTTGGTTCAATCACATTGCATGGATGCAATAATTATCATGATTGCATTACCATGAGAAGAGTGTTTAGTTGCTCTTTAGCATGGTAATAGGGTTTACCATGATAATGATGATTAGCAAAAAATTGGTAATCCTCATTCATACCTCCCCCCTATAAATCCTCATTACCATCTCATTGTATAGTTAGAAAAGTCTAATTTACCATTTAGTTTTACTTTTTTTATTTTACTTATATATTTTCACTTAGCCACATCGCCACAACCGTTACTGGCGGCGGCGCCGCCTCCACCACCACCTCCTCCTCCACCACCGCCACCACCACCTCCTCCTCCTCTGCCGTTGTCGCCACCGCCATCACCTCCTCCTCCTCCCTCGCCGACGCCGCCGCCGCCGCCGCCGCCACTACCTCCTCCTTCTCTACCGCCACCCACTACCATCGCCACTACCTCCTCCTTCTCCGTTCCCACCGCCTCCTCCGCTGCTGTCACTACCTCCTTCTCCTCCTTTTCCGCCGCCGCCACTACCTCCTCCTCCTCTACCACCGCTGCTGCCACTACCTCCTCCCCCTCCACCTGACTCTTAACCATTTTTTTACAAAGATTATAGTAAGGGTAAAATAGATTTTGTGTAATATATTAATTTTAAATAATTGTTAAAATAATAACTCATCGTACCTTACTTAAAAATCAAACCAAACATTAGCTCTGTAATTAATATTGCATTGCATTACCATTACATCGTATTGCACTGCACTGCAGGGTGTAATGGGATCGAACCAAACGGGCCCCAAATATTTAATTATTTTTAGTACTAAGTAAAATTTGAGTAGATGATTAGGGTTGAAAACATGTAAGATAAGTTTATAAAATATATAAGAAGAATATTAAAAAAAATTAAGAAGCTGATTATTTCCAATGTTGAAGGTGAGTATTAAAAATATGGAAGATGAGTGCTGAAAATATGAAAAAAATGATAAAAAATAAATTCAGAAAATACTTAAGGGTAAAATTGCACTAAAAGATTATTTTGAAATGTTGAGTACTACAAAAACAAAACACTTTAAAGTACCAAATGCAGTAACGGGTTAGGGAAGTAACGTGGTTAGGGAATTAACAAAAAGGTTAACATTGCTCTTGAAAAAAATACTTTAAAATTAAAATTATTGGGTTAAGGGGTAATTTTGTCCTAAAAGTTGTCACTAAAGAATAATTTTATCCTAAAAGTCTTTTGGAGAGGCAATTAGCCCCCAAAGTGTTAAAAAGGGTTCAATTTTGCTTTGGTCATTATCTCAATCAATTTTGATCATTAGTTAATCAAATATGCTGAGCTGATAGTTTACATATCATCACGTCATTTTTTGTTAAGTTGCAAATTTACCTTGAAAGTCTATGTGTCATCTACTTAATTTTTTTTATAAAGTTAGATTTAAAACTTTTAGGGCAAATTTATACCTTAACAAAAATGGCATATGGATTGTTAGGTCAATGTATATGGTCAACTATCAATCAAAATTAATAAAGATAACTGTCATGACAAAATTGCTTCTTTTTTAACACTTCCGAGGATAAAATTGCCTCCCAAAAAACTGTCGGTGATAACTTTCAAGGTAAAATTATCTCTTAATAATAAAATTGCACCATATAAAATACCTTAAGGTTTGTTTGGATGAATAAAATGGATGGTAGGAAAATTTTAATGGTCTCAATTTAAAAAAAACAAGTGGAGAAGTGATATTAAAAGCTTTTAATTAATTTTTTTACTCTTTCATATCACATCTCTTCTTTATTAAAATTTTATAGCTCTACATTTTCATTTTTTAGTGATATTAAAAAATTTTAATTAATTTTTTTACTCTTTCATTTCACATCTCTTCTTTATTAAAATTTTATAATCTTATTTTTTCAATTTTTTTTTTTAAAAAAATTGAAATCATTAAAACTTTTACTTGCCTCCCACATTTCCCTTCGTCCCAAACAAACCCTTCGCCCAACTTGACGAGTCGGGAACTGATTCGACCCGATCCATCTCGTTTCCGATCTACTTGGGCTAAAACATCCCAAAGTCGAAAGACGAAGGAAGGCTCTCCGGCCGAAAGCGGAAATGGCAAGCGGGAGCTTGAAGAGCATTCTGGCAGCGGCCGTAACGCAGGGTGTGACTGAGGCGCGAGCAAGGATATTCGGCCATATGCTCAATCCCACAGGCAAGAGATCTGCTCATAAGCTTTTGCGGAAGAAGCTTATCGGTGAGAAAGTGGCGCAGTGGTACCCTTATGACATTCAGCGAGACGACCCTCTCGTTATGGCCCAGCAAGAACAAGAGTAACTTCTCTCTGTCCCTGCTCTCTCACTCAGAACCACATAAACCCAAGACTGTGAATGCCGAATGCCCGCCATGTGTTTGTCTTTTTGTCTCTGTGGTAGTATGGATTGTGGGTTATGTTTTGACTGTCAATTTGTGCAAAACTAGTTTCTGGGTTTTCTTCATTTTGTTTTTCTTTTTGAGAAAATTAACAATTTGGTCATCGACCACACTTGGAAAATATTCGCATTAATTCTCTTTACTAGCAATTTTCAGACGTTGGAAGCATTCAGTCATATATTTTCTAGGTTTCCGAAAATGAATTGTCAGCCTCTTATTGATTAGCTTTACTTCGAACTCATGTTCGTACCCATTTCTAAGGCTAAAGTTGGACAGGCTTACAATGCCCCCATGCAATTACTCTTAGAAATGAAATTGCTAGGAAGACTTGAGTGAAGTCTAGTTTTTCTTTTATGCTTTTCTAGTTTTTGTTGTTGGGTCTGGGGATTGATAATTAAGTTCTAGAATTGGGGAAGAAAAGTTATGCATTCCAGATCATTGCAAATCATGGAGATCCCATCCTTCGCAATTCTATTTGACACAATTGACTCCAGCTTTCTTATGATGCCGTTGTTCACATTTGGCGCCATAGAATCAGTCTGTTAGTCTCAATTCCCAACTTTTGGAAGTCCACACATATTCTAGAGCTTTATAAATCTGCGGGTAAATGACCTTCAGTCTTGAATTTGTTTGATCTCTGAAGTCAAGAAGAATTGGGGACTTCAATACAGCTCCTTTTCTGCAATGCGCAACCTTTGATGACCCTTAAATGTTCCACCCCAATTGAACTAATTTGGAGTCTTGTCATGTAAAATTATAGAATTATAGATAGTACTCTCTTACCCTATTTATAAGAAACTAGTTATAGTTAATTTATTAACTATCACTTGTGTCTTACTCACTCAGGGTTCTAATATAAGAACTATTTTTTTGATTTGATTAAATTAATGAAGATAGTTAATGTAGTTAATATGCCCTGTTTTTTCTAAGACACTCTAACGATCTTCCTTAATTTCCATCTCTCTTGCTTGATTATGGTTTAGGAAGCATTGATAGGAGTAAATTGAGAAAAGATTGACGAATATGAGAAATAATTCTTATATTTAAGACTAAGATTAACTCCACAATTATGTCCTATATTAAGGACCGGGGGGAGTATAAAAAAGCCTGGATAATACTTATCTTTAGGGAGTAATTCTTGGTCTCGGGAGAAATGTTATATTTTGGTTCTTTGTCCGTTATCTGGATAATCTTCTTGCTATTCGTGATACCTAGTAGTTTATTTGTATTGATAAACAAGCTTTATGTCATATCTAGCATGAAATTGAACATGCAGTAAGTTGTCTAATGGTCTGTGAATGTTAAGTAATATGGGCTATTTTCAGCAATGTGAATTCCTTGACTGCACTTCTATACCTAAATAAACTCTAAACAGCAATTAAATATCAAAATATTGATCTTATCTACTGTGGAATTAAACTCTAGAGATACTGCTTCACGGTTAACAGTACAAGCTGGACAGTGGTTAATATTGGTTAACCGAAACTGTCCCAGCTTTCTCTATTTGTATGGATAGTAATTTGATTTTTTATGCCTATTATCTTGTTCCTATAGGCGCTTATCAAGGCTGGAAATGTTGAAGCGGCGAGGAAAAGGACCCCCCAAGAAGGGCCAAGGAAGGCGTGCTGCTAAACGCAACAAATAAAGATGCTGCTTTTTGGTGTTTTTGGAATCAAACTCTAGAAGCTGTTTTAGTATTGTCATGAATTTGTTGCATGTAATTAACATTTTAATCCTCATTCACTAAATTTAGAGCACTGGGAAGCACATACTGTTAGCCTAATCGAGTCAATGGCATTTAGACTCAGGCTTCACCTTTTTCCTGTTATGATGATTGAGCAATATGAAGGAAAAGGGAGTTGTGGACCTGAAAAAAACTCGAAATGCATTGTGGTCTTGTTTCCTTTTTTTCCTCCTTTATTTATGGTTAGGAGTTTATTATTTTCCCTGGATAATTTTAAAGGGATGCTTTCTCTTGTGGCCTGAGTATTTAGGGTGTTACTTTGCTTTTCAAAAGTGTATCAAATAGTCTTGTTGGGGATGTTAGATTATTTTACCTCGTAGACCGTAAAAATTACCTCATATACTATAAAACACAATTGAAAAACATTTTTAGAAGTTTCAATCGTTATTTTAAAAACCCCTATCTTTTCTTTCCTAACTAAATTATCCCCAGCGAATCATGTGTTTTTTTTGGGTATTTCCTCTTTCACCATTTTCTTTGAGGACGGACAAGGAGAGATCTTAACCAACCACCATCTCAAAGTTGCACGGCATCTACTTCGCAATGCTTGATCCACTACGGAGCAAAAGACAAAAACTGAAAAGAATATAGTATGATGAAAGAAGTTGCAAGTAGCCAGGTACCAAGAAGCTTCCAGATGAAAGACCAAACACGCACATGAAGCCTCGGGAAGAAATTATTCTCTTTTATTCTAAATAAATATAAGATAGGGTTATTCTAAATATAAGACAGAATTAATTTTTTTAAAAAAATAAAAAAATAAAATAATAAATTACTTAATCATATAATATGTTATGTATTGTTAAATTATATATAATTTTATAAGTTAAAAAAATAATTTAGAAAAAAATAATAAATATAAATATTTTAAAATAATTTAATTAATTTTTTTAATATTTTTTAAAAAAATCAACTCTGTCTTATATTTAGGAGGAGATGGATTATTTTTTTAATGTGCAACATAAGAATTTATTTATTTTCATATGTTTTATAAAATATTTAGTATTTATTAGAATTATATATCTTTTTTTATTTTTTTTGACCAGATTTCATTTTTATTACTTGATAGTAATTATTTTCAATTACTCCGTATATAATTCTCATTATTATATTTTACTTTTGATTGATGCTTTAGTTGGTTAATAATAGAAAGTCGGTCTATAATGGCCCTAAAAGGTCGGTTTAAAAGACGTGGGATGCTTTGTGCATTATTAGCCAAGAAGCGGGGCCCTTCAGCAAATTGAACAAATATTTTTGAACGCCCTAGGAATTTGGAAGGAGGTCTCGCCATTTTTCCTCCTGCTGCGACAACGTCCCAATCAATCACAAGAAATTAGCAAGGAAGAGAAATTAAGAAATCATTTTCCTCTCGTTCGATTTCTTGCCTTTCATCAATTTTCCTCAGCAGAACATAGATTAGGGCCAACTCTCTCTTTAGTTTGCACTCTTCTTGCGGTAGATCTGTACAAATCCCTAACGATTTTTGCCTTCACTTTATTCTTGCCATCATAGTAGAAACCCTCCCTATTTTTGGGTCCTTTAGCTCTGTATTATACTCAGAAATTTTAGATTTTGGCAGATTTAGGTTTAAACGCAAGCCATTCTAGAAGCTTTCGCGGCTTTGGCTCCACTTTGCAAGAAACCCTAAATTTGTAGTCTGTAGCGTCTTTGACATTTTGTACATTTGTTAGAAACTTCGTTGGGTTTTCTTTTTCTTTTGAATCGGCGGAATGAACAATAGAGCTAGATATCCACCTGGGATTGGCGTAGGTCGAGGGGGAGGTATGAACTCGAACCCTGGGTTTCAACCGCGACCCCCTCTGCAACAGTATGTGCAAAGGCATTTAGTGCAGAATCAACAGCAGTATCAACATCAGTATCAGCAGCATCAACAGCAACATCAGCAGTTACAACAGCAGCAGCAACAACAACAATGGCTTAGAAGAACGCAATTAAGTGGCACTGATTCTAATGTAGTTGACGAGGTCGAGAAGACTGTGCAGTCTGAAGCCGTTGATTCAAGGTGCAGTTCTTGAAATGTTTTCTGTTTGACATGCTCCTTATAATGGAAGTGCAACGTGTTAAGACCGTGTGTGTTTGAAGTGTAGAACTTTTTTGAAACTTTGGGTTTAGAAAAGAATGTATTTGGCACGATACCTTTTCCTTATTAGCAATTAGATGTGTGTGATTGAATTTCTGCCTAAGAATATCAAAGGAATAAACAGCAACATCTTCGCGTATTTAGAGAATATTTTTTGTATTTGTTTGGCTAGTTTGAGAAATTTTGGTCCGTTTTACTTCGCCTTAATGGTCAATATAACAATCTGTCCAATTTCTTTCTCTTTATCTTATGTTCAAGAAGCGACTCTAGGGCTTTTGGTTTTCTTCTATATCATTGCTGGCTAGGCATTTAAAATTGGGATTGTTCGAAGTGGTCATAATCTTGCGAACTTATGGGACAAGTGAAAGTGCTTGATTAATTCTCGGTACTCTCTTTGTTCTTCTTTCTTACCAAGGTTCTGATTTGCATATTTGAAGTTATGTCTGATTACTATTCTATCCATTCAAATCTGTTGCACCTTCATACTCAAATGCACAGTGTACTTGTTATCCCCATAATGCAGGCTTAATGCCTGTTGCAATTGTCATGGAATTGATATTTACTCAATTATGATTTTGTTTTTTTTTTAGTTTGTGGAAGATTTTGGAACTGGCGCCATGTACACCTATTTGCTTGACGACTGTGGCATGCATTTTCATGACAGCTTTATACTTCACAGCTGAATATACTTAAAAAAAAATGAAGGTTTCCTAATATTATCCTCCTTTATTTTGTGTTGGTAGTTCTCAAGATTGGAAGGCAAGATTAAAGATACCACCACCTGATACTCGCTATAGGACTGAGGTATGCTTATGAGTACTATTATGTTGTGAGTGATTGGTTACATTCACTGGATTGTTTTGAGTGAGATTTTTGGGGGTCAAACACCTTATTTGTGATTTCCTATTTCCTTACTATACCGATTTGATTGATCTTTACTGGGATTTAGTTGTTATTTCATTGGATAATATATTAAAACTGTTTGTTAAAGTTGATTTTGTTACATTTGTTTAGACCAGCGTTTTATTGATATGCGCCTCTCTTTTTCTGCCCATATTTAAAAAAAAAGGCTGTTGGTTGCAAGGAATGTAGAGTGCATTTGAATTGCTTTAATTGTTTGTGCTTAATGTAAGGATAAAGGTGTAGAAAAGGTTTACTGGATTCTACTTATTATAATCAATGCAGTTTAATTTAGCTAAACAGCCTGTGGGAATATCTTATATCCAATGAAGATTGAATTGTATTCTTATAACCACGTGTTTATGGTTTTGGACATTCACGTAATGTTTTTCTATTTACTTGAAAAACCCAATAAATATTGTGCCATCTTTGGTGTAGTCATTTAAAATCTACGATTATGGGGTTTTGGGAAATTATTTTTATTTAATTTTAAATTTATATTTGTATTCACCTGCCTTATTTTTTTTCCTAGGATGTGACAGCAACTAAGGGAAATGAATTTGAAGATTACTTTTTGAAGCGCGAACTGCTTATGGGAATATATGAGAAGGGTTTCGAAAGGCCTTCTCCTATTCAGGAAGAAAGTATCCCAATTGCTCTTACTGGTAGTGATATTCTTGCTAGAGCAAAAAATGGAACGGGAAAAACAGCTGCCTTTTGCATTCCTGCTCTAGAAAAAATTGATCAGGATAACAATGTTATTCAAGGTTTGTCCTGCTAAAAGCTTTATTTCTTGGAAGATGTTTTAGTCTAGTAGGGGGTTTTATGCATGAAGATTCTTTAGCAACCTGCATCTGATTGAACATTTTACTATATTAGAGCCTTTTTGTCTTTTGTGTGTTGAAAAGTTGGTGCCTTGCTCTTGAAGCTGAAAGAAACTAGTGGAGCCTTTTAGGATATGAGTTGGCCTTGAAAGGACATGAAATCGTTTTTTAGCCTTTAGTCTCAAACGACACTGCATTGTGAGAAAGTTGTCAAGAAATATTATTTTGTCCATACATGTTAGATTCTCATAATTATTTTAGTTGATAATTTTTTTTTTGTTCTTCTAGCATCCTTGTAATTATTAGACAGGAAAGATAGTGTAGAGATAGAATTTGCTTTCCAAGATGATTGATAATGGTCTATCATGCAGCTGTTATACTGGTCCCAACACGTGAATTGGCTTTGCAAACATCACAAGTGTGTAAAGAGCTGGGAAAGCATCTGAAAATTCAAGTCATGGTTACAACAGGGGGTACCAGCCTGAAAGATGATATCATGCGATTATATCAACCTGTTCATTTACTTGTTGGAACCCCAGGAAGAATATTAGATCTTGCGAAGAAGGGTGTCTGCATTTTGAAAGACTGTAGTGTGCTTGTTATGGATGAGGTAAATAACTCAACCAAAATTAACAAATGCATATAGAATCCAGTTGGGGGATGGGGAGGTTCAAGAACTGTTTTGAAGATTACGGTCTGATGCCAATTGGGTATCTCTTGTTTTGTTAAATCTGTTAGGATTGGGAATCTGTTGTTGTGCTCCAAAGTTGGTAATGCTCCCTTTGTTCCAAAATAATTGTCACTTTGGAGGTTTGTTTTTTGTTTCAAAATAATTGTTGCTTTAGGTTTGTCAGGAAAGCATTAATTTTTTTTTTTTGGGGGAAATTTTACCCTTCAACGAATGAGAAGCTTCTTAGGGCATCATAATAAGTAAAGATATTGTGGTAAAATACTTTTATATTTTGTTAAAATTTAGGTTACTTATTATCCTCCAAAGTGACAATTATTTTTGAACGGAGGGAGTAATGCATTATGTATTTCCAAATTATGTTGTAAATGTTGAGCACCTCACTCTTCTGTCCTTCACTTGTGTTCTTTATGTGGCACTCTGAACATTAGTCATCTAACTATAATAATTGTTTATCAATATGAGGATCTTAAAATTTTCTGTCATTTAGGCTGATAAGCTTTTGTCACCGGAGTTCCAACCTTCAATAGAGCAATTGATTCATTTCCTGCCTCCAAACCGTCAAATCCTGATGTTTTCAGCTACTTTTCCTGTTACTGTAAAGGACTTCAAAGATAGATTTCTTCAGAAACCATATATCATTAACCTTATGGATGAGTTAACTCTGAAAGGTATTACACAATTTTATGCATTCGTGGAAGAGAGACAGAAAGTCCACTGCCTCAATACACTTTTCTCTAAGGTTTGATCTATCTTTATCCTTTGTCCCCCCCCCCCAAAAAAAAAGTCTTAGCCAGATATAAATACTGTAATGGCTTGTTCGTTTCAGCTGCAAATAAATCAGTCAATTATATTCTGCAATTCGGTGAATCGGGTTGAGCTCCTTGCCAAGAAAATTACAGAACTAGGCTATTCATGCTTCTACATCCACGCAAAGATGCTGCAAGATCATCGTAACAGAGTATTTCATGACTTCCGCAATGGTGCTTGTAGAAATCTTGTCTGTACTGGTATGTTTCTAGCACTTTTGCACTTACCTGTTACCCCCCCCCCTCTGCTTTTATATAGATGTAAGCATGTATATCTGAAGAATTATGATCAGAGATTTTTGTAGGATTTCTATTCTCTTTGGATATATGTTTCTGATAATTACAAGTGGGGTGAAGGCCTCTATTTTAGGCCTATGGAAGAAACAATTTATTCCAATGTCCTTTAGTGTGTGTTTGGATTAGGTTTTAGAGAATAACTTTTACGATTTATGAGGTAAGTATTTAAGAAGAGTTTTGTCTCGACTTGCGGAAAATAGCTTCTGAAACTACGGTTTTAGTGGTTTCCAAACACTCACTTATACGAAGTGGAATGTACAATAATACCAGGGGTTAACTTATTTACAGTATACCCAAGTAAAAAACAAAAAAATAATTCCATGATGTCTCAAGTCTCTTTGCTGATGGTGATTCTTATTTTCCCAAAATACTGTACCATATATGTAATTGTGGCTGGCGACCGCTTTTCTTTATTTGAGTTCTTTAGTTATCTTAGTGTGTTTTATTACAGAATATAAGTATTTAATCTATACTAGTATAATTGAGATTTTCTTGTGAAAATAATTGGTAATGTTCTGATGATGGGTAAAGTGATAGTATTTGTTACAGATTTGTTGAATCTGTCAATGGTATAGAGCATGTCTAGAATTAGTATATGCTAAACACAACTGGCTGTTTGTTTTGACTTCTATTATTCTAATTTATAATTGTTTCCTCTTTATGGGAAAACAAATGCAGATCTTTTTACCAGGGGAATAGACATTCAAGCAGTTAATGTGGTCATTAATTTTGATTTTCCCAAGAATTCAGAAACTTATCTGCACAGGGTATGTCAGAGCCTTATTAGTCTCCTTTTTAATTTGTTTGTCTTGGTAGCAATTTTCTGTATGTGTTGTAGTCTCATTTGTGTTCTTGCCTATTCACAGGTTGGTCGTTCAGGAAGGTTTGGGCACCTTGGTCTTGCAGTTAACTTGATCACCTATGAGGATCGCTTTAATTTGTATGTAATTTAAATGTAGATCTGAATTTCAATGTACTTGATATAGATATTGATTTTTTTTTCCTGTCAACTTTGTTCAGATATAGGATCGAGCAAGAACTTGGCACTGAAATAAAGCAAATTCCACCACACATTGATCAGGCAATTTATTGCCGGTGACTTGGGTAATTATCAGGGCTGTATTCCCAACTGTGTTGAATAGCAATGGTGAGTAGTAGGTTCTAGGAAAATTGTGTTGTATTTGGCACTCTGGTGGTTGACAATCATTGTAGTGTATAAGTGCAAATATACTACAACAACAACAAAGCCTTTATCCCACTAGATGGGGTCGGCTACATGGATCGCACGACGCCATTGTGCTCTATCAAAGACCATAGATTTCGGTATATTATTAATTAAAAGGTCTCTCTTAATGACCTCATTAAGCGTTCGTTTCGGTCTTCCTCGACCTCGTTTGACAGGACTCCATACTGCTTGATCAACCCTTCTCACTGGAGCACTCAATGGCCTTCGCTGAACATGTCCAAACCATCTCAAACAATTTTCTATTATTTTTTCGTCAATAGGGGCCACTCCAACACGATCACGTATATGAGTGTTACAAATCTTGTCCTTTCTTGTATGGCCACACATCCATCTTAACATCCTCATCTCAGCTACCCCCATTTTATGTTCATGGTATCCCTTTAAAGCCCAACATTCACTACCATATAGCATTGCTGGCCTTATCGCAGTGCGGTAGAATTTTCCTTTTACCTTATTAGGTACCTTACGATCACAAATAACTCCCGTAGCTTTTCTCCATTTATACCATCCGGCTTGAATTCTGTGATTGACGTCTCCATCCACCTCACCATCTTGTTGTATAATTGATCCCAAATATCTAAATTTAGTCACTTGCGGGATGACTTGCCCACCCAATTTAACTTCCACTTCACTTTGACATTGTCTCTTATCAAATTTACAATGCATATATTCAGTTTTGCTCCTACTAAGACGAAAACCTCTCAATTCCAAAGTCCGCCTCCATATCTCAAGTTTGGAGTTAATTTCTTCCCTAGATTCAGCCAACAACACTATATCATCCGCAAAAAGCATGCATTTAGGGATCTCCTCTTTTATAGGTTCAATTAGGACGTCTATCACTAGGTTAAACAAATAAGGACTTAAAGCTGATCCTTGATGTAGTCCAATCATTATAGGGAAGTCTTTTGTAACACCTCCAGACGTTCTAACATTGGTTGTAACCCCCGCATACATATCTTGAATGGCTTTAATATATGCAATTCTCACCCCCTTCTTTTCCAAGGCTTTCCAAAGCACATCTCTTGACACCCGGTCATAAGCTTTCTCCAAATCAATAAAGACCATATGTAAATCTCTTCCTTTACTCCTATACTTTTCCATTATCCCCCTTAATAAATAAATCGCTTCTGTTGTAGACCTTCCTGACATGAATCCAAATTGGTTTTCAGCAACATCAGTCTCCAACCTCAACCTATATTCAATCACTTTTTCCCACAATTTCATTGTATAACTCATTGTATAAGTGCAAACATATTTGTAAATATATGTTATTGAAAATGGAAAAGAAGTTTATATATATACATTTATTCCCATGACTTGCTTAATTTATTCTGACATGTAATACAGTCAGTGTACTTGTAATTCTTAACATGTATGTATGGATTATTCCTTTCTTTCAGGTTGATGTGAGTGGCCATTCAAGCGGGTGTGCGTGTAGCTTTGAATCTGGAAGAAGGGGCAATGGTCATTGGGGTATCGTTGGACCCCTTGCTGAATGCTTTTTCAGTACTTTGTGGTTAAGAGCCCTGAAAAATTTCTAGGACCGTTGGAGTTTAATATACATGTCGTGTCAAGTTTGGGATTTCTATGGTTACATTTGCAAATGTTTGTGTTTAACTGTGGCTGCAGTTTATGTTGTCCTTCGACTGCCTGGGGATGCACGACCATTTATGCCTCGTGTATTGACCCTTTTGTTATCATGCTATTTCTCCTTTTAGACTGTAGACTGCTAGTGATACATCTTGAGTCTCAGCATCTCACCGCTGGCAATGGTGATGTGCTTGATATGATCACTGCCCCCTCTGAATGATGGGCTTTGCAATCTTAGTTTGCAACATCTTGCATGGTGTTGAGCGCACAATTGTTGCAGTATTTCTTAATTTGCACCATCTTGCATGGTGTTGAGAGAACAATTGTTGCAGAATTTCTATGTTAATGCTACTAGCAACTTTTCGTGTTAATGGATTTATTGTGTCATTCCTCATGTGGCTCTGGTTAGTTAACATGCCTCGCAATAATTCCTTTTAGATGCGATCCATGCAGTTATGGTTGGTTCATTTGTATACAATTGTATGGTGCTTGTGATAGCTCGTAATTTAGTACTTATAAATATGTTAAAAAATTGAAGTTATAAAACTACTCAGTTTTATAACGTGTATTTTGGAAATGTCGATGAATTGCTTGTAGTTTTATAGCTCGTGGTCTATTTTCTGTTCAACCCACGTGCTATTGCTTGCAGCCATCTTGGGTTGTTTGTAGTTGACGAAATTCAAATACACATTTGTGGCTTTTGCTCTCATTTGCAGCATTAATAAAGAATACCCCTTCTTTAATGAAAGCGGCTTTTATGGCTTGCCCGGCACACGATTTGGCTTGGAGGAGAGTGAACATAACCTTTTTGACGGCAGAAAAAAAAGACCAGATTCAACCGTATACATAAACTAAGTTGGGATTTTATGCTTACTAAACTATTTTCAAAAGTGTAAAAGTGACCATACATGTCTTTGAGTAAGTTATTTGGAGCAATGTGCTCCCATTCAACGATTTTCCAATAAAATGGTCAGGGCATAATTTTAACAACATAATTGCACGTATTATATGTTAATTCAGAAAAAAATATTGATTCTATAATTTTATATGTTTACAAAGGTATCATCTTATTTTATTGGGAGTAATCATGTTTGAAGTATTATTGGTACTAAATGTGAGCATTTCTTTAAGTAGGAATTTGAATATTGGTTCATCACGTTGTGAAAGACTAAGCCCTTCTGTTAGACCTAACCCTGTTAGTGGATATAACATTTTATATTAATAAATTTAAATTATTAATATTAATTAAACGGCTAAATATATTTTATAAAATTAAAAAACTGCTGAGTTTGAGAATTAAATACTCATTCCATTCTTAATGTATGACATAGTTAAAAAATTGATATTAGTTTTAAATATAATATCTAATTTACATATTTATTAATTTTTTTCTAAAATTAATCTATGTTGCTATATGGGAAAATTAAAAAAGATGTTTAGATTGTGTTATAGGAACTTTATAACTAACTTAACTAATCATTTCCATATAATCAAGAGTTAAGGTGCTTAAATAACCATGAACTATTTTCAAAAGTGTAAAAGTAATTATGAATTATTTTTTTGAGCAAAAGTAACTATGAACTATATAAAATGGAGTAAAACCGTTAACACAGTTAAAGTAAGAAACATTTACCATTAAGAAGCAAGGTTTGACATAAATTGGTGACGTGGAAGGTGACATGGGCGCTGATATGTGAGCATAGTTTATGTGGAAGCATGCAATATTGACAGAGTGGAAAGGCATGAAATTATTTAGAAAACGGTGGAAAAGGGAGAAAAAAGAGAAAAGAATGGCGGAAAAGTGAAAGCTTGAACAAATTGAAGATTGATTATTGGAAACCTAAAATCGTGACACTGAGAAAGCTTGAAAGTGTATCAATGGTGGAAACGTGAAAGCCAAAATGGCGAGAGATTCTGAGGAACACACTTAGGGAAATGATTTGAGACAGGGAGACACCGAAAAAGTGAGCACGTGCGTTTGACTCAAGATTCTTTTGTGACAAAGTTCCACCATGTAGCGACAATAAGGAATCCGAGGTGAGCATCGTTTCGGACCACAAAAATCGTTCTTTATATGTTGCAAACAGTGAAATCCATTCATAGCCCTCCTTTTAATTTGTCTTTTTTATGTTGTAGATAAAATGGCTTTGAATGAGGACAAAAACGTCAGAATTGAAGATGAGGAAAATTTCAGAGATGCCCTAGATAAGAGGTAGTTGGTTTTATTAGAGAAGGTATGCAATATATGTGTATTGTCGAGTCATTTGCCAGGGGACAGGGGTGTGGGTTTAAACGAAAATGAAAGGAGAATAGAGGTAAATGAAAATGAGAGGGGTGTGGGTTCGAATGCAAATGAAAATGAGAGGGGTGTGGGTTCGAATGCAAATGAAAATGTAGATGATGTTGGGCAAAATGAAAATGGCATAGATGATACTGAAAAGGAACCAGATGTAATTGAGGACATTGAAGGGCTAGAGGTGTTTGATACTATAGATGCAAATGATGTTGATGGAGTTGAGTACATTGGTGATGAAGGGATATATGTAGATGAAGGCAGAGTTAATATTGGTGATGATAATTGGGGAAAGAAAGGCAAACAACACAAATTGACTAGGGAGTCTGTGGATGTTAATAGCGGTAAGGATAAGGATGAGAGTGAAGTGGAGGAGGAAGATGATGATAGTAGTGAAGATCACAACTATGTGGCAGATAGTGTGAGCTCGGATACAGAAGAGAGTGTTGATTATAATGTTAAAGTGTGTGTTGAGGAGGAAGGAAGTGACCATGAGAAGGATGATTTGGCACCATACAATGATAATGAGCCTCTTGAAGAGGTCAATCATGTTGGTGAAGGTTCAGCTAAGAAGCCATTGTTAATGTTTGGCATGACATTCGTTGATAAGGCTGAGCTAAAGAAGACTTTGGATATCTATGCTATAGAGAAAGGTGTTAACCTTAGAGTTATAAGAAGTACAAAGAGGTTGTTGAGAGTAGTATGTGATGAGGGATACCCGTTTGTGTTATTTGCTTCTAGGGATCAATCCAGTATAAGGTTTCAGGTAAAGACTTTGTGGGCTGAGCATTTCTGTCTTAGGGTGTATAAGAATAGACGAGCATATGTTAAGTGGTTGGCTAATTACTTTAAGGAAAAGGTACAAGAGAATCCCAAGTTCAAGCTTAGTGAGATAAATCAAGAGGTTGAGAGACAATTAAGTGTGAATGTAAGTAAACACAAGTGCAAACGGGCCAAAAAGAGGATTATACAAGAGATGAAAGGGACCTTCAAAGATGAGTTTGTCGAAGTTAGAGGCATACTGCAACAAACTTAGAATTTCTAATCCCGGTTCAGATGTTAATGTGGAAGTGAGCAGTGAGGCATTGGAGAATGGCTGACGAGTTTTTAAAAGAATGTATTTCTGTTTTAATGCTTTAAAGGTAATTGACTTTTGTGCTTTATTGATTATGCTAATTGTGTATTGTTGAATATGTTTATTGTATCATAACAACATTAATGCATGTTAAGTAGGTTGGGTGGAGACAATGTTGCAGGACTCTTATTGGAGTTGATGGAATTTTGTTATTATTATTACATAAGGCTAAGAGAACTTGGAAAATTAACTATCCTAGATAACTAAACATCTCGATCACATAGGAGATCCTCTGTCAAAAGTGGTCTACATTTTGGAGGTATAATTGGCAAAACCATAAATCCTCCTTGAATTTGTTGTGCATCTCTGGCTAAATAATCAGCACACTGAATAGCCTCTTTGAGTGTATGGTGAAACTCGATATCCCAAGCTTGATGGAACTTTTTTAAAAGGGAAAGCAAAAGGAATTTTGCTCATTAGAGTTGGCATAGATGCAAATGACTCCCTCCACCCTTTAGCTTTCGCTTTGACCTAAAAAGAGAATGGAATGCACTGAACTTAGTTTCTCCAATGGTTTCAACGCTCCCTGAACTTGAATGAAGGTGAAAGTATTACATTGATGTCAGATATGTAGAAGGTATGTGTTTCAATGGTTACTTTATGATCTCTTTCAATTAATGGATATGCAGAAGGTGAAAGTATGACATTAATGGTTTTGTGTAGTCTGTCTCAATTAATAGACATGCTTATATTATTAGTCATCCTCTTCAATCCAACTACTCTCTTTTCTTCTCTGTTTTCTGTATCATTTACCATTGAGAGTGCGATTATTTGTATTGTATTTTAGTGATAGGTTTTCACAAGTGCCTGACTAAACTTGTGGGTTTTTTAAAGGCTTTTCTTCTGCCCAGATAAATAAGCATATAGTGGATTGAAAATCTTAGAAGGAGCCTGGAGACTGGACGTAGGTCATCGTGGATTGGACCGAATCATGATAAATTACAATTTGCATATTCTCTTCCCTAAACTTTTATATTTTCAGCATATATGATTTAGATAATTGCTTGTGATTTTATACTTCCATACTTATTGATTTAATAAGATACAAAAAGAATTTAAAAGATTTGAAAGTGTATCGTACACTTAATTCACCCCTTCTTGGGTGTTAGCCAGTTTTAACAATACAGTCACGATTTTATGAAAGAGGGATCACAAGTACAGAGTTGATGGGGCACATATTTTTTCCTTAAACCCTCTTTCTTTGAAAACAACACCCCAACGGTTTCCTCTCATTACCTCCCACATTAGGCTTTCATGTACAGTAACAACAACCACACACATGTTATCAACAATGATCCCATAGCAAGTTTCAACTTTAACTCCTCATTCCTTCGTTCATTTTGAATGATCTCTTGCATGTGTTTTAGCTTT
Organism: Albizia julibrissin; assembly: GCA_037074505.1. Classification (NCBI taxonomy): domain Eukaryota; kingdom Viridiplantae; phylum Streptophyta; class Magnoliopsida; order Fabales; family Fabaceae; genus Albizia; species Albizia julibrissin. Next base: position 984,364 of record CM073487.1, on the reverse strand, counting down.
CTCATATCACTATGAGTTGCAGCGACCTCATCACAGAACCTCTCGGCTTCCTTCCCTTTTCGAAGCATCATGTTCTCGTCATAAAGCTTGTCCATGTCATCAAGTAGTTCCTTTATGACAACATTCGCCCTCTTCCCAAACTCCCTGTCGTGCCACGTAGAGTACCCACAACCCCCATCCTGAAAATTTAAATCAGCAACGAAAATAACTAAGACACCACAAATGGTCCACCCACCTCGAACCACCTTGAAACCTTACAGATCTTACCTGAAAATAGTATCTATAGCCGTAAAACCTCCTCCCTGGATTTCCTTCGCTCCAAGACGTCCATCGAGGTGCCAACAACTTATAGTGGCAATATCTCGTCGGACCTTCATATACGTCCTCCCTTTTGTGCTGTCTAACCAAACCCACCTTTCTTTTGCTTCTTCATGAACTCGAATTCGACGATGAAGCCATCCACCTTCACTTGTGTCGAACCTTCCCCTTCCTCTACCAATCTGCCTCGACCCTACTCTCTTCGCTGCCTCATGGTGGAGGATGATAAATTAATTAATCGGTCTTGTGGTAGTTGCAAGTTTTAAAGCAAAACAAATAAAATCTTCCAACACCTGCTATCTCCTTATTGTACAGTCAGCTGTAAATTCCACCCAAAAACTCTAAATTTAACATACATCTTTTTTAAATAATAGTGTTAACGGTTTTGCTCTATTTTATATAGTTTATGGTTAGTTTTACTCTAAAAATTTATTTCATAATTATTTTTACACTTTTAAAAATAGTTAGTAATCAAATTAGTAAATAAGGTAGGAGCACCGTAGAGGCTGCCGCTACTTAGTCGTGACTGAGGGCGGTCTCCGTATCCCGAACACTTGGAAAAGCAACGTTCATGGCGTCGCCGGTTTCATCTTCTGAGGAAAAGAGTTGGGCGCAGAGAGTATCGGATAAGGTTTTTGCTTTGTACAACTCTCTTCCCAAGAAAGGCAAACCTCAAGGCCGCGAGGTCTCCGTCTTGGCTGCTTTCCTTCTATCTTCTCCTTCCAATGGTTCATTCACTCTCTTCTTTGCTCTCTGAATCTCCCTCTCTCCCTCTCTAAGTCTGTTCGGCATATACAAACTAGAAATTTGGATTTCTGTCCAGTATATTTCCTTGTCTCTATCAAATGCTATATATGTTGAATATATATGTGTCTTGAGCAAAGGAAGTCATTGATTCATTTCGGGTTTCAGATTTGGAGGTTGTTTCTCTCGGAACAGGAACGAAGTGTATTGGACGCTCACTTTTGGGCCCTTATGGTGATATTGTCAATGATTCTCATGCCGAGATTATATCACGAAGAGCTTTGTTAAGGTATTCTCATTTTCTTTACTGTAAAATCTGTCTATACAGTTTGGCACTCTGATTTGAATGATTTGTTTGGAAAAATCCCTTTTTTTTTCTTTTTTCTTTTTTTTTGGGGGGGGGGGGGACGTTGGTATGGCTTGGCTGATACAAATCACATTTCTTAGCTTGGAATTTTTTTTCACTGTGTATTTTGGACATTTTACCATTTGAGGTATTCAATGGATTTGGAAGAAAAGAAAGTCCTACTTTTGTTTATATATTTATATATATTTAGAACGTGTTGTCATGTGAAGCGATATTTTTTCATTCTTTTCTATTCACACCAGGTTCTTCTATGCACAGATTCAACATCTTACTGAAACTTGTAATAAGCATATACCTAGCAATGGATGCAAACGGTTCAAAGTTGACGATGATAGCATGCCATTTGAGTTGGCCCCAGAGTGCCCTGATACAGCAAAATATACCTTGAAAGAGGGTTGGAAATTACATATGTACATATCTCAGATACCATGTAATTAAAGCTTTAATAATCAAATTCCTAACGTCATTGTTATTATGTGGATTTGGTTTAGTCCAAATTTCTTATTTGGGTGCCTTTTGTAGGCGGCGATGCTTCACTCAGTTCTCTGGTCTCACATTCAGATAGTGTTTCACTAGGAGCAGGTAATTCAGCATCGTGTCAGTGTAAGCCAAAAAATCCATGGGTTTTGCTCTTGTAATATCCAATAATATGATTTGATGCAAGGCTTACATAATTTTCTCATAGCCCTTTTTACCTCTCATATTTCCACCATAACTAGATTTCGCTGTTAAATGTAATTTCAGATATACTTCAATCACTTTTATTTTGTTCCCAAACATTTATTTGAGGATCATGGGGTTTACATAGATGAAAGGACTGCCTAATTGTTTGTGATTTAGTTGTTTACCATCGTGTCAAAAATATGACATCTTTGTTAGATTGAACACTTATCACTAAGTAAAATATAGAGTGCATACACACACACAGAGGCCACAATTCTTTTTTGTTACGGCTCAATCCTGCACTAGGGCCACTGTCATGGGAGATGGCTACCACATCTCAGCCGACTATCACCCACTCAACAATTCCCCAGTGGGAATTAAACGCTTACCTTGTTACTGATATTGATTGTTAGATAAGTGCTCACCACTATATTTATAGTTGTTAGTTCGGACACAATTCTTTCTACTTTAATGCACATAGACAAGAACCATGTTTTGAATATGATTCAGCATCCTATTCTAGTCTCCGCCACTTGCCCAAAAATCTCTAGAGTTCTATGGTTGCATTAACTTTTCGTTTTGTTCTATGTTGATAGACCAAGCTGGAGTGATGTGTTGGTTTTGTTGGAGATCACCATACAATTTGCTTGTATTTTTTGACAATTGATAAAGTTGTCTTCCCCCACAGTAACGAGGTTAAGATAATCCATTTGTAATGTAGCAAAGGCTAAGAGCAGAAGGTTTAGCAGGATCTAACCTTTCCTAGACGAGAAAACACTCTAGTACTAAGAATTTCTTGATAGCAAATGCGTTTATGTGCCTATTCTGCCTTTCAGTTTTTATATATTTCTCTTTGATGATTTTCTTATCAAAATTATATCATTCTTTTCACCATATGGTATATTTTTAATTGCATATCAGATAAAAAAAGTTTTCAGCGGTTGTTTGGCGTTCATATTTTAGTCTTGGGAGAATTATTCTGTCTTCATCTTCAGATAATGGTCCGAAACAAGAAGGAAAAGTTCAGAGGAAACCAGGTCGAGGTGATACAACTCTGTCAGTTAGTTGCTCTGACAAGATAGCCCGATGGAATTTTGTTGGTGTTCAAGGTCAGACATACTTAAAGTGTGGCAACTAGTACTTCATTCCTTAAAGTTGAACTTTTCATTGCTTACAAGTAAATGGGATTGAAAACTCCTATAATGATTTTAAAAATTTTAATAGATTATGTTGAACTAGTTTCAGGCAGGTCTTTATGCATGCATTTCTTTTGCCTAAAATATTATGAATGAGTGAGAGAGTTAGTGATTGTAACATGACAAACATGACGCAGAGCTTTATACTGGTTTGATATTGTTAATTTCTTATTTACAAATACTTAGTAATATCGTTCCTAATCTATACCCATTCTTCATCAATGTGTAGATGTATATATGTGATTTTGCATAAAACATTGTGATGGTACCCATATCCAGTGTATGGTTTGACTGGTGGAATTTTTTCCTTTATTTCAGGAGCTTTGCTTTCGTACTTTCTCCAACCAGTTTATATATCCTCAATTACTGTTGGATTGCCACCTAACAGTCCTGAAAATCTTCATATTGAGAATAACTTGAAAGTAGCTTTGTATGATCGCGTCCTACCCTTCTCAAATGGGCTAAAAAATCCATTTCAAGTGAACCAGGTTCATAGATTATCTAGTTTCACAGTAAATATTAAAATGAGTGAAACAGTGACTAGACTTATTTTTCATTCTGCAGCCATTATTTATGGCTGCGCCAGCACCATCTAAGGACTTTCAACATTGTGCAAGTGCTGCCAACACTCTAACATGCGGGTACCTGGCATTTTCTTTGGTTTTTATGGCTTGATGTTGTAGTATATCTGAACGCTCAAAATTTGCAGATATTCTATTTGTTGGAACAAATGTGGCTTGCATGAAGTCATTCTTGGAACCACCGGAAGAAAACAGGGAACCTCTGCCAAAGGGGCACTTTCGCCATCCACAGAATCATCACTATGCAAGTAAGCTTACCAGTACCTCCCTTAAAATCTTACCTTTCAGGCCCTAACTATGGTAATGTACTGTCTCAGGAAGAGGCTGTTGGAGATTTTCTTGTCACTGAGACCTGAGTGTTTGAATTCTGTGGCCGATGGAGTTACTTATCGAGAACTGAAGGTATTGATTAGTTCATAGATTTTCTGGACACCTTCTGTTATTAGTGAGAAGATGAATTGTGAAATGTAATCTTCTTATCTATTCCTCTGATCAATCCTTTGCAGGATGGGGCAGAAGAATACAGATTATGTTGTAAGATTCTTAAAGGGAAACCGCCTTTTAGCGAGTGGTTCAGGAAACCATTGGACTGTGAGGCATTTCCCATCTTGAAATAGCCAGAGATTATGAACTATATGTAAAGCCTATTTCGGTTGTATTTGCGAGTGATTGATAGTTAGATATTATTATATACGTTTTTTGGGCCTCTAAGTAACTTCTTATATTTTTATATACAAATGTCATTGCATTTTATTCATGCTACTATCTCAAGATGACGGGGTTTGATATGAAAATTTGTTACCTTTAATGTAATGCAGACGTGTAAATTTACAGAATTTCAACTCTAATAACATTATATGGTCCATAATTTGGCCTTCACGCCCACGCCATATATTAATGACGTAATTAATGAAAATACTTAGGTTAAATTGCAAACTGAGTTATATTTTAAATTTAAATGCTTTATCTGTAGTTAAGACACTTGAATTTACAATGGTTTAAATTGATACGAGTATTTGTTATTCATTTGTTGGAAAATTTTATCATAGACATAAATGTCATTACATTGATCATTTTGGTGGCCAAGTGGCCAACTGTCATTCTCTCTTATTCAAATATACTAGTAGTATATAGTACCTTTTATTTTACTTTAATAATATAATAAAACGTAAATTTCCGTGCCTACGAAGATTCTGAGAAATGAAATACTCATCTTTAATAAACCCGGTCTTTAATATCTGTGCTTAATTTAATTAGATTAAGGAAGTTAATTAAATTAATTATTACCTCTGTTCTAAATATAAGACTCAATTGATTTTTTTTAAGATCAAGTCTTTATATTTATCGTTTTTTCTAAACTAATTTATCTAACTTATAAATTAATATATAATTTAATCATACGCAACATATATGATTAAGTAATTTATTTAATTTCCTTAATCTTTCCAAAAAGAAGCCAATTGGATTATATATTTAGGATCGGGGTAACAACATGATATGTGTTTTCTAAAATACTTTAATAATCTTTAATTCTTTTATTCCCCTCCTCCTTGATTATTGTTGAGGCAATATTAATAGGAATAAATTATGAAAAAAAATAATCAATATTGTAAATATGTCTTATATTTATGATTATGATTAACTTCTTAAATATATCCTGTATTAAAAACTAAAAAGAGTATTTCACAAATAATATGGTTCATTAGAAATTTTATACTCGTCCGATCTATTTGTAAGGTCATTTAGAATAGGAGGTAGATTCATTGATTGATATTAACCAATTGTGTAGGATCAAATAGTAATTGTGGCGGCTTATATGGTGCCAGAGTCTAATTGTATAGCCCACCATATTTGAATACTAAAGTTATAGTATGAATGAAGGATGAGAATTCAATTACCAGAGTTGCGCCATAAATGGTTATTGACCTTATGACTACTAATTACTATTGAACAAATTACCAACAGCTCTTACACACGATTTCGTGCTGCTGAATCATTTTACCAATTATAAAGGATTCCTTGCTCATCGGCTCAGAAAAAAAAAAGAAAGAAAAATACAGTTGATCATTTTTTATCAAGAAGGATTGCCAATTAAAGATAAATATAATATGTATTTCATTTTTTTATGAACTACTATATAATATGTATTTCTAAAAGAAACAAAAGAGCTGACACATCACCCACTAAATTAGAATTACAAAAAATTTGAATTCATAATAACCATTAAAAAAAACACAATTAGTTTATAAAGAAAGTTGAAATTTTGATCATTTATTTCTTATAAGTTCTAACCATTAACTAATACTAGAAAGCTAACGAATCGATATATTTAAAAACCATATAGAGAAAAAAATAAATTATATTTGTTTTTAGTTTTAATTAACTAATAATAGAAATCTAACAAAACGATCTATTTTAAAACTATAAAGATAATGAAATAAAAGTAGAAGAATTTCCAATTAAAAATAAATATAATAACACCTATTGCCATAATAAATAAATAAAGGATATAGGAGATAGTTTGGCGGAATTAGTGGAAATTAGGCTATTGGTCTAACCAAAACTGTATGCTTGCCTGCCTTAAATGACCTGTTGCATCAGTTTGCAAGTAATAATTGACCGATATTTGTCAAGAAAAAAATGACCAATAACAATAATATTCAAATAGAATGAGTTGTTAAAAAATAATAGAATACATGTTATTAAATTGAATAACAGAACACAATGCCATCTTACCATTCGTATAGACGATTCTATCTAGTGAAATAAAAAATTTGTTGTTGTTGTAGATGTTATTTAATAGCAATCTAACTAGGTATTTTATTTTTCAGAATTAAAAATTGTCTTTATAAATATCTAATTCGAAAATTGACAGTTTTGCTTGGATAATCTTTTTAATTGAAAACAAGAGGTGTTACATCAGTAAAAAGTTGAATTTGTTAAATCAAATGAAATATCAGAAGAGAAAAATGCTTCTGGAGAAATATGGGTGAGAGGGAGAGAATGGGACGGGATGAGAGAGAACCAAAAAAGTAGGTCCCAAAAAAAGTAACGGCTATGAGAAAAAGTAACCTTGTGTAAATTTTTGGATCAATGCAAAACTTAATGGCATATGCCTCTCGTACCAAACTTTATTATTAAAATTACATCTTAATCTAATAATCAATAATCATGTTATATTAACCTCAACCCTATGTAATAATAAACCGCATTGTTTATTACTTATTATTGGAAAATAGCTTGATAAACTCTCTATGGATTAATTAAGCCCAAAACCAATAATATATGGGGTCAAATATAAATAACATAAAAAGTTGGATAGATATCTATGTTATTTTCTTAATTACTATGAGTTATAATATTTAATGACAGAATATGTCTCTTTAAAAATGTATGTTGGTAGTAGGGGTTAGGGGTGGAAACAGGTCAGACCAGGTCAGGCTTGTGCCTTAATAGGCCTGGCCTGTTAAGGCACTGGATGGCTTGAGCCTGACCTGTGGCCTGTTAAGGAGGCCTGTAATTAAAAAAAAAAAAATTAAATAGGCTAACAGACTACAGGCTTCACAACAAGCCGAAAACATACCCAATTACATAAATTAATGATCCAAATACATAAATATAATTAATGATCAACTTGAGATGAGATTTGGTAATGGGAATTATGGGATTTAGGGTTAAGATGTGAGGTGTGTGAGAATTTTTTTTAAAAAATACTTTACAGGCTCAGGCCGGCCTGATAGGCCTAACAGGCCTGTCAGTAAGCCTAAACTTGACCTTTTTAAGAAAACATGCCTCGAAGTAGGCCTGAGCCTGGCCTTTTAGTCTGACAGACCAGGCCTGATCAGGCCAGAAACACGTCAGGCCCCAGGCCTCTGACAGGCCGCCTGGCTTGTTTCTACCCCTATTAGGGGTATTTAAAGTATTCTGGTCCTGGTTATCCCAGCATAATCTCAAAAATTTTGATCTAGGGAATTTTCCGTCCTAGTTGGGACTGGGACCGAGATATATTAGAATTGGGATCAAGAAAGGAACCGGGATCATCCTTGAGATCTCAGTCCTTGTCCATTTTTTTAAATTTTTTACCTTATAAATTAAGTTATTCTTTTATTTTATATTTTTTAATCCATAAACAAATTAAGTTATCATTTGATAAGATATGTATCTCATCTTCAGTTTGAGTTAAACGTATATATCGTGATATTAATCATAACTATATAATATATAAAGATAATAACGAAAAAGATGATGATGATCATAATAATAATAAAAATAATTAAATGATATTCTTCAATTTTAGATCAATTTGTGTGATTATTATGGCGTTGTTAAACATTAAATGATCAATTTAAACCCTAGATTATGAAAAATTTAATTAATATAATAATATATTTTAAATTTAATTGCTTTTAAAAAAATTGTTGTAATTAACTTCTGGAGGGAGAGAATGAAGTAAAAAGATCTAATGGGCAATGACAGGGACTCTAACAATTCCTACTCCTACTCCTCCGCACTAATAATGGGGAAAAAACTATAAAAATTGCAAAAAATTATCACCTACAGGAGAACACAAATTATCCCTGCAAAAGCGAAATTAATGGAAATCACAGAACTAATAATTCAATAAAGGAAGCGGAAACAATAAATTATAAACATTATAAAATAAAGAGGAAAAGATGAAGCAACCTACCACGTTGCGACTCCTCGAACTGAAGTTACGGCACAATGCACAAAAAGCGAGCCTTAGACTTTCCTGCTACAATTTTGTTTGCCAGCACCAGAAGAAGGCGCTGGAGACGCAATCCAAAAATATCTCTCATACAAGTCATGGGACAAAGCACAACCACAGAAAGGGCATACGGGTAAAATCACCAAATTCTAAAATTATAGGTGTTATTAGGTATTTGTTAAAAATATAAGTTTAATCTTAGATTTTGGTATTTCAACTAGATTTAAATAAGATTTTTTCTATATTTTACCTGCTCATTTATTTGCATAAAAAATCTGCATTTTTTTGCAAATAAAAAAACATGCAAGGTTGAGGAATAGCACCCCACTCCTTATATAGATTTTTTTGTTCAATACTCATTATTAAATAAAATTTTTTTTTAGAAAATCCAATCAATTTAAGACATTAAAAACTTTAACTTCTGTTATTGGTGCGTAATATTTACATAGCTTTTAGAACCATATATCTACGTGAGGGTCCTTCCTCTTCCTCATCGTCCTCTTGTTCCTCATCCTCCTCTCTCTTATTTTCTCTCGTAGTGGTCCGCAAGCACAGATCAGACTCACTCAAATACGTTTTGAGCAACGATTCCTTATATATGTGATCCCCAATATAACAATCAAATTACTCTGCTTGAGTGCGTGTGTGTGTGTATAAGAGAGTCCGTACGTGGCCTGGGCATGAAGAAAGATAATGAGATATACCTGAAACTTTTCTGGCGTCGTTCTTATTCCTCCAATCTTTCTCCTCATCAGAGGCTCCGGTGGCCCCACAAGATGGCGGCACCAGCTGCTACCACCGCCATCATCGCCTTCGTCCTCCTCTTCTGCTTGGTAGCCACTCTGTCATCTTTTGGCGGCAGGTTTGACGTGGTGAGTTTTATTATGTTATATATATTCACACTCAAACCTATGTATTGTTCATTATTCGCATGATCACACTCATCTTCTGCTTCACTAATCATTTCATATACATCCAATAATTAGCCTGGGGATTTGCTGACATATATAAAGGTCGATAAGAGAGACGAAGGAGGAATAAAGTTTTTAATATAAAACATATTTATCTAATTTTATTAGATTAATAGATAAATTAGTTAAATTTATGATATGTATTTTTTAAAATACTATAATTATTCTCTTTAATTCTTCTATTTCTTCCCCTTCTCGATTATTATCGAAAGAGTATCAATATAGGTAAATTAAGAAAAAATTGATAAATATGAAAATTATATTTTATATTTAAGATTAAAATCAACTTTCTAAATATATCTTATATTAAGGATAAGAGAGAGTAATATAATTCAACCATTAATTTACTGTTCATGAGATGATGAGGGGTTGAACCGCGCGTATTTGCAGATTAACAGTGATGATATGTTGGGTTGGGTGCAGATCAGATTTGGTCTTTGTGTTTTGAGTTGATCTGGTTTTTTTTAATTTAATTAATTAAAATTTAAAAGGAAATCGTACGCGGTATAAATCTGGGGGAGAAGCATTTATGGAAGTATTAAAAGCATATAACTTTTCCATTGGAATTTTACGAAACTTTTTAACAGAAATTTGTTTTGCCCTTGTTATAAATTAATTCACACCTTCTGCATTAGAGAGCGTACTATCAATTCATCAGTTATAAAAATAAAATTCACTCTAGACCACCTATAAAATACGGGCCTACCATTTAATTTATACAAAAGACAAATATGCAAAATGTTAAGTAGTAGAAATGAAAAAGGAAAAATTTATATTCCGGTTTTGGACAGAGGAAAAAAATAAAAAAATAGCTCTTTAAAATCTTAAAATTATCAAAAAGTTTTTGTGTGACATTTTTGTAATAAATTTAAATTTTGCTAATAAGTCTATGGGCATATCATTAATAAGTTTAGGAGCGCATCATTGATAAATCTAGGAGCGTCCATTAACAAGTTCATGTGTGTCTATTGACAAGTCCATAAACATCTATTGATAGATATATAATTAGAATTTATTATAAAAAAATTCTACGGGATTTTTTTGATAATTTTAAGATTTTAAGAGATAATTTTTATTTTTATTTTTTTTCTTTTATTTGAGACCTGGATATAATTCTCCCAATAAAAAAATAGACAGTTAAGTAGATATATGAGGTGAAAATCATTGAAGTCCTAAAAAAGAACAATCGTAAAAAATCCTAACGACTAATGAGAAACAGGTAATAATAAGTTCTAGTTCTAGTGCACGAATTTGTCTGCTTATTTGTTATAGGATGACCACATTTTTTTCTTTTCCCAAGAATGAATAAATTTGGCAAAAAAAAAAAAGAGTATAAAATGAATAATAATTCTCGAACATACCATTTGTGGCTTAAATTCTTGAAATAACTTACTGTTATTATTCTCATAAGTCATAATGATCTTTGCATCGTCATAAATAGAAGTATGTTTCATGTCCTTTTGAATGAGAAAAATGTGATATTAAATAAACTTTCTTGTCATATTTTGATTTAACTTCCCCTTGTAGCCGATATTTGCAGGAGGTACCTTGCGAGCAGAGAATCTTCCTCCGCCAATTAAGCAAGAATTCCCTCTGAAGTGCGCCAAACTAAACGACACGCAAATATGCCCAAGAGACTATCCCGCAAGGCACAATCCTAGCCGTCCATCGAACCACACGTGTCCCTCCTACTTCAGATTCATCCACGAAGATCTACGGCCCTGGAGAGAGACGGGAATCACGAGGGACATGGTGGAGGCGGCGAGAAGGACGGCGCATTTTAGGGTGGTGATCCTGGACGGGAGGCTCTACGTGGACGGGTATAGGAAGTCAATACAGACCAGAGATCTGTTTACTCTCTGGGGCATCTTTCAACTCATGAGATGGTACCCTTCCAAATTGCCTGATTTGGAATTGATGTTTGACTGCGATGATAGGCCCGTCGTGGATTCCCACAATTACCGTCGACCACAGGCGAGCCCGCCACCCCTGTTTCGATATTGCTCCGACGATAGGAGTTTAGACATAGTCTTTCCTGATTGGTCCTTTTGGGGATGGTAATTGCTCGTACTAATTGTTTCCTGCAAACAACTTATATTTTTAATTAAAATAATTGCATATTTCAGAGGAAAATTTGCTGAAAATTTTTAAGGTGCCTTAAACTTGATAGTTCAACCTATTTTCTCCGGGTGTTAAGTCTACTTCAACTGTGTACAACATATTTTCATTTAAAAGATACATTTAGGTGATAAATTTGCAGCTAGAGATTTTTTTAAGTAATTTTTTATGTTGTAAAAGGCTACAGCGAAGCAGAAATTAACTATTCTTCCACCTTCTGTTTTTAATATAATATATAATTATTTATTTTGATTAGATTAAGGAAGTTAGTTAAATTAATTAATATGATATGTATTTTTTAAAATATCCTGTATATCTCTTTCTTAATTCTTCTTCATTCTCTTTTTTAATTATTGTTGAGGGAACATTAATAGGGGCAAATTAGAAAATAATTAATAAATATATAAATTATGTCTTATATTTAGGAGTAAAATCAACTCTATACATATATCTTATATTAAGAAAATGAGGAGTATATATTAATATTTCAAAATATACAGCATAGCCGTTGGAGCCTTGTGTTGGACATAATTTAAAGTGAGGCTTAGTGTTTGCTATTTATAAATAATAATACATTCTACATATATGTATATATATTGATATTGGCTATGAATTTACCATGATATGTTTGTCCTTGATGAAAATACGTACGTGTTGATGAGATCATTACAGCCATTTTGTGAACGGGATGATGATGTAATGTGATGAACTGTTGGGTACGTAGGGCTGAGACGAATGTAAAGCCATGGAAAGAAACGGTGGGAGATATAAAAGAAGGGAACAAGAGGATCAAGTGGGAGGACAGAGTGCCTTACGCTTATTGGAAGGGTAACCCCTACGTGGCTCCTACCAGAAGAGACCTTATGAACTGTAATGTTTCAAATGAACATGATTGGAACACTCGTCTCTACGTTCAGGTATTCCACTTTCTGTGCATCAACTCCATATTCAGTGTTAATTAGGACATTGTTTGACATGTCATTTAATTTGCTCTTGTTCAATTCAAAGTACTTTGCTCACACATTAAAAGTTGTTTGTGTGTTTGAATATTAATGACAGGACTGGATCCAAGAATCTAAACAAGGGTACAAGGGATCCAACTTAGGGAACCAATGCACCCATAGGTAGGGAAGTGTCCTTTTGGTGGGACTTAATTATATCTTATTAGAAATCCGGTTGTGATTGGAAGAGATTTTATTTAATAGCTAATTTATTTGATACATTGTGAGTTTGTTTGAATTAACGTTTGCAAAAGTTATTTTTATTTTAACTGACTTTTGCAAATTCAAGCTAATATGAAAATAGATAAATGTAAGTGATTTATATTTGGATACACTTAAAAAAAAATAAAAGTAAGGAAAAGTTGTTTCAACTTCAATGTCACTTTGAGCTTAAAAGTCATTTTTCTCAAAAGTTACATAAAAAAAACTTGTCAACTAGCCTTTCCTTTGAAAATGGACAATCTGGCCCTGCTGACTGCAATCCAAACAAGCTCTATAGATGCTCTTCTCTCTAGCTCTCAGTCACTGAATCAAACCAACAAAACAGATTTTGGGTAGAAGAGAATACCAAATATCAACCTTCATGTGTTAAATTTCAGTTTCTGCACTGCAGAGATTTGTCTGTTGGAGTAATAAATAATGAAATGTATAATTTTGTTTTGTCTTGTTTTGTTGTGGGTAGGTATAAGATATACATAGAGGGATGGGCATGGTCAGTCAGTGAGAAATACATTCTAGCATGTGATGCTATGACTCTGTATGTGAGGCCACAGTTCTATGACTTCTTCATCAGAGGAATGATGCCTTTACAACACTATTGGCCCATCAGTGACACTTCCATGTGCACCTCTCTCAAGTTTGCTGTTGAATGGGGCAACAATCACACTCATCAAGTAATTAATACTACCTCCAGTCTTTAATAGAAGATGTTGTTTGTAGTAGAATTTGCACTGTGAATGGGATCATATAGTAATGACCGGAGGTAGTATTAACACCTCTTTTCAAGCAAAACCCAAGCCATTCATTCTTGGTAATTAATCTCTTTTTTATGTTTTTTTTTTTGTGGGTATTTGAGCAGGCAAAAGCAATAGGGGAAGCTGCAAGCAGGTTTATACAAGAGGATTTGAAGATAGACTATGTATATGACTACATGTTTCATCTTTTGAATGAATATGCAAAGCTGTTAAAGTTCAAACCAACAGTGCCTCCTACAGCCACTGAGTTTTGTGCAGAAACAATGGCGTGTAGTGCAGAAGGAAATTGGAGGAAGTTCATGGAGGAGTCGCTTGTTAAATTCCCCAGTGATTCAGTTCCATGCTCAATTCCTCCTGATGATGTTTCAATACTTCAAGATTTTGGAGACAGAAAAGCTAATGCAACCAGACAGGTTCAAATATGGGAAAATGAATATTGGCAGAGACAGGGACAATAGAATAGGCATTATAGAGGAAATTATGCAGAGTTTCATGCCTCCATGATTTACTTTGTTGTAACTTGTTACATTAATAGGTTCTTTGCATATTGGGTCATATATGAGCCTTGTAACTCAAAATTTGATTACAATAACTTGAGAAAATGATTATTTGGTATATAAGGTATACTTATGAAATCGAATGTGCGTGTACATTTATTATGGTTCTCTTATTTCTTTTGCATTCTCTTCTTCCAACTTTTAAGCAAACCCCATCTCTAAAATGGCAGGGGACGAATAGATAATCATTGCTATGGGGTTAAAGGAGGAGCTCATGATATTGTGGATGGGAAGATATGTGGATTTTGTTAAATTAATTAGCCCAGCTAAACTAGTTAAGGAAAAACTATTAAGATACATTCTAGAGTTCAATATTGCTTTTTCGAAATCTAACAAGTTAATAAAGGTTTTACACTATTTCATTGTTGCCATTTGTTTTCGGCTTTAAAACTACTACTATTAATGTAAAAATAAATAAATAAATATCACTTATTATGTTTGATATGTTTGGCAGGTTTTTAATCAGGAAACGCTTTGGAGAGCTTTCTCCCATTGGGCCGGCCTTGATCATATTATGTATTAAAAAAAAATCACGGATTGAAGATCGCGCATGTGTCCTATTAGAGAGTATTAATTAATTGGAAAATGACTCCAGATCTCAAATCATGAAAATAATATTAACAAAATCTCATATCTTATCAATGATAAGCATAAGGGTAATAAGTAAAAGAGTGACAATTCATGGGACTATTATGATATTTTTTTTTAATTAAGACGTTGGTGTCATTTTTTCTTAATTAATATCGCTAGTGTATATACATTTGAGTAGATACATTACACCTGACTCAATTACCTGCCACCTTTTCAAGAGGGGAGAGTGTTCCTACTAACATTTCCCTCTACTTTCTCTCCACTTAATATCACAGCTATTGGATTATATTTTAACAAGTAAGATTTGATTGTAAATTTTTATTATATATAATATAAAAATAATATTTTTTACGTAACATTAAATTTTACCCCTTAAAATATAATCCAATAATTAAGGTCATGTTTGGTTCAGTGCAAATGGAGCGACAGAATAGGAAAATGAGGATTTTCAAACTAGCGGCGGACGTTGGGCTCAAATATTCCGTTGAAAATGATTTTCCCGCCCCCCAATATTCAATCGGATAAGCGAAAAATGGGCTCCCACCAAAAATGGTGGGAACCCATTTTCTAGTGCACTGGAAAATGGACGAAGGACCTTAATGCCCCTGATATGATTGTGATTTAATACAAAGGTGAGGTCTTTTGGAGGTGGGCTAGCAATAGTGGGACTGGGGAAAAGGGAGGGTGCTGAAAAACAAAGGTAAAGACCATGAAGTATTCCGGCAACCACGCAGCTTTTCATCAAATCCCGAAGAACAATAGGTGGGTTCTTTCTTCTAGTGATATATACTTAAAGTTGGATGAGAAATATCACCTTCTTAAAAACTATGAATTGATTGAGATTCCAACTCCCACCACCGCCTCTAAAATCTTCGAATCGATTGAGATTCCAACTCCTACCAATGCAGGTTTTGAGGAACTTCTAGATGAAAAGTGTGGAGCACGTAATACACGAGACGTAATGTTCTGCGAAATGGTGACCACATGCAAGTCATAGTTATGTTGCGAGTTATTAGAGAAATGGTGACTGGGAATTAGGCCACATGCATGTGTGACCATGACGTACCCTTGAGTAAAATAAGATCACAGAAAGTGGCTGTAACCATGTATGGGTGATAGGTATGTAATCATGAGTCACCCATCACATGCATGTAATTAAAATTGTTTTCATTCATTCATATGTGACCATAAGGAGCTGATAGATATCTCATGGTTACTACTCTGTTATGTTATAAGAAAACAGGGCAAACAGAGTTGTTTCGGACATGACCCTGCTGGTACGGACAAATCATATCTGTCCACGTGTCCCACGCTTTGCAAGTCCACAGCCATTCTTACTTACGAGGGATCTCCCCCATGCTCGTCAGAATCTCTTCTTCCTCAAATTCTTACTCGTTGTTCGCTCTTGTATTCCCGGATCCGGCGGAGCGTTCGAAGATTCGAAGTCAAAGTGAGGATTGAGAATTCTGAAAAAAGATTCCGCGGATACAATTGGAAATTATAATTTTGAAGTCAAGCTCATCATCCCACTGAAAATTCCCTGAACAATGGAGCATGGAATCGCCGGTTCTGTGATCCGGCGGTTCTTTGCATGTATGCAGATAGAAAATGGATACTTTTTTTATTTGCTTTTTTGGTTTTGGTTTTAATTTTAAGAATACAATGATAATGATGGCCTCTCAACTACGGTTCCTTCCTGTATTCTATAGAAGAGTAATGCTTACGGGGAAATATATATAATGTGCGAAGTGGAAACTAGAGCGATGCGGAGATAAGGTAAACGGATATGTTATGTAAAGTGCATGCAAGGACAATTACTCAAATATAATGCTCCATGCTCTGATGGCATATGCTTATTATTCACCAAATGCACCAAAAAGCCTATTCCAAGCATAGCTGCTTTAAGATGACGAGGCAAAAGTAAATGTAATTCTTTTAGGCTTGTGAACTAGCAACATCTTATCTTATTCATAATAATCCCATTGGGTTTGTTACTCAAATGAAATATATGAGTACTTGAAAATATGCATGAATTATCATCATGTTATTTCAAAATAACTTGAAATATGTGATACTTATCACTTGTAAGAGAATAACTCAGCTGTATTTTGTAAGGTTCACGAATAATTTTGATATTTTAATATTCCTATTTCTTTTTTTGTCACTTGTAACTAGTATTTCTTTATATATATATATATATATATATATATATATATATATATATATATATTCCTTATAACCATGAGGTGCGCACATCAGTTAATTTAGATGACCGATACTGGGAGTGACCACAGGAGGCTGATGAGTATGTTACGCTAACGGAAATTTGTGGGCAACTTGTAACCATTAGCTACCCATCGAACGTATGTGATTACAGATCCTGATGCATTCAAGGATGGCTGCAAGTGCCTTGTAGTTATGTCATGGGTACGAGGTACGATGCTGTTGTTGCGCGGGAAGCTCCAACGATAATGGTGTAGTAATTATTAATTTAAGCGGGTTTGCCCATATGTGTTTGATGGATGTGCAACAATTAGAAAATATAATAGGTGAGCAACAGTGCAGGGGTACGTGCGTCTTATAGTCTTTAAGATAATATTTTTAATATAGGGGTAAAATGATCTTTTGGTTATTTGCCTATCTCATTTTTTTCCAACAAAACAAAAAATTTCTTATCAACCAAATACATTGATGGTAAAATATTCCCCCCCCCCCCCCCCCCCCCAATTTCTGCCTCTTCTTTAAACCAAACGAGCCCTAAGACATTGTTCGAGAGGAATTGGAGGGAGAAGTAAGTGAGACGCCCTCTCCCCTTTTCAACGTAACCCAATTACGAGCTGCTGAGGTGGCGATGATAGGAGCCCAGTTCCAGTAACCAATTCAGGATTTATATTCAGATCTTCGAAGATATCTTCATGATCGATATTTCTGTTTTTATATGTAAATGACAGCAGGACAACCCTGAGACGCAAGTAAAGTGATGGAAACCAAGGATGGAGACGAAATCCAAAACTGTTTGATCGAACTGGTAAAACTTCTTGTTCCTTCCTTCACTAGTGTTCTCTTTCTTGTCATTCCCATTCATCTGCATGTTAAGTCAGCAGAGGACTTCGCTGTGTTGATGCCTTATTATTACAGAAAAATTGTCCCAAGAGGCGAAGGGATAAGGTCTACATTGGCTGTGGAGCAGGTTTTGGTGGTGACAGGCCTTTGGCTGCTCTTAAGTTGCTCCAAAGAGTCAAAGAACTAAACTACCTTGTACTTGAATGCCTGGCTGAGCGTACTCTTGCTGATCGCTACCAAATCATGGTTTCTGGTGGTGATGGATATGATTCCCAAAGTAAATGTTTCCTGTTAAGGCTGTTTCTGTTTTGGTACATCATAGTAATATCAATACTCATTTCAAGCATACCACTGAACGCTTAGGGTGTTTTTCTAGCTTAACCAAGGTCTGGAGGACTTAGGAACACAGTAGTGTTAGGTGGTAGGGGCACCACCTTAAAAAATGGTTCTACCATGACTTGGATCCGGATTAGTTTGGTCTAGTGGAGTTTCCTGTGACAAGGGGCTTGCCAAGGACACTGGGGGCATACTCAAAAAAATATTCATTTCAAGCAGTGAGCTGAGCTACTAAACAAAAATTCTGGATGAAGACTTATTTGTTGTCATCATGCTTTTAATTCAGCTACTTTTGAATGATTAATGTGGTTATGTCTATGTCTATATCTTCTATCTAAGCCATGTCGCCAGTTGTACCTTCTGAGTGGTACAATCAAATTAGTGACAGTTCCACTGTTCTGTTTTTAGCTTTGCTGTCTTTTTCATTTTTCTAATTTTAAGTTCCTGGTAGTTGTAACCTTCTATTGCAGTTTCTGTCTGGATGGATACATTGCTGCCTCTAGCTACAGAAAGAGGAACATGCATAATTACCAATATGGGTGCAAGTAAGAATCTTTAAGACTTCATATATTGGATCACTTGATGCTGTTGATTATCAAGAGAGTTTATATGATAGCATAATGCATGTATGTGGTTTGTATTGATACAGTATCTAAATTGATGCTTTTCATTTTTCTAACTTAGTTCATTCTTTGTTTCTTAAAGTGGATCCTCTGGGTGCTCAAGCAAAAGTCTTGGAGATAGCTAGCAGCCTGGGGCTTAATGTTTCTGTTGCTGTTGCTCATGAGATATCCACCACCAATTTAGGTATTTAAATTTCATTGCATTCTGTTCTTTGACCTACATTGAAGTTCAAATGAATTCTGCAAATATGAAGGGGCATTTTGAAATACTAATTAGTATGCAATGGTAGGAATTCCTTTTCACTTTTAGGAAGATGGTTTTAGTGCAACAATGCTGGGTGATTTTATAATCAATTTGCACTTCCATTTCTAACTTTCTAGGACTTAACCTTATAATTATATCTGTTTTCTCTGTTGTCATTTTCCTTCTTTTCTGAGGTTTCCTTATTATTCATTCTGCTTAACTTTGCTACAGTAGATCTTTATAATATTTGTACTTCATCTATTTTTTCTTTTCAGGTTCAGGATGCTTACCTGAGGGATTGCATAACATGGAGGGTGTAAGAATATAGTCTCTTGGGTGCATCTACTATCATATGTTTAATATATTATCGGCCAATTCTCTCTTCTGGCTTCAACTTATTTGTGTATAACCAACCAATTCTCTGTTCCTGCAGAATATTGCAAATTTATTTTCCTTCATATTTGGTCATCCAAGCGATAGCTTCATTTTTTCCTGTTTGGTTCTACTATTGCAATATCATTTGAAATTTTTATTTTTTTAAATTGTAGTTTACCCTGAATAGTCATTTAAAGGATCTGACCAAAGTTAATTGTTCTTGCGTATCATCTTTCTTTAATTGATTTTTTATGCTAGGCCAGA
This sequence comes from Albizia julibrissin, assembly GCA_037074505.1. Lineage (NCBI taxonomy): Eukaryota > Viridiplantae > Streptophyta > Magnoliopsida > Fabales > Fabaceae > Albizia > Albizia julibrissin. Next base: position 964,652 of record CM073487.1, on the reverse strand, counting down.
TGCCAAATTTAGCTATAACTAGAAGATATTAGCCCATGTAACATGCACATTAAAAGAACAAAAAATTTGCATTTGCATAATAATTGTACAGTAAAAAATATTAAAGTTTTATATGAAATTATTTGTGAAGGGTGTCAGCACCTACCTGGGAGCGGCTCCTATTGTTCACTGTCTTGAAAAGTACCAACCAAATGTGATAATCACTTCAAGAGTTGCTGATGCTGCTTTATTCTTGGCACCTATGGTATGGAATTTGATATTTTTTGTTTCTTCTTAATCCCCAGCTTCTCCACTATTCCTCTTTCGAAGTTTATTTTAATTCAAAGTAACTGAATTGTATATTTGTACAAAAGGATTTAGTTGTGGGATTTGTTGGGTCTGTACAATTATTTATATTTTTAAGTTTATGTTGGCTAACTACATTAAATTTTGTGATTATGCTGGTATATGTGTAGGTTTATGAACTAGGTTGGAATTGGGATGACTTGAATCAGCTAGCACAAGGAACTCTAGCCGGGCACCTTCTAGAGTGTGGCTGCCAACTCACTGGGGGATATTTCATGCATCCAGGTCTGCTTATGTTGCATATAAGATACAACTGTGGAATTTGTGTGAATGAAGTGGTTCTCTTAAAATTTCATCTTGCACATTGTAGGAGACAAGTATCGAGATATACCCTTTGAGCAACTACTGGATTTATCACTTCCTTATGCTGAGATTTGTTTTGATGGACAAGTGTGTGTAGCAAAGGCGGAAGGTAGTGGTGGAGTTCTAAATTTCAGTACATGTGCTGAGCAACTTCTTTATGAGGTTGGAGATCCTGGTGCTTATGTGACACCTGATTTGGTAAGTTTAGTGTTATGTTTGTCATTTACTTATTTGACAGAAAGAAGGTATCGTTATGATCAGAAGGTGGAATATGGAAACAAAAAAGTTCTTGTTCTTGAACAGGTTGTTGATTTTCAGAATGTTTCTTTCCTTCCATCTTCAAGCTGTAGAGTTCTCTGTATGGGGGCAAAACCCTCAGCTAAACCAGTTCCTGATGAACTTCTGCAGTTGGTTCCAAAGGTATGGTTTTTAATCCTTGTCTTCAGAAGAGCATGTAGGACTTGAATTAAATTTAAATAAGATAGGAACTTCCTTCCGTAGTTTTTCTTTTTCCTTTGGTCCTATTGCACTGTCTTGTGTGATGAAGTTTATGTTTTGGTCTTGGCTATCATCCTTCTGTAGTTGTAAGATCCAAGGCCACTCGTCAATCAAACTGCAAACTCTGTTTGAAATGCTATGCATATAATGGTCTACTTGGACGTCTTCTGGAAAAAAGGGAAAAAACTTGGACTTCTAATATCTTTTTAGGATTATTATGGTGATGCTTTTTAATTTCATTAATTATAGAATATACCATATAGTCTTACATTTCATCTTAATTTCTTTTGTAAGTAAATATGATTTTTGCATACTCTCCTGCTGTACGGAAATTCATTGCTCAATTTCAGAAGTAATATGAAAATATTCAGGCTTTCGTTATTTTCCTGAAATAATATCTTAGAGGAAGCTTTGCCTTCAGTCACCTACTTCTTCATTTTGTTTTTAGAGCTTGTTTGTGGCTTCACTTTTGTATGATAACATCCTCTATCTGATATTTCAATGCGCAAATTTTCCCCTGAAGTTTTTACAAAGGAGACATTTCATTTTTCCCACTTGCTTTGATGTCATCATATACTTTTTCCAGGAGTGCGGATGGAAGGGATGGGGAGAGATATCTTATGGTGGCTATGAATGTGTTAAACGTGCTAAAGCTGCTGAATTTTTGGTAACTTTTACAGACTTTTAATGAAGCTAACATTCAGATCAGTGGGATGTAGTGATTCTTTTAGTTTCATGTACATTAATTAATTATTCCCTCTGGTCCTTTTTATAAGCTTTACTTAATTACTTTATGTCAATTACCAGCTGCTCACCATCTTGTTCATATACTTGATTAGGTTAGATCATGGATGGAGGAATCGTTTCTCAATCTTAACTCTCAAATTCTTTCATATATAATTGGATTTGATAGCCTCAAGGCTACCAGCATTGATGGAAATTCTTCATCCTTGGAGACTAGTGAAGATATAAGGTTAAGGATGGATGGACTCTTTATGCAGAAGGAACACGCTGTCCAATTTACCAGGGAATTTATGGCGTTGTATACAAATGGGCCTGCTGGTGGCGGTGGTATCAGGTCAACGCTCTTCCTTTAATTTATCCTCCTTTTAAGTCTAGTCTGCAAAATGTTTTTGACTAAAGTTCTTCATGCGGAGTATTTAATTATTTGTACATGTGAATATCAGCTAACTTGGATTTTGATGGTTATACAAGGATTGTATTGTATGGTGCTTATATCCTGATTATTTCTTTGTCTTTTACATTCTTAGGCTGATATCTTCTCTATTCTTATATCTTTTCCTCTGTGAAATGAAACTTTCATTTATACAGATTTATAAAAGAAAAAAGATTCTGAAATCAAGGAGGAACTTAATTATAATAAACGCATATGTACTTGTTGATGTGACTGTCATTTAGTTTTGTTACTGGGTTGACCATTGATAGGTTTTTTTGTGAAGCATAAGTATCAAGAACATAAACTGCAATTTGCTGGTCTTGTTTTGATTGCTATCATACAAATGATCATTGCCCGGTCAGCTGAATTTCTAAATGAAACTGGGGTTGTTTGAATTTAAAGAGTTAGTTTATGCATGCCGTTATGATGTTTGATGCCCAATAAACTTTCTCTATAATAACTGTCATATGTTTTTTCTGTTTATTGAATGCAGTACTGGATTGAAGAAAGAAGTTCTTCTGGAAAAGAGATTGGTGCTCTTCTTTCTCTCTAGTACACTGTTATACTAGTACACATGCCCACATGTAGACTTCACTTGGTTTTTTTGTTATGTCAGCAGAAAGCTGTGGTTTCTTTACTAATCAAGACACTAATCCCTTCAGGTTCGGCGCGAGGATGTTTTCTGGCGAACTGGTGTGAAGAGATGCAGGACAAGCACTTCAGATAAAGTAGTTGTTCCTGAATGTAATCTGAATCATACATTGACATGGCCACCACCACATGTACAAGCTGAAACTGAAAATTCTTCCTCAGAATTAGCTTCACCTGCCCCTTCTGGGCAGAAGATTCCTCTCTACCGGGTAGCGCACAGCCGAGCTGGTGATAAAGGAAATGATTTAAACTTTTCTCTCTTCCCACATTTCCCCCCTGATGTTGAGAGGTTGAAGATGATCATCACACCTCAATGGGTAAAAGCAGTGGTCTCTCCTCTTCTGAAGTTGTCTGCTTTGGATTTAGATGCAGGAAAAGAAAGATACAAACTTGTGAATGATACTGATAATGTTAAGGTTGAGATATATGAAGTTAAGGGAATCCAGTCATTGAATGTTGTTGTCAGAAACATCCTAGATGGCGGCGTCAACTGCTCTCGGAGAATTGATCGCCATGGAAAGACCATTTCAGATCTCATTCTCTGCCAACAAGTAGTATTGCCTCCATGATTGTGTCTGCCATTAATATGACCTTGTTCTGATGAGTTTTACTACCTATTCCAACAGTTTCTTTATTTAGTTTTTATTTGTTGTTAAGAGCAGTAATAAAGTTTGATCATGGCAAAATATGTTCAAGTCTGGAACTTACTTTACTTGAAGCAAGCCAGTATAGTCTTTTTGATGTTTTTTTTAGTTAATAGTCCTTTTGATGTTGAAGTTTAACCAATAGGTGAAAATGGAAGAAGCAGAAAAATAAGAGGATAGATCTGATGTCAGTGTCTTCTTGTTTCTTAGCATGATTAAACTTAGTTTATAAATTATTTTTATTTTTTAAATTTATATGAAAAAATTATTATTGAATATATGTCTGAGTAAGTGGAAATATAAGAGATTTTCAATTAAATTAGTAATAATTGTAAAATTGTAAATATGTTAGAATTTCCTATTCATTTTAAGAATGTTTTCTTCCTAAATAAAAATATTAAAAATAAAAAAATAAATTTAAATTTTGTAACTTAAATACATGCGATTTAATTATACTTTTTCCAAAAGGAACAAGAAAGAATATATCCTCTTGTGTACTTATGCCATTTTAAAAGGACACTCTAAATCTAAATTTAAGCAATCCCTTTTGACGTCTGTAACTCATTAATTTAATTACAAGCATATATATGTGACAGGGGTTGAATTTAATTAGTTAATTTAAATGCATCATCCCTCAATAGTGAAACCTTGAAAAGGTCAAAAGGTAGCAACCCTTCATTCACTCCAATAATTTGGATTGCACCCACAAATTACGCCTTAAGTTTTCTATCTTTGTCTCAAAATATTTCCTTACACACAACCAAATCCAATCAATCAATGGCTCTGTTTTATCCATTCCATTTTGTAGTATGTATGAGTCCTGTCTCTTTCAACATCCCTTCAATCCTCAGATATATGGTTTTGGTTCTTTAAGGAACAACAGAAGAAACACACACACTATATTTGTAAGCACATTGTAATTTTGTTTGTTTAAGGAAGAGAAATGGCATTTACAGGAACGTTGGATAAATGCAATGTATGTGATAAGACTGTGTATGTGGTGGACCTGTTGTCTCTTGAGGGTCTTCCTTACCATAAAACTTGTTTTAAATGCAGTCATTGCAAGGGGTTCCTTACGGTATTCTTCTTTTTCTTTATATCTGCACTATTTTTTATTTCGATTTTTATCTTCAGTTTCATGTCTTTTTCTTCTAAAAAATTTGTTGGATGAATTATGATACCTCTTTTAGTCTTGTGAAATAAGAAGACTTGATGATAAAAAATTGATCTTATCTTTTTAAAAGTCATATTATTGAGCCTTAATCAATTTGAGTCAAGTTCATTGAATTCATCAGAGGATAGAATTCTCAAAATCTTGATATATGAAAGTTATATTAAGTTATGATTAATTTGAGTGAAGTAAAATCAGAATCTGGTTTTGCTTAGCAAGGAGAGCTAAGCACATTTGGACAGTTCATATTGATTTTGAAGTTTGAACGGTCTAGATCAGTATTTTTTTTTAAATAATGATTTTTAAATAAAAGATCATTTTTTGAAAAATAATAATTAAGAGATTATTTTTATTTTAGATTCTGTACCTATTAAAATGATTTTTTTTTTCAAAAAATATAGATTTTTAAAAACTTAGATCGGAATTATTCAGATCAAATCTGATGGTCCAAATGTACTTAGCTTTCCCTACTAAACGAGTATCCTAAAATCATGAGTCAAGTTAATAAATATGATGGGCAGATGGGTACCTACTCCTCGATGGATGGTGTTCTCTATTGCAAGCCTCATTTTGAGCAGCTTTTCAAGGAATCTGGAAATTTCAGCAAGAACTTTCACACAGGTAATTACAATATCATCAATCTTTCACCTCATTTCAATGTTAATTACAAGTGTAGCTTATTGCTTCCATTCATTAGTTTCCATTTGACTAACAAGCTTTATTTCTTCATAATTTAAAAATATTGCAGCAAAGTCTTCTGAAAAATCACATGACACGGTATGGTCAATATCCTCCCTTTTCTATATGTTTTTTCTCACAAAATTTAAGCACATTCTTGGTAGTAATTGCATAAGAGTAATCTTATATCAGTATTAAAAGAATGAGTGTTCATATTTTATTTGTTGTCATGATGATTAAAAAATGCTTTATCCGACTGAAAGAAGCTTATGGGCATATGGCAGAAAGTATTAGTATTTGTTCCAAGTCATCCATATGTAATGTGAAAACTCTAAGAAGTTGCAAATTTATTCATTAGACTCTGTGCAACACATGGACTCACTGTAATTGTTCTTTTGTATACTCTTGCTGAAATAACTTTGTTTTTTTTTTGGATGTGAACAGAGCAAGAACACAAACAAACTCTCTTCATTGTTTAGTGGAACCCAAGACAAATGTGCCGTTTGCACTAAAACGGTCTATCCTCTAGAAAAGGTTTGTAATTTCAAATGCCCCCCATTCAAAATTATAAAGTAATCTCATATAAGCAATCGAATCACTAAAAAGTCCAACAACTAGTGAGCGGCACGTAATGATAAAACTCAATGTTGAAAATAACATGTTACATACTGCTTATTTGTTGTAAGACTTTCTAGTGGTTAGATTATTTATGTGAGACAGCACAATAATTATGTTTATCGTAATCCAATTACTAAAAAGTCATACAACAAGTAAGCAATATGCAATGATACGATTTAGTATAGAAAATAACAAGTCACATGTTGCTAACTTGTTGTAGGACTTTTAGTGATTAGATTGCTTATGTGAGACCGTACAATAGTTCTCCCAAATGAAAAAAGTTGCAAGCTTCATATAATATAATGTTGGTGTGATGATATAAGTTTGTGTTTATTGTAAAAGGTGACACTAGAAGGAGAGAGCTACCACAAGACATGCTTTAGGTGTGCTCATGCAGGGTGTCCTCTCACACACTCCTCCTATGCAGCTCTTGATGGAGTCCTGTATTGCAGGCACCACTTTGCTCAACTTTTCATGGAGAAAGGTGATTACAACCATGTCAAGGAAGTCACTGCTAACAAAAAGAACTCTGCTTCTCATGATCAGCTTCCAGATGAACATCCATCTCAGGACCAGGATGACACTGAACACGACGATAAAGAAGAAGTTGAAGATGAATGAACAATCTTGAATTAATCAAAGTTGAAATGAAGCAAAACCATGAATCATATATTTGTTTCTTTGAAGATTCCTTATTATACTCTCTCTAGAGTCTATTTAGCTTCTTTCCACTTCACTTCTCTGCTCTTCTTATCTTTTTCAAGTTTCTGAACCATTGAGTAAACTGTATAAATTAAGCAGAAGTGATAAAGATGAGAGTGTGGAGTATAAAAAAGCTTGATTTTTGTAAAGTAGTGCAAAGAGCTGTTGGATGTTACTAAAGTGAGGTTGTTTCAGCACATTTTAACATTTACAATATCCACTTTTAGTGAATTTTATAGGCTCATTGTACAGCTAGCTAGTACATCATATATGCTTAAGGATTTATGATACTGCAATTTTTTCAAGAGACTTTATGTTTGGTGTTGCATGACCTTTCGCTTGTAATTTTGTACTTCCTACCTATTGTCCTTAATATAAATTAAAAAAGTTAAATAACTTACTATATCATAATATATGTTGTGTATTATTAAATTATCTATCAGTTTATAAGTCAAACAAATTAATTTGGAAAAAAACGGTAAATATAAATATTTTAATGTATTTTATTTAGCTTCCTTAATTTCTTAGAAAAAGTAAATTGGCTCTTATATTAAGAACTGAAGAGAGTATTTTCTTTATCAGTGACTTGTGTAAGTTATGGAGGCAGAGAAGGATCCATTGAATTTATGTGCCTATGAGACTCTTTAATAATTAAGCTCAAATCTTTTTCTAGAGCTACAAAGCTCACAAGCCAGATGGAACTTATTATAAAACATTATGAATATTGTTATAAAATTGAGAAAAACACAAGAGATTGATATGAGAGAGATAGAAAAGATTGGGGGAAAGTTGGAGGAGAAATATGGAGAAGTTCTCATTCAATTCATTCTTTGATGCCAATACATTGTACAAGGACTTTATTTATAGGCCTCTAACCATTGAATTCTATACTTATGATTGTAAAGAAATAAAAATGAGCATAATGTTATTAATCATAAGAAACTCCCATAAACTATTTATTGGGGAAGTTATAGATTTAGAGCATTGAATATGTATGGAGTTCTAAGAGTGAGAGGTTATGGAGTGAAGGATATATGAAAGGTTAAGAGTTGGATAGTTTATGGACATCCACATCATATAATATTTACAACAAATATGATGTTATGGAATATTGGAATATAATGTTGGGTTAAGGTGCAATTTTAATAATAAAGTTTTACCCGAGGGGCGTCTAGCACAAATAAGTTTTGAAAGGGGCAAAAATAACAAAAACAATTAAAAGTTGTGCAAATTTAACAAAACCATTAAAATTGGCCTAACGACATTAAATTATAAGAGAATGAAACCCTTAACGGCGTTAGATCAAATTTAACGATTTTGTTAAATTTATACCATTTTTAATTGTTTATTATTATTTTTACCTTTTCTAAAACTTATTTGTGATTATGAAAAAAGGAAAAAAAGAATGTTGTGCGAGTTGTTGGTTTGAGTCAGTCTAACTCACTTTTCCTTCCAATTCATATGGTTTGAGTTGTCTTGTATTCTCACATAGTCACAATAAAAGCAATTCATGTGCACATGAAAGTCTGAGTTTGTAATCTCACACTTAAAATCTACTTTATAAAATTTAAAACTAAAATACTGAATATTTAATTTTAAAGAAAAATTATTAAATAATTCTATAGAAGATTTTTATATGTGATTGTAAAGTTGGATAAGGGTAAATTTGATTGTGTAGATATTTTAAAGGGAAAAATATAGAAAAAGAATTATGAAATTGTAAAATTTTAAATCAAGTATTTTTAAAAAAATGAGTTATGAATTATTTATTAAGTTTTCTTATTCCCTTATCAACTCTCGATAACAAATTTATAATTTATAATTTTAAAACCAACAACAGCTGGTATCAAGTGGTAGATGGCTCGATATCCCCTAAAGTAGAACGTGTGGCACACACGTTGCCCCCATCTCGACACGCAAAGCAGCTAATTAGAGATGATTATTAAAAAAAAAAAAGAATTTTAAAGATATATTTTTTTTCTTTTTCCCTATTTTAATTCAACTTTAAAATGATTATATATATACTATGCACTGTTATTTCATCAACAGGCGCAACCCTACGCTCTAAATTTCTCCTTGCCGTTTTCTTGCGCGCCTTGCCTCACTGCTCTCAGTGCGTTGTGTGTGTTTTGCCTCCCGTCTCTGTTCAGTAATGGCCAGTCAAGTCGAAAATCTTCATCTTCATGACGGGGAAGCAGAGGAAGGAGTAGAGGATGAGCTGTCGTCGTCTTCAGAAGACTACGACGACGACGAAGGCGGCGCATATGACTTGGATGATGAAGAAGTGGCTATTGGGTCGTTTTCGCTCAATTCCAGACGTCCCAATGCTCATGGGGGCCATCATTCCAAACCCAATTCATCTACCCTCCAACCTCTCTCTAATCGAAATCAAAAGTTCTCTCATCATATCCGGGCTTCGCCCTTAGAGGTTTGAATTTTCTTATGCTTTTCTACACCGGAGACCTTGAAAATATTCTATTTTTTTATTCATCAATTGAACATAGGATAGTTCTCTAGTCTGCATCCGTTTTGTTCTGTTTGAGGTCCATTGGCAATTTTCAATTTTGGTGCGTTTAGGATAGCCTTCTTCTTTTTTTTTGGTTTAAAAAAAAAAGAAGTTAATGGCATTATGAACATAATTCTTATGTTTAAATGTTTTTATCCTGGGACATCGCATTTAAATACGTTGGCTTTGATAGAGTGTGCTTTGAGGCAGTATGCGCTGACTAATGACATCTTGTTTCTATGTGTAGACTGGTCTTCACACGTGAGTTATGGTTTTAATTTTTCCTTCAAGGGGTAGTTTAGTTTTGGGATTTACTTGTGATTGAGTTGAAGAATGCGGGTTTTCACCTGAGATTTACGTGCATATGATGTGTTTGTGGTGCAGGAATGGGAAGGCAGGTTGAATGTTGGCATGTCTAACTCTGTGACGACAGCGATTCGTGAAAGCGTTAGAGGGACGACCATCGGTAAAATTAAAACGACTGAGAAAGCTGATCGTGCCACTGTTGAGCAGGTAAGCATTAGAGGATGAGGAATCTTGGAAGAAATTATGACTTTTGATACCTAAATTTCTTTAACTTTACAACATTTCTCTTTGTAAACAAAAAGTTTATGCGAATTTGATAATTCACGTGATTTGATCATGGTGGCCTAAGCCATAAACTGTATAGTTCATTTGCAAAGTATGTGGTGGTTATATATTGAACCTGAGATAAATATTCTTTTTTTATATTGGAAATTGAGATTTCAAAATGATTGGTTCTTTATGTGATAAGGTCCTGTTTAATACAGTGAAGCAGTGAACTACGTATCTGCTCATGTTTTACTTTTGTTGAAGTTTATTTACATGCCAAAATGTAAAATTGTTTCTACAAGTATTTAACACGCAACTAATGAATTTTTCTCAGGCAATCGATCCTAAAACCCGCTTGGTTTTATTCAAGATGCTGAATCGAGGCCTCTTTAATGATATTAATGGATGCATTTCAACTGGGAAGGAGGTAAGAAATACACCAGAGGCCTTCCCCTCATATTTTTTGCTTGTCTGATAATTTGTTTCTATTATATTACTCTTCCAGATGATTGGATTTTGTGTCATTATGCTATCTTTTTTTTTTTTTTTTTGCCCCCTTAGTGTTTTCTTGCTTTTTGCAGGCAAATGTTTATCATGCAACCAAATGTGATGGTCAAGAATTTGCAATTAAAGTATACAAAACATCTGTTCTGGTATTTAAGTAAGTTCTAGCTTGCTTTACCTATTGTTGGTAGCGCAGCCTATGTATTGAACACTTAGTATGTATTCCTGTATGAACTAAGGAATATGAACTGAATTTTATGATTAATATGATTTTAGGGACCGGGATAGGTATGTACAAGGAGACTATCGATTTAGAGCGGCTTACGGTAAGCACAATCCCAGGAAGATGGTAAAAACATGGGCAGAGAAAGAAATGAGAAACCTTTTAAGGTTTGTTCTGTTTTTCCTATTTTCATTTTGTTATTTTTGGTCATGCTCTTAATTGAGAGCTGTGAAGAGGATGCACTTCTGTGATTATGTTTATGGTAATTCAAGACTCAAGATAATAATAATAATAAGAGAGAATAAAATATATTATGATAAGGAAATAAAAAAAGTTGTTACCTTTAGAAATGTGAGATCTGCTGAATTAAATAAATTAATACTAGTTGGAAGTGTAATGAAGCAAGATTCTGCAGTATGAGCTCTCCAGCATTGTGCTGCTAACTTCCTTTGTTCATTCATGTAATTTGCCCCCTCTACTTCATAGGTTCAAATGTAAGCAATTCTTCAGCTTTGTGGCCTCTATTATGTTTTACCCCTTAAGCTGAATAAAATTTTACTTGTTGAATGTGAATTAAAGTGCAGTCAGAGCTAACTGAGTTCTATAATGAATTTTTCTGAATTGAGAAAGTTGTTTATGAATCCTCCCTGGTATGGTAAAAGGCCTTTAATTCTTATGTTGGAAATAGATCATGTCATCAATAATTATTGAGTTGACTAAAGGATTAGATTGGTCAAAAGTGTGTAAGTTAAATTTCTTAACTTAGAATTATTGGAAATAAGGTACACATAGAAAATGTTTGTATATAAACAATGTTTACTCAAAATTATTCATCCATTTTCAATGCATCATTCTCTTTTAAGATTTATTTCATTCATGCATATTTTAAGAAAGGAATTTGTTTAATTCCATACTATTATTTACTTGGGTCTTTCATTTTCTCTGTCTGTCTTGTGTGCAGGCTAAAGGCAGCTGGACTTAGGTGCCCAACACCTTATCAACTAAGAAAGCATGTTCTAGTCATGGAATTTATAGGTATTGCTTCTTTGCCTTTTTTTTTTTTTGGTGAATTGGTTTTATGCATTTTGAAAATGCTGTTCGGCGGCTTGTCTTGTGTTAATATAATTAAGATTTTTTCTACTTAATAAAATGATATTCGTGCATGAGTAATCGACATCAACTGTCAACTATATCAAAAATTGTTATGCAATATGTGAGAAAATGAAGAAAAGAATAGTTACCTACTTATTTTACTTATTAGAGCAATGTGAAGCTTCTTATGGTTATCCTCAATCAAATCTGTTGTAAAGATTATAATTTCTTTCAATAGCGCGTATGATCTTATTTTGGTAGTGCAGGCTAAAACTAGTGCCTAGCTGGAGGAAATGAGTAACTTTTTTTGTTTCTCTTTGTTGAAGCTCTCTGTTCATCTTGTATGTCACAGGAAAGTCAGGTTGGGCTGCACCTCGTCTTAAAGATGCAGCTTTATCTCTGGACAAGCTTCGTGAAGGCTATGTTGAGGTATGTCAGATGAATACTCAAATTTATGGTTAGAGTGAAAATGGGTAAATGGAAAAGAACAAATGATTTGGTAAAGTTAAAGTCTATTTATATTTCCTTTTTTTGTTTCACTTACCATTTTTCAAATGCCCTTTTCATTTACAACCAAACATAGCCTCTGTCGTATTTTACAGTGCTAGAACTGTACTCTTGGTTAATCTCCTGAATGCATACAATTGGGTTGGTTTAATATAAGCTTCCTAACTAGCTACCCCAAAGCTCGTCTCTGTGAAGGTTAATCTAGGGATCCTTAATGGAAAAACTTGTCAAAGACAATTTCAGCTCCAAAGTTTAAACTGTTAAGTGAAATAAGGGCTTCAAGAGAGGACAAAGCACATGTCCACTATACCCTGCTAATACTCAATTTGTTTGAGAGAATAAGGTGACAAGGATAGGAATATTGACCCACTTGGTCAAAGGGGCTTTGAGACCACGTCATGAACCATTTCAACTCAATAGCTGAAGCTCAAGGAAAAGGCTGAGTCCATCAATAACTTTGCTATAATCTCTGGCAACACTCACGGGATCATGCCCTCCTTCTTTTTAAAAATAAATAAAATTTATCGAGAAAGCCTCTGAGCTGTATTTTGTGCCTACCATTTATTGAGGCTGAAATAATGTGCTTATATGTATTCAGATGATTATCGCTATGCGCATGTTGTATCAAAAGTGCAAACTGGTGCATGGAGACCTAAGTGAATATAATATACTTTATTTTGAGGTAAACATCTTCCCTGTAAACATTTGACCCTCTTCATGTATGTTTGTCAAAAATTAATTCTTTTCCTCTCCATTTGGCAGGGTCACCTTTATATTATTGATGTTTCTCAAGCTGTTGATCTTGACCACCCTCATGCCCTTGATTTTCTACGTGAAGATTCTGTTCATATATCTGTAAGTTCTAGCTATATAGATTACACTCTTCTCTTCCTCTTCCCCATCTTTTGTGGGGATGATAAGGAAAAAGTCGTAATTATGTTGTTGGTTCGCAGGCTTTCTTCAGAAAGCATGGGGTTGCTGTAATGACAATAAGGGAACTGTTTGATTTTATTGTTGATCCTTCCATCACTGATGATGCTGTGGACATTTATTTGGAAGAGGTACTTGTCTTTTATTCATTTCAATTGTGTGAAAACTTTTCCTAGATATCATAAATTTCCAATCTTTTTTAGGTGCAACGAAAAATTTTGGCCAGAGGAGACTTGTCAGTGGAGGATGAGATTGCAGACTCTGTTTTCGTGCAGGTAACTGGCATTGTGATGTCATTTTCTTATGGCATTATTTTGTCAGTCAATTTCTCTTAGCAAGCCTATTGCTCTGTCTAACAGACCTCTGAAAATAGTTGTGCGCGCTCATTTCTGTCTATTACTCTGTTTTGTTGCTTTATTTTTTGAACTCTTTGAACCTGATATGGATTCTAATGGATACTATAACAGAAATTGGAAATTGTATGTATTGAAAAGAACCTCTCTTATAGATAGCAAACATGTCAGAAGTTATTCAAGAAACTAAACATCTGCCTAATGCTACACCAAATTTACCTCCCTCTTTTCTCTGTCTTTCACCCTTTTAAACATCAAAGCTCCCCGCACCACTTATCTGTTTGTAAGTTCAACTCTTTATATTTATATCCATCCCCAGATCTGTTTTCTGGTTTATATAAGGCTTGGACTTCATATTTGAGGGGATAGTTTTCAGGGTTTTGGTAGCACAATAATATGTTCTGTGTCCTTTATGGTGTGGTTTTAAAAATTTCTCAACTTTTGTTGCAGGCTTACATCCCAAAGACACTTGATGATGTTAAGAATGCCGAGGAGGATGTACAACTAATAGCCAGTGGGAAGGACACTGATGATTTGTACTACAAGACTACTACTGGACTTAAAGAGGCTCTATCAAGAGTTCAAATTTCATCAGAAAATGGCCAGAAAGAACAGGAGCCAAGACCTGCAGCTGGCAATGTCGAAGACGACATAGGGGATGAAGATAGCCAAAGTGATTCTGAAGAGAGTTCATATTCTGAAAGTGAAGCAGAGGCTCTTGTGGACAAGAAAGCCACCCGAAAAGAACATAAGAAGAAAGTGAAGGAAGAGAAAAGAGAAGCACGGAAACATAAAGTGCCGAAGGCTGTCAAGAAAAGGAAGAAGAAGTTGGCCAAAGCTTTAAAGTACAGGTAAGCAATTTGTAATGGCCATCACTTACCTGTTGCTCTAGTAGTTTATGGTCCTCGGAAGTAAGATGAGATAGAGCTATATATACCGGGAACTATATCAGTGGAATACAATTTTGTCCGAAGATGCCAGAAAGCAACATGACAACATAACTTATAATCTATCAGTTATGGGCAAAAATGAAGACAAACCCGTCTACGTTCTGTACAAGTTAGTTTTTTTTATAATTATTATTAGTGTTCTCCTAAACATTATTGGTTGTTGAGATAGCGATTATTCCTACTAAAAAGTTTTGCCTATATATATGGAAGTATTGTCTGTTCATTAAAACGTTAATGGTTATTGTGTGTGTGGGTGAGAGAATGAAGTTTTTCTATGATAATAGGCACTCTACATGAAACCATAATAAAGGTATCTATGTGGGCAACAAAGTGATGATAAAAATAGTTGAGGAGGCTGATTGATAAGAGATTATCTTTAAAAGATGGTTTCATTATTTTTAGTCAATTTATTAAGTATTAAGCTGGGTGAAGCTGCAATTTTCGTTGTGGTTAGTGGTTTGAAGGAAAAGTCAAAATGACTGCGCATGAGCAAGTGGTTTGAGGGAAGACGATGAAATGAAAATGGAAATGGAAAGAGCCTTAAAAATCGTAAGTTAAAAGGAAAAGTTCCGACCTGCCGGATTCGAACCAGCGACCTAAGGATTTCTGGAAGGATTCATCCCACTACAGTCCTCCGCTCTACCAACTGAGCTAAGGTCGGTTTGATATCTTGTTCATTCCAAAAAATTTTAATGATAATTTTACATGAGAGATCTAATTAACACCTAACAAATTAGATCGACAAAAAATTATAAATAATTCTTAATTGGAATGAAAATTAAATCATTAACTCACACTAACACTTCCAGGTAATAACTCTACCTAATGATGATCTACATGTATTTCGTGTGTATCTCACCGGTTTAAAAAAAACCCCACGAATTGATGTGGGTTAGAGTGTATTTTTAGCTGTATTGATCATATTATTTAGTATAATTGATTATTCGTTGTCTTGGCACTAAATTGGTTATTGAGCATTCAAAATTATAACTTGCGTATCCGAAACTATTCTTGTAATATGATCATCTTTGATATAATTATTACATGAAAGTGCTAGTGTGGCTAGTCTATCTTATCCTCTGATTTTATGAATTATTTTGTTTATTAATTATTTTATATGATATTTACAATTATTATTATAGCATTTCAAGAACACCCTACTAAGATGGAGTTCGAGTAATTACACAACATAAAATATATTATATACAAAATAAGTACTTTATTTTTGTGGTCAGAAAATAAATACTTAAATATTTATTTATAAGATATATATATATATGCAAGAAAATGAAATCTTACGAACTAAGAAAATACCGGATGAGTGGAGAAAAAATGTTTTGGTTCCTATTTATAAGAATAAAGGGGATATCCAGAATTGTGCAAACTATAGATGAATTAAACTAATGAGTTATACAATGAAATTATGGGAAAAAATGATTGAACACAAGTTAAGGTTGGACACGGATATCGCTGAAAACCAATTTGGATTCATGTCAGGAAGGTCTACAACAGAAGCGATTTATTTATTAAGGGGGCTAATGGAAAAGTATAGGAGCAAGGGAAGAGATTTGCATATGGTCTTCATTTATTTGGGAAAAGCGTATGACCGGGTGTCAAGAGATGTACTTTGGAAAGCTTTAGAAAAGAAGGGGGTGAGGGTTGCTTATATCAAAGCCATTCAGGACATGTATGAGGGGGTTACAACCAATGTTAGAACGTCTGGAGGTGTTACAAATGACTTTCCTATAAGGATTGGACTACATCAGGGATCAGCGTTGAGTCCTTATTTGTTCAACCTAATGATAGATGTTCTAACTGAGCCTATAAAGGAGGAGATCCCTACATGCATGCTTTTTGCGGATGATATAGTTCTGTTGGCTGAATCCAGAGAAGATATTAATTTTAAACTTGAGATATGGAGAAGGACTTTGGAATTGAGGGGCTTTGTCTTAATAGAAACAAAACTGAATATATGCATTGCAAATTTGATAAAGGATAAAGGCAAAAGGAAGTGGATGTTAAATTGGGAGGGCAAGTCATCACACAAGTGACAAAATTTAGATATTTATGATCAATTATACAACAAGATGGTGAAATTTGATGGAGATGTCGATCACAGAATTCAGGCCGGATGGTATAAATGGAGAAAAGCTACTAGAGTTATCTGTGATCGTAAAGTACCTAATAAGGTAAAAGGAAAGTTCTATCGGACTGCTATAAGACCAGCAATGTTATATGATAGTGAATGTTAGACTTTAAATGGACAAAATGAGCATAAAATGGGAGTCGCTGAGATGAGGATGTTGAGATGAATGAGTGACCATACAAAGAAAGACAAGATTCGTAATACTTATATACATGAACGAGTGGGAGTGGCTCCTATTGAAGAAAAAATGGTAGAAAATCATTTGAGGTGGTTTGGACATATTCAACGTAGGCCTTTAAGTGCTCCGGTGAGAATGGTAGATCAAGCAGGATGGAGTTCTATTAGACGAGGTCGAGGAAGGCTGAAACGAACGCTCAATGAGGTCATAGAGAAAGAACTCTAATTAATAATATATCGAAATTTATGGTTTTTGACAGAGCACAATGGCGTCGTGCGATCTATGTAGCCGACCCCACCTAGTGAAATAAAAGCTTTGTTGTTGTTGTTGTGTGTGTGTGTGTGTCTATATATATATGGAAAATAAAATTTTATAGAAGATTATTATCTATCACACAATTGTGGAACCCGTTTTGATGCCTATTATTTGGATAGACACCTGGCGCTCGTCTTATCTAGACCGTCCAGATTAGATATGAACGGTCTATATTTGATTTTTTTAAAATTGGTTATATTTTAATAAAAAAATCATTTTTTTAAAAAATATTAGTTAATGAATTATCTTTATTTTATATTTTGTATTTATTAAAATAATTTTTTCAAAAATAAAAAGTAAAAAGAATTAAATTTAGATCGTCCAAATCTTATCTAAACGGCAAAGATGGGAGAAGCTCTCCCTGCACATCCAAAGGATGAGTTGGGAAGCTCGTTCCCACAATTGTGTCCATCTGTATACTTGCGTGCCTGTTTGGGTTGGTGGTAGAAGCTGTTTTTCTGACATGATTTATGAAATATGAGGTGAGTATATGAGAGGAGTTTTATCTTGATATATATGACATGGGAGAAAAAAAACAGAGACTTTTTTATAACAATAAGATCAGAAAAGTACGCAGTATTTAATATACAAGAAGAGTCGAAAAATAAAATAGCTTTTGAAAGAAGGGTCTTCCCAAACAAACATTTATTTTGAAGCCGGGAATGAACTCGACGGAGGCTGCTCGTCGCCAATGAGACTCGCAAACGCGAAGCCCATCGCCCGCCGCTTTGGCACCCCCACTGTGAACGTCCGATTGGTTAACTCTGTCAAGGAACTCCATGGCCATCTTATCAGAAAACACCTTCACACAGACCCTTCCTCCATGTTCGAAATTATTAAATGGTATGCACTATCCCCTGCAAATTTACTCACAGCACAATTTTCTTTTGACCAAATCAACCACCCCAGTTTATCGCTTTGGAACCTCATGATCCGGGGCTGGTCTCACAGTGATCAGCCTAGGGAAGCAATTCGTATGCATAACCGTATGTATCACCAAGGACTTCATGGTAACAATTTGACTCTCATTTTTATTTTCAAGGCTTGTGCCAGAGTTTCTGATGTTTTATATGGTGAATTAGTTCATTCCCACTCTTTCAAGCTTGGATTTGAGTCTTATCTTTATGTTTCTAATGCCTTGATTCATATGTACGCTTCTTGTGGCGATCTGAGTCTTGCACATAAGTTGTTTGATGAAATGGAGGAAAGAGATTTGGTTTCTTGGAATTCTTTGATATGTGGGTATAGCCAATGCAGTAAATTTAGAGAGGTTTTGGGTATTTTTGAGGCAATGCAGACAGCAAACGTGGAGGCTGACGCAGTCACAATAATGAAGGCTGTTTTGGCATGCTCCGTTTTGGGTGAGTGGGATTTTGCAGACTCAATCGTTGAGTACATTGAGGACAATCACGTGCCAATTGATCTCTACCTGGGGAACACCCTGATAGATATGTATGGACGACGGTGTATGGTTGATTTGGCCCAAGAAGTATTTGATCGGATGAAGCATAAAAATATAGTTTCTTGGAATGCGTTAATTGTGGGTTATGGAAAAGTGGGAAACTTAGTAGCTGCTCAGAAGTTGTTCGACGAGATGCCACAGAGAGATGTGGTCTCATGGACTTCTATGATCACAGTTTACTCCCAAGCCAACCAATTTACAGAGGCAGTTAGACTTTTTAAGGAAATGATGGCTGCTGAGGTGAAGCCTGATGAAATTACTGCTGCTAGCGTTCTTTCTGCTTGTGCCCACCTAGGGTCACTGGATGTTGGAGTAGTAGTTCATGACTATATACGTAAGTATGATTTAAAAGCTGACGTTTATGTTGGAAATGCCTTGATAGATATGTATAGCAAATGTGGTGTGGTGGAGAAAGCATTGGAGGTGTTTAAAGAGATGAAGATCAAAGATAGTGTGTCATGGACTTCAGTGATCACAGGCCTTGCTGTGAATGGTTTTGCAGATTCTGCTCTTGAGCTTTTTTCACAAATGTTGAGTGAAGGCGTTCCGCCTTCTCATGGGGTATTTGTTGGCATTTTGCTAGCCTGTGCTCATGCTGGATTGACTGATAGAGGATTGGAATATTTTGAAAGCATGGAAAGGGTTTATGGACTGAAACCTGAAATGAAACATTATGGATGTGTTGTGGATCTTTTGAGTCGCTCTGGCAATTTAGAAAAGGCATACGAGTTCATCAAACAAATGCCAATAGTTCCAGATGTTGTAGTGTGGAGGATGTTACTGAGTGCTTCTCAGCTTCACAGAAATGTGCCCATGGCTGAGATTGCCTCCAAGAAGCTTCTTGAAGTGGACCCTACTAACAGTGGTAACTATGTACTATCTTCTAATACTTACGCTGGCTCAGATAGATGGGAGGATGTTATTAGAATGAGAGTAATGATGGAAGAGGGTAATGTTCAGAAACCATCAGGTAGCAGTTCCATAGCAATAGATAGCTCTAAAAATTCTCATGATACTTGTTTTATTTGACAGTTAGAAAGGAAGAAAGGTAAATTGACCGATACACTTGCAAATTGATTTCGCTTGTGGGACAATGTTAAGAATGGACGCCGTGAAAATCTGAACCTTCCCTTCTTGGCCTAATCAGTTTGTCAAGGTGGTTACTTATTTTCTGATCTGAACTGTTTTTATTGAGAAATATCATGATGAAAATCTGAATGAGTTGCTTAACATGGATTGGAAGCAGAACCACTGAATGGATCCGCGGCCTTGTCTCGCCTAAATCAGCTTTAAGACTTGGTAAGAAGCAAAGCAATCATTTATTGAAAATTCCAGTTCATATGATGTATTGCTCAAGTCATTCGGAGATAGTTCTTCAAGGTTTCCAGCTGAAAGTGAATACTCATCATTTATGAAGCCTTGATGCTTCAAAAGTTACGTCCTGTTGTGTTTGCTTCGTTTCCAGTACTCATATCAGATACAACACAAATGCTACAAATTATATTCTAACATCACAATGTCCGTATTGAGTCGTGTATCATGTCGGTGATCCTTAGCTCATCATTCAGAGAATTAAAGATTAGGAGCCCATCCTGTTGCTGAAGCAATCTCGAAATTCTTAAATCTACTGGTTGTATATGGCTTCTTTGGTGTTCAAACGCTGGTGTTTTGAGGGCTGGTTATTGTGAGAAGATCCTGAGCTGAGACAAATACAGGGTAGCAGATAGAGCTATAATGCCATGCACCAAAATCATCGATTTACTTCAATTATAACAGATTTAAGTCTATGGAACCTAAGCAAAAGCTGACAGATTTTAGTCTTATTCTTGGTTAATCTTTTGTGGTGAATGTTTTGGTTATCTAGGAAGGTGGGAAACCTGGAACAGGAACATACTCAATGAGAAACATGTACAATTCATCTGTATTTTCCCCCAGTAATTTGAGAATTTAAGTGCGTGCCTGCCCTATTTGTAATGTCGATACTTTATACCTCAAGTTCATGGGTCAAATCTTTTACTTGGTGCCTCGAACTCGCATCACAACATTTTCTACCTAGGCCCTACTTCGGTCCTCCACAAATAAACCAAATCCAGTATTTAATAAAAAGTACAATACATGCGAAAAACCTACAAAATCTACTTAAGTACAACAACAACAACACAACATTGAGGACCTACTAAAAATTGGAGCAAAAGGACTCATCATTCTATTCGTTAACGATGCAGATTCCAGTTATGTAAGGAAAAATCATAGGTCTAGCAAGCCTGCAAATATTACATATAAACTTGTGTGTTTAGATCAAAATGGTGCCAGGTTGTTCCGACTGAAGAAGAGTCCAGAGTGACCACCATCAGGTAGCAGAGCCAACCTCACAACACTTTGAGCACCTTCATCCACAGTCAAGTGACCAGTGTTGTAGTTTATATCTGTTTTCACAAAACCTGGGCACACAGCATTAATGCAGAAAGATGGATACTTGTTGGCAAGAATCCTTGTGTAGGCATTCATGCAAGCTTTGCTGACTACATATGCAGATGAAACTGCAGGCCAGCCTTTGTTCTCTAGCGAACCCTTTTTAATATCTTCTAGAAACTGTTTCATGACCTCATCCAATTTCTCTTCGGTTAGATTTTCAGCATCACTTAGTACGTCTTTAGCCCACCCACTTGGTATGTTCTGCATTAGCGTCAGCAAAAAAAGACTATAGTTATTGTTAATATTGTGAACATGTAAGACTATTTGACACAAAATCACATGTACCTATCAATAATTCAATATGATGTTCCCCCAATTAAAATTTGTTTGTAACTATCTAGCTTCTATACCAGCTAACAAAACTTCTATTTAGTTGGTATCACATACCTCTAACTTCCCCATTGAGGAGGAAACATTAACAATCCTGGATGAGTCTGACAACTCAAGAAGGGGAATTAGTGCTTGACACATTTCTTTGGCACCATAGTAGTTTGTTCTGATACACGCTTCTGCGGATTCATAATCCTGAGTTATGATTTTACTCCAATCAATAGGAGTTCCATTTTCCTGCAGTTAATGAAAGGAAAATTATGTATTATTCTTTTACTCTTTGATGTGTGCAAACTTGATTCAAAATTTACCCCAAATGAGATAAATTTAGCTCATGACCTTTAATTCAGTATTCAAAATGCAAATTGCCTTCGATGAAGTGTAGGAAGATCAAATATGTCAGATGTTGAGTGTAAGACGCTTAGGCCTGGACTTGAGCTTAACAACTACTTAAAAGCCTATGGAGCTTTAGCCGAAGCCCTATTCATAAATCGGTAGAGTTTAGAAAACGTACCCTAGCAGTTACCGATGCTATCAAACCATCCCTATCAACGTGCGCTCCATGAATTCCAGCATTATTAACCTACAAAAAGTTCAGACATTTACCACAATCTATTTTGGGAGATAGATCCATTGGGGAAGATGAATTATGAAATAATGTGGAACTGAAAGACAGGTAAGTATCAATGAATACAAAACATAAAAGGGGGAAAACAAAAGTTAATAAAATATGTGGTTTTCTAACTTAGGAGAGATGTTATTTGAGAAAACTCAATAGTGAATTGGTGTCAGGCTAGGTTAGATTAGTTTCTCCAGAGCAAGATACTGAAGTTCCAATGTCAATATCATAATGAATAAGGTACTGACAATGAACTGAAGTGTTTGAGTAGAGAGCAGAAAGTCCATCGTTTTCTGGAAATCATTGTATAACGAAAACAAGCTTGTAGTTTTAGAAATATGACTTTGTGATTCAAAAAAATTACTCCTTGATTGTGTCTCTTTCTTCATAATTGTGTTCGGATCATACGACTAGGAGGTCAATACTCATAACAGGGTCTTTTTTTTGAGCCCCATTTGACCAATACTGCAAATTTATTGTCTTTTCTATGTCTGGCACGAAATTCGTGTCTTTTCATTTGGTTATTATTAAGACTTGACTGATGGTCAAAGAAAAAAATGATTGCATTTAGAAATGTTTGCTTTTTATTCAGGTGAATCTTCCATTCTTTGCTTTTCTCACACAGTAGAAAAGTCAATTCTACTACGAGAAAAAATCGATTTTCCTTTTGGGGGTAAAATAGCTGCTGCTTTTTCTGTACGATTGCATTGAACAAAATAGCAGAAAACAGAGCCAAATAAGAATTTGAATATGTCAATCATACCAAGATATCAAGTTTTCCAAACTGGGTTCTGATGAAATTTGCAAGAGATGAAACACTAGCAGGGTCAGTCACATCAAGCTGATGAAAAACCAATTGGCCAGACGCACCACACTCTGCCTTTAGCTTCTCAACAGCTTCAAGGCCCTTCTTCTGATCTCTTGCTGTTAAAATAACTACGATTCCATTACAAGCCAATTGCTTGCATATCCCAAAACCTATCCCTTTGTTTCCTCCTGTGACCACTGCATATCTGAAAACAAATCAAAGAATTTTATACTAAAAGGAAACATAATATTTACAAAGGAAATGAATCAAAGTTGAAGAAATGGGCGACCGTTTTGCTGCTTCTGCCATCTAAGAAGGAAGGACACAAAGCTCTTCGAAAAGTGAAGAAGAAGCCACGATGAGGAAAGTCACACACTAGAAATGCACAAGGGATCTTCTTCGGCGCTGTAACCTTCTTGCCAGGACTACAATATGGCCAAATATTGAGAACACAGGAATGGCGAGGAAGAAAAGAGCTTTGATAAGGATAAGAAAGCGACTTGCCACTTGTGTGAAAATGCTTGCCACTTGTCCCTCAATTAGCCATTAATTGTCACTCCCATTTAATTAACATCGTTTTTTTAAAAAACAAAACAAAAGGTCTTATCTTTTGATTGGATGAAATTTATTTTATACTTCATTAATTTTTGTCAATTCTCAACGATGTGTGATAGAAGGATTCCTTCTAAATTTAGAAGCTAGTGATTTCCTCGGCGCAGAAATTTGGAGCTGCCTCATAATTGATCTCAAAAAGAGTTTGGTATAGCAGTTTAAAGACGTGCTGGACTTACATAAACGCACTTCTTAAACAGACTCTAGATCTGATAAAAAGTGATTCTATAGAGGCTCTTTACTTGATTCAAAACTATATAACAAACATGCATGAAGACTAGACTCTTATCATAGAGATCAAATAATTGCTCCAACGTAACCGGAGAGTGGCTTTTCAATATATTGATAGAAACGAGAATGTCGTGATGAATTTCATGATGAAACAAGTTTTGGATTGCAATACGGGGTTGCAGATTCTGGAACTTAAGGCTATAATCGCAGCATTGCACTTGGCAGCTCCAGATTAGGTCCTTCGTTTTATGCCTTTTCCTTCTTTCCCGTGGGTTGAAAAAACACAGGATATGAGATAAATGTATAAAAAAAGTAGTTATATTTCATTGTTTCAAATTTTTAGTTGTCGACATGTTACAAGCATAATTGGGATTTAACTAGAAAGTTTCCTCATTTTGTCATGACTGTTTAAGCTAGACTTAAAACACTTAATTTGTGGCTACTCTCGCTACTAATGTCTATGGTTAGATCAAAATGATGCGACTTGATTCTGATTGAAGAAGGCGCCAGAATGAGCACCATTAGGTAGCAGAGCCACCCTCACAACACTTTGAGCACCTTCATCAGCAGTCAAATTACCAGTATTGAAGCTTAAATCTGTTCTGACATAACCTGGGCAAACAGCATTAATGCACACAGATGGATACTTGTTTGCAAGAATCCTTGTGTAGCCATTTAGGGCTGCTTTGCTTATTGTATACACTGATGTATCAGTAGCCCACCAGCCTTTGGTTTCTAATGATCCCTCTTTGAAATCTTCAAGAAACTGTTTCAGAACTTCATCCAATTTCTCTTCTGTTAGGTTTTCAGCATCACTCAATACTCCTTTGCTCCACCCCCTTGGTAAGTTCTGCAATATTAGCATGAACAACAAAAACTATACTCGAATTTAATCACATATATTCTATAAGGGATTATAGAATGAGTATTAAGTTAGCACCTATACCTCCAACTGTCCCAATGAGGAGGAAACATTAACAATCCTTGGTGAGTCTGATAACTCTAGAAGGGGAATCAGTGCTTCACACACTTGTTTGGCACCATAATAGTTTGTTCTAATGGTTGCTTCCGCAGATTCACAAGTTTGTTTTGCTATCTTTCTCCAATCAACATGAACCCCTTTTTCCTGCAATGGATGATAGGATAACAAATTTGCCTTTGATGTGTGTAAATATGTTTCTAAACTTGATTCTATATTAAAACAATTAAATTCATGGTTACTATTGATGAGTGATTGATGTTGATACCAAAATATTCCTATCAGCATGTAATCCTGCAATTCCTGCATTGTTAACCTACAAAAAATACAAACAACCATCGCCATTTATTTTACTTCAAATTTAGTATGGCTGAAAAGATCAGGTAGGCAACTGTAAGATGGATAAAAATGATTTCCCCTAAGATGGCAGAAGTACAAGCCAGGATTTTCCCTTTTTTCTTGAAGGAGGAACAAGATGTGAAGTTATCCAAATAAAAATAAAAATACAATGAACTATATTCATACCAATATATCAAGTTTTCCGAATCTGGTTTTGATCAAATTTGCAAGAGATGAAGCACCAGCAGAATCAGTCACATCAAGTTGATGAAAAACCAGTTGGCCAGACACACCAAACTCTGATCCTAATTTTCAACAGCTTCAAGGCCCTTCTTTGGGTCTCTGGCTGTCAAAACAACTCTGACACCATTAGAAGCTAATTGCTTGCATATCCCATAACCTATCCCTTTGTTTGCCCCTGTTACCACTGCATACCTGCAAACGGCATGAAGAATTAATTTTATGCGAAAGAAGCATGTGATTGTGACCACAAGAAATAACTGAATCTAAATTTTTTTGAAATCGGTAACCTTTTTGTTGCTTCTGTGATTGTTGAAGGAAGAACGCAAGCTCCTTGAAAGAGTGAGGAAGACATCACAAAAAGGGAATGATGGGAATTAAAGTTTACGGATTCTTCGTTTGGAAATTAAAGAACTTCTGAATTTTGCCTAAGTTCCGTGGTTTATTTGGGACAGGATCACAAGTGTGTGAGTGGTGTGTGTATGATTCTTACTTTGACTCCGGATGAGATAATACTAAGTGTATGTTGGGGACACAGTGTAAAAGTGATTTTTTTTTAATATGGTTTTTATAGAAGTTAAATAGAAAAAAAGTTATATTATTAATGTGATTTGTATTTGGATTGATAGTGAAAGAAGTGGTTTTTTAACCCAGTGAAAAAAAGTCAGAAACTACTTCAATGAGCTTCTAACAAAAGTAGTTTTTTTTAAAAGCCCAATGAAAGCTAATGTGTTCACAAATATATCCGTAGATGTCAAATGAGCTTTTACCCTCCAAATAAAATTTTTACCCTCCCAATAAAATTCCAAATAGGCCCTAATACAGTGAAAATGGCATAAAAGCCGAAATTAGTAATCTTTTGGACACAAAAATTAACACAGGGTCAACCTGAACTTAGACAAAACTAAAAGCTGACTGGTCAACTTTTTGAGTTGAATATCTTGATGGCTGAAGCAATGTTTGAGAAGGGTCTCGTTTGTGCGTGTATATGCATGTAGCTATCGATCTTGGTATGCAGAAAAGGTTGAAAGTAATAGTCGTGAGGAAAAAGAAACTCTGAATTATTTATTTCTTTTGTTATTTAATGAGGCGCTTCTTCTATCATTGGAACATAATTTTTCTTTATTAATTTTCTTCTTCATCTATTAAAGTTTTGACTGACACAGAGGCATCCCAAAAAGAAATTTATATACTTTATGGGTCCTACCTCCAACTTCCCAAGAGAATGGAAACATAAAAAAAGGAGGGGCCTCTTCGGATAAGTACTTTCACTTGATAATACTTCAACAGCTTTATACGTTTGACAAAGAATTTCTCTTTCACCCCTTGTAAAATAATGTTTTAATCTCATTTAGTCAGGTGATGCTTCTTCTTGTTGAATTTCTCTCCAACCTATGATTTTTTTTTAATTTTTTTACTCCAAAAGCTTGTTTGTTCTTCCAGAGTATACAATAGTACAATCTAAATGTTGGCAATAGAACAGAATCAAGACTTTTATTTATTTATTTTCAAGTACAGGAAGGAAGACAAAGGTTCAAACATCAAGAAATGCAAACATAGCTCATAATGTTCTTACAAGAATGTAATACTAAAACATGTGTATGAGATCCATATTAAACATAATGGAACTCGATCAAACGGGAGGAAATAAGAGTTTAAACTTTATTTTATCTCAATGTCCTTGTCCTTGCTAATGCCTGGAGGACTAAGATCAAAATGGAATGATTTCACTCCTACGGAAGAAAAGGCCAGATTGAATGCCATCAGGAAGCAAAGCCACCCTCACAATACTTTCAGCACCTTCCTCCACAGTATAAACACCAGCGTTGAAGTTCATATCGGTTTTCACGTAACCTGGGCACACAGAATTAATGCAGAAAGAAGGGTACTTCTTGGCGAGAATCCTTGTACACGCATTAAGACAAGCTTTGGAGACTGTATAAGCAGATGTAACAGTTGGCCAACCTTTGGCTTCTAACGAACCCTCCTTAAAATCTGCAAGGAATTGCTTCAAAACCTCTTCCACTTTCTCTTCTGTTAGATTCTCAGCGTCACTTAGTACTTCTTTACCCCACCCACTTGGGAATTTCTACATTAGCATGAACAACAAAATCTATTACTCAGTGTCATCAATATGTAAGAATTTAATTGCAAATGCAATAACAAGTTTTATGAAACTACTATTTCCAATTTTTAATATAAGATTTAATTGAGAAATTGGACTTAGTTCTAAATATAAGATCGTGATTTGTTTTGTCTTCCAAATATATAATTTTTTCTTTAAAGTATATCCATATTGATTGTATAGTTTCTATCTAAAGGTGATGATGATGAAGTGATATTTTAGGACAATCAACTTATATTTATTGTAAATATAATTAATATAACTAATTTCTTTAATCGACCCAAATTAACTATCAAGCTCTTATCTTAAAAACTGAAATATTTAGACAGCACACATACCTCCAAACTCCCATACGAGGTGGAAACGTTAACAATCCTTGGTGAGTCTGACAACTGCAGAAGAGGAATCAGACCCTCACACAATGCTTTGGGACCGTAGTAGTTTGTTTTGAAACATGCTTCTGCAAGCTCATAATTTTCAGTTAATATTTTGCTGAAATCAACATTCTCCCCTCTTTCCTGCAGCCCATGATAAGAAATGTTAGACCAAAAAAATGATACATCAATGAAGTTGATTAGCATTTGATTTAAATTATTGGAGTCAATACTCACAATTCTAGCTGCAAAGTCACCTTGAGCGGTTGCTGCCATCAGAGCATCCTGATCAACAATTAGTCCAGAAATTCCTGCATTATTAACCTGCATGAAGTTCAAACATTCATCATCATCATCATCATCATCATCATAACTGAAGAGTAGAAAGCATAGCAGAATAATAAGAACATGCAAAGTGATTCATACCAAATAATCGAGTTTTCCAAACTTGGTTTTGATGAAATTTGCAAGGGAAGGAACACTGGCAGAAGGGTCAGTCACATCAAGCTGATGAAAGAACACTTCGCCGGAAACACCAGACTCTGACTTTAACTTCTCAACAGCTTCAAGGCCCCTCTTCTCATCCCTTGCCGTTAAAACAACGGTGATTCCATTGGAAGCCAATTGCTTGCATATCTGAAAACCCATCCCTTTGTTTCCTCCTGTTACCACTGCATACCTGCAAATTACCAGCCCAAGAATTTCATGCTACAGAAACATGATATTACAAAGAAGAAATTGAACCAAATCAAATTAGTTGAATAAAAGGGTCACCTTTTTGTTGCTTCTGCCATTGTTGAAGGAAGTCACTAACAAAAGAAAGCACAAGAATACTTTTTAGCTGCTGTGATCTGCTACTTTGGTATGAAGATCCAGGTAACATTTTGGACCCTTTATAGAGGCACGAAACTTAGGAAATTTTCGACAGAAATTGTTTATTGAATAATCTTTTGGACTTTGACTATTATGTTTTATTGGGCACAACTTTCATTATTATATTGATACGTAGCACAAACCAAAGTTTGAGGGTACTTTTTTGACTGGGTCATCACATATTAAAAATCATTCTAGAATTTAGCCAAAGATATTCACTTAAATAATTTTCTCAGCTATCTATTATTGACCAGAATATATTCTTTTCATCACCGCGCCAGCAAGGGCCACATCAACAAAGTCATATGGGAAGGATTAGGTGGAATAGTCCCTCTAGAATATTCTAGAACAATTGGTTGTTATGATACGGGTCTAGTTGTCCCACATTAAATCTTTAATATAAGAACTTGCTAATTTTTTTAAAAGATTAAAAAAATTAAATAAGTTATTTAATTATGATATTTTCAGCATATAATTAGATTCTATATCAATTTATAAATAAAAGAATTTAACTATAAATATAAATATAATATAATTTATTTAATATTTTTAATATCTCTAAAAAAAAACTCACCTAGCTATTATATTAAGCATCCAATCTAGAATTTGTTGTTGGATAAGCCAAATCTTTTTAGTGGACCACGATGTACATAATTTAAGGAACTTGATAATTAAACATGAGAGTTTGAATAACTAAATTAAAATATGCAATCTAAAATGATTAGTGAGACTATTAGAGTATAATTAAACTTTGTTGCACAAGACATTAGTTAATTAGCATATGACGGAAATATGAACGCAAGTTAAGAAATGAAAAGGATGGCGGCCACGTGTGAATGAATGTGAAATGCTTTTAAAAAATGGACCCAACAAATTGGCTTGGCCCGAAAAAAAATTGGTGAATTGGTTCACAAATTTCACAGAGCCGATCACTTTGCAATAAAATTAGTTAAGATTTCAAAAGTCAATTGTGGAGTTGGAGGAATACATCTTTCCTCCGATATTCTGCATACTTGGAATTTTTTTTCTTTTGAAAGTGAACGATGCCTTCTTCCTAGCAACTAACTCCTACAAATAAGGAGAATTGTGGTGGGTTATGTTGGAATATTTTAAAATAAAAAAATGTGTTTGTTGGAAAATTATGTGTTTATAAATTAAAGAATTTATATGAAATGTTGTGTAGGGAGTTATAACACAACAAAATACAAATTGGATCAGAAATCATATAACAACAAGAGATCAAACTCATTGCCTTTGTTTTTAAGTGTACAAAGAGATAAAGTTAAATTATCATTTTGTAAAAGTCATTATTGTTTTGACTTGAGTGTTGGAAGTACAATCCATACTCAAAGGTTTTTATTGTATCCTGCAGAAAATTTACCTATTAATCCAAACTGCATCATATTAAATAGGAACAAGTGGGGGCAAATTAAGCCTAAAAGAAAATGTTATCCATGTTTTCAAGACATTGTGCATTACTTTTTTCTTCATCTTTTTTTTTTTTTGTATGCCTCATACATCCAGCCCCTCCAACAGGTTATACCCCTCAGTTTCTTTATACGAAACATATTCATTTAATTAATTTAATTATATTAAGGAAGTTGATTAATTTAGTTAATATGTCATATATTTTCTAAAACACTCTAGTCATGTTCCTTAATTCCCTGGTTTCTCCTCCTATTTGATTATTGTTAAGGAAGTATCAATAGGAGTAAATTAGGAAAAGATTAATAAATATGAAAACTTTGTTTTATATTAAGGACCAAAGTCAACTCCCAAAATATATCTTGTGTTAATTACTAGAGGAGCAAGAAATAATACATGACAATGGAGAGCTGGGTTTTGTCATGCACTAGGTTATTGTAGTGTTTTTGAATGTGGTGGATGATTATCTTACTAAAAAAGAAGAATATATCCTCATTAATAATAAAGAGCTTGGAAATAGGGGTGAAAATAAATGAGGTCTGTTTGTAAGAAATAGGTTTGAGCTTGGCCTGTGGCTTGTTATAAGCTTTTTTTCAGGCCTGAATCTATTAATAAGCTTACATTTTTCTTAAATTTTTAATATTTACTTTTTTATTATATTTTATTATTATTTTTCATTTTCAATCTCTTTTTCCTATATATTTCCTTTTTTATTTTTCAACTAATTTTCTTTTATTTTTTTTAATCTTTTTCCTTTTTATTATAATTCTCTTATTTTATATTATTTTTATTTCTAATATCTTTTTAATAATTTCGTTTATTTTAATAAATCATATTTTAGGTAAATTCTTATTACCCAACTAATTACATGATAAAATTTCTTTATCATGAAATAATTATTACATAATGATAATTAAATCATATAAAAATAAAATTAGGATAATACATTTAATGCTAATTTTTTACATAATATTTTATAATATTGTATATCAATAATATGTTCAGACCGATTTAACATGCTTAACAGGTTTGAGCTTGGCCTCTTAAGGGAAACTGGCCTTTTAATAGGCCTGAGTCTGCTATTATTATCAAATAGTCCAAACATAGGACCTTAACAAACCACCTAACATATTTCCACCTCCACATAAAAAAATAGATTAAGTGATTGTGTTGTGGATAGTCTAGAATTATTTTTGGATTGTGCTATGTATTAATAGTCAAAGTCCCACATATTATTCAATAAGCATCAGCAAGGAAAAATATTAATTTAAGACTTAGTCGCAATTTCTGGAAAATTTCGTGCCTTTCGTGTCTCTATATAGGATCCAACATGTTACTCGAATTTTCATTCCAAAGCAGCAGATCAGAGCATCTAAAATTACCGTTGTGCTTTCTCTCGTGAGTGATTTCCTTCCTTCAACAATGGCAGAAGCAACAAAAAGGTGACCCTTTTATTCAACTAATTTGATTTGGTTCAATTTCTTCTTTGTAATATCATGTTTCTGTAGCATGAAATTCTGGGGCTGGTAATTTGCAGGTATGCAGTGGTAACAGGAGGAAACAAAGGGATGGGTTTTCAGATATGCAAGCAATTGGCTTCCAATGGAATCGCCGTTGTTTTAACGGCAAGAGATGAGAAGAGGGGCCTTGAAGCTGTTGAGAAGTTGAAGTCACAGTCTGGTGTTTCCGGCGAAGTGTTCTTTCATCAGCTTGATGTGACTGACCCTTCTGCTAGTGTTCCTTCCCTAGCAAATTTCATCAAAACCAAGTTTGGAAAACTTGATTATTTGGTATGAATCACTTTGCATGCTCTTATTATTCTGCTATGCTTTCTACTCTTCAGTTATGATGATGATGATGATGAATGTTTGAACTTCATGCAGGTTAATAATGCAGGAATTTCTGGACTAATTGTTGATCAGGATGCTCTGATGGCAGCAACCGCTCAAGGTGACTTTGCAGCTAGAATTGTGAGTATTGACTCCAATAATTTAAATCAAATGCTAATCAACTTCATTGATGTATCATTTTTTTGGTCTAACATTTCTTATCATGGGCTGCAGGAAAGAGGGGAGAATGTTGATTTGAGCAAAATATTAACTGAAAATTATGAGCTTGCAGAAGCATGTTTCAAAACAAACTACTACGGTCCCAAAGCATTGTGTGAGGGTCTGATTCCTCTTCTGCAGTTGTCAGACTCACCAAGGATTGTTAACGTTTCCACCTCATATGGGAGTTTGGAGGTATGGGTGCTATCTAAATACTCTAGTTCTTAATATAAGAGTCAGATGACTAATTTGAGTCGGTTAAGGAAATTAATTGTGTTAATTATATTTGCAACAAATATGAGTTGATTGTCCTAAAATACCATCTTCATCATCACCACCCTTAGATAAAAACTCCTCAATGTGTACAATCACGATATACTTTGGGGAAAAAAATTATATATTTGGAAGATAAAGCAAATTACGCTCTTATATTTAAAACTAAGTCCAACTTCTCAACTAAATCTTATATTAAAAATTGGAGGTTATAGTTTCATAAAACCTGTTATTGCTTTTGCAATTAAGTTCTTACATATTGATGACACTGAGTAATAGATTTTGTTGTTCATGCTAATGTAGAAATTCCCAAGTGGGAGGGGTAAAGAAGTACTAAGTGACGCTGAGAATCTAACAGAAGAGAAAGTGGAAGAGGTTTTGAAGCAGTTCCTTGCAGATTTTAAGGAGGGTTCATTAGAAGCCAAAGGTTGGCCAACTGTTACATCTGCTTATACAGTCTCCAAAGCTTGTCTTAATGCGTGTACAAGGATTCTCGCCAAGAAGTACCCTTCTTTCTGCATTAATTCTGTGTGCCCGGGTTACGTGAAAACCGACATGAACTTCAACGCTGGTTTTTATACTGTGGAGGAAGGTGCTGAAAGTATTGTGAGGGTGGCTTTGCTTCCTGATGGCAATCAATCTGGCCTTTTCTTCCGTAGGAGTGAAATTGTTCCATTTTGATCCAAGTCCAGGCACTAGCAAGGACAAGGACATTGAGACAAAATAAAGTTTAAACTCTTATTTCCTCCCGTTTGATCGAGTCCCATTTTGTTTAATATGGATCTCATACACATGTTTTAGTATTACATTCTTGTAAGAACATTATGAACTATGTTTGCATTTCTTAAGTTTGAACCTGTGTCTTCCTTCTGTACTTGAAAATAAATAAATAAAAGTCTGCATTATATTCTATTGCCAATATTTGGAATGTACTATTATATGCTCTAGAAGAACAAACAAGTATTTGTAGTAACAAAATCATAGGTGAGAGAGAAATTCAACAACAAGAAGCATTATAGTACTAAATGAGATTAAAATATTATTTTACAACGGGTGAAAGAGACATTCTTTGATGTAAAATTATTTCTTAGAACAGTCAATCGTATAAAGTTACTGAAGGAGGCCTCAAGTCAAATTACTATATCAATCAGAAGAGGCCGCCACTCCGTTTTTTTTTTTTTTTATGCTTCCATTCTCTAGGGAAGTTGGATGTAGAAAAGTATATAATTTCTGTTTGGAATGCCCTGAGTTGGTCACTCCGTTTTGTTGCTTCTGTTATTGTTGAAGGAAGAACACAAGCTCCTTGAAAGGGTGAAGAAGACATCACAAAAACAGAATGATGGAAATTAAATTTTACGGATTCTTCATTTGGGTATAAATATAAATGAAAGAACTTTTGGATTTTGACGAAAGTTCTGCGGTTTATTTGGGACAGAGTCATCAGTGTACACATACACATATAATTCTTACTGACTCCGTATCAGATAATACAAATACGGTGAAAATGGAATAAAAGTAGAAACTACTAATCTTTTGGACACAAAATATAACACAGGGTCAACCTGAACTTAGTCAAATCTAAGAGCTTATTGATCAACTATTTGAGCTGAATCACATAAACATCACCCTTTTCCCTATCCTTTGTGCATCTTGATAGCTGAAGAAGTCTTTGAGAAGGGTCTTGTTTGTGCGGGTATATGTATTTAGTTATCAATATTGGTATATAGAAAAGGTTGAAATTAGTAGTCGTAACGAAAAAGAAATTAAACTCTGAATTAGTCATTTCTTTTATTATTTAATAAGCAACTTCTTCTATCGGTGGAACATAATTTTCCTTTATCTATGTTCTTCTTCATCAATCTATCCAAGTTTTGACTGACTCAGAGCATCCCAAACTGAAATTTATGTACTTTATGGAGTCCTATATCCAACTTCCCAAGAGAATGGAAACATCAAAAAAGGAGTGGCCTCCTTCTGCAGCTTTATACATTTGACTGTTATGAGAAATGATTTTACTCTAAATAATTTCTCTTTCACCCGTTTAGAGTAAGATAATGCTTATTCTTGTTTTTGAATTTGTCTTCTACATATGATTTTTTTACTACAAAAGCTTGTTTCTTCTTAACAGAGCATAGAATAGTACATTCTAAATATTGGCAATAGAGCAGAATCAAAACTTTTATTTGTATCTTTTCAAGTACAGAAGGAAGAGATAAGTTCAAACTTTAAGACAAGCAAGCATAGATCATAATGTTCTTACAAGCATGTATTAGTTTAAACATTATTCTATCTCAATGTCCTTGTCCATGCCAATTCCTCGGCTCAGATCAAAATGGAACAACTTCACTCCGACGGAAGAAGAGGCCAGAATGGTTGCCATCAAGAAGCAAAGCTACCCTCACAATACTTTCAGCACCCTCCTCCACAGTATAAAGACCAGTGCTAAAGTTCATATCAGTTTTCACGTAACCGGGGCACACAGAGTTAACGCAGAAAGAAGGGTACTTCTTGGCGAGAATCCTTGTATAGGCATTAAGGCAAGCTTTGGAGACTGTATAAGCAGATATAACACTAGGCCAACCTTTGGTTTCCAATGAACCTTCTTTAAAATCTGTAAGGAACTGCTTCAAAACCTCTTCCACTTTCTCTTCTGTTAGACTCTCAGCATCACTTAGTAATTCTTTACCCCACCCACTTGGAAATTTCTATATTGGGAAGAACAACAATAGCTTTTACTCAGTGCCATCAATATATAAGAATTTAGTTGCATATGCATATGTCTATAGTACTTATTTGCTTCAATAATAGTGGTAAATTCAACAAAAGCCAACTTCTTGTTTTGCCACTTAAAATTTTGTCGTAGGAACACCTAGCTTCTATGCATACCTCCAAATTCCCAGAGGAGGAGGAAACATTAACAATCCTTGGTGAGTCTGACAGCTGCAGAAGAGGAATAAGACCTTCAGACAACGCTTTGGGACCATAGTAGTTTGTTTTGGCACATGCTTCTGCAAGCTCATAATTTTCAGTTACTATTTTGCTCAAATCAAAAGCCTCCCCTCTTTCCTGCAGCCCATGGTAAGAAATGTTAGACCAAAAGAAATGATATATCAATTAAGTTGATAGCATTTGATTTAAATTATTGAAGTCAATACTCACAATTCTAGTTGCCAAGTCACCTTGAGAGGTTGCTGCCATCAGAGCATCCTGATCAACAATTAATCCAAAAATTCCTGCATTATTAACCTGCATGAAGTTCAAACATTCATCATCATCATCATCATAACTGAAGAGTAGAAAGCATAGCAGAATAATAAGAACATGCAAAGTGATTCATACCAAATAATCGAGTTTTCCAAACTTGGTTTTGATGAAATTTGCAAGGGAAGGAACACTGGCAGAAGGGTCAGTCACATCAAGCTGATGAAAGAACACTTCGCCGGAAACACCAGACTCTGACTTTAACTTCTCAACAGCTTCAAGGCCCCTCTTCTCATCCCTTGCCGTTAAAACAACGGTGATTCCATTGGAAGCCAATTGCTTGCATATCTGAAAACCCATCCCTTTGTTTCCTCCTGTTACCACTGCATACCTGCAAATTACCAGCCCAAGAATTTCATGCTACAGAAACATGATATTACAAAGAAGAAATTGAATCAAATCAAATTAGTTGAATAGAAAGGTCACCTTTTTGTTGCTTCTGCCATTGTTGAAGGAAGGAAGTCACTAACAAGAGAAAGCACAAGGGTACTTTATTGGTGCTGTGATCTGCAACAATGGTATGAAGATCCTGGTAACATTTTGGACCCTTTATAGAGGCACGGAACTTAGGAAATTTTCGACAGAAATTGTTTATTGAATAATCTTTTGGACATTGACTATTACTCCCTTTCTTTTTCAATATAAACCATATTTGATGAGTTGATTTTGGTTTTAATTATAAGACATAATTTTTATATTTATCAATCTTTACCTCATTTATTTTTATTAGTGCCCCTTCAATAATAATTAAAAAATAGAGGGAATGAGAGAATTAAAGAAGATGATTAAGGTGTTTAGAAGATATATGTCATATTAACTAATCTAACTAATTTTTTTAATCTAATCAAATTAGATAAATATATTTTATATTTAATAAATGAGAGAGTATATTTTTGGTACATCTTTTACTATTATATTGATAGGTAGCACAAACGGGTCAGGATTTGACTATGCACCAGATACACTTAACCTATTTTCTCAGCTATGTATTATTGACCAGAATAGTCTATATTCTTTTCATCACCCAATGCGCCAGCAAGAGCCACATCGTCAATGTATGCCTTTAAAAGGTGACGAATGGGCTTATTTTCAAAGAAGTTGAGTTTGGAAAATGGTGTTCAAGAAAGTTATTTTTGTAAGGCAAAATCATTCACAGGTGTTAAAGACCTAAACAAATTATAAAAGAATTTCAATACAAATTCTTAAATAAAAAATGTTTCTAGAGACTTTTGTGTGATTAATTAGTAATGTGAAATGACTAACTTATCTCCAATGAATAAAAAAGGAAAAGCACAGGAGGCGGAGGGTTGACACGTTTTTTCTCATTAATGAGAAAGAGAAAACAAAGGAAGCCTATGGTGTTGCAGCTAGAACGTTGAAAGGATTAAGTGTGATGTTCATGTTCTGGACAAAGATCAGACTTTGCAGCCTTTATCTACTATTAGAGAGCGTGAACATTGAGTTCAACAGTTTTATTTATTTATTTTGCTGTGCATGTTGGCTACATTGAGATTGAGGGGTATGTCAAAGGTTGAAGCTTTGGTTCAATAGTGGATTATGTGTTAAAAGGTAGGTAAGTAATGCTAAGATTTTGCTAAAAATATGATATTGACCATTAAAGTTAGGGTTTCACTGTGGTTGGGTTGTGTGAATGAAATTGTGCTCTATTTTTGGGTAAGGTAACAGAGGGATTATTTTATTTTAAGTGGAAATGGATGAATGTGATGGTGGTTTATTTGCTGACAAAATGCTAATATGATATAAAAAAGTGTTGTTAATACGACAATTGTAGTTGTTAATATTGGTATTGCAATTGTTAATACAGAAGCTGTGCTATGTTTTTGGGCAATATAACAGAGGGATTGTCTGTTTTTGGGTAAGGTAATAGAGGAATTACTTTATTTTAAGTGGGAATGGTTGAATGTGATGATGATTTGTTCGATTACAAAATACTGATATGATATGAAAAAAGTGTTATTAATACGTGTAGTTGTAGTTGTTAATATTACTGTGGCAATTGTTAATACAAAGTTTATATTGCAGATTGTCATGAAAGATGGCAAGTAGTTCAAGGAAGAATCTATTCTGTTTCTTTCATGTGGGAGGGAAGTTTTTAAATGATGGAGAAGATGAAATACAATATGTTGGTGGTTTGGTAAGAACAAGATGCATAAAGGAAGGCACAACCTATAAACAGTTTCGAAGAATCATATCATCTATAATTGGAAAAGAAAGTAATGAAATTTGTTTGAAATTTAAAATTACCATTGATACATCAACATTTGTGGATCTTGTAGATGATGAAGGGGTGGATCATTTAACTAAATTTAATGAAGAATATGGTCATGTGTACATTGAAGAGGATGGCGATTATGACAATACAGAGCCAGCAATGAATAGTCAAATGGAAGAGTAAGAAGTGTAAGTTGAGTTATCTTAAGAAAAGTAATTCGTTGCTAGATAAATTGTGAATGATGGCTCATACATTGTCATTACTAGCACTCTAACTTGTAATTTATTGTAGGATTGATTAATTGTTTGGAGGTGCAGGTAAATTGTCTATGTCTCCACCTCTTCTGTTAAATGAAAGTCAAGAGTTCTCATCATTAGCATGTTGTACTCAAATTGTGCCAACACCCAGACCGGAAATAAATCATACTAAATGGAAGGATATAGATTTGATTATTGGAGAAGGACAGATTTTTCCCAATGCTGTGACCCTTTGTCAAACATTATACGAATAAATCATTTCACAAAAGTTTTCATACCAATTTGTGAAGAACAATCAACAAAAGATAATTGTGAAGTGCAAGGTTGATGGTTATCCTTAGTACATGGGTGCATATTCATCGGGAGAACATCAAATATGGAGTTTCTAACCATCAGAACATACAGAAGTGAACACATCTACCATGCACAGGATAGTCTAATTGTTTTTCATCCACCCAGGTGCAGCTTGACATCATCAATTGTAATGGATGGTTTGAGGTGAAATATTGATAAGATTGCTAATGAAATTCGAGCAGACTTGTGCAGAGAGTATGGGGTGCGATTGAATTATCCTCAAGCATATAGGGCCAAAGAAAGAGCGTTGAGGGAATCACATGGTCGAGTTGAAGACTCTTACATAGTAATACATAGTTAAAAAAGGAATATGCAGTTGTGAAAGTTGGACATGTGAAACTTGTCATTTCAGTTAGGCATGAAAAAAAAATTGAAAAAATGACTCATGAAGTTGTTAAAACAGGCAAAACCAGTTATTAAAAAAGGAATATGCAGTTGTGAAAGTTAGAATTGTGAAACTTGTGATTTCAATCAAGCATGAAAAAGTTGTAAAAATTACTTATAAAGTTGTAAAAACAAGCAAAACCGATTATTAAACTTCTAATAAGCAATTGTGAACGCAAGGACTTGTGAAATTTCAAAAGAACTCAATGCATGAAAAAGAGGTTGTGAAAATGACTGATTAAGTTGTTAAGCTTTTGATTAGCAGTTGTGAACGCAAGGACTTGTGAAATTTCAAAAGAACTCATTACATGAAAAAGAGGTTGTGAAAATGACTGATTAAGTTGTTAAACTTCTGATTAGTAGTTGTGAACGCAAGGACTTGTAAAATTTCAAAAGAACTTAATGCATGAAAAATAGGTTGTGAAAATGACTGATTAAGTTGTTAAACTTTTGATTAGCAATTGTCAAAGCAAGGACTTGTGAAATTTCAAAAGAACTCAATGCATGAAAAAGAGGTTGCGAAAATGACTGATTAAGTTGTTAAACTTATGATTAGCAGTTGTTAACGCAAGGACTTGTGAAATTTCAAAAGAACTCATTACATGAAAAAGAGGTTGTGAAAATGACTGATTAAGTTTTTAAACTTCTGATTAGTAGTTGTGAACGCAAGGACTTGTAAAATTTCAAAAGAACTTAATGCATGAAAAAGAGGTTGTGAAAATGACTGATTAAGTTGTTAAACTTTTGATTAGCAGTTGTCAAAGCAAGGACTTGTGAAATTTCAAAAGAACCCAATGCATGAAAAAGAGGTTGCGAAAATGACTGATTAAGTTGTTAAACTTCTTATTAGCAGTTGTTAACGCAAGGACTTGTGAAATTTCAAAAAAAGACTCAATGTATGAAAAAAGAGGTTGTGAAAATGATTGATTAAGTTGTTAAAATAAGGATTTATCATTGCCTTTCAAAATCAAACTCGGTAATGTATAATTTGTCATAATTTGGCACATACACTAGCCATTGCATAAGTTGTCAAAATAGCCACATATCATTGCATTTCCTACAAAATAAAATAAAGTTGGCAAAATACATATTTACATGACAGGAAGCCTTTCCTAAAAAATAACATAACAACTCTTATGTCTCTTTCTTCCTCTTACTTTGTTGGTTGCCAGCTACAATGGATAGTATCCTTTACAAATGTATGTTCTTCTCATGTGTTACAAGCCACAAAAAACAATCGACCTTTATCTGCCGGATTTGATCACGTGATAACTTAGGCATGATATACCCTTCTTTGTCATGTGCACTTGTGTAGAGGAATCCTATCTATGTAACCATGATAGAACATGGACACCACAAGAATCGCTACAAATAAAATATCACATATACAATTTTCAACTTAAAAAAACCAAATCATACAGACATGCTGAATATCAAAGTCATGAAAAACAAAAAACCAACAAATAATAATGTATCACATTGGACATGCACTTTTGCCCAGTTCACTTAGTTAGGTATTTCTTTTCCTTTGCCAAATACTTCAAGTTTAACCCTTTGAAGTATGTTAAGGATGCAATTTCTATGTATGAAGAAAGAACATATGTCATGTCACAACACAGTAATGACAACTTCACAGTGGCCATTTATAACTTCATATGTGCGATTGAAAACACAATGCATATAGTTAAGTAGTAGTACTTACACACTGGCTTGCCAACCATTCCTTGGCACAAAACTCTTCTTGTTGCTTTCAACTCAATCTCTTTACTTTATTTGTCTGCTCATCGCCTTTAAGTGCATCTTTTTTCTCCTTTTGTAACCTTACATATGTCAGCTGGTCCACCAATGAGTCTAGGGCATAGAAACATATTGTCTTCATCTCTAAAAGATAATAAAACCAGTGATTGAGGCGTAGTGCAGGAGCAAACAAGAAATCACAATTGCCAATGTTATATCCAATATGTTCAGGCAAGATCTCTGCTTCATGCGCTTCCCATACCACTTCTTTGGATTGGCAGGCATTTTTTCTATCAACTCTAAAGAAAAAATGTGTCTTCCCACACGGCTAGACTTATGTAATTGATCCCCTACCAATGTATTGGCAACCATTGACATCAAGTGTGCATAATTAGGTAAATGTTAGTAATGCGCTGAATTAAAGTAACAAAGTATGAGTTATATTTTACATGTAACTTATCCTGTTATTTATCCATCATCTTTCATGTAGATAATATAGTTCACCCCGAGTGATGAAATAATCATACATATCTACAAAATCCCTAATAGAGTAACAAGTGTAGCAAGTCAGTTTTCGTGGTTAAATTTGATTTAGAAAGAAGAAGTTTAATGACTTACTCCTAGGCCTCCTCTTAATTACATCTTGTCGTGCACAATTGATACAAAGCTTCTTTGTTCTTCTCACCTTTTGTTCTCTTCTTACCCATGATTGTCACTCATGGAGAGCCAATAACATGTTTTTTTACCCTTGTAGATTTCCTCAATTGTAATTCTTGCTCCTCTTTCAATTCATCTTCATCAGACTCATCTTTATCCTCACCTTCCTTTCCTTTAATTTTTTTAGACTCCAATTCTTGTCCTTATTCTTCCTCTTTGGCTGCCTTATCAGCTTCACCTTCAGACTTGGTCACACTAACTCTTGCATTTTCTTCCTCTGACCCTTCATCTTGATTTGTTAACCTAACTTTGTCATCTTCTCCTTTTTCTGTGTCTAACCCGTCACCTTCACTTGCTGATGAAGGTTGTTCATCTTCACTTTCTTATGAAGATTATTTGTCTTCAAAATTTTCTTCCCTTTCATCAATTTTTTACCCGCCCAACAGCCTTGACTGAAGGACAATGAGTTCCTCTTGTACCATAGACACCACCCTTGACTTCAATATGTCATATGTCCTCTTTATTTCCTGTAAATTATGAGGAAAAATTTAATCATTGAATAAATTAGACGGAATATGGAGCTTACATCCAATTTGAACACTTACTATGTGAGTTAACATTGTTTGTGGATGCAATTCAGAATAGGGAGGCCTAACTACGTACATTACCAACAAAATGTAGCATCCTTGATTACTTTCCGTATCTATTTTCTCTCTACTCTTAATGTTATTATCATTCCAATATCCAATCGCATCGTCAACTGTAGAGGCTTGTAGTGGGCCGAGGGGAAAATGTTGCAAGCAATAAGTTTGCATAAAAATAAAATAACAACTTAGCAGCAGGAAATGACAACATGTACTACAACAATTTACAACTCATTATACAATGCCAACTTAGGTTACATGAATAATACTTGCACTTACCATCAGAAAATATATACAACCTCCTGTATTGATTCTTCCATAAGCTTTCACTTTCTTGACTTTTTCTTTGTACTGTGCAATTGAATTGGATAGTTCATTCAAAATAAAGGTAGACCAATCATACTCCGCAAAAGCTCCATTTGTTGCCACCATCACTTTTACCACTCAATCACTCACTTTAATACCCGCTCTGGGATACAAGAGGGTTCCCAATGCATACATAATAAAGAGGAATTCAAAATCTAGATCCTCCTCTCTCTCAATTAGGCATTTTGCTATCATCTTGTATGGTATTGTCCCATACAATGTCTTTAATTCCTTAAGTGCTTCATCTTCCTTCTTCACATTTCTTTCAATATCCCCCCTCATATGGTAAGCCCGTAAATTCTTTTACATCTTCCCGGCGTATGTGAAGTGACCTCCCTTGAATCAAAATATTCTTAGTGGGAGGGTCAAATGTACCCATAAACTGACCACATAAATCTTGGGGAATTTATGAGTAGCATATATTAACCAACTTATCAAATCCTATTTTCTTAAGCCGATCCATCCTATCTTGTCTATTCTTCAAACTTTTGCAAACTTTTATAAACTAATTAGGGGTACAACGAGTCAAGAATAGAACCACATATTTTTCCCTTTGCCATAAGTTCTTAATTTCTTCGCCCTCATCCTATATTTCTCCTTCTCGTCGTCTTTTAATGCGTTCCAAGCTTGTTTGAGCAACTGACTCTCCTTTGTAAAAGGCTTGATCTCCTTATTCTTTCTTCTTCTTCTTCTGATAATACTTTTGTGTGAACATTATATACCCAGATACCTTTGGCTGCTTCTCTCCGTCTTTATCTTTCCTTTTTCTATTGTTCGGCATTTTCTTCTTAACTTGTAACATAATTACTACTTTAATCACCCACCATCACAAATATAATACATGCATTGCACTCAACACGAAGGGATTACTTTCAAACAGTAATAGTTAAGAAACACAATACAACAGTTAAAAT
The DNA here is from genome assembly GCA_037074505.1 of Albizia julibrissin. Taxonomy (NCBI): domain Eukaryota; kingdom Viridiplantae; phylum Streptophyta; class Magnoliopsida; order Fabales; family Fabaceae; genus Albizia; species Albizia julibrissin. The sequence continues at coordinate 921,568 of CM073487.1, read as the reverse complement.
TCATTTCAAACAGGTTCTTTAATGTCAGTGTTGTGAACCATATAGTCTAAATAGCCCTAATTCCAGTGACCACCATTTGTAGGCTAAAATACTAATGGAATACTAATGATGTGGGCAAGACTATGTAACAAGTATCTTATACTATCAGTATCAAATACACAAGTGAAGGGAGGCACAACATACATGTAGATTAAAAGTGAAAACTTCACTTTCCAATTGTAACATCAAAATCATACAAATTTCTGCATACTATGATTTATTCCCAATTACCTTAGTCACATTGATTTTAATCCATAAGTCACTACCAATTTCTATTCCTCAATTCCATAAAGTTCCTTTCTTAGATAATTAATCAAACACTTCATAGGCATTATTTACATCAATTCAATCACTCCATGTATGAAATACCTTAAGTGTAATCAAAATCAAATATGTTATCAAAACTTTTATTCTTCAAATCTCTCGCTAAACAAACTCCAAACACCAATATATTTTTCTACTATGCTTTCCAAACTCCAATCTTTAATAATAATAAATTTAAATCCCTAAAGATCAAATTTGAAACTTGTCTTTTTCACAACATATTAACCAAGATCATTAATGAAAACTTACCTAAGCTAAACCAAGCTTCAACCTTCGGGGTATAACACGTCTAACAAGGAGGAGGAGGAGAATAAAAAAGAAATACTCCCTTACACTCTCAACTACATACACATTGAGGGGGGAAATGGACACATATTGAAATCACATAGGAAAGGGCGATTTGGGCAGAGGACTGAGTCGCCGGCAGTACTCAAATGGTTGCCAGACTCCATAACACAAGTGACGAAGAGGCGGAGAGCGAAGGAGGCTGGGGGTCCGGGGTACAACAAGTCCAGCAAGGAGGAGGAGGAGGAGAATCAAATCAAAATATTCCCTTACACTCTCAGCCATGCACACATTAAGGGGGAAAATTGACAAATACTGAAGTCAGAGAGGGAAGGGCAATTTGGGCAGAGGACGGACTCACCGGTGGCGGTCGGATGGTATCCAAATGCCAATAGGACAAGTGACTAAATGGCGAACGAGCGAAGGAGGCTGGGGTTCAGCGTTAATCTTGAATCTTTCTCTATTCATTTTTCATGAAGCGGCGGATAAAGGTCGAAGCACGCTGGGGTTTAGATGACAAAAGGACACAAAACCCAGGGAACAAAGCACAAAAACTCCTATCATCCAATGTTTTGAAGACACCCCCAAGAATATAATGACATGTAGTTGGGACTTGGAGCTGATGCAGATTTCAAGAGATCATGATTGTGTGGTTGATGCTTTAGTAAAGGATGGTTTATCTACATCTTCTCTTTTAGATACACGTCCAACTCATCTTCGTAACTAGGTGGATAAAGAGTGCATGAGATTTAATTCCCCTTGGTTTAAATTTCCTAACACATAATATGGGGAAACTAAATCTTATTAAATGAATCAATTATGTGTAGTATATCTAATATTTATAGGAAAAAATAATAATTAACCAACCAAGCTTAACAACTCAATATACAAGTTTGTTACAACTAACTAACTAATAAGTAAAACTAATAGAGTTAAACTAATTAACTAATTGACATATGTTGCCCCTTACAAGCTGTGGCATAGATATTGATCATGCCAAGCTTGGACAGAAAACCATGAAAAGGTTGTAGATCAAGGGGCTTGGTAAAAATATCAGCAAGTTGATTAACACTCCGAACTGGTAAAATTCGAATAATCCCAACTTGAACCTTTTCTCTTACATAGTGACAATCAATTTCCAGATGTTTAGTCCTTTCATGGAAGGTAGGATTAGATGTTATATGCACAACAGATTGATTATCACAATATAAAATGGTAGGAGAAGGATAGGAATGTGCAGATCTACTAAGAGATAAAGAAGCCACTGAATTTCACAAGCAACATACCCCATGGCCCTATATTCAGCTTCAGAGGAAGATAGAGAGACAATGGTTTATTTCTTAGTACACCAAGAAACCAAGGAATCACCAAGAAAAATGCATTACCCAGATAAAGATCGTCTTGTATCAGGGCAGCCAGGCCAATCAGAAGTGCTAAATGCTTTCAATTGAAGAGAAGAAGAGGAAAAAAAGAAGATACCTTTGCTTGGGGAGCGATCAGATCAAACTAAATTTCCTAGCTTTTCAGATGCATTAAGGGCTTTTGCACGTTTGAGGTACCTGAGCACTCTTAATGTAGCTTGGTAATGAAATGATGTTGGAGCATGTGTAAATTGACACAGCTGCTGGACAACATAAGATATGTCAAGCCGGGTGGTAGTAAGGTAAAGAAGCCGGCCGACCAATCTCCTATAGGGAGCAACATCTAAAAGAGGAGTGCCAACATCTTGGGATAAACGAGTGGTACGAGCCATAGGAGTAGAAAGGGGTTTACAACCCAAATAACCAGCATCATTAAGGATATTTAAAACAATTTTTCTCTGATTAAGAGGGATACCAGCAGTAGACCGAGCTACTTCAAGACCAAGAAAGAATTTCAGCTTGCCAAGATCTTTAATTTTGAAAGAATGATCAAGAAAGGACTTAATACGATTAATCTTAGCAGAATCATTACCAGCAAGTATAATGTCATCAACATAAACTAAGAGAGCAGTAAAAGAAGAATCATGCTTCCTAGTAAACAAAGAATAGTCAAATTTGGATTGAGTGTATCCATAAGACAGTAGGGCAGAGGACAACTTGGCAAACCACTGTCGTAAAGCTTGTTCTAAACCATAAAGAGACTTTTGCAACTTACAAACCAGCTGTGGATTAGGTGTAGAGAAACCAGGGGGAAGAGACATATAGACATCTTCATGTAAATCACCATGTAGAAAAGCATTGTTAACATCTAATTGTTTAAGAAACCAATTAGAAGTAGCAGCAACATCAAGTAATAATCTCACAGTGGTCATTTTAGTAACAGGGGAGAAAGTATCAAAATAATCAACCCCTTCAGTTTGTGTATATCCCTTCGCCACTAAACAGGCCTTATAACACTCTAAAGTCTCATCAACATGAAATTTTGTCCTAAAAACCCACTTACAACCAATAGGAGACTTGTCCTTAGGTAATTCAGTCAAAACCCAGGTATTATTTTGCTTTATAGCTGTTATTTCAGCTTGCATCGCCTGCTGCCATTCAGGATATTTAATAGCTTATGTGTAATCACAAGGCTCAGATGGAATTGAAATAGAACTGAAATAGAACAAACAAAATGCTTGTGAGAAGAAGAAATGTTGTTATAGGAAAGAACTAAAAAGAGAGGATATCTGCATGAAGGAGACATGGAAACCGATAGTACTAAAGTAAGGAAAGAACAATGATAGTTCTGCAAATAAGTGGGTGGCTTGTGCATTCTGTTTGATCTGCAAAGAGGAGAAGAGGAAATGGGAGGAGTATAATGAGTGCCATAATGGTTAGAATAAGAAGAAACAGATGGTGAAATAGAAGAATTAGAAGATAATGAAACATAATTAGGAGAAGAGACTGGGAGAGATAGAGGCAGAACAGGAGAGGAGTTGGCAGAAGGAGAGCTTGAGGTAAAGGAAGGAAAGGAAGTAACAGGAGGGTAGATAATGGACTCAAAAACAACAGTTGAACTGGGAAATTGAGGCATTGGAATGGAGGAAGAAATAGAATTAGTAATAAAAGGAAAGATGGATTTATAGAAAATGACATGCCTTGAAACAAAGATGTGATGATTAGAAGGATCAAGCAAAACCTTTAGTACCAGTTTTATAACCAAGAAAAGCATATTTCCTAGCTCTAACATCAAATTTTGTCCTATGGGTAGAAGAAGTGCAAGCAAAGCAAAAAGAACCAAAGACTTTAAAATCTGTATAATCAGGAAAAGTAGCATATAAGGACTGAAATGGAGTCTGGTTGGCCAAAACAGGAGTTGGCAAACGATTGATGAGAAAAAAAAGCATGAGAAATGGCATAATTCCAATAATCCAAAGGTAAATTAGATTGAAACATTAAGGCACGAGCAACATGTAAAATATGTTGATGCTTTCTTTCCACAACACTATTTTACTATGGGATTTCAATACAAGAAGTTTGGTGTAAAATACCTTTTGAAGAGTAAAAAGAAACCATTTGAAATTCAATTCCATTATCAGTTCTAACAGCTTTAATGTGATGATTAAACTGATTTTCAAGTAATGTAATAAGAGATTGGAATGAAGATCTTGCTTCAGATTTAGTTTCTAAAAAACATAGCTAAGTAAAACGAGTGAAATCATCAACTACCGTTAAAAAATAATGATGGCCATGAATAGACGAAAGTTGATAAGGACCCCATATATCAGCATGTAATAATTCCAAAGGAGAGGTAGTATTACTGGTACTAATAGGAAATGGAAGCTTGTATTGCTTAGCAAAGTGACATACATCATAAATAGTAAGAGAAGTACAAGAAATGAAAGGAAACTTCTGTTTCAAAACATGTAAAACTTGGGAAGACAAGTGACCAAGGCGAAAATGCCACAAGTCAAAGGTAGAGTGTGTTTTACATGGCGCTGAAGAATCAGAATAAGGATGATTACAAGGAGTACTAGAAACAGAACTGACAGAGGCAACATATTTAGAAGCAGGACTATGCAACTTGTATAATCCTTGATGAAGTTCAGCAGTACCAATCATTTTCCATGTCCTCAATTCCTAGATAGTACATTCAAAAGAAGAAAAAACAAATTAACAAGGAAGCTCATTAGTCATTTGAGAGAGAGAGATGATATTGAAACGAAACTCTAGAATATAAAGCATATGAGAGAGATGAATGTGATCATTAAGCTGAATAGTATCAGAAATACTAGTAACTATGACAGAATCATTAGGTAAAGAAACTTTAATAGGGGCAATGGTAGAATGAGAAAGAAAGGATTCAAGAGAATAGCAAACATGAGCAGTAGCACCACTGTCCAAAATCCAGGAATTAAGAGAAGTAGAAGTTAAAGCAGCATATATACCTGTAGTATTAGCATTAGGCATTAAGGTGAGGGATGAAAGTTGATTAACAGAGGCAGTAGGGTCAAATTTGGGCACAGAAGAAGCATTCGAATCATGACTAGCAGCAGATTTAGGTTGCAATAGTGCAATAAGCTGATTATATTGATCTTGACTGATAAATGGATTAGTAGAAGAGGGTTTAGAAGACAAAATACCATCTATAGAACTAGGAGTAGAAGCAATCATGCCATTAACCAAAGCATTAGAATGAGTCTTGTAGCCAGGAGGATAACCATGCTTCTTGTACCATGTTTCAATTGTATGCCTTGGTTTGCCACATAATGTGCACATCTTAGTGCCATTGTTGGATTTATATGGAATAGAGATCTTTGAAACAATGTTAGCATGGGTAAAACAAATATTTGGTTCAATGGAATCTATGAGCTCACTCCTGCTGAATAACTAGAGAAAAGACTTTGTTAATGGAGGGAAGAGGATCCATCAACATTATTTGGGACCTTCCAGTAGCAAAATGATCATTAAGTCCTTTCAAGAAACGAATCACATAATCTTGCCTATAATATTCTCGGGAAGGACAAGAACATTCAGCAATAGGACGGAAATTAAGCAACCCATCCCAAATTATCTTGATCTTAGTGAAATAATTTGAGACCGCAATTTCGCTTTGTTTAATCTGGAAGAGATCATCCTGTAACTTAGCAACTTTGAAGGCGTCGCCATGACTAAACAGTTCCTTTAAGTCATTCCACACATCCACAGCTCTATTGAGCCAAATTACACTTTTAGCAATTGATGGCGAAATCGATCGAGTGAGCCAAGTAAGGACCATTGTGTTGCAACGTTGCCACGCCGGAAATCATCATAGATCGAGAACGGTAGAGAACCATCGACAAACTGGTGCTTATTCTTGCTCATCAACGCAATCATCATAGATCGAGACCAGTGATGATAGTTCGATCCAGATAATGGCGGTGAGACAAGAACGAGGGCCGGGTTTTCATTCGGATATAGATAGTAGCAATTAGACGGATCCTGAACGGAAGCCATCAATGATGAGATAAACAAGCTCTCAGCGGCCATTGACGATTACAGAGAATCAAAGATAAGGTTTTGATTAGCAGAGAGAAGATTGAGTGAGAAAACCGAGTGACAGAAGAAATGACAAAGAAAGGAAAAGTAATGAAGAAAAGGGGAAAATGTTTAGGGAAAAATTATGTTTTAATACCATAACACATAATATGGGGAAACTGAATCTTATTAAATGAATCAATTATGTATAGTACATCTAATATTTATAGGAAAAAAAATAATTAACCAACCAAACTTAATTACTCAATATATAAGTTTGTTACAACCAACTAACTAATGAGTAAAACTAATTAACTAAGTGACATCTGTTAAATTTCCTTCAATTTTGGGCTATAGCTCTCTCTTGTACCAAAAGCAAAAAAAAAAAAAAAAAAAAAAAATAGTCAAATTTTTTTTAAGAAATGGTCATGTGTACGTTACATAACACATTAAAATCATTTTTTACGAAGGAGTGTACATAACAGCAATAATTTAAAGCACTTAAAGTTCCCACATTATTGGTCATACCAGTCTTCACAAATCCAGGACACACACAGTTCATGTGTACATTAGGGAACTTGGTAGCTAGTAATCTTGTGTAGGCATTTACAGCAGCTTTTGACACTGTATATGCTGAAGCAAAATTAGGCCATCCTTTCATCTTCAGTAACCTTTTTGTTGCTTCTGTGATTGTTGACGGAAGAACACAAGCTCCTTGAAAGGGTGAAGAAGACATCACAAAAAGAGAATGGTGGGAATTAAATTTTACGGATTCTTCATTTAGAAAGAAAAATAAAAGAAATAACTATTGGATTTTGCCAAATGATCTGCGGTTTATTTGGGACAGGGTCACACTTGTGTGTGTGTGTTTGTCTATATATATAATTCTTACTTTGACTGCATATCATATCAAATAATACTAAGACGGTGAAAATGGAATAAAAGCAGAAACTAATAATCTTTTGGACACAAAAATTAACACAGGATCAAGCTGAACTTAGTCAAATCTAAAAGCTTATAGATCAACTTTTTGAGCTGAATCACACAAACATCACCCTTTTCCCTATCCGTTGTGCATCTTGATAGCTGAAAAACTCTTTGAGAAGGGTCTCGTTTGTGCGTGCATATGCATTTAGTTATCAATCTTGGTAGATAGAAAAGACTAAAATTATAGTTGTAAGGGAATGAAACTCTGAATTATTCATTTCTTTTATTATTTAACAAGCATCTTCTTCTATCAGTGGAACAAAATTTTTCCTCCTCCTATTTTCTACTTCATCTCAGTTTTGACTGATCCCAAACAGAAAGTTATTATATGCTTTATGGAGTCCTACCTCCAACTTCCTAAGAGAATGGAAACATAAAAAAAGGAGTGGCCTCTTCTGATATAGAAATTTGACTTGAGGCCTCCTTCAGCTGCTTTATATACTTGACAGTTCTGAGAAATAATTTTACTCCATAGAATTTCTCGTTCTCCCCCTGTGAAATGATGTTGTAATCTCATTTGGTAAGATAATGCTTCTTGTTGTTGTTGAAGTTCTCTTCTACCAATGATTTTCTTTTTACTGCAAAAGCTTGTTTCTTCTTAACAGAGCATAGAATAGTACATTCTAAATATTGGCAATAGGACAGAATCAAGACTTTTATTTGTTTATTTTAAAGTACAGAAGGAAGAGAAAGGTTCAAACTATAAGATCAGCAAACATAGCTCATATTGTTCTTACAAGCATGTAATACTAAAGCATGTGTATGAGATCCATATTAAACATAATGGGACTCGATCAAACGGGAGGAAATAAGAGTTTCGACTTTATTCTATCTCAATGTCCTTAGATCAAAATGTAACAATTTCACTCCTACGGAAGAAAAGGCCAGATTGATTGCCATCAGGAAGCAAAGCTGCCCTCACAATACTTTCAGCACCTTCCTCCACAGTATAAACACCAGCGTTGAAGTTCATATCAGTTTTCACGTAACCTGGGCATACACAATTAATGCAGAAAGAAGGGTACTTTTTGGCGAGAATCCTTGTATACGCATTGAGGCAAGCTTTGGAGACTGTATATGCAGATGTAGTAGTAGGCCAGCCTTTGGTTTCCAATGAACCCTCCTTAAAATCTGCAAGGAACTTATTCAAAACCTCTACCACTTTCTCTTCTGTTAGATTCTCAGCATCACTCAGTACTCCTTTTCCCCACCCACTTGGGAATTTCTACATTAGCATGAACAAAAAAAGCTATTACTTAGTGTCATCAACATGTAAGAACTTGATCACAAATGCAATAACAGAATTTATGAAATTTCTATTTCCTATAAGATCTAGTTGAGATGTTGAATTTAATTCTGAATACAAGAACCCAATCCACTTTATATTTCAAATTTACAATTCTTTTTCTAAAATATCCTTATTTATTGCATAATTTAAAGGTGATCATGATAAAGATGGTATTTTAGAAAAACTAACCACATTGTTATAATTTACTAACACAATTAATTTCTTTAATCTACTTAAATTAGTCATCTAACTCTTAAATTAAAACCAGAGTATTTAATCGGTACACATACCTCCAACCTCCCATATGAGGTGGAAACATTAACAATCCTTGGTGAGTCTGACAACTGCAGAAGAGGAATCAGACCCTCACACAATGCTTTGGGACCGTAGTAGTTTGTTTTGAAACATGCTTCTGCAAGCTCATAATTTTCAGTTAATATTTTGCTCAAATCAACATTCTCCCCTCTTTCCTGCAGCCCATGATAAGAAATGTTAGACCAAATTAAAAAAATGATGTATCAATTCAGTTGATAGCATTTAATTTAAATTATTGAAGTCAATACTCACAATTCTAGCTGCAAAGTCACCTTGAGCGGTTGCTGCCATCAAAGCATCCTGATCAACAATTAGTCCAGAAATTCCTGCATTATTAACCTACACGAAGTTCAAACATTTATCATCATCATCAGTAGCAGGAGCAGCATCATCATTTATTTCAATTGGTATGATCCATATAACAGAATAATTAGAATCTGTAAAGTGATTCATACCAAATAATCAAGTTTTCCAAACTTGGTTTTGATGAAATTTGCAAGGGATGGAACGCTAGCAGCAGGGTCAGTCACATCAAGCTGATGAAAATACACTTCGCCGGAAACACCAGACTCTGACTTTAACTTCTCAACAGCTTCAAGGCCTCTGTTCCGATCTCTTGCCGTTAAAACAACGGTTATTCCATTAGAAGCCAATTGCTTGCATACTTGAAAGCCCATCCCTTTGTTTCCTCCTGTTACCACTGCATACCTGCAAATAACCAGCCAAAGAATTTCATAAACATAATATTACAGAGAAGAAATTGAACCAAATCAAATTAGTTGAATAAAAGGGTCACCTTTTTGTTGCTTCTGCCATTGTTGAAGGAAGGAAAGAAGTCGCTCACAAAGTGAAAGCACAAGGGTGTGTACTTTTAGGTGCTGTGATCTGCTGCTTTGGGATGAAAATTCAAGCAATGTTTGGGATCCTTTATAGAGATACACAAAACGTAACGTAATTTTCCAGAAATTGCGACTAAGTCTTAAATTAATATTTATTCGTTTGATGTTTATTGAATAACCTTTTGGACTTTGACTACGAATCAAAAATCATTCTAGAAGTTGACTATGCAACAGATCACCACTTAACCTATTTTGCCAGCTATGTGTTATTATATTAACGAATACTTTCAATTGATTTTTATTTTTTAGATATTAAAAAAATTAATTAAATTATTTTAAAATATTTATATTTATTATTTTTTAAAAAAATTATTTTATTTAATTTATAAACGTTATATAATATAAGGATATGATTAAGTAACTTATTTAATTTTTTTTAATTTTTTTAAAAAAATCAATTTTATCTTATATTTAAAATAAAAAAAAATATATTCTTTTCACAATGTGCCAGCAATTTTGACTATGGATACATAGCACCAACCTAAGTGGGAATGGTAATTTTTTGACTGGGTTCATGACAAATAAAAAATCATTCTTGACTTTAAATATTAGAACATCATGTCTTGAGATATTTTCCCCGCTATGTATTATTAACTGGAATATATTTTTTTTAATCCCCCAATGCGCCAGCAAGAGCCACATCGACAAAATCGTATGGGACGGATCAAGGATTAGCTAGAATTGTCTCTCTAGAATATGCTAGAACATTCGGTTGTTTTGATACAGGTCCAATTGTATATCTTGTTTGATTACCTAAATCTTTTTTATTGGACCGAGTTGCAAAATTTGAAGAAGAACTTGATAATGAAACATGAGAGTTTAAATAACTAGATTGAAATATGAAAACTAAAATGATTAATTTGAGTACTAGACAATTAGAGTATAATTAAACATAATTGCACAAGCCGTTAGTTAGCATCTGAATAGAATTGAAAGAGAGGCATATGGTTGAAATATGAACGCAAGTTAAGAAATGAAAATGATGGCGGCCACGTATCTGACGCAACTAATTTGTTAAGGCCGTAATTGGTGAATCACACAGCCGAACACTTTGCAATACAATTAGTCAAATGTTAAGGGAAAAAATGGCCAAACGTACGTTATATAGCAGTAGCACATTATTTTACCTATTGGGAATCTAGGGAAAGAAGAAACAAAAACAATAAATTAACTAGGATAGAACGAAGGAGTGCGAGTTACAGCAACAATTTAAAACTAAACAACCAAAGCCAATTAATTAAAGCGTTCTTAATCCAAAACATGCACAAGTTGATACAAATTGAAGGACTTTATTAAAATGGAATTACTCCATCCTTAGTAAAGAAGAGGCCAGAAGTTGCACCATCTGTCAAAAGGGCTATATTTGCAAGAGTCTCAGTAGCTTCATCAACACTTAAAGTTCCCACATTATTGGTCATATCAGTCTTCACAAATCCAGGACACACACAGTTCATGTGAACATTGGGGACCTTAGTAGCTAATAATCTTGTGTAGGCATTTACAGCAGCTTTTGACACAGTATAAGCTGAAGCAAAATTAGGCCATCCTTTTATCTTCAGTGACCCTTCTTTGAAGTCTTTGAGAAACTCCTCAATCACTTCATCAATTTTTTCTTTGTTCAGGCTTTCTATGTCACTTAACACTCCTCTAGCCCACTCATTTTGTATGTTCTGGGAAAAAAAAAAGATTAAATGCTTTTGAACAAGTTACTTAAATTTATAAACCATTTTGTATAAAGTCAACCTTTAAGTAATTTATATACTTTAAAATTAAATGAACTGAACAAATGAGAGTTGTTGTTACCTTTAACAAGCCGGCTCGAGAGGAAACATTGAGAATGTTGGGGGAAGAGGACAAATGGAGAAGAGGAAGAAGAGCTTCCATGGTTCTTTGTGTGCCATAAAAGTTAGTTTGGACACATTGTTGAGCCATCTCATAAGTTTGAAACCCTATTTTATCCCAATCAATGTCTTCTAAACCATTTCTCTGCAACACTCACTTGTTAATTACTACTTTCATTCCACTTGTCCCAGATACTTGTGATTTTGACAGAGTAATATATTCACATATAGTATCAAATTTAAGTGAGGTCTAGAGTTTAAGTCTTGTGTATTAAGAAAATTATCATTACTTTGAATTGTACATTTAAGTAGTGGGTGCGAGGGAAAATTAGAGTTAATTACCTTTTTTATGAAAGCATCAGGGTCTGATATTTTGCCACCAGAAACAGCAGCATTGTTCACCTGCAAGAACATGACATGGAGGCAAATTCTGGTTGGTTAATCATTTTCCCTCTAAACTCCAACTAATTTCATATCCAATTACAATTACTCAATGTTTAAATATGATGGGTTGGCAGAAGTGTTTTAGATTTTATGTAATGTCTTAAAAATTTAATAGGATTGATTGAACCAAAGATCGAGCAGACATAACATTTTGATTTGCCTCAGAACCCTTTAATCATGTAGACCATGCAACATCAAAAAGAAAGACATAGTACAAAGCATATTAGTATTTGGTACCAAGATGTCAAGTTTGCCGAAGGTGGTTGTGATGAAATGAGTTAAGGAAGCAATGTTTATAGGGTCAGTGACATCAAGCTGATGAAACACCACAAAGTCTGAGACACCAATCTCTTGTTTGAGATTCTCAAGTGCTTCCAAGCCTCTCTTCTCATCTCTCGCTGTGAGAACCACTTTTACCCCTCTTGTTGCCAACTTCTTGCATATTCCATATCCAATCCCCTTGTTGCCTCCAGTTACTACTGCATACCTGAATATATATATATATATAAAACCACAAAGTTAACTTGGACGAATCACATCGAAGTGTGTGTTTGGGGATCCATTCAACTTGGTAAGATTCAAGAAAAATTGGAGAGTTATATAGAAGATATACCTTATTTCTTTTTCTCCCTCCATTGATGAGGATGTGAGCTCTCTTCTTACTTGCAATGACAGAATTCTATGAGTAGGGTTTTGTTGTCCGTCTTCAAAATACAAAGATATATATATATATATATATATATATATATATATATATATATATAAAAGCATGCATACCCTCACAAGTCCTGAGAAGAGTAGTCGGATCGTTGATCACAATAAATGGTATAGCTGTTTCCATCGATCTTATGATACAGGGATAAAAACAAGTTAACAGTCAAGAGGAAATTGAAAGCTGAGAATATTAGCATATAAAAAATAGAGCCGACTTAGTGATGCTGTTTCTATCACTGTCATTACCGGTCATTCATTGTATATACGGACAAAAAAGAAAAGCTTAACAAGCAGATTCTTCTTGGACTCATGATTATAGCCGTTTACGCTGTGATTCAAGCACATTTTACTTTATTCTTCCACTCTGTTTCAACTTTCGAGTGTTTCAGAAACAGGGGTTACCATTTTGGGAACGACTTGATGATGAATGACACTGAATAAAGCTAGATAATTCAGTAGGATCTCACGGATTAAACTCGTAAGAAAACAAATCAAGTTTTGTGGGACGAAAAATGCAGTTTGCCTTCTTTACTTTCTCGCTCGCAGCATGTCATCCATGTGGCTCTTCACTTCGGCTCTTGTCAGCCATGTCAGACTGAGGCTGGCAGACCAAGTTATACCGGAAAAAATTGTAACGGAAACAAATAGTAGGGACTATTTTTAACTTTTGGCAAGTGTACGGAGGAATTTATAAATGGAAATTTATAGAAGTCAAATTTAAAATTAAAGTAACCGATAAGGAGTAAATTTATGTTAACCCTCTCAATTCTCAAATTCCTCAATCTAGGTACTGTTCCCTAGTTGGCATTTCTTTTGAAAAATCTCCGTCATTCTTTCGAGAAATAAAGAGAACTAACGAAACAAGTTATAATACTTTCAAATAATGCCTAAATACAACATATTTGAATTATAGCAACTAAAGTATTGCATACAGACTGCGGAAAGCCTGTTCCAATTAGAAAGAGTTATATCAATTTAACCAAAGGTCTCTTGTTCAAACTTCAAAATGCAACTATGTTTGCCACTGATAGAGCTTGCATTCAAAAGGTCTAGGTCAGTCCTCTCCGGCTCTCTTACGAGACGGAATTATGATAACAGATGGTCTTGATACCAAACAAAAAGTCCGTCATATATTTATAGAAATCAAAATTTCAGAGTCTAAACTCTCAAGGAGTTTCCAATCCATTAGGCAAGGGAAGTTGATACACTGCTTCAGGTTCAACACATGCTCAATTTCTAAAAATACTACAAGGTCACATCCGGGCATCAAAAGATCAACAAAATAAGGTGAGACAAGAATGGCGTCATTTCCCATATGAAAATGGGGGCACATTTCAATCCACCCTTTTTAATATTAAGAGAAGACATTACCCTCATATTTTCTTAATAAACTCCCAATAATGGCAGAAAAGATCGACCCAAGTGAAAACACGAAACCAAATAATCCGGGCAAGGCAACCGAACACTTCCAAAACCAACAAGAGCACAATCAAGTCCATCAAAACAAGTAGAACCACTTAAAGTATGAAAATGATATATTTTACAAGAATGGTTTTGACATTCAAAACCTGAGAATGAGGCTGCAATCAATGCAGCTCGAATTCAGGAGCATGAACCTAGTTCCAGGATAGGCAACTGTTGTGCCACAATGCTGTAAAACTAAAACATACACGAGCTTAGACATCTGTTACTCTAATTCTGAAAGACTACAAATAACACAGTCCAGGCCTTCATTTTTCCTTGGGCGGTTGACCATGTTTGGCATTACAACTAGAATCCTCGTCAAGCTGATTTTTCTTCATTTTCTTTTTCAAGGCCTCCCCAAAGTCACTACTTGACAGAGACAGAAGTTGGTTTAGCAGCAGCCTCACTCTGCACTCTTTCATTCGAGCATATCTTGGTTTAATCCTCTCTTTCAAACTGTAACCAAAAAACTGAGGGAACTTAACCAGCTCTGGTTTGGGGTAGTCCATGGTCACAAAGAATTCCCATTTTGGAATCAAGTTATCAGCCAAGCTAAATGTATACAATGATCCATATCTTGAAATCATGGTCCCAACTTCCTGCACTGTGTATCCCTTCTCTAAGAAAAATTCTGTCACAGGCTTTAGATTGGCCTCAATGCTAAGACCAAAATTTTGTGGACACCGAAATAGAAGAATGCTAACATCAACTCCCAAGGAACGAAAATAATTTGCTGTTGGTCTTAGCTTGTCTTCCACATTGTAACTGATGATGTTGGGGAAGCGGGTTAGGATCTTACCTATGTTCTCCTCTGAGAGACCTATTTCATAGAGGAAATCTATACTTGTTTTCACCTTTTGCTTGCTATAAGTTAAAAGAGCTGGAAATCTGTATATCACCTTTGCCCATTGCTGCTTGTCTACACCCAAGGTTTCCATGAACTTCATGGAGGGTTTGAGATTCTCAGAGAGACTGATACCACATAATTGAGGCCTTTTAGTGAGAATGATGGGAATATCTTCTTTTGGAACTCCAAGTTCTAAAAGAAACTCAACAACTGGTCTGATTTTTCCTTCTAAGCTATAATAGGCAAAGGACGGAAATTTTCGAGTAATACTCTTAATTTGCTCAATACTCATGCCAAGCTCCAATAGATAGACAAAATGAGGACGAAGCTTGCCAGCTGGGTCTATCTCACTCACTCGAGACATCGCTTTCATCTTCTTTGATTCCACCAATGAACTAGGGATAGAAATTGGCGCTGTAGGCTTTTCCTTGACAGGAGGGTTTGGATAGTTTTCCACAAAATCCATCAAAATGTCTCCATATTCTTCAAAAAGGAATTCAAGATAAGGAATCAAAGCATCTCTAATCTCAAGAGTTGTAAGTTCTCTTCCTGTTCATGTCAAGGAGACTATAATTATTAGGACTGAATGGAAATAAAAATGATATGAAAGAGCAAAACTAAACCATGTTGCAATCGAACCTACGAGGTACCGAGATTTATGTTTAGAGTGAATCTTTGATACAAGGTGATCGATGAACACATCTGACTTGTTGATGGTTCTTGCTGCAACTGCATTACTCAAGCCTTGTTTTTTCAAAAACAAGGTTAATACAGCCTTTGCTTCTTCCTTTTCTGCTGCTAACAGGGTTGGAGGCACCGACTTTAATGACCCATCTGTACAAAGATCAATATGGTAAATGAACTCTACTTAATATATTTAAAACCAAATCTCAGTCACAATTCTAAAGTCAGCAAGTAAATGCTTACCATTTTTCGCCTGGCAAAAGAAAACCTTTGCAATACGATGAGGTTGAGTCCTGATGTGAATTAACAAAAACATCAAATAAGTATAACATGACATTCAAAAAAAGCAATAAAGGATACAAGGCCCACACATCTTCCATTGTACTTCTTTGAAACATAATAGCACAATCAAGCCATTTAGTCACGGTGGATTGAGTATTTAAGACTTAGTAAATGTTTCACACCGACGAATAATGAAGTCTTCCACAACCCGAGATTCCATAGCAGCAGAGCAGAATCTTAACCTTTATATAATTGCCTTTGGCTGGCATTAATTTACATTCTATTAGAGAGTATCACTTCCACATATATTTTAACCATATACTGTGAGCTCCAGTAGCTATGAACCGAATTTTAAGAACATGATTTATATGAGATTGTAACTGGTATAACTGCAACTTAATCACCTCTGAATGTGCCTAAAATGAATTTAGCATCGTCAAATGCTGGCTCCTAGTATGTTCATTATGATCTTTTCTATAGTTTTAGTACCTTAACTTCGCCATCATCCCATCTCTGAGCATCTAATCCTTTTAAAGCATTCCAGTTCAGTGCTTTGGTTTTTCAAGTGCTCGATAAATTTCAGGGGCATATTAATATCAAGTAAAATGACCCGTGTTTGGGGAAGAAAAGTGATGTCAAGTCCCCCATATATCTCATCTCTCCAGTATCTAAGGCCTAACAGGAAAAAGAGAGAGCTACTCTCGGGCTATTTATACCCATAATTTTTGGGCCTCATTGTTAAATTTCTTGGTTGGAGAGCAGAAAATGAGGATACTACACAGACAGGAGCATGCTATTTAAAAGACGTTGAAGGATGCTTGCAGATGCAGAGAATGGAAAAGAAGAGAAGGATCACCTCACGCTAGCGTACGCTCTTGTCCAAGAGGAATGTTGGGCAAGGCGGTTTAGATGAGGAATCTCCATATCAGTTGTTAGTTGAGTGAGTAAATGGTTCAGCTAATAGAAGCCGAGGAATTGTCTTCGACGCAGAAGCTTAAAATTCTTGCACCGTCGTCTCTGTCACCGGTGTCACTTCCGGGGCCGATTGCCTCTTCTCCGCCAAGTCTCACGTCATTCGTGGTCTACACATGATGCACCCAAAACCATCGGCCCCGCCAAGTCGGCCTGCCCGCAGTCATTCTATCCAAACCAAATCCAGCCTAATCCATCTGGAAAGACAAGATATAATCACTTTTTTTAAAAAAAAAAAAAAAATTACGAAATGCGTACTCAATTACTAAAATATCTTATATACAATTTTTTTTTATTTTTTATTTTTTGAAGGAAAAAACTTAACAGACCCCAGTCCCCGGATGGTCAGAGCTCCAGGCGGGTTGTTGGGTTGGCTTTTGGGCCCAGTACTTACCCATTTAAGCCCGTTTTGTTCTTTTTTTTTTAAAAAAAAAAATCGTATATTTTACTTTTAAATGATGAAAATGAGGACTAAATAATATTTAATTTTTATTTAAAAATTTGGATTTTAAAATAATTTATACTTGTTTCTGGACTCGTATTTATATTATTCAGTTTAGAGTTTTTATGGCCAACAGAGTTTAGAGTTTTTTTTTTTGCCAGCAACAGTGTTTAGAGTTTTTTTTAATGCTTTTGACATTATTTAATTTTTGTATTTGAAACTGATATGCGTGAAAATGATAAACTGTGGCCAATGTGATATCTTCCTCGTCAGTGTTGAAACAATATGATATGGATCCCTAGCTAGCTAGGAATCAGTGAATAGTAATTAGCTCAGAAATGGAACAAACTACCTGAAGCTATATTGAACACAACCTTCATGCAGGGTTAGTTAAGGAAGAATTTAAAGTCTCACAGCCATTGTTTAATTAGGACAATAAGTGAAGGTCAGGCAAATTCTTGAATACAACCTTCAAATCTTCAATTTATGAAATAAATAGCAATCCATTACCTTCATTTTTTATTACAAGTCATCATTCCTTTTTGTTCGTAACTCAAGAAAGAATGACTTCTAATTATGCTATATACACACTTGAAGCCACACTTCATTACATATTATTCAAGCACCTTAAAATATTAAATTACATCCTACACACTTCAATAAGTTCCTACATGTATCACACATAATCATAATATATAAGTCAATCATAAAAGTACGCACATACATGTTATAGACTTCTTCAAGTGTATGTTCAGTTCACACTCTATTCGAATCAGCATTGGAGTCAAGTGGGCCTGTAACTACGTTGTGGAACATGAGTGAAGGTAGCCCATAGAAGATCAAAGTAGAGTGGAAATTGTGCCAACACAAAAAGGGTTACAGGGAGGCAAGCCGCCACATATATTGGAAGAGCAAGATAATGAAGCGTGTCCTTGAGCACGAAGAAATGTCCAGCACAGAATGACACCAACATGGAAGCTATCGACATGAACAACGAAGTCAAACCAACCAGTAACTTCCTGGGCAAGTTTTTGTTGAAGTCTTGCTCTTGAAATCGAGAAGTGAGTATAGATAGGAACATAACCATGGCTGTGATAGAACAGCCCAAGGCTATGAGTGATGCGATGGCAAACAGTTGGAACTCTGGCTTATCTTCAAGTGTTGGGTGGCCGGTGTCTTGTTTGGCTCCACCGGGGACAGTGGCCGCTGTGGCAAAGGCCACCGTGGCAATTAGTGCTGCCACCACTGAGCATGATTCTGACGTTTTGTTCAGCCACTCAGCGGCACTTTTTGTGAGGTCCTTGTGAGTTCTGGTGAAGACAGCATCTGGGGTCTCGTTCTGATTGTTGTATCGGCCAAAGAAATCATGTGGCATTTCCTCTTTCACAAACTGCATCACCAATTACATTTAGATCATCAGAATTCATGTACTCCCTCCGCTTCATAATATATGCAATGCATTCTTGGAGAGTTGGTATTAGTCTTTAAAAAGATAGATATAATTTTTTATATTTGTCAATATTTTCTTAATTTACCTTATTAATGTTCCCTCAATAATAATTAAGGGGAGAAAAGAATTAAGAAAGATAATTGGAGTTAGAAAATACATATAATATTAACTAACTTTTTTAATCTAATCAAATTAGTTAAATATGTTTTATATTATCTCTGGTCCTTGAAATAAAAGGCAGTTGACTTTTTAGAAAGATTAACTATTAAGCAAGCCAAATAAATTAGGAAAAATTACATTCAAGTCTCAGATAAAAGAAAAAATGAAAAAAAAATGGTCCCTTTAGATTTTAAAATTACCAAAAAGTCTGATTGACAACTCCAAGTGTGCATCATTGATAAATCTAAAGACGTCATTGATAAGTTCATGAGATTTTTTGGTAATTTTGAAATCTAAAGAGACCATTTTTATTTTTTTTTCCTCTTATCTGAGACTTGAATATAATTTTTCTAATAAATTAATTAATCATAATATATATATTTTGTGTATCATTAGAATGTATATCAGATTATAAGTCATACAAATTAATTTAGAGAAAAATGAAAATTTTAAATATTTTAATATAATTTATTTAGCCTACTAATCTCTCAAAAGAAAGTGAAATGGTTCTTAAATATTAAGAACCAGAGGAGTAGAAGATCAATATGTATCTATTTACACATGAATGAGAAGTTATATACAAGTATCTTGTTATTACGTACCTTGTACCACTTGTGTTCCCATTGCATTTGAAGGGCTTCGCCAGGAATGAGCCAGGGCTTGTAGCCACCAAGTGTGGCAGCCAAATGCAACGCACTGTTTCCATCCTTATCTACCTGATGGAAAAGGCTCTCTTTGTAAATATTCTTCTTCAGCAAGAACTGATACACGTGAGGTTGCCTGTGTTCTACTGCTAATAACACCATGTTCTTCTTTTCTTCATTCATATCTTGAACAGCCACCGGAAATAACTCCACAATTTTCTCTATTATTTCCATCACTCCATTCTTTGCAGCCACTAATATAGGAGTGTCCATCGTCCTCCTTTTAGGAAGTTGCCCATCTTTTGCACAGTTTTAAAATGTCAAACACGTAATTATCAATTACACTTGATCATCAAATGCTTCTTTGTGACAACACTGCAGACGTATATCCTACTCCCTCATATTTTTAATCTAAGACATATCTATCTAATTTAATTAGATTAATGAAATTGGTTAAATTAATTAATATGATATATATTTTCTAAAACACCATAAATTATCTTTCTTAATTCCCTCATTCCCTTTCCTTCTTGATTATTGTTAAGGGAGCATTAATAGGGATAAATTAGGGGGAGAAATTGAAAAATATAAAATTATATCTTATATTTAAGATTAATATCAAATCTTCAAATATATCTTATATTAAAGAGCTAAAAGATTATAATGTTAGTCTTTTACCTCTGTCTATTGCTAATAACTCCACAATTTTCTCTATTGTTTCCATACTCACAGCATTCTTTGCAGCCAGCAATATAGGAGTCCCCTTGGGAAGTTGCTCATTTTCTGCACAATTTAAATGTCGATCACGTAATTATAATCACATTTAATCAACAATGCTTCTTGTAACAACACATATAGATCTTCATATAACGTTAGTCTTTTACCTTTGACCTTGGTGCTGCCAGGTTTGACTGATGTGGCAAGGGTGGTATCCTGTGACGACGTCGTATTATAGCCTTCGTCTTCTTGGGGGCTTCTTCCATCGTCCTCATACTCATTCGAGGAAGCGCGCTGAAGAAGTTCTTTGACTATCTGGACAGACCAAGTATGGGTCTCCTTTTTACGATATATATTCCTCAATTCCTCAGATCCTGGAGAAAATTTAAAATATATATTATAAGCATATATAAATTATAAGTGTCGTGCGCCATCATTTATTTTTAGTATGAAATATGTTCAGCATATATACCTTTCCCCAAAATTATCATGAGTACCAGATAAAAGAACCTGATCAAATTGCAACAGGTTGCGTAATTAACTGGAAATAACGGATTTGCCCGACCTCCATCAACTCGTGATCCTAATTAAACAAATGGTATAAGAGTTTTCACCTGTACTCACATATGCAATTTTAATTAGTGCCAAAATCCAAATGATCTCTCACCACCTGTTCTGGGATCTTCCGCATCTGGTTGAGCATCATGTTTGCGCGCTACTGGAAATTGAAAACATATTAATTCAACTCACAAAAAGATGTTTTTCTTGTCCTATATATAAGAGACTTCCAGTATATTATAGACAGAAAATAAAAAACTCTTAAACTTCATTAACTTTGTCATAAAATTTAACTCTTTTCAACTTTATTCCTATTTAATATAAGTTATATCCCATTAGAAAAAAATCAATATTATAAAAAACGAAAGGTAAAATTGCGCTCGTGTGTGTGTATATATATATATATAACAAATTTAATGAGGTGCCTTTGTAAACAGAACCAAAACATTTCTTCTCTCAGCTCTGCCTTATAAATGGAAATAGAGGAGTAACAAGTTCTTAGCTAGGTATGGAATGAAAAATTTTATGTAAATGGTGTAAGATTGGAATGTAGATTTATATATATATATATATATACCGACAGTGACCACTTTTCTTATTAGCCAGAAAACATCCCACAATGTGTTGTAGTTGTCAGGACAGTAATGGCTATCACTGTCCTTGGCTGCACTAATTGTGTATGTCTGATGTTCATGTGCTGGATTTTCTGCCTTTAACTTCTCAACATATATACCTTCAACACAAACAAAAAAACAAACATGGTATGCATATATTATTAACATCATGCGTAGCATTCAAATAGGCTTATCCATGGACGACAAAAATTAAATGGCTACATACAGTGATAAATGATGGTTTCTATTCGTCCAAGGCGGCTTCCACTTTTGAAAGCACGAGGCTTTGATGCCAGCAAATGCAGAGGAGACAAGCCGTCCTCATTCACCCAATTCGCAAGCTCTTCATACAGATGAATTATTTGAAACGCAAGATCTACACACACACAGAGACCGTAGCATTAATTAAATGACGTTATAATTGATTTAGAATAAACAACACCCCTACATTCTTTTTTTTAATAAGTATTTAAAAAAAAGGTTAAATTGATTAAAAGTAATAAATATAGGAAATGAACTATTTTTTTTTAAGCATGCACTTATTTACAAAGCGGCAAGTTAGAAAGAGATAGAATAGTAATAAGAGAAAATATAAAAAAGAATATTATAGTATAAAAAAAGATGAAGAGACAGAATATAATTAATTAGAGGTAAAAATAATAAAAACAGGTTAAAAGTTTAAAAGTTTAGACAGCTTTAAGTGAGATCTTATAAAAAGAATTAAGATAATTTCAATGAAAAAAGGTTGGAGGAGTACAATGGAGAAGCTAGCAAGTGGATATTAAAGAGTTGAGAATGAATGAATTAATACGTACCAAAGTAGTCACCGTTGATAGCGCAGTGAAGGATAGTGTCACCATTGTTCCGTCTACAGTTAACATACAAGGGAGGAGTAGTAGTACTTATGCTAGGATTTCGGATGTTATGAAGGCAAAGAAAAGCTTGTTTTCTACCATGGAGAGCCGCCAAGAAGAGAGGCGTCTCGCCGTCATCGTTACGGTCATCTTCTAAGGTAGCCTCCACGCTGGCAATTATGCTACATATAGTAGCATTCCCCATGGAAGCCGCTAGATGCAAGGCAGTGTTGCTTCTATGATTATGTGTTCGCAAAGCCTTTATAAGTTCCTCATTAGGTTGTGTCTGAGACATGACGTCGATCATCTGCTTCACCACGTGCTCCTTCCCATCAGAGACTGCTATGTGCAACGCAGTCTGTCCTGAGCGAGTGATTCTGGCATTGTGAAGTCTCACATCGTCTTTGTACAATTCAATGACCTTGTCCCATTCTCCTTTCATGGCACATGAGAATAGTTTCTTCTTGTTGCTCTCGTACTCCTCCATGGCTTTAGTTGCTTTGTTTCAGCTTCTGACCTAATCACTATCCAGTGGTAGCTTAGCTAGGGATATTGTTGATTGTTTAAATACTGTTCAGCAAGGAGAATGATGATATACTTTATTGTCCCCATTTTGCTCGCTTATCAAGTTATTCTCCCACACAGATGGTTCCAGTGGCTAGCCAAAAAGGAAAAAAGGCAAAAGAATATTAGAAGCAACAACTAGAAAACAAAGTATATTATGTGACTATTTATGTTGAAATATACTCCTTTGTTTAAAATATAAGAGCTAAATTTGTGAGGGGCTGTGTTTTTTTATAAGACTTGCTTTATTTTTTTCTTTGCATTTAATGCTTTCTTTCCAAACATGCCCCACTCCCTCACATCATTCTTATCTCTTACATTATCTTTCTTCTTTTTTTTTCCCATTTGTTATCTCTCTAATTTACTCCCTTAGTAAATAAAGGTATATTGGGGAAAGAAAATAGATATATTGCATATTTATTACTTTTAATTACTTGTAACTAACTTCTTGGTAAATGTAAAATAGGTATTTGGCTCTTATATTTTAAACTAGAGAGAAATATATATATATTTTTATATGCGCGCTCGTATTTGGGGGGTGGGAAGTCCAAAAAAGAGAACAATGAAGAGTGTAATTCACAAAAATGGGTAACATATTGATGCTTTTTTATTTTAGGTGCTTCGTGGTGGGGAACATGAGTAAAAAAAAGAAGGAAAGGAAAAGAGAAGGATAAAGATCTTATCCAACAGGAAAAAAAAAAAGAAAAAAAAGATAGAGAAGGATAAAGATTAGACAGAGCACATCGCACTTGAGAACTGAAGCCTCCTTTTTGGTATTTTCTTAACTATGAGTATTAAACTGTGGTTAATAATAATCAGGTTCTGCCGTTCAGGTCATAAACTCGTGATCTTTCGTAATCGGGATTAACTTTTGGAAACCTCAGAGTCTTTTATTTAAAGAGTCGAGATGCAACCCTTTGTGCTCTTAGAGACTTTGGCCCACCGTGCCCTGCAAAAAGCAAAAGTCGATCGCTTAATCAAATTCAATCGTGTTACACGCCTCTGCTCTTGCCATATTCTCTTATAAGATTCAAAAAAAATCTATTTGTGTATCAAGAAAATAGTTAAAATTAATTAATAATAATAAATATGGATTTTTTTTTCAATTATATAATTTTTTTTGTATAAGGATAAGTGAGAGAGAGAGAGAAAGTGTAAATGGGCTTCACAGAATTGATAAGTCTATCCAGTAAATACTTTCACAAAGTTAAAATACAACTTACATTTTAGGATAAGTCTATCCATAAGTTTAAAACTTGTATTTAGAGATGGAGGCCTCCCATTTAACATACAAGAAAGTGTAAATGGGCTTCACAGAATTGATGCCCGGTGCTAACAACTCGTCTTGCCTGGTAATTAAGCCCAGCCCAGCCCCGCATATGAGTTTGGAAGAAAAACTCAGCAACAGTAAACCTGTATGTTTTGATCATTTAGCTATGAGATTATTAGGATTATTTTTGCCCCATCCACTAATCAGTTTATGAGTAGATCTCACGTGTCATGGCCACTCTCATTATAGACAAGGGATTCGCTTATGTGATGTCCCATCATAATTAGCTGCCGCCCTTTTGTTATCTTGCCAGAGTTATTATATATATAGTTGTTTTGTATTACAATAGATGTTGTCTTTATTGTTGTCATTTCCTAGAAGGAACAGAGATAGCGACGAAGAAAAACACAGCAGATTTTGATGTTCTTCTCGCCATTGCTTCTTGCTTTAGGATTGTAATATTAGGATAAAATGTTAGAGAATAAGTATGAATAAAATAGGCTATTAAGAATATTTTAAAAAAAATTAAAGGAAAAATAATTAAAGGTCATAATTTGACTTAAAAAACTATGAAATTAATTATGAAAAAGAATCCTTAAAAATTATTAAGGATTAATTTATAGATTTAGATAATAAGTCAAATTATAAAACCTAAGAAATTTAAAGAATTTTAAATTAGACAAAAGAAAAAATTAAGGCATAGTGTGTATAATTATAGAATAAAAATATATATAGATAAATACACACTCTTAACCTAACACTCTCACCAACACCCACCCACGATTGTCATTCACATGACACTCTCTCATTGTCATTGTTGGAAGACACATGGCACATATAAATACTCACACATGGCACATATAAATACTCATATACTCTACCTAAATACAGACAACACACACATTCAGGACCCACAATAAATAAAGCACTCTCTCTCACTCTCTCAATGGTGCAAGTCGGCCAAATCATAAGAAAGAAATAGAATAGAGAAAGGGGGAGTGCAAGTGAGACCCAAGAAGAGAGAGTGATTTGTGCCACCGGAAGAAAGAAGAAGAAGCTTTAAATACTATATGTAACTCTATATTCTGATATAAGTGAGTCCCCTTCACATATTTCTAACTTTTTCCGGTTAATTTGAGGTTGTTTTCTAGTTGTTTAGGTGGCTGGAAGTGGGAAAAGTCACTAGAAAAATTCTGTCAACTAAGAAGTTTTAAACCAGAGTTTTTATGTCAATTTTGGGTGGGATTTCTGATCTTTTTGGTGGTGGAAATGTGTCACCTAACATAGGGCACATGTGTGGGAATATGTAGAGTCAAAATCTTTGAGATTAGAGTGCAAATCCATGGCTGCATGTTGGTTTTCCTTCTCCCTGTTTTGTTTGCCAGAAAACAAAGTTTCTGTCAAAAAGTTGCAAAAGCTTAAACAAAAGTTATAGATGAATTTTTCATCTGGTTCTTTTTGGCATGGAAATTTTAGAATTGTAGTATGTAATAGAATTAAGAAGAGTATCATTTGAAGGGAAAATGAATAAGTTCTTGAGTTTTGAAATCAGACTGTCAAAACTGACATTTTTAAAAACTAGTCAGCTTTGTGTTGCATTCTGACTAGACAAATATTATCCAATGTTTATGAAATTTTATAGGAAAATAGTAAACATCCAAAGATTTAAAATGAGTCCTAGAATGCATCAATTGGATACATAGAGAGAAAGTTATGATTTTTGAAAGATAAGTCCAGAAACAGGGAAAATTCTGGAAATCCAGGTTATGGAAGTGGAAAGAGGAGAGAATTTCATAGGGTTAATTTGGTAATTTGGCCTTGCCTATGATTATTTTTTCCTTAAAGTAGACACTTGTAGCTTTCCATTGAGTGTTAGAACTTAGAAATTGAACTTGTAATTTGGAAGTTGTGAATTTTTAAAATTGGGTAGAAAATTTGGGAAATTCTAACTCTTTGTTGGGGTAATCATTTTGGACATTGAATTTAGGAGACTAAGTCTATGATTTGATACTAGTAAGTACTTTTCTTATACAGGGGACTTCAAGAGCTTCACATAGGATATTGAACCACTTCATTTAGAATTCTAGAAATTAAGTTATGAATTCTGGATCATTAGAACTAAAATCTGAAAATTGGAATTTTTTTCCAGTGTATGGTTTATGCGTGGCAGTTTGGTTGTGCTACATTTTTGAGTGATATAATGTTGTCCAATAGCCATGAAACTTTCTAGAATGAAATTAGACCTGTCAAGTTTTAATTTGATAGGTCATTTGTGCCATTTGGAATAGTATGTTAAGAATTATGAATTTTTGAATTTAGGTATTGAATCTAAAAAGAATTCTGAGGCAGAGCCCAATGAATGGTATTTTGAAGCTCAAATTGGCTAAGGCCAATATTTTTTTATAAAATTAAACTTAATAAGGGTTATATAGCTTTTGGAATCAGTGCAATTGGATTTTTTTTTAAAAAAAAATATGAATTTTCAAAATTAGTTGAAAATTCTGCCAGCTTTTAGTAAATGTACAAAATTAAAAAGGTAATAACACAATGTAATTATCTTGAACTCTAAGGGTAAAAATAAGTACTTTAGGTTAGTTTGACTACATTGACTCTTCATTTTACTTAGTGTATTAACCCTAATGATATGATTATATATCTAGGGTCATGAGAAGTCAAAAAAGAAGAAGAATGAAAGAATTTCCAAGAAGCTTCAAGAGTTGGAAGGAAAAAAGGGACAAGAAGAAGGACATTAGTTAACAAGGTAGTAAATTTACTTAACTTGTATGTGTTTGATGTGTATGTTGTGTATTGATGTGTGGTATTGCTTTGCTTGATTATGTGAAGCTTGAATGAATGAATGAAGCTCTATTTTTGTTTATACTGTGGCCATAGATATGTTGCACGAAACATTGAGCATGCAGAAATGTCATTATGTGAATATGAGTCCATGTAAAACAAGCATGTCATGCACTAGCATTCATCTTGCATGCATTACTAGTACTATTTGTTACCGAGATTCCCCCGAATCTCACCCCCCACCAATCATATAGGTACATGAATACGAAAGAGAAGAATGCTTGAAGATGAATCAGAAAAAGAATGACGAAGAATTGAGGATTCAAGTATATTTATTTATACTTTGTGTAAAATATTTATATTTGACGAATATGTATGAATATGCAAGTATGAATACGGGTAGTAAAAAATTAAATGGTAACCTAGATCGCTGAAAGCACTAATTCATTGAATAACTGAAATTAAGAATAAGAATCAGAATTAGAACAACTCTAATACTTAGTAAGAATAACGGCTCAACAACTGGAAATGAATAATAATCCCCTAAAAAAATATAAGTAAATGCTTCTATATACGTTATAAAGGGGCATAAATGTAAGGTATTATACGGATTCCCATGAACGAAGGGTATATGTGTGTTTTATATTGAGATTTTGGAGTTTCAAATAACAAGTTTTCCAGTAATGTGTGAGGATATTTTTAGCCTTATTGGAATATTTTAAAATGAAAAGATGCGCTTTTTGTAAAGTCATATCTTTATAAATTAAAGGATTTTTGTAAAGGGGTATAGGGAGTTATAACACTAGAGGTCATTAAAGTTATGTCTTTTTAGTTCTCAGAGACACATACAAAAAGTTATAATTAAAGGATCATGGTGAAAGGTTGTGTTGGTTTTTTGAGAAAACCCTACATACTATAAAGGTATAATTCTTCATGAAAGAGTTATTTTAAATAACCATTAGTTATTTAAGTTATATTAGTTTATAAGGGTTTATGAATCTAACATATGGTTATGACTTTTATTGAAACACCACACAACCATAGGGTTAAATTCATTTTCTTTGTCTTTAAGTACATATAAAGATAGAGTCAAATTATCACTTTGTAAAAGTTATTGTTGTCTTACCTTGAATGTTGGAAGTACAATCCATGCTCAAAAGTCTTTTTATATAATGTAGGAAATTCGTCCATCAATTCAAATTGCACTTTATAAAATAGATAGGAGGATAAATTAAGCATAAAGAAAAATGGTGTCCACACCTTAAAAGGCACTGTGCACTACTTGTTTATTCATATCTTTTTCTTATACTCCTTAAAAACCAATCCCACCAACACGCATCACGCATATTACCATTTAATTTCACGTGATCATTATCAAGCCTCAAATGATAAATAGTTTTCTTAGTAACATATTCAATCACTTAATTAATTAGGGAAGTTAATTAGTTAGCTTTTTTTATTTATTTAGTTAGCTTGTAGTAACAAACTTATATAGCTTCAGTTGTCAAGTTAAGTTGTTTGTTTTGTGTATAAATAAGGCATAGTGTACATAATTATTTTCAATGAATAAGATTCAGTTTTTTCCCATCTGATTTACGGGTTATGGTATCAGAGCAATTATAAAAACAAGGCTCTCTAGTTCTGATTTTCCCACTTTATCCTTCTTTGGTTAGAATCAGTACTATTTTCTCTCTTCTCTTCCTTTGCGGTCACACTCATCATCTCTCCTGAAATCACCTTTTTTTTCGTCCCTTTCTCTTTATTTTCACCAAATCAAGCTTCGACCTGTGTGCTTTCTCTCTGACTTCTCAAGGCATGTCGATGGCTACTGAAAGTTCATCTGAATCCTCACTGCTTACTTTGATTCAAGATCCTTCTAGTTGCTACTATGTGCATCCTAATGAAAATCCAGCACTTATCCTCGTCTCGCTGCCATTGTTTGGGTCGAATTATCATCATTGGTCTTGATCATGATGATTGCGTTGATGAGCAAAAACAAATACCAGTTTGTTGACGGATTGTTGCAGATTCTGGCGAAGACCGATCCCCTGTTTCCGGCTTGGCAACGCTGTAACACTATGGTGCTGACTTGGCTCACCTGTTTGATTTCTCCTTCAATTGGTCAGAGTGTAATTTGGCTTAATCGAGCTGTAGATATATGGAATGATTTGAAGGAAAGATTCAGTCAGAGTGATGCTTTTTCATGACCCCATATCTCCCCTTATGGAGTAGCCTTTGTAGTCCCTAACTAACTAACTAACTAACTAACTTCCCTAATTAGTTAAGTGATTGAATCTGTTACTTAGCGTGGGTTTTTTTTAATTATTTACTATATTTGAATATCTGAAGTTTCCCGATAGCAACTAGCCACCTATTCTGGAAATTTCAGACCCCATATCTCTTACGGAGTAGCCTTTGTGTGACATTCTTAAAAAAAATTATTAGAAATTAATTTTTTTTATTAATAAAATAATAATTTATTAAAATAATAAAATAATATTATATTATAATATATAATATATATATATATATATAAAGGTAGGCGCCGAAATCGGCGCCTACCATTGACAAAAGGGGTTTGCCCCTTTTGTCAAATATGTATATGTGTTGCTTTGGCGCCATCAGGCGCCAAAGCAATGAATTCAGAAGCAGAGGGGGTATTATAAATACCCCCTCAGCTAAACACTTCACGCAAGTGAAGTGTTTCAGGAAAAGAAGAGAGAGTGAGGTTCTGATAAGGGTATTTTCAGTTCTTCGGGGATTAATAAGGTACACAAACTCTCTTCTAATCATAAAGTTTCTTTTATGAAAAATGTTCTAAATAATTTTCTCTTTCACATGATAGTAATTTTATGTTAGTTAGAGAATATTTTGGAAATATGATTTTAGGCAAGTTTTGAGTTTTATCAACATAAGACTGTAGAAATGTAGAGAATAATTAATAGTTTATTTTAATCGGTTTAGATTTATTATTTAGTGGTCATGTGATTTTATAATTAATTTCTTTTATAAATAGGGTTTAAATTAATCCCTATAGGGTGTTTTTACCGATAAAAATTAGTTTAATTATTTTATTTGGATTATTGGAGGTATTGTTGAGGATTTAATCAGTTTATTTTTGTTAGATCTGAGTTATGTGAAAAATATAAATTAGGACTTAATATTTGAATTATAATTTGGTATGATTTTAATTATGTGGATATTTGAGGAATTGTTTAATAATTATATTATATCCATATAAATTATGAAAGAGAGATTTAATTATTTAGGAAGTTGGTATTGGAGATTTGTAATTATGGGTATATTAAAGGTTATTTAAGGATTTCTTTTAAGGAAATTGGAATAAATGAGGATAATAGTTGTAGAGAAAATTGGGTTGTAGGAATTAAATTATGTAAATTAATTATTTTATTGTTATTTTTGGTTAATTGGTATCTATATTAATAATGTAGATTTTTCTTGTGATCGGTGATTGCACGGGTTTTACTATCCAAATTAAGATTAAGCTTGGAATCGAGGTAACTGGGGTTAATTTATTTTATATGCTTGTTTTGGACTGTAAGGTATTTTATAAACCTTACTTTTATCTATATTACTTGTATGTGCTTTGCAAGATTATAATTATGTTTGAATATGAATTTATTTTAGTGAAGCTGTGTATTTTCTAATTTACATATATAAGTGGAAATTATTATTAAATTGTTACTGTTATGGTGGATATGTTATTTGAGATGGAATGTTGTATAAGAATTTAGAATTCTCGTAATTGTTTTCGAAAGCTGTATTAATTTATTATTTTTATATTACGGGATATGTTGGGTTGTGTGGAAGAGATATGGTGAATTGTGTGCCCATCGGCTCTCTCAATCCTGGCCCGGATTTTGGAGCTGAGTGTTTGGGCGGACACCTCCCTGTTACGGTATATTGGTGGTGGCATGAGAGGGGGCAGTATTCTTGATGTGACTAGCTAACCTTTGGCCAGGTATACTAGCACTGATAGGCTGTACCAGACCAGAGGAGATAAGGAGGAGCAGGATGGATGAGTGGGGATGGTTTTATTTATTGATTATATCATGTTAAATGTTAAATTATGAGAATATTATTATATTATTATTATGTCAGTTAAATCTGCTTCTCTGACTTACAATCTTTTCCTGCATATTTTGTAAATTGATTTTGGTTACTGAGACTTTATGTCTCACCCCGTCATTATAAATAATTTTTCAGGCGATACCTCTAATTTGGTTAGAGGCCAAGGGAAGCAACCAGAGGCATAGACATTGAGAATCTTGTAGGCCTCTTTTGGTATTGGTGTTGTATTAATTTCTATATTGCCATTATAGGGCCCACATGTTTTTAAAATGACATAATTACTGTTTGGATATCTATGTTGGAAATCATTTTGTGACCCATGGGTTAATTGTGATGTGATATCAGAATAATAAATTTATCTGCAGTGAGTTTGTGGGCGAGTTTGTGCCCTAAACTCCGATATGTTGTGGAAGAGTTTGTGGGCTAGTTTGTGTCATGAACTCTGATATGTATTGGAAAAAAAAAATTATCGCTGATTTTGTATATATGTGGATAATTATTGTTTGTGAGAAAGGGTTGTTACACTTTGTATTCCATACCTCAATTATACTGACAAAAAAAATGAGGGGTGTGTGTAGGCCCCCTCCCCTACAGGGGAAAATTAAATTGTTAAAAAGAAAGTCTGCTAATAAAACTCGAACCTATAATCTTGCTTAAGGATAATCAAGATTTTTCTAATTGATCTACTCATCAATATTGGTTTCTACGAGCACCGTGGTCTTTTATTTTAAAGTTGAAGGGTTGATTGAGTATGACATATAGAGTAGAAGAAAATAAAAAGTCGTACGGTGTAAATTGATCTGGGTGGTCCAAAACTCAATTTGATTATATAGCTTATATATGACGAAAGAGAGAAATTGAGATTAAGAAATAAATAAAGGGGCAACACAAGTTGTATGAAATTGCATGGCGTATTTTCATGAAACGCCATAGCCAGATATTTGCCAATTTCGTCGAGGGAGAGAGAGAGAGAGAATCAAGTGGGTGTTGACATAAGAGGGGAGATAAGGGGATTTTTTTTTTCCCTATATAAGACAGAGAAATAGGAATCTTATGAGCCATAGATATGTCTAAAAAGAAGCTACTCGTCCGTGGTCCCTGATATTATGACATAAGAGTTGTACAATAATACATGTTTAATTTATTCTTCATTTGATGCATAATACAAAAAAGTAACGATCAGTTTTTGTTTTCTTCATGACCTTCAATATTTTCTCAAACTGTACATGATTGAGGAAAGACAAATGGGCCATTAATATATTGTGATTAAAAATTAAGTGATTGTCCGTACAGGATGGATAAAAAGACGCAGAGATGAAGCATATATGCATGTTTTTTATGTGGCATCAAATTTAGAAGCAAAGTTGTAACTCATTGTAAGAAGAAGCTAACAGAACTAGAGCAGAAACCAAAAGCTTGGACTATGGGAGAAGAAGCTAAAAGGTACATATGTGATTACCTTCCCTAACCCTCTTTTATTATTCAAGCATAGATGTATTATGAAACGAGATGTTATTAAAAGAGTCAAGTCTGTAAATGTAAGTATTGTTGTAGGTATGCAGTAGTAAG
The DNA here is from genome assembly GCA_037074505.1 of Albizia julibrissin. Taxonomy (NCBI): domain Eukaryota; kingdom Viridiplantae; phylum Streptophyta; class Magnoliopsida; order Fabales; family Fabaceae; genus Albizia; species Albizia julibrissin. The sequence continues at coordinate 889,034 of CM073487.1, read as the reverse complement.
TGGAGCAAACAAGGGGATTGGATATGGAATATGCAAGAAGTTGGCAACAAGAGGAGTGAAGGTGGTGCTCACAGCAAGAAACGAGAAGAGAGGTTTGGAAGCACTTGATAAGCTCAAACAAGAGATTGGTGTCTCATCATCACACTCTGTGGTGTTTCATCAGCTTGACGTTACTGATCCCTCAAGCATTGCTTCCTTCACTCACTTCATCACCACCTCCTTTGGCAAACTTGACATCTTGGTATTATATGGTTCAACCAAGTATGTACAATAATGTCATGTTTCAATAATATATAAATGGATGCTTCACATATTTTGGTGCAGGTAAACAATGCAGGTGTCTCTCCGGGCCCAGTGAATGGCGAGGCTTTGTTCAGAAAAGTAAGCTTGATCTTCACTTTATATAAAAATATAATGCTAGTAGTAATGTATATACTCACTTATTTACAAACATACCCTTCATAGTATTTTGTGTGTGTGTGTATGTGACAGGTTAGTGGGGAGGAAATAGAATGGGATGAAATAGTAAAATGCAATGTGGACATGTCAAGGAAATGTGTTGACACTAACTACTTTGGTGCCGTTAGAGTCACCGAAGCCCTCCTTCCTCTGCTTCAGCTATCCTCTTCTCCCACCATTGTTAATGTCACCTCTCTTGCCGGACTCATCAAGGTACCTATATACTTCATCATTTCCATATACTCGCTTTGGTCCTTGATATAAAAGTTAGGTGGCTATTTTTTTTTGGAGAGATTACTATCTTAATCATAATATATATTGTGCTTAAGTTTATAAGTCAAGTAAATTAGTTTAAAAAAAACGATAAATATAAATATTTTAATATAACTTAATTAGTTTTCTTAATCTCTTTAAAAAACAGTCAAGTGGTTCTTATATTAAAGACCGGAGCTAGTTATATATAATCTCTGGTTTCAACTGATTGGAATATTCCGTTCATATATATATATATGTGTGTGTGTGTGTGTGTGTGGCTTGTGAATTGCATGCAGCTGATAAAACATGAGCAGGCAAGAGAGGTACTGAGTGACTTGGAGAGTCTCACAAGAGAAAAGCTAGAGGAGGTGGTGAGTGAGTTCATGAAGGACTATGAACAAGGAACGTGGATTGATAAAGGATGGCCTACCATGACGCCTCCCAATGCAGTGGCCAAAGCTGCCCTTAATGTCTACACAAGATTAACTGCCAAGAACTACCCGAGTTTCCGCGTTAACTCGGTGTCCCCGGGCTTTGTCAAGACTGACATGACTCAGAACTATGGCTTCTCAAGTGTTGATGAAGCTGCTGAACATATAGTAAGATTAGCAGTTGTGCCTCCAACAGGTCCCACTGGTCTCTTCTTTGATAGGGACAAAGTCACTCCCTTGGAATAATCATTCTTCCCTAAGCTTAGCTTTTATTTATGTGATCTGTTATTGGATTTTGTAAAAGTCTATTTCAAATGGGGCTCCAATAAAACTATCTCTAAGTTTCTCTGAATTTTTAAATTACTCTTCCAACGTAACAATCATCGGTAGCCTTACTGTTCATCGTTTAATGAAACTTCAAATTGGAGAATCGATGGATGCCCAGGCAATAGGGGCGTGAAACGTGATTGATTGGGTGAGTTTTAATCAGGTTTTTAAACCCAGACCACCTCTCAGTCCCGTCCGGTATTTTTTAAAAAAAAATCATTTTTTTATTTTTCTTTACAATTTTATATTAATATACCTAAATTTTTAATTTCTTACTGTTTTGACCCCAGTTTAACTCCAGTTTAACTCTAATATGACTCATTGACTCTTAATCCAATACCACAACTGATTCAGTACTCAGTCTGGATTTCAAAACCTTCATTTTAATTTGCTTTTTGCCAAAGAGCACAAAGTTGGTGATGTGTCTCAACTCTCAAAGAAATAAAAGATGTGATTAAAAACTTAAGTACTAATTAATTTTAATCTAGATGCCATGTCCCAGAACCAAAATGGAAGCTTCACTACTTTCCAAGTCCCTACTTAATTCTGTCCTTTCTTTTATTTTTCCTCTCTTTCACTTCCTTCACCCCTGCGTTCTACGATTGTTCATTGTGCCATTAATTTCTCCGCTTTTGAGACAAAGTTTAGCCGATTAATTTTAGAAAAATTGCAATAAGGTCCCAATTAACAAATTTAATGGCAACCAGCTGATCCCTCAAAATTATCAAATTACAGTGAACTCCTAAAGCATCTGGATGCTACTAATTCCAAAATGAAAGTACAATTTTCCCCCCTTGTTAGTAATGACAAATTTAGAGCTGCCAATGATAAGTTTAGAGTAACCAATGATAAATTTAGAGTTGTTTGCGGTTTAGCTTACCGCAAGCGCACTGGTCGCAAGTAGTATAAAAAGTTGTCGTTCTTACGAGGACTAAGGTAAAAGTGGGCTAATTAATATAATTGTGCTCTTAATTAGGCTGTGCCAAGTCATTTGAAAAATTTCAATTTGAAAGAATAATTTTGGTTCAAAATAAACTAAATTGGAATAAACAAAGTAAAAGTTAATTCTAACTTCAAGGAAATAAGCCTCTAGAATCACTTCTCCCCTCTATACTTCATGAGACCAATTAATTCTCCCTTAACTAGTTTTAATGAAAAATCAAGTGTTTGTCTAAGATCCACAAGTATTTGAAAATATTTCTCAAGTCAAAAACAACATCTATTTTCAAAGAACTCATTTAATTTCTTGCAACAAGCTAGTGAAAATAGTCCTTAAGACCAAATTTTATAATAATAATATTAGGTCAATAGACAAATCTCTTCCCTATCAACAAACTATCCATTTAAACATGAATTTCAAAATTATTATGACTTTATCCAAGTTCTTTAAACAAGATAATATCTCTCAAGCATCATCTCATTCAACCAATCAATTAAGTATTGATCAAGCACTTAGAAGCAATAAGCATAGAATAAAATCAACACAAAATACTTCATTAAATGCTAGAAAAGAAAGAATAACGACAAAGTCCCAATCCATATATAGGTTTAAAGTAATTCTAGAAGAAAAAAACTTAGTTATTCTTATCCAAAATGTACAGAAAAACTAAGCATGACAATTGAATACACCATAGAAAAAGAGAAAAAAGAAGAAAAGTAATGAAACCAAGGTAGAAGTTACAAAATCCCTCTTGAAACCACCACCAAAGTCCAAAACTCTTCAAAAGCTCCTCCTCAAGGTGTCTCCTTGTGTGCCTCATAAACCAACATTGGAAGTGGATACAATGTCTGTTTTTTTTAAAAAAAAATACGTTGTAAATAACTTACAATATCTATTTACAAACAGACATTTTAAAACTTTTAACATCATTTATAGAGATGTCCCCTAAAAAACGGATGTTTAAGGATTTTAAAAATATATGTGAAAAGTCTCTTTTATAGTATTGAGTGGATCCTGTATGGATGCTGCCAAAATTAAAAGAAAACTATATTACATGCGTATCTATTTTATGTTGATTAATAGCATCTATTTTTTGCGGTGGGAATTCTAGAAAATAGAAGAATATAATAATCAAGAGCGTAATTCACAAAAACCAACATGTTGATGCTTTATTATTGTAGGTGCGTGCGTGCTTTGGTGGTGGGGAACAATTGTGAAAAACACGAGTGAGTAAAGAAAAGTAAAAGAGAATTAGGAAATAGAAAGAAAGAAGGACAAGCACACAATATTATTGTTATATTACATATAATAAAAATTTATAATTAAATCCTATCCATTAAAACATAATATAATGATTGTGATATTAAATAAGGGAGGAAATAGAAAGAAAGGTTAATGGAGTCACTCAAAAACAAAAAAAAAAACAAAAAACACACAATGTAGCTAGTTATAGAGAGCAAGTATTATTATTAAATTGTGATATTTCATTATTATGGGGAAACTCATCGACTTTTACTATTTAAGTAAGAGTTGAGGCACTACCTTAGCGATCACGTTCTTCTAATTAATTAAGCTGCAGGTCATGAACTCAAGTGTGTAATACTTTATTTTTAATAATTTCATGTGAGTATAAAAGAGTAGTGAAATCCATTTGTGGAACCATGATTTGAACATGGGCTATCCAAGTTTTAAAATTTTTCACTAATTCTCACTCTCAACTCAGGATTTAAAGCTAGGGTCGAGAGGGATTTTCAAAAGGTAGAAAATTTTATAACTTAATTCCACAAGTTTTGCTAAGTCACAAATACCTCATCGACTCTTAAATTCATTATATCAGAGTATATGCAAGCATTTTCTTTCTTTTTAATTAAACTAGAGATATTCTCCGCTCATACTACATTCATTAGTTCGTTGATATACATGAAATATATAGCCACATACGGCTATCAAGCAAATTACATCAAATATAAACTACGATCATCAATTCACCTTCTTGATAATTCTTCTTCGCATTTCTTCATGCATTCTTCACCTAAACTCAACACCAATATGTTTGGGTGAGGAAGAGTGAGATTCGAGAAAATTTCAGCAGTAAACAATGCTAGCAAATGCATATAAGAAATGCTTTGTGCATAACATGCTTGCTCTCACAAATTCATGCCAACATAATGATATATATGTATGCTCAATGTTTAACATGATACACTAATGACCATAGTATAAATAGAAATAGAGTTTCACTCATTTACATATGTTTCATACAGTTCACCAAAGAAATCAACACATCAATACACAAGCACATATATCAAGCTATGCAAGTTAGGAAAGTTTACTACATTTTGAACTTTGTGTCCTCTTCTTGTACATTGACCTTCTAACCATTACTTCTTATTTGTCACTTCATGGCCCTAAATAAGTAATGACATTATTAGAGCTATGAAAAGTGAATGCCTAATGGCCTACATTAGCCTTTAAGGCTTACTTCTATCATTGGAGTTCATTCTAATTACATTTGGCCATTTTCTTTCCTAAATTCGCATGGTAGCTAAAACTGCCAGCATTTTGACCAAACTTTGAAAAATCATAATTAATTATGTAGATCTCCATTTGAGATGTTTGAAAGTCCTATGTGAAGATCTTTAAGTCTAATTTAAGGAAAAAATACTCTGGTTTGACCAATGTCATCATAGTTTTCCCCGAAATTTGCCAAACTCCACTGTTCCCAGATTTGCTTCTAGAAACAGGGTACAATTTCAAAAATTGATATCTTCCAACGTACTTGTCCAAAAATTACAAACTACCTATCAAATTAAATCACTATGTCTCTAATTTAATTCTACCAAGTTTAATAATTTTTGGACAATTTTTTACTAATAAAATACATTTCAAAATCAGACTGCTTCCAGTGAACCAAATCAAATAGCACATTCTCTTAATTTTTAAAAATTCTAGATTAATATACAATCATCCAAAAATTATGAACACATATATTCCCACACAATTTTCCCTTATAAATTCAATGGAACCATCAAAAATACCAAAATCCAGTTCCAACAGGATGAAAATTCCCCTGGACAAAATCTGGATAATTTAAGGGAAAATGAGTTCTTTTGATTTTAATCCATAACCCACCTTATCTTCACCTCATATCCCATGTTTAACCCATTAAACACCTCTTACCCATGATTTATGAAGATTTGGGCAGCACCTTCCCTTAAGGTTTGTGCATCCCAATCATCAAAACAAAACCAAACAACACAATATATAACTCAAATCAAAACTCAAACTCACTTCTTTCACTTTCTAGGGCTTATTCTTGATTCATCTAATTTTGGTATTTTGTAGACAGCACAAAACACCTCCTTTTAAGAAACTAAAACCATAAAAATGAAGCTCTCATCAAGGGGAACAATGTTTATGAAGAAGTTTTGAGCATAAGAGGTGATTATCAAGATGAAAATTAAGATTGAAGACTCACCTTACTTCTTGAACTTCAATGGTGCATTTTCTCTTTCCTTTTTCTCTCTTTCTCTCTCTTATTTTTGTGCTTGGCCGACTTTTGTAAAAGTTCCCAAAAGGATAGAGAGAAGCCCAAGTGTCAATTAATTGGTAGTTTCTTGAAAAGTTTGTTTGGTTAATTAACTTGAATATTTTCTCCTTCCCTCTTCCTTCTCACTTGACCGACTTTTGCTCCTATAAAAAAAGTGAGCATGTATATTAATCAAGTGTTCCCTTTCTCTCTTGACTACTTGACCAATTTCTTAAGCATAAAAGGTGAGTATATGTTGACTACACTCCTCCTTCCTATAGTATGCTTGTTGGCCGAAATGTTTGACTCAAGGAGATGGATTATATTAATCAAAAGCTCTTGGACGTCCAACATGCAAAAATGTGAGGGAATATATTGTTTAAATTCTCACTCTCCATTGCTTTTATGTCCACACCACTTTTATTGACTTTTTAACTCACTTTACTTGGCTACAATCTATTCCTTTTTGATTCAATCATGAACAAGTATTTATTCTCCTTTTATTTCCCCTTACTTGGACGAAATATCAAGAGAAATAAGGGAATAAATATTGTTTTTTACTTTATTGGTCAAATGACCATTTTGATCATATATTTATTTTTATTTTCACACTTAATGCAAAATTGGACATAATTTTTATCAAACTTTAAAAATTCATATCTAATTGTACAAATGTCCAATTAGGGGTGATTCCAAAAGCTATGTGACCTTTATTGAGTCTAGTTTTAAGAAAAAATATAACATTTGGCCAATTGGAAACTCACATTTCCCAGAATTATTTTTTTGGACGCTACCACTGAGAATAGCCAGTTTTACTGGGCTTACTTCAAAATTACATATCTCTGTCTACGGCTCCAAATAACTCATATGACCTATCAAATTAAAACTTGATAAGTTCACTTTCATTCTGTAAAGTTTCATAATTTTTAGACATCATTTTCTTCTTGAAAGATGTCACACAACACAAATGCCACATAGTAAAATTCATTGGTAGCAACACCACTTTGTGTTCTAATTAACCATATTGTGTGTGACTTCTAATTGCATTGTTTTGTTATTCCCCAAACTCTTTAATTCACCATAATATTCCCTTTAATACCTCAAGGGTATAAAGGAATTTTGGGGAAAACAATCATGCCTTAGTAGGACATTTACTAAACCAGGATTTAGTAGTCCACTTAATCTAGGCTTAATCTTAAACCTCTTGTCTCAAAATTTGGGATATTACAAACTCCATCTTCATGAGCATTTGGATTTTAATATTTAACTTTATTTCAAAATAATCAAAAGCGTATTTTCACTCGAATTTAAAATACTATATTGGCTAGGTGTTTTCCTTTTTTCCCTTATTATAAAACATTTTAGTTGACTTTCGTATGGAATATGAATTTTATTTTGTAAAAAAAAGGAAAATTGCAACCAGTTCCGAATTAACAGACTTGATAATAACCAGGTCTCACAAAATCATCAAATTGTAGTAAAGTCCTAAGGGACTTGAGTGCTATTAATTCCAACATGAAAGTACAATTTTACCTCTTTGTTAGTAATGAAAAATTTAGAGCAGCCAATGGCAAGTTTAGAGCAACTAATAATAACTTACAAAGCAACAAGTGATTATAGAAAATATTAGTTCAAAAAGCAAATACAACTTACATATGTTGTTATTCTCTTGTATCATCATTTGTTGGTTATGCATTATCATTTACATTCTCTTCTATATACAGATGACCATTTTCTCCATTTAATTTGATAAAATGCTCTGCTCCTTCATCATCTACAAGGTCCACAAAAATTGTTACATCAAAAGTCAGGGTGAATTTCATAAAAATTATGTGTTGGGTTTCTCTCATTATCCTCTTCCTCATTTTTTTTCTTATAATCTCACGTCCACCGTTAGATTAAAACAATAAATGGTTCAGATTCAATCTTCTATAAAATTATTTCTATAAATATAAATAAGTAAATTCAAACTCTTAAAATCTGATATATACAATTTATATATGCAATCCATAAAAAATAAATATATTTTAATTTATAAAATATAATAATAATAATTTTATAAAATATTAAATCTAAACTATCCATTTCATGATCTAAAGATGAAGATAAGAATATGAGAAGATAATGAGAAAGAGGACAATTAGAGTACACTCTTTTGAAAATTCTACTAATTTCTTTTCTAACAATTGATACTATAATTGTACTCAACTCCTCATACATAGTTCCTCTCATATATTGCAAATCATATTCTACTCCATCTAAAAATTGTCCTCTTATATGCAAGAAATATAATATATGTTTTCCTGATGTTCTTTTACCTATAGAATAAAGTTGCTATTAAGAACTATATGAGCAACGTTAACAATTTTTGAGTACTTTAATTAACGACACGTTTTGAAATATTATAACAAGGGTTATAAACACATAAAGCTTCATCTTTTCTATTTATTCCTGTCTAAACACACACAAATATAGCACAATCTACATAGTAGAAATTCATACCTTCTCTTACACTTAATGAAACAACAACATAAATAATAAAGATAACATATAATTAATAATTATTGGATGTTCTAAACTTATCATTATTAACAGAAGGTGAAATTGTATTTTCACGTTTGAAATTAGTAGCACCCAAGTCTCTTAGGACTTCACTGCAATTTGATGATTTTGAGGGACCTAGTTGCCATTAAATCTGTTAATTGGGACTGGTTGCACTTTTCCCAAGAAAAAATTTATACACCTGGGAAAATACGTTATGAGACCATCGATCTTAACAATCCCATATGTCCACCGTATGTGTGTGTTAGCTCTATAAATATTGATATATTAAAATTACAAAGATTAGTTGTTTTTATTTATGTCACCTTAACTTTTAAATTAATCTTTATTGTCACAAACTTATTACTACTGTACAATTAAAACGTTAGTGACAATTTTTTCAATAAACAAATTAGGGGTTAAGGATTAGCTCATTGCAGAAAACACTACTAAAATAGAGACGGCAATTAGCTAACGAAAGATGTGTTGTTTGAGCTTGAAATAGTAGAACAAAAAATTTATATATGGTTAACTTTGGCTGGAATTCAGAGAAATTTATGGCAAAATGAACAATGGTGGAATGCAGGAGCGACTTCTTTCACCTGTGACAGCAGTGAGCAGGCAGCGGACGTCAGGGCTCCCTCATTGGGCGAAGGTCAAGAGGATTTGCTCTTTCTTCTACTCCTTTTTCATTTTATCTGTTTATTGGCTCTGGATTTTTTTTTTGAAAAATTCTAAAAAAATACCATTTAAACTTCAAAATCTCAAATAGGTGATTTAATAATAAAATGAATTGTTATTTGTATTACTATTCTTGTTAATCCCATTAACGACTTTGTCAACAGAATTTTGAAATTTAAAAGGTATTTTTTTGAAATTTTTCCTTTTTTTTACTTCGTTATGGATTTGATTTTAGCCGTGTGTGGCTAGATTTTTTTTTAGACCTAGAGGAACTATAAACTCACTAGCGAATTAGATCAAGTTTTCTCTTAGTTATAATTAATGTTAATTTTGGTTACTACTTAATCTTGTTTTACTATATCCATTTGATGATTTTCTACCATTATACGTCAATTAAAGAATTACGATTTTTCTTGACAAAGTGGATTTTAATTAGGCCCTAAAGATTAAGTAATATGGGATTGGATTATAATATAATTTGCCATTAAAATAGACGTGTACCACGTATAATTGTTGAAGAGCTTATTTAAATTGTTTTGCCTCTTATAAGTAGTAATTAGTTAGTTTGTCCGTCTAGCTTGAAGGTATAAATGTTAAAGTGCCACAGACAGAAAATGTAATATCCTGAATTTTAGGACTAAATGATTAAGATTTAGCCTAGAATAAAGGGGACTACTAGACCCCTGTTTGGTAAATGTCATAGTGAGACATAGTATTATTTCTCAAAATTCTTTTATATCCTTGGACATTAAAAGGAATTATATTGGTGAGCTAAAGAGCTCGAGGAATAACAAAACGAAGTGATTGGAAGTCACACACAATATAGTAAAATGGAACACAAAGTAATTTTACTACCGGTGAAATTCCCGGTATAGTAGTGATAATTGTGTGACATGTTTCGATGGATAAATGATGGTGAATAATTATGAAACTTTCTATAATGAAAGTAGACTTATCAAGCTTTAATTTAATAGGTCATATAAGTCATTTGGAGTTGTACACAAAGAGAAATGAATTTTTGAAGTTAGTCCAACGAAATTAATTATTTTCTGGGACAACATTCAAAGATTAAAATTTTGGAAAGATTGATATTATAATTGGCCAAAGATTATATTTTTTCTTAAAACTAGACTCAATTAGGGTCGCATAGCCTTTGGAACCACTCCAATTGGATATCTACACAATTAGATATGAATTTTTAAAATTAATGAAAAATCTGCAGAATTTGGTATTTTGTGCGAAAATTTGATTTTTGGGCCAATAGGAGTATGACAAGTGGCAGATGAGTTAGCTGACTCATTTATCCATTGAATCCATCATCTTCCTCCTCCATTTCACGCAGAAAGTGTAACACCCTACTTTTATACCATACAAAACAGTTGAAAACATGACTTGATGCCACATGAGAGACCAAAAGCAGTTCTTAATCCATTTGGGATCCCAACTTTACTACAGGGTCCGATCCTATAGTTAAGTGGGTTTTTGAAAGGTATTTCAAAACATTTTAGTTGTGGTCTCATTTTCATTTTTCAAATTAGTTTAATTCGTTCGGGTTTATTTCCATTTCTTAATATCAGAGTACTTACTGAAGTTCTTAGCGGATAATTAGAATAAGTTCGCTACTAAAAGGGTCCACCTAGTATTGTCACCTGGTTCTAAATAACTTACATCGATTACATACAACCTTCCAGGTTTACAGTTGGTGTATTCCTACCACCATGAGTTCTAAGTTTACCAAAATACCATTCAGTATTATATACAGATCCAAAAGTTAGATAACCAACAGAAAATAAATTCTAGGTCTTCACTTCTACCCGTCCGTGGCTATCTTCTTCCCATGAGAACTACTTGCCCGTGCTGCAGGTTAGTTATTGGAAAAAGGGTGAGATTCAAAAGAATCTCAGTAGTAACAAATAGCACTCATATAAAATGCATACGAAGAAACATGCCATAACAGCCACCACATACCAAACAATTCAATATTCATTCAACATTCAGAGATATGTTCATTCAATAAATAATTCTATTCAAGGACGTACCGTCCCTTCCCACAACGCTGGGTATTCTATTGGGCCAAAGCCCTTCTCATCTAAATGCTTAAAGGGCAATTCGACCCGATTCATGTTCACAGTTCAAGTATGTATAATGGCAATAATATGCATGAAGCAGGATACATAGAATATGAGGGAGAAGTTACTACCTTAACCTTTCCAATATTCTGAGGTGTTACCACTTCTTTGGTCGTCCCGGACAGATATCGAATCCTATATATGGGAATTCATGAATGGACGGGTTATTACTTAGCCCAATACATTTATAAATTACTCTTTAATGTTGGTTATCATTAGGGTTATTATGGTAATTTTACCAAGTCAACCAATGAGTTAAAATGGTCAAATTATCAAAAGGGACTAATTTTTACCCTTGGTGTACAAAGAAATTACAATGTGCCATTATATTTTGCCATTTTCGCATAGGCACAAATGCTGGCAGATTTGATCCACTAACTTTAAAAATTCATATCTCTTTGTAAAAATGTCCAATTGGAGTGGTTCCAAATTCTATGTGACCCTTATTAAGTATAGTTTCATGGAAAAATACTTAAATTAGCCAATTAGACGCACAGAAATCCATAATTTCTAGTTATTGGACATTGTTCCAGAATTCTTCAGTTTTACATGACCAAATTTCAAAAATGTGTAACTCCAAGCATACACATCCAATTAATACTTATGACCTATCAAATTAAAGGTCTATGTCTCTACTTTCAGACTGGAAAGTTTCAGAATTTTTGGACAAGATTTACACCTTGAATTATCATGCACAACATCTACTGTTACACAGGGCAGATTACATAACATGTTCATGCACACTTCCAAAATTTCCAATTTGATATAGGAACATCCAAAATTCATGAACACTTGCATACCTATAAAATTTTGCCTTCTAAATCCAATGGAACTATCAAAATTATCAAATTCCAACTCTTTCACCACGTCATGCACATGGCAGAAATATGACAAATAAGCCAACAATTACCCAACTTGCAATTTAAGTCTCATACTAGTTTTATAAGCCTTCCAAACATCATAAAACACCATGAACACAACCAAAATACCATGAATCTTCATAATCATAACTTGACCAAAAACAGGGCAGATTTCACATGGGAAAAATCCTCAACCAACCAACACAATTCATAGTTCAAAATGAAGCTAAAGCTCACCTCTTGCTCCTCCTTAGGTTCTTTCTTTGTTTCTTGAACTTGTGCTTTTGCAAGATGGCTAAAAACACCTCCTCTAGAAATTCTAAAACCATAGAGTTGAAGCTCTTAGAGAGGAGAACAACTTTTATGAAGGCCTCAAGAGCCATGGAGGTGGTTTGGAAGGTGAAAATGGAATTAGAAACTCTTACCTTGAAGTTGTCTTCCTCTTTCTCTTTCCTTAAGCTTCTTGGACGTCTATGAGAGTTTGGAGAGAGAGTATTTGAAGTGTGATAATTCATTTAGATTCAGCTCTTATCACTTGACTGAAATGCATTCAAGGAAAGAAGGAAAAATCCATGTGTCAACTTCATGTGGTTTCTTGAAAAGTTGTGAGTTAATTTTCCAACCATGGTCAAGTTCACTTTGGTTAGTTTTCTTGTCTTCCATTTGCTTCTTTTGACCGTATATGGCTGCCCCAAAATGGTGTCCATTTAATTATCCAAGTTCTCTTCCTTTTACTTTCCAAGTGTCCAAGTCATTTTTGTTGACTTTCTTGTATAAAAGATGAAGCCATTAATTGATTCATCTCTCCCATTATTCTTAGATGAGATTATAGCATGAAGGGAGGAGATTTAATTTGCTTTTCAAATGTTAATCTTGACCCTTCATCTTGCCTTCCAATTAAGTTTTTGGTCATTCTAGATTTTAGGCGAAAATTAGATAATTTATCGATAACTAATTGGACTAAAATCATCATACAATTTCTTGGGATAATTCTTTCATTAATTTCACTATCCATTAGTACACATAGTCCTTAAGTACTTTTTGTGATATTACAGAAAGAACCAGAAGAGAGAGGGAGAGAGTGATCCGACGAAAATGGAGGGGGAGAAGAGAGAAAACTTTGAGCCGCCAAAACACTGCCGCAACGGCATCCTCTCTCAAAGTACCCTTCAGAAAAGTTCTTCTACTCATCTCAAGCTTCATTTCTACGGTTTTGAATTTTCATTTGGAGGTGGTTGGCGTTGTCTCATCGGCGGGGTGTTGCCGGAATTCCGAACCGTTTGCGGGAACGGGTAGAGGTAAGCGTAAGCTTCCTTTTTAACCGATTGATTTATTATTTGAATGAGTAAATTGGAAGTGGGGTACTATTTATGGATGGTTTTAAAGGATGTTTTAATGGCTAAATGATGTCCAACGAGTGTTTAAATAGCTAATCAGTTGATTAGGAGTAGCAAGGAAGTGATTAGGTAAGAGAAAACGAGAAAACAACAAACTATTTTTGGGAATCCTTAGATCTGCCATGTACTGTTTTGTGTAGAAAGAGTTGGAATTTGATGATTTTGATGCTTCCATTGGTTTTAGGAGGCAAAATTGTGTAGGTATACAAGTGTTCATAATTTTTGGATGCTTGTGTATGAATTTGGGAATTTATGAAATAGGGTTGTTCATGTTGTTGATTCTGCCCTCTTTGAATAGTGACTTGTTCGAGCTTTTTCATATGGTAAATCTTGTCCAAAAATTATGAAATTTTTTATACTTAAAGTAGACATGTAGAGATTTAATTTGGTGGATAGTTTGTAATTTTTGGACAAGTATGCTAGGAGATATGCCCTGTTTTTTGGAAAAAATCTGAAACAATGATGTTATGCGAAGTTTCTTATATGGAAAACTTTATCCAAAAGTTCTCAAAATTTCAAGAATTAAAGTAGAGACATAGATCTTTAATTGGATGGGTAGTTTGTAATTTTTGGAGGAGATATGAATTTTTGAACTTCTGCCTTGTTTCTGGAATGTGATTTGGACATGTTGAGTTTGACGAAATTCAAGGAAATTTATGGCTATGATAGCTAGAATTTAGAATTTTTATGTGAAATTAGAATGAAATATCTTTCCATAAAATTTGGAACCACTTAAATTGGAGTTTCCTAGAATTAATGGTGAATTCTTAAATTTTGACCTTATTTCTGAAACTAAATCTGGAACAGTTGATGTTTGGAAAATTTTTAGGGATTTTGTGTTGGTAGTTTCTAGAAAGTAATATTTTTCCTTGAAAGTATACTTAAATAAGATCAAATGGAACTTTAAACCACTTCAATTGGAGTTCTATAGAATTAATTGTGGTTTTTTAAAGTTTGGTGAAAAATCTATTAGTTTTTTGTCTTATGCGAAATTTAAGACTTAATGGCACAAATATAATTGTTATGAACTCCAAGGGTGAAAGTAAGTCTGTAGGGCTGATGTGGGCCATTGGGCATTCACTTTTCATGGGTCTAATGATGTTATCACTTACTTAGGGCCATGAAGTTACAAAGAAGAAGCAATGATTGGCGGATCAAGGGACAAGAAGAGAAGGACATAAAGTCCGAGAGGTAGTGAACTTATCTTTTCTGCATGTATGAGATATGTATGTCTTGCATTGATTATGTGACTGTTTTGCCTATTTGTGTGGAACATGTATGATTGGTTGAAGCTCTATTATATTTGTGCAATGGCCATATGTATGTCATAACATCGATCATGCAGTATGTCATTATGTTGGCATGAAATAGTGTAGGTAAGCATGTCATGCATTCATATATATCTAGCATGCATAGTGGTAATGTTTGCTACTAAGATTCTCTCGAATCTCACTCCTCCCAACCAACCATTTAGACAGGTGAAGAGTGCATGAAGATATGCATCGGAGGAGATATAAAGGTGAAGTGAAGATCGTAGTGTAAGACACTACTATTTGTATTTGATGTAAGAGTGTAGTGGTTATGTATAATTATATATTTGATGTATACATGGCTATTGAAAATAAGGTATTATAGTAAATCCAGAACCACTGACGTACGTACCACAGCTTAAGTTTATTACAGTAACATAGATAAAATTTGGCCTGACCACAATCACATTCAAGCACCTTAAAATATTAAATTACTCGAACACTTAAGTTCCCACGTATATAGTATATAATTATAGTAAGTCAATAAAAGCACACACATGTGGTAGACTTGAAGCGTTCAATAAACACTCTGTTCAAATCAGGCTGAGACATGTGTAACAAGTGATGATCAGCAATGAAGCCATCAAGCAGTGGGCCTGCAACTACGTTGGGGAACATGCTTGAAGGTAGACAATAGAAGATCAAAGTAAAGCGGAAATTGCGCCAAAACAAAAAGGGTTACAGGGAGGCAAGTCAACACATATATTGGAAGAGCAAGATAATGAAGCGTGTCCTTGAGCACGAAGAAATGTCCAGCACAGAATGACACCAACATGGAACCTATCGACATGAACAACGAAGTCAAACCCACTAGTAACTTCCTGGGCAAGTTTTTGTTGAAGTCTTGCTCTTGAAATCTAGAAGTGGGAATCGATAGGAACATAACCATGGCCGTGATGGAGCTGCCCAGTGCTATGAGTGCTGTGATGGCAAACAGTTGGAATTCGGCCTCATTTTCAAGTGTTGGGCGGCCGGTGTCTTGTTTGACTCCGCCGGGCACAGTGGCTGCTGTGGCAAAGGCCACTGTGGCAATTAGTGCGGCTACCACCGAACATGATTCTGATATTTTGTTCAGCCACTCGGCGGCTCTTTTTTTGAGGTTCTTGTGACTATTGGTGAAGACAACATCCGGCGTTTCGTTCTGATTGTTGTATCGGCAAAAGAAATCATGTGGCATTGTCTCATTCACGAACTGTATTTGCAATAACATTTAGATAATCACAATTCAGATATTGCACAAAAATCAATATATATATATATATATATATGGTTAAGGTACAAATTTCTCTCAAAAGTTTTTACTAAAGAGCAATGTTGCTCCAAACATTTTTTCAATTTTAATAATATCTTAGAAGTTTCAAAACATAGTAATTTTATTACATACCGTTAATAAAATTGATGTTAACTATTAGCTTTGCAATGGTAAGAGGCAATATTACTCGATTTTAATACTTTTGGGGCAATATTACTCCTCAGTTCATTGTTAAAAAAGTTGACGTTTATTTTCTAACGGTAAGGGAAAATATTGCTCTTAAGTGAAAATGTCTAGGGCACCATAACGCTATATATATAGACACAAATATGAAATAGAACTTATATATGCATGTGTCTTTATATTACTTTGTACCACTTGAGTTCCCATTGCATTTGAAGAGCTTCGCCAGGAATGAGCCAAGGCTTGTGGTTATGAAGTGTGGCAGCCAAGTGCAACGCATTGTTTCCATCCTTGTCCACCTGATGAAATAGGCTATCTTTGTTAATATTATTCTTAAGCAGGAACTCATAGACGTGAGGTTGCCTGTGTTCTACTGCCAGTAACACTATGTTCTTCTTATCTTCATTCATATCGTCAATGGCCACCGGAAATAGCTCCAAAATTTTCTCTATTATTTCCATCACACCATTCTTTGCAGCCACCAATATAGGAGTCTCCGTTGTCCTCCTTTTCTGAAGTTTCCCAACTTCTGCGCAGTTTAAATGACAAACATATAATTATCAATTACAATTAATCATCGAATGCATTTCTAGTGATATCACATATCACGTAATGTTAGTCTTTACCTTTGTCTTTGACGGTAGGTTCGATTGATGTGACACGGGTGGCATCCTGTGACGTCGTACTATAGCCTTCGTATTTGTTAGGGTTTCTCCCATCATCCTCGTACTCATACAAGGAAGCGTAATCAAGAAGTTGCTTGACAATCTGAACAGTCCATGTATGGGTCTCCTTATTTCGATGTATCTTCCTCAATTGCTCGGATCCTATGGAAAATTCAAAATATATAATAAGCATGCATATATAAAGTATAATTGTCGTATGCCATCTACACACACACACACACAGTATGAAATGTGTAAAAAATAAATAAGCAAAGATACTATACCTTTCCCCATTATGATCAGAAGTAGCAGATAAAAGAACTTGATTAAATTGCAACAGATTTCGTAATTAGCTGGAAACAATGGATTTGCCTGACCTCCATCCACTCGTGATCCTGATTAAATAATAGTATGAGATTTATCACTGGTACTCACATATATATGCGATAAAATTGAAAATTAAAGATCTCTCACCTTCTACTTGCGCTTCAGGATCTTCCGCATTGCACAATCCTGAAAATAGAAAACAGTAATTTAAGTCGCAATTATATATGCCAACAAGTTCCTAACTATGGCATAGAACGGAAAATTTTATGCGTAGTGTGAGATTTTCGAATGTAAATTTATATACCAACAGTGACAACTTTTCTTATTTGCCGAAAAACATGCCACAATGTACTGTAGTTGGGAGGACAATCATGGCCATCACTACTGTTCTTTGCTGCACCAATTGGGTTTGTCTGACGTTCATACGCTGGATTTTCTGCCTTAAGCTCCTCAATATATATACCTTTCAAGACAGACAAACATAGGATGCACATATTGTTAACACCATGGATACGGAATTAGTTTCCCTGCTAAGGAAGTTTGCTCGGAAGGCCATTAGATCTGATCTAGAGATTGTCCAGTTCTGATTTCTAATAAGTTTACATTTTTTTAAGAAAATTATTTTAATGAATAAAAACTCTTAAATATAGATAATTTCTTAACTATTATGTTTAAAAAATGATTTTTAGATAAAAAAAAAATCATCATTTTAAAAAGATTCAGATCTGGACCGTCCATTAGCTCTCCCTACTACATGCCGATGAATCAATTTCCTTAGTTAAATAAGCATGCATATATGAAGAATGACACTAACTAAATGCTTACATACAGCGATAAATGATTGTTTCCATCCGTCTAAGGCGGCTTCCGCTTCTGAAAGCACAAGGCTTTGATGCGAGCAAATGTAGAGGAGACAATCCTTCCTCATTCACCGAATTCGCGATGTCTTTATACAAATGAAGTATTTGAAATGCAAGATCTATATAGCATAGCATTAATTAAATGTTGCTATAGTTTATTATAGAATCTACAATAATGGAGAAGTTTGTTCTTGGAAAGAGTTGACAATGAATGAATGAATTTATACGCACGTACCAAAGTAGTTACCCTTGATAGCGCAGTGAAGGATAGTGTCACCATTGTACCTTCTACAGTTACCATAGAAGGGAGGATCACTAATGCGAGCGTTTCGGATGTTATGAAGACAAAAAAAAGCTTGTTTTCTGCCATGGATAGCCGCCAAGAAGAGAGGCGTCTCGCCGTCAACATTACGATCATCCACTAAGGTAGCCTCCACGCTAGCAAGTATGTGACACATTATGGAATTGCCCATGGAAGCCGCCAAATGCAAGGCAGTGTTGTTTCGGTGATTAGGAGTTCGTATAGCTCTTACAAGTTCGTCCTTATTAGGTTGCGTCAGCGACATGACGTGGAGCATCTGCTTCACCACGTGCTCTTTCCCATCAGAGACTGCTATGTGCAGCGCAGTGTGACCTAGGCGAGTGATTCGGGCCGTGTGATGACTTGCATGTTGCTTGTACATTTCAATGACCTTGTCCCATTCCCCTTTCATGGCACACGAGAATAGTTTCTTCTTGTCGCTCTCGTACTGTCCGTCCATGGCTTTTGCTTGTTTGTTTTTTCCGCTACTGAGCTCTAGTTAATTACCATCCAGTCATAGCTCGTTTATATATTCATCAGCAAGAAGTTGATTATTTACTTTATTGGCCAAAGTTTGCTTGGTTATCAAGTTATTCCCCAAACATAGGGCTCCAGACACTAATAGTTCCTGTACGGAACTTGCCGAAAAGGGGAAAAGCAAAAGAATAGTGTGCAAGCCAAACATGGAAAAACAAAATATACTACGTACTTAACTATTTATATATGCTAATTAATTATCCATTTGTGTAGTGGGAATTCTAGAAAAGAGAAGAATAAGCAAGAGCGTAATTCAAAAAAACCAACGTACTGATGCTTTGTTGTTGTAGGTGCTTGGTGGTGGGGGAACAACTGTGAAAAACACAAGTGAGTAAAGAACGTGAAAGAGAAGGAGGAAATCGGAAGAAAGAAGGATATATACTAAGTAGAGGGCACGTAAAGTATTGGTTATTAAATTGTGATCTTTCCTTATGTGGAAACTCAACGACTTTTACTATTTAAGAGTTGAGACGCTGCCTTTGTGCCTTTAGCCTTTTGGCCCACTTGTGTCCCGCAAAAAGCAAAAGTCGCTTATCTTGATGGCTGTAATAATTAAACCATCAAGTTTAATACTCGTAAATCATCATTTTTTTTTGGGTTACTTGTAATGGTCATACAAACAATCACCAAATAATAATATACTCAACTCAATAATATTGAATAATTTCTAATGAAAATCCTGAGCTCAATACATTCAGTTGGTTCACTCGATAAGAGAAAACAATAAAATTTCAGTACAATATAAATTAGAAGATCATCGAATAAGAGCAAGAGAAGAGGAGAGAAATCTAGTCACAGTAACAATGCCACTAGCCAGAGAGAAGAGAGACGCAAGAGAGAAGAGACTTCACACAATTCATCACACCCTCCTCCATTATAGATTTTGTCTTCTTATAATCATGCTTTGACCTATCTTGGCTTGGGCCTTCTTTTGAGCCATCTTCTAGGCCCACTCTTTTTGGATATGTTACATTACTCCCCCCATTAAGACCGACCTTGCCCTCAAGGTCGTGGAATTGTATATATTGAGTGTAGAGCAAGAGTAGTTTGTGACCCCATTCAACAATTGATAATACCCCACACCATGACTGAAAGATAATAATGATAATTGTTGGAGGGGCCACTTTATGAACGACATGTGAAGTGTCCAAGAAACCAACAAAAATAGTGGTAACCAAATGAAAGGCTCCTTGTGTCTTAGACATAAACTGCGATGCCATTCCAATAACACAAGGTCCTCAAATTAAGCCCCAGTTATTACTAGGAGACCATGACATAAATCGTATGAAATAGATCCCACTTACTTGGAATTTATCATCTACAAGGATAGAAAGGAACCAGTAAATCCCATCATGCTTAGATGTAACAATAATGTGTTTGGGGTGCAGTTGTTCAAAAAGTGGGTGAGATAGAATATGAAGCTGTTTAGCAAAGCTACTACAATTTTGTCCACTTGCAAGGTAAGGCATCTTAGTACACCACATAGTAGAGATAGAACTTGCAGCCAAATGGGAAAGGGCAACAAAAAGAAACCCATCTTGAGCATCATTTTCAAACACAACACCTGTATAATTTTTAGAAGGTTGAAGCGTCACATTAAGCCATTCATAGGAAACACCAACAGCTTCAAAACTCTTTAGAGAATCCAAGAAGTGTGCTGGTAGCCTTGAGTTATCACAGGGGAACTTGTAGGTGGCAGTTGAAGGGAAAATACTACCGAGGTTATATGTGAAACCAAGAGGTGAGTCACAATCTCCCATAAGCTCCATGAAAAAATATGTCATGAAGTAACGTAGCATTGAATAAAAGTGACCAAAGAAGGAGGGACCGTGCTCAAAGACCATCCCAGAACTCAAATAAACAATAAGTTGCTTATCTCTCACATCAACAAAACCCATTAGTAAGACACTTACAAATTCAGCAAGAAAATTCCTGGCATTACCATGACAGAAGTGCGCCATTGTAATAATATCATATGCAGAGTAGCTAAATAATGGCCCTTGAAACAAGCTTCAAATTGATGATAAACAGTGTAGATAGTCATCAACACTAGGTTCTGAGCAATAGAGGAAACTGCATAAGCACGACAATAATAAACGTCCCATTGATCCCAAGCTTTAGATTGAGGCGCCAAGTATACAATTGTCTGATATCCCTGTGCGAATGCAATAAACTATTTGGCGCCATAATAGCAGTAAGAAATAGCAAAGGTGTAATTTCAGGGGCCCCACAAAAAATGGCAAGAATGAAAAATATTGCATCAACATTACTCCCATTAATTGTAATATCTCCAGGGTCAAAGACAAGAGCAGTAAATACAATACCAATGCAGGAGCATGCGAGTATAAGGGAAAATTGATATATCTCAACAACCAAATTCAAGCAACAACCTCGTCTAACTCGCACAGTATCATAAGCCAATCTAGTAGGCAAATAAACATAACAAAAGATGGTAGTGAAAGGTCCAGGATCAAATATTAAAGGAATAATCAAATCAGTGGACACCCGAGGCCAATTAACGGGGAACTTGCTCAACGTAATTCCATGGCATGAGAATTCTCCAGAGTCAATAAACCAAAACTGAGATGCTTGTAAACTACAATACTTGAAAAGACGAGGTAAAATAGGAATACTCAGATAAAATGTCGCGCAACTAACCAAACCATGATAACTCTTATGATAGTAGTCTAAATCGTGACCAGCCAAGAGCACAATATCAAAGATAGTAAGATCATGAAGAACACATTGCTCACTCACAGAAACCAGAGATACGGGATGGAATAGACCAGTGACCCAATCTGACTGTGGAATAGGGATAGTCTTCTGAAATTCAACGATCAAGTCAGTGCTCACATTATAGGCATCCTCGACCCCCTTGCGATCATTGCAAACAATTGTCTCAGCAGGAGGACAGGATGCAACCCTTAAAGTCTCGTTCAAAGGTTGCACAGAAAATTGCATAGCCGAGAAGGAAGCGAAATCAGAGTTCAGATTTGCCACGCCCAGTTGTTGGTAGGGCTGATCCTCACTCGCTATCCAAGAATCCAATGATGATGGGAGATATTCTATCATTCGATTCAAGTTACCCATCGGCTTGAGTAACGGTGTTGGAATGTTATTCACTTCAGACACCTCGATCGGAGACTGAGAACCATCGTCCGAAGTAGATAGCCATGTGTCGAACCGTCGATTCAAACTATCGACAGACTTGACCAACGTTTGCAGCAAACACTCCATTTGATCGATTTGACGAAAGCGGCTCTTAGCATCTTCAATGAATTCATTAACCTTCTTCATATCAGCCTCAAGCGCTTCTAGCTCGGCTTCATCCAAATCGTTGACAATGGCAGAAGGAGTTCGACTCACAATGAAAGCACCATTTGTAATGGTCATACAAACAATCACCAAATAATAATATACTCAACTCAATAATATTGAATAATTTCTAATGAAAATCCTGAGCTCAATACATTCAGTTGGTTCACTCGATAAGAGAAAACAATAAAACTTCAGCACAATAGAAGTTAGAAGATCATCGAATAAGAGCAAGAGAAGAGAAGAGAGAAATCTAGTCACAGTAACAATGCCACTAGCCAGAGAGAAGAGAGACGCAAGAGAGAAGAGACTTCACATAATTCATCACACCCTCTCCATTATAGATTTTGTCTTCTTATAATCATGCTTTGACCTATCTTGGCTTGACCCTCTTTTGAGCCATATTCTAGGCCCACTCTTTTTGGATATGTTACATTACTTTTTGCGCGTTCTACACATAAATTAACTTAGGTGTTAAGTTATACTAACTCATCATTTGGTTGGCGTCTTGGCGATCACATTCTTCTAATTAAGTTGCAGGTCATGAGCTCAACTGAACCATGTGCATTTGGATTTTAATATATTAACTTTATTTCAAAAGTATCAAAAACCTATTTTCACTCGAATTTAAAATACCATATTAGTTAGGTGTTGGCTTTTGAAACTCCAGAACACCCCCCCGGGCGGGCGAGGGAGTGTTTTCCTTTTTGGGCCATAATTAATTGTAAGAAAAAAATTAGTTGACTTTCATTTAGATTATGATTTGCTTTTATCAGAAATGCAACAAATTCTGTACCCTGAGGAAATACATTATCACCATCGATCTCAACGATAACATTCGTCCACCATATGCGTGTTAGCTCCAAAAAAAAAAAAGATATAATAAAATTATACGGATTAGCTTTTTATTTATGTCACCTTAACTCTTTATTAAGCTGTACTGTCTCAAACTTATTACTACTACTGTAAAAATTAAAAGTTAATTACACTTTTTCAATCACCAAATTAGGGGATAGAGTTCAGCTCATTGCATAAAATACTAGTAAAAGTGACACCAACTAACAAGTATTCCTGATCTTTTTTTAATAATGTACTTATTAGTTTCCAAGGAACTTTACATATTTTTTCCATGTATGCGCCCTTATTGAAGAAGAGTAGTGAGAGAGAGTAATAATTAATATGATATTAAAGTTTAGTGTATTTAGAGGATCTAACATTAGAAATCACTTGAATTTCAGGATAAATTAAATATTTTTAACTATTTTTATTGGTATATGAAAATCAATAGTTGGTGTCTTATAATAAGGGTAGGAGTGAACGAGTATATAAAAAAATACAAGGAAAATTAAAGAAAACATTGCAACTAGGTCCCAATTAATAGACTTAATGGCAACTAGGTCCCATAAAATCATCAAATTGTAGTGAAGTCACAAGGGGCATGGGTGCTATTAATTCCAAATATGAAAGTAAAATTTTGCCCCTTTATTAGTAATGATAAGTTTACAGCGTCTAATAACAACTTACACATTAACAAGTGATTATAAAAAATATTAGTTCAAAAGGTAAATACAACTTACACATGTTTCTCTCCTACATCATCCCTTCTTAGTTATATATTGTATATTGTTATCTACATTTTCTTCTACATACATAAGATCATTTTCTCTATTGAATTCAATAAAATGTTCTACTGTTTCATAATCTATAACGTCCACAAAGGTCATTGTATCAGAGGTCAACGTGAATTTCATGAAAATTCTATTACTTTTTTTTCCCTAACAATTGATGCTACAATTATTCTCAACTCCTCATACGTAGTATCTTCTTTTGTGGTTTTTGTTCTAGTGCTACCCTCCACATATTACAAATCATATTCTCTGCCATTTAAAAATTGTCCCCCTATACGTAAAAAATTATAATATACGATTTTCAGACGTACTTGCCATCTTTTCTGTCACCCTACAAAACAAAGTTGTAATTAACAACTACATAAGCAATATTAAAAACTTTAAAGCGCTATATTAACAAAACATTTTGAAATTGCATAACAAGGGTTATAACTATATAAAAATTCCTCCTTTCCATTTATCCTTGTCTAAGCATATAAAAGCATAGTACAATCTCCGTAGCAGAAATTTATGCCCTCACACACACTCAATAAAACAACATAAATCATAAAGATAGCATACAATTAACAATCATTAGATGCTCTTGTTAACTCTTAAAAATTGATAACATTCTAACACATTTTCTTCTTTCTTCCCCCCCCCCCAATTTTTGGGTTCAAAATGTGCATAGAAAGAAGTGTATAGAAAAAAATGTGCATATCAAAGTATCAAGCAAAAATCAAAGAAATTCTAGTTATATCCTATATAGTTTGTGATTCAATTGAGAATTTATAAATCCTCCCTCTTTTGTAGGAGGATGGAAACAAGTTTTAAAGCCCTACAAGAACCCAGAAACAAGGAAAGAACAAAGGAATTGAAGCATTCCAAAGTTAGGAGGAACTTGTACAATTTGTCTCAGCAAGTTCACCAACTGGCTGTGGCAAGTACACAATCTCAAGAAATTTGCTCTTTATATTATTGGCCTCAGTAAGTTGACTAACTTGCAGTGGCAAGTAATTCTTATCTACTTTGTGTTTCACTAGCAACTTGCTGTAGAAAGTACTGAACAAGTACAGTTGCGTGTTTTGATTTAAGAAGCTGAAAAATACTATTTAACCTAGGGAAAAGTGTCGAAAGCACACATTCTCTGCGTTTGGGAAGCTAATCTTTCCAAAAACAAATGTCGTAAGTGACTTACAGTGTTTATTTTTGAAAAAAACAGATGTTAAAAGTAAAAAAAAAAAAAAATCCACTTTCCACATCTTTTTTTTTAAACGGACATGGAAAATGATTTTCTTTTTTTTAAGAAAAATATGTTTTTTTTTTTGGATTGGAATGGCCACCAATCCAAAAAAATCCTCCATAAATTTATTCCAAGAAAATAAACATCAAGAAAAAAAAATCTAAGGAAAGGCAAAATAAAAAAAAGAAAGAAAGAAACAATCTAAATAGTGACTCTTATAAACATAAGAATCATATTTGTCGATAATTTTTACAACTCTAACCTTATAATATTTTCCCATTCAATCCTCGAATGAATCAAAACCTAATATCCTTTAAACAAACTGAAGGTAGTAAATTCATGTTAGCCACTATACTTCAGCATGTATTAAATCACTGACTTTTGTCAAAGGAAACGATGCCAACCGGATTACTCATTTCAACATGAGTGATTTTGGTCTTTTTGGTTGCGGATGTTTAAAAACATATTTTTCCTGCAGAGAAGAGAACAAGAAAACAATTTTAAAAGAGATGGATGACAGGAAAATTG
The DNA here is from genome assembly GCA_037074505.1 of Albizia julibrissin. Taxonomy (NCBI): domain Eukaryota; kingdom Viridiplantae; phylum Streptophyta; class Magnoliopsida; order Fabales; family Fabaceae; genus Albizia; species Albizia julibrissin. The sequence continues at coordinate 863,357 of CM073487.1, read as the reverse complement.
AACATGATAAAAAGAACTCATCTTTGATTTAGATTATCATTTGCAGAACTTAGTGATTTTAAGCTTACTTTTGATATTTAATTTTAACGATGGCCAAAATAAAAAACTGAAAACCAATTATTTTATAGAAAACTATCACTTTGATCTGCTATTTTTTAAATATAAGAATAACTCCATAATATTATCTTAACAAATCCAAGCACTAGCCCAAGCCCGAGCATATACAGAAAATTAACATACTATTCTGTAGTGTGCCTATGACTAAAATATTCAAACAAATAATCAAAAACTTATCTCAAAAACCAATTTTCTCTGAAATAAACAAGTAAAAGAAGTGAAATTAGAAAATTAAATAGGTCCTTCTATTCCAGAGGGAAATGTTTGTCATGTATCAAGGATTAGACTTGCAAGTATACAACACACTAGCGTTCAACATTCAACATTCAACATTTCAGAGGGTTATAAGTCCAAACTAATCAGGGTGCTTTGCTCTGAAAACATGAAAAAATTGGCCACCATTTTCAAGTAGCATAGACTTAAAACCACAAAATGGATACAGTGAATAAGCAGACTTAATTTCTATGCCATAATTTGTTATCCAAAAAGAAGAATATTTTACCTCTTTTGGTGCAGCACAATTAAATAAAAACAATGGTAGTTTCTCTCAGGGTCTGAAACTTAGACAGACACGGGATTGTTCCGGCAAATAAGTTCTAAAACAGCTCCTAAAATTCTCGCCCTATGATCAAACTGTATTTCCACAAACTTCCCAAATCGACTGAAGTAGCATTATATGCTCAAGTCGGGACAAAATTCAAACCAATAAAAACAAAGAAGAGCATAAGAATTGCAAAGATAGGAATAAAAAGGACCATACTCAAGAACACCAAATTAAAATGGAATCTACAATATAAAATATAATATAATATTCTTGAATAAGTTTCATAAATCTCCTTTTTCTTCTTCAAGCAATTATATGCTCAATTCCTCACACTGAATATTCGAATATACTACTAATCCATCTCTTGAGAAAGCTCCAATTGGTTCATAACCTCGCTTGTACTTTTATTCTCTGTTTTTTTATTTTGCTACCGATCACTTCTTTCCTTCATGTACAGATGATAGATCATTTACCCGTCTAAACAGTAAAACACCAGCACTTGATAATGCCTCTACCCTCCAAGCACAAAAAATCATAAATACAACATATGAATGACGGATAGCTTTCAGTGAATTAGTTCGTATATAAATCTCTTTTTGAATATATATGATACTATTTCAATTCAGTTTTGATTCATCTGAGACTTGTTAATCGTCTCTGGTTTTCTCTGCAGGTTTGCACAGTAATGAATATCATCTGGGCAAGGGCAATTCAATGACACTAGTTATATGACTACTAAGGCTTACCACCATGCCCAACTTTAGGTCCTGTTACTCGTCGCTGTTTCTCCGTGTCCACCTCGACATCTTCTTCACCGGCGGACACGTCGGCTGCCACAACATCTCCCAGATTGGCATTCCCTGGCATTTTCCGATTAAAAAACCCCTGTAGTAAATCCTAATTGAAAATAAAGGCTTCCGTGGGATTTTGTAACATTCAAAAAAAATTTATTCAAAGGCTAAGGATTAATTTATGGGAGTTAGATAGTAAACCAAATTATGAAAGTTATGAAATTTAAGGAATCTTAAATTAGACAAAGGGAAAAATAAAGACCTAGTGTGTGTAATTAATATGATAAAAATATACCTAGGGTGTGTGTGTTTTTTTAATATAATATACCTATATATATTATATTAAAAAAACACACACACACCCTTTTCCCTTACTTCTCTCATGTCTCACGCCATGCACACACACACAATCATCTAATTAAATAACACACACACTACCCATATGGCGCGCACACACACATTTTTAATTATTAAAAAAACAACACCCTCTCTCTCACTCTCTTAATCACACGGAAACACACACACACTCCTCATTTTCCATTTTTCATTCATTCAACACATTCAAAAGAAACAGAAAAATATAGGAAAAGAGAGAGTGAGTGATAGAGAGAAAGCAAGAGAAACATAAGAATGATCGGTGCTACAAGTGGAAGAAAGAAGATGCTACAAATCTCACACACAATTCCATAACTTGATATAGGTGAGTTTCCTTCCCATATTCTTAACTCTTTCTAGTTGATTTGAAACTATTTTTTCGTAATTTGGGAAGCATAAGAACCTAGTATAATGAATTGTTGTCTTGTGAGGTTTTGTTTTGACCAAAATAGTGCATAAGGAAGGAATGAGAATTTGATAAATTAGAGGTTTCTAATGAATTCTATACGAAAAATTATATATGAATACATGAGATTATGATTTTTGGATGATTATATATAAGTCTAGAATTTTTAGAAAATAAGAGGAGTTGTTGTTTGGTTAGTTTCTCTAGAATCATATTGGTTTTAAAATAAATTTTGGTTGCAAAATTATTCCGAAAATTATGAAATTTTTCATAATAAAATTAGATATCCTAAGCTTTAATTTTATATATAATATGTATCATTTGGATTTATAAATAGTGAGATATGAATTTTTAAAGTTAGATGATGAATCTGGAATGTTTTATGGTACAGACGAGGTTTGACGAAATTCTGAAAATTTTGTGGCTATAATTTATAAATTTTAATATTTTTCCCTTCAACTAGACTTAAAGAGGATTATATAGGATTTTGAATAATCCCATTTGGAGTTTTATATATTTAGTTATGAATTTTAGAAGTTAAACTATTGAAATTGGAAAGATTTTCTGGAAGTCCGAGAAAACCGTAAAAATGGGAAATATTTATGGATAGGTGATAGTGAAACGTATTTTTATCTTAAAATAAACTTAATAATTGATACATAGAATTTGAAACCACCTTAATTGGATATTTCTAGGCCAAGATATGAATTTTCAAAGATTATTGAAAATTCTGACAGAATTGAGTAATAGTGTAAAAATAAAAAATAAGGGTATTTTTGAAATAATTGGGACTTTAAGGGTCAAGTTAAATACTAGAGTTGGTATGAGTCTATTAAATATTGGACCTAAGGTATTAGTTATAATGATAACCTACCAACGTGTCTTATTTTGGATCAAGTAATAATTCGCTTGTCCATAAATTATAAATTATAGGATTTGACATTTGCCTGGGATGCCTAAGAGACTGAGAACAGGAACCAAATTTGGAAAGACTGTCAGGTAGTACCTTATCTCTTATATCATATGTGATGCCATGTATGTGTACCATATCATATGTATATGTGTGGGACAGATAGTCCATAGGCAGTAAGATCCGTAAGTACAAGTTACACCGAGAGTTACCCGGGGGCGTCTTAAGCCAGACAGGTTTGAGACAGAAAGACCATGACTGTACCTTGTATGAGGCAGAGGCCCTGGGTAGCCAGATTGTGAATCTCAAGCGTTGTGAGTATGAGATAAGGGACCGGTTAGGCCCTTTTATGTGCTGCATTTCTGTAAGTTGTGATGTTTGATGATTTGTTTTACATACTTAGTATTTGCATATTATATGAGTGATCTGTGTACTACTGAGATTCTTTTGAATCTCACCCCTTTTTCAACAAATGATATACAGCAAATGCGTCTAGCTCTAAGGGCAAGAAGGTAATATAGACGGACGAAGAAGAAGTAAATAAATTATGGACTATTTTGTTATCATTTTTATTTTGGATGACTATAAAATATTTATAAGTAGTAGTAGTAGCAGCGATAGTAGTACTAGTACTTGCAACGCAGACTGTATAAGTTGTAATCCGTATGCTATACTTTCGATAACGTATTGGTATTCAGAAACCCATAAGTTAACTATCACGACGCAAGCTATAGATAGAAAATGCTCTGTATTTTAAATAAATGATTTTGAAACTGATAAAGATAATGAATTTACAAATTAAAATTTAGACCATACATATTTATTTTAAAAAGTTTTTGAAAATCCTATACAAATATAAGATTAAACTTTGTCTTAAATTAGGAATTTAAATTGTTTTGGTCTCAAGTTTAAAACCATTATATATTTAAACTAATCTAAAGGCTTTAAAAAATAAGGTGTTATAGATTTGACATTAGGCACACAAGGAAAGGCAACAACAGTAAAAAAATGAATCTTACGTTTCAATCAAACCTTCTGTTCGTAAATCCGCAAGTGCACGGGTCGCATCAAATAATAAAGTGATGAGTAACATATCGTTTTCACGAGGATTTGGTTCTAAAACCCGGTTAAGTAGCAATTATTGCACTTTCACCTAATTCGAGTTGGACAATTATCACAGTTGGAGGAAAACAAAATTATAAACTAAAAAGAAAATATAAACAAATGATTCATGGACTAGAAATGATGCAGTAGAAGTTAGGATTGTTTATCCCCCTTGCATTTTATATGTACTCATTCAAATCCCTACAATATGAGCTCTCAAGGATGGATTATGCTAACCAATGTCACTAATTTACCCATAAGTGCTCTCTCAAGTCTCCAAATAGGTGTTTAGCTTAATTAGTTCATTAATCTCTTAAATGAAGAATTAAGCCCAGCCTACATTATAAAACCTATGTGGCTATGTGAGGTCAATGAGTGTATATCTACTTCATCAACAAAACCATCCATCCAACCCCTGAATTTCAAGTTCCCACACGATTAAAATCAAGTTCTACTCTCAATCTAACCCTCTCAGGCGTTAACTAAGTGAACCCAACAGCCTTATTGGTGGCCAACCGACAAGAAGCATTAAGAACATAGTGAAATCAACATAAACCAACCATTCAACATAAATATAAAGGGGCAATGAGTACTTAATCCATACAAGGGTTCAAAACAATCCAAACAATAAAACTCTAATTATACATGTTCATAAAACCCAAAAGAAACAGGGCATACATCATTTACAAAGTAGAACAACAGGGAAAGACAGTAGAAGGAGAGAAAAAACCAAGAGGAGAAGCTCAAATCTCTTCAAATCTTCAACATCTAGCCCAATCTCCACCTCCAAACTCCAAATCCTAGCAGAGATTGTCTCCACGGCGCCTCCCAAGTCTAGAATGAGTCTCTACTTCAAGGTTTTGGTATTTATATGCCCTAAAAGTCGGTTTTGAATCAAAACACGTAGCTGCAGAATTCAAACGTTGGCCGCGGCCAAAGGTTGTTGGCCACAACAAAAATGTTTCTGAAAGATGTTTGGCCATGGCCAAAAAGTTTTTGTCACATCGTTGGCCGCGGCCAAACATCCTTGATGATGTTGGCCGCGGCCAAGCTTCCATATGAAGTTTTTTGGCCTTCTTCATCCTTTTCTTGCTCTTCTATGGTGCTTTGACTTCTTTAGCTCCATTCTCACTTCTTGATCATCCTTTGGTGCCTCCAATGACTCCTTTATGGCTCTAATATTAACCTATCAACACAATGAAATCTAAAAAAATAGTGTTGATGTAATTTTAATACAATTATGGGGCTTAAACAGAGAATTTACATATTTTTATCATCACTACCCTTAGGCACATTAGCTTTGCACATTTATCATCAATTATCTATGAATTTACTCAAAATATATGCAAAACTAAAGGTAAATGTGTCATTTTGACAGGAATTTCGTGATGTTAACGCCTTCCCACACCAAGACAAAGTTGTTTACGCCTACGTTCTCCACTAGATTGTCTCGTCCACGATCCACCCAACTTTGGCCTCTCCTTCTCCCAAGCTCGCTAACTTCTCTTGGAAAATTGCTTTCGGTAAACCTAATAATACTGCAAATTTTTTTCAAAGTCCATATCAAGTACGCCAGAAAATCCCTCACCTTGTGCTTGAACTTGGCCTCATTCACATTGAGCTGGTTTCCAAAGATGACCCACGCTCTGTCAGAGTAAAGGCTGAGGAGAGTGAGTCCACTCTGAGAAGGACCAGAGGCTTTTCAGTGAGTCGAGAGAGAGAGAGAGAGCAACTAAAGGAGAGAAGAAGGAAGCAGGGCACAACGGTGACGAAGAAGCCGGCACCTCTGGTTGTCAGCAAACTGGCCTCTGGTGGTCATGGATTTTTGAGAGCTCAAGAGAGTTAAGACAAAGTGAGGGAGGCGGAGTGATCATAATGGGGATTTTTAAACAACTTTTAACATCTGTTTACTTAAAGATAGAAGTTAAAAGGTATCTTTTAACGTCTGTTTCTGAAAACAGAAGTTAAAAACTTTTTTTAACATCTGTTTTACAATAATAGACATTAAAAATAAGCTTTCAACGTCTTTTTTAAAAAAAGACGTTGAAAGGCAAACAAAAATTTTAAAAATGCTACAGTGTTTTCTGTAATAGTGACTGGAGCCATATGTTTGGGGAATAACTTGTTAACCAAGCAAATTAAACTTTGGCCTGTAGATAATCAGTGTCTTGCCAATGAGTATTTAAACGAACTATCACTGGATCGTAATTGATTAAAATTAGGTAGCTCAGAAACAGAAACAAACAACCAAAAGCCATGGACCAGAACGAGAGCAACAACAAGAAGAAACTATTCTCATGTGCCATGAAAGGAGAATGGGACAATGTCATTGAAATGTACAAGCAAGATGTGAGGCTTCACAAGGCCAGAATCACTCGCCTAGGTCACACTGCGGCGCACATAGCCGTCTCTGATGGGAAAGAGCACGTGGTGAATCAGATGGTCCATGTCATATCGCAGACACAACCTAATTAGGACGAACTTGTAAAACCAAAAGGCTTATTCGATTCACCGGGCATGTAGTAGGGATAGCTAATGGATATGGTCCAAATTTGAGTTTTTTTTAAATGATGATTTTTTAAATAAAAAATCATTTTTATAAACATATAATAGTTGTCTTCACCAATAATAGTGATGGCCATGATTGTCCTCCCAACTACAGTGCATTGTGGGATGTTTTTCGGCTAATAAGAAAAGTGGTCACTGTTGGTATATAAATACATTCGCAAAACTCACTATACACTCCGATCCTTATTGTAAGACATATTTATCTAATTTAATTAGATTAAGAAAGTTAGTTGAATTAATTAATATAACATATTTTTTAAAATACTCTAATCATTTTTTTTAATTCTCTCATTCCTTCTCCTCTTTCATTATTGTTGAGAAAGCTTCAATAGGTAAATTAGGGAAAAAATGACAAATATATAAATTATGTCTTATATTTAGGACTAAAATTAATTTCACAAATATGTCTTATATTAAGGACCAAAAGAGTATAAAACTTTCCGTTCTATGCCCCAGTTAAGAGCTTGTTGGCATATATAACTGCGACTTGAATTACTGCGTGTTTTCTATTTTCAGGATTGTGCAATGTTGAAGAAGATCCCGAAGCGCAAGTAAAAGGTGAGAGATCTTTTCAATTTTATCGCACATGTGAGTGCCAGTAACAAATCTCATACCATTGTTTAATTAGGATCACGAGTGGATGGAGGTCAGGCAAATCCGTTGTTTCCAGCTAATTACAAAATCTGTTGCAATTTAAGCAAGTACTTTTATCTGCTACCTCTGATCATTCTGGGGAAAGGTATCTTTGCTTTTTTATTTTTGACACGTTTCATACGTACTACACACACATATTTATACTGTTATTGGCAGTAGAACATAGGCAACCTCATGTGTATGAGTTCTTGCTTAAGAAGAATATTAACAAAGATAGCTTATTCCATCAAGTGGATAAAGATGGAAACAATGCGTTGCACTTGGCTGCCACACTTCGTAATCACAAGTCTTGGCTCATTCCTGGTGAAGCTCTTCAATGCAATGGGAACTCAAGTGATACCATGTAATATAAAGATACATATGCATATATAACTTCTATTTCATATTTGTGTCTATATGTATAAGGTTAAGGTACAAATATTTTTTTTTTTAGAAGTTTAATAGTATGAGGCAATATTACTATGTTTTGAAACTTTCTAGATAACATTCAACCTGGAAAAACTTTCAAGCTAATATTGCTCCTTAGCAAAAACTTCTAGAGCAAATTTGGGAATTAACTTTATATATACATATATATATTACTTTTTGTGTAATATCTGAATTATGATCATCTAAATGTAATTGCGGATATAGTACGTGAATGAGATAATGCCGCATGATCTCTTTTGCCGATACAACAATCAGAACAAAACACCAGATGTTGTCTTCACCAATACTCACAAGAACCTCGAAAAACGAGCCGCGGAATGGCTGAACAAAACACCAGAGAATCATGTTCGGTGGTGGCGTCACTAATTGCGACGGTGGCCCTTGCCACAGCAGCCACTGTGCCCAGCGGAGTCAAACAAGACACCGGCCGCCCAACACTTGAAAATGAGGCCGAATTCCAACTGTTTGCCATCTCAGCACTCATAGCCCTGGGAATCTCCATCAGGGCCATGGTCATGTTCCTATCTATACTCCTCGATTTCAAGAGCAAGACTTTAATAAAAACTTGCCCAGGAAGTTACTGGTTGGTTTGAATTCGTTGTTCATGTCGATTGCTTCCCTGATGGTGTCATTCTGTGCCGGACATTTCTTCGTCCTCAAGGATACGCTTCATTACCTTGCTCTTCCAATGTATGTGGTGACTAGCCTCCCTGTAACCCTTTTTGTTTTGGCGCAATCTACGCTTTACTTTGATCTTCTATTGGCTACCTTCAAGCATGTTCCCCAACGTAGTTGCAGGCCCACTGCTTGATGACTTCAATGCTGATCCTCACTTGTTACATGTCTCAGCCTGATTTGAACAGAGTGTTTATTGAACACTTCAAGTCTATCACATGCGTTTACTTTTATTGACTTATTATGATTATTTACCATATACGTGGGAACTTAAGTGTTCGAGTAATTTAATATTTTCTACGGTGCTTGAATGTGTTAGTGTGGCCCGAAGAGCCAAATTTTATCTATGTTATTGTAATAAACTTAAGGTGTAAAGACCCAGAAATTTTAATAAGTTAATTATGTTAGTAATGTTAAAATATGATATCAATTTGAGATTCATTGTTTGTAAACTGATTTTGTAAAGCAAACGGTTTTTTGCATATCCAGTCTTATTGATTCAATTATCTTTCTTATGTTTTCAATTTTATGTCTATGAATTTTTACTTCAGAAGTTGAAATTTCTAGTCATGTTTTAGCAATCAAGGTTAAGTTTGTTTATATTATCGTGGGAACTCAAGTGTTCGAGTAATTTAATATTTTATAAGGTGCTTGAATATAATGTAATAGTTTGGCCTGTAAGTGCCAAACTTTATCTGTTATTGTAATAAACTTAAGTTGTAAGGACCCAGAAATTTAATAAGTTAATTATGTTAGTAATGTTAAAATATGATATCAATGTGAGGTTGTATTGGTTTTGGTAATAATGAAATATTTGTTGAAAATAACAATTGGGACTAAAGTGACATGGGGTAATTATAGTGTATGCATTTAATTAATTTTCATGTAATATTATAGGGAGGCAGATTCTTTCTTCATAACTTAAGAGAATTATAGATTAAGAATTATAAATGGAATTTAGTTGCATATATGTGTTTGAAGAGAGTTGGAAAAGTAAATTGAATTTGGTTGTTGTGTTAGGTAAGATGGTAATTGGTTTGAGGTAGTGAATGAAAGGGAGGTAGAGGTGTTTGGATGATTGCTTGGCTCCCTAACTTAAACCTTGTGATGAGATGAAATTTGGAAGCTACAGAACATTATAATGATGTTGAAAACAAAAAAAGAGACTGATGTGAAATTTCAATGATTAAGTTTTTTATATGTGAATACTTATGGCACATTGGGTTCAATTACATGGGAGATGATTACATGTAATCCTGTTACAATAAACTGATTACAGCGTTTTGTTGAGCTTATTGTAATATAAAAGTGATTACGTTTGTAGACTGATGTGAAATTTCAATGATTAAGATTTTTTTTATGTGAATACTTATGGCACGTTTGGTTCAATTACATGGGAGATGATTACATGTAATCCTGTTGCAATAGACTGATTACAACGTTTGGTTGAGCTTATTGTAATGTAAAAATGATTAATCAAGGATTACACTGCTAGGGGTGATGAATGAGTATCCATGCATCCTGTAATCACATGAAAAAGATAATATTACTATTATAACTTTTTAAATTGTCCATATTACCCACAAATAAACCCTACTTATCTGCCCATTATTCTCTTCAGTGAAAAGAAAAACACGCTTGCTGCTCGACTGCTCGTTTTCATTGCGGCTGTAATTGTTGGCTGCTTTTGCTGTTGCCGACAAACGGAAGTCACCACCACTTGATCATCTCTGTCACTGCTTTATCGTGAGGTAAGTCTTCTCTTGGTGTGGGTTCTGTTTATCGCTGCTATATATTTTCAATAATTTTTGCTGTTATAAACTCCAATAAAGATTGAACATTTTTGGGGTATGGACTCTTGGCTAGCGTTAATTAAGAATTTCGTATTTGATTGATCTATTGCCTGAAACATGAGAGAATCTTTGGTATATTAAGAGATTATTCTTGATGATTTCCTGAATGTAGCATACTCCACTTGCAATATCCTAAAATTTACTCAAGGGTTAAATGGTATAAAAAAAAGAGTAAAAAAAGGGGAAAAACAAAATAATTTAGTCAACAAATGGGACACATGGCAATGCACTCATACACACCATGATTTAAGGGAATGAATATTTAACTAACAGACTTCCCTTCTCTTTAATGGAACATGTCGGCCAAGCATGAAAGGGAAAGATAAGATTCCACACTATTTCTTATTTATTAGGCCATACTTAACCATCATAAGTAAGTGGACACATCATCCTCTCCCCTTACAATCTTTAATTTCGGTGGACACAAAGAAAAGGAGAAAGAGGAGATGCCATTTAACCAAAGTCAAAGGCCAACCAATCAAGTTACAGAAGACATTACTAAGTGGACACATTATCAATTGTTTTCCTCACCCTCTCATTATTGTCGGCCAGCATTCATGAGAGGAGAAAATAAGTGTCTTCAAAACATATTGTCACTCTCATTTGTATCTATTTGGTCATCCAACTCAAGCAATAAGAGAGAGGAAGTGAATTTTGAAGTTTGCAAGAAGTGTTTCTTGAGAGGAGGTGTTTGTAGCTGTCTAAGTAGTGTGAAAGTTAGAGAAGTCAAGTTAAGGTGATAGCAAAATCAAGAGGCAAGTATAAGCTTTGATTTGAACTAAGTATCTTAGATTCTAGCTAAATTTTATGGAGATGTTATTCTGCCCTATTTTTTGTAAAAATATAATCTTAAGAGATAGTGATTAAGCATATGAAAAATTATGATAAAAGATGTTTAAGTATAGTAGGAAAGAAATCTAGCAAATTTTATGAAATAAAGTTACAAAATTACTATTTTTCCCTATAATATATTTCAGCCTTGGATAATTCATAGGGAAAAAATTGGTTATTGTCAAATTTGAGGTTAAATATGGATTCTATACAAAAATTTGTGTGGGAATACATGTGGTAGTGATTTTTGGATGATTATGTATAAGTCTGGAAATTTTAGAAATTAAGAGGAGATGTTGTTCTATTAGTTTTTTTGGAATCAATTTGGTTGTAAAATAAATTTTGTTACCCAGTCCAAAAATTATGAAATTTTCTAGAATGAAAATAAACATTATAAGCTTTAAATTGATATTTAATATGTGTCAATTGGGTTTGTAAATTGTGATATATGAATTTTTGAAGTTGGATGTTGAATCTGGAACTTTTTCTGGTACAGTTGGGGTTTGACGAAATTATAGGAATTTTTTCAATGTAATTTTTAGATGGTAATATTTTTCCATGAAAAATACTTAAATATGGTTACATATGATTTTGAACCATTCCATTTGGAGTTCTAGATATTTAGTTATGAATTTTAAAAATCAAAATATTAAAATTGTAAAGATTTCTTGGTAGTATGGGAAAACCTTAAAACTAGGAATGATTTGTGGATAAGTGACAATCGAATGTATTTTTTATCTTAAAATAGACTTAATAAGTGACACATATAATTTGGAACCATTTTAATTGAATATTTCTAGGTCAAGATATGAATTTTTAAAAATTATGGAAAATTCTACCAGATTTGGATAATAGTGCAAAAATAAGAAGTAAGGGCATTTTTGTAATAATTGGGACTCTGAAAGTCTAGTTAAATACTTAGAGTTGGTATTAGCCCATTAAATGCCCATTGGGCCTAATGTATTAACTATAATAATAACCTACCAAAGTGTATTGAAATACTAAATATTTGGAACAAGTAATAAATCGCCGTCCGTGAATAATAAATTATAAGATTTGATATTTACCCGGGATGCCCAAGAGATTGAGAAAAAGAATCAAATTTGGAAAGACTTTCAGGTAGTACATTATCTCTTATATCATATATGCTGCTATGTATGTATATCATATCATCTGTATATGTGCGGGACAGATTGTCCATATGTGGTAAGACCTGTAAGTACAAGTTGCACCGGGAGTTACCCAGGGGCGTTTTGAGCTAGGAAAGCTTGAGACAGAATGTAATATCCTAAATTCTGGGACTAAAGGCATAAGATTAAGCTTAGATCAAGTGGACTGCTAAGCCCCGGTTTAGCAAATGCCCCTATGAGGTATGTTTAAATTCCCTAAAATTTCTTTATATCCTTGGATATTAAAATAAATTATATTGGTGAGTTAAAGAGCTCGGGGAATAACAAAACTAAGTGATTGAAAGTCACACACAATAGAGTAAAGTGGAACACAGTAATTTTTGCTAACAGCGGTGAAATTCCTGGTATGACAGTGATGATTGTGTGACATGTTTCGATGGGTAAATGATTGTGAAAAATTATAAAACTTTTTAGAATGAAAGTAGACTTATCAAACTTTAATTTTATAGGTCATATAATTCATTTGGAGTTGTACACAAAGAGAAATGAATTTTTGAAGTTAGCCTAGCGAAATTAATTATTTTCTGGGACAACATTCAAATATTAAAATTATGGGAAGAGTAAGCTTCTAATTGACCAAATGTTATATTTTTTCTTAAAACTATACTCAATAAGGGTCGTATAGCTTTTAGAATCACTCTAATTGGATATTTGTACAATTGGATATGAATTTTCAAAGTTAATGACAAATCTGCAGAATTTGGTATTTTGTGCTAAAATTCATTATTTGGGCTAATGAGCTTGTGACACGTGGCAAAGTTAATTAACACCCCCATTTAATCAATTCTCCATCATCTTCTTCACCATTTCATAAAGAAATCTGAAAGAAGAGAGAGAAAGAGTGTAGGGAAATGGAGGGAGATGAGAGAAGAAGTTCTTTCCTCCGAAACACTGTCGTAACGACGTCCTCTCTCAAAGTACCCTTCAGGAAACTTCTTCTACTCATCGAGATCTTCATTTCTATGGTTTCGGATTCTCATTTGTAGGTGGTTGGCGCTGTCTCACCGGCCGGGGTGTTGCCGGAATTCTAAACCGTTTGTGGAAACGGGTAGAGGTAAGCGTAAGCTTCCTTTTTAATCGATTGATTTATTGTTCGGATGAGTAAATTGGAAGTGGTATACTGTTCATGGCTGGTTTAAAGGATGTTTTAATGGCTAAATGATGTCCAATGAGTGTTTAAATAGCTAATCACTTGATTAGGAGTAGCAAAGAAGTTATTAGGTAAGAGAAAACGAAGAAACAACAAACTTTTTCGGAGAATATGATTTTCTGCCCTGTACTGTGATATGGAGAAAGAGTGAGAATTCGATAATTTTGATGCTTCTAATGGCTTTAGGAGGAAAAATTGTGTAGGTATACAAGTGTTCATGATTTTTGGATGCTTGTGTATGAATTTGGGAATTTAGGAAATATGGTTGTTCATGTTGTTGATTCTACCCTGTTTGAACAGTGACTTTGTTCAAGCTGTTTCATATGATAAATCTTATCCAAAAATTCTGATATTTTTCATGCTTAAATTAGACATGTGGAGCTTTAATGTGGTAGATAGTTTGTAATTTTTGGATAAGTATAGTAGGAGATATGAATTGTTGAAGATATGCCCTGTTTTTTGGAAAGAATCTGAAACAGGGATGTTGTGCGAAATTGTTCATAGGGAAAAACTTATCCAAACATTCTAAAAATTTTCAGAGTTAAATTAGAGACATATAGATTTAAGTGAATAGGTATTTTGTAATTTTTGTATAAGTATATTGGGAGATATGAATTTTTGAATGTATGCCCTATTTTCTCAAAGAATATCTGAAACAGTTGGTGTTTGGAAAAATACTGGGAATGGTGTAGTAGTGGCGTTTAAAATCTAGTATTTTTATATAAATATAAACTTAAAGGGATTCAAATAGAACTTTGAATCACTTCAATTGGAGTTCTATAGAATTAGTTATGATTTTCCAAAATTTGGTCAAAAATGCTGGTAGTTTGATTACCATGCGAATTTAAGTAAGAAATTGGCCAAATATAATTGGAATGAACTCCAAGGGTGAAAGTAAGCCTATAGAGCTAATGTGGGCCATTGGGTATCACTTTTCATTGCTCTAATGATGTTATCACTTGCCTAGGGCCATGAAGTGATAAAGAAGGAGCAATGGTTGGCGGATCAAGGGACAAGAAGAGAAGGACATAAAGTCCGAGAGGTAGTGAACTTACCTTTTCTGCATGTATATGATATGTATGTTTTGCATTGATTATGTGACTGCTTTGCCTATTTGTATGGAACATGTATGATTGGTTGAAGCTCTGTTATATTTGTGCAATGACCATATGTATATCATAACATCGAGCATGCAGCATGCCATTATGTTGGCATGAAATAGTGTAGGCAAGCATGTCATGCATCCATATATATCTGGCATGCATAGTAGTAATGTTTGCTACTGAGATTCTCTCGAATCTCACTCCTCCCAAACAACCATTCAGACATGTGAGCATTGGAAACGTGCTGAGATCATAAAAGAGGTATGCACAAAGAGAAATGTTGCTGGTTGTTTGAAGACCTTTTAGTTATTAAGGTTTGTAAATATTATGTAAACCCCAAGTGAAACTTTTGTATTATAATCAAGTAATATTGTATTAATATTATCAGTATATTCATGCTATTCCTGTGTGCCCACTGAATTACGCATTGCTACTCTGAGTAAGATCAGTAATAAGGGATATGAGGCGGGTCTTTACACAGAAAGCCCATGATTGCACCTTGTATGGGGCAAAGTCATTGGGCAGCCAGACTGTGAATCTCAAGCGCTGTGAGTCTGTAATGAGGGACTGATTAGGCCCTTTGTATTTGCTGCATTTATGTAAATTGTACTGTTTGATGATTTGTTTTACATACTTAGTATTTTTCATATTATATGAATGATTTGTGTACTACTGAGATTCTTTTGAATCTCACCCATTTTTCAACAAATGACATACAGTAAAGGCGTCCAGCTCCAAGGGCAAGAAGGTAATACGGACAAATGAAGAAAATGTGGATTTATTATGGACTATTTGGTTATCATTTTATTTTGGATGACTGTAAAATATTTATAATTACTAGAAGTAGTGGTAGTAATACTAGTACCTGCGATACAGACCGTATAAGTTGTAATCACTACGCTAGACTTTCAGTAACGCGGTAGTATTTGAAAGCGATAATTGAACTAGAATGAGACCACACATATTTATTCTAAAAAGTTTTTGAAAAACCTACTCAAATACAAGATTAAACCCTACTTTAAAGTTGGGACTTTAAATGTGTTATGGTCTCAGGTTTGAAATCATTATACATTCAAACTCATATAAAGGCTTGGAAAATTAAGGTGTTACACCACTGTAGAGTTATTCTTGATGATCTAATAATAATCAAAAGTCAACTTCAAACAGAGTCATATTTCCATCTAAGAGAACCTTCGAGCCTTGATTAGCATGAACTATCAGTTCCATTTAAAAGTAGTTATTAGGTACCCACACTAAAAACTAGAGGGAGAGTTAAGTTCCATTAGTGCAAGTTTCAACCCCAGCTAACACCAATTGATGTTTAAATATGTCAATATGCTTATCCAGAAGTTCTTTTGATAAAAAATTCTGAGGCAATTTGAAATAAGGTATATGTTTTTTAATGTTTTAATGTATCAATATGCTTATTCAGAAGCTTTGTTGATAAAATTCTGATGATCAGGTAATTTGGGATAACACATAACTATAAAGTTAATTAGAGATAAATTTACTAGTTATAGTTGATAGAATTAATAATTTCTTCATTCAATCAAGGGTGAGAGGGAACTGGTTAGGATTGGAGAGTGAAGAAAGGGGATGAGTGGTTGAAAGTGACAAAATAAAATCTCATTTAAGAAGAATGACTACTTTTAAAGGTGAATTTATAATGTAAAGGCATGATCATACTTCAAATAAGATCTAATCGCATTCACTAATTGCAATGATACATTTCAAGTGGTATAGATGATTAATGATACATTTCTTCCTAAAAGGTATAAGCATGTTAATATTATATTTTCAGCTATCTAAGGCTCTGCTCTATACTCTTATTTTTGTTACTATTGTTAATGGACAGCCTCATGTATCATCTGCTAGTGTAAATCTAACCGAAAAAATAGTAACAGTTAGGCCAGGACCTGAAGCAAAAACTGAATGAAATTGGCATAATAAATTTGGAGGTGGACTTGCTGCGCATTTAACTAACTGCGGCTTCAAGTCTAGCCTTCAAGGTCAGGAAGTTCCAGACCATCAACTTTTTTATCATCTCCAAACTTTTTGAATTATCAATTCAAACCCCTGCTTGTGCTACCTTCCATCCCATCTTTATGTGCTACTCAATCGCATATTTACTGAAAAATGGTCAGCTAGTATAGTGTTATGGCTTGTTTGACATTATAAACATTATTGAAGATTCATGAAGAGTTATATTTTAGGACATTGTATTCAGCCTTATCCACGTATCACTGGGAATTCAAAAGTTTTAAAATCTATATATAACTACAATATCCAGTATTCATGGTTCAATTTGAATCGTTAGGGGCATTTTGTTTGTGAAAAATCTTATTTAAAGTGTGATTGTGCCTTTACATTATAAATTCACCTTTGAAAGTAGTCATTCTTCTTAAATGATATTTTAGATGTTACCATGGCGCATACAGTTAATTTTACTTATCTGTATTTTCCTTACCTGGTTCTGTATTTAATTTTTGGTGAGCAAGATTGTGGTGCACATATGTCATGGTTAGGTATTGCTTATTTATTTAGATTCTCCTTTTATGGTTGTGTACAGTTAAATATGGATGAAGAACAACAATAAATCATTCTTCATTCAATGTTTATTTATGCTATTCAAAAAATGTTTCATGATATGATGTTTAGTGTGGCTATATATAGCACTAGAAACATACAAGATCGATCTTACAGCCTTGATTTCCACAAGAAAAGAATGCACTTTAGGGAGATGGTGTATGGTAGTGATGTAACTTGTTTCAACCAAGCTATGATGTATAGAGCTACATTTTTTCGACTTTGTAGCATGTTAGAGACTATAGCTGGTCTAAAACCAACTCGACATATGTTAGTGGATGAGCAAGTTGCAATCTTCTTGCATATACTTGCCCACCATGTCAAAAATAGAGTTATTTAGTTTGAGTTTGGAAGGTCAGGAGAAACCATAAGTCGGTATTTTAAGATAGTTTTAAAAGCAGTTGTCTGCCTCCAAAGGGAGCTATTTAAAAAACCAAAGCCAATTCTTGAAGATTCAACTGATGAGAGGTGGAAGTGGTTCAAGGTAAACATAAATCCCATGTGTCCATATTTTCAAGTGAAGTTTTTTTTTATTTTACTTACTGATGAATAAATGTAGGGTTGCCTTGGTGCACTTGATGGAACTCACAAAAAGATTCAAGTTCGTGTAGAAATAAAGGGTAGGTACAGGAATAGAAAGGGTAACATAACTACCAATGTTCTTAGGGTTTGCACTCCAAATGTGAATTTATATTTGTCTTTCCAGGTTGGGAAGGATCTACAGCTGATAGCAAAGTGTTAAGGGATGCTATCATAAGACCAAATGGTTTCAAAGTACCTCAAGGTATGAATTTAAGCGTTATATTGTATAATTTGATTTACTTCATATATTATAATAGTAGTAATATGTTTTGTGTAGGGAATTATTATTTGGTTGATGCGGGATACACAAATTATGAAGGCTTCCTTACCCCTTATAGAGGACAACGATACCACTTAAGCGAGTGGCATAATGGAAGACATCCAAAATCTTCGTAAGAGTGTTTTAACATATGACATTCATCTGTTAGGAATGTCATTGAACAGGCATTCAGGATCTTAAAAATGCGATGGGCAATATTGAGAAGCCCATCATATTACCCCATTCGAACTCAAAATAGATATATAGTTACTTGTTGTCTATTGCATAATCTTATTATGCAAGACAATGTGGATGATGACCCCATTGTGGCTGAATTTGATTTAATAGACGGACTAAATCCTCAAGAGGACAATAATCCCATATTAACCATGGAACAATCAAATGCTTGGAGAGTTTTCCGGGAGAATATGGCTAATGAAATGTTTAATACTTTTAGGGCTCATAGGACTAATACATAATGTTTGTAAATAATTGTCTGCATAAGACATATATTCTTCATGTTTGAATACATACTTATATGATTATATTATCTCTTATGGCTATTATTGATTATGTATTGTTTGATACTATTTGCTACTATGATTTTGATGGCTATTATTGTTTATTTGTTTTTGACTCTATCTTACACTTGTATTACTTGTGTTCTACTCCTTCAGTCCAATTGTATGACTATACTTGGTCTTTATTTTTTTTATTTTTTTTTTACTTTCTTATGTATAGAATGGAAACACAAAAAGATAATAACAAGGGAAGTAAGCATGTTTGGAGCAACCAAGAAGATTGCTTGTTAGTTGAATGCTTGGTACAACTAAAAACCCAGGGATAATTTGTCACAGATACTGGGTTTAGTTCAAGGTATTTAAAAAAGCTAGAGGAGATGCTTGAGGTGAAGCTTCCAAGTTGTGGGTTAAAAGTTAATCCTTATATTAATTCTAGGTTAAGGACATTCAAGAAGAATTGGCGGATTGTATATGATATGGTGCAAAATAGAAACACTTCTGGTTTCGGATGAGATCCAGACAAGAAGTGTGTGATAGCTGAAGATCATGTTTGGGCTGAATATGTGAAGGTAATAGTGTGTTATAAGTTGTTATTAATGTTTACTAATAATGATGCTTAAATTATTATATCATTCTATTTATTTTTAATTTTTAGGTTAATAAAGATGCTGAAAATTTCAGAAATAGGTGTTTACCCCACTTTGAAGAGCTATCATATGTTTGGGCTAAGGATCGTGCGGCAGGAACTGGAGCAAAGGTGCTTGCATCTCTAGGTGAGGATGATGAAGAAGATTCTAGAGTTGAAGCTCAAGTCAATACTGAAGAAGTACTAAACATAGATATAAATTTTGCTGCATCTGGCCAACAACCTTCGCAACCAAATGATGTCCATTCATCAGCAAAACGGAAGAGAAGGAGTAGCTGTGATGCTGCAGAGTTGCTTGCTGAAGCATTGAAGGAATCTTCTGCCAATTTATGTAGGGAATTTGCATAAATGAGGAAGGATTCAAGAAGAATTGGTCCTATTGACTTGAATAAGGCTGAGAAATATATAGGTAACTTATGAGAATACAAGGTCTCACGTGGGATGAGATAAACAAGGCTCATGTGAAAATTAAAGAGTCTCCTTCACTAGTAATTGCATTCTCAATAATCCCTGAAAATGAAATGGGTGATTGGGTCCGTAGCCTTCTGAAATAACTATGTAGCACCTTTATTTGCTTGTTTTAATATCTATTTTGGATAATGTAGATGAAATGGGTTTTTGGACGTGTAGCCTTCTGGATTAGCTAGATAGCACCTTTAGTTGCTTCTTTTTATTTCTATTTTGGACAATGTAGACATCATTTCAACATTTTATGGTTTAAATTTCCAAAAACATGATCTAACTTATTGTTTCTTATGCATGGATTTATATTTTGGCTTATTGGCTTAGTTTCGATTTATATGGAAATTATACTTCTTGTTATATAATACACACAATAAAAAATTATTAATAAACATGTATTATACTTTAATTTATTATTATATACGTGAGGAGGATTCACCTTGTTGTTAAGTTAATAAAATTTTTGTTATACATACGGACAAGGAGTAATTTTGTCCATTAATTGATTATTATAAGCGTGGAAAGGGTTATTATATGTACTTGGTGAAATATTATATAATTTAAAGTCATTATACATATATATATGTTGGTAGGGGTAATTTTGTCTCTTCATGTATTATTATCATGTATTCTCATGTTCAATGTAATCTAACCAAACGTTTTCATGTTCATGCATCATTTTTTCCTAATGATGAATCAAACGAATTCATGTGATCATCATTACATTACATTCCATTGCATTACATTCCCTTCGATTCCGTGAACCAAACAGGTACTTAGAGTGCATATGATATGCTTAATTAATTGTTTGAGAAGTGATAAATACGATAGGATGGTATTGAATGAATTATATAGTATATAAGTCACTTAATGGTTATGTTTGTAACTTGGAAAAACAAGTATAGGTATTGTATGTATATACAAGTTATTATGATGTTGGGTTTATTATGTGCAACATAAAGTTAGGGGAAGAGAGTTGCTGTCTTTTTTCCCATAAAGTATGATTGTGTACCTAACTAGCTATGAAATTTAGTAAACAAAATAATCGATGTAATTATATTGAGTCGGAAAGGATTTTTAATCTTGAGAGTATAATAATAATAATAATAATAGTAGTAATAATAATAATATTGAAGTGATGAGATGGTTCCTTTGAATGGGTATTTAGGTGACTATAAGGGTGAGTAACTTGCATTGGGAAGCTTTGGAAGGAGTGAACAATATTTTAGAAGTACAAGAGGTAAGTAAATAGCGTCCCATTATAATTTTTATAAATAATATTTTACTACTTGCCATATTTTTATATTAAATATCGTATTCTAGGTATGGTTCTACCAAGAAAAATTTATTAAATTTATTAAATTTTTTATTAATATTGAAATAAGTTTAGATTGGTCATTGTATCTATTGTTATTATTTATTCTTCTATTATATTGGTTCGTAAAATGATAAGGAAAGTTCGAGATATCCTTCATAAATGCTTATGTTTAAGATAGTCTTGCATTTTGAAATGTTCGTAGTGAGTTTTTATTATATTAGAAGGGTTTTGTTGACAGATTGACTTTGAAGGAAAGTTTTAAAATATTGTTTGTGAACTTTCATGCTGGGGTGTTCTATTATGTTGTATTTGATATGAGCTATCATAGTATTGAAAGAAGAACTTTTCATTGCTTTGATAAATTGGCCCCAATCAAACTTGAAAACATTTTTTAGAGGACTGTATACATAATGCTAATTACTAACAGCAATACTATTAGTCCTTGACGCACCATGGTTAACCTTAAGTTTGTTTGAAATTTGTTGGCATAATACTAATTGTTCTTATTCATGGATTTTATACTTGTGCTTGTTTCGAGGCCTCGAGCTACACTTAGTTACTTACTTTCGTGGATTGTGTGTTCACGCTTGATTTAGTGGCCTTGAGCTGTGTGATTATCACAAGTCCAAAGGGAGAGCCCATCCGAAAAGACTAGCATATTAGGAGGGAGAGCCTCTTGACTTATAAATCATACTACACTTATGAGGCTTCTCAATGTGGGACTCAAAACATAGTCACCCCTTTTAAGAGCCGAAGTCCTGGCGGTTCCACACCACGACACTTCACTCGGCCTCCTGCCGATCAAAACCCTCTATGGGTAGCCCTTTTTATGAACATCAGGCTCTCAATAAAAGCACCAATGTGATGATCACAAGCTCAAAGGGAGAGTCCATCCCAAAAGACTAGCCTATTAGGAGGGAGAGCCTCTTGACTTATAAACCACACTACATTTATGAGGCTTTTCGATGTGGGACTCATAACATAGTCACCCCTTTTAAGAGCCAACGTCTCGGCGGCTCCACACCACGGCACTTCACTTGGCCTATTAGAACCCTTCGTGGGTAGCCCTTTCCGTGAACATCGGGCTCTCAATGAAAGCACTAATGTGATTATCACAAGCCCAAAGGAAGAACCTATCCTAAAAGACTAGCCTATTAGAAGGAAGAGCCCCTTGACTCATAAACCACACTACACTTGTAAGGCTTCCCGATGTGAGACTCATAACAAGCTGCACTTGGTTACTTGCCATTGTGGACTATGTGTCCACGCTTGATTTCATGGCCTTGAGCTTCTCTTGGCCAGTTTCCTTTGTGAATTGTGTACCCACACATGTTATCCGTTCTGTTAAAATCCTATAAAAAGATGGAATTTGAGATTCATTGTTTGTAAATTGATTTTGTTAAACAAACCGTTTGATTGCATATACAATCTTATTGATTCAATTATCTTTCTTATATTTTCAATTTTATGTCCAAGAATTTTTACTTCAAAATTTGAAATTTGTAGTCATGTTTTAGTATTCAAGGTTAAGTTTGTTTATAGTGTTTCTTCTAATATGTTATTTATTTTCATTAATGGGACATTATTCACTGGAAAATATTTTTGGCTTCGGATAGTGCAGCTGAATGTCCTTCTTGCTAATCATTAAAGGTCTATCTGGCTAGATTGAAGCTTGAGCATCATTTGAATGATTCCTAATTCAATGTAAAACTTTAAACTTTTTTGTCTACATTGATAAATCTTGTTTAGGTGCTTCATGTCGTCTATAGGGTGGATCCTTAACTTCTGTGTTGTCTAAGTTATCTGTATCTATATATGTTGTAGCAGAGAGGAGCTCCATATACTATGCTAAACTTATATACTATGGTAAAAACTTCTAAAAGTCCAAAGAGACTCTTCCAAAATCTCTCCAAATTACTTAATATTTTGATTGCAAAAAATATGTTATATATGAACTAGAAGTAATATATTTATATTTGATATTATTGTAATTATTAGGTGAGACATTTATCTATATGTGGTTTAAGGTTTTAGAAATGTAAGTCCCCTCGTATCCATGCCGTTCATCACTGAATTTTTAAGGCGTGACATAAGGTATGGTATGTACGTGTTAGTTGTTTTGGATTTTCTGTCTATAGCTCTTCAACATTATTTATACCTTCGAGATACTAACCAACTAATGATAGGGAAAATATTGTAGCCTATAACTCTTCACGAATACAGGCCGTATCATATAATAAAAAGTGAATAAAGTATTATTCTCTCGAGGACTTGGTACTAACAAAACAGTTTAGCAATGATTTTACAGTTTTGGTTAAATTAAGCAACTCAAATTGAATTCAAAGAAGTGAAAAGAAATTAAAATCACAATAAAACAAACTAACTAGCACAATTATCAAAGAAGCAATCCATAGTCACTAATCCTTTATTAACTTCATAAACTTTGTTTTCACTAATTTAATTAGCTTTAATATCAATTTTATTAATCTCTAATATAAATAGCTATAAGTGACTGTCGGTCTACTTACAACCCTCTCTTAAATATAAATTGTTATGTCTAACATAATTACTCAAGAGATATGATAACTTGAACATACTCTTCAACAATTATATGGCGCCATTGTGTATATGTCTATCCTAATCATAAATTAAGATTGCAATCTAATCCCATATTAATTAATCTTATAGCCTAATTAAAATTTCTCATCAAGGTAAATCTTAATACTTAAATTCATATTCGATGATGGCCAGTCATTAAATAGATAAAGCTAAACAAAATTAAATAACAAAAATTAATATCAAATTTAACTAAACAATGAATACAAAAGTCTGATCTACACATAAGTTCATAGTTCCTCTAAGTTGTACAACAACCTAACTAATCATAACGAAAGAAAATAGTAACAAATTCATCATTCAAAATCTCAAGAAAAAGAGAGAATAGGAAAAAGAATAGAGCATTAATTTAAAGTATCATTTTCAAGCTCCAGCTGCTTCTTTATCCTGGCAGCTACTCTGGTCTTTTCTCCTCTCCCTAGTCCTCTCATCCTCTAGTGTATAAGAAGAATGAAACTCAAAGTCCTTTCTTTCTCCTTTCTTGTAATTCAAAATGGTGATGAGAGATCATTGCCGCAGCCTCTGCTTCTCTTTTATATCCCAAAATCGCACTCCAGAATTGCCGCCTCCTCTGGTTCCCCTTTTTATTCAATTTGTGGCTACTTCCTCTTTTAGATATCAGGCATTCTCATCCTTTTATTTCCAAAATGTGGTTCTTGTCAAAGAAAAAGGAAACACTGCATGAATGCTAAAAGTAATAATATTAATAATAAAAGCTGTTTTTTTCCCCTTCTTTCCTTTGAGAAAACTTATTATTATTTTTCTTTCTTAAATTTAAAAACTTATATTTTAAGTTGAAATCCCGCAAATAATGCACTCAAATTAATATCTCTTAAAATGTTAGGAAAATCTCTTTAATTTAGGATTGATGACTTTCCCAATATATCAATATATATGAAAAATCTATTAAAAATGGGAAATCAACAACTAACTAATTACTTCTTATAAGATCTAGTTTGTATTATAATTTTGCACTACTAATTATATCTTATATTAAGAACCAGGGTGGTAATTAATATTCAGTCACATTCCCCAAACAGATGGTGCTACAGATCCAATACGAGCGGGCAACGCCAGAAAAAAGAAAAAAAAGAAAAGAAAAGAAAAGAAAAGAAAAGAAAGGATAAAACTTACATCCAGTAATTTATATCCAGTACATCCAGTTTTCAATTCAATAAGAGAAATATTTCCATACTCTACGAGCGTCATCTCATCTATATTCTGACTAATTAAAATATAACAACTTATCTTATTTTAATTTTACATGGAAGATAAGTCATTTGGAGAAATTTGAATTTTATGAATTTTAAGAAACAACAACTCATGGGAGGGAATTGTGCCTTTTCTTTTTGAAAATTATAAAATTTGAATTTCTCCAAATGATTTATCTACCATGTAGGATTAAAATAAGATGAGTTATTATATTTTAATTAGTCTGAGTACATATAGGATGACGTTCCTAGAGTATGTAAGTATTTCTTGGGCACATAAATGCATTTTCCCAGGTACATAAATTTTTGCATTTTTAACTTATTCTGGAGTCTCAGACTCAAACGCCAAAACCTAGCTAATATAGTATTAATTAAAATTCAAGTGACATTAAGCTCTTGTAACTTAACTTTTGAAATAAAGTTATTAATATATATTAAGAAATCCAAATGCAAATGAAGATGCAGTTGAGTTGATGACCTCCAAGTTAATTAACTAGAAGCAGGTTAAGGTGTCAATTTGTCCCTGGAAAGTTTTTGCTAAGAAGTAATGTTGCCTTATAAGTTTCAAAATGTAGCAATTTTGTCCCATATCATTAAAAAAACTAACGTTGACTGTTAAAAAATTTAACATTGACTATTAACTATAAAGAGCAACATCACTATATTTTTAAACATCTGGAGCAACATTATTGAACTTTAAAAAAACTTTCAAGACAACTTTACTCCTCATCCAAATTTTTTAAAATAAATTTATACATTAACCCATTAGAAGAACGTGACCGCCAAGGCGCCAACAGGATGAGTTAGATTTACTTATTAAAACCCAACAAGTTCAATTATGCGTAGACCATCACACATAAAGGAAAAATTAAAAAAAGTGATGGTTTAATTAAACTTTAAATTGGAGGAATGCTAGAGCAAAGACGTAAAGCACGATTGATTAAGCGACTTTTGCTTTTTGTGGGGCACAGTAGGCCAAAGCCTAAAGCCTAAGCGTACAAAGGTTGCATCTCAACTCATAATTAATAATAACAAGACTGAGTTTCCAAAAGTTATTCAATTAATAACTAATTAATACTCTACGTCCTCTCTTTCACTTTCTTTATTCACACTTGTGTTTTTCACAATTGTTCCCCCACCACCAAGCACCTACAACAATAAAGCATCAACATGTTGATTTTTGTGAATTACGCTCTTGATGATGATTATTCTCTTTTTCAGAATTCCCACCGCACAAATAGATATTAACTGGCACAAATAGATATTAACTGGCACAAATAGTTAAGAACGTAGTATATAGTTTTCTCTGATTCTGGCCTGTACAGCGTTCTTTTGCTTTTTTCCGTACGGGAGTGGAGCCTTATGTTTGAGGAATAACTTGATAAGTAAGCAAATTAAACTGTGGCCAATAAAGTAGGCCATCGACCTCTTGTTTGATGATGAGTATTTAACTGAGCAATCACAGGATACTAATTAGCTCTCACTGAAGCCGAAACAAACAACCAAAAGCCATGGAGGACCAATACGAGAGCAAAAAGAAGAAACTATTCATATGTGCCATGACAGGAGAATGGGACAAGGTCATTGAAATGTACAATCATGATGTGAGACTTCACAATGCCAGAATCACTCGCTCAGGTCAGACAGCGTTGCACATAGCAGTCTCCGATGGGAAAGAGCACGTGGTGAAGCAGATGCTCCACGTCATGTCGCTGACGCAACCTAATGAAGACCAAATTCTAGAGGCTCTGCGAACTCCTAATCAAAGAAAAAACACTGCCTTGCATCTGGCGGCTTCCATGGGCAATGCTACCATATGTCACATAATTGCTAGCGTGGAGCCTACCTTGGTGGATGATCGTAACAATGATGGAGAGACGCCTCTCTTCTTGGCGGCTCTCCATGGCAGAAAACAAGCCTTTCTTTGTCTTCATAGCATCCGAAACCCTAACATCACTACTACTGCTCCTCCCTTCTATGATAACTGCAGAAGGAACAATGGTGACACTATCCTTCACTGCGCTATCAAGTGTAATTACTTCGGTGCGTATAAATTCATTCATTCTCAACTCTTTTCCATCGCTAGCTAGCTTCTCCATTATACTACGTCTGTTTTTAAGTATATAACTCAATTGGCTTTTTTGAAATTAAATTATTTTAAAGTATTTATATTTATTATTTTTTTTCTAAAATAATTTATATGACTTATAAATTGATATATAATGTAAGCATACATAACATATGAGATGATTAAATAATTTATTTAACTTATTTAATCTCTCTAAAAAAAGTCAACTAGATCTTATATTTAAAACTGGAGATATAGTATTGCTTATTCTATTCACTTATAGATGTATAATAACATTATTTAATAATTCTTGCTATATAGATCTTGCATTTCAAATAATTCATCTTTATAAAGACCTTGCAAATTCGGTGAATGAGGAAGGCTTGTCTCCTCTACATTTGCTGGCATCAAAGCCTTGTGCTTTTAAAAGTGGAAGCCGCCTTGGACGGATGGAAACAATCATTTATCATTGTATGTAAGCATTTTATTAGTGTCATTATATTCTTCACCCATACTAAGGGGAAAAAAACCTATTGATTGATTCATCGGCATGATCTTTGTCTGTCTGTCTTGAAGGCATACATGTTGAGAAGCTTAAGGCAGAAAATCTAGCACGTGAACATCAGACAAGCCCAAGTGCAGCCAAGGACAGTGATAGCCATGATTATCCTCCCAGCTACAATACATTGTGGGATGTTTTCCGGCTAATAAGAAAAGTGGTCACAGTTGGTATATAAATTTACATTCCAATCTCTCATCGTCTACATAAAATTTTTCCTACCATGCCCTAGTTAAGATCTTGTTCGCATATATAATTGCGACTTAAATTACAGCATGTTCTCTATTTTCAGGATTGTGGAATCCTGATGGCCAAAATAAGGGATTGTCCAAACCTGTTGAAACAGACGCCGAGGATCCCGAAGCGCGTGCGGGAGGTGAGACACGATCTTTTAAAGTTTGGCACTAATTAAAATTGCATATGTGGGTGCTAGTAAAAGCTCTCGTACCATTGTCTTGTTAGGATCACGAGTGGACAGAGATCAGGAAAATCCATTATTTCCAGCTAATTACAAAACCTGTTGCCATATGATCAAGTTCTTTTATCTGCTACTTCTGATCATTTTGGGGAAAGGTATCTTTTGCTTATTTATGTTTGACACATTTCAAACTAAATATACACATATGATGACACACGACACTTTATAATTTATATATGCATGCTTATTATACTTTTTTGAATTTTCCCTAGGATATGAGGAATTGAGGATGATATATCGAAAAAAGGAGACCCATACATGGTCTGTTCAGATAGTCAAGCTACTTCTTCATTACGCTTCCTCGTATGAGTACGAGGATGATGGGAGAAACCCTCACGAAGACGAAGTCTATCATACGATGTCACAGGAAACCACCCCTGCCACATCAATCAAACCTAGCGCTCGCAGCACCAAGGACAAAGGTAATTAAAAGAAAACATTATATGATACTTGATACGTGTTGTCACAAGGAGCATTAAATGACTAATTGTACTCCTTCGGTCTTTTTTAGAAAGCTCAATTATGTTAATTAAGAAAGTAATTAAAATTAGTTAAAAGTAATAAACGTGTCTGAAATATAAAAAAAATTTCAAAATATGTCTTTATTTATAAGAGGTAAGTAAGAGAGAGAAATAAAATAAATATAAATATCGTCACACATTTAATTAATGTAATACAGATAATTAATAAGAGGCAAAAATGAGAAAAACTCAATAATGTTATGTTTGGATGGAGAGAAAAGTAGGGAGGAGGTATAGGGGGAATATTAGGTTTGAAAACTTCCTTAAATGGTAAAAAAATTACTATTTTTGGGAGTTTTCTCTCTTAGTTTTCTTTCCTCCAAATTTTCTCTCCTAGTTTTCTTTTGCCTCAAATTTTCTCTCCATCCAAACATAAGGTAAATGTTTAGACAGCTATTGTTGAGATTTTATAAGAAATGCCAAGACAATTCAAATTTTAGGCTTTTATGAAAAGAACCTGAGGAAGTATGTAATTGGATAATTATGTGTGACATTTAAACTGTGCAGAAGGTGAGCAACTTCCCAAAGGGAGGACAATGGAGACTGCTATATTGGTGGCTGCAAAGAATGGTGTGATGGAAATAATAGAGAAAATTGTGGAATTATTTCCGGTGGCCATTCACGATCTGAATGAAGATAAGAAGAACATAGTGTTATTAGCAGTAGAACACAGGCAACCTCATGTGTATGAGTTCTTGCTGAAGAAGAATATTTACAAAGAGAGCCTTTTCCATCAAGTAGACAAGGATGGAAACAATGCGTTGCACTTGGCAGCCACACTTCGTGACCGCAAGCCTTGGCTCATTCCTGGTGAAGCTCTTCAAATGCAATGGGAACTCAAGTGGTTTAATGTACGTAATATAACAAGATATATACATGTATATATGTTACTCCCTTCAATCTTTAATATAAGACATTTATTTAATTTAATGAGATTAAAAAAGTTAATTAATAAGTTAATTAATATGACATGTATTTCTTAAAATACACTCTAGTTATCTTCTTTAATTCATTCTTTTCCTTTATTATTATTGAAGGAATATCAATAGAGGTAAGTTAAAAAAATATTGATAAATATGAAAAATATATCTTATATTTATAATCAAAATGAACTCTCAGTTATGTCTTATATTAAGGATAGGAGGGAGTATTTTTTTTCCCCACCGCAGTATATGAATTCTGATGATCAAAGTGTAATTGGTGATGCAGTTCGTGAAAGAGGCAATGCCACCTGATTTCTTCAGCCGATACAACAATCAGAACGAAACCCCAGATGTTGTCTTCACCAAAACTCACCAGCACCTGGAAGAAAGGGCCGCCGAGTGGCTGAACAAAACCTCAGAATCATGCTCGCTGGTGGCGGCGCTAATTGCCACGGTGGCTTTTGCCACAGCAGCCACCGTGCCCGGCGGAGTTGTCCAAGAAACAGGCCACCCAACACTTAAAGATGAGTTGGAATTCCAACTGTTCGCCATCTCAGCACTCATAGCCCTAGGCTGCTCCATCACGGCCGTGGTCATGTTCCTATCGATACTCACTTCTCGATTTCAACAGCAAGACTTTAACAAAAGCTTGCCCAGGAAGTTACGGGTAGGTTTGATTACGTTGTTCATGTCCATTGCTTCCATGTTGGTGTCATTCTGTGCAGGACATTTCTTTGTGCTCAAGGATACGCTTCATTATCTTGCTCTTCCTATATATGTGGCGGCTTGCCTCCCTGCATTCCTTTTTGTTTTGGCACAATTTCCACTTTACTTTGATCTTCTATGGGCTACCTTCAAGCATGTTCCACAGCGTAGTTACAGGTCCAACGCTTGACTTCAATGCTGATCCTCACTTGTTACATGTCTCAGCCTGCTGGTTTGAACAGGGTGTTTATTGAAAACCTCAAGTCTATCACATCAGTGTAATTTTATTCAACTTATTATGATTATATATTATATGTGTACGACGAACTTAAGTGTACGAATAATTTAATATTTTAAGGTTCGTGGATGTAATAAAGTGTGGCTTCAAGTGTTAAGAATGTTTGTTTGGATTAGTGATTGGAGTCTTCAAAAATAGCTTTTTAATCTTGATTTACGGTATATGAGATAAATATGTGAGAGAAGTGTAATCTCGACTTATGTGCATAAACACTTTTAAACCTCTCAATCGCTCAACTAAACTATCTATAGCTCAAAAGTATATTAGAAATCATTTAAGAGCATGGAATGACTCAAAAAATTAAAAATCGAAGTCCAAGAATTTCAAAGTTTTAATATGGATTACTATTCAAAGGTAAAAAAAATTGAATTACTATTCATTCAATAAATTCAAGATTTTCCTAAATTACAAGGGGATTGATGGCACTTAGCTTCCAGTTCCAGAAGTTTGATTTAAGACAGATGGGAACACATTTTTTGCTCATCCAAGAATGTGTTCATCACTCATCTACACTGTTAGATTAGTTTTAGACGGTCCAAATTTAATTTAATTTAATTTTTATATTAATATATGTAAAATCAAAAATAAAAATAATCTTATACCTATAATTTTCATAAAATGAATTTATCATTTGAAAAAAATCATAAATTAAGAATTTTAAATTTAGACTATTCAGATTAAATTTATTAAATAGTTGAGATCCCATCACAATAATAAAAAATTAGTTGCTCATCGGTGTGATTAGCACAAGTGAAGATAGACATATGGATATAAACATGAACATTTGGAGTTTGCTTTTTTAGGTTGTATCTGCTGGAGATATGATCCAAAATCTGATTCAGCAAATCTCGGGGAGACAACTTCAGTAACCTAGTAGATTTTTCTTTTTTTATTGATTTATTCTTTTATTTACTGAAAATTTGTTGTTGCGTCCGTCCAAATATATCGGTGTAACTGAGCTGAGGATTACAAGCATTACCGCAATAAAATCATAAGCAGTTTACCTTTGCACTTTTCTTCTTTACCATTATTTTTATATGCCACTATTTTCTTCTATTCAATTATTTTCGTTTAAACAAGCAGATTGGTACAATTATTACAATAAATTATTATGTATAGAACAATTCTGAGATCCTTAATATTTAAATTAGATAACTAATTTGTGGATATAAAAAAGTTAGTTAAGTTAGTTATTTGTAATAAATATGTATTGGTTTCCATAAAATACCTCTTTTATCATGTGCATTGTGCATTGAAATTACTCTTGATGAAAATTTTCTTAATATGTGCAATAGATAGGAGTACTTTAAAGAAAAAAATTATAAATTTATATTTAAGATCAGATGTAGTATTATATTTATATAAGAATATTATTAGAATTTATAGAGTAAAGAATAAAAATTCTTGTTTTTAAAGCCAAGCCAACTTAATACTTAGTTGTTCCTTTTTTCCTATGAATTCTAGATAAAAATGATTTATTTTATATGAGAAAAATACTCGTTATTGAAACAAAACCAAACATAAGAATGTCACTTCTTTTTACATTTTAATTTTTTTGGTAAAATGTCTCAAAAAAAAAAGAAGAGAGAATGGAAGTAAGAATTCTTGCACAGTGCATTTTTATGTTATGGTTTGAATAGTTTTGCTGAGATTTAATTATTTATCAAAACATCTTTAGCAAAGCAAAATCCAAAAATGAAATGGTCATGTTTTCCGTGTTAATTTCATTAGATCCCTTACCAAACACGTCAACGCTTTAAACTATACATATATATATATATATATATATATATATATATATATATATTGTAATATCCTGAATTTTGGGACTATAGGCTTAAGATTTAGTCTGTATTAAAGGGGGTTACTAGACCCATATTTGGTAAACATCATAATGAGACATATTATTATTTCCCAAAATTCCTTTATATCCTTGGACATTAAAAGATTGGTGAGCTAAAGAGCTCAGGGAATAACAAAACAAAGCAATTAGAAGTCACACACAATATAGTAAAGTGGAACACAAAGTAGTGTTGCTATCGGTGAAATTCTCGGTATGACAGTGGTGATTGTGTGACATTTTTCAATAGGTAAATGATGTTGAAAAATTATGAAACTTTACAGAGTGAAATTATACTTATTAAGCTTTAATTTGATATGTCATATAAGTCATTTGGAGCTGTACACAAGGAGAAATTAATTTTTGAATTTAGCCCAGCAAATTAATTATTTTCTAAGGCAGCATTCAAAGATTAAAATTTTGGGAAGAGTGAGCTTCTAATTGACCAAATTTTATATTTTTTCTTAAAATTATACTCAATAAGGGTCATATGGCCTTTGGAACCGCCCCAATTGGACATTTATACAATTAGATATGAATTTTCAAAGTTTAATAAAAATTCTGCAAAATTTAGCATTATATGCGAAAATTAGAATTTTGAGCCAATAGGAGCATGACATGTGGCAAATGGTTGGTTACTTCATTTAACCATTCTATTATCATCATCTTCAACCCATTTTCATGACAAAATCAATACGCAAGAGTGGGAGAGAGAGCTAAAACGTGAAGGATGGTGGAAGTGCTAAGGTTCATCATAAAACAAGGTAAGGAAGTTGTTATCTTGTAATTCTTGTTCCCTAACCCCTCTATAGACTCTTCTAATCACTTCTACTTCTTTGAAACCATGATTTTCAAGGCTAATTAGAGGTATAGAGAGAGGGAGCTAAGACCTTTTTAGAGTGAGAAACAATAAGAATTAAAGGTAAATTTCTAAAACTTGCTTCTTGTACCTTTGTTGTGGTTGTTGTTAGCTTGGATTGGGATAGTTTGTGGAATATGGATGATGAAACCCTAAGGGGTCCTAATACCCAAATTTCTTCTAATCATATGTAATGAGTGTGTAAATAGTTAATCATTTGATTAGAAGTAGAGAGGAAGTGATTAAACCAAAGAAAACAAGAAACCAACAAACTCTTTCCGGGAATTCTGATTTTCTGTTATGCTTCTGTTCTGTATGTGTCATGATGATGGACTGAGAATTTGATGATTTTGATGCTTCCATTGGCTTTAGGAGGCAAAATTGTGTAGGTATACAAGTTTTCATGAATTTTGGATATTTGTATATGAATTTGAAAAATTATGAAGTATAGGTGTGCATGTTGCTTAAATCTGCCATGTGTGGCAGTCCGTGTTTTTCGTGATGTTTAAAGGTCTAAAACTTGTCTAAAAATTCTAAAATTTTTCAATCTTAAATTAGACATGTAGATCTTTAATTTGATAGGTAATTTGTAATTTTTGAACAAATATATTGGGAGATATTAATTGTTGAAATTTTGGCCCTGTTTTCTAGAAACAAATATAGAACAGTGATGTTTTCTGAAATTCTAGGAATTTTGTGATTGTGTTGGCCAAAATTGACAATTTTTATGTGAAATTATACTGAAATAGATTTCCATAGAATTTTGAACCACTCAATATGAAGTTTCCTAGAATTAATGATGAATTTTTAAAGTTTGGCCTTGTTTCTGAAACCAAATCTGGAACAGTTGATGTTTGGAAAATTTATAAGGTTTTTTTGTTGGTATTTTCCAAACAATGATATTTTCCCTTGAAATTATACTTAAATAGGATCAAATGGAGCTTTGAACCACCTCAATTGAAATTTTATAAAATTAATTATGATTTTTCAAAGTTTAGTGAAAAATCTATCAGCTTTATGTCTTATGCGAATTTAAGACTTAATGGCACAAATGTAATTGGTATGAACTCCAAGGGTGAAAATAAGCCTTTAGGGCTAATGTGGCCATTGGGCATTCACTTTTCATGGCTCTAATGACGTCATTACTTATCTAGGGTCATGAAATGACAAAGAAGAAGTAATAGTTGGAAGATCAAATGACAAGAAGAGAATGATATAAAGTTCAAGATATAGTGAACTTACCTTATCTGCATGTATTTGATATGTATGTTTACATTGATTATGTGACTGCTTTGCATAATTGTGTTGAACATACTTGATTGATTGAAGCTCTGTTATATTTGTGCAATGGCCATGTGTAAGCATGCAGATATGTCATTATGTTGGTATAAAGTATGGTAGGCAAGCATGTCATGTATTAACTATATATCTTGCATGCATAATAATATTGTTTACTACTGAGATTCATTTGAATCTCACTCTCCCCAAACCAACCATTTAGACAGGTGGCAGAAGTGAAGAATGCATGGACAAATGCAAGAGAAATTGCGGAGGTGAAGATAGTGCAAAACACTAGTATTATATTGATGTAAATGTTTTGGTGGTTTTATGTGGAGTTATAAATTTGATGCATATAAATGTATGAATGCAGTATAAGTAAATAATAGCTCTAATTTCATTAAAAAGGTAAGAGAATCACTCGCATACTCTGATGTAATAAGATTAAGAGCCGACAAGACATTGTGACGTTGTGAAACTTGAGAAAATAATTGAAATATTTTTTTTACCTTCTGAAAAACCCTCCAAACCCTAGGTTCAACTCCTGAGTTGAGATTGAGGATTTGTGAATATTTTTTAAAAATTGGGTAATCCAAGTTTAAATCCTGATCCCACAAATAATTTCACTACTCATTTATACTCATCTTAAACTATAAAAATAAGATATTACACATATTCTATGTGGTAAGTAGAAAGGCAATCTTTCCCACTCATCCTAGCTTTAGGAGGATGCTTTCTATTTTTTTTACATGTAATATATTATTTTGCTTTTGTTTTTGTACAAAACTTACATCCAGTATCTTATATTATATATCCAGTACATCCAGTTTTCCCATCAAGAATAGCCACCTGGATTCATTAGACACGTAATCATTTAACGCCGTTATCTATCGCAGGTCTCTTGAGTTTCTCTTCCTTTTCGCTTCATCGCACAAGCCCACACAGCCGACAATGAAGCCCATACTCGTCTTCACCACCGATAGTTCCATCAACTGCTTTGCCTCTGATTAGAAACCCAACACCACAAGAAGGGGAAAACGACGTTAAATGATTACATGTCTAATAAATCCAGTGGCTATTCTTGAATGAGAAACACTTAGATTCTCCTAGAGTACCAGCTCATATGTACTCTACCCAATAAAAAGGTTCCATCTCATATCATAAAACCACATATAATCCTATTAATTTATTGTTTTAAAAAAATGAAAATGTATTTTCCCGTAACTATCCCTTTTCCTTCTTTCTCAAACATGGAGCCCCCTCTCTTCATTGTACTTTTGCCGCCGAACAACAAATTGGTTCCCCTAAATTAAAGTTGAAGTGAAAAGTGCCTTTACCTGCAAATTACAATTTTATTATAACAATGGGAACCAGCTATTTGCCTCAGCCTTACGAATGTTAATAAGATTATAAACATTCTTTCTTTTTAATCTCTATTTTCAATTTTTTTTTTTTTTTTTTTTTTTTTTTTTGCCTCAGCCTTGCAAATTTCATTACGTAGAAACAAGAATCTCAACCAATCATTGATCCATCTCCCATCGGCGACCCAAAAGGGGCATACTTGATTGCCAACGGGAACCTCCTCCTACAGATCGACAACCATTAAAAAGGAACATTGTAGAGCACTCTCACCAAAGGATCAATGATGCACCTGCTGCAAATCCGGAGTCAGGGCCAAAAAAAGAGAAGACAGAGGGAGTCGAATGGAGGAAGGGAAGATTGGTAATTTAGGGAAAATGACATTTTCATTTTTTAAAAACAATAAATTAATAGGATGACATGTGAATTGAAATGATATGAGGTGGAACATTTTTGCCGGGGAGAGTATATATGAGCTAGTACTGGTGAAGTGAATAACACCCAGACATGCTAGATAGGCATATTCTTAGGCAACTAATGAGTAAGTTTAACATGCTTAATAGCAGGGGTGAAATTTCTGGAATTTAGAAATTTTCAAGATAATTTTGCTTAAGAATTGTAAACTTGCACTTAAACATAAAATAAAATGACATGAATGACATGTACACTGTTAATTCATCATCATATTTGATGAACTAAGAATCATGTTTAATTTTGATAACGTCTGAATAAACTTGCTACAATTTGAAAACTTCCTGAAAAACGTTGCTTCTAACAAAATTTTTGGGCAATTGTTCTTCTGTGACAACTTGGGGATAAATTTGAACATTAATCCTTGGCTAAAAGCAAAACTCGCTCAATCAATCGTGCCACGCTTGGATCTGGTCATCGATCCTCCAATAATTTTAGAAATATTAAATAAAATACAAAAAGTATAATAATAAAATTCAATTCTTCAATTAAATATTATCAAAATAATCACTCTGATGAGGCATATCTCAACAACCACCATTGAAGTTGGTTCATGGCGATTTAACTAACTACGTTCGTGGTGGAACACGAATAAAGGTAGCCCTTGAATAATTAAAATAGAGTGGAAAATTCCATTCAAAAAATAGAGTGGAAACCGTGACAAGACATAAAAAGATGACAGAGAGGCAAGTGACGGCGTATAGAGTAAACGCGGCACGGCGAAGTCGATGCTTGAGGACGAAGAAATGTCCAGCACAGAATGACACCGACATGGAAGTAATCGACATGAGCAGCAACGTTAAACCTATGAGTAACTTCATCTTCATGGGCATGCCTTTGTGAAAATCTTGCTCTTGAAATCGACAAGTGAGTAATGATAGGAATGTCACCACCGCCATGACGGAGCAGCACAAGGCTATGAGTGATGATGCGGCAAACACATCGAATGATGTCTCATTTTCCAGCGTGGGGTAGCAGGATTCTTGATGAAAGCCGCCGGGGACGGTGGCTGATGTGGCGAAGGCTACTGTAGCTACTAGTGTAGCCACAACTAAGCATGATTCTGGGGTTTTTCTTATCCACTCGCCGCCGCTTTTGACGAGCTCACTGTGAGTTCTGGTGAATACTACATCTGGGGTTTCGTTTTTATAGTTGTATAGGCGTACAAAACCAGCTGGCATGGACTTTTTCACATATTGCATCTCCATCATTACAGGTAACTCAGAATCAAGATATATTCTGGCAAAATTAATAGGCCTCCACGAACATCCAAAATAATTATATAAGGTATTATGTAGTTTATTAATTAATTACCTCATACCAATTGAGTTCCCACTGAATTTGAAGAGCTTCCCCAGAAATGAGCCAAGGCTTGTTGTCACCAAGTGTGGCTGCCCAGTGCAAAGCACTGTTTCCATCCTTATCCACCTGATGGAATAGGCTCTCTTTGTAAATACTCTTCTTAAGCAAGAACTCGTACACGTGACGTTGCCGGTGTTCTACTGCTAATAACACCACGTTCTTCTTATCTTCATTCAGATCGTGAATCGCCACTGGAAACAACTCCACAATGTTCTCTATTATTTCCAACACACCATTCTTTGCAGCCACTAATATAGGTCTCTCCTTCGTTGTCCTCCTTTCATGAAGTAGCTCAACTTTTGCACATTTAAATGTCAAACACATAATTATCAATTACATACTATTAGAAAACACGCAGCAATGGCTTTAAATGTCCCATCTGCTTCAACAGGTTTGCTGTACCGTCCTAAAAATAGAAAACACGCAGCAATTTAAGTCGCCGTAGTATTTATATATGCGAACAAATTCTTAAGAAGGGCATGGAAGGAAAAATTATTCGAATGTAAATTGATATACCAAAAGTGACAACTTTTCTTATTAGCCGGAAAACATCCAACAATGTATTGTAATTGTCAGGACAACCATGGCTATCACTGTCCTTGGCTGCACTAATTGGGGATGTCTGATGTTCATATTCTGGATTTTCTGCCTTAAGCTCCTCAACACGCATACCTTTCAAGACAAACATAGTACTCATATATTACTAACACATCATGCCCGTGGATCAAATCACAATGGCCTTTTTTCCTTAGTTAGGTAACCATGCATGAAGAATGAGGCTAATTTATATGGTTACATACAATGATAAATGATGGTTTCGATCCGTCAGAGGCGGCTTCCGCTTCTGAAAGCATAAGGCTTTGATGCCAGAAAATGCAGAGGAGACAGGCCTTCCTCATTCACTGAATTCGTGATGTCTTTATACAGATGAAGTATTTGAAATGCAAGATCTATATATAGCTTATAGCATAAATTAAATGACGTTATATACATATAATTGATTAGAATAAACAATAATGGATAAGTTAGGCAGAGGAAAGAGTTGAGAATGAATGAATTTATATACGTACCAAAGTAATTATCGTTGATAGCGCAGTGAAGGATGGTGTCACCATTGATCCTTCTACAGTTACCATAGAACGGAGGAGTACAGATGTTAGGGTTTCGGATGTAGTGAAGACAAAGAAAAGCTCGTTTACTGCAATGGAGAGCGGCCAAGAAGAGAGGAGTCTCGCCGTCAACGTTACGATCATCCACTAAGGTAGGCTCCACGCTGGCAATTATGCGACATATTGTGGCATTGCCCA
Organism: Albizia julibrissin; assembly: GCA_037074505.1. NCBI lineage: Eukaryota > Viridiplantae > Streptophyta > Magnoliopsida > Fabales > Fabaceae > Albizia > Albizia julibrissin. The sequence continues at coordinate 824,428 of CM073487.1, read as the reverse complement.
TGGAAACCGCCAAATGCAAGGCAGTGTTGTTTCGGCGATTAGGAGTTCGCAAAGCCTTTATAAGTTCCTCCTTATTAATACAATTAAAGAATATTTTAGAGATATTTGGAGAGTTATCTAAGCAAGTTTTGAAGGATTTCTATGAGATTATGGGAGCAAATGAAATTAGTGAATCATTTAGGGATTTTATTTTAAATATTATAGTTTTTAATCTAAAATAGAAATAATTTAATTTAGGCTAATAATAGTAAGGATTCACTTCTCTGATAAAGGAACAATTATAGAAAAGATCTTGTATTTTCAGAAAATTCTGATTGAGCCCCAAGACATTTCAAAATATTTCATTTTAGTCCCTCCTCTAAAATTTCAGATAATTTCATTTTAGTCCCTTGGTCAAAACGCACGTTTTGACCAAGGATCTCTTTAGGTCTGTACAGAAAACGAAAGAAACGGGGGGGGGGGGCGGAGAAAAGAAGAGCAGAGGGGGAGCGGCCGCAAGGGAGAAAAGCGGAGACGTATGATAGAGAGCTGAGTATGCTTGGCGGCTGAGAGTAGCGGATAGACAGTAGCCAACAGTGGGCTGTCTCGGTTAGTTGTTATCTTCAATAGCTCCGGAGGAGAGAGGATTGAGGAGACTCCGGCGCCACCATCGCCGGAATTACCAGAACTGAACCAGAAAAGAAAACCAGAAGGCAGCGAACACTTTTGCTGCTCTTTTCTGACCAGTGGGAGCTGGGGAGAAGGAGCTTGGATGGAGGCGTCTTCTGGAAACTGAAGAGAGCTGAAAAAAGAGTCTGGAAGCAGAGGAGGAGGCAGCTACTGTTGGGTGATCAGTATCATCGCTGAACAGAGGAAATTGAGAAACAGCTAACGTGGAAAGCAGAGAAGAGAGCTCAAGGTACACATTTACTTCGGCATCACCATCTCCAGAGGGAACGAAGGAGAGTGGGCGGAAGCTGAGCAACAGTTGGAAGAGAGGCAAAGCACTATTCATCATCTTTAATGGAAACCAATTCCGGCAAGCTTTATCATCCTTTTCTCTGACATTAGTGACTGTCTTGGACACAAATTTACAAAGTTTTAGCATCAGAAATTAGAGCAAGAGTAATAGAGAACCAGAGGCAGCTGCAGGTGTAATCTGGACCAGAAATGGAGATTGTTGTTCCTTGGGTTCATTCTTTCACAAACTGATCTATGTTACAAATTTGTATTATCCTCATTTATGTCTCTGAGTCTGGTTATTGATTTTGCTGATGTTGTGAGTGTGTCTGCGACTGTGTTTAAAAGCATGTGTGGCTAATTTGCTTGAACCTAGAGTAGCTATGAACTGATTTAGGGATTTGAGCATGTATGAACTCATCAATTTGTGCTTATTGTTAATTTTGTTTACTTAATCTTGTATTGCTTTGACTATTTAGTGCTTGATCACCACTAAATGAGAATTGGGGAATTTAGATTAGCCTTGGAAGAGGGATCTTAATTGGACCATAGGATTAAGTGATGTGGGATTGGAATTTATTCTAATTTACCAATAGGATAGGAATATACCTATTGGACCCATATAATCATTTTAGAGTGAAATTGGACATTTATTGCCTCTTGAGTAAATTAGTTAGGAATAACAATTTTAACTTGAGAGAGGGGTATTAGTAATTGGAAGATACTTATATCCATTTAAACTCTAGATTAACAAATTAACATTAAGTGCATTTAATTGAGTAAATACATGCTCTAACATTGAAAAAGGGATTAGCCACTCTAGGTTGTTTTCCTCCACTGAAATTTCAAAAATATTAAATTTAGGACTTTTGATTTTGCTTAAATTGATTTTCAAATTATTTTCTTTCTTGATTTGCTCAACTTAAATGAACATGAGAAATTTAATGCCTAATCATTAGTTTAATTGAATCTCTGTGGGATGACCTTGATTTGCTACTATACTATTTCTACGGCCCGTACACTTGCGGTGCTTATTTAAAATTCAGTAGCATCACTTGTCCCATTCTCCTTTCATGGCACATGAGAATAGTTTCTTCTTGTTCCTCTCGTACTCCATGGCTTTTGGTTGTTTATTTCAGCTTCAGTGATAGCTATAGGGATATTAATTGTTCATCATCGTTTAAATACTGATCAGTTAGAGACTGTTGGTGATCTACTTTATTGGCCATAGTTTCCTCGCTAATCAATTTATTCCCCAAACACATATGGTTCTAGTGGATCCGAGAAAGGGAGGAAAAAGAAGCCAAAGAATATATTACATGTATAAAAATAGGAAAGGAATATCGTAAAGGATATGAGTGGGAAGGATGAGTGTGTCACAAAAGCCTTTGATACAATCGCGGAATTAATGAAGAGTGAAGAAAGTCAAAGAGAGGATAACTTTAGAAAAGAAAGGACAGAGTGAAGTAACGGATCAAATAATTTATTTTAAACAAAAGCATAAACATTCTTATTCTTAACTTGAGAAAATGCTTGCAAGTAACAGATCAAATAAAGGTCAGGCTTAGGGAAGAATTAATGATTATTCCAGGGGCGTGGCTTTGTCCTTATCGAAGTAGAGACCAGTGGGACCCGTAGGAGGCACAAGAGCTAATATGACATGTTCGGCAGCTTCGTCAACGGTTGAGAATCCGTAGTTGTGAGTCACATCAGTCTTGACAAAGACCGGAGACACCGAGTTAACTCGGAAACTCGGGTAGTTCTTGGCGGTTAATCTGGTGTAGACATCAAGGCTTGCTTTGGCCACTGTATTGGGAGGCGTCATGGTTGGCCATCCTTTCTCATGTTACGTTCCTTGTTCATAGTCCTTCATGAAATCACTCACCACCTCCTCCTCTAGCTTTTCTCTTGTGAGATTCTCAAAATCACTCAGCACCTCTCTTGCGCGCTCATGTTTTATGAGCTGCACACAAATCACAAAACGATATATATATGAAGGGAATATTCCGGTCAGTTGAAACGGGAGACTATATATAGAGAAATGAAGAAGTAGGCACCTTGATGAGTCCGGCAAAGAAAGGTGAGATCGAAAATGGTGGGAGAAGAGGATAAGTGAAGCACAGGAAGGAGGGCTTCAGTGACTCTTAACAGCACCAAAGTAATTAGTGTCAACACATTTCTATGACACCTCTACATTGCATCTTACTATTTCATCCCACTCTATTTTCTTCCCCACTAACTTGTCACACACACCTCATTCTCATTACACTCACAATATAATTGTTAGTCTTGAGTGAAGAGCTTACTTTCCTGAACAAAGCCTCGCCTTTGACTCTGCCCCGGAGAGACACCTGCATTATTTACCTGCACCAAAATATGTCAATCATCCATTTATATATTATAACTCTGATTTTCAACGTAAGAGCCAGTTAACTTGTTTTTTTTTTTTTGGAAAAATTAAGGAATCTAAATAAATTATTTAATTATAGCATATATTATGTTTCATTAAATTATATATCAATTTATAAGGTAAACAAGTTAGTTTGGGGGAAACAATAAATACAATACTTTAATATCATTCATTTAGCTTCCTTAATCTCTCAAAAAAAAATTAAATGGCTCTTATATTAAAGACAAATGAAAATACTTGTTAGTTGAACTACACACACGCCAAGATGTCAAGTTTGCCAAAGGTGGTGGTGATGAAGTGAGTGAAGGAAGCAATGCTTGAGGGATCAGTGACGTCAAGCTGATGAGACACCAATCTCTTGTTTGAGCTTATCAAGGGCTTCCAAACCTCTCTTGTGATCTCTTGCAGTGGGCACGACCTTCACCCCTCTTGATGCCAATTTCTTATAACACTCTACAATTCAGAGACTTGACTCTTTTTAAATCATACACAATTTGAGAAAATAATTAAGGTCATGAAGAAAAACAAACACTGATCGTTACTTTTTTGCATTTTGCATCAAATGAAAAATAAATTAAACATAGTGTTGTTCAGATCTTATGTCATCATTTCAGGGACCACGCACGAGTAGCTTCTTTTAAACAGATAAAGCGCTCAATAAGATTCCTATTTCTCTGCCTTATATAAAAAATTCCTTTATCTCCCCTCTCGTGTCAACAACCACTTGATTATCTTTTTTGACGAATTTGGCGAATAGAGGGCTATGGAATTTCATGAAAATAGACCATCAAATTTAATATAACTTGTCCTGACCTTTTATTTATTTCTTAATCATACTTTATTTCATTCGTCATAGTTTATGATCAAGTTGAGTTTGGGACCATTCAGATCAATATCCACCCTTCATTTTCCATGTAAGCTGTCTCTATATGTGATAATTGATAAACCCTTCAACTTTAAAATAAATGATTATGTAATAGGATATTGGGTTGGGGCTGAAATTTATTAACGTTAATTAAGCAGAAGGAATCACGTTCTATGCATGATATACAGGTCAAGGAAGACCAAAGAGAAATGAATCTTCTAGAATTATCTAAGACATAGTGCTTGTAGAGTAACCAATAATATTGATGAGTAGACGAATTAGAAAAATCCTGAAGCAAGCTTACAAGTTTGAGTCTTGTTAATCGAAGAAAAAGAATTTGATTAATTCTCTTGAAGCAAACTTTCGAGTTATTCAAGTCTTGTAAATCGAAAAAAACTCGCGCTGAAAAAAATTATCTACCATTTGAGGCTTAATAATAATAATAATCACATTAAATTAAAGGGTAATATACTTGATACTAAATAAATAATTAAAACTACAAATTGGTGGGAACAAACTGGAACCACTGGCTTCTGGGATCATCCAAACAAGTCGAATCATCTTGTATACAGATGCATCTTTTAGTCACAATTCTTGAAGAGTTTGAGTCCTTGTGCAAGCAAAATTGCTTCCCATTCTGGTCCATGGTGGCCAAGTGAAGCTTTGAGAGTGACACAGACTTCCAAGAACTACTCTGGCAATTATTATCATCAGACACTACAACAGGAAGCCCTTCACCTGGTACGGTTAGGCATTTGTTCGTACCACTTAATAGAATCTGAGATCCATCTTCATGAACCCATTTGTACCCATTTGTTGATCTTGTTCTCACAACTTCCCACTTCAAGCTCACTCTTCTTGTTAACTCGGACACACTGCCCACTCAGTGGGTAGTACAAGATATTTGCCACGGGCAGTTTGGATGTTGGATCTGCATTAAAATAAGTATAGACACAATTAGATTAATTAAGTTTCATAGAAGATAACCTGCACGTACATCATTTGAATCATCCAACAATATAAAGCATATTACTCAATTTTTAAATGTAGTCAGGAGCAATGGCAAAGTTGCTGCCATGTGAGGTAGAGATTATGAGTTTAAAATAAGGTAAGACTGCATACATTTAATAGACTCCACCTGATGAGAATCTTATGCATAAGGCTGTTTTTTATTATTATTATTATTACAAAAAAGGATGGTTATTAGTCCTAGTTCTCAGAGTCAGGAGGCATATATACCTTGATTCTTCCTTTGAAGGAGTTGGAACATTTGAGTGAAGTTTGGGAACCTGAGATGTTGCCAGGAGGCATCCATGACACCAAACGTCTCCTCAAGCTGAACTTGGTCTTCTCTTAGGTAATAGCCACCTTGCAACGCCCAAAGGCCCCAATCCATGTCTCTCCCAACAAGGTAGGTTTGAAGGCAAGTCAAGAACTTGTTGTCTGCTTCAGTAGAACCTTGTTGGTCGAACCCAAATTCTGTAAAAATCAAAGGAAAAGAATTGTTGCCAAGGGTAAGGAACCCAGCTCTGTAATCTATGCCACTGATGGTTCTGGCACAGATTCTGTTGAGTGGCTGCTTGGTCCAGATGTCTTTCAGCTTTAGTGTTCCAATTCCAGACCATGAATACAAATGTGTCTCAAACACCAATTTCTTGCCCAAATCTAAGTTAAGAGGCCTTTTCTTTAAGAATTGGAGCTCAGTGTCGTAGTTTAAGCCTGATACAACCACCAGCACATTTGGGTTCGCCTTGTGAATTGCTTTTGCTCCTTGTCTCATATAAGTGTACCAATCATCTACGTATTGACGAGGACCATGCAGTTCATTCCTCAGGCTCATGGCCACCACCTGAAATTGGCCAATAGCTATTTTTTTTAATATTTTGAATAAACATTGACATTATTAGCATAATGATCTGTGATGTATGCCTTTACCCATATTTTAATTTAATTTCAATTAACTTTTGGGCTCATTTATAATACAAGAAGAAAATGGAAGAAAAAAAATATAATTCAATGAAAGTAATTTTGTTATTTTGTACATTAATATAACTATACGATATATGCAATAATATTGTTGTAATGCTTTCAGAATTTTATGTAAAATAATATATAAATATTTATGAAATAAAATAAATATACTATATATTCAATAAAAATAACAAAAAAAACAATAAAACAGAAAAATAATAAAAATTCCTAGTTAAAAATTTCATTGGCTACAAAGATATATGTTTTTGTATAGATATTTGTATACCCTACTCCAATTTAAACTGTTCTTACTAATAAAATTTACAAACATATACACTGATGCCTGTTACTGTCCTCATAGCCCTGAAGCTAATTGTTAATACAGTAAAATTAAAGAATTTAACAACAAATATCAAAATAAAAATGGATTAAGGTACAATTAAAGTTTTTTGAAGAATAATTTTCGCTCAAAACTATTAAAAAATAAGTAAATTCGTTATAACCGTTAGAAAAAATTAACATTGGCAATTATAATATTAACATTAATAAGGTACGTTTTGATTAATTTCATAGTAAAATTGCTCCCAGGCAGCGGGCCAAAATTACACATTAACACAATAAAAATTAAAGGGAAGTAAGATTGTAAAAGGAGAGGGATACGTACAGCAGAATTGCCAGAAAAGCGTTGGGCGGCCAAAGCGAGGCCCGTGACCCACTCGTTGGGATCGAAGTGTCTGTCATTGAAGAAGCCATTCTCATCGTCATCGTGGCAGCACCATTTGGGCTCGCTCACATGATTATCCAGCAACACATTCACCTTCTGATTCCCGAGCTCCCTCACCACTTCCTCAAACGCCTCCACATGCGTCTTCTTCATCACCCACGGATTGTTCTTCCGAATCCCTTCCGCCGCCTCCGGAATGTCCAATTCCTCTAGGGTTTCCCCCACATTCCGATCCCTGTAACGAGTCCACATGTAGATCGCATACGTCAGGCGCACACAATTGAACTCGTGCTTCACTATTTCAGCCACCAGCTCCTTCAATGGCCGCTTGTCCAGACCTTCTGGAAGCATCGGCTGAAGGTGACCCGCCCAGTTGCCGCACACTAGTTTGGTCCGTTCGCCGGTGGAATCGTCCATGATCCATCGGTTTCGGGTCGAGAGGGGATACGCATTGGAGTACTGAGACGTGAGGAGAGTAGAGATAGCGACGAAGAAAAACAGAGCACATCTCAATGTTCTTCTCACCATTGTTGCTCGATCAGGATTGAGGATTCTCACATAAAAGAGTGGTAAGTGAGCTTTAAATAGAGATTTTGGAGTTTCTAATAACAAAGTTTCCGAGTTTGGTTTGGATTAAATTGCATAAATAGAGATTTGGAGTTTCAAATTTTAAGATATTATATCTTGTATTAATATTTGGAGATTTTATATATCTTATCATGATATTTGATATAATATCTCCTCATTCGACCCTAATCCAGCGATATATGCTTGCTCTTAAATAGAGATTTGGAGTTTCAAATATTAAGATAGTATATCTTAAATTAATATTTGATATATTCTTGTCTTGAAGATATTATATATATTGATATTTATCTTCTCATCCTATCCTAATCGTTGTAGATAGAGTCAATTAAGTATTGGGGTGATTCATTCACCAATGTCTATCCCTATACACGCAGACTGTTGCACTTTGGTTCATGAACCAACTAATAAGAGGAATTATGTCAGGAATTGTGGATGGTAATTTTTGCTTCCATTTCCTACTGATTAACCATAACGGTGAACTAATCTTTTTCCCAACTTAAATTGCATTATACACAACAATAAAAACAACATTATAATATAAAACAAACATATAATAACGGTGGGAAGATAAGATAACAAAAGGGAGGCAGCTAAATATTTTGGGACATCAAATAAGCCAATCTCTTGTCTACAATGAGACTGACAATGAGAGATCCACTCATAAACTTATCAAGGGATCTCACAAGGACTTCCTCCCTACAAAATGTTTAGCAGGCCTACTTAATAATTAAAACAAACAGGTTTATTGCTTTTCAGTTTTTCTCCAAACTTATATGCTGGGCTGGGCTTACCCGCCAAGATGAGCTGTTTCCATCGACTTTGAGGCCCATTTATTGTGCCATATCTTTTTTTTTTTGGGCTTTGTTGTAATGTTGTGTTAATTTGTTAATTGTTATCGCGATTCAAAACTTCAACAGTGATATACAGAGACCACAAGCATACTTCAAACTAACAATCAACATAAATGGTAAATAAAAAATTGAAAAATTATTATCAAAGCATTTTTAAGTATAATATTTTTTTTTTGCCAATTTTTTAATTATAATATTATATCATAGCTTATATTTACTACCAGCTAATTTGAATTCTAATTTTGGTGTGCTTTAGCCCCTTGTTTAAGGTAAATGAAAATAAAAGTCAAGGGATGTTCGAGACGCTCTTTCACTATGCCTACTCGTTTCATTGTCTGTGAAAAGATTTTTAAATTTGTCAAAATTGGCCCAAAGTGTATTAGGTAAATGAAAATAAAAGTCAATAATGGTGATCTAATCTTGAGATTATCTTATCCAAAAAAAAAAGTTCAACTAATCTTTTTCTAGTCATACCACAACAAAAAAGCGAAAGAGGACAAATGTTGTGAGCACATCAAAGAGCAATAACCAATGCTCATGATAAATAATTTTGACATGCTAAACAACCCCGTCTATAGACGTACTATAGAATGAAATAAAAAATAAAATAAGTAGAACTGTCTACCATATTATTTAATTATTAGAGAAAAGTGATATAATAATACAAATACAAGTCAACTATTGTGTGTCTCATTTTTTTAATATAAAGTAAAAGAATAGGATTGGGTGTGGTGTAATGTAAATGGTAGCTCACAATTTAGCCCTTTTAATATAACAAAAAATGGTAATTAATGTCTTTCACAACATAGAATTAATTCAGGTGCAATGTAATATGGGTAGTTACAAATTGTCTTTGTATAAATAAAAAATTGACAAAAAAAAAACGATTTTTTTTGTGAGGCAACCAAATGTGACTAAGGAAAATATGGGTAAAAAATGGTAACAGAGATCCACATTTTTCTTTTTTCTTTTTTCCTCTTTCTAAGATAAAGGGGTAGAAATTAATGACATGAAGTTATAAACGAGATCGAATCCGCGACCTCCCATTTATAAGGGATCATATACGCCACTAAACTACAAGGCTATTGGCAGAGACCAACATTTTTCAAAGTTTGATAAGTAAGACTTTGATGCTAGCTAGTATGATTCAAAAGCTGGACACCTCTTGGCAAGCAAAGAAGAGGCCAGAAGGAGAACCATTTGGGAGCAAAGCTAATCTCACAACACTAGCAGCACCATCTTCCACAGATAAGATACCACTGTTTCTGTTCATGTCTGTTTTTACGAATCCAGGACAGACACAGTTTATACACATGTTTGGGTACATTGTGGCCAGAATCCTAGTGTAAGAATTCAAGGCCGCTTTTGAAACCATATAAGCAGGCAGAAAAGTTGGCCATCCTTTGGCTTCTATTGTTCCTTCTTTCAAGTCTTTGACGAACTCTTTTACTACCTCATCTATTGTCTCTTCTGTCAGATTCTCAACACCATCAAGCACCCCTTTCGCCCACTCGTTCGATATGTTCTGAAACAATGGCATTTGCCAAATTCGTCATTGCTGTAGCGGTAATCCAAAATCACAATTCCGAATAGAAAGGAGGTTTGAGAAATTAATAAAATGTATTGGACAGTGTACTATTCACAAGTTTTGACCAATGCACCTCATTATAAGTTTCTTGCACAAAGGAAATATATGTAATGTACCATCAATAACCCTGCTTGGGATGAAACATTAACAATCCTTGGAGAATCGGACAACTGAAGAAGAGGAAGAAAAGCCTCCGCTGTTTCCTTAGCACCATAATAGTTTGTTTCCAGACATTTCTCAGCCAACTCAAAGGTTTGAGTCAGTTCCCTCCATTTGAAAGGTGGGCCCTCCCCCTGTAGAATAATTGACAACAATCGATTTTAGGCGATTTATACAAATATAGACAAATAACACAGAGTAGAGAAAGAAAGCTCGCTGACTCACCAACTCGTCCAAATTTAATCCGCTGATTGCTGCATTGTTCACCTGCAAAACAGTTATTCACATTCACATAAAACAATATCAGACCCTCACATAAGCCACAGCAGATTGACCCAGTTTGTATCAATATCAGCAACTTCAGATTCAGTCATTTATTCATTCCACAGATAGATAATAGAGCTGATAGTGGCTTTCGTTTGGCCTGTCTAAAGTGGTTTTGAGTGTTTCAAAGCTTACAGGAAGGTCGGTAACTGACAAGAAGGGGGAAAAAGGGACACAAGTTATCCTCTTTGGTTGCTGTTCTTAAATAGTTTTCAGTTCTTTAATACACATACGTAAATATACAATCTGTTTAGTCTCCGATGAATAGTGTTTTTATCATCTCTAACCCATCTTACACGAAAGCTTTTGAAGCTTGATGTGGGAATAAAGTGCAAAGCGTCATTTTTTTTGTACCAAAGTTTAATTTAGTTATGAAGGATGGGGATGGCAGAGATCTCACTTTTGAACGCTAGTCACAGGGTTAATTCAACCAGAAAAAGGCCCGCTAAGTTTTTGTTTATAATTTTTGCCATTTTAGAACAATTACAGTAAACTGTCGTTGTCTTTAAAGATTTCATATCACCCAACTGAAGTACAAGCATGTAAAGGTAAGAAAACTCATTCCAAGCACTCATTTTATCTGCAAATATCCATAACAAGCTAAAATTACCGATTAATCTCACTAGAAAAAAAATATATAAGGGAGATTTATTCAGGAATTAGTGCTCATGAAAATAGTTAGGTGCATACAAGATTCCAATACGTCAAGTCCCTTTCACCGAATGAAAACATGAATAAAAAAGAGACTTGAGAATATTCAGCAGCACTAGCAATTTCATTCTTACCAGAATATCAAGTCTCCCAAACTGGGTTTTAACAAAATCCACAAGAGAAGCAATACTAGCAGTGTTCGTCACATCAAGCTGGTGAAAAATTACAAGGTGGGAGAAGCCAAACGCTTTCAATTTCTCAAGGGCTTCGAGGCCTCTCTTCTCATCTCTTGCTGTGAGAACCACCTTGACTCCATTGGAGGCCAACATTTTCACAGTCTCCAACCCTATCCCTCTGTTCGCCCCAGTAACAACACCATACCTGAAACCACAACCAATGCGGCGAAATCAACATATACGCAGCGCACAAAACGAAAGGATCTTATGAACATGCGAATAGATTTGTTTAAATGGGGAGGGAGACGAAGATGCAGAAGTAGCGGTACCTTTCTTTAGTTTCCGCCATTGATACAGAAACTGCGCAGGATGGGGGATTATATCAGGTAAACGAAATATATAATGCTCACAAACTAAATTCAAACTTTGACCAATTGGTTTGGTACTTAGCGGCTGGAGAAGGAAAACATTAAAGCAAAGGACAAAGAATCCATTGAAAGCGTGGTAGCAAAAAGGAAAGCAGGAGTGAGTCAGGAATCATCATGATTCAGATTCAGAATCAAAAAGAGCCTTCCCCCGGCTTTTATAGATAAATATATATATATATATATATAATATATATATATATATATATATATATAGTTACACACATATATATATATACACACACACTAGTTTTTTAGTAAGAAAATGGTATTATTTATAGTATACCTGTTGGCAAAACCAAAAAAAAAGGCAAAAATAAATTCTTATTTATACCTATTTTTATGGGACGAGAAATCAATGTACTAGAACTATATATATTAATAAAATGAAACATTCTTATTTTAAAAATTATGGCCAAGTCTATTCCTTCCTTGTCATAAAAATATTTTATCACCTGTAAGAAAAAAAATATTATTCTTAAATAATAAGTCTTAACGTAGTGATAAGATTGTTGTCATGTGACTTGATATCAAAGATTCAAATTCTGAAAGCTCCATTATAAGAGTTAAGGCTGAGTACATTTATTTATCTACAAACCCTATCTAGTGAGAAATTTATGCATTAGGACACCTTTTTTTTTTTGGAAAAAAATATTGCTCATCAATACCATTGATTATTATTTAATTTTATATTATTTATAAACGTTAATTCTCCTCTACTTAATTCGGTTGTCGTTCGCGTCAATTGCTATGAGGTGTAAAGAAATGATTTAATAACTAAAAAATCTTAATGATACATAAGTTGCATGAACTTTTTGTTATTTTCTGCACTGTAACTTATCTTTACATCTACATATTCCTCAATTGTTATATAACTTTTGGATAATTAAATCATTTCCTTAAAAATTTATAGGAATTTTCCCTAAATTTTTACCTTATGTTATAGTTCATTGAAGTATATAATATTTTTAACAATTTGACTCTAAAAATAAAAACACTTTAGTGTCAAATTTGTTACGTAGATATTCATTAAGTAAAATATTTTGAAATTAATTAATACTCGTGCATTGCTCTTGGTCAGAGGGATTAGGAGTGAAGGTTTTTTATTCGTGGTTTTGGCTTTCTCTGACTCTTCAAACTGAATAAATAGACAGACAGGGTACGTGCAAACAAAACTTTCAATTTATTTACAGTATTTTTGGCTGTTAAACAACTTTTTGGGTCTTATTATTTTAAAAATTATTTTTTCCTACAAGCCAATGATGCATTATAGTTGGAAAAAAGGGCAAGTTTACAGGACAACCTTCAAATGTTGACTTCCTTTTCAATTAGTCACTCAAAAAAATTAGCCAAGCCTCACGTTGCACGGTTGGCTAAAACAAATTAACTACTGTTTTCTAATCCATTAAAAAGTAAAAGATGTTCACAAATTTAATAATTATTAGTAGTATTATGTAATGTTTAACCAAAATTGCACGTACACTTCTAGAAGAAAGAATAAAAAATTAATCCTGATATGGATTGGCTATGTACAAAAGCTGACATTTCCTTCATACGAATGAAAGGGAAGAAGAAAGATTCAGGCTATGTGAAGAGGTTGGAGTTTGACGGAGGAGAGATGTTAGTGGAACAAAATTAACGTTGTTTGAACCATACCAGAGTCTTCTAGAATATTAGCACCATTTAGGCCAACTAATATTCGGATGGAACAAATAAGAGAGATAAAAAATCACAAATATATATAAGAACTAAGAACAAAACAAAATTAAAGAACTTTTTTAAATTGTATTTTTCCTTTGTTGAACAAAGGAAATATAGAGGACCCAAGAGAAAGTAGTATTTCCAGCATCATCGTCTGGCTTATCTAATTTGTCATCCATTATGTCTCATGGGATGAACCACTTCAATTCTTATTCTAATGTTCAATTTTTTTCTACATATGAATTACTCCATCCTCCATTCAGTCTTTAATATAAGAACCAGATATCAAATTTGCATATATTAACAAAAGTAATCAATTTAATTATTTATAACAAATGTGTGTTGTGTTCCATAAACTACCCTTTTTTTCATTCATACATTGTAACTACTAATTAGATGCTTGGGCATAAAAATTATCAATTTGGAACGCTGAGTAGATTGAACTTTTATTTTTTAGGATAAAATAACCTCTTTTCTAACTCTTATATCCATGATCAGAGGTAGTATGTAATTTTAAGTCCTTGATTTGATTTAATTAAATTGTCGAATGTCAAGGTTTCTACTTTCCAATGACGATTCTGAGACTTGATTCCAAAAGATTTATGAGCCCACCGGTAATAATGCAATGCCAATGCCCAATAGAGATCCCATAAAATTTAGCGTCATCAAGGATAAATGGGGTAACAAGTTATCTATCTCCAATATTATACACATCCATGGGAATTCACCAAGAACTACAACATTTTCACAGAAGCTAGCTAGTCCTGATTTGATGAGACATTATAAATCAATAATATAGAATGCTTGATCGAAGCAACATTTTATGTGATCTCACAAGGCCTTCAAAAATATGCAGTGGAAAATTCAGGATGCTTATTTTTCACGAACAAGAGGGCTATATACAGGGTACCACATATTGTCTCTGATATAATCCACAGTCTCTTCCTGCAACCAGTGCAGCAGCCATGAGTAAGAAGCAGAGGATCTCAAGTGAAACCAAGATGGCATTATGTTGCATTTACGTGAGATAAATGAAAAATGATTTAAAAAAAGAACTAGACCTCAATAAAATTACTCAAAAGAAAAGACTCCCCGTGTCATAATTTAACTAAGAACCTGATAACATGAACCTAAAACCTGTATTTACGTTTCCCCAATCTTTGGATCTCCTTTAACGGCTTGGGTGATCCTAAACCCTTTTGAGTTTGGAACTAATCTAGTTTGGGATTCATAATTGTCCCTTCCCACAAGTGCTTTACAGAGCAGACTAGAACCCCTAACATTTCAGGGGCCTTCAACAGGTCCATGCATGTCTTACCAATTAAATCACTCGTTTTGCAGGTAATATTGCACATCTAATTCTGCTGAAAGAATGCAACATATAGAGGCTCGATATACCCACAAAAATTGTACTATATCAAATTTTATGAGATATGAATATTCCATACTTTTGACATGAGCGAGAGTTCTTTGAACCCTATGTCACCTTGCCCTTCTGCCAGCCCTTCTGCAACTGCTTCCCGCAGAACAGCAGCTCCAACCTCTGCTGTAACATTTCGGATACTGCAGCATGCAAACTGGGGTTAGTTAACTGTCGAAGGCCATTCTATCAATTATCCCACCTCATATTAAATCACCATGATTTTTTTCTTGCTTTTATTTCTATGGAAAATATTGGGTAGACATCTATTTTAGAGTACAAGATAATATAATATAATATAATTATAACCCGTGTGTGTGTATTTATAAAGGGTGGGTAGAACATAACTCAAGTGTATCACCAAACTTGGCATGCAAATCCTAAATTAAACATCCTCGCTCTTTGATGTGTTTGGAAAAATTTTGAAATTTTAACTCTGATACTTGCTAAAAAGTGACAGGAAAAAAAAAAGAGTTGAGAAAAAACAAATATCATAAAATAACAAAGCAAAAATGTAATCTTACCTATTAATGGATGGATACAATATTCCTTTTAGAACTTCTTCTTCTGTCATGTATGAAGCAAGGCTGTAAGGATGGCAGCATGTCAGTAATTTATTGTAAAGGACCTTGAGGCATTGAACCAAATCAGACATCCCATCAAAGATTGAAGAACTTAAATTATGCAAAATAATAAAACCAAAGTAATCAAAGTTTCACCATAAAGCTCGCTGAAGAAAGTTCATTGGAAATTAAAATTAAAGTAGAGCCTAGGTGAGGTGCTGCATACCATTCAGAGGCAGCCTGCAACATTCCATCAGTTATAAGATGAGCACCTGAGAGAAGCGCTCCCAGACCAATCCTGAAATGAAAGGTGACCATGGGAACTACATCAATATCTTCACAGATAGGTATGATTCATGGAAGAACTTGAGTCACAAAGACATACCCTGGGAACAGGTACATGTTGTTTGCTTGATTTACATGACCTACTTTTCCATCACCTGCACACAGGTTTATTCAGAGTGGATCAAGGTAATCATGCTGTCCATTGTACGAGTAAATCAAGCTAAAATAAGCCTATATAGACTCGTAAATGAGGAAAATCTGATTCAGAAAAGAAGCTTCAAGTTTCAAAGGTCAAAATCAATCATTTAAACAAGAGATTATTACCAAGGTCTACATTTTGGAAAGGACTTCCGCTAGCAAAAACTATATTTTCCCCAGCATGTTTAAAAGCATCAGCAGCAGTGCACTCAGCTGTTCCAATGGTTAAAAAAAGTGTCAAGATTAAAAACATAGACATCATTAACGAATTATGAGTACTTGATAAGCCTTGTACAAACAAACCATTCATGGTGGGATTAGACATGGCAAAGATAGCAGGTTTTGTTGAAACAGATTCTCTCATTGCCTTAAGTACCTGAGTCGAATCTCAACAATTAAAATTAAGAAAATTCAATTGTAGTAAAAATGCACATTGCTGAACCATGAGCTGCCAATACAAAACAGATTTCAAGTGTGAATATTACATTTTACATTTTAATATACATCACAGAAAGTTAAGGGATGATAAAAGTGCTATTTTATTTCTAGAAGGAATTTACCTCCTCATTGAAAATACCACCAACCCCTGACAATCCAACGAGCACATGTGGCTTAACCTTCTTAACCTAAAGATCAGTAGGATCAACCATTAAAATATTTACTCAAATGATTATCAATTATCTTGTAAAATAGCATAATTGCAGCCAAGCATCTGAGATCTGAGTCCTCTTACAGTCTTATATAACATGTGTTTGCCCAATATCGTTAAAGTGAAGCCAATGAATTTTTCTAGATGAATCCTATAACATTTACCACTTCAATTATACTAGCACCCTCACTAAGCCCCTCTACGTCGCTTGGACTTTTAGCAAATGGTGCAGCGGCTGGATCTAGATTGCTCCTTTCAGTTGTGACAAGACCCTGCATTCAAACATGTTACATTATATGAAATAGCAGCATCAAAAAAATGATGTCACAAAATAATCTGTTTTCTCAACCATTTAACATGAGAAATAAATACAAATTAATATAGAAAACAAGATAATTAAAAAAATAAAAAGAACCGTTTAGATACAAAATTCATTTATTAATAAAAACTACAAGGGCAGTGATAAGTAGACCATCCACTCTGATAAAGAGCATGTTCATAGAATTGGAAAGCTGCAACTTAAAGGACTACAGTGTAAGTGAAAATTGCAGAAGCTCACATCTTTATCAATTAAAAAGAACTGACTTTTGGCAGCTGTTTCACTGCATCCCACCATCCTTGCAACTGCCTGGACAGCCATGTTAAGAACACCAAGCCCAGCACTGCA
Source organism: Albizia julibrissin (assembly GCA_037074505.1). Classification (NCBI taxonomy): domain Eukaryota; kingdom Viridiplantae; phylum Streptophyta; class Magnoliopsida; order Fabales; family Fabaceae; genus Albizia; species Albizia julibrissin. Next base: position 807,274 of record CM073487.1, on the reverse strand, counting down.
TGCCAGACATTAAATTTACAAGTCAGAAAACAGCTACTATAAGAAACACCATAAAACAACAAAGCAAAATGGGCACCAAATATGGAATGGAACATGTTAAACCAAGTGTTGCAAGTACCTCCCAGCTCCAACCACAACTATCTTCTGCTTCATAAAATCAGACAATGGTCGCCCTTCGGCTCTCACAGTTCCCAATAATCCAGCAAGTGCAACACCAGCAGTTCCCTTAAGGACAAGAAGGAAGAGTAAATGTGGGGAAAAAACTTTGGAGTTTATGCTTTAGCAGAATATGATATCGCTTTCTCACCTGTATATCATCATTAAACATGCAAAACTTTTTACAATATCGTTGCAAGGTTTCAAAAGCCCACTTCATTTGGAAATCCTCAAACTGATAAAGTTAACCCAATCATCAAGTTACAAAATTAATAAAATGTAGATTGAACATTGGGAACAATGTTTTGGAAAAATACAAACTTGCACAATAGCCTTAGGCCATCTAGCATGAACAGCTTCCATGAATTCATCCACTACTGATAAATATTCATCACCTTCCAACCTAGGTTGTCTAAGTCCTAAATCTGCAACAAGAAAACAATGTCATAATATTATATCTTTCCAAACCCAAATGGAAGAAATTAGTGTCTGGCATTCTATAAGGTCTGCACAATCTGTGAAGAACATTATAAAGCAAGGATAAAATGGTAAATAAAATGGCAGAAATTAACCAAAAACAACAATAGTACAACATATAAGCAAATCTTCAAGTCTGTGCAATCAAGTTAGGATTTTAAACACAGTCAATATTCTTAATCACAAGAAAAAGCATTTCATTAGTTCATTCAAAATTTCAATATAAATTGATTAGGAGCTAGAAAGATAGTCGCTCAAACAACCATCAATGCCGCACCTATTGAAGATCTAATTCAAAAATCCAAAAATCTATGGAAGTGAAAAATTTCAAGATACACACAATCCACAAGAGCCACTAACTCCAAGGAAGTATCATTCAACAGCAACAACACAACGTAAGATAATGATAAACATGACACATTCCTCAGTTTTACAAATAAAAACATAAGACTTCAGTAAAATGAAGAATGAGATGAAAGACAGTTGTGAAATAAGATAATGAATTATAAACAAGAACATGGTTTTACTTACAAAGGCGGTCTTCTAGTAGCATTTGATTGTTTGTGCCAACATCCAACATGACTGGAAGAATCTGTCATGAATAGAAATACCATACAGTATAAGTTATAATAGAGATAATGGCCTTATCAAGAAACACTCGGCATGTGAAAGAAACATAGCTTCAATGTAAAGCGTCACCCAGATATAGCACTACTTATGGAGTCAAAACGTCATGAATAAGTTGTCAACTCATGCGTAGCTTTGCAAGTGCTTGGACTAACTTGGATAAATTCAAACAAATGATAGCTAACAAACCAAAATGAAATTTGCAATGCCAAGCATCCAAACAAGGGCAGCCATCTCATGCATGATTGATGAGATGTTAAGAATGCTTTTATATCAAGATCACCATGGTAAAAGCCTAAATTTAACTGCCACCAGATGCATGTTAACATTTGGTGTATTACAAATTAAAATAAACAGACCGGCAAACACAGAAACACCAATACACAGTACACAGTTTAAGGTGTAAAAGGATAGATTGACAGACAAACAGATAGACAACGAAATAGAAGCATACTCTTTGTGGGTTGATACCAGCAGCAGAAACGTACATATCAAGTTTTCCTATTGGTATTCCAATTCCCTGAACTCCAAGATCACCTAACCCAAGAATACGACTGCCATCAGTCAACACGATCATGTCAACCTGAAACACAGATAACATTATAAAAAAAAAATAATATAAAAAATTTAACAGCTTGGCCACTTTCAGAATAAAAAAGCAGCTTTTTTTGGCCTGAGAATAAAAAAGATGCTACGCAAAGTATACAATCACATAATTGAAATGCAACCCTTTACTCATGTGATTTGGCATCATTGTCCAGTTGGTATTTTTTTTTAACGTCAGTAAAATTTCAGTTCTCAGCAAAAATAATTAAATCAGTAAAAAAAGAAAATCCATGAATGTTAATAACAAGTATTAGCTTAAGCAGGAAACATACTTTAAAAGACAAAAGAATTTATATTTCGTCAAGGAAAAAAAATTAAGCAGGAAATGCTACATAAGCATTCTAGGTTCAGTGTAAACAAAATGAGACCAAGTAGAGAAGAAATTCCAAAGAGAGAGAGAGAGTATGAAAATTAAGACCACACCATACACTTGAACTCAAAGAAAAACCATGCAAAAGAAGTTACAACAACAACAAAGCCTTTATCCCATTAGATGGGGTCGGCTACATGGATCGTACGACGCCATTGCACTCTGTCAAAAACCATAGATTTCGATATATTATTAATTAGAAGGTTTCTCTCTATGACCTCATTGAGCGTTCGTTTCGGCCTTCATCGACCTCGTCTAATAGGACTCCATCCTGCTTGATCCACCCTTCTCACCAGAGCACTCAAAGGCTTATGCTGAACATGTCTAAACCACCTCAAACGATTTTCTACCATTTTTTCTTCAATAGGAGCCACTCCCACTCGTTCACGTATATGAGTATTACGAATCTTGTGTTTTTTTGTATGGCCACTCATCCATCTCAACATCCTCATCTCAGCGACTCCCATTTTATGCTCATGTTGTCCCTTTAAAGTCCAACATTCACTACCATATAGCATTGCTGTCTTATAGCAGTCCGATAGAACTTTCCTTTTACCTTATTAGGTACTTTACGATCACAGATAACTCCAGTAGTTTTTCTCCATTTATACCATCCGGCCTGAATTCTGTGATTGACATCTCCATCAATTTCACCATTTTGTTGTATAATTGATCCCAAATATCTAAATTTTGTCACTTGTGGGATGACTTGTCCTCCCAATTTAACTTCCACTTCCCTTTGGCTTTGTCCTTTATCAAACTTGCAATGCATATATTCAGTTTTGTTCCTACTAAGACGAAAGCCCCTCAATTCCAAAGTCCGTCTCCATATCTCAAGTTTAGAATTAATATCTTCTCTGGATTCAGCCAACAGAACTATATCATCTGCAAAAAGCATGCATGTAGGGATCTCCTCCTTTATAGGCTCAGTTAGAACATCTATCACTAGGTTGAACAAATAAGGACTTAATGCTGATCCCTGATGTAGTCCAATCTTTATAGGAAAGTCCTTTGTAACACCTCCAGCCGTTCTAACATTGGTTGTAACCCCCTCATACATGTCCTGAATGGCTTTGATATAAGCAACCCTCACACCCTTCTTTTCCAAGTCTTTCCAAAGTATATCTCTTGGCACCCGGTCATACGCTTTTTCCAAATCAATGAAGACCATATACAAATCTCTTCCCTTACTCCTATACTTTTCCATTAGTCCCCTTAATAAATAAATCGCTTCTGTTGTAGATCTTCCCGGCATGTGAAGCATCGGTACAATAATATACAAGACATGCCCATACACATGCATACAGAGCACAGAAAACATGCATTCCAGTCATGCATTATTTGCTATGATTAAACAAACAGATAAGAAGTGTAAGTTTTTGCCAATATTAATGCAATACCTTCTGAGCTGGCCAGTTATAGATCATTGACATCATTTCTCCTTTATCTTTAGCGCTAAAATACATTCCTCGCGGCCGTCGAAATAACCCAGAATAGTTTTGACACACCAATCCAACTGTAGGAGTATATATTATTGGAGCAAACTCTTCAATATTATCAATAAGAACCTGAACAAAGGGGAAGATAACAATTTCAGATAACACTGGATTTTACAGAATTTTCATATTTACAAATCAGTAACTTACTCTGTAGTATAAAGTCTCGTTCCTGTCATGCAATCTATTTAAGATCCTCCATTTGGATAAGGCAACAAATTTATCTGGTTGGCCCTGAGTATTTTTCTCCAAAGATCGATAAGAATTCACTGAAAATAAAAGCAAAAAAAGTATATGCCAATCATCCCCTAGTAGATCAATTCAGAGAGGCAATAATGACCAAGACTAAACTATAAAGATACAATAATATCACAATATTAGGATTCAAACTTACTGAATCGGTCATATTGTTGCTCAAATGATATAACACGGGGAGGAAGAAGGCCTCGAAGGCCTAATCTATCTCGTTCAGTCAAAGGAAACCCAGTGTCCTGCATTAAGAGGATAAAAACACATTTTGAGAGGGAGAATTCGTAATGGAGACCATGAGCAAACGTCTGAACCAATTCGTCATCCTCCTCATATTTGCAAGACACAAAGCATGGAGAAGCATAAATATACAGAATTAGATAGCATATATATTATTAGCAGTTGTTTTGATATGAAACCTAAATACCTAGTTAACAATCTACATGCATACAAAATTAAGATGCGGCTCGCGAGAATTATCTAAGGATAATTTTGCTCCAGTAGATGATACTTCTGTCACTGGAGTGCAAACTCCCGGCAGTCACTTAATGAGCTTCTACGTTAAATTTTGCATTCATTGATATGAGCACAAGAACAACCACTTGTATAGCAATCAGACTTTTGCTGAATTATGCACTCCGAACAGTTAGTATCATCCAATAAACTCCAAATCACAATTTTATCAAGCGTCAAGTTTGGGTAACTACGAAAACAAGTAAATCCCCCGAAACCAAGCTCACTCTTCATAATAGCCACTACCACAAAGCAAGTTATTAGTAAGCATCCAACAAAGTACGTTTCTTTTCATCAAGAACTATAATATTTGCAACGTCCAAATGCGGAGCCAATCTGATATGAGAAGGTAGCAACGAGAAAAATGAAAATATAAAACAAATCTAAGCCGGCAACGTAACAGACTGATTGTGAACCTTATTGAACAACGGATCGTGGAGGATATCAGCACCACGCTTACGAACAATGCAAGGTCCAGGAATTGCCGTGGAGAACCGCCGGGATCGGCTCAGACTGGAAGCGGCGAATCGGGCGAGGTTCCACATTCTTCGCCGGTGCAAAAGAAACAAAAATCGAAACAGAGAAAAAGGAAGAGAAAATTCAACGGGACGACACTTGGTAGTGAGCTAAAATCCAAGAGAAGAGAACGGAAGTCTTATATATTTACTACTGTTTTAGTGGTCCGAACCACGTTTTCTGTGAGAAAATTTATTGTAGGAATGAAGGCCCAACTACCTCGTCGACGACGTATTATATTTATAGGGTTAAAAAATTAAAATATAAATATGATTTTCGCTCTCTCTCTTTTTGTATCACTGTAGACTGTGGTTTGCAAAGTCTGAGGCAGGCTCAACTGGAACTGTGTTTTTGGAGCAGGGAGTTGGAGCTGCCCGGGATCTACGGGCAGAGAGAAATCGGGAAGCTGAGTGAGATGAGCGGAGGGGATTCTGCCCGGAAACAACCGGGATTGGAGCGTTGACCGCTAGAATATTGGTCAAAATGGTTTTCAATTTCCCATTGGTTGATTCCTTTTTTTAATTTTTAAATAATATTTACATAATTTTTGGAATGGAAATATATAATTCGGGAAAAAAAAAGGAATGGAAATATAATACATACATATATAATTTAAGAAAATTTAAATAAATTTACTATAAAATTATTTAATACGGAATATAAGCCTTTTTTTCAATATATGTATAGTGTATAGGAATCCTTTAAAAAAATAAAATACTCTATATTTTCTATTTTTGTATTAAAAAATGATTGCAAATGTTTGCCCATTTGTCTACGAAGGAGAATGGACGCGGGCTTGTAATTCGTCAAAATGAGGCAGTGTTACATTTTAGTAATAGATGAGGAAATTTCAAACTGGTTAAGTGGCTAGTTGACCGGTTTTTTAGTTAAATCGACCAGATCAGATTTTAATAACTATGCATCAAACACATAGATTGAGGATTAAAGGCATATTAGGTGGTGTTCAATTCTGCAAATGTCTTCTTTAGTGCGCTTATATCTATATTGCAATGTTCTTTTTCAATTCAGTCGTTGTTGGACAGATGCTTGTCCTTGCTCTCCTTGAAGTGGGCTCCTTCAATTTATCTCTTGGCATCGGTTTGTTGCCACAGTTTTAAGGTGTTGGGGACTTTAATTCGATTGTTGGCTACGGGTTATAGTAAATTTTTACACAAGTTATGTCTCATGATGATATTTAAACAATCTTACAAATATATGGATACATGTGATAACATTACCCAAAAAGAATTAATTAAACATTTGAAAATTTAAATAAATCACAAATTTTCAATTAAAACAAAACAAACATAATAATCAAACCTGTGACTGTGGCTGGAAATAAAGAACCTGTGGTTCCCAGAATAAGTTCTTATTCAATTATTTAGATTAAAAACGCGGAAGAAACACGAAAAACTTTTTAACGAGTTCGTTCGTTCGTTCGTTCATGCATGCAAGAATTATTCTGTAACCGAAACACAGAACGCCAAAAATTCGATTGAAATTTGATGCTTTGATGCTGATATGGTCTAAGTCTGATTTCTTATCTTTACAGAAAATAATTATAATTAACATAATATTCATTGATTGGGAATAAGAAAGGAATAGAATCCGAATTCTTCTTTATCAGCATGTGCTATCTGGTTTTCACTTTACCATCTTTCCCCTTTTGAATGGTAACTGGTAAGGACTGTATTGTGACGTTGAGGCAATGGATGACGGAGAAAGAGAGAATATACGGAGTCCACATTTGATGGCCTACAAACTCAAACTTCTTCTTCAAGGGAACCCGTTTTCCTACTCTTGTGCTCGTCTCTTGGACAAGCATATTTGGATGGTTTAGTTTTATTTTTTAAATTAATAATTTTTAAATAAAAAATTATTTTTTAAAAAAATGTTAGTCAATATATTATCTTTATTTTAGATTCTATATTCATTAAAATAATTTTTTTTAAAAATAAAAAAAATTAAATCTAAACCGTCCAAATCTCATCTGAACAATCTAGATCTCCCAACTCATCTTTGGAATGGGCAGAGAAACTGATTCCCTTCTGTCGCTGCCAGAAACGCCCAAACAAAGGCTCTGAAATTTCCCCACAATTTGCTTATGTTTTTGTTATGAACAGGCCCAAAATATTGTACAATTATTCAAAGTATAAATAATACAAGAATTTAATGATTAAAATTGTTTATCAATTTAATATTCCCTCTCATGGATGCTTAATCGTAGTTCTGTTCAACCACTTAATCATAAATTCTTTGAAGTTATTCTTTTCTGGTGAATTTAATTTAAATTGTAATAAAATATAGTATTCATTTTTATTTTGTAAGTATTCCACACAGCCAGGTTCAAGATGGAGCCGAAACTCAAGAGAATATAATGAGAGAATTTTCCTTATTCGTTGTAAAGAGGAGGATGATATAGGCTAAGATGTTAGGTCACAATTTTCTTGCTCAGAATTGAAGGAATTGAATTCCATAATTGCAATACAAGCTACTACTAAATATACTAATCTCCTATTACCAAAATAAATAAATAAATAAATACTAATCTCCCAGCTCCTTATTTGGTTTTTTAACTTTTCCGGAAGCTACTAAATGTTGTGTGCCGTCGCTTTATCATGGAGTAAAATAAAATTAACTCTGTCAAAAAATGTAAAAGAACTGTAAAATTTAACATTACATTTTATATAATTGAATTATTTTAAATGGATAATACATTATTTATTTTTACACTGACGAGATCAAGTGAGAACTATAAAATTAAGTCCAAGGCAAACAGCTAAAAATTATTGTTATTCCTTATCACTCTTTATTCAACATCCATTATTTATAAACTTCCTAAGTAATACTAAAACACCTCTTTAATACAAGATCTCGCTAATAATATATATGTAATATCAACGACAATACGTATATAACATTAAGGGCCGAAGATACTATATATAATATATGAGCTGTGATGAGTTTAGTATCTGTTTGTGTTATCATTAGAAACTGATTTTTCAATCTGATTTATGGTATATGAAATAAATATATAAAAGGAATTTTATCTCCATTTACCTCAAGGTTAATCTTTAAGGTTAACTCATACAGGCATAATGGGAAACTGAACAACCCATTGAAAAGAATGCTTAACATCAATATCAATACAATGGTTTCAACACGCTTTAAAGTCAACTTTTATTATTCTAACAAAATTTAATGACATAGAAGCCCATTATGAGAAGATCCCAGATACAAATCTTATATGACATTGGCAACAAAACAGCGTTTGTTCAAAGTTGATCATACTTTTCTGAAATCAACAGGTAAATACGAAGTTGCTCGACAAGCTGCAGAATACATCCAGAAGATTATTCATAGTCTTTGTAGTCTTTGGTTCCAAAGTTCTTACACCAGAGCTGGGACGGGATTGGACGGACAGGATGATGTGGCCGTTGCTGAAAGAAACATAAATCATCACCAGCCAACATATCCAAGTCACAGTATACTACTTTGATCGTAAGCATTGTTTCAAGTCACAAGCAATTTTACAGCATAGCATCACAAAAGAATAAGGGAAAATTAAATCTAAAGGCTGAGATTCTAATATGTTTAGGTTAAAACTTAAACATTGATCAATTATTATTATTAAGTTTGATTAAGTGACAGTATACTACTTGATCGTAAGCATTGTTTCAAGTCATCATTATTTTCAAGAACTGATGAATTATTAAAATCAAACTGTACTATTCATGGCTCGAGAACAATTTGATTTATTATATATTATGTATATAGAATGTTTCAAACTATAACTTTCCTGAAACATAATTATAACCTTGAAAGGTCCTAGGATTAATTTTTCCAAAGAATAAAGTAAATGATGAAAATCTAAACGACCTTTTCCCACCAGTTTCAATAATCGAACAAAGCTAAGCCATCCAAAGAATAAAGTAAATGATGAAAATCTAAACGAGCTTTTCCCACCATCCATCTATTGAATCAAAGCAAACCAAGGGGAATTTATCTGACATGCAGCAAAGCTAAGCCACCATTTCGCTTTCACGCTTTGCATGCATTGGATTCTAAAATGTAGGGCACATAGAATTAGAATTAGGCTGAAACGGGAATATGCACCATGCTAACAGCTATTATGCATTATCTTAATCCCCAGTAATTGTAGGGTGGTAAATACTTCTGTGAAGAAGCTAATTCTCTCCAATATGAAAAAGAAATGTCATATGTCCAAAAGGAATCAAATAAATAAATAAAGCACTGATAATATTTTATTACATAAAGGAAAGCATATGCACACAGGTAATTGCCAATTAGAGACTCTTACTCAAGCATAAGCTAAGACATGCAATGCCACTGCTGCTAATAGTGTGCCCACTAAGAGCAAAAATAAAATAAATCATTAAAGGGAGAATTAACGATCAAGCAAAATTTACTCTATCCTACGGTGAGTAAAGAAATTTCACAACTTATCAAAAGTTGTCACTTCAGTTTCAAAACATGTTGCTGCAGAAGAGCTACGGTAATGATATTTGGTGTACACCTAAGAAAAACTATTGTTTGTAGTAGAAAGTAGAAACACAGAAATTGTATACTACAGTTAGTCCTATTGAACTTTTCTAAAATTAAACCATAGGGGAAAATAATGAATTATATAATGAATCGGAGTTGATTCAATCTCTTATCCTATTTAATTTTAAAAATAAATAAAAATTTCGATTATTCATAAGAAAAAGGTATATTATCACAATAATAACAACTAATTTTGCAATACTGTCAGTAATAAGTTAACTACATCAAAGTTAGGGTTCAAATGGTATAGGACTATAGGTATTCATATCCAAAGATATTTCACACCCCCATCACTTCATCCACTGTCATAATCATCTTGGTTTAATGTCACAATTTGCCAACTTGGCCACCAACCTTGCTGAGCAAAGTCAGTTAGTCCAACACCACCTTGAACATAATCTTAGGTCCACTGAGTTACCTACAACTTCATAACTTCCAATGTTACCACAACCATTTATGTTCCTTTCATCCCTTACCAATATGATAATAAATCAAACGCAAAAATTAGCCTACAGCCTGCATGATGTCATGGGCATCATCCATTCCTACATGAATTATCACTGTTATTCAAGACACTGAAGTCAAAGAGGCAAAGTGAATTCTTAAGGCAAGGCAATAAAAAGTACTTGCTACTTCAAGATACTCAGAGTCAAAAGCCACTAGAAATCATTTCCCCAATGTCTTAGTTCATGATTGGGAACAACCAAACCGTGGTTTCATAAACCATTTTCTATAAGCAGAGCCAAAATTCATCTCACGTACTTACCTTATAAACCATAAAAGCACTTATAAAAAGCTAAAACAAACATGCACTTAATTATTAAGGTATGAGCCACTAAAATAAGGGAAAAAATAAAAATGATATATAAATAAAGAGTATGTAAATTTTAAGTGTTGAAATATATAATAATGTAATCAAGTAACTTCATATACGTCTAAAATTTATCAAAAAAGTAAACTTTCAACATAAATAGTACAATAATCCCTCAGTAACACAAGCTCATAACCAAAAAAGATATTGCCGCACCGAATTTGTGACACAGAACTTATGCTTTTAAAGGAGTTTTCATCACCATTTATTTTAGGTTCTAACTTCTGGTTTGAAGTTTCCATTGCGCTTATTAAATTATAGTGTGAGTGAACAAAAGTTCCTCCATACATCATTACTATTTTGATCAGTATGAACCTGAGTCCCCTTAACTAATCGTAAAAGAATCATTCATCCAAAACTCTGACCGTCCCCCGAAATGCAGATAATTTCTTATTCTGGTTATATTCTAAAATGAGAAATGCCGCAAAACTTGTTATATATGTGGTCCGCACCACAAGATCTCGACAAGGAAGCACATAGTCAAACAATAATCACCCCAACGCCTAACATTAAACGAAAGAAACATAAGCAGGGCAGACCTCGAGCTCGGCAGATTTCATGGCGATGGGAATACAAATGAGGAAGACACCGAACATTGCGATGGCGGTATTGCGCTTCCAGTGCTTGGGGCGACAATAAGGACCACCAGACATACTCCAAACCTTGCTCCTGAAATCCCCATGCGCCTCTCCATGCCCGTGATCAGCTCCACCTCCCATCGTTTCTGATTATCTCTTCTCTTCATCGAAAGGATCAGGAAAATGAAACCCTAATTAGCTAAAAACGCAATCATCGAAAGTACCCACAATGTGATTCAACTGAAAAACTGATAAGGAATTGGGTTAATTAAAACTCGTACCAGGAGTGAATCACGCACAACTCGTAGAAGACGAGGCTCGGAAAGCAATCGGCGAGGAAGGGTGGAAGGTGGAAGGTGGAAGGTGGAAGGTGGAATGAGGAGGCCAGTGGACAACTAACTAGGAGAGGCGGACTCTGCCCAAAAAAAAAAAAAAAAAAGGAGAAAAGGAAAGATAGTCGGACTTTTATTTTCTAAATTGGTCAAGGAATTAAATTCGAACCGTAACTGAATCTGTTGGGTATTAGATTAGATTGGAATTAAATCACCTAAATTATACTGGTTGAAATTGAAGATTTTAAAATTATTTTAATAAAAAAATTATTTTTTAAAAAAAATATTAAACTAGGTTGATAACTGGACCGGACTGGTTTATTGGTTTCCGGTCCAGGTTTCAGTACACTGCTTAAAAAAAACACTATCGCAAAATTTATTAAAGAGAATAACAGAAAAAGAATTTTAAAATTACAAAATCCTAAATCAGACATTTTCCATAAAATAAGTTATGAATTGCTTATTAAATTTTATTATTACTTTTTCAATTCTTAGTAACAAATTTAATTTAGGATTTTACAATTTTAAAGTTTTTTTGTCATTTTTACTTTATTAAAATCCTAAAATTTGTTTAACTGTTTAAAAACTCAAGTACAATTTACTTTCAGCAATTGAAATTTTTCTTCACCTTGTAATATATTGTGTGTAAGATAAGACATTCACTTATATAGTTATAGCTGAAGATATGTTATGTTGCACATAATTAAAGAACTAAAGAAGTTCATGAATTGCATCTGTCTAAGAACAGGTTTTTTGGTAATAAATTTTGTAATAAGAAATTTTTCAATAATTTTTCCATTAAAACCTCAGTATAAATACTACTCCTAGTATTTAACTCTTATTTTTGGTCTTTTTAATCTTACTCTCCTATTGTTTTTTTTAAATCTACAATTAATTTCTCAATGGAGATTTTTCCCAAGTTTCTCAAAAATCATTTAGTTTTGAGTTTTATTTCCAACACAAAGGATAAAATATTAAGAATTAATTAAAACAAATTAAGAGAAGTTAGTTGCTGATTTTTTTGATAAAAAAGAAGTTAATTGATAGTGGAAAACAATTTTTATCGGTGCCACACACTAACTATAGTTTTTGGCTGATGCTGGTATATTATTTTTACGCCGTCAATATATCCCCGTCACACTCATTAACAACTATTTTGACTGTGCTTATACTATCGTCAAAAATTTAAACGGCCCATCCAAATTTATTTAGTAATTTTAATTTAACAATTAATTTCACCATTCTTTTTTTTACAGATCCACAAATGATATGAAGAGGGTAACGCCAGTCAAAATAGCAATATTTGACATATTTGTTGCGTCACTATTTAGCTTCAGCCGTAATTGTTAATCTAACCCCTTCTTTAAATGAAGTTGGATGAATTTTCAGTATCTGGACCAATCTAGTTATATCCATGGATATATCAGCTGGGGACCTCACTCCACGATCAACCTGAAAATCAGGGGAAAAACATATAAACAATAAGTCTGAAGACAGCGCATTCCAACAAGTCTCACAGAATAGACAATAGAACTCAGGTTCAGGTACAAGTTAACTGTTTGCAATCAGCCTTAATAAAAAAATATGACAAATAGATACATTCACAACAACAAGAAGAAACATTATTCCACTAGATAAGGTCGATTATACAGATTGCACACCCTTATCTTTTATGAACAACTAAATCTTTGAGAAAAATACTTTTATTAGGAGAAAAATTATTGTTGTGGCGTTTCCAAGAAAACAATGGCGAATACCTATAGAACTCCACATAAATCTGTTCCAAATAAAGAAAGATGCAACTTTGATACAGCCCCTTCACCCACCTAAGAATTTCTCGCATGCATATAATGTACTAATGTAAGGAGTCAATGCAAACTCATCAAAGTGGGTATTTTAGGTGTAGTTATAGTGTTCAGACACGCCAGATGAAAGAACTTCAATTGATTCCTTGTTCTAGTTGGTTAGATAAGGAGTAAGAATTTTTCTCTTCCACTTTCTGACCTTAAAAAGAAAACCGAAAAAGAGAAGAAAATTCATGACGAACTAAAACGTTCTCATATGCCTAAGGATGCGGACGCCTTCTTGATATGAAGACATGGAATGAGGACACAATTATGATCAAGGCATGATAAAAAGATAGGTTAATAATTGCATAAGCACACCGATAATGCAGATACACAAAGAAAGATATTTAACAATTCTGCATCACATGCACCACATAAAGTTAGATCAAGTAAATGTGACACATACCGAAGATGCAGACACTGATTGGATTAACGAGGTATCGTACCCTCTAAATTGTGCAACAGCCTCAGCCATTTGAACACGTGATACCCTATCAGGCCCACCAGCATTAAGAACCAGTTGCATTTGCTTGCCCTCTGCAGCAAAAATCAGAAATGCCCTATTCATGAACATAGATAAGAGATGCCTTGCCTTCTAAAACTAGAATAAACAACACAAGAAAGTGAAAGTAGGAAACAGAAATGGGACAATCTGAAAGTTCTCACTGAAAGGACAAAGGAGGGAAAGATGATAACAATGAACTTTACAAAATTCCATAAAATGTCAAACCTGAGGTTCAGCCATATAGGGAAAAAAATTCACATTAACAGCTACTTTATGTGCAATAAGCCAAAAACATATTCAGAATAGTATGTTGAATTGTATTTGGCAATAACAAAAATAGTACATTGAAAATTAGGTTCTCATAAGCCAAAGGACGCACAAACTAAAAAGATAAAATTTGCAATATACTATATGTGATGCCAATAAGGCATAAATACTGAAGTTCTACCTGATATCCATTGGCTTGTCAAAGCTAGAACGATAGTCATGAGATCTTTAACATAGATGGGACAACGGAACTCATCATGAAAGAAATTCACTCTCCCTCCTTTCGCCAGGACACCATCCATCCACTACATCAGTTAAACATGATGTATAAATAACACATCAAGGCATCATAAATTTCCTCAAAGACATGTCTTTCATAAGAACATGCGCCCATGTCTCCAGCAGTTTCAAGTACCAACAGAATTAGATGAAGAAGTCAACAATATAAAACTATAGTATGCGTAATTGGTTTAACCTAAACATGGAAACCTTAAGCTCTGTAATATTCCATGGAGAAAAAATGCCACAGGGAAAACAAAAACAAGCATGAAATTGACAAGCATTTGGTTTTCATATTTTTCATACATTAGCCAGAGGCTGGAAGCAATAGTCAGCCAACACAGAATATGATAGAAAGTCCACATACAGTGCATGTACCTGAATAGGAAGAGATTTTGGAACTGGTGAGATGGTCTGTGGCCCATAGATGATACTGCTTCTCAAAATTGCGAAGTTGGAGCACTGTTCTGAAATGAATTTTTCTGCTTCCACCTTAGTTTTTCCATAAACATTTACTGGAACAGCAATGTCATCCTCTTTGTAAAAGGACTTCTCCCCTTCATAAACTGACAAGGAGAAACATCAATCACAATCTAGTCAAAAAGCAAAGTGTGAATGGATTACAGGAACAATATGTGAATTATGTACAAAGTCGTAGCAACAAAGATGATCTTTTCTCCTAATATAGCAAACAGATAGAAAGCAAACCATATGCACATGTCATTATTCTGTTAAGGGAGCACTCACTCCATCCGTATTGACATTTGTAGAATATAAATCAGAACAAAGATATTACTTTAGAAAATTCTAGGAAGGTCTAGTGTTGTTCAGTGAATCTCAATCAAGCTAAAGCTTCCATATGTTTCGCACTTGACAGATTTCTACATCTGAATATCTGATATCACCCTTCAACTTCCTTCGCCATGTTAAAGTTTGCTTACCTTGATCAGTGGACAAATGAATGAGAAGTATACTTTTTTCGTTAAAGCTTTGCAACCATTTAACAAGAGATGATGGCACATTAATGGCACGAGCAGCATCAGCATCAATTTCACATGCACGAGGCACTGAGATGGCAGCACAGTTGACAACAACATCAGGCTGCCGTCAGGGAAAAAAATTGGAGAAACAAATTGTCAGTAGTGGAAAGAAACAAAATTGTACAAATTTACATGCTTCATACTATGAGATGACAACTCATGAATAGTCATTCTTGTTTATTTCCTTATTTATTTTTATATAGAGCATGCATCACCTTTGAGAGATCTATATAGTGGGATGAAAGACAAACAATTATGTGATTGATTGTATTCTACTCAAAATTTTACGAGTATTCAAAATCTATTCGATGAAACAACTATCCAGATGAGAAATCATGCTCCTCAAAGCCAGGATGACAATGGGGAGAGACTGTAATTGTTAATCCAGAACTAACGCTACTACGCCCCCACCCCAAAAAAGAATGCACCCGAAAACATGCAAGCAAGACATAGCGAGAACATTAACTAGAGCACTTAAATTCAGCCGTTGGGTGGGTTATTGACAACTAAACCTGACCAAATGTCTTTGAAATGGCTTCAAATCCGCTTCCCGATTTCAAATCTACGGGGAAAGCAAGTGAACCAGAAATGGCGTCCAACAAAACTCGAGGTGGGGGAGAGGAGTGGTAGGTGAATGCCAGATCGTATGGTCTTCCGCTGATCTCTGCATAGCCTTGTAATAGGTGCTGACCCAAATATCCAGTGCCTCCCACAATGAGAACCTTCTTGTCAGTCATCTCCTTCCTCGAATCTCAATCTCTGAAGAAATTTTTGGCGGGGGTAATTTCTTTACATACGGAGGGCTTTCAATCACTAGTGAGTTTGTCCAGCGTTTCCCACAGGTCATAGGGATTGCTGTCAGAAATAAAAGAATTTTTTTAACGAATATATGTCCCGAAATAAAAGAAAAATGAATACGAAATTTAATTATAAAAATTATATAAAATAATAATAAATAATTAATATAGAGCATTATAATGAATTTTTTAATTTTTTTTATAAATAACTTAAACAATAAGCCAACAGTAATCATCAATTAGCATCTAACATTAAAAAGTCTCCGATTTATGTTATATTTTCTTAACTACTTTGGAAAGATTTTGGAGTAATATAATTTTGATTAATATAAAATCATGAACATTATAAATATAGTAAAATCATATACCTTTTATCCTTGGAATACACACATAATCTCTTGATATAAACATCTCTATTTCTAATTTTATTGAATTACTCTTAATGAGCTTAAAATACATATTCTCTCATGTATATAATGTAAAACCTATTTAACCTAATTTGATTATATTAATAAAATTATTTTAATTAGTTAATATAACATGTTTTTTTTAAACACCCTAATCAGTTTCTTTACTTTCCTCAATCTCTCTTACTTTATTATTATTGAGGGAATATCAATAGGGTAAATGAAAAAAAAAATTGACATTTAGGATCAAGATCAACTTCCTAATTAAATTCTACATTAAAGACCACAGAGTATATAGGTCAAGTCGGTAGTATTTATAACCCATTTTTGTAAAAACCACCACTGTTTGATTTTCAAGGATGTGAAAGTTATTACCCACCCTATGAGAACTACAACCCAAAGGATGTGAAAACTATTGCCCAACCTATGAGAACTACAACCCAAAGACGGCTATGGCTCCACACCTTTACTTGGCTTCACTCAACATTGTGTTGGCTAACCCCTCCACAGCCCTCTCCAATTGGTCATCTCTTGATAAAAACACCATTGTAATAGGTGTGACTATTTAACAGAACTACACCTCAAAAAC
The DNA here is from genome assembly GCA_037074505.1 of Albizia julibrissin. NCBI lineage: Eukaryota > Viridiplantae > Streptophyta > Magnoliopsida > Fabales > Fabaceae > Albizia > Albizia julibrissin. The sequence goes on along the minus strand of CM073487.1, from coordinate 790,186 downwards.
TAGAAGTTGGAGTTAGGGAATCAAGGCTTTAAAACCTATCTTTCAAGGTAACCCACCCAACATGTGACTCATTACAAGTTCTGCCGCTAATAATCAAACCCGACATTTTAATTCTTGATACCAAGCGGTTCAGTTACCCCAAAAAAAAGGGGGGGGGGATCCATTCCAAGTACAAAGGAGGTCCTGATGGCTCATGCTGCTACTGTATCAGAACATAGAAAGTCTGGAGTTGACAAATTTCATATTGGGTTAATACATCTCATCAATCATCCACAACCCAGTTCAGCTAACATTTTGTAAAGGGCATCATCATTTGAAGATTGAACTGTCCACTAGAGACAAAACCAATCATATACACGCCGACAGATATCACAGGCAGGATTCTGTACAGAAAAGTCAATGTAGCAACAAATGAAGTACAAATAATTCGAGATTCCAGACGCTTGAGCCAAGGGAATCTTTATTCAGCTGCTGTCAGGGGGAGCATATGACTTCTCAAAATGCAGCTCAAGCCTCTGTTCATGAACATAGATAAAATTCGAATCAATGATTGATCATAGAATATAAAAGCTTCAATAAAACTATTGTCAAGCGCCTGGGAACAAGATGAAACTACCAAAATATGTTTGCCTTGTGTTGAAATATGGTATCTGCTATGAAAGGTATTGGGGAGGAAATAAGCATATACTTAGTTCAATGTAAATCCCCATGCCCAAGTAAGATAACATACAGACCTTTACTGATCTATTGATTTCTTCAAGTCTATTAAGCACCAATCTACTGGGTGTCCTTCGCTCTCGAGAAGCAGATTGCGGTGGGCTCATCATCTACATTATATGGAAGAGTACAAATCAGTTGGTTTTTTCACAAATTTAAGCAATGCATGTTATATTATTTCAATCTGAAGATAATTTAAATATCAATATATCAGAATTTAAAAAAGAGAGGAAAACAAGGCATCATTCTTCTGTCAGAAATAGAATTTGGTAATAGCTTTCAACTCTATCAATGCCGGTCAACAAATTCTGAGCTACCATCTAATCGTGAAAACACAAACTTTATTAGCTGCTTGGACAAATTAATTAAATAATAAGAAAAACAATCTATAGCCTTCCAATGCTTTGCTCCCAAGTTTTGAGTTTGTTTGACACAGTTATAGTGCTTCAAGATCTGTTGTGTCCATGAAATAGATCTAGTTATGCTTTACATTCCAACATTTTGCTAATACAATAATCCAACTATTTCCATTTCAATCAATCTATTTTGGTATGAAAGTGATGATATCTCGATCAGGGAAGAGAATGGCATTTTTCTTTTCCCTCTTGGTGGGTAAGGTTGGACTGCCTTCTGTCTGGACTTTTTTAAGGGATAAGTGATTACCTATGTGTGTGGCAAGAACCAAAGCAGGGAAAGGTTTATCTGTGAATTGGCAAGAGAAGGTAATGATCAAAACCATTGGATCATCGATCATGGGCCAAAATAATAGAAAAAGGATCCCCACAAAGCCAGACAACCTCACCCAAATATTAGTCAAACATACACAACAGTAGTACTGTTTTCTTTTGAAGTACTAATGTAAATTTTTGTTGCCAAAATATAATAGACCACAGTTAATTCTATTCAAGTTCATCAGCTTTAAGCTTAGAATGATGCTGACCTAAAAAACTTCAAGAAATTCAAAATAGGATACAATGTATCTATGTATTAGATCCTCTAGGGGAAAATTCCCAATTTGCATTGTGATAGGTACCTATGCGGGATGGGGAACCTATCCCAAAGCTAAACTTGAGGTGTGAGAACCAATCCACTTAAACATTCCATTGAGCATCCCATATTACTCAATCTGGGACTTAGTATCCCATGTTACCGACTCTCCATCACATTGTCTAATCTGAACTCTCAAAACAGGCTGTGCATCTTCTTATAATTAGACTTCATTAACTCAAAACACTTTGCAAAAGACTTCACTTAATGATTACAAAGCAAGTACATCTCTAACGTGATTAATTGGACCCCCACAAACTTGTGGGAGTAAGAAGTTACAAAATACTGGAACTTTACATTTTTACAAGATTTTTACCGTTTTAGTGATGAGAAGCTGAGAGAATTCTTAACAAATCGTTTCTAGTATGACTCTTTTAAGAAAAAGTCGTATCACTTTCTCATTTATTTCCTCCTTGCATGCCTTTAGTTGGGGGGTGCATCCTGAGTGACACATGAGTAAAATAAGTTTGATAAAAAAGTAGGTGAATTAGGCATGCAAGTCGGTCTGCAATTACCTTCAGTGATTTAGATGGTGATCTCAAAACTACTGATCCTTCAGTCAATGTTTCCACATCTACGCTCTGAGCAGTTGGCTTCCAACTTGTTCTTCCATCTAGTGAGATTTTTGAAGCTGCTGTTATGATCACCTGCAAATTAACTGCAATATTTTGAGAAGATGATCCTGTTCATCCTCTGGCAGTAGTATGATGCTAAATGATAAAATAAGAATCAATACAACATAATGTGATAGGCCCTATTTAGCAAAGACATCGATCATAAATAAGTCAGTCACAAACATACATACATACATACATACATACATACATACATACATACATACATACATACATACATATATATATTAAAAGAGAAAATCATGATCATGATCATCATCATCATTATTATTTTTTTGTCCAGCAAGAGAAAATCATATTGAGAAACATATCTTGATAAACCTTTTTCAATATATCAGGCTCTGAAATCCCTTGAACTCGAAATTCATCAACAGATGCAGCTTTTCCATGCGCTATACTTTCAACTCGAAAAGTATGAACTCCATACGTAGACTGCAGGCAACCTGGTATAAGCAAAGATGTGTGCTAGTCAAATGAAGTAAATCAGAAGAAACCACAAAACATCAAATAGGTAATGTTAGAAGCGCATGCTTCACTATGTCCATTCACTTACTTTTGTATTCTTTGGCCAATAAAACCTCTCTTCTTCTAAGAGGATTTCAAAACAAAAAGGGTTAAAGGCCATTTTTGCCTAGGAAGTATCGGCTGCCCCGAAAGTTTCATCTGAGACAATTTTACCCCGGAAGTTTCAAATATGGGGCAATTTTGCCTTGAACGTTATCCCAATTAAGTTTGACTGTTAGTTAACCAAATTAAAAGGAAAATTAGCTCCTAAGTGAAAACTTTCAGGGCAAATTTGCTACTAAGTTGAAACTTTCAGGGCAATTTTGTCGTTATCTCAGGGGCAAATTTGCCCCTAAATATGGTCAACTAACGGTCAACTTAACTGCGACAACGGTCAAGGCAAAATTGCCCCTAAGGCAATACTTCGAGGTAAAAAAGACCTTTAACCCAAACAAAAATTTTAGATGTAAACCATTATCTTAAATTTTGAAGCAACCAAAGAAAGAAACCTAATGTATTGTTAATCTGAGCTAGATTTCAAATCTATAATTGAGAAAAGCATTTTCAACTGTCCTTCCAATCAGACCACAAAGGCACAGAGTTTGTGCATAAAGAGCTTTATAGGATTCTTTGCAGTATGAGAGATGAATTTTATAAACACATGTCTCAAGTAACAAAACCAGAATATAAAAATCTTTTTATGTAAGAAAACATTCAACTTTCGTCCATTTGAAATAGGATGCATAAGTCCTGCATCAGTACCTTGCTCAATAATAATATCAATCACCAGAGTAAGAGGTATGTGCTTCTCAATTGTAACAATACCCCAAAAGGGTATGAAGGAAGGCCTTGACACCTTGATCAAGAAAGAAAAGAAAAGGCAAATCACTTCACTGTTGTACTTCATTATAGGAAATCAGATAACAAAGCATCATGATCATACAGAAGTTCAGATATACCTTGTAAACTATTTCAGTAGGGGTAACATACAATTCACGAGACGATAAATCCTTTTGAAGCACGTATCTCCTAAGGGGCAGGTAAAGCAACATAATAAGTCCCACTCCCCAAGCTAAAACCAGCAACAGCGATACAGAGAGCCATATGATAGTGTCATATTGAATGCTATTTCTCGCAAGTTCTTGAAAGGAGGCTGTATAAATGATTTGTTCCACAGAATCTTCATCTCCATCATCACTTAGTTCAGAGATAGGGTCTGCAACTATCTGATCTTTCAACGACTTCATTTCTGATAAAGCATCAGCGTGACCTATGAACATCTTTTCAAATACTAACCAGTTGAGACATGTGAAATCTAAGAAGCATAGCACATGAGCATGCACATATTAAACTAGATCATATAAAATCTTATTCTGAAAACATTGGTCTCTAACACTCAGCAGTAATCCCAATGTTACACATATTTGAGGCAAAAAAAAAAAAGAAGAAGAAGCAATAAGTTATTCCTCTCATTGAATTCCAAATAACAACTTAAAATAGGAAAACAAGAAAAGTTGTTGTGCAACCTCAACTTACCACACCTACGGTTCCTTGCGACGCTAAATAAATCAGTGACAATCCACAATTTTTTGAAAACAAACAAACTTGCAGTATGGAGAGCGGACACTGATTTCTGAGCCTACAGAAGAATGATTATGCTATGACTGAAAAATGAACAGTTAGGCACACTAAAAAACAGGATGACAGATGAAACAAGCTTCAAAATGCAATTAATTAAGGACTAGCATTTTGTCGCATGCTCGGCAGCCCAAACACAATTTAGTTCATGGAATTTTGCTTGCTAATAAAGAGCGGCAACGATAGTACACTTTCGAGAACAACCCATAGAAATTTTACGGAAAAGAGGATAAAAGCAGAAACAAAGTAGCAACATTTACCTCGCAATTCTCACAATACACGAAGCTTGGCTGAGGTCGGGAAGCAAAACTAGCAAGGTGGTTTCAGTCGGTTTGTTTCTCTTCTGTTTCGAAAAGCCTAGTTCCTTGTGAAGACGGTAGCAGATAGGAATCGACACCAAACATTCAAAGGGACATCGAACTTTACCCTGGATTTTTTGTCAGGCTACTCGGAAGCATGGATTTTAGAATAGAATAAAAAAGAGACAAAAATTGATACAAGTTCAAACAAAAATAACAAAAACTAATCTAGGTAAAAAAAATAACAAAAAGTTAAATTTAAATAACGGAAACTTCATTTAATATGAATATGGGTCTCAAGAAATTCAATATTTAGAAATTAATATTTATAAGTCAAATTTTCACCCATCAGATTGCATTATTTATAAATCAAATTTGTATCGTTTTTGTACCTTTATCAAACTTGTAACTATTAAATCTCTTATGTTGGCAAAAAAAAAAAAATATTAAACCTCTTAAAATTTATCAATATTAAATGAAATTTAAATTTGATTTTTATTTGAAACCTACAGGTAATTTTTTCAATAAATTTATTGATGATATCAATTAGATTGGGCCAAGGAGAGTCATTTTCTTGCTTTTTCAATTAGCAAAGTTTATTTAAAATATTTTCAATGAAAAATAGTTTGTTTGAATTATAAATAATGTACCTCTCTATTTGTGTGTGTGTGTTTGGATATAAAAGAAATGCTGATTGGATACAACGTTTTGACAGGTTTTTTTGCCTTCGTTATTTGTCAGGTTTACTCAATTATCAAAGTGTTTTTTTGGGCTAATTACTAAAGTTTAATGACTCAGAACAGCTTAAAAAAACCCAAATAAACAAGGGGAAATCAGTACTTGTTCTTCCACTATTTTAAGTAAAAAAAAATTTTTTTAAAAAAAATTCGGTTTTCCTCACCCTAATTAAAGAAATTCAAAACAACCAGAAGTAACAGATTCTATATAAATTATGGCATGAATTAAAAGTTATCTGAATATTGCATCATATATCTTTGGCTAATGCATGCTGTTCAAGCTCTTCTAATTTCCTCTTCCTTTCTATCCTTTTTTTAAAAACACAGAATGTTATTACTGTTTATATGTTTCATGATTAGGATAATAATCAATGCACACACACACAAAAATTACTACCTCCACTGCTTAATATAAAAGCTATTTGACTAATTTGAGTAGATTAAGAAAATTAATTAAGTTAGTTATTTATAATAAATATAAATTGATTTTTTTAAAGTATCATGTTTAATCATGACTATTATTGGATATGAATCATTTTAATATGTGTAATCAATATAATTACATTGTTGAAATAACTATAAATTTAAGAGGCAAAGTGCATTGAGGTCATTCAGGACTAAATGCCTGTTTGAATTAGCAGTGGAGAAGTGACTATTTTTTCTTCTAATGTGGCTTTTACAGAAGTCAAATTGAAAAAAAAAAGTCATATTGTAAATGTGATTTGTGTTTAGATTGGCGGTTGAAGAAATAGCTTATTTTTTTTAAACTCAGTGAAAAAAACCAAGAAGCTACCTCAATGAGCTTCTACGAAAAACAGTTTTTTTTTTAAGCCCAGTGAATGCTTATGTTCCTAAACTGGTTTGCAGATGCCAAATAAACTTTTACCCTCTAAACAAACTTTTTTTCTATCCTAATGAATTCCCAAACAGGTCCTAAATCCAATCTTCGTATAGCTTTTATATTTTTATATTAAGGAGGCAGTGCTTGATAAATTTTAGGGAAAATTATCCATAAATATTTCATTAGAAACTTATTTGCTAAATGGAACCTGAAAGTATTTAAAGGAAGATCTTTTGCAAACAAGCAAGGAAGATTGTTCGAACACAAGGGAAAGTCACATAGGGAAGATATATTAAATACAGGGAAGATTGTTTGAATACAAGGGAAAATCTTTTACACATGGGGAATATTGTTTGCACGCGAATGTTACATTTGACAAATAAATTTCCAATAAGGTATTTATAGACAATTTTCTCAAAATTTAATGAGGAAGTATAAGTTTCATACACATACACACACATGGATATAACCGTTTCTTCTTAATTAATTTATTTTGCCTTAGTACACCACCAACTGTCTAAGAAAGTAAGAATATCTCCACTTCATATTGCCAAGCTTTTGTAGGAAAATTTGAACTAAAGCTTAATATGCAGAAAAGTAAAACAATAAGGTAAAAGAGATAAAAGGAATTAATTAAGCCATTTATCATCACTGTTACAACAACATGAACACTGCTAATGCATACGTTGTTACTGAAAATCATTATTCATCGAATACAGGTATATAATATCATGGATAAATCATATAAAATTATATACAAGCCTCTCTCTCTCTCTCTCTCGTTATTTTGGACAAATATTATGTAATATATAGGTAGAATCATCGCAAGATTAATTTGATTGAGATTTTGTAGCCCTTTTAAAAGAATGTTAATCTCACATTGCAATCTGTTAAATACCAGGAAAACTTTATCTTTGACAGAAGAAAACTTTATATATTACCCGTATTAAAAGAAACTATAGATAAAAGTTGTGTGCATGAAATAACCAGCTTATCATTTAGAATTTAAGTCTGCGAAGGTGACGAGTTATTTGCCACATATCATCGTTCTATAATTGCTTTATCAATTCCCAAGTGTATGTAAGATGTAGGCGGCATCGATCCTAAGAGAACAAGCACTTTTATATATAAGACACCTATTCGTTCAAGTGCAGTTATCTTACATTCTCTACCATTTTAGATATGATTATTGTCTATGGTCGTACAAGAAATATATATACTGGTCAACAATTGGTTTTCGCTGAGTCATGATCTGTTTGTGTAAAAGAATGCTAACCATGATATGTTTTAGGTTCTTAACGAATAAAAATAGTGTATGTATACTAATATATAGTAGCCAGTAAATTATAAAGCTTCTATTCATATGCTAGATCCATTTATTTCTCTTACTATTGAATGTCCCTACCATTGGATCAAGTTTTAATAATTGATATTTAATGTATTATAACATTAAATAATATTAAATCTTAACCGTTGAAACTTGATCTAATAGTGGAGACATTCAATGAAGAAGAAATAAAAAGAGAAATCAATGGAGACATTCCTCTCCGGTATGATGAATTTCATGAAATGGAGATATCATGCTAAGAACTTAGGTTTTCAGAAGAGAAGTTTAGAAGAAAGTCATCTGGAAAAACACATGCCAAGAACTTAGGTTTTCAGAAGAGAAGTTTAGAAGAAAGTCATCTGGAAAAACACACTTATATTCACAGAAGTGAATACAACTCTCGATGAACCTGAAGTGAGGAGGAACATTATTTATATATATATATATATATATATATATATATATATATATATATATATATATATATATTTCTAGATGACTTCCTTCTAAACTTCTCTCTTCTCTTTTGAAAACTTAAGTTCTTAAATTATGCTCTGCACTTGCTTCTTTAGGAGGAACATGTACATGAGAAAGAATATGATCGTAATCATTGGAGAGTGCTGAGAAACAATTAGCTGATAAGGCCAGTCTATGTGTGAAAATGAAAGGATTCGGAGTCCTAAAGTGTCCTTGAGCCAAAATGAGATGAGAAAGCTTGGATTTACCTAGACTAGAATCTCATTTCAGAGTCAACATACTTCTGGATCAGTTCAGTTTATTATTTCTCAGTTTATCTTCATATCAGATAAGATAAATTTAGGTCTCAATAACTTTGTTGGTGTCTGTGTTTAAAATCTTCTAATCCTATTCAGTTAAGACACTACACAGTCGATCCAAATACATTCACCCTCAGCTTGATGTGTGTGTGTGTGTGAGAGATTTATGAATATTGATAAATCCTCTCCTAAAGAGAGAGAGAGAGAGAGAGAGCTTGGGTCCCTTTAGGATGGTTTCAACAGTGCACAAACAGGGTCAAAAATTGTTTTTTGTTGGTTGTTTTAAGATTGTGATGACGATTAGATCGAGTCAAAATATATAGTGTTTTAGGATTATATCTGAAGACTTTATTGTCATAAATTCCCTCCGTAATAACCTAAATACAATGTTGCTAATTATTTAACGGCATTTGATTTAATGAGCAAGAATCTTACAAGAAAATAATGATTTATTGCATCAGCTGGACACACTCTTAAACATATGCATGCAGGTTCGCTGGAAATTTTTTTTTTTTGGCAGGAAGGCAAGGAAAATAATGTATCAAAAGTTATTAATGTTGATGATGTAGTTACCAATAAGAAAAGGAAAAATTAAAAGGCATTCTTAAATAATGTATCTAGAGATATATGGAACAAATAAGGGGTGTATTCTTTAATGAACGAACATGAAGCAGATGCATCCTTTGATTACATTCGTGAATGAGCATTGAATCTATGGATATTTTCTTTGAATGAACACATACGTACTGATAATAGCTAAATTATTGCATTACATAAATTTGACTTTTATTTCTCTAAAGGTGGATATTTTTTTTGGTAACAGTTATTTATAATACGTGATATAAACACTAAACTCTAAACTGATTTCTTTGACCAAAAACAATATTAAACTGATTTTCTTTACTATTCTACCTTTCCCATAAACATAAAGACCGCAGCGTTAGATATAAATAGATAGTTCATTTATATATAGTAAAAGATCAACGTAATTTACAAACTAGTTTTAATTTCAAGCCATTATTGTCCTTAATTAATCCAAGAAAGGTTGATTTTGACTTCTCTAGCTATAACATAAGGAATACACAGTCCCACGTAACAAATAAAATATATTTTAAGGAGTAAAGATTTAATTTTGATAATGTTGTGTGATCCATATATAGCTGTCTCCTTGCTGCTATTGTTCTACTCGTACATGTTAAAATATTAAACCTAAAAAGCTTAAACAATAACTGTTAATCTTTTAATTAATTTTTGAACATTCAATTGATACGAAGGAAATTATAGATAAAATAGAAATATAGACGAAAGTTGCATATTTACAGGAAACAAACACCCAGTTCATTCATATATTACAAGCTGGCGAAGAGGTGACGAGTTTATTATTGCTAGACATATATATAAGATTAATTTTCCCCCTTGCATTCCTGTATTTACTACTTGAAATTAAATTCTCAGAGTTGGTATTTCATCTTCGCGCCAAATTTGCTCTTCAAGGTTCCAACGTTCAATAGCCATATTCCAAGCCATCACAAGCTCACACTTCGCACAGAAGACTTGACAATTAATCAACCTCGGCATTCTCACCACTTCAGCCAGAATGTCTGGCACTTGTTGCAGCGAAAGCACTTGAATGTTCTCCGGACGATTCCCACCAACAATGAAACAATGTGACACATCGAGATCTTCTAACGCCGGCAACTGAGTCACGGCTCGAACCAGGGCATCTTTGTTGACTCTTGTGGACTGAAGACTCAGTCGCCTGAGCTTGGGCAAGTGCCTGACCAGTGCTTGCGCAATCTTCAAGGAGAAATTGCAAGTTATCTTGAGTTCGAAGAAGTTTCTGCAGCAGTTTCCTATGGCCTCAATAAAAGTACAAGCGATATCGTTGTCGGTGAGGGTGATCGACTCTAGGCCTCCCCACATCTGTATCGTTTCTTTTATTCCTTCTTCTGTAATCTGAAGATGGCCTCCTGGGAGCACAAGTCGCCTCAGATTAGGACTCCTACACCAAAAAGAAAGTACTTCGATCATTATCACTTTCATAATTCTCCCTCATGTTCTTAATATAAAATCTACTTCAATACCATAGAAATTGAACTAAAAACTAGATCTTATGTTAAGGGCTGGATGAAATATATATATGTATACATGTACGTGCTGTTTGGTCTAGTGTTATGCATGAGAATCAAAGGTAGAATGGAGGTGAGATCCACGGGAGAGATTTCATAAGAATCTGTCATGGAAGTATCATTATGAAGATATTATCAATAAAGTTCTCAAACAAGTATCCAACTAGGATGTTTGTTAGCGATGTATATTGATGATCTATCAAAGAAAGAATCTTACGAGAACATTGTCATTGTTACATAGCTTAATTCACTTCACTTGTTATAGTTTGCATTGACTAGTTGAGCACTTTGAAATAAGTGATGTCAACTTGATGGGGGGGGGGGGATTGGAGATATTAACCTTAGTTAGTTAATGTTGTATTGGTTAAAAATTTGTACAAGTTAGTTGATAGTTAATCAAAACGTATATATAGACTCTTAATGTATGAATCAAAGTGTGAAGGAATGTTGCACTACAAAAAAACTAGCTTTTGGTGACCACTTTCAGCGGCGACTCTAAAAAGTCGCCACCAAAACTTGACTTTTAGTGGCGACAAGAAGAGTCGCCGCTAAAAGTCACACTTTCAGTTGCGACAATAAATTTCGCCGCTGAAAGTCACACTTTCAGCGGCGACTTTTTATTGTCGCCGCCGAAAGAGATTCTTTCAGCAACGACTCTTATGTTCGCCACTGAAAGTGAAACTTTTAGCCGCGACATTTATTGTCGCTGCTGAAAGTCACACTTTCAGTGGCGACTTTTATTCTCGCTGCCAAAGGTATCAGTTTTTTCAATTAATTTTTTTCTCATAAAAAATATTTTTTAAAATATAATATTTAATCTCTCAAAATATTAAATATGATACTTATCATGAAGAAATAAAATAAGGTCATAAGTTTTCATTTTTACAGGGGTTATGTTTAAATTGGTATTCTTTGATTACCACCATGTAAAGAGAGGTTAACATGTACTCTCTCATGAGTTCCAAGGGTTTGCGGATTGATTCATTGTGAATAAATGTTGTATGAACTAATGCTCTTTCATGAGTAATACATATAATTCTTCATTTTATTTTTGTTATTCTTATCCAATTAGCTAGCATTGTTAAGAAAAATCATATTTATAGCATCTCATCTTGGCACACTAAATTTTGTCGACATGAGAAGGTTAATTTTGCAAGTAGGCAAAGATCAAAAGTTATTAGCGTGGCTAGAATATCATAACAAGTCAAACAACTTCGAAATATAATCTAAGGCTCTAAGCAATTCGAAGTAGGTTTATGAAAACATTACCTTCTAGCAATATTGATTAAGATATCATCTCTTATAGGTAGACGAAAGTTGAATATAGAACCAATTTAGCCGCTACTGAGGTATAAAGCATACTTCAAGAACCGAATCATCCTTGGACTTGACTGAGTAAGTTGTGGAGACCACTTGGTAAGATCCAACACCCTTCTGTTCCAAAACACATGGTCTCGGCAAACTTTTCTCCAGGAGCTGCACACCCAAGAAACAGCAACGAAATCCACCATATTCAGGGTCATGAAGATTCTCATCAACACTTCATAGTCCATGTCCTTCCAATCTCTCACAAGTGATTTGTTGTTGTTCTCCATGTTCAAAGGCTGTCTGAAATGATAAAAACAAATGATTTAGAAGAAATCAATCATTACAAAAAATTTCTTTTATCACCACAATCTCTAACCCTATTATTTCTACAATATATGGTTAATGAACACAATAAGTGAAATCACAGCAAAAATATCTATATTATCATCTAGAGAATTGGCGAGGAGATACAATTTAGATGAGATCTGAACAGTCTAGATTGAATATTTTCTAAGAGATGAGTGGAATTGATCTATCCCATCATCGTTAGATTTACTGCCAGAAATGCAAAAAGAAAAGGGTTAGGGTAAAGGATACCAATTAATAAGCTTCAAGAAATTAAAAGGAAATGGGTTCCCAAAAACTATTTCGATTCACGGATCTAGCTTGCTAGCTAATCAATTAGCGCCATAGAATTCTGTCACTGACTGATTAGTGATGGAATTTTCCATCACAAAACAGTGAAAATTCCGTCGCCTGTTTTTCTAGAGGGAATCCATGAAGGGAACTGAACAACAATTTGATTAGCCAACCATAATTAAATCAAGCTAATTAGAGATCAATGATTAATCGGAGTTCATCTTTTTTTCCTAGTTTGTCCTTTGCTTCAATTCCTCTTGCTCTTGAAATTATTCAGAAATTTTAATGAATGAACTCGAAGAGGGGAGAGATACATGAAAAAGAGGGCAGGATAGAAAATTATTGAGAAATATAAACTGACTTCACTAAGAAGAGGATGAAAATGTTGCAGAGAGAAAAATTGGAGCAGAGATGGAGTCTAAGCTTGAAAATGATGAAACCTCTAATCTGTTTATAACGTTCACCGACCATGAGTTGAGTAAATATAAGACGGTTGGCCAAGTCATGCTCTACTGTCTTTGTTTTTATCCAAGGGAGGTTTATTTGGTCTTCCACAGTGTGAACACAAATCTGGAAACTGATTCTCTCTGGTAAAAGATATCCAAGTCTATCTAATTGGGAATAAAAATGTAGCAAATTACTATCTTTAGTCTTTAATATCAGCCATAGTTGATTAATCTGGGAAGATTAATAGAAGCTAAACAACTTACTCCATTCAGTCATTAATATAAGACAAATTTACTTAATTTTAATTAGATTAAGGAAGTTGATTAAATTAGTTAATATGACATGTATTTTTTAAAACACTATACTCATCTTCTTTAGTTTCCTCATTCCCTTTTCTCCTTGATTATTGTTGAAGAAGCATCAATAGGGGTGAATTAGAAAAAGCCTGACAAGTAATCAAGCATGAAAAATATCTCTTATATTTAATACTAATATCAACACTCTAAATATGTCTTATATTAAGGACCAGAATGAGCACTTAATTATTCCAGGTATTACATAATCTCTCTAAAATACTTATGTGTATCATTATATTATATAGAAGTCAATCAAATTAGTCAACTAGGTTTTATATGCAGAAGTGAAGTGCTGTCCTCAATGCTGAATAAGAGTGTGGTGACTAGGTATTTGAAGGGAATACAATTGGCTAACAATTGTCCCATATCATCGCACAGTTTCTTTGCAGATGATGCGGTTTTATTCATGAATGCAAGCCTTGACAATTGTAGGAGGTTGGCGAGATTGATGAAGTTATATTATGAGGCTTCTGTACAGCTACCAAATCTTGCCAAATCAGGTATTTATTTTTCTAAAACCAAGCCTGATGATGTGAGAGGTATGGTGTGTGATGTTCTAGGAATATCCGACATGGAGGATTTTGGTAAATATTTGGGGATACCAAGTCTGTGGGGGGTAAATCCAAGCAACATGCTTTAGCTTTTGTTAGAGAAGGGTAAGTAGGAAAGTATTGGAAGAGGATACTCTTATTGTCCTCTTTCTCATTATCTTTTCATCATCTCATCTCGACCCTCAAATCATAAAATAGATGGTTTAGATTTAATATTTTATAAAATTATTATTATTATTATATTTTATAAATTAAAAGTTGTTCATTTTTTATGGATTGCAATTATGAATGGTATAGATTAAATTTTAAAAGTTTAAATTTACTTATTTATCTTTATAAAAATAATTTTATAAAAGATTGAATCTGAACCATATATTTGTTTAATCTAATAGTGGATATAAGATTATGAGAAGAAAATGAGAAAATGGACAATGAGAGAAACCCAACTTGAAAGTACAAGGTTGGAGTAGGGATGCTTTATCCTTTGCAGGTAGGGAAGTGTTAATATCATGAAATTCCTGTCAAACTGGCACATTTACCTTCAGTTATTTATTTATTTTGGGTGAATTCATTGTTAAATGAGCATAAATGTGTAAAGGTAATGGGCCAAGGGACATTTGTGATAAAATGATTTAAATTCTCTGTTTAAGTCCCTAAATTGTATTAAAATTATATCAACACTGTTTTTATAGATTTTATTGTGTTGATAGGTTAACATTTGAGCCATAAAGGAGTCATTAGAGGCACAAAAAAATGATCAAGAAGTGGGAATGGAGCTAAGGAAGTCAAAGCACCATAGAAGAACAAGAAAAGTTTGAAGAAGGCCAAAAAGCTTCTTATGGAAGCTTGGCCACGGCCAAAGAAGTTCCAGAAACATTTTGGCCGTGGCCAAAGCAGAAACGCGTTTTGATGACAGCACGGATTATAAGGTCTATAAATACAAAATTAACGTATCAGAGCCTCATTCTGGACTTGGGAGGCACCGTGGAGAAAATGCTCTGCTAGGGTTTGGAGCTTGGAGGTGGAGATTGGGCTAGATGTTGAAGATTTGAAGAGATTTGAGCTTCTCCTCTTGGTTTTTCCTCTCCTTTTGCTGTCTTCCCTTTTTGTTCTACTTTGTAACTGATGTATGCCCTGTTTCTTCTGGGTCTTATCAACATGTTTAGCTAGAGTTTTATTGTTTAGATTATTTTGAACCCTTGTATGGATTAAATACTCATTTCCCCTTTATATTTATGTTGAATGGTTGGTTTGTGTTGATTTCACTCTGTTCTTAATGCTCCTTGTTGGGTGGCTACCAATGAGGTTGTTGGGTTCACTTGGTTGATGCTTGAGAGGGCTAAATTGAGTACAGAACTTGAGTTTAATCGTGTGGGAACTTGAAATCCATGGTTGGATGTATGGTTTTGTTGATGAGGTAGAGATATACTCATTGACCTCACATAACCACATAGGTTCTGCAATGTAGGCTGGGCTTAATTCTTCAGTTAAGAGATTAATAAACTAATTAAGTTAAACACCTATTTTGAGACTTGAGAGAGCACTTATGGGTAAATTAGTGACCTTGGTTAGCATAATTCATCATTGAGAGCTCATATTGTGGGGATATGAATGAGTATCTTTGAAATGCAAGGGGGATAAACAATCCTAACTTCCACTGCATTATCCTTTTAAGTCCATGAATCACTTGTTATATTTTCTTTTTAGTTTATAATTCTATTTTCCTCCACCGTGAAAATTGTCCAACTCGAATTAGGCGAAAGTGCGATAATCACTACTTAATCGGGTTTTGAAACCAAATCCTCGTGGGAACGATATCTTACTCATCACTTTATTACTTGACGCGACCCGTGTACTTATGGAGTTCATACCATTGTGAACATGAAGTACTCCCTCCGATCCTATTTATTGTTAGATATGATTAGTTTTGATGATGACAAATATAGATGTCAAATATTAAGAACAAGAAGTTTGTATAGTATACTTCTCTAATACATTGACTAACTACTATATTTAATATTATATATCTTGTAGATTAGTCAAGCAATGGAAGAAAGATATTGAGGAATGAAGAACTTGCAAAAATTAATGAAAAACATCAAGATTCAAGTTCAACGACACTGTAGCAGTTGACATTGTAGCATACGGGTACTGTAGCATATGGCACTGTATCGAACTGTAGCATCGGGTGATTTTAACAATCACTCAAGTAATTTTTCAGAATCACTCGAGTGATTCTAAAAATAGTGAAAATCATTGAAGTGATTCACTATTCACTCGAGCGATGTTCAGTTTTTCATGCTCTGTTTTTCGTCCAGCTGAGTGAGGTCTGGTAATTCAATCATATCTCTCAAATCACAACTCCGATTGAGGTGAAACCAGTTTCATATGAAAATAGACTTCCAACACGTCATTTGGAAATCATAACCAAAATCAAAGGAGCTGATATGAAGGAGATATAAATATTTCAAGTTTCAAATCAAATCAGTATCATCTTCCAAAACAGCTTTGGTATTTTGGCCATAACTCTAAAACCATAGATCTTATTGAGCTAAAACTAGTTCCATATGAAACTAGGCTTAAATATCTTTCCATTGATATATAATATAGAAATTTTGGAGTTACATTCGAAGAGTTATGTCATCTGGAAGTTGACCCATGTTTGCTGAAGAATTGGAAACGCAACGACGAGTTAAAGTGATCTGAACAACAAATCACTCGAGTGACTTTTAGTAATCACTCGAGTGATATGACAAAAATTTCAAATCACTCAAGTGATTATAGAATTCACTCGAGTGATATGGCTTATTTCGCAGATCACTTCCAGTGGCCTATCAGATCACTCCCGGAATTTTTCACTGTGCTGAAAATCACTTCCAGTGCATCCAATTCACTCAAGTGATTCTGTTGATTTTGAAGTTCACTTCTAGTGTGAGCCAAAATCACTGCAAGAAAAATTTATTATTTACAAATTCACTTCCAGTGATATGAAATTCACTCGAGTGATATGAGATTTCTCATAATTACTTTTAGTGCAAGCCAAATCACTTCCAGTGATATGAAATTCACTAGAGCGATATGATGATTTTTTACAGAAGAAGCCTAAACACACTGCCAGTGAATTTCAACTGAATCAGTATTGCTTCCGGTGAATCTCTATTAGGTCGAATGATTTTCTTTTTTCTTGAAATCACTTTCTGTCAAGTGATATGCCAATTTCTTAGTATCTCTTCCGGTGAACTTCAAATCACTGCCAGAGAATATGAACATGAACCAGATTACCTCTGTACACCTCCAGCGTCTCTTAATCACTTCAAGTTAGATCAGCTACATTCATGTGATATGGTTCATCACTGCTAGTGGTTATAATGCACTCAATTGATATGCCTACTCTTACAAAGTCACTACCAACGAAATGCTTATGCAGTCGAGTGATTTATTATTTTATCAAAATCACCTCCAGTGAAATGAAACTGCACTTGAGTGATTCTTATGTTTCAGGATTTCACTGCCAATGAATTAGAAGTTAACTCGAATGATTCACTATTTTTATCAGAAGCACCTCCAGAAGATGTCTGAACATTCCAAGTGAAGTACACCGAGTTGAAGAATTTACTCGAAGGATTTCATGGTGTACTCAGCTGATGTAGATCACTTTCGGTGAAATAGTTATCCACTCGAGTGATATTTAAAAGATTCTCTAACGGCTATTTTCTGTCAGTGCATTACAGGTATTCCACTACAGTTCACATGGCAAGCAACCGACCAATATTCAACGACAATAAATTATGGGCATCAAGAGTATTCAAACTGGTTCAACAAAATAGAAAGAAAGCAATACTGAAACATTTGTCAGAGCACGATCAACAGAAAGCGATAAAGTATCTGTCAAAGCACACGATGGGTTTCAACGGGAAAATATATTTGAATACTCCAACGACTCTCAATATTTGCTATATAAACCAAGGCATCCAAAAAGAAGATAGTCATATGACAGTGACCAAATACACGAGCGAACAGAAATGATGAAGTAGTGAGAACCCAATTGCCAATATGCTACTGTCATGAATCTTCGTCTCTCACATACTCTCTGTTAATATATGTTTTTCCTTGTCATGTATAATTAAGAGTGGGAATATTTACATTGTATTTCAGTGAGCATTTTACCCACTCTGTAAGAGAGCTTGTAAACATTTCATCTATATTTCAGAAGTGATCTAAAGGTAGAGGGACCTTGAGGGGATTGATTACCTTACGGGGAAGCTGTAGAGAGAATTTCCAGTAAGACTTTCTGCTCATAAGACTTACAAGGTGAAAGCAGTAGAGAACGTTGCTGCTCGTAAGACTTACAGTGATGTAAGTAAGAGAGAACGTTGCTGCTCATAAGACTTGCACGGGTAAGCAGGAGAGAAATGTCTTTGGGATTGCTTTGCTTGACTTGCCATAAGAGGGAGTCAACCTTACAATGTGTAAGGGGGAGTACCTCTTGTAAGTTTTGTAAAGGCTTTTCTTGTACCAGTTAAGCAAGAAGATAGTGGATTGAAAATCTCAGGAGAAGCCTGGGGACTGGATGTAGGTCATCGTGGATTAGACCGATCCAGGATAAAACAAATTTTGCATCTTCTCTTCTCTAAGCTTTTATATTTCCAGCATATACGATTTACATAATTGCTACTTCCATATATACTAAGTGAACAATCTGTGAAAATATTTTAAAAGATCACACTTTCTTATCATACATCCAATTCACCCCCTCTTGGGTGTCATCCAGTTCTAACATTTATAAGTAACTTTCTCCTTATTGCGTAAAATGAACTGCAAGTTAAAAGTAATAAGTATGTCGAAAATGCCATATTTTTTTCATATATGCCCCTATTTATGAAAACAGATAGAGATGTATAAAAAGTATGAGAGATAGTAAAATACGTTTTCCTAATGCTTTGTTGACTTAATTCACCTAGTGAGTTCTCTCTCTCTCTCTTGAATATAATTTTTGGTATGTGTGATAATTAATTATAAATAATATGTATTTAATAAGGGTAAAATAGGAAAAATAATCTTACATTTTCAGACACAAAATGAAAGTTGCTTATAAAAGGGACTAGCCCCATGAGAGAGAAAATTGTTTATAAATAGGACAGAATGGAGTATTGATTAAAGCGGTCATTAATGCTATTCCTTTATTCCTTATGACTTGTTTTAAATTCCCAAAGGAGTCGTATAAGCAGTTGGATAGTATTGTGGCGAATTATTGGTGGAGTGGTGAGGGGAATGGGGGTAAGAGTCATAGGAAAGATTAGGGGTAGTTAAAGCAATCTAAATTTGATGGGGGATTGGATTTCAGAGATTTTAAGGCTATGAATAATGCTCTTTTGGCCAAATCAACTTGGAGAATGATACATGGTGGAAAGGCTTTATGGTGTAGGGTGTTTAAAAGCATTTATTTCCTTAATTGTGAATTCCTTAATGCAGAAAAGGGGCATTTCTTGGGCTTGGTCGAGTATTTTGGTTGGAAGGGAAGTTGTTAAAGAAGATCAAAAATAGGTCATAAGAAATGGACAAGCCACTAGGATTTGGAAGGATGTGTGGATTGTTAGTTGGGTTGGTAAATGCCTTAAGCAAGTGTTTGGGGATACATTTTGTAATGATGATACTGTTGCTGTTTTGATTGAAAATGGAAGATGGAATTTATCTCCTTTGGTGAATAATGTGGATAATCATATTTTAAATATGATTAGTAAAATTCAAATTGGTTTATCTAATAGTAATGACATGATTATGTGGGGTGGTGTTAGAAGTGGTAAATACTCTATTAAGGAAAGATATCGTAATAGTAGAAAGAAACAAAATTGCCTTGTATCTAGTGCCAGCTACTCTGAATCGGTTCCTCAAATTTTCTGGGAAAAAAAATGGAAATCTAAGATAATACCCAGGATTTATCACTTTGTGTGGAGGTGTATGAATGATGCAGTTCCAACTAAGGCTGATTTATGAAAGAGGAAATATGGTAGTTCATCCCTATGTCAAATTTGATGAAAGGAGGAGGAGACTTTGGAACATGTGTTTTCTTTTGTCCATGGGTCAGAGGTATTTGGTTTGGATGTGGCTTGTCTATTAGAATAGATAAGGCAAGGAAATATGGCAGCAGATTGCGTTGCTGCAAGCGTTTGAAAAGGGGTGTGCCCTACGGGGTAGGGGATCGTGCTGACACCTCTTCTTGCTGATATAATCGCCAAGTATGCAGATGAAGCTCGGCGATCTAGCATTGATGCTGGTTGTGATTCTGAGATGAGAGAGTGATACATAAACAACATGATACGGAGACAGCATAAGACAACATTATGGCAACCACCATAACCACTACACTTTCGTTTGCTTCAATTCGTTGCTTTATCTTTCCAACCTGCACCATTATTTTCTGTCAAGCTTTGTTTTTGTTTATTGTTGCTTTTTTCATCTATACAAGATCTCCATCACCAGTATAAATAGGAGCCAAGTATTGCTTGTATGACCATCGAAGAAGTTATTAATAATTTTTTTAAGCTCATGTGTGAGTTGCCTTGCTTCCTTTACCATTTGGTATAAGAGCATAGGTCCAAAGGGGAGGAAAACGCTAAAAAATCAACGGAGAAATAAGACACGAAGATTCCAGTCACCGGAAAACATATACACCTTCAAAATTCACATCTCCGGGCATCATTCGGTGAAACTAACCTCACCATCATGTTTAGAAGGCCGGAAAACCTTAGGAAAGTGCCAGAAATTATCGAAAACGTCCTCCACGAGCTTCGCCAGAATGACGCTGAAAAATTTTAGACATTTTTGAAAGTCCCATCTCCGGTCATTTTTTGGAAAAACCGACCTCACCGTCGTGGTCAGAAGGCCGTAAAACCTCAAAAAAGTGCCGAAAATCATCAAAAACAGCATCTTTGAGCTTCGCCGGAAAATCTCGCCGTCGCAAGAAGTTGTTGGAATCTGGAGGTTAAAGACGACAAACGTCATCGACACACTAGCAGAAACGTCATCGGCCATGTCAGCAATTCTGACAGTCAATGATGCATCAGCACCCTTTATAACCTGCCACGTGTCGCCAGTGCCACATCATCAACCCAGTTAGACATACTTTCCAGGATTGCAATTTTTCCCCAGAATTTTTGGTTCAAATTATAGTTTCTTCCCAATTCTTTTGGAATTTTTTTGGCCCAAAATTTAGCCAAAATTACATTTTCCCCCAAAACATTCTGAATTTACATTTTTGCCCCAAAAATTTTGCCAAAATTACATTTTTGGCCCCAAAACTTTCTGAATTCATATTTTAGCCCTGAAAGTTGCTTGAAATACATTTATGGCCCCAGAATTTCACCCAAATTCCCATTTTGCCCTTACTTTTCCAGAAACACCAATTCTACCCCAAAATTAATACAAAATGCCTCTAAGACACAGGAACATGCTCGAAATTAAGATGAAAGAAATGAAACGCCGATTACTGGAGCTAGAGGTTAAGGTAGCGGTTCAACGAGTTTTATTAAAAACTTGTAATGAAGCACCTGAAGCAAATGATGAAGAAATTTATCTTTTTAAAGACGAGTCATTGTACGACGAGGAAGTTACGCCCGTCGATCAAGCAGACGATGATGAGCTTTACCTTTATGAAGGCAAACCAATATATGATGAAGAAGTCATGCCTACTGATCAAGCGGATGATGAGGAGACTTATCTTTATGAAGGTGAGCTAGTTTATGATGAGGAGGTTACGCCACCAGATCAGGAAGAGCTTTTGACGATTAAACAAAATCTGCACATATTTGTGATTGAGGAAGAACCTTCACTATGTTGTAACAATTTTCACACTCATTACGCTTTCGAGAGAAAATTTTGCAATATTGATAATGGAAGTCGTGAAAATGTAGTGTATGACTACATGGTGCAGAAATTGAAGCTACCAATGCTTGACCATTTGCATCCTCACTGGCTTAATACTGGAAGTGAGGTAATGAAATTTGAATCACCGCAAGGAGTTACATCATTTTCAGATGTGCTAGCTGATAAAATGCCACCTGAGTCGCCCCCTTATAAGCCATATAACAACGCAGATGCAGACCAACGGGTCAAAGAAATCAAGAGACTACATGAGCCGGTCCGTGATAGAATTCAGAAACCCAAGGCATAAAGGGACAAGCATCGAAAGCAGTGAATTTTTAATGTGGGAGATTTAGTTTGGATTCATTTGTGATTCCTAAAGCATGCAAATGCCAAATTATCTCCACGAGTTGAAGGTTCGTTCAAGATAGTGGAGAAGATAAATGATCATGCTTACAAGGTTGAATTGCCAAGTGCTTATGAAATTTTGGTCACCTTTAACGTTGTTGAATTATCTCCCTATATTGATGATGATGATGATGTTAATTTTGACTCGAGGACGAGTTCCGTCCAACCTAGGGAGAATGATACAGAAACAACATGATACGGAGACAGCATAAGACAACATTATGGCAACCACCACACTTTTGTTTGCTTTAATCTGTTGCTTTATCTTTCCAGCCTGCACCATTATTTTCTGTCAAGCTTTGTTTTTGTGTATTGTTGCTTTTTTCATCTGTACAAGAGCTCCATCACCAGTATAAATAGGAGCCAAGTATTGCTTGTATGACCATCAAAGAAGTTATTAAGAATTGTTTTAAGCTCACGTGTGAGTTGCCTTGCTTCTTGTACCAGAGAGGGCATTGGCTGAAAAGAAGAAAGCTGATGAAGCTTTGTAATTTTGTTTTGGTTTGGTTTGGTTTGTACTGTTATGACTGAGTTAGTTTGTGGTTTTCTGGTAACTGTTTGTATTGAATTCTGGGTTATTTTGCTTAATAAAATCATATATTTTGGTAATAAAAAAATTAGGTCTTATATTAAAGACTGGGTGATAGTAAATTTAGAATTTAATGAAATCCTAAAAAAGGGGTTATTGGTGTACTTTATCTGACCCGGAGGAAACTGGAGAGCAGAATCCGGAGAGAACCATTGTCCAATTCTTACAAATCCTTGATAAATAATTACCATACATACTTTAATGGGGGATATTTATTTTCATTTTTGGTTAAAAATAATAGTCTTTTATTTGATAAATCGGAAAATTGGAAGTTTCGTTTTTATCTACTCGTTGAACCTTATTTATTCATTGAACCTTATCTATTCATTAATAATGTCTATAAATGGCTGTCCTGATAAGCGACTACTAATTACTGTACATCATCAATAAGGGTTTTGCATTAACACCAAATGAGATATGGATTTTTTTTTTTTGCCAGAAAATGAGATATATGGATTTATATAAATAGTATCGCGTTTCTATTCTGGTAAAAA
The DNA here is from genome assembly GCA_037074505.1 of Albizia julibrissin. Taxonomy (NCBI): domain Eukaryota; kingdom Viridiplantae; phylum Streptophyta; class Magnoliopsida; order Fabales; family Fabaceae; genus Albizia; species Albizia julibrissin. Next base: position 766,884 of record CM073487.1, on the reverse strand, counting down.
AAAAAAAAAGTATCGCGTTTCTATTAACAAGCGGTTAAAATAATCAACAAAATAGTTTAATTTAAACCCACTGTGATTGAACACATTGTGCATTTCCTTCACTTCGCTATAATAGCATAACAAATGAACACTTAACTGATTTGCTTCGTCATTTGGCTAGAGTTTAATTTCTCACATAAAATTCGGGGGAACTGTACGTAGTATAGTTTTGACGGTATTACATTCTAGTCTAAAATTGACTTGACCAATTTTTGTTTTAGAGATCAGTGAATTTTCATTCCACAGAAAATTAAGTCAATCTCACATATATATTAGAATTTTTATCGCCACCAAACTGAAACTAACTTTAATATACCTTTAATATGATAACAAGAATAATCTTAGATGTATACTCCATAAGGATATAGACTAAAAAGTTATTTGCTACTAGCAATTACCCAGCCGATTCATGTTTTCAAGTAGGGTATAAGTTGTTAAATTTGTTTACATGTGACACATGAAGATCAACATGTAATATCCCAAATTTTGGGACTAAAGGCATAAGATTAAGCCTAGATCAAGTGGACTGCTAAGCTCCGGTTTAGCAAATGTCCCTATGAGGTATGTTTAAATTCCTCAAAATTCCTTTATATCATTGGATATTAAAATGAATTATATTTGTGAGCTAAAGAGCTCGGGGAATAACAAAACGAAGTGATTGGAAGTCACACACAATATAGTAAAGTGGAATACAAAGTAATTTTGCTACCGGTGAAATTTTCGGTATGACAGTGATGATTGTGTGACATTTTTTGATGGGTAAATGATAGTGAAAAATTATGAAAATTTCCAGAATTAAAGTAGACTTATCAAGCTTTAATTTTATAGGCCATATAAGTCATTTGGAGAAATGAATTTTTGAAGTTAGCCCAGTGAAATTAATTATTTTCTGGGACAGCATTCAAAGATTAAAATTCTGAGAAGATCGAGATTCAAATTGGCCAGAGTTTATATTTTTATTAAAACTAGACTCAATAAGGGTCGCATAGCCTTTGGAACCACCCCAATTGGATATCTACACAATTAGATATGAATTTTCAAAATTTAATAAAAATTCTGCCAAATTAGATATTATATGCGAAAATTAGAATTTTGGACCAATGAGGGAGTGCCACGTGTCCAAGTCATTTGCTGATTCATTTAATCAGCAATTCTCCATCTTCTTCACCATTTTCACGCATAAACAAACCAAAAGAGAGAGAAAGAGCTGCATAACGAAAATGGAGGGAGAGGAGAGAGAAACTTTGAGGCGCCGAAACCCTACTGAAACGGCGTCGTCTCTCAAAGTACCATTCAGGAAACTTTTTCTACTCATCGCGAGCTTCATTCCTACGGTTTTGGATTTTCATTTGGAGGTGTTTGGTGCCGTCTCCCTTTCCGGAGTATTACCGGAATTCTGAACCGTTTGTGGAAACGGGTAGAGGTAAGCGTAAGCTTCCTTTTTAACCGATTGATTTGTCGTTTGGATGAATATTGGGTACTGTTCATGACTAGTTTAAATTGGTTTTTTCAATGGCTAAATCATGTCTAATGAGTGTTTAAATAGCTAATCACTTGACTAGAAGTAGAAATGAGAAGATTAAACCAAAGAAAACAAGAAAACAACATATTGCACCTAAAAATTTGATTTTCTGCCTTGTTTTGACATGGAGAAGGAGTAATAATTTGATGATTTTGATGCTTTCATTGGCTTTAGGAGGAAAAATTGTATAGGTATGCAAGTGTTCATAATTTTTGGATGCTTGTATATGAATTGGGAATTTTTGGAAATTGATGAATAAATACTGTGTAATTCGTTGTCTGGAAGCAGTGTTGTTGTGCCCGTGTTTTCAATGGGAAAATCTTGTCTAAAAGTTCTGCAACTTTGCAGTTTAAAAGTAGAGACATATACCTTTAATTTGATAGGTCATAATGGTTAATTGGACAAGTATGCTATGAGATATAAATTTTTGAAGTTGTGCCCTGTTTCTAGAATGAAATCTGGAACAGTGCCTGTTTGCCGAATTTCTGGGAAAATTATGACAATAATAGTCATACCAAAATATTTTTATATAAAACTAAACTTAATGGTCTTCAAATATAGCTTTGAACCACCTCAATTAGAGTTTTATAGAATTAATTATGATTTTCCAAAGTTTGGTCAAAAATACTGGTAGATTGAGTACCATGCGAATTTAAGTAAGAAATTAACCAAATATAATTGGAATGAACTCCAAGGGTGAAAGTAAGCCTATAGGGCTAATGTGGGCCATTGGGTACTCATTTTTCATGGCTCTAATGATGTTATCACTTGCCTAGGGCCATGAAGTGATAAAGAAGGAGCAATGGTTGGCGGATCAAGGGACAATAAGAGAAGGACATAAAGTTCGAGAGGTAGTGAACTTACATTTTCTGCATGTATGTGATATGTATGTTTTGCATTGATTATGTGACTGCTTTACCTATTTGTGTGAAACATGTATGATTGGTTGAAGCTCTGTTATATTTGTGCATGCAGTATGTATGTCATAACATCGAGCATGCAGTATGTCATCATGTTGGCATGAAATAGTGTAGGCAATCATGTCATGCATTCATATATATCTGGCATGCATAGTGGTAATGTTTGCTACTGAGATTCTCTCGAATCTCACTCCTCCCAACCAACCATTCAGACAGGTGAGCATTAGAAACGTACTGAGATCAGAAAAGAGGTATGCACGAAGAGGAATGTTGTTGGTTGTTTGAAGGCCTTTTAGTTATTAAAGTCTATAAATATTGTGTAAACCCCTGGTGGGGAAAATTTTATATTATAATAAAGCAATATTGTATTAATATTATCAGTATATTCATGTTATTCCTGTGTGCCCACTGAACTACGCATTGCTACTATGAGTAAGGTCAGTAATAAGGGATATATGAGGCGGATCGTTACACAACACACACACAATACCTATTCACTTCAGAACCTAAGCTTTGCTTTCTTATCGTCACGCCAAACCTCTTCTTTAGTGTTCTTCCATTCCTCAGTACAGATATTCCACTGCAACACTTTGAGGCACATTCCAGAGCTTCCTTCACATCTGATTAAGGTTGAGATTCCAGACATATTATTATTATTATTATTATTGTTATTATTATTGTCCCCCAAAATCTTGGGCACGTCATGTTGGGTGTATATTCCGATGTTGGTTCCATCATCAGTGAGGCCAACAATGAAACTGTGAGAGACATTAAGGACCTTCAAGTCTTTCAAATTGTTGGACACAAGAACCAGAGCATTTTTGCTCACCAGTATGGACTGGAGGCTCAAGATCTTGAGCTTTGGAAGATGCTTGATGAGGGCGTTTGCGAAGTTTATGCCGAAATCGCAGGTCACTTTGAGTTCTGAGAAATTGTTGCAGTGTTCTCCAATGGCTTCTACAATGTCATAAGCCATTGAAATGTCTGTTAATGTCAAGGACTCTAGCCCTTTCATAGCTGCATTGCCTTATGAACTCCTGTTTTTGATAGTTGAATGTTTGATCTTGGAAGAACCAGTCGTTTTAGGTTTGCAGTCCTACAAGAAATAGATCAGCATTTGGAGAATAACTAACATTAGCATTTTACATGTTTCCTCTGTGTGTGTGTGTGAGAGAGAGCTAGCTGTTTGGTCTAGTATTAGCTCACAGTTACTTAGATTGTACAAGATCTAATTTCATTCATGTAATTTGTTCTAGCCAATTATGCAGATTCTTGTTTTTCTATATTTTTCTTACCAGTTTTTGCTAATGTGATATGCTAGCTTGCACAAGATCTAGTTTCATTCAAAAATCATTTTGATTTTGCCCGTAATGAAAATTCAGAATATCACACGTTGATCAATACAAAAAAATATTCAACTATCAAAAGAAAAATCAATTCTTCCATTAGGATATTCTTCATTTCTTGAAGTGCAATGAAGAGGGACTCAGTTTCCTGCTAATTTGCTTAGCAGGGAAAGCTAATCAATCCTGGCCGTTAGAGCAGAGAGAGGGAGAGAGGAGGAGGAAGGTGGCGCCGTTGATTGGATGATTAACTCTCCTTGCTAAATATTTTGCTTAGCAGGAAACCGGTTCCAATGAAGAGATGGAATTAATTAGAGCAATTCTGTAAATGCCTTTCTAGTTATTCTGTATTATCATGTTTATTCTCAAAATGTGTAATCATATCCTTCAAAAAGAAATGGAAGAATTTTTTTGGGATCCTATATAAACTCCATTCATGCCCCCACCCCAACCAAAAAAAGTTTAGAACTTCATTGGTTTCCATTGGTATATAGTGATATTCTCAAAATTCTTCAAAATAATTTAATTTTGAATTAAAGTTGGTAATATAACTTCAAATCAGGTTTCAACAATGCTTAGTTGTATAGCTACATCAACTTAAATTTTGTCACCAAGGTTTTCTCTTTATGAGAAAAGGTAAGTTAACAAGATAAAGATAATAATGTATCACATATTTCACATACACGCACACATGATAATCTAAGCAAAATGTTACTTATATATTGCTTTGAAACCTGGAATACTACACATAAAATTGAATTTTTATATAGCATTGGCAGAACATATACCGAAAAAACTAAAGGTACTAAGCATCCTATATAAGCTAGATATCCATATAGCAAACATAGAGCCAAATAAACTTCAATATATATGTATATAACAAGGTCATAGATTATCAGACAACTGAAATAACTAATAAATTGAGCTCTAATAAGCTATGTAGAGAAATTAAGTTATGAGAACGTATTACCTTTCAGCGACTAAAATTAAGTCGTCGTCATTTATAGATTGAAGAAAATTGAATATAAAGCAACTTATTTTGCAGCAGCTGTGGTCCAAAGCACACTTCAAGAATTGAGTGAGCCTTGTTGAATTGGAGGGTTCATCACCAGAAGAATCATTATTAGATTCAAAGGATAAGTTGGCAGCGGAGCATAGACTCGTATCACTAAGATCAAACACTTTGCCAATCCAAAAGACAGGATCTTGGCAAGCCTTTCTCCAGGAGCTACAGGCCAAAGAAACAGTAGTGAAATCCACCATATTGAGGTCATGAAGATTTTTAACAATATGTCGTAGCACATGTTGTTCTAATATCTCATCGGTGTTTTTTTGTTCTCCATATGTAGCTCTAGTTTAAATATGTATTCCTGCAAGATGGAAGCAAATGAAGCTGCAGTAGTAACTTTGAAGCGAATAATATGAGACAAAATTATTTATTGTACTGAAGCAAAACGAATCACTTATTGAGAAATGGATGAATCCAGTGAAAAATGGTCTCCTCTTAAATTCTAGCTGCTAAAGAAATAAAGAAACAAAGAGGAAGAAAAGATTTATTGAGGCTCGAGAATCAATTCCTGATTTCCTAATTTATTTAGAACATTTGTGAGCAAAATTTATGCTTCTTAGCTACTTGAAATTTTTGACCTCCTGGGCAGCTTGAAGATAAAAGAAATTTTGAAAGTTGTTACTTAACTAAGACTAATGGAGAAGTAATGATTTCATCATCACCTTGTTTATTTAGGGCTTTGGTTTTAAGTTACTCAGGGCGATTAACTTTACCAAGCACACTTCATATTAAAAAGATAATATGAATACCAACCCATGGATCATCCTTTGGATTTTGAAAACTTTTATTTTCTGAATGCAAAAGATAAAAAAAAAAAAGGCTAGGGATTAGAAATCCAATAAGCTACGAATGGATTTGCGGAAAAGAAGTTGGAGAATTCATGAGGGAAACAAGAAATAATTAATTACTCAACCCACTATATATATATATATAGGCTAAGAGAGTTCCTAGATGAATAATAAATTATGGAGTTCACCTTAGCTTTTCTGATTCGTCTTGCTCTTGAGATTTTATTACTCGAAACTTTCTTAGACAAATTAAAATTTCAAGAGGCAATTGAAATTAATAAATGAGAAAAAGGGAAATTAAAGAGAACTTGAGAGAATTGCACTAAACATATATACCTCACTTCTGATAAGAACCAATTAGCAGTGTCTTTTGTTTCTGCTAGAAATGAAGTCGAAGAGAGAAAAAGCGAAGCTTCAATGACATAGATAGAATCTGAACCTCACAATATTGAAACTCGTCTTCATTTGTAACGTTCGTCGTCTTGGGACTTGTGTTTATATATGTCCCATAGACAGCTCATGGTCCATTTGTCTAGGCTCTTGCACGTCCAAATTCATAATAAATTGACACATCCGATAATTTTTTCCTTAAGAAAAAAAAATATTAAACAAAACAAGAGGCTGAGCTTAATATATACCTAACATGAATTCTCTAATAACTTCACCTGGGGTTAAAAAAAAAAAAAGAATAGACATAGGCTGGCAGACTTGGCTTTTAGTTGAAATATGGTCCCACAAAAATAGAGTCGTCACTAATTTTTTATTTTTTTCCCCACTTGAATGAACCCGTTTTAATCATCTTATTTAATTTAAGTTTAACCAATGGCAGTTGTAGTGAGTGAAAAAAAAAATTCCTCAAGTCAGATTAAAGTTCAAGTATTTTGGATAGGATAATGATTCTATCAGACCCATCCCACATTTTGGATCTGATTACTAGATAACTCAATAATAGTATAACAAAAAATACCCAGGTAAAAAAAAAAACTAAACCAAAAATAATAATTTTTTTTCTTTATAGAGCAATTGATGACAGCTGCCACCAGGTAGTATAGTTTGGGGTTTATATTTTACTCCCTCCTGTCCCTATAATATATATTTAACTAATTTGATTAAATTAGAGAAGTTAGTTAATATGACATGTTTTTTCCTAAAACACCTAAATCATATTTCTTAATTTTCTTCTTCCCCTCCTCTTTGATTATTGTTGAGGAAGCATTAATAGTGGTAAATTAGGAAAAGACTGACAAATATGAAAAATATATCTTATATTAATGACCAATATCAACTTCCCAAATATGTCTTATATTAATAATTAGAGGGAGTATCTATGTTCTAAAGGTAATTAACATTTTAATTGCTTGTTTAAAAAAATAATGTTACTCCTTCCGGTTTTTAATATTAGACATATTAAGGGGTTGATTTTGGTCCCAAATATAAGATATATCTTTTTTATATTTATCAATATTTTTTTAATTTACCCTTATTAATTCTCCATCAATAATAATTAAGGAGGAAAATAAGGGAATTATAGAAGATAACTAAAGTGTTTTAGAAAATATATATCATATTAACTAACTTTTTTAATATAATCAAATTAAGGAAATATGTTCGTAGGAGTGAGTACTTCTTTTGTCACCTAACTTAATCAATAATGATTTTTTTCGATTACATAAGGCCAAGAAAGCTTGGAAGAGTGACTATCCTAGGAATTGTACACCCTCATCATAGGGGAGATCCTCTATCATATACTGTCTGCATCCTGGATGCATCATGGGCAAAATCACGTATCCTCCTAATAGTTGTTGTGCATCCCTGGCTAAGTAGTCAGCACACCTGATTGTTTCTCTTGGTGCATAGTAAACCTTGATATCCCAGTCTGAGACTATTAGTTCCCGAATCTCCTCGGCGAAGGGGTGGTAATTTCCTCCATCCCTCATCAACAGATTTAATGCTTCCAATGAGTCCGTATATGCCCGTATCTTCTAAAAGTCAAACTGCTTACAAAGACGTAGCCCTGTTAGTATGCCCATAAGCTCAGCGCTTGTTGAGCAGGCGATAGCCTCTCGGCGCTGAAAACCAACAACCCAGTTCCCATGTGCATCACGAACAAGTCCTCCACACGCTGTTAATCCGTAGGATGAAACAGATCCATCTGTATCCAATCTGAGATATCCTGGCGGTGGTGGTTGCCATCTAGTATTGTTATTGGCATCCATCTTGAAAAATTGATTCTTGAAGCTGCCGTACCTACTGTGCTCTACAAGGTGCAAGAGCCCTTGGTGGACAATTTCTTGTTTCTGCCTGCGCTCGCCGTCCATTACACCCTTACACCTATTCTTCCATAGCAGCCAACAGATCAAACTAAAGATTTGTTCCCAGGGCCATTTCTGGACCTGGGCCGCACCTATATTTCTAGACAAATTCATCTTGATCCAGCCCTGCAAGTCAGTTTGGAAAAAACAGAAACGAGAGTTAGGGGAAACAAAATAAAGCCACACATTCCTCGCAACCTCACAATCTCGCAAAATATGAAGTGTATTTTCAACCCTCTGACATTGAAAAGGACACTCCTCACTCTGAGTTAAACCTCTCTGAGCTCTGAGGTGATTAGTAGGAATTCTCTCATGAATCGCTTGCCACAAGAAGAACTTCACCTTTTCCGGCACTGGGATTTTCCAAACCTTATTCCACGGGGCATCAACCTTCAGCTCTCTTTTCCTGGAGATTAAGTTATAAGCAGCTCGAACACTAAAATTACCATCAGAGGCATTCCTCCAGTAAAAAGTATCAGAGCCACTCCTACACGGTGGGCTACCTTGGGTTATGATTCTAATGGCCCACTCAGGAAGAAATTCCCTCCACTTCTGCGAGTCCCACGTACCATTATATAGCACAAAATCCTTAACAGTAGCACATGGGTTAAGCAAATGAAGATTCCGGTCCACCAAATGGATGAGGGGTATATCTATTGGGGACCATAGATCCCACCAGACATTAGTCGTTCTCCCATCTATCAGTTTTCTGCCTACTCCTTTGTAGAACCTTTCCCAAACCATGGTAATACTACGCCAGACCCGAGAAGAGGATTGGCCTCGGTACACCATAGGATAAGGATCATCACCACAACCATATTTTCCTTTCAGGAATTTGACCCAGAGGGCTTCCTGTTTTGTTAACAACCCCCAGCAAAGCTTCATTATGTATGCCACATTTTGGATGTGTAGATCTTTAATTCCAAGACCTCCCTTCTCCTTTAGCTGTTTGATTTGATCCCAAGCAATTAAATGCATTTTCCTACCCTCCTGTGCCTGGTTCCAGAGGAAGGTTCTACTAATCTTCTCAATCTCTTTCAGGATCCCCTTAGGAATCAAAGTTGTCTGCATTTGGTAAGTAGGCATAGTTGATAGAACAGCCCTAATAAGAACCGTACGCCCTGCCATAGTAAGGAACCTACTTTTCCACCCAGCTAGTCTCTTGCGGGCTTTATGAATGATGGGGAAGAAAGTAAGATTAGTGACCCTTCCATGAATGAGAGGAACTCCAAGATATTTGCCAAGATCACCCGTAATGCCTATCCCTAGATCATTACTTAACTCCAGAGCCCTATTGAAATTCACATTCCTTGAGAAAAAGGATTTTGATTTATCCAAGTTAACCCGGTGACCAGACACCTCACAGAAGGCTTTCATAATGTCCCTCATCCCCCTGACTTGGCTTGTAGATACTTCTCCAAAGAGAAGAAGATCATCAGCAAAAAAGAGATGGGATATAGAAGGGGAGTTCCTGTTAAAGCTCAATACTTTCCACTGCCCTTCCTGGATTGCTCTGTTTATCCTATGCCCTAGCCTTTCCATGCAAAGAACGAATAAGTAGGGACTCAGGGGGTCTCCTTGTCGAAGCCCACGAGTGGGAGAAAAAGACTGTGTAGCATCCCCATTCCAAAGGATCTTCATGGAGACCAATGATGTACATGCCATAATCAATTCTAGGGTTCTTTCTCGTATCCCGAGGTGGACGAGGGTAGTCTTCAGAAATCCTGAGTCAAGACGGTCATAGGCCTTCTCCATGTCTACCTTGACTATCACATATCCTTTCCTCTTTCCCCTCGTCCTCATCGAATGAATAGCCTCTTGGGCAATGATGATATTATCACTGCTTTGTCTGCCCTCGATAAAGCTACATTGCTGGGGATTAACCAGATATGTTAGAGCTCTCTTTAGCCTGCTCGCAATGATCTTGGTAATAATCTTGAATATGACATTACACAGAGAAATTGGATGAAAGTCTTTCACAGTTTGGGGGCTATCAATTTTGGGGATGAGTACAATATGTGTGTGGTTGATATCTTTAACCTTCTCAGGATTTTGCCAGATATCTTTAATGTAACCGCACACCTTGGTACCCACCCAATCCCACTGATGCTGGAAGAAGTGGGCATGTAAACCATCAGGCCCAGGAGCTTTAAGGGCCCCAATCTGAAAAGCAGCATTCTTTATTTCGACATCCTCTACCATCTTATGAATAAGTGCGTCATCCTGTGTCGACAGAGTAGGGAAGTCCACATCCCAATCTGATGAGTCCGTGACCTGGTGATCCTTGGTATATAATTGTTGAAAGAAACTTCCAACCCTGTGTCTCAACTCCCTCTGGTCAACAATCCAATTACCTGCTTCGTCTTGTAGGGCATGAACATACTGCTTTTTCCGCTTAACAATAGTGGTAGCATGAAAAAAACTAGTATTTTTGTCTCCCCATTCCAGCCATTTGCATCTCGATTTTTGGTACCATATTAGCTCTTCTTGCACGCATAGCTTATTATAGTCATGCCAAAGCTTCCTTTCCAACTTAAAAAGACTATTGGAATAACTGTTATTTCTGGCCCTATCTATCCCTTCCAGTCTTTTTATAATCTTTTGTTTTCTTTGAGGGATGCTTCCAATGACCTCAGAGTTCCAGGAAACAACCTCATTTTGAAAATTTTTCACCCCCCATGCCAATCTTCATTTTTCCAGGCCTTATCAACTAAATCAGAAAACCCATCTTCTAGAGCCCAAGCAGCCTGGTATTTGAAGATTTTACTCTCCTGCTTATTGGCATTGTTTATGCCTTCCAACACAACCAAAACTCTGTGGTCAGATTTAAAACGGAGGCAATGAAAAACTTTACTAGAAGGATGTCTCGTCGTCCACATGAAGTTACCAAAGGCCCAGTCCAGTCTCTCTTTCACTCCTTGTTTTTCCCAGGTGAATCTTTCCCCGACATGAGGAATTTCAAGCAATTGCGTTTCCCTAATACACTCAGAGAATTGTGTCATAGCTCTCACAGATGGGTCAGAACCGCCGAGTTTGTCAACAGGCTCCAAAAGGGAATTAAAATCCCCCATGATCATCCAGGGTTCCGTCATGGTCGAGGCAATATCCATAAGGGATTACCATAAACTTTCCCGCCTAGAGGCTGTTGTTTCACCATACACAAAAGTAGCATTAAAGGAGTCCTTGCTAATCTTATCGACTAATTTGCAATGGATACTTTGAGTATTGGAGGAAATATAATCTACTTAAGTATTAGTATCATCCCACAATATCCAAATACCCCCTGCAAACCCAGCAGCTTCAAGTCTAATCCAATTACTAAAACCAAGATTACGCGTGACACACTCGGCTCTATACCCACTAATTCGAGTCTCCATCAGACACAAAATGTCAATCTTATACTTTTTCACCACGAACTTAACAGTGGTGGGGAAATTCCTATTCCCCGCACCCCTACAATTCCAAGAGGCGACTATCATAAAAACAAAAGGATAAAGCAAGGACACAAACACTTACTCAACCCTTAGGTTCTCCTGGCCCCCTTGTCCCTGCACCTCCAACTGCTATGGTCCTGCCTCCTGTAGCTCTGTGTTAATAAAATCATCCCCCACATCCTCATCCAAATTTGTAATTGTGGATTGGTATTCTATGTCCTCCATTGGATGGGATACACTCTGCTCAAATTTCTCTTTGACAAAAGCATCGTTTTCTATGTCACAAGTTCTCTTTGGCCCTTCTAAAAGTAGGACCTTATTTCTTTTTTGGCCCTCCTCTTGGCTGGAATTTAGGAGGGAGTATGAGCCCAATTGGTTAACATTTCCACCAATTACCACATGTTCCCTTCGGCCCATTCTTGCACTACTCGGCCCATCTTGTTTTTTTTTCATTTTTTTCCCAGCCACAACCAAAGCCTTCTCCTTTCCTTCTTGGGCCCGTCTCCACTCTCTCGCCCCAGCTAAACCATTTCCTTCCTGTACAGTTTCCTCCTCCAGCGCATCCACTTTCCACGTCGGCCATTCCTTTTTTCCCTTCTGTACTCGTGATCTACGCTGTGCAGATTCCGATGCCACTTTCTCCTCTACTTGAGATGAGCTTGTTAGTCCTTGAGCCGACCGCACATCAACCGGAATCCATTTCCCTCGGTGCTGTTCCTCCTTTCCCAGCGTCATTTCTTCATCGAGTTCGGCGATGACTTCGAATCAGGATAACGTGCTTGGTTTACCCATCAGCTGCCCATGCTTATTCCTTGTGCTTTGGTCCATGATGTCTGCCATAGGATTGTTCCTTCTCGGATTTCGAGCCCGATTCCCTTTCCCCACCATCATCCACGAGCCAAATGCTTCATCGGAGTTAAGTTGCCTTTTCACCGTCGGTTGTGGCGGAATTTCTTGGGTGGCTTTCTAAGATTGTTTTTCCTTGGTATATGTCCATTGGCAATTTTCCTTTCAGTGCCCATATCTCCCACAGTCAAAACAGATGAGATTCAGTCCTTCATATTCAACCAGATACACTGTATTTGCAGCTATTACCTTTGGGACCAATTTCTTCTTAAGGTCTATCTCTACGTAGATACGGGCATATTTTCCCCTTTCTATTTTTGCCAAATCTGAAGGTGACTCAGACGGGGTAAGCATATCAACTTTTATGGTCCTCCCAATTCTATTCCCTAGTCTTGAAATAAATGTCCTGTTGTAGCACTGCATTGGGATATTTGGTATCCTTACCCAGGTCACTATTCTACCCAACGGGTTGTTAAAAGGGTCAAAGTTAGGAGACCACCTTTGCACCAGAATTGAATGTTGCTGAACTACCCAAGGACCCTCATATAGAATCTTTTGGTACAATTGTGCCCAGTTCCCCTTTTGAAGGAAGCGAACAAGAAAGTAATTGTTGGGTAAATCAATAAGATCAAAATCAGAGGTGCTCCAGATTCTACTCAAGTGAGTTTTCAGAGTGTAAACATTATACCTTTTGCCCAGCACAGTGATGATTAAGGCTCCATTCCAAGGTTTACACCATTCACTGTATTCTTCAGTGGTAATAGGAACCACCGGATTTTGCTCCATGAGTCTCTGGATTTCTTCAGTTAGTTCAGGCATCTCCCATTCCTTATTGAGAATATCTGCAAGAAGTTCCTCATCATCCATACATCCTCCGGAGTTGTCAATTCCATTAAAGCCCATGAGGGAATCCTTATATGAGGTATGCGTTGGCTTAACTTCCTCCTTACTGTCCATTATGGTATCATCCTGGTCCATGCAGCAATCCTCTGATGAGACATTCTCTAGAAGTGTTTCATCAGGCATTAAAGTGTCCATAGCCACTTGAGAAGAAGAGTCATTTCTTTTCTTTTTGTTACTCCCACATGCCAAGAGATCGGAAGGCCGGTCTGGTGGAAGTTTCCGGTGAGGATAATCCTCCATGATGGAACTGGTGACTCGGGCGCACTTAATCAATAATGATAATACTTCATTATTTTATTACCACAACTCATAAGATGTGACGAATCTCAAAACATTGGTATATGTAGCCATTGAACCTACTTTAAAGCTTTCCCCAAGAAGACCGCGTGGGATAGATTCATGTTAATTGTATGTGGCCGTTTTGACCATAATTTATTTTCATTTTCGGGCTCCGTATTAACACTGAAGCATACATGGATTTAAATAAATATTTTATTCTAATTATAGTGAGTGATTAACATAATTTAGAAAATAGTTTAACTTAAATCCATTGTCTACTCCTTGACTAAAACAATAAAAACGCAATGAGATATCTATGACGCCGCATTTGGAAAAAGGAATATATTAGACGCAGATTCTGACGGAATATAATTTTGACATTATTACTTGTAATTGACTTGATAATTTCTTAGATAAAAAATTTACTTCAGTGATGTGTGTGTGACCAAAAAAAAACGTAGATGACTAAAAATTTTGGTAAATGACATTTCAGTTTAATTTCTTTTATAATGCAGCAGCTTGCATATCAAATAATATATATATATATATATATATATATATTAATTTTACTCTCATTTCTTTTTTTTAAAAAATATTTTTAGTCTTCAAACAAAATTCCACTCCTTAATCCGCAATTTGTTTGGGGTTTTGTCTAGATAATTATTGAAGGTTTCTAGTACCACTATTAATTAAGAAATATCAATGAGTCAACCTCACATTTGACAATTTTTATCATCTTAAATGCTAAAATGTCTATATAGATATTATAAAAGTATATCCGAAAGATGTTTGCCGAAAAAAAATTAACCAGCTCATTTAAAAGTTGGTGAAGGTGCATGACGAGTTATTTGTTAGAGATACAACAATATATATGCAAAATATTTCTTACCTCAAACTCGAAGAGTAGAATATTGTAACAACATATATCAATTTTTTTATTGACTAGATTGCACAAATATGATAAATAAGCCGCAAATATATGTTATTGATGATTGGTAAATAGTGCATCTTTATACATACTACATAGTTTATAAGACATGACACGGAAAAAGCAGCTTATACGTACAATACATAAGTTGCAAAGAAGGGAGCTATATGTTTGGCAGACATAGAATAAGATTTGATTTTCCTACGTACTTCAAACTCGAAGAGAAGGTATCTCATCGTCGCGCCAAATTTCCTCTTTGGGGTCCCTCCGTTTGTTCATTGTATTGCAAATAAACACTTATTGACGCTTATTACAGAAGCCCTTACAGTACATTAACGTTGTTGGTGATAAGTCACAATTTTACCTTGTATTTCCATAACTTTGGGAGATTTTATTGATAATATCATCTTGGAATGCATTTATGATGATAAATTGTGATTAATATTGATCATGTGAAATTAATTATTAAAAGAGCTTAATTGATACATTTTATAATTTTTCCTAAGTACTTTAATTGTGGAACAAATGATAGTACGCTAGTATGAATTGTTTTGTAGGAAGCTTGGGAAAAATTGGAGTCAGAGAGTTGAAAATAGGAAAAAGGACTCATATGCAAAATCCAGAAAGCTTGCAAGCAGGCAGAAAAAGGGACCAAAGTGAAAAACGCAGATAGTTTCTGGAGTCCAACTGTAATTTTGGCCAGCGTTCAAATTTCATCTCCAGCCATCAAAATTCGCTGGAAATGGATTCATAAGATCGACCCCTCTCTAGATTGGGATCCGATCACTTCCACACTCTTTCTCATTTCCAATTCTCTAATCTTCATCCTCTTCCATTCTAACTTCGATCAACGCCACTTTTATCTTGGATTCGATAATCTTCACCATGGCAGCAGCTGGAATGAAGCTCAGTGGAGCTGAACCTTTAACCATGCATGGCTGATTCATTTCTTCCCTAGAGCTATGATCTATGCCGGAGCTACAGAGCTCATTGGGAGCTTCTTCTTCTGTGTTCTTAGCTGGTGTATGAGTTTCTATATTTAGCTTTGGGCGTTGATAAGAGGAATCTTGTATTTACGTTTCTAAAATTTAGACAAATTCGATTGTGACTGTGATAGATGTTGTATTCCTTGATTTCATGTAGGTTGATTACTCTCGAATATCTAGTTGATATTTGATGGTGATTAGATTGATAAACTCATGGTATGAATCGTTTGATTATATCTTTAGAATTTTATGTCACATTGCATCTGATTTGTTGCATTCTTAGATTCGAATATGAATTTGCTCCAGATCCTATTTAGATATGATGGCAAAGTCATTGTTCTAGGGAATGTTCCTTCATCTCATTTAAATAAAACCAAAAAATTATAGACAGGGTAGTTTAGGATTTGAATTCAGTGATTAGATCTCACGAATGCTACCTCTTTGCTGTAATTATTCTCTTAATTTGTGGCTTAGTAGATTTGCTAGGAACTTTAGCATCAATTAGGCTCCTTAGAGAAGAATGACCTAGGCTAGTCATCACTATACTATAGTTAGCTTAGTATTTTTGATAGGTTTAACGACAAGCTCTATCAGTTGACTGTCTCGGCATGTTCTCCAGAAATGTTGTAAGAATTAGTGGGTTGTATATGTGGGCCTTAGCTCTATTAGCTTTGGCGTCTTTAGTGTCAAGTCGGCTTTAGTGGTTGTATATAAATATATGAATAAGTGTAATATGAGTACTTGAAGTACTTAATGCAAGTACTCGATGGAATAGCTGTTACATGAAATATAACACTTTCAACTTTGTATATTTCTCTGATTAATAAAAGTATAGCTTTGGACAACGTTTTCTCACATGGTATCAAAGCCATTGAATAGCCCATCGTTTCTTGATTTTCCACCATTTGATTCTTTACCTTCATTCTAGCCCCTTGCAATTTTTTTTTCTAGTCAAGGCACTACCGTACGTAACAGCGTCGTTGCCATTTTTCAGTAGCTGGAATCTTCTTGTTCATTCTTTAATTCATGCTTTCCGTCCGCATCCACACGTTTGCCAACTCCCTTCCGCTTCTCTCAACCCTAAATCAACCTTCGCCTAGATTGTTTCCGTGGCTTCTCCCTTTTTTTGATTTCCAACTCCCAACTTTTCTCAGGTTGTATCTTCTTCCCCATCTTAACCTCTATTTCCTTTCACACCTTGACTTGGTTATGGCCGATACGACTACTGTCATGAAGCATGGCGGGGGTTCGAGCAGCAGTGGCGGCCTTGATTCCAACGATTGCGGACTATCTTTTAACAGCTTACTTTTCTTGCACCCGTCTGAAATACAGGGAAACACCATTGTCTCTCAAATTCTCACGGGAAGCGAAAATTATACCATCTGGAGCAAATCGATGAAGATCGCCTTAAGAGGTAAGAATAAGTTAGGCTTTGTAAACGGTTCTTGTACTAAAGAAACTCAAGAAATGCATCTCCATGAATAATAGGAAAGATGCAATGATGTGGTGTTATCATGGATTTTAAATTATGTTTCAAAAGAACTCGCCAATGGAATGGTCTTCTGTGAAAATGCACATATGGTGTGGTAGGACCTCAAAGAGCGGTTTGATAAAGTCATCGGGTCACAGATTTTTACCCTCCATCGTGAAATAGGGTCTCTGAAACAAGGGTCCTCATCTGTATGTAGATATTTCACCAAGTTAAAAGAATTATGGGAGGAGCAATCTTCATTGGTACCAATTCCATCTTGTCACTATGAAACGACGTCCAATACTTATACGGACCTAATTCAACAACAGAAACTTTTGTAGTTCCTAATGGGGCTCAATGACTCATATAATCAGGCACGCGGCCAGATTCTATTAATGATGCCTTTGCCTATGCTGAATCGAGCATATGCCATGATCTCTGAGGATGAATCACAGAGATCAATTTCTGTCTCTACACAAGTTTCCCCCGTAGAAGGGATTGCTATGGTAGCTCGTGGTAAAGGGGACAATAGAGGAAGAGGCCGTGGTAATGGCTCTCCTCTGGAATGCGCATTCTTCTCTAAGAAAGGTCACACTTGAGACCATTGTTATCAACTTGTTGGATATCCTTCAGATTCTAGAGGCAACAAACCGAAAGCAAATCAAACCAATAGTGTCAATGCCCTGAATACAGAAAATGAAGGTGAAGATTCTCCTCATCTGGTCAATACAATTATACCCAGTTTCACACAAGAATAATATGATCAACTCTTGGAATTGTTGCGCAAGGATTCATAATAGAATGTTCATGCACTTACTGGTAGTACAGGTTTGAATGATTCTAATAAAATACGCACACACTGGGTGTAATATCCCGAATTTTGGGACTAAAGGCATAAGATTAAGCCTATATCAAGTGGACTGCTAAGCCCCGATTTAGCAAATGTCCCTATGAGGCATGTTTAAATTCCCCAAAAATTCTTTTCTATCCTTGGATATTAAATGAATTATATTTTTGAGCTAAAGAGCTCGAGGAATAACAAAACGAAGTGATTGAAAGTCACACATAATATAGTAAAGTGGAACACTAAGTAATTTTGCCACCGGTGAAATTCCCGGTGTGGCAGTGGTGATTGAGTGACATTTTTCGATGGGTAAATGATGGTGAAAAATTATGAAACTTTTCAGAATTAAATTAGACTTATCAAGATTTAATTTGATAGGTCATATGAGTCATTTGGAGCTGTACACAAAGAGAAATAAATTTTTGAATTTAGCCCAGCGAAATTAATTATTTTCTGGGGCAGCATCCAAAGATTAAACTTCTGGAAATAGTGAGATTTCAATTGGACAAATATTATATTTTTCCTTCAAACTAGACTCAATAAGGGTCATATAGCCTTTGGAATCACTCCAATTGGACATTTGTATAATTAGATATGAATTTTCAAAGTTAATGAAAAATCTGCAGAATTTGGTATTTTGTGCGAAAATTCATTATTTGGGCCAATCAAGTGTTGACACGTGGAAGATGAGAAACTGATCCATTTATCCATTAAATCATCATCTTCCTCCTCATTTTTCACGGAAAAATATGAAAGAAGAGAGAGAAAGAGTGCAGAATAAAATGGAGAAAGATGAGAGAGGAAGTTATTTCCTCCGAAACACTGCCGAAACGGCATCCTCTCTCTAAGTACCCTTCAGGAAACTTTCTCTACTCATCGAGATCTTCATTTTTACGGTTTTGGATTTTCATTTTGAGGTGTTTTGTGCCGTCTCCCTTGCCGGAGTATTGCCGGAATTCTGAACCGTTTGTGGAAACGGGTAGAGGTAAGCGTAAGCTTCCTTTTTAACCGATTGATTTGTTGTTGGGATGAGTAAATTGGAAGTGGTGTACTGTTCATGTCTGGTTTAAAGGATTTTTTAATGGCTAAATGATTTCCAACGAGTGTTTAAATAGATAATCACTTGATTAGGAGTAGTAAGGAAGTGATTAGGTAAGAGAAAACGAAGAAACAACAAACTTTTTCGGAGAATCTGATTTTCTGCCCTGTTTTGACGTGGAGAAGGAGTAATAATTTGATGATTTTGATGCTTCCATTGGCTTTATGAGGAAAAATTGTGTGAGTATGCAAGTGTTCATGAATTTTGGATACTTGTACATGAATTTAGAAGTTTTAGAAGTTAAAGAGTAAATGCTGTGTATTCCGTTTTCTGGAGGCAGTGTTATGGTGACGTGTGTTTGAGTTGTCAAATGTTATCCAATAATCATGAAAATTTCCAGTATAAAATTAGAGACATAGAAATTTAATTTGATAGGTCATAATGGTTAATTGGACAAGTATGCTATGAGATATGAATTGTTAAAGATATGCCCTATTTTCTGGAAAGAATCTGAAACAGTGATGTTGTGCAAAATTTTTCATAGGGCAAACCTTATTCAAAAATTATAAAATTTTCCAGAGTTAAAGTAGAGACATATAGATTTAATTTTATGGGTATTTTGTAATTTTTGGACAAGTATATTGGGAGATATGTATTTTTGAATGTCTGCCCTGTTTTCTGAAAGAACATCTAAAACAGTTGGTGTTTGGAAAAATTATGGGAATGGTGTAGTGGTGGCATTTAAAATTGAGTATTTTTATATAAAACTAAACTTAAAGATATTCAAATAGAGCTTTGAACCACTTTAATTAGAGTTCTATAGAATTAATTATGATTTTCCAAAGTTTGGTAAAAAATGCTGGTAGTTTGATTACCATGCGAATTTAAGTAAGAAATTGGCCAAATATAATTGGAATGAACTCCAAGGGTGAAAGTAAGCCTATAGGGCTAATGTGGGCCATTGGTTATTCACTTTTCATGGCTCTAATAATGTTATCACTTGCCTAGGGCCATGAAGTGATAAAGAAGGAGCAATGGTTGGCGGATCAAGGGACAAGAAGAGAAGAACATAAAGTCCGAGAGGTAGTGAACTTACATTTTCTACATGTATATGATATGTATGTCTTGCATTGATTATGTGACTGCTTTGCCTATTTGTGTGGAACATGTATGATTGGTTGAAGCTCTGTTATATTTGTGCAATGGCCATATGTATGTCATAACATCGGGCATGCAACATGTCATTATGTTGGCATGAAATAGTGTAGGCAAGCATGTCATGCATTCATATATATCTGGCATGCATAGTGGTAATGTTTGCTACTGAGATTCTCTCGAATCTCACTCCTCCCAAACAACCATTCAAACAGGTGAGCATTGGAAACGTGCTGAGATCAGAAAAGATGTATGCACGAAGAGGACTGTTGCTGGTTGTTTGAAGGTCTGTAAATAATGTGTAAACCCTTGGTGGGGAAACTTTTGTATTATAATCAAGCAATATTGTATTAATATTATCAATATATTCATGTTATTCCTGTGTGCCCACTGAACTACGCATTGCTACTCTGAGTAAGGTCAGTAATAAGGGATATATGAGGCGGGTCTTTACACTGGGTAATTGACTCTGGGGCCACTACACACCTTGTTAGTGATCTATTACTTTTGGATAGTTATGAAAAATATTCAGGGACAACTAAGACCATTAAAATACCAAATGGGGATCGGATGCACATAACACATATAAGCAAAATTAAATTTTCAGATGACTTTCAACTTGATAATGTGCTTTATGCTCCTCGGCTCACATTTAACTTAATATCGGTCCCTATAATCACCAAGGACCAGCACTACATGGTCGTATTTTTTTCCTAATTATTGTCTTATGTAGGGCCTTCAGGGTGGCAGAATGAAAGCAACTGGTAGGCTTGTAAATGGCCTTTACTTACTGTAATTTGACAAACAATTGACAGTTCTGAATTGTACTGATGATGATTTTAGAAAACATGCTTGTAATGACATGTGGTTGCTTTATAGAAGGCCAGAACACACACCTTTATCTGTAATGAAACACCTCGATATCATAAAGGACAAATATGTCTCGATGAATAAAATGTGTGACATTTGTGTTTAATCTAAGCAAACCAAATTGCATTTCTCTCCTAGTTGCATTAAGACTAAAGGATGTTTTGATTTATTGCATATGGATGTGTGGGGACCATATAAGATACCCACACATCAATGTTATCAATATTTTTTGACCATAGTCGATGATTACTTTTGTGCAACTTGGATATTCCTTATGCGAAGTAAAATTGAAACTACCATACATATAAAGAACTTTGTTGTTTATGTTTTGACACTATTCGATAAGGTAAAAAGGATAAGAAGTGATAATGGCAGTGAATTTATTAATCACGATCTTAGATCTTATTTTGCAGAATAAGGGATTGTACATGAAACCTCATGTGCTTATACACCTGAACAGAATGAGATTGTTGAAAGAAAACATAGAACCCTTATTCAGGTCTCAAGAGGTTTGATGTTATAGTCTAATGTGCCTATTACTTACTAAGGGGAATGTGTTAAAACTACTGTGCATTTGATAAATCGAATTCCTTCCAAAGTACTAGGCAATAAGACCCCCTTTGAGGTTGTATATGGTCATCCAGCAGATTACTCACATTTAAGAATTTTTGGTTCATTAGCATTTGCCACATATCTAAATCCTAATGATAAATTTCACCCTAGATCATTGCCTTATGTGGTTTTGGGCTATCAAAATAATCAGAAAGGATATGTCCTTCTTGGTTTACATACTAAAAGAATTTTTGTAAGTAGACATGTAACTTTCTTTGAACATAGATTTCCTTTTAAAGACAACACATGTATTGATCAAGGGGGAGCTCTAAATAGAGAATTGAGAGACATGTTCTACTTTGAGCTTGAGGCAGATTCTGTACAGAATCTTCCCTTGCAGCACCAACAGTTGGAGGCTGATAAATCCAGAATCATAGAATCTGTTGGGCAACATGATGTGTCACCAAAAGAAGTTGATGAAAATCATACTGTGGAACCAACGAAACTGGATATTGGTGGCAGCAGACCCTCTAGGGAAAGGGGGGCACCTGTGTAGACCAAGGATTATGTATGTATAGTTTTGTCCTCAACTAGTTCTACTGATAATGGTAAGCAAAAGATAAATTGTCATTACCCTATTGAAAATTTCATTACATACGGTCATATATCTTATGTTTTCTATGTTGTATTGATACTTCTCATGAACCTACTTCATATGTTGAAGTTTTTAAAGATAGTAAGTGGGTAGAGGCCATGAGATTAGAGATAGAGGCGCTGGAAACTAATGAAACATGGGAAGTGGTGCCACTTCTAAAAGGTAAAAAGGCCATAAGGTGCAAATGGGTATATAAAATAAAATATAAACCTGATGGTAATATAGATAAATACAAGGCTAGGTTAGTGGCCAAAGAATACACATAGTGAGAGGGGATAGATTATCATGAGACTTTTTCTCCTATAGTGAAAATGGTAACGGTAAGAATCATTTTGAAAATGGCAGTATTGCATAATTGGAATATTTTTCAGATAGATGTACATAATGCTTTCTTGCAGGGTGACCTCAATGAGGAAGTCTATATGACTATGCCTCCAAGTTTCAAAAGCAAGGGGGAGCAGATGGTATGTAAGCTAAGGAAGTCATTGTATGGCCTTAAACAAGCTTCTAGATAGTGGAACAAAAAACTTACACATACGTTGATTAGTGGAGAATTTAAACAAAGTAGACATGATTATTCCATGTTTACTAAAAGATCTAATTGTGATTTGATAATTGTGTAATGTATGTTGACGATCTCTTGTTTACAAGGAGCTCGGATGCTAAGATACAAGAAGTAAAAGAGTTTCTTCACAGTAATTTCATAATCAAGGATTTAGGAATGATGAGATATTTTATAGGCATAGAGATGGCTAGATCTGAAAAGGGTCTTGTCATGACACAGAGAAAGTATATACTTGATTTACTTTCGGATGCAGGACTTACAAGTTGTAAGCCACTTACAATACCAATGGGACATAATTTAAAATTAGTGGCATTTCAAAAAGGGAAGGATAATGATGAGTTTTTGCTTAGAGACCCTGAAAGATATCGTAGGTTAGTTGGATGGTTAATATATTTGATTGTTACTAGGCCTGATATTTCATATTCTGTGTAGGCATTGAGTCAATTCATGCAGAATCCGATGAAGAGTCATATGGCAGCTGTTGTAGCAATCTTGAGATATTTAAAGTAGAGTCCAGGGCTTGGTGTTTTAATAAACACTAAAGGTGACCTCACTTTAAAGGCTTATTGTGACTCAGATTAGGCTGCCTGCAAAACAACAAGGTCTGTAACAGGTTATCTTCTCAAATTGGGAGGGTCACTTGTTATGTGGAAGTCCAAGAAACAAAGTACAATCTCTAGATCATCAGCAGAAGCAGAATATCGTTCAATGGGTTCAACAATGTCAGATATTGTTTGGGTGGTTAGTCTCTTGAAGGATTTAGGAGTCAATCAGCCAAGGCCTGTAGAGATCTATTGTGATAGCCATATTGCAATACATATTGTGTATAATCCTATGTTTCACAAACGAACGAAGCATATTGAAATATACTTTCACTTTATACGAGAAAAGTTGCAGGATGGACTAATTAGCCTTCAGCATGTCAGAACAGGGTCTTAGGAAGCTTATGTACTTACTAAGGCTGTAGGAAGAGACACACTAGTTCGGATGCTTGGCAAGCTGGGAGCTGTTGATATCTTTCGCCCCTATCTTGAGGGGGAGTGTAAGAATTAGTGGGTTGTATATGTGGGCCTTAGCTCTATTATCTTTGGCGTCTTTAATTAGTGTCAAGTTGGATTTAGTGGTTGTATATAAATATATGAATAAGTGTAATATGAGTACTCGATGGAATAGCTGGTACATGAAATATAACACTTCCAACTTCATATATTTCTCTAATTAATAAAAGTATAGCTTTGGCCAACGTTTTCTCACAAATGTTCTCCGATAATTTTTCCCTTAAGAACCAAAAAAAACAAAATATTAAACGAAACAAGAGAATGAGCTTAGTATATATCTAACAAGAATTCTCTAGTAACTTCACCTAAAGGTTAAAAAAAAAAAAGAATAGACATAGGCTGGCAGACTTGGCTTTTATTTGAAACATATGGTCCCACAAAAATAGAGTCATCACTATTTTTTTCCCACTTGAATGAACCCGCTTTAATCATCCTAATTTAAGTTTAACCAATGGCACGCAGTTGTAGTAAGTGAAAAAAAATTCATCAAGTCAGATTAAAGTTCAAGTATTTTGGATAAGAAAATGACGCTATAAGACCCATCCCACATTTTGGATCTGATAATGAAAAAATCTAGATAATTCAATAATAGTGTATACGAAATACTAGCTAGTTTGAATAATTTGGGGTTTATTATATTATCTATATTCTGAAGGTAATTAAAATTTTAATTTCCTATATGTGTGTGTGTGTGTAAAGAATGCTGCTTGTTTTGTCATCACCGAACTTAATCCATAATTATACTACTTCATTGTATTACCATAACTCATAAGATGTGACGAATCTCAAAATTTTGAAATTTTGGTATGCCATTGAATCTATTTTAAAGCTTTCCCAAATTAAAGAAGACCATCAGGTGATGGATCCATGTTAGTCATATGTAAGGGTGTTCATGGGCAGGGCTGAGTAGGGCATAACCCTTGCTCGAAAGATGAACGAGCGTCATTTTGTAGCCTGATGCCCGGCCCTTCTCAATAAAAGTCCAAGTAATTTTACTCTGGGCTGGACAGGACATGGCGGGCTTCTATTCTCAAAAATCACCCTAAAATTGAAAAATAAGGAAGCATCTAAAAAAAAAAGTTTGATATTTCAAAAAAAAATATTTTATAAAATAGTCATTTTTTAGATGTTACTGTTTATATTCAATTCATGGGTTAACAAAACAAATTAATTCAATAAATATCATTTTCTTATTATTTAATAATAATTTATTTCTTGAGAACTCAATTTTACCAATTTCTTAATTAAATATGTTTGTGAAAAAATATACATATTTTCTAAGTAAATAGAAAATATCTTTATTCATTATAATTTAATTGAATGGTGAGTAAATACTTGTTAAAATTTATCAAATAATAATTATATATGTATATTATATATATATATATATATTAAATATAATTATATATACACTCCGGGCAAGGCCAAATGGGCAGTGCAGTATACCTTGCCTGGTGCCCTGCTCGGCCTAGTATTTGGCCCAGCTATAAAATGCCCAAATGATTTATGGGCTGAGTTCTTAGGGTCGGGCTAGGCCTTGTTTTACTAGGCTCGGGTGGGCATTCAAGCTTCATGAACACCCCTAATCGTATGTGATGCTTTGACTACTAATTTATTGGGAGAACTACATTCAAGTCTCGCCCCAAGAGGGGAAAAATGAAAAAATGGTCTCATTGACAACTCTAGTAGTATGAATTGACAAATCCAGGAGTGTAATTGACAACTCTATAAGACCAATTTTTTATTTTTTTTTCTCTTAGGCGAGATCTAAATGTAATTCTCCCTAATTTATTTGCGTTGTCGGGGGCTCCGTATTAACATTGAAGCATACATGGATTTAAATAAATAGTTTTTTCTAATTATAGTGAGTGCATAACATAATTTACATAACAGTTTAACTTAAATCCATTCTCTCCTTGATTAAACAATAAAAAGGCAATGAGATATCTATGACGCCGCGATTGAAAAAAGATGTATATCAGACGCGGATTTTGACGGAATTTAATTTTGAAATTATTACTTGTAATTGACTTCTCTAATTATTTCTTAGGTCAAAATTAATAGCCACTGAAGAGAAAATGAAGTAGTAAAAGAATTAAGGACGATTTATGAATAGAAACTTAAAATTTGAACCTTCCTGCAGTAATAAAAAATTCAAAAATTTACTTCCGTGATGCGTGTGTGAAAAAAAAAAAGATAGATGACTAAAAATATTAATAAATGACATTTCACTTTAATTTCGTTTATAACTTTAGAATTATCTAAAAATTGAAATCATATGCTCATTTTAATAATGCAGCAGCTTGCATATAATATAATTGTCTAATATATATTAATTTTACTCTCTATGCTTTTTTTAAAAGAGTAATTTTAGTCTTCAAACAAAATTTCACTCCTCAATCCGCAATTTGCTTGGGGTTTTGTATAAATAATTATTGAAGTTTTATAGTACCACTATTAATTAAGAACTGTCAATGAGTCAATCTCACATTTGACAATTTTTATCTTAAATGTTAAAATATCTATATAGATATGTTTGCAAAAAAAATAAAACAAAATAAATAATAATAATAATAATAATAATAATAATAATAATAACAACAACAACAACAACAACCAGCTCATTTAGAAGTTGGTGATGGTGCATGCCGAGTTATTTGTAAGAGATATACCAATATATATACACAAAATATTTTTTACCTTAAACTCGAACAGTAGAATATTGGCTAGATTGCACAAATATGCCAAAAAGCTGCAATATGTTATTGATGATTTGTAAACAGTACAACTTTATACATACTCCATAGTTTATAAGACATAACATGGGGGGGAAAGCAGCTTATACTGCGTACGATACATAAAATAGGTTGGCAGAGGAGGGAGAGCTATATATTTGACATACATAGAATAATATTTTATTATGGGAAAATCATACTAAGGTCCCAACTAAAAAAGTTAATATCAGAAAAATCATATAACTTGTCAATAACAAGCAAAAGAGCCAAATTGATAAGTTATAATTATTTTTTTTAATTGGGATCTTAATGTGATTTTCTCTTTTATTTTCCTACTTCAAATTTGAAGTGAAGGTATCTCATCTTTGCACCAAATTTTCTCTTTGGGGTCCCTCCATTTGTGCATCATATTGCTAATGAACACATCTTGACACTTATCACAGAATCCGTTACAGTACATTAACGTTGTTGGCCGTCTCGGCATGTTCTCTAGCAATGTCGGAATCGAATGTTGTGGGTATACTTCGGTGTTGTCGGGACGATTCCCAGTAACAATGAAACTGTGAGTCACATTAAGAATCTCCAACTCCTTCAACTTCTTCACCACATGAACTAAAGCATTCTTGTTCACCCTTACGGATTGAACACTCAATACCTTAAGCTTTGGAACATGCTTCGCCAGTGTGGTCGCAATGTTTAAGGTCAAATGACAAGTCAGCTTTAGTTCTGAGAAGTTGGGGCAGTATTTGCCTATGGCTTCCAGAAAGACAGGAGCTATACAAGTGTTGGTAATTGTCAAGGACTCCAAGCCTTTCCATTGCTCCAATGCTAGATCGATTCCATTTTTCGTGAAATCTGGGAACCACCCGGGTAGAACTAGCCGTTTCAGATTAGGACTCCTACCACAAGAACAAAGAGAGTTTAATTTAGAGGATTAATTAGCACTTTCTGAGATAGACCTATTTATTAGAACATATTGCCTCTAGTTCTTAATATAAGAGTGGATTGAGTTTTTTTCCTTTTTCTCTAAACTAATTTATCTGACTTGTAGAATACTATATAATCTAATAATATACAATATATGCTATAATTAAGTAACTTATTTTGCTTATTTAATCTTACAAAAAAAAGTCATTTGGCTCTTATAATAAAGACTAGAGGGAGTATATATTAAGCCCCGCATCCACTTATTGAAAAATGAATATATTAAAGGTGTATATAGTCTTGAGGCAAGTTTAATCTAATCAGCCTAAGCTATTTTATAGAAATACAAACAAGAAAAAAAAAACAGAGAGAAAATGAATGAAAGATGAAGAGTAAAAGGGGAAAAAAGTGTTATGAAGGATATTAGAAAATATTACTCCTACATGAAGGTTATTTATGCATATAAAGGGACAGATAATAATGCACCAAAGGTTGTTGAGAAGTGTGAAGAGAAAAAAATTATGAAAGTGTGAAGAGAAAAAAATTATGAAACATTAGTAATTAATTACCTTTGAGCAATATTAAAGAAGTCGCGATTGTCTATGTAAATTTGGAACTGGAAAATGAGGCAGTGGGCTTGGCCGTTGCTGAGATTTAAGAGAGACAACAAGAGAGAAACAATCTTCGAACTTAAAGCGGGCGTTGGACGGTGTTTCCACTTGCTAAGATCTAAAGTGTTTGCAATCCAAAACGAAGGGTCTCGGCAAACATCTCGCCAGGAGCGGCACACCACGGAAACGGCAGCGAAATCCACCAAATTCAGTGTCATGAAGATTCTCATCAACACGTCAAAGCTCATATCCCTCCAATCCCTCATTGCTTCTGATGATTTGTTTTTCTTGTTCATCCTCAAATAATGGTGCCTGCAATCACGACAACCAATGAAGCAGCATATCAATCTGTTATATATGAATACAAGTCGAAAGAGAAAGTTCAATCCCACAAGACTAGTATATTGGGAGGCAGAGCTCCTTTAATTTATAAACCACACTTTACTCCTTTTTGTAAGAGACGTCTAACGCAACTTTCATATAGATTAAGAAAATTAGGTAAGATTAGTTTTGTTTTTTTAGTCACAAAAATTTTAGGTGAATTGGGTCCGGGGGCTCAATGAGGCTCCGGCATGCCTATAGGTTTAAAGAATTCTTACAGAGGTATTTACAAATCACCCACCAATAAAGTCTTCACACCGGTGAGATTCGAACTCACAATCTTATAGTTATGAGCCAGCCTTTTTACCAATTGGATCAATCTTTGTTTTGTCCCTCTACATAAATAAGGGTATTGGGGCCTTATTACTTTTAAAAGTAATTTTATATTGTCACGAAAACTTTAAGTATAATCAACCCAAAGAATACCACTATTGATTTCACCATGTTTTGGAACAAGTTATATATTCGGGGTTAATTGACTTCCACGAATACACTTATATGCGTAAACATATGATGACTGAAATTCTATCCCATTACCCTAAGATTTCGAAAATGTTATTCTTTATCTAAATGGAAGATTTAAAAAAAAAAAGTATTTGATTTTCAGCGTTCTAAATAGAGTGAAATCAGTTAAAATTTCATAGATGAATGCTTAGTTTTCAACTTTTCTCCTGCTTGAATTCTTCTTGTTATTTGGGATTATATTCAGAATTTTGTTATGAAAATATATTAAGATGGAAAATAAAAGGATTAAGAAGAAAATGCAAACATACCTCACTTCTAAGAATTTGTGATTTGTAGTGAAGAAGCTGCAGACCAGAGAGCAAAACTAGGTACCTAGTAGCACAAAGACGCTTGTAAGGATTAGTCGCTTGAGCCTACTATTATTTATATAAAGCCGTAATAGTATCTGATTAAATATATGTAATGTAATGATTTTAAAGAGGATGAGTAAAAAAGTTATCGTTCCGAGCAACATGTGCAGTTTATGGCATCTAAAATAATCATATCATAAATTTGCATTTTTTGAAGGTGGTTTTTTTTTGGCTAAATTAACGTACGATGAATCAAAAAATTCGGAAGTTTCGTTCATATAATATGTATGCCTTTGATGACATTCCAAAAAAAAAAAAAGAAACCCTAGCGCGAGATATTAATATTATAAATTTATAATCGTATGTAGCCTGTGTAAGATGAGGAGCAAAAGAGATAGAGATAAAATGTGTTGTATATAGCATTCTTGAATCTTGACTCTTCATCATAAAAATCATAACTTTTCTAGCAAGAAAATAAAAATCATAACTTCTAAATTTCATGTTAGATTCATGAATCTAATTAACTTCTGGTCATTATATGTAGAAGACCACGTAAATGCATAAATAATTTCTAAAGACACACATATATACGCTGGTTAATGTACATCTCAACATTTAATACAAATGCATGCATGGCTTTTATTTAAATTTAGCAAAAAATTTATACCAGCGAGAAGGAGATAGAAAGGATTAAATGCGCACGCGCACAAAATCAAAAGAATTAAATGGGAAAAAAATACTTATGAATGTATAAATTAATTCTTTATTTGTTCTTGTCAATCTCCGCGTAGTAAAAAATTTGTGAGAAACGGTGAGAGGATGAAGGATCTTTTATAAAGAAGATGTGATTATAGGAGAAGGCTTTGCCCCTCTCAAAGTTGACTTTTTTTTCATTTTTTTATTTGGTGGTTTTTAAAACCCTCACTAAAATTGCCAAAAAAAATTTCCCAAAATGTTATTCTGCAAAAAGCTAGCTCTGTAACCAACATGGCTTCAATATTATTGAAAGTTTTGGCTGCTTAAATACAAAGTCTCGAGTTTTAATTGGGGAAGCTACTCCCAATTAAATCCAATAAAGTTCGAATT
This sequence comes from Albizia julibrissin, assembly GCA_037074505.1. Lineage (NCBI taxonomy): Eukaryota > Viridiplantae > Streptophyta > Magnoliopsida > Fabales > Fabaceae > Albizia > Albizia julibrissin. Next base: position 736,754 of record CM073487.1, on the reverse strand, counting down.
TAACCCAATCAAATAACTACATCAAAATATTTGCTCTTAGTGGTTAGAAGACCATCACTAACGGACTTTATGGCATCAAAAAAATGTAATTGGATTAGTGTGTGTAATTGGATCTCATTTATCTGCTTAGAGGGATTTATGGCATAACTCAACGGACTTTTTATTTTAGAAGAGAATGCAGAATTTCATAGGAGATAGAGTCGCGTATTTTGAATGTAAAGAAAATAATGTACACAATATTCTTATTTAACACTTTATTTTATACAAATTGATCGAGCTTATACATATTTACAGATGATGCCATTCTTAATATAAGAGTAAAATAAGCCAACTAGAGTTGGAGGTCCTTATAAACGAATATATACGCAACTCCCTGAACAGCATTAATGCCACTAATATTAGTGGCATTAGACTGTCTTAAATAAATAGTATTTTTTTTTTCCTTTCACTAAACGATCGCTTGGAACATCAATACTACTGAACAACCAATATCAAGATGTCTTTTAGCACCATGTCAGCATCTATGGATTGACCCCATAGTTTATAAGAAATATATAACAATATACAATATATTTCTTACCTCAAACTCGAAGAGTAGAATATTGTAACAACATATCAAATATGAGAAATAAGCTGCAAATATATGTTATTGATTATTTGTAAACAGTGCAACTTTATACACACCCCATGCCCATAGTTTATAAGACATCACTTTGACATGGAAAAATGAAGCAGCTTATACAGAAAATTAAAGTTTGGAAAGTAGGGAGCTATATATTTATTTGGCAGCCATAGCAATAAGATTTGATTTTCCTACGTAAGATATGTCCGGTTCGAGCATTGACGTTTTCCTACGTACTTCAAACTCGAAGTGAAGCTATCTCATCATCACGCCAAATTTGCTCTTTGGGGTCCCTCCATTCGTTCATCATATTGCAAAGAAACACTTCTTTACACTGTAGGTTTTACAGTAAATTAACGCTGTTGGCTGTCTCGGCATCTTCTCCAGCAATATCGGAATCGCATGTTGTGGGTATACTTCGATGAGGTCGGGATGATTCCCAGTAACAATGAAACCGTGTGTCACATTAAGAATCTCCAACTCCTTCAACTTCTTCACCACGTAAACCAAAGCATTCTTGTTCACCCTTATGGATTGGACACTCAATACCTTAAGCTTTGGAACATGCTTCACCAGTGTTGTCGCAATGTTTAAGGTCAAATGACAAGTCAGCTTTAGTTCTGAGAAGTTGGGGCAGTATTTGCCTATGGCTTTTAGAAGTGAGGAGCTACCAAAGTGTTCGTAATTGTCAATGACTCTAGCCCTTTCCACTGCTCCAATGCTAGATTGATTCCATTTTTTGTGATATCCGGGACCCACCCTGGTAGAACTAGCCGTTTCAGATTAGGACTCCTACCAAGAACAAAGAGAGTGTAATTTAGAGGATTAATAATGCACGAAAGGTTATTGAGGAGTGTGAAGAAAAGAAAAATACTACCCCAATCCTTAATATAAGAATCAGTTATCTTTTTAATAACAGATTAAGGAAGCTAAATAAAAAACGTTAAAGTATTTATATTTATCCTTTTTTCTTCAACTAATTCGCCTGACTTATAAACTAATATATAATCTGATAATACACGACATATACTATAATTAAATAATTTTTTAACTCTTTTAATCTTTTTTAAAAAGTCAATTGACTCTTTTTATTAATGGCGTGAGGGAGTATGAAACATCAATAATTACCTTTTAGCAACATTATAGAAGGCGTGATTGTCTAGGTAAAATTGAAACTGGAAAATGAGACCACGTGCTTGGCCGTTGCTGAGATTTAAGAGAGACAACAAGAGACCAGCAATCCTTGAACTTAAAGTGGGTGTTCGAGGGTTTTTCGTCCACTTAGTAAGATCCAAAATATTTCCACCCCATAAATGTAACACCTTAATTTCCAAAGGTTTTAGATGAGTTTGAATGTATAACCTGAGACTATAACAATTTTAAAGTCCAAATTTTAAGGAAGATTTCAATCTTATATTTGTGTAAGGTTTTCAAAAACTTTTTAGAATAAATATGTGTAGTCTCATTCTAGTTTGTAAATTTATTATCCCCATCAGTCTCAAAATCATTTATTTAAAATATAGAGCATTTTCTATCTATAGCCCAAGTAGTAATGGTTAACTTATGGGTTTTTGGATACCAGTGTGTTACCGAAAGTCTAGTGTACAGATTACAACTTATATAGTCTGCGTTGCGGGTATTAGTACTACTACCGCTACTACTACTACTTATAAATATTTTACAATCATCCAAAATAAAATGATAACCAAACAGTCCATAATTAGTTCGTCTTTTCTTCGTCCGTCTATATTATATTCTTGCCCTTGGAGCTAGACGCCTTTGCTGTATATCATTTGTTGAAAAATAGGTGAAATTCAAAAGAATCTCAGTAGTAAACAGATCACTCATATAATATGCAAATACTAAGCATGTAAAACAAATCATCAAACAGTTCAACTTACAGGAATGCAGCACATTAAAGGGCTTAACCGGTCCCTTATCACAGACTCAGCGTTTGAGATTCACCATCTGGCTGCCAAGGGCATCTGCCTCATACAAGGTGCAGTCACGGCTCTGTCTCAAACCTATCTAGCTCAAGACGCCCCCGGGTAACTCCCGGTGCAACTTGTACTTACAGGTCTTACTGCCTATGGACTATCTGTCCAGCACATATACAAATGATATGGTACACATACATGGCATCACATATGATATAAGAGATAAAAAATTCCTAACAGTCTTTCCAAATTTAATCTTTGTTCTCAGTCTCTTGGGCATCCCGAGCAAATGTCAAATCCTATAATTTTGTTATTCACGGACGGGCGATTTATTACTTGTTCCAAAATTTTTAAGAATTCAAGACACTTTGGTAGGTTATCATTATAGTTAATATATTAGGCTCAATGGATACTTAATGAGCCTACACCAATTCTAAATATTTAACTTGACTTTTAGAGTTCCAATTTATTACAAAAATACCCTTACTTATTATTTTTGCACTATTACCTAAATCTAGCAGAATTTTCAATAATCTTTAAAAATTCATATCATGACCTAGGAATATCCAATTAAGGTGGTTCAAAATTCTATGTTTCACTTATTAAATATATTTTAAGATAAAAATACGTTCTACTACCACTTATCCATAAATCATTCCCAGTTTTAAAGTTTTCCCATACTGTCAGAAAATCTTCCCAGTTTTAATAGCTTAACTTCTACAATTCATAACTAAATATCTAGAACTCCAAATGGAATGTTTCAAAATCATATATTATCCTCTTTGATTCTATTTTCAGGGAAAAATATTACCATATAGAAATTACAGCCACAAAATTTTCATAATTTCGTCAAACCCCATCTATTCCTAAAAATGTTCCAGATTCATCATCTAAATTTAAAAATTCATATCTCACTATTTACAAACCCAAATGATATATACTATATATAAATTTAAAGCTTATCATGTCTATTTTAATTCTGGTAAGTTTCATAATTTTTAGACTAGGTTTGACTAACGAAATTTATTTTACAACCAAACTGATTCCAGAGAAACTAACCGAACAATATCTCCTCTTAATTTCTAAAATTCTAGACTTATAGCAATCATCCAAAACAACCTCAAATCAACTAGAAAGAGTTAAGAATATGTGAAGGGAACTCATCTATACTAGGATATGGAGTTGTATATTGCTCTACTAGCACTAATCACTCTTACGTCTCTCTCTTTCTCTATTATGTGTATCTTGCTCTCTCTTCCACTCACTCTCTCTTTTCTTTCTTTTTGGATGCTGGCTGATTGAAAATTGAGAAATATGTGAAGTGTTTGTGTTGTCGTGTGTGTTTATGAGAGTGAGAGTATTGTTTTATTAATTAAATAAATATGTTTGTGCCATGTGTGTCTTATTTTAATGTTTTTGTGTGTGTGCGCAAAAGTCTTATGTGAAGCAAGGGAAAAGAGGGTGTGTTTTTAATATTATATATATGTAAGTATATTTTTATCTTATTAATTATACACACAATGCCGTAATTTTTTGCTTTGTCTAATTTAAGATCCCTTATATTTCATAGGTTCCATAATTTGGCTTACTATCTAACTCCCATAAATTAATCCTCAATAATTTTTTTAAAGATTCTCTTCTTTAATTAACTCTATGAAGCCTTAAAATAATTTCCCAGAATCATAAGCCAAATTATGACTATTAATTGTTGTTTCTTGAATCTTTAAGAAAATAGGATTTCAATTTACAAGATTAATCTCTAGCACCATTTAATTTTCTTTTGGGAATTTAACCTTTTAATAAATTTTGGGATGTTACAATAAACAAGGGTCTTGGCAAACATATCGCCAGGAGCGGCACACCTTGGAAACGGCAGCCATATCCAACAAATTCAGAGTCATGAAGATTCTCAATAACAAGTCATGGCTCATGCCATTCCAATATCTCATGTCTGATGATGATTTCTTGTTCTTCCCCATACTCAAATAACGCTTCCTGCAATGATAACAAGCAATGAAGCAGCACATATCAATCTGTTAAATATGAACACATGTTCAAAGAGAGTTTAATCCTAAGATACTAGCATTTTGGAAGGGAGATTTCCTTGAAGCTATAAACCACACTTTATGTACATTTGTGGCTCCCTCAATGTAGGACTCATAACTCAATCCTTCCAAAGTACTGCCTCCGATCCTTTTTATAAAAAAAGTGTTAGATTTTCAGCGTTCTATAGAATGAAATCAGTTAAAAGTTAATAGATGAATGCTTAGTTTTTAGCTTTTCCTTTGCTTGAATTCTTCCTGTTATTTGGGATTATATTCAGAATTTTTTTATGAAAATATATTAAGATGGAAATAAAAGACATAAGAAGAAAATGCAAACATACCTCGCTTCTAAGAATTTGTGATTTGTAGTGAAGAAGCTGCAGATCAGAGAGCAAAACTAGGGAGCAAGTAGCATAAAGACGCGCTTTTAAGGATTAGTCACTTGAGCCTACTATTATTTATATAAAGACATAATAAACATCTGATTAACTCTATGGAATGTAATTATTTTAAAGAGAGAGTAAAAGCGTTTAGCAATCTCCTTGCGAGAAACTTGTGCAGTGAATGAAATCTACGATAATTATATTATATAAATTTTTCATTTATTATATATTTATATATTAAAAGGTAGAGTTATTTAGTTCTTTTTTTTGTTAAATTAATGGACGATGAATCCAAAAATTCGGAAGCTTCGTTCATAACTTTTAAATTTCATGTTAGGTTCGTGAATCTAATCAACTTCTGGTCATTATGCCGAAGACCACGTAAATGCATATATAATATCTAAAGATACATATGTACGCTGGTTAATGTACATCTCGACATTTAATACAGATGCATGCATGACTTTTACTTAGATTTAGCAAAAATTCATATCAGGGAGAACGAGATAGAAAGAATTAAATGGAAAAAGATACTGGTGGATGTATAAATTAATTCTTTATTTGTTCTTATCAATCTACGCGTAGTAGAAAAATTGTGAGAAACGGTGTGAGGATAAAGGATCTTTTATAAAGATGTGATTATAGGAGAAGGCTTTGCTCCTATCAAATTCAAAGTTGACATCCATCTTTATTTTTTTTTATTTGTTGGTTTCAATTTTAAAACCCTCACTAAAATTGCCAAAAAAATCCACAAAATATTTTGTTGTAAAAAGCTAGCTCTATAACCAAGGTGTTGGTCTTATTGAAATGGACTTTAGGTGTTTAAGTATGAGTTATCGAATTCGAATAGGTGTGAATGTGAGGAAAAAAACGCTTTTAATTTAAGAGAACTACCCCCAGTTGGACTCAAAAATGCTTGAATATAACCCTATCAGATAGCTATATCAAAAGGCTAGCTCGGTATATATTAGTGTCTTAATGGTTAGAAAACCATCACTAACGTGACTTAGTTCGAGATGGTTTCTAAAAAGAGAAATACTCGTTTCGATGTCATTTATCTGCTGAGAGGAATTTATTGCATAACTCAACTGACGCTTTATTTAACAAAAGAATGCAGAATTTCATAAATAGTATATAGGAGAGTCGTGTATTTTGAATGTTAATTAAGAAAAGAAAATACACAATGTTCTTATTTAACACTTTATTTTACACAAATCAATGGAGCTTAAACATATTTACAGATGATACCCTTCTTAATCTAAGAGTAAAATAAGCCAACTACAAAAGTAGATATTGCATGAACTCAATCGAGGCTTTAGAGTTGGAGGTCTTTCTAAACGAATATAGTCATACATAACCCCCTGGAAAGCATTAGTGGAATTTGACTGTCTTAAATAGATAGTATTTTTTTCCTTTCACTAAACGATCGCTTGGAACATCAATACTGAACAACAGATAAAATCGACGGATTCCATGCCTTGCTATTGCAATATCTCCTCCCAAATCCACTCTTACAAATAGTGGAGGAACATTGTCATCTAGTTCATTCACCCAAACCTGCAATACTTGTGGCTCCCAAATCATGCACATTCATATTCATCTATCTTTACTTAGATGGTTTTGAGAGAATTTTGATCATCAAAGGAATATGTTTTAATGCTGTACCTGCAGTTGAAAATGAGTGGCTGATGCCAGGGCTAATTGTAGAGTATATTGTTTTAAAGTTCAAATATAATTTGCCACGTCAACATCTCTGGATTGACCCCATAGTTTATAAGAAATATATAACAATATACAACGTATTTCTTACTTCAAACTCGAAGGGAAGAATATTGTAACAACATATCAAATATGAGAAATAAGCTGCAAATATATGTTATTGATGTTTTGTAAATAGTGCAACTTTATACACACCTCATAGTTTATAAGACATGGAACAATTAAGTTGGCAAAGGAGGGAGCTATATATTTATTTGTCAGACATTGAAATAAGATTTGATTTTCCTATGTACTTCAAACTCGAAGTGAAGATATCTCATCGTCGCGCCAAATTTGCTCTTTGGGGTCCCTCCATTCGTTCATCATATTGCAAAAAAACACTTCTTTACATTTCTTACAGAAGGTTTTACAGTACATTAACGTTGTTGGCTGTCTCGGCATCTTCTCCATCAATATCGGAAGCGAATATTGTGGGCATACTTCGACTACGTCAGGACCACGATTCCCAGAAACAATGAAACCGTGCGACACATTAAGAACCTCCAACTCCTTCAACTTCTTCACCACGTAAACCAAAGCATTCTTATTCACCCTTACGGATTGGACACTCAATACCTTAAGCTTTGGAACATGCTTTGCCAGTGTTGTCGCAATCTTTAAGGTCAAATGACAAGTTAGCTTTAGTTCTGCGAAGTTGGGGCAGTATTTGCCTATGGCTTCCAGAAAGTGAGGAGCTACAACAGTGTTGGTAACTGTCAACGACTCTAGCCCTTTCCATTGCTCCAATGCTAGATTGATTCCATTTTTTGTGATATCTTGTACCCACCCGGGTAGAACTAGCCGTTTCAGATTAGGACTCCTACCAGAGAACGAGTTAAATTTAGAGGATTAATAATGCATAAAGGTTACTGAGACGTGTGAAGAAAAAAATATGAAACATTATTAATTACTCCCTCCTCCAATCCTTTATGAGACTCAGTGACTTTTTGGGAGAGATTAAGGAAGATAGATAAGTAACTTAATCACAACATACATTGTTTATTATTAGATTATATATATATGGTTATAAGTCAGATAAATTAGTTTGCTATAAAAATGATAAATATAAATACTTTAAAATAATTTACTCAGCTTTCTTAATTTTTTTAAAAAATCAACTAAATTTTATATTTAAGACTGGAGTTAGTACCTTTTAGCAACATTATAGAGGGCCTGGTTGTCTAGGTAAAGTTGAAACTGGAAAATGAGACAATGTGCTTGGCCGTTGCTGAGATTTAAGAGAGACAACAAGAGACTAACAATCCTTGAACTTAAAGTGGGTATTCTAGGGTTTTTCGACCACTTGGTAAGATTGAAAATGTTTCCACCCCATAAACAAGGGTCTTGGCAAACATCTCGCCAGGAGCTGCACACCATGGAAACGGCAGCCAAATCCATCAAATTCAGAGTCATGAAGATTCTCAACAACACGTCATAGCTCATGTCACTCCAATCTCTCATGTCTGCTGATGATTTCCCGTCCTTCCCCATACTCAAATAATGCTTCCTGCAATGATAACAAGCAATGAAGCAGCACATATCAATCTGTTATAAATGAACACACGTCCAAAGAGAGAATTTAATCCCAAGAGACTAGCATTTTGGAAAGAAGATTTCCTTGAATTTATAAACCTAACTTTAGTTACATTTGTGGCTCTCCCAATATAGGACTCATAACATAATCATTACAAAATACTGCCTCCAATCCTTTAAATAAGAGACATTCAACAACTTTCACACCGATTAAGAAAGTTAGTTACTCACATTCAATATGTTCATATTTTCAATAGTTTTCTAAGATCACCCTTCGGCAATAAAATCTACTACCTCTAATCCTTAATGTAAAAGTTAGATAATTGATTTAGATAAATGAAGGAAATTGGTTGTGTTAATTATTTATAACAAATATAGGATTTTTCCCTAAAATACCATATTTCATCATGACTACTTTTGGATGGAGACCTTTTTTGAGATAAAAAAGGATAACTTAGAAAAAATTATAAATTTGGGAGACAAAGTGAATTAAGGTGTTATATTTGAATCAAATATAACTCTCAGCTAGCTCATATCTTAAGGACTGGAAGTAGTATTACATTAGTGTTGCTTGGTTTATCTCTACATAATTAAGGGTTTTTTGTGGCTGCTGTATCTTTGTGGATTCTGCTACTGGTTTTCCTGTTTCACTAACCAAAATATATACCCTTTACTGGCCAAAAGAAAGGGTATAATACTTTAGAAAAAAACTAATAATTAATGCTTCTAGAAATATGTAAAGTCTTATAAAAAGAACTAAGAAAACTTTTTAAAAAGTCTCTCAGATGTGTGCCTTATTGCTTTTAATAAAGGGTCAAAAAAACAAAAATACTTATAAACTTTTTTTAGATGGGTATCCAGTACCATAAATTTTCATTAGATATGAAAGTGCTTATGAACTTTTTTTCAAATGGACTAAAAATGCCACAAGCGTTAATTGAGGCAAATTGGCATTACTTTTAGGTTTGGTGGGTTCCACACTATTGTCCAATGTCATTTGATACCATCTCAGCCCTATATGTACAATCACAATGCACCAACTATTAATTTTATCCCACCTATGACATGCTCTCTCATTGTATAAATGATTATTTTCTTTAAAAAAATTCCTCTCTCTCCTCTCTCTCACCCTCTCCCTCCGGATTTCCACTCTCTTCTGTCATCTACAGTGAATCTTTCTCTATCAGCCATAACACCACCACCTTCACTTGGTCCCAAAACCACCTTCACTCTCTTCCTGGATATGAACGAGTCGGTCGACTCATCGTCCACCATCTCATAACATTTTTACAGGAAATGCACCACAGAACTGAAAACCATTATCGGATGATTTTACCTCCCCTTTCAACGAATTCCCACCAAAGAAATCCCAATTCACCCAAAAATCTGTCGGATTCACCTGAATTCTCTCAGCCCCAAGTAGTAAGCAAAGTCCTGGTCTTTCAATTGGCTTTTGTAGAGAGAGTGAGAGAGGAGTAAAAGGAGAAAAACAGTGTGAAGAATTAACAAAATCAAATACTCCTCGGATCATTAATATAAGACATATTTGGGGAATTGATCTTGATCATAAATATAAGATGTAGTTTTCATATTTGTCAATCTTTTCCTAATTTACCCCTATTGATACTTCCTCAACACTAATTAAGGAGAAAAGGGAAGAAGAGAATTAAAGAAGATGAATAGGGTGTTTTAGAAAATATACGTCATATTAACTAATTTCATTAATCTAATTATATTAGGTAAATATGTCTTATAATAAAGACAAAAGGAGTTGAATGGAGGAAGCGACCATTTACAGTGTATGAAAAAAGAAATCAAACCCACAACAAAATTGAAACAAACAACCACAAGCATCAATTGAACAAAGGAATAACCCAGGAAAGCAAAATAGAGGGCAAAAACTAAAACAAATGGAAGGCATAAAAAATGGCAAAATAAAATTTAAGATGGTAACCGGTGAAATGGCAGATCTAAGGTTCCATAGCCATGCTCTTCGCCATCTCGTTGTTGCCCCTTCTTCGTCCTTGCTGTCGCAGGAGAAGGAGGACAGTGAGGTTGGCTCTTGATCCTCCTCATTGTCGTCACTATGATGGACAATGGATGAGCAGATGGTGGTCGGTGGTGGGGAGTGAAGAGATCACTGGTGATAGGAGAGCATTGAGAAGCTTGGGGGCTGTGGCCTGGAAGGCAGAGGGAGGGAGTAAAAGAAGGGCGAGGGAAGCTACCAGAGAGAAAGAGAGGGAGTGTGGGAGAGAGGAAGAGAAGTCAGAAAAGAGGCGAGATTAGGTTTTGAGAGAGAAGAGGGGGAGAGTGAGGGAGGAAGTTTGAGGGAGAGAGACTGACGGAGATGATTGAGTGAGTAGTTTGGGTTGACAGAGATTAGATTTGGCATTTTTCCCCCAAGAAAAGTTTATATTGTTAAATGCACATATGAAAAAAATTTATGAACATTTTTATCCCTTAACCTTTAATAAAAGTCATTTTCTATTGTCACTGTTGTCCTAAAAATTACATTATCTGAAATTATTTCGAAACAAAATTATTGATTTGACCTTCTTTTGGTACAAGTTATATATTCGGGGTTAATTAACTTTACCAAATACGCTTATATGTGTAAATATATGATGACTGCAATTGTATTCCATCCATTATCCTAAGATTTGGAAAATTTTATTATTGGTCTAAATTTAAGATTTAAAAAAAATGTTCGATTTTCAGCGTTCTATATAGAGTGAAATCAGTTAAAAGTTCATGGATGAATGCTTAGTTTTTAGATTTTCCTTTGCATGAATTATTCTTGTTATTTGGGATTATATTCAGAATTTTTTATGAAAATATATTAAGATGGAAATAAAAGAAAGAATAAAATGCAAACTGAAGGGATTTAATATGGTAAATAGAAAAAACGTATCAGGTCGGGTTTTCAGGACCGAGAGCGGAGCTCACGCACATAATTAGACCATGAGAGCCTAATTGGGTGTACACAGCAGTGCACCAAAAACAGAAAGAAATAAGGGAGAAAGAAGAGAGGACGCAAGAGAGTTCTATTGCTCTGGGGTTAGGAATAAGGTTGGTGGAGACCTCTATTTGTAGAGGCCAGGAGTGGCCCTTCCGTCTTATCCACCAAGCTGCATTTACTCTTGATTGATTTTCCTCAATCAAGAGGCTCCTGCAATCAATTAGGAGGTTCCCCTTGTGATCAACAAAAATGTTGATTGCCTTTACTAATCATACTTATGTGTGATTCGGTCTCTTCCTCCATCAGCAATAAATTAAATGCTGACACAATCTCCTCTCATTTGCTTTAGTTTTTCTTGAACAAATAGTCCAACCTATTAAAGACCGACTCCGACCCAAAATTCCAACACAAACATATTAAGGAGGAAATGAAAATATATTAAGATGTAAATAAAAGACATAAGAAGAAAATGCAAACATGCCTCGCTTTTAAGAATTTGTGATTTGTAGTGAAGAAGCTGAAAATCAGAGAGCAAAACTAGGGAGCTAGTATTACAAAGACGCTTGTAAGGATTAGTCGCTTGAGCCTACTATGATTTATATAAAGACTTAATAAACATCTGATTAACTATATGGAATTTAATTATTTTAAAGAGGAAGAGTAAAAAAAGTTTAGAAATCTCCTTGTGAGAAACTTGTGCAGTGTATGAAATATACGATAATCATATTATATAAATTTTGCATTTATTATATATTTATATATTGAAAGGTAGACTTATTTAGTTTTTTTTTTTTTTTTGTTAAATTAATGTATGATGAATCAAAAAATTTGGAAGTTTCGTTCATAACTTTTAAATTTCAGGTTCATGAATCTAATTAACTTCTGGTCATTATATGCAGAAGACTACGTAAATGCATATATAATATCTAAAGATACATATGTCCGTTGGTTAATGTACATCTCGACATTTAATACAGATGCATGCATGACTTTTATTTAAACTTAGAAAAAATTCATATCAGCGAGAACGAGCTAGAAAGAATTAAATGCCCACGCGCACAAAGTCGAAAGAATTAAATGGAAAAAGATACTGGTGGATGGATGTATAAATTAATTATTTATTTGTTCTTATCAATCTCCGCGTAGTAGAAAAATTGTGAGAAACGGTGTAAGGACAAAGGATCTTTTATAAAGATGTGATTATAGGAGAAGGCTTTGCTCCTATCAAATTCAAAGTTGACATCCATCTTAATTTTTTTATTTGTTGGTTTCAATTTAAAAACCCTCACTAAAATTGCCAAAAAAATCCTCAAAATGTTTTGTAGCAAAAAGCTAGCTCTATAACCAAGGTGTTGGTCTTATTGAAATGGACTTTAGGTGTTTAAGCACGAGTTCTCAAATTTGAATAGGTGTGAAAGTAAAAAAGGAAAAAAAAAACACTTTTAATTTGAGGGAACTACCCCCAATTGGATTCAAAAATACTTGAATCTAACCGTGTCAGACAGCTATATCAAAAGGCTAGCTCAGTATATATTAGTATCTTGGGTTAAAGGCTATTTTTGTTTCGAAAGTATTGGCTCAAGAGTAATTTTGTCCCGGAAGTTTCATCTAAGGCAATTTTGCCCTGAAAGTTTCAAATGTAGGGTAATTTCGCCCTGACTGTTATCTCAGTTAAGTTTGACCGTTAGTTGACTAAATTTCGGGGCAAATTTGCTCCTAAGTGAAAACTCCCAGGAAAAATTTGCTTCTCAGTTAAAACTTTCAGGATAATTTTGTCATCATTTCAGGGGCAAATTTGTCCTGAAAGTTTTTACTTTAGAGAAAATTTGCTCCTAAATTTGGTCAACTAACGGTCAACTTAACTGCAATAACGGTCAAGGTGAAATTGCCTCACATTTAAAACTTCCGGGACAAAATTAAGCCAATATTTCTGAGGCAAAAATGGCATTCAACCGTAGTATCTTAGTGGTTAGAAAACCATCACTAACATCACTTAGTTCGAGATGGTTTCTAAAAAGAAAAATACTCGTCTCGATGTGTGCGTGTAATTGGATCTCATTTATCTTGTGAGAGGAATTTATTGCATAACTCAACGGACGTTTTATTTTAGAAAAGAATGCAGAAACTCGTAACAAATACTTTTTCGGTCCTTAATATAAGATATATTTATCTAATTAGATTATATTAAAAAATTAGTTAAGTTAGTTTATATGACACGTATTTTTTAAAATGTCATAATCATCTCCTTTAATTCTCTCCTTCTCTCTCCTCCTTGATTGTGTTTGAGGGAGCATCAATATGGGTAAATTATGAAAACATTGATAAATATGAAAATTATGTCTTATATTTAGAACCAAGATCAACTTTTCAAATATTTCTTATATTAAAAACCGGAGGACTAGTATATATGTAGGAGAGCCGTGTATTTTGAAGGTTGATTAAGAAAAGAAAGTACACAATACTCTTATTTAACAATTTATTTTACACAAATTGATGGACCTTACACATATCTACAGATGATACCATTCTTAATAGTAAGAGTAAAATGAGCCAACTATGCAAGTAGATGTTGCATGAACTCAATCAAGGCTTTGGAGTTGGAGGTCTTTCTAAACGAATTTAGTCATACATAACTCCCTGGAAAGCATTAGTGGCATTTGACTGTCTTAAATAAATAGTATTTGTTCCTTTTACTAAACGATCGCTTGGAACATCAATACTGAACAACCAATATAATCCATGAATTCCATGCCTTGCTATTGCATTATCTCCTCCCAAATCCACTCTTTCAAATAGTGGAGAAACATTATCATCTAGCTCATTCAACCAAACCTGCAAATATAATATATAGTGTAACATCCTAAATCTTTATCCATAAAACTTAGGTAATATTATAAAGGAAATATTTTGTGGTAAATAATAAGTAAGTAAATAATAAAATAAAAGGAGGAATAGAAAGTCTCACATCGACTAAATAAGGAGAAGAGGGAGACATTACAAAAAGAAAAGACTTTCGGCGGCGACAAAAGTCACCACTGAAAGTACAAAAGCCGCCGCCGAAAGTTTTCAGTGGCAACATTTTGTTGCCACCAGGTCGTTGGCAATGTGACTGTGGCTGAAAGTATAGGTGGAGACTTTTATGAGTCGCCGCTGAATGTTCACTTTTAGCAGCGATATTATGTCACCACTGAATGTTCATTTTCAGCGGCGACATGCTATCGCCGCTGATATTAGGTTATTAGCGGCGACTTTTTGTCACTGTTGAAAGTAAGATTCAGCGGCAACACGGGAGTCGCCACTGATGACTCTTTCTACCGTGACAATTGTCGCCGCTGATTCTTATTTTCTACCACAACATTACTGTTGACACTGATAGTCTTTTCTTCTTTTCTGTGGCGACAAAAGTCGCCGCTAAAGGCCAATTTTTTTTAATTATTATTTTTAAATTTATTACATTAAAACTTTTATATCTAATGCACATAATAATAAAATACTAAAAAAGGAAATTGACATAGAAACATAATACATTAAGTAATAAATTCCAAACTATTCTTAAATGTTAATTTCAATCTCTAAAACCATTTAAAATTATAAACTTTTATAATGGAGCAAGCAAATTATGCTGAAGGACCAGTCTGCGGGACACCAAAAGTAGTAGATGTAGATGTAGATATAGGAGCATTTGATTTGAACATTTGCAAGAAGGCATTGAGTTGAGCTTGCATTCTTTGTTCAAATTGTGCTTGTTCTTTTTCCATCCTTGTACGATCTGCTGCACGCTTTTCTTCCATCTTTGCGTGCTCTGATGCAAGATTTGCTTCCATCTTTTCTCGCTCCTCTTGAATTCTTCTATCAAACTCTTGTTGTAATTCAATGCGTACATGCTCAAGTGAACTTTGACTAGATTGGGTGTGAGCTCTCTTCCTTGGGGGTTGTGCTCCGTACCCTTTCCCTCTAAGATATCATGACCTCTCTCCAAGAATAGCCGTTAATATTTCTTCAGAGGTCATATGAGCATCACTTTCTAATTCTTGTTGCTCATGGAGTTCCTTGAGACGAAACTACAATTAAAAACATAAAAGTAATAATATAAGAATAAAAATCATTAATTGAACAAGAAAGATGAGAATGTACAGCGTACGTAAATCTGCTCAGATTGTGAATTCACCCACACTGACTGTCCATCTGCATTTGTTCTAGTATGTGTTATATGCCAAACTACATCAGGCGGTGTAGGCTTTTGTCGGAAGCAAGGGGAGATAAGAGGCAAGTGTAATGTGAGGCAAGTGTAATGTGAGGAACAGTAGGAACAAGTCTAAGTTGGCTTTTGTTGTGGAAGAGGTGGTTGAAATGGCTTAACAGTTCTAGATAATAATAATGGAGGCCTTAGATAAATATATATGTTGCACGTTTAAATTCTAGTTTTTGTGACTTTTTAATTAGTATAAAATCACATAAGTGTGGGACATGTGAGACACTTGTTGGCTATTTGATGGTTTGGATAATAATTTGTGGAAGAAGGTTTTGGAGGATTCTAGCTCGGGTTCTTAGATATGTATGCTTCTCGTTGTTGTATGGTGACTTTGCTTTGAGATGTGTAGTATTGTAGTAATAAAAAAACTAATTAAAGCTAATGAATATGTATTATTTTTTTAACTAAATTCATATATATAAAGAGGGTGGAGAATAAATGTCATAAATATAATTAAGAGGAGTTAAAGTTGAAAAAAATGTAATAAGTATCTGGATAAATATAAAATTTAATTTATATTTTAGAATAATGGAGGAGCAAGTAATAATGTAAGAAGTTCTATTATTTTGTGAATTTGAGCATTGCAAAAAGTAAACACCAAATCTTGATCGATACTCAGTCAATTATTTGGAAAAATGGTGTTAAAGCACTAAGAATTGAGAAGCATTGCATTATAGGCTTAGTTGGAATCTAAGAACTGAGAAGCATTACACTAAGAACTAAGAACTGAAATATTCTAACCATATGTAAACTTCCAAATTCAAAAATGTACACTCAGTGAATTAAAGCAAGACTTGTATAATTAGACCCAAAACCTGGAGCCTATTAGATATCAGAGTGCTTTTGTTTATTAAAGATTTATATGTAGGGGAACATTTAAAACTAAAAAATAGAGAAAACTAAAGAATCAGGTATGAAATGTCGGAGCAAGAAATTTCTGATTCCAAAACTATTGCTGCAAAAATTTATGGTTTTTACTAGTCCATGGCATTTAGATAAGAAAAGATTGCATATAGTGTTAGCCAAATAATTCTCTTCAGTTAAAACCAAGGTAAAATCCTTCCTAATGCCAATTACTACAAGCCAAACAAAATAAAGGGATAGTGCAAACAAAATATGAGTAACTAGAGCCAAGCAAATCAGTCACAACCAAATGCCAAGAATATAGAAGAAGAGTAAAGAAGGAGAGAGGGATTACATACAATAGATCAAAGAAGAAACCGGACCTTCAGAATAGCAAGACTGTTGAACCACGGAGCTTTAGAATAGCAATATCGTTGAGCCTTGTGTTCGATGGAGTAGACAGAGATGAGAGGGAGCAAGAGGCATGAGAGACCATGGATTAGGGATTTGGGAGTTGTTGCTGCGATAGAGTACTAAAACATAGGGAAAATGAAAAAGAAAGAGGGAAACACCAAATGGTTTGTTTGGGGGAAAATGAATTCAGAATGTTTTAAATAATTAAAATATAATTAAATTGTCCAATTGGCATCATAAAACCCCATTAGATGAATGGCATAAGAGGAGCTATATAAAGGGCCATATGGTCTACGCTTCAATCCCCCTGATTTTTTTCCTTCTTCCATTTCATGTAAAAAACAAAAAAAATGCAACTCCAGAGTTTTGAACAGGGGACATGGAACTGTACAAGCAATTAACCAAGCCAACTGAACTAATTCATTGAACATGAAAGTAAATGACAAAACATTTATAAATACTTAATATACATAATGAATATTTAAATACAAAATTAAATGTATTAAAAATATAAAATATAAAAGTTAACTTCAAATTTAGTTATATTTCTCACACATAACTTTTAATATTGTATTATCTCTCCAAATTAAATTATATCTCACCCTCTCTCTCCAATACAAACATTTAACAGAAGTTATCATACTTTATATATCTCCCTTAATTTCATCATCATCACCTCCAACTTCTTTCTGTCCAATATAAACAATATCCTAAAATATCATTATCTCCTCTTAAACATACTCATATAACTTTAATTATAATATTATTAACACTATCATACTCTTACTCATATTATCTCTAACTAACACACATACACACTTTACTTATTACTTCCCCTCAATAAACATCAACTCTCCCGAGCAAACTAACACCCCTCCCACAAATATATACATGATCTCTTTAATTATCTCTCTCTTACCCATAAATACAATATCCCTCTCTCATACCCCCCCTAATTAGCTTCCTTCATTCCCCTCACATTCAACACTATAAATATATAGATATCTAACTAAGACAGTAATATATACAGACACACCCTAATTATTTAAAACAAAACATATATTGAAGAACAAAATTATTGTATAAATATATATTTTTCAAAAAAATTAAAATATAAAAAAATTTTAGCAGCGACACATCAAAGTCGCCACTAAAAGTAGCTGAGCATTCAGCCACGACATACAAAAGTTGCCGCCTAAACTATAGTTTCAGTGGCGACAAGAATATGTCGCCACCAATAAGATACAAATAATTAGCGGCGACAAAACAGTCGCAGCCAAAAGTGTGACCAAAGGTGGCGACTATATATATGGCCACCAAAGGTTTGACTATCAGCAGCGACTTTAATTTGTTGTCACCTTTGGTGACACTTTGGGCGGCGACACAAAGAGTCGCTGCCAAAAGTCAAACTTTCTATGGTGACTTTCATTGTCGTCGCTAAAAGTGTATGTTTTTGTAGTGAGACCTCAAAGCCTATATATAGGGGTGGTGAGTTGGATTTAAGGTGCAACAATTTTATTTTCTCATATACCTAAGGTAGCCTTGGTAAAATGTTATTTCTTCCTTTGTTGACCGTTGAATCGGGCTGAAACTTGGTCATCTGATCCAAGATATCCAAAATATCATATTCAATAGTTGGATTAGCTATTGGCATTTCTGTTTAAGTGTTACAAAGCAAGAAACATAATCAACATTCTGGGATATGGAAAATAAACTCTAGAAGAAAGAATCGACGTTTGCAACTTTGTCCACTGTTGGATTGTCATGGAATTTCGCGAGAAGATTCGGGACATCCCTTTCAGAACTTTCAATCGTGGGATCAACAATTGGATGCCTAAGGTAAGAGAAATTTATCACACATTGAATCTACTATTTGAAAAAATAGGAATTATGTCATAAATTTAGGAATTTTCTAAAAAATGGGGTTCTAAAGGTTAGAATCCCTAATTGAGATCATAGAAACATTAGATAAAGCTATTATAACACTCCAATGATCCAAATTCTCATATCTAATATAATTCTCATATAACATTTTCTACTCGTAAGAAATTCTAAGCAACTGAATAGAGGTAAAATTATGAACATCTAGTATCGCTAAATAATTTTGTTTTAATTAAGTTTCTTGTTACTTTGTAGTTGAGTTTGAGCTTTGTGATAAGGACTTTTCTTGGTTGCAACTTAGAGAATACCAGGTAACGTGGTCCTATCTACCTTAATTATCAGTGCTACTCATGGGTTTTTCAAAAAACTCCATAAGCCTGGATTGAGTAGAGCTGGTGTGAACCCTACAATTTTAAGAATAAAAATTGCCTTATGGGACCTTTGTATGAACCCTAGGACTATAAAGGTTGAGATATACGATAATTAGAGGCAACCATAAGCATGTACGTGTGAACTGGCTGAATTTCGTATGGTTTTGACTCATACCTTGTTTCGGCAAACAACACTCTTGTCGAAGTAAGTTTGATGTAGGATCACCCTAGTGAGGGATACACTCGCCGAGGTGAATGGCCCAGTAAGGGTAGAAAAAGTGATTTCTATGTTATGATGACCATGATACTACTGTATGATTTATTCGTATGTGTTTAATTGCAAGCATGTGATCTTTTGATATATTGTAAAAGTATACTTGGTACATGCATCTAATGAGAGTTGAGTTTATGATATTAATTGACATGCATGAGCATGAGAACATACTGAAATCCCTTGAGAATAATGTGATGTAAATGGCGGAGTTAGTGATTGGATTGTGATTTGTAAAAACTAAATACCACGTGGCAGGCTACCAATTTGATTATTATGCACCACTAGCTGACATCTATTTTACAGGGTCGTATTCCTGATACAATACTTCAAGGACTTCTGGGCAGTATTCTGGGGGCCCATGTAGTATTGCTAAGAGCAATAACCATATTAGAGAAACCCATAATCCCTTGTATGCTCTATAGTACTTTGGCCGGTCTACATTGGAGAGCTTGTGAGAGTAACTAGTAACATGGAATGTACTTAGCCTATGGGTTCAATTGGAGGAAATAAAGAGGATATAAGAAGGTTAGGGGTTAATGAAAGATAAAGAGTAATCATTGTATTATGATATTTTTGTGATACGGTATGTTGCGTTATGAATAAATGTTCTCTGAAGCATATGAATCGATACTATTATACTCCTGTTTATTTTGTTTGCTTGCCCATCTGCTTGTTATATATGTTTAACATGTATGTATATTAGTCACACCTGGCACCCTATGGGTGGTGGCAGTAGTTAAGGTGGGTAGTGACTATGTTATTGAGACAATGGTTTCATCATGTTACTTCTCACACTTTTCAGGTGAGAGCACGAGAGGCGACATGACTGGAAAAGCACCTGAGGCTATAGATATTAATAGCAGCAATGTACTTGTCTGATTCTATTTATTGCCACAGTTAGGATCTGCAATTTAGATTTATGATTGTGTTGAACTCTGAGTAGTCCTTTATCTAGATTTTGGTAGTAGACAGCCTGAGGCCTAGATTTTCATAGAAATGCATTATTATAACTTATGAATTATTATGTGATGGATTTTGGACCTACAATAGTTATATTTGGCTGCGTGAGATTTGTAGGCCCCTGGAGCTCCCATAGATTTTGATATTTGTTACAAGGGCATGGTAATTATGCCCAATGCATGATGATAAATGAAATTTTCTTTTAAAATTTACTCTAAGAGTAGGGAATATGAGATAGGGTATTACATATAGTAGCTCCCAACAGATTATGCTCATCCATGTAGTAATAACTAACAAGTGAGTATTATTCTGTCGTTGTATACATCTATCTATCTTTAGTTACATGGTTTTGGAAATAATTTTAATTACCAAAGAAACATGTTTTAGTGAAGCGCCCAATTTATCCATCCTTCCTTCTTTCCATGTACTTTCTGCACCTGTCTTCTCGTGGGTTTTATTCTCATCATGGGTAACCTCCCAAGAAGCACTAAATTTATAGTCTTCAGCCAGACTTTGCTACAAAAACACTAATCATAAGTATCAAAAATCATGATTATCTCGTCTTCGTTCATTTTCAGGCAGCAGTGTTTGAAGATGAGTGGGTGTTCATGAATCACCTGTACTTCATCAATCATCAGTAATTTCAAAGTACAAGTGTTTAAAAAATTAAAAGAAGGAAAAACAAACTTATTCACAAAAACAAAACTAGAAACTTCTAAAAAATTAGAACACCCAATAAAATCTACATGGCTCTCATCAGTAAGAGCCAAAACAAAATCAACTTGACTCCCATCAGTAAGAGTCACAACAGTAGTAGGAGAATCAAGATCACAGATTGTTGGGATTTCATCTTTGATTTCTTGTTCAGAACAACAAGGTGCAAGTTCCAGAATTGAAACCTCAGCTGAACAATTGGTTTTCTCCTCATCCACATTAGTTTCCAATACAAAATACTCCTCAGAAGTGTTGCAAATAGTTGACAACACTTCCTCACTCCCCATAGTTACTTGTTCACTTGAGTTTTCATGAAAATTTTCATTTTGTTACAAAGACTCAAGTGTAGAAGCTATTTCACTCACATGCATTGTTAAATTTTCAAGAGCATATGCATGTTCATGAAATTTTGTTTTTGACTAATCCCTCATTTCAGTTACATTATCAAGAATAAGTTGAAGATTTTCCTCTATTGAGGGCTTCTTCTCATGAATGAGGGTGGTTTCATCTACATATGAATTGAGTGAAGTATGAGTATGTGATGTTTGTGAAAAAGAAGAATTAGGATCCCAATACAATGAGTGATTTTGATTCCCATGAAGGCTAGAATTATGATCATACGCATTAGATTGAGCCTCCATGTAATCCCAGGTTTAAGAATGGGGACATTGCTTACTATAATAATTATCTCCACAATGATTACAACAAATATACTCATATTGAGCATTAGAAACATAAGGGTCATAATAAGAATTTGGATAATCATTATCATGAGCAAATCCACCACTTAATTCATTGAACCACCAATGATTATCCATGTACAAAGAATGAAATCAAAATAACTAACAAAACAAAAATAAAAACAGAACAATGATGCAGCAAAAACAGAGAAAAACCAGCAAAAACAGAAAAATGCAGCAGCAAGTATATACAAAACTCAAGCTTAAGCTAGTAGTGCTCTAATCAAGATCAACCAAAGACGGTTCTGGCACCCAAATCCTCGGTAACGGTGCCAAAAACTTGTCCGCAAATCCGTAAGTGCACGGGTCGCGTCAAGTAATAAAGTGATGAGTAAGATATCGTTCCCACGAGGATTTGGTTCCAAAACCCGGTTAAGTAGTGACTATCGCATTTTTGCCTATTTTGAGTTGGGCAATTATCACAGTGGAGGTAAAACAGAATTATAAACTAAAAGTAAAATATAAACAAGTGATTCATGGACTAGAAAGGATGCAGTGGGAGTTAGGATTATTTATCCCCCCCTTACATTTCATAGGTACTCATTCAAATCCCCACAATATGAGCTCTCAATGATGGATTATGCTAACCAATGTCATTAATTTACCCATAAGTGCTCTCTCAAGTCTCCAAATAGGTGTTTAGCTTAATTAGTTCATTAATCTCTTAACTGAAGAATTAAGCCCAGCCTACATTGCAGAACCTATGTGGCTATGTGAGGTCAATGAGTGTATATCTACCTCATCAACAAAACCATCCATCCAACCCCTGGATTTCAAGTTCCCACATGATTAAACTCAAACTTCTACACTCAATCTAACCCTCTCATGCGTCAACCAAGTGAACCCAACAACCTCATTGGTGGTCAACCAACAAGGAGCATTAAGAACATAGTGAAATCAACATAAACCAACCATTCAACATAAATATAAAGGGGAAATGAGTACTTAATCCATACAAGGGTTCAAAACAATCCAAACAATAAAACTCTAGCTATACATGTTCATAAAACCCAGAAGAAACAGGGCATACATCAGTTATAAAGCATAACAAAAGGGAAAAACAACAGAATGAGAAGAAAAACCAAGAGGAGAAGCTCAAATCTTCAACATCTAGCTCAATCTCCACCTCCAAGCTCCAAACCCTAGCAGAGCATTGTCTTCACGGCGCCTCCCAAGTCCAGAATGAGGCTCTGATGTGTTAATTTTGTATTTATAAGCCCTAGAATCAGTGTTGTCATCAAAATGCGTTTTTGATGTTTTCGGGCATTGGCCGCGGCCAAAATGTTTCTAGAGGTTGTTTGGCCGCGGCAAAACTCCCCTGATGATCTTAGCCGCGGCCAAGCTTCCATAAGAAGCTTTTTGGCCTTCTTCACCATTTTCTTGCTATTTCATGGTGCTTTGACTTCCTTAGCTCTATTCCCACTTTTTGATCATCATTTGGTGCCTACAATGACTTCTTTGTGGCTCCAATATTAACCTATCAACACAATGAAATCTTTAAAAACAGTGTTGATGTGTTTTTAATACAATTATAGGGCTTAAACAGAGAAATTACACCTTTTATCATCAATACCCATGGGCACATTACCTTTGCACATTTATCATCAATTATCTATGAATTTATCCAAAATGTATGCAAAACTAAAGGTAAATGTGCCACTTTAACAAGAATTTCATGATGTTAACAGCCTTATAATAAAAACAAGAGGGAGTACCATGTTAAATAGAGGGAGTACCTCTTAACAACATTATTGAAGGCGAGGTTTTCTAGGTATAGTTGAAACTGGAAAATGAGACAATGTGCTTGGCCGTTGCTGAGATTTAAGAGAGACCAACACTTGAAGTGGGTATTCGAGGGTATTCCGTCCTCTTGGTAAGATCAAAAATGTTTCCGCTCCAAAAACAAGGGTCTCGGCAAACATCTCGCCAGGACCTGCACACCATGGAAACGGCAGCCAAATCCATCAAATTCAGAGTCATGAAGATTCTCAACAACACGTCATAGCTCCTGCCCCTCCAATCTCTCATTTCTTCTGGTGATTTGTTTTTCTTGTTCATCGCCATACTCAAATAATGTTTCTTGCAATCATAACAACCAATGAAGCAGCACATATCAATATGTTATATACGAACAATAGTCTAAAAAGAGAGTTCAATCCCAAGAGATTAGCATATTGGAAGGGGGTTCCCCTTGAATTTATAACACAGTCATTACAAAGTAGTGCCTCTGGTTCTTTTTATAAGAGACAATTAACAACTTTCACACAAATTAAGAAAATTAGTTAAATTTATTTACTCTTATTAAATATGTAGGTTCATATTTTCAACCATATATTGTCTAAAGATCACCCTTCCTCAATTAACTTTATTACATTAGTGTTGTTTTGTCTCTCTCTACATAACTAAGAGCATTTAGTGGCTGCTGTAGCTTTGTGGATTCTGCTACTGGCTTTCCTGTTTCATCAGCGAAAATATATACTCTTTACTGGCCAAAAGAAAGTTATATATTCGGGGTCAGTTGACTTTACCGATTACACTATTGTATGTGTAAATATAGGATGAATGAAATTCTATCCCATTATATTATCCTAAGATTTTGAAGACTTTATGCTTGACCTAAGTGGAAGGATAAAAATGAAGTGTTCGATGTTCAGAGTTCTATATAGAGTGAAATCAGTTAAAACTTCATAGATGAATGCTTAGTCTTTAGTTTTTCTCCTCCTTGAATTCTTCCTGTTATTTGGGATTATATTCATAATTTTTTAATGAAAATATATGAAGATGGAAATAAAAGGCATCAGAAGAAAATGCAAACATACCTCACTTCTAAGAATTTGTGATTTTTAGTGAAGAAGCTGCAGATCAGAGAGAGAAACTAAGTAGCTAGTAGAACAAAGACGCCTGTAATGATTAGTCGCTTAAGCCTACTATTATTTATATGAAGTCATAATAAATATCTGATTAAATATATGGAATGTAATGATTTTAAAGATGACGACTAAAAAAGTTTAGAAATCTCCTTGCGAGCAACATGTATGTGCAGTGTATGGCATCTAAATTAATCATATTCTAAATTTTGCGTTTATCATATTTATATATTTAAAGGTTGATTTTATTTAGTTTTTTAGGTTAAAATACTGTACGGTGAATCAAAAAATTCGGAAGTTTCGTTCATATAATATGTATGCCTTTGTATCATTCCCATAAAAAACCATAGTGCGATATATTAATAATCGTATGTAGTGATTGAAATATATTTTATATATGATTTTCATAATTAAATTAGGATTTTAATATATTTTGTGGGACACTATTGTATGATTGAACACTAATTTTAGTTAGGAAAAATTGTATCGAATTAATTATAATTAGAGGAAAAATGATTATAATTTATTAATTATTTTATGCAATTATTTCTTAAACTTTTAATACTACAGTGTGTTTAATAGGTCTTTTGGAAAAAATTGGTAATTTTGGAAGTTTATAATTAATATTTTTAAGGCAGGAGAAAATTACAGAAAAGGACCCAAAGGTCACAACCGGTGTTTTTTATTAACTTCCTTCTTCATCAATGGATACCAGCAGCAGAGAATGTCTTTTCTTATTTCGGCCAGTAATGATGAAAATAGAAACTAAAGAACATGCTTTCAGCTGGAACTGGACCCGACAAAATTATGTGTGAAGATAGGAATCTTCATCATCATTCCTCTATCTTATTCTCCCATTATCATCATCATCACTTGCACTTTTTCTTTCTTTAAAAACAGAACAGAGAAGCATCACGAGGGTAACACGTTCATCAACTCCTTCCCTCCTTCTTCCACCTTCCTCCTTTTCTTCTTGTCGCTGCGGCAAGTTTCACACTCACCACCATTAGCCGCCGGCGACACTCCTCCATTGTCCACCAAACACCACCGGCGATTGAAGAGAGCTTGAGAGACGGAGGGAGATCGGTGAAGGAAAGGAGAGACCATCGATCCTTCTCACAGCACCACCACTGCCGTGCTCTGTTCTCATTTCGCCAGAACATCCGACCTTCACTTCACCTCTTCCTTCCTCCTCTGTTTTCTGTAACTTCCGACGACACTCCTCACCCTCCACCGCACTGCATCACAGACCCGACTGAGAGAGAGAGAGAGAGACAGAGGGATCACTACCCCCAAGCATCACTACCTTCCCTCTTCACCGACGATCATCACTATCACCACCATCGTCCGTCTTGAAGAAGGGAGAGCTTGAAAGTCACCGTCAACTTCCTCTGTTCACCAGCCACTCATACCGTCAGTTCCGGTATCATCGCCAACGTCCTTTCTCATCTCTCCAAACACCGTCGGACTAACTTTCCGGCCCCCATTGCCGGCGACCTTGAATCTCAGAACCATCGTCCCTTCTCTCTACTGTCACCATAGACTTTCTTCATACTCCCAGAAGCACCGTCGGTCATCTATGTATTCTCTCAGCGTTCTAGTTTGTTTTCCGGCAAGTGTTCCCAGAATCCGGCGACCAAATTTGCAAATTCCGGTGAAGAAATTCCAGTTTCCGGTGAAGCTTTAAGTTTTCCGGTGATTAATTCTAGAGACTTATGTTTGAGGTCAACGGACTATAAAGGGATTTATTTAATTTAATTTTGTACTTCATTTATATATTTTGTTTGAAATTTGATTATAGTTTGTATAATATTTGAATTGAATTGGTGCGATTGGATTTGGAACATTTCTTATTTAAGTTAATTTGAGTGGTGTGTTTGTTTATATATTTTATTAAATTATATTTTCTTTTAAATAAAAAATTAAAAATCCATTTCCCTTATTTTATTTAATTTATATGGCATTTAGATTATTTAAAATTTAATAAAGATTCATCGAAGAGAGAGAATGATCTTAGGTTTATCTATAACAAGTCTTTAGCTAAATTGTTGATTATAGACCCCAAGTCCAACGCACCAAAAATGTCGTGATCATGTAGCCTGTGTAAGATGAGGATGAAAAGAGAGATTTTTTTTTTTTTTTTTTTTGCCAAGGATAGAGATAAAATTTGTAAAATCATAACTTTTAAATTCCATGTTAGATTCATGAATCTAATCAACTTCTGGTCATTATATGCAGAAGAACACGTCAATGCATGTATAATATTTAAAGAAACATATATACGTTCGTTAATGCACATCTCAACATTTAATACAAATACAGATGCATGCATGCCTTTTATTTAAATTTAGCAAATATTCATACCTGTGAGAGCGAGCTAGAAAGAATTAAATGCGCACGCTCAAAAGGTCAAAAGAATTAAATGGGAAAAAATACTGGCGTATGTATAAATTAATTCTTTATTTGTTCTTGTCAATCTCCGCGCAGTAATAGAAAAGTTGTGGGAAACGGTATGCCCGTGTGAGGATAAAGGATCTTTTATAAAGAAGATGTGATTATAGGAGAAGGCTTTACCCCTATCGAAGTTGACTTTTTTTCATTTTTTTTTATTTGGTGGTTTTTAAAACCCTCACTAAAATTGCCCAAAAAAAAATCACAAAAATATTTTGTTGTAAAAAGCTAGCTCCATAACCAAAAAGGCTTTGTTATTATTTAAAGAGACTTTGTCTTGATTACGAGGTCTCTAATTCAATTGGGAATGAATGTAGAAAACACCTTTAAGAGACAATTGGATCCAACAATGCTTATATTACTAGTATCTTAGTGGTTAGAAAACCATCACTAACGTGACTTAGAGATGGTTTTAAAAAAGAAAAATACTTGCATTGATTAGTGCGCGCGCGCAATTGGATCTCAAATAATTATCCGCTGAGAGGAATTTAGTGCATGACTCAACGGACTTTTATTTTAGAAGAGAATGCAGAATTTCATAACAAATATATAGAAGAGTCGCGTATTTTGAATGTTGATTAAGAAAAGAAAGTACACAATATTCTTATTTAACATCTTATTTTACACAATTTTACTGAGCTTATACATATTTACAGATGATACCATTCTTAATATAAGAGTAAAATGAGCCAACTATACAAGTAGATATTGCATGAACTCAATCAAGGCTTTAGAGTTGGAGGTCTTTCTAAACGAATATAGTCATACATAACCCCCTGGAAAGCATTAGTGGCATTTGACTGTCTTAAATAAATAGTATTTGTTCCTCTCACTAAACGATCGCTTGGAACATCAATACTAAACAACCAGTATAATCCATGGATTCCATGCCTTGCTATTGCATTATCTCCTCCCAAATCTACTCTCTCAAATAATGGAGGAATATTATCACCTTCCTCATTCACCCAAACCTGCAATATTTGTAGCTCCCAAATCATGCTCATTCAGGTACTAATAAGTGAGTCTAGAAAGTGCTTGACTTTTGAAAATGCCCTTATTTAAACCGGTTCTAGGTGAAGTTTAGGAAGCCAATTTTAACTTATCAAAACGTACAGTAATGTCTTGTCATTTTATATATATATATATATATATATATATATATATATATATATATATATATATATATATTTAATTGCATGGTTTGGGGAGAATTTTAATTATAAAAGAAGTTAAACATGTTTTAGTGAAGTACCTGCAATTGAGAATGAGTGGTTGATGCTAGGGCTAATTGTAGAGTATAACTTCCAGTGAATGCATTCTCAAGTTCAAATATAACTTTCCATGTAGTTGGATGATATACTCCATTTCCTATTCTCCTACACACACCAAATTTATTTATTAGAGTAAATAACATAATTTTAACAGTATCAATTTATATCGTTAGATTATTATACATTGTTTGAATTACGTACCTTGTAACATGAGCGTAAAACCAGTCTCGATCATACCTATCAACACCAACAGTGTAAACTAGATCCTTATGTGGATATAAATCAGCATAACGTTCCCACAGCCCATATTGCCTAAACCTGTGTCAAGGAAATAAAAACTGTCAGCGTAAAAGGAAAAGAAAGTATATAGTAACTATAAATGGGTTATGGTTTTCTAACATGTCTTTAGGTTGTTCACTGTAGAATTTGTTGATGAGTTTAGGGCTAGGGTCTGGGATATAGAATTCTGCGGCTGTGCGATCTGGAAATCCAATTTCCCAAAGGGTAGAACCACTTCTTGGAGGATTAAATACAAGTGAATCCAATTTGATTAAACACCCTATAAATACACAAAAACAAGTTAATTAGAAAGTTTTGAAACTAGGGTTTCGACCAAATCAAATCAGAAGGGAAAATGAACAGAATGTGGTACGTACCTGGCGTGATAGTGATTATGTTATTATATTTGTAATCACCAATAAAGCCAGGAATCCAAGCAAACAAGTTATAGTCCCCTGGTATAACATTCTTAATCATGAAATAGCCCTTGTTATCAGCTTGTGTCCAAAACTGATAGCCCTATATATGGATTACACCATAAGAAAGAAATTGTGAGTTGATCAAGATTAAAGAAATCCTGTTGCAAATAAATAATTAAATTTTGGTATTTTTTATAATTTCAATTTTAATATTTCTATACAAGTTATCAAGTTATGTACAAATAATATATATAAATAGTATTTAATAAAATTCATATTATTTTACATCTAAACTTTCTCCATTACTCTTTCAAACAAACTTCAATTTATCCAACTGGTTTTTTTATAAAAATCAATCCAAACATAAAGTATATTACCTATATGACTTTTACTCTATTTCATACTTACAAAAGTCATATTAAAAAAAGGCACTTCTGCTATTCTAATCCAAACACACCTTAATATTACGTAACTTGCTTACTTCTAATCCAAACACACCCTAATGTTACATACCTTGCTTTCTGTTTGCCATGATCCTTCAGAACCGGGTAGAGCGAGACCAACATAAGCAGATTTAGCATATAGAAGGCTCCCTCCTCGGATATACCGATCTTGAACTAGTAATCTTCCAACCACACTTCCACGTTGAGTAGATGGAATGAAGTCTCGTGAATGTGCGAAATCATATGGCCATCTTTGGGCTTCCTTATACATCTGATTGAATCAAACAACAAATTATATATATGACATTATATTTCATGTTTGATGGGGAAAAAAAAAATTGGTACTTGATTCATATAATAACCTGTTGCACTGCATCTGGCCAAAGCGTCTTTGGATCCTCATTGCTTGAAAGAGAGTTCAGATACACAAAAACAGGCCCAAAAACCTTCTTATAGGTCTCCCCTTCTTGAAACGCCATGGTTACCTCCTTCCCAGCGTAGTGGGTGCTCATAAACATCTATATATATATATATATATATATATATATATATATATATATATATATATTAATCAAATCTTACAAAATAAAATGGGAAAACAAACGGCTACCTATTCTATTGTACTTTTGAGTTACATTTTATATGTTGTTAGCCACAAAGTATTGTGTGAAGTTACAATGTTGTCGTTAAAGAGGTAAAATGTCATGAAAGTTTCTATATATTAATGGTCACTGGGCACCAGATATTTTTAAGGAGGCAACTTTATTTTTTTATTTTTTGATATGGGAGGCAACTTTATTTTAAACGTTTAAAAAACGAGGCAATGTTACTCTAACCTAACGGACATTATGATCGATTATGTTGATGTGACATACCATGATATCTACTTCAGCTTTTAGAAAATAAGTTATACGGTACACTAAAGAAACATATGAAGTGCCGAAGTCAAAAAAGTTCTTGGGCTTTTGTTTCTCATACCGAAAGGGTAAAGGGGCCCACATGAGAGGTGAGGTCTTGCTTGGTGGGTCCAGCATTGCGAAACTCGTTGGTAGGTGTTATCATCCAGAAGCCAACAGGTGCATCTGAATCAAAGCTAATCCAACCATGGACTCTGTTGTCTTTGTTCTCACATGAGTACTGATATTTGTCGTCCACCTAATTACCCATCACACTCAATATGGTTCACGGGAGTGGTATATCAAATCAAAACAAACACTAGTCTACGTACACATGAGATAAATGTAAGCCTGTATATTCTTATGAACAAAGCTATATGTATGTAGACATATATAGAGGCTAGGTGTAGGTACCTCTCCTTTGAAGTCTTTGTTGGATGGGTGGGTTAAGAGAACAGCCTCAGGATAAGCCAGGACTTGCCCACTCTCTCTGTCTTGCATGGTTGGCATGAACCTTTGCCTATTGTCTGATACAGCCATATAATTAAACCTGTACAAGACATAATCATTTCAAAATTCAGTCCTGTTTAGATTTAAAAACCTGAATAACTTAATGAATTGAAGATTAATTAAGTACAATTTATACATATATAGAACTCTCTCATTTGTCTCTTTTATTATTTTCTGTGGTATTTAGCGATTCCCCACTTCTTGGATCTCAGTCCGAAAAGACGATCCAAGACTGTTTGTTATTGCTGCTATTATTAATTTCCTATGTCTGTTAAGCAATATCAAGATGTCTATTAGTGCCACGTCAGCATCTCAGGGTTGATCCTCATTGAGACCTCACCATCCATTTGATTTTTTGGGAAGAGCCCATCAAATTTTTAATTTAGTTAATTCTGTTGTCGCATAAGCGTCGTCACGTACACATACTACTACCGTATCACCATTGTTTTTATCCTATATAATGGGGAGAAAATTAGTGGGAAAAATATTAGGAGGGAAAACTCCCAAAAATATTAAATTTCTTTACCATTTTTGAAAGTTGTCAATCCTAGTATTCCTTTCCTTATTTTCCCTCTTTAAATTCATCCCGTGAATTAGAAGATTCTTTCATAGCCCATTTCACGTTCTTCCAAACCATTCTCGTATTGCCTTAAATCAAGTCCTAAAATGACATGTTTATCCTGTCTATTTCTGTTGTTCCAACATCATGGAAAAGTCCTTTATATATAAACACATACACACTCGTATATTTAATGTGTGCGCATAAGATTTCAAAGATATCATGCTATTTCCTCCATATTTGTCCAAGTTATATATTTTATTTGATGAATTTAGCCATCTATATATATTAATTAAATAATAAACTTAACTTCTTAATCTGTGAATAATATATTTAATTCTTTTTATTATATTAATATTAATAGCACTTGCTAGTAATTATCGTGGGAGCATAGAAACACAAGACCATTAGTTAAGTGAAAACAACTCACAGTCAATTAATCCAAGTAAATGGTGGTTATTATTATATTAATATTGATTAATAGATTTTAAAAACCTGTGTTGGCCTCTTGTTTTTATCCTTTTTAGGGGTAATTTACCTGTGTTCTTGAAGCTTGTAGACAATCCTGACTTGATCAACCTCGACAGCTGGGAATCCTTGTGGACGCTCGAATATCACGTAAGAGTAAAATCCAGAACTGCCTCGTCGCAATACATACCTGAAAAATCAAATATCCGTATGTTATTAGTTAAGTAACATGTGAATATGTAAAGAATGTCTGTCTGTATTCTTTAAATAGCATGAAAAGATAAAAGCTAATCTAAGAATAATAATATTCCACCTTTGGTCTATGTTAATGGGCACATCAGTGCCTTGCATTGAGGAATTCCATGTTCTCACAAACGAAACCTCCACTTGGCTCTCATCCGATGCTACAATTGAGAAATGGGTCCCATTGATTCTGCAGTGGTTTTATATTATTATAATAATTAAATTAATCAGTTCAATGAGTTGGGTCCAATAACAGCTAGCATTAATTACTACTTTAATTTATTATCATGTACCTTTGAGTAATACTATTCTTTCGTGGTTCATTCCAAACTACATCAAAATACCTGCAAACATGAACGCAGGAACTCTATCAATTTTTATAATGAACATTTTAGAATAATTTTTTTGGGACGAAGTTATTTAAAGGAACAAGGTGACGAGTAGGTACCCTCTGTCGTGTAGTGCTAGACGAGATTCTAGGACATTGTCGATTCCATGGTATGAGATTCCAATAACATAGCCTTGAGGTGTGGAAATAGTGAGTTGGACAATGCCATTGTCAATGACCACTTGCTCTGAATCTTGTGTGTTTAGCTTAACCGCACTACTACTGTTGATAGATGATGAACAACAAACTCTAAGTCAAAAACCATTTACAATCTATCAAAGAATATTTTCTAATATTATTGATTGAAAAGGAGGCATGTGAAGAAGGAAGAGGCAGGTGAAGATTCAAGAGACACCTCAATGACAAGTGAAAAGCACCTAGACTCGTTATACCCAACGATAATTGAAAACACATCACTATAAAAAGATTCTAAAGCACCTCGATTTTCAAAACTTCTCATGCATGTGGCATACAACAGACCACAACATATAAGACAAGTAACCGTGACTCTTTTATTTATCTTTTATATATATATTAACTTATGGAAACCATTAACTCATAATATCATTAACATCTATAAAGAATATCATCTTAACTTTAACTTTCTCACTCTCTCGGTGACACGTATAAAGCAAAAGCATCTAAGCTTATATTCAAGTTAAAAAAACAGAGAGAAGAAGAAGACGATGGAGGACCTATCTGATGATACTTTGTCACCAGAAGAAGCAGCCAGCAGGAAGCAGAGTTGCACAGTCATGATTCCAAACCACCACATGAAAACCTGCTTCTTCATCTTGTTCTCTATTATGAAAACTGCAAATTATAAAGAGAGCTTAGGTAGCAAGCACATTCGTTTGAGAAGACGAACAACAACAGAATGTCACTGGTTATAAAGCCTGGTAATTAATTCTGTTAATTAAGATACTAAGAACTAATTAAATTGAACAATGATGCATGAAGAAGACCCAGAAAGAAAATCACAGTGAATCACCTTCTGAGAAACAAAGACCAGCCTTGCGATCAAATGCAGATCTCTGTCTCTGACTCTAAATTAAATCAATTGACTTGCTCTTTTCTTTGCATATTCCCAAGGGATGTGTGGCCTCTATATATATAACCGCACCAAGCAGCAGGCAACTCTTAAACTTCATTACGTTACCACTTTTTGTTTATTGACCTTTTTTAATTAATTAACTTCTAAAGTTGTTATCTGAACATATATATCATCTTGAATAGTTGATGGGATAAAATTAAAATACTATTATCTTTTTATTTCATTTTGTTTCTCTTTTGTTTTCCTCTTTATTAATATCGTTTAAATCAAATTTCAATTGTTAAACAACTAGACGATAAAAGAATTCTTTTAAAAAAGCAAGCAAACAAAAAAGTGTCAACCAAATAGAGAAAACAACTGGTGCTAATAATTATAATAAATTGAAGACATATTCTGACTTTATATCTCAACTGCGTCTTGTTATTCTAGTCATCGCCAGCAACCGCAGGGAATATTCAAATGGAAGTTAGCACATCATAATGTACTGACACATAATACAGTCAATTTGGCAAATTTTATTTTATTTTTTTCATTTTCCTAATATACATATATATTAAAAAACTGCAGCTGGTTGACAATTTCGCAATCCCTAAATTATTTTTCTTTTTAATAAGATTAGGTGATCCAGAGATTCCCTTGTTGTATTTGTAAAGGAAACCACTCCAAGTGAATACTGGAGTGTTCCCCAGGTATTATTGCACCTTGTAATCCAATATTGAGAGAAATTAGTTTAT
This sequence comes from Albizia julibrissin, assembly GCA_037074505.1. Classification (NCBI taxonomy): domain Eukaryota; kingdom Viridiplantae; phylum Streptophyta; class Magnoliopsida; order Fabales; family Fabaceae; genus Albizia; species Albizia julibrissin. The sequence goes on along the minus strand of CM073487.1, from coordinate 702,486 downwards.
GCTTTGAAAGTATTAAAAAAAACAGCCAATTATTGATGTTATCAAATATCAACGATCAGCTACCTTGGGAGCCTTGCAACTCATAAGGGGACCACGAAAATTTTCGTAGGCTTGCGACTCATTTAATTAATGCTCTGAGACTGTGTGAAATAATTATATTCCGTTTATTTTTGTTCCTGTCCTTGGACTTTGTTCTCGCATCTCTTGATCTATTTCGAATAAAATGTTCAGTTTCGTTGGGGGAAAATAATATATTTGGTGATACCCTTCCACTATAACAATTATAATAAATAAAGCCATGAGGTGTAGTATTAATTAAAAACCCTAACTAGCAAGACTTTTGCATGAATAAGTAATTATGGATGTATTCTAAGTAGGTGAAACAACCAGTTGCTGAAAATAATCAACATTCATAAAAATGAAGAAGACTTGGTGACGATCCCTTCCTTTCTTTCTTTTCCTCTTCTCATTTGGTTTGTATTGTTGGCACCTTGGAACCACAAAATATTCAAACGAGACCAACATTTCATATGAATGCAGTGCCTTAACTAAACGCCTCACAATTATTATTTGGTGTAGGGTATAAATTTACTCTAAAAGTTTTCGCCAAGGAACAATGTTATCCCGAAAAATTTTTTTAGGTTCAATATTATCTCCAGAAGTTTCAAAACGTAACAATATTACTTTATATTATTAAAAAATTAACATTAACCGTTAAAAAATTGACATTGACCATTAAATTTTTAACAGTTAGAGGTAACATTACTTCTTTTTAACATTTTTGAGGTAACATAAAAAAATTTTAAAGTAAATTTATACTTTAACCCTTATTATTTTAAAAAAGTGAGGCCAGAGAATGGAATAAGCTTAGCCATGTGTGGGAGAGACATAAATTTCTTACACCAGGCATCACTTATGCTCAAATTACATCTCTGATGTGGTCCAAAAGTCTGCCTTTAGTTCAGCTTTTTAATATTTGGCCCAATTCTCCTCACTAATGAGCCTGCAGCGCACAAAGCCATTGCGTTGGGTAAAGACTCAATTATGGATTTCCGAGAAGAAAGTTTCACAACAACTGGTTTTATATACTGCCCGATGACTTGCTTGCTATATGTTTTTATTTATGCCTCTGCTTGAGAATCATAAGTTTATGTTGCTAACAGATTCTTAGATCAACCGGTTTGTCATTTTGCAATTCCGGGGTTTTGTCCAATGATTTGCTAGCTCATTATCATAAAATGCCTCGCCTCCATTGGCTGAGTTTCTTCTGGCCAAAAAGAGTGTTTTTCCCCCCTCAAGCTGTATTGCATTATAAAATACCACTAGTGCGTCAGAAAAGATTAGTATGACATTTATGTAAGGATGACGCACACAAATTGAGAAAATAACACTAGTGCCTTCAAAAGATAGATAGTGCAATCAAGAGTTAATATTTGAAACAGTGATAAGGATTAATTTTTTAATTATAATTTAAGATATATAAGGTAACATAAATATGTGAGATGAGTTTTATTTTGACTTATATAAATAAATATTTTTTTAGGATCTAAAAATTATCTCAAACAAATAATGAAGAGGTCCCGCAAAATAAAGGAAATAAGAAAATAAACAAACATTAACCATCAAAAGCAAGTTCCGTTCACCGGTTCACCCACTTCGGCACCACTATTTTAGACTATTTTGGGGGTTTTTTCGCTGGGCGACCTTGTGCTCTGCAAAAAGTTTTACATTTTTTTTCACTGGACAGATAGGGAAATTCCGAAGGAAATGGAACCCCAGCATATTTCTTCGACTCTTTCTTTCTTGAAAACCATGGGAATCACCAAGCCTGTTCCTGAAAATTGCAATACCTATGACTTCTACTCTGACATCCTTGGCAGTTGTCTCAAGATCGACCGTATCGGAAGGGGACAAATCACATGTACCTTCATCATCAAACCCCCTCTCAGTGTAACCTATTCTATCCTATATTTCCATTTTATTGGTGACTGAGAAAATCGGTGAGGAAGTTTCGTGTTTCAGAATTTCATGTCAATGACTCCATTAAAAAAAACGCGGGTGAATTGCTAAACTACTGGTATTCTCACAAAATTGTCTTTACTGATTCAATTGACAGCATTTAGAGAGAATAATATTGAGCCCTCCCAATTTTATTTCAGCTGCAAGATTTAATTTTTCATTCTGTTCATTGGAATTGCAGAATTTTTTCAAATCCCTTCATGGAGGGGCTTTTGCCGCTGCAGTTGAATTGGTGGCTATTTCTTGCGCTAGAACTGTTGTGTCTGAGGATAAGGAACTTTTCCTTGGTGAAATTTCCTTGGCTTACTTATCTGGCGCCATGCAGAATGTGAGTTGTTTTGGATTGAATTGTGACCAGTCTACTGTCATGTATTGTAGATCAGTACATTTATTAAACATGAGTTCAACAACAACAACAAAGCCTTTATCCCACTAGGTGGGGTCGGCTACATAGATCAGGTGCCATTGTGCTCTGTCAAATATAGAGTTCAATCCTTCAAAATAGTTTCTGTCATAGTCTTTGGCCTTTCACACAAAAGCCATTTGAGCATTAAGTGTGGATAAAACACGAGTCTACATGAAAGGTTTTGAATTTGTATTGCTTATTGATTCAACATGCTTTTTTGTTAGTTGTCTCTGCCTGATGAGTGATATCCCTTACAGTCTCGTGTTGTGGCTCTCCAAACTAGAATGAGTTTGAAATATAATCTTACCACTCTGCCTAAATATAAGCCACTTACTTGTAGGGATAAATATAAGTCATTTGTAGAGAAAAAATTTGGATCAAAATATAAGTCACTTGTAGTATAATTTATGATTTTTAGTCAATTTTATCCCTATTTGATTTCTATTGGAAAGAGAGAAAGAGGAGAGAGATGTGAAAATCACTTAAAAAATAGAGAGACAAAAGAATTTAATAAAGGCAAATGTAGAAAATTGTATCAATTTAATGCATTTCTTGGTATGTCGGAATGGGTTAAAAGTGACTTATCTATACTGCTACGAGTCATTTAGATGTTCAGTACTGTCACAATGTACATATTTGTGTGAGTCTCCCTGTTTCTTGATTATTTCTTTGGGAAGACTCCAATGTTTGATGCATGCTCCTCTTTTATGGCTAAATCTGTTTGCAGACAGAGTTGCAAGTGGATGGCTCTGTGGCAAAAAGTGGGAGAAATGTGACTGTGGTCTTACTAGAGTTTAAACAACAGAAAACAGGGAAGTTAATTTATACTGCTCGTGCTACCTTCTACAACATGCCAGCTGCCAAGTTATGAACATTGAAGTTTCTGTTGAACATATTAAGAATTTAAGAGTAGACTCTCAATCTGCTGTTCTGAAGAACGGTAATTCATTGTCAAATTCAAAGTTGCAGATTCTTGTTATGCTATACAATTCAAAGTGATGAAAGTTAGATCCCACTTGCCGTCATGTTTGATCACGCCTGTACTTAGATGCTGTCAAAGCATGCGGGTGTGAACAATTTGATTGTGAGGTGATGTGGTTTTGGGCTTCTCTTCTTTGTTATGCTTAATCTTACATGTCATTTGATGGTAGCTTATATTACTAAAAATACTACTTACACTATCATAACTCTAGAAACCCCTCTCAACAGTTACCTGTATGTAGTATACAACTATATATATATAGAAATAGAAATCCATTGACGCTAGTGTTAATCATAAGTGTTTTGGATTGTTATGTAACTTTAAACAGGATTGGTTTAGACTTTAGATATTGAGCTGGGATTCTTTCCCTCATTGATAGGTCCCATTAGGCCCTCCCTCTCCACTCTCTCTCTCTATCTCAAAGGTCCTCATGGATAAGTCCCATTAGGGCTTTATTCTTTTTTTTTTTTTTTTTTTTTTTGCCATCCACTATATTTAGGCCTCCTGTTGAGTGGTTTCTTCTCCTCTCTCGTTCTCTTTCTCTTTCCCTTTCCCGTTGAGTTTTAAATTTTGATCATTCTGAGGCAAGAAAACGGGACTTGACTTTGTTGCTTGAGGACGCCCAAATTCATTCTACTGGCTAAATTAATAGTATATAATACAGTAAGAACGAGATTTTATATTAAGACCAAAGGTGTGGGGGTAGTAATTAGGTTTGGCAAATCGTAATGTATGAATAAAATATAAAGAGAACAAAAAAAATTCATATTTTTGCTTTTAAAAAATAACAACACATTCAAAATAATTTTATTCTGATTTCTGAACGATGCACTTGCCCTCCTTTTTATGGGTCTACCGAACATATTTAGATTCTATAAGAGATCTTGATGTCAAGAGAGAAACTAAAAACATCAAAATGCAAATATTTTTTTTCAAAATAGATAGTACTAGTAGGGATGAATGGGAAAAGTGGTACAAGTGTACAACAAATAAACACCGAATATAATGATTAAACAGGATCGTAGCTTAATATTTTTTAAAAAAAAAAAAGGTTAAATGCAATCTAACCCTTTTTTCGCTTAAACGATTAGATGTTCATAATTGATCTCATGAAAATTAGGAATTGATGTAGTATACCACAGCCAAAGGGAACGTTCCTCTTGATTTCAGACAACGAGGCATGAATTTACTGTTTACATTTCCACTGTATCACTCAATATACACTCCAATGAAGGGGATGTTCCTCTTAATTTGGATTTTCTCTTGATCCCATTGACAGTAACTAGCAGCCATAGACGTGCAAAGCATCTCATATCTCTCAAATCTCAATATACAGACATGGCTTTCTGCAAATTGTCATCTCTAAATTACATGTCTGGCCGGTCTCCTAAAATGCGGTATCCCCCATGGGACATTGCATTCTTCCTTACAGTCAACTTGTTCAACCAATAAATCCAGATGATTGTATGCAATCCTGCCAAAAACATGACAATGAAAAGGATTATACTATTTTTCTGTATTATCATCATAATTTAAAGCACAAATTAGCTATATGATGCGCGTACCAAACCCTATACTTGAACTAGGTAAATATGGCGTCGACAAAGGCCTCTGCATCAAAAGGTTGAAGGTCTTCAACGCCTTCCCCAACACCCACAAATTTCACAGGGATTCCAAGTTCATCAACCACACTGACCTGCCATCAGAATTAACTATCATAATTTCTCACCATGATCACTCCAACAATAAGAAATAATATCAATGAGGAATTAATACTTTCATGGATTAATTCTAGGAAATACATGTTTGCTTCTAGCCCCAACCATATAAACTAGAACTGTGGTTTAAATAAAATCCAGAGATTACCACACAACCACCTCTGGCAGAACCATCTAGCTTCGTCAAAATTAAACCAGTGACGCCAACCACCTGTATCACATTCAAAAACAACAATCACCGATAAAACCAAATAAAATCAGAGTTTTGTCGCATCAAAACTTGATACATGGGCAGGAATAGTTGAAACAATCAAGGCAAAGAGAAGTATGAGTTAGAAAACTCTCAGCAGCACCATACACTCAAATAAGGCAGGACATTCATTTGGCTGCAGATAGAAGGAAATTAAACACAGATCCCAATACAAATAGACCTATAAAATCTCATGATTTCCTGGTGAATATTCCAGCTATAACTCTTGAGCACCAGCATTTCATACTCAAAATCATTTACATCATTTTGACCATTGCAGTGAATATTACATAGGAAGCACTGAAATGATCTTTGATACCCAGATCCTTGGCTTCAAAAATTGTATATCTACTCCAAAGACGTAAACCAAATGGATCTTCATGTGGTTACAAGAGGGTTTTAGATATGTAAAATAGTCTTTTCAAAACAGAAACATTAAGACAATATTCAATTTAGTAACCAGAAGTGGATTTACGTCGTTAAACTCTCGTGCTTGTGGCAACATATTCAAACCAGTAGTGCCATCCAAAACTTGAAGAATCTCCTGCAAATATTGTCAAAACTCAGTCAACACAATTAAACAAAACAAAGTTATTAACACCATGAAAAGCATTGATAGGATTTAATTTGATCACAACTATAGCTTGAACCTATACATGAAAAGCATTGATACTGACATGGGTATGGAACAGAATGTGATATGAACACCATGCCACGACAAGATATTCCAGTGTTTAAACACAATTTTAAATGCCGTATCATATTTGACTATATGCATCAAATATTCTAGTTCATACATGGTTCGTTAAAATATATAAAACAAATTAGGGCGAATGTGCATTCTACCCATAACCATTTCCCGAAAGAGCTACAAGTACCGTAAACATTTTTTGGATGCAAAAATACCCATGAATTTTAAAAAATAGACAAATAATGACAATTCCGTTTACTTTACTTGACAGCATTAGTTTTCCGTTAAAAAATATGTGGGGCCCACATGAACAAAAAACTAACGCCATCAAGTAAAGTTAACAGAATTGGCATTATTTGTCTATTTTTTAAAGTTCATGGGTATTTTTGCACCCAAAAAATGTTTACGGTGCTGGTAGCTCTTTTGAGAAATATTTATGGGTAAAATTGAACCTTCGCCCAACAAATTATAATAAATTGTCCTGAACAAATTCTGTCGCAAAGACTAGATGATACCCTTCATCTCCCTTGCTATAAATAGGGGGTTTAAGCTGATTAACAAATTCAGCTTGCAATCAAGCCCTAGTACTGTGGTGCTTTCCCTTGCCAGGAGTGATTCTTGAATGCTTATTAGTTTGCATCTAATAGTTCTGTAACATCATTGTCCTTGATATTTTCTTCAGCGTCACAGATCTAGGCCATATCTTGGAGCCCTAATACTCAGTTCTAGCCATTTACTGTGAACTACAACTCTAATTTCGATTTGTTTATATTACTTCTGCATCCCCGCATCACATTATACTGGCAATGGATAACAACAGCGAGGTATGATCTAATTAGCTGCCTAAACAATTAGCAATTACCAGCAACCAGAGAATTAAGAAGAGAAAAAAGTTGAATGCGCCAAACACTCGCGCTTACATTGGGTGCACCAGGAACTACTTTACCAACAGCCTTTTTACAAGAAATCAACTCTTCCATTAGACTGTAGTTGGTGTGCAGGCCTGAAAGGACAAACATGAACAGCATTGAAAATGTAAAACTATCAAAGTAGTTCAATGAAGCACACAGCAGCTAATAATAAGTTTCTATACTTACGTCCAGATGTATCACATAATACGATATCAAAACCTTGTTCTTTCCCCTTTTTAACAGCCCGTGATAGCACTACATACAAGTAATGTCATGTACAGCAGTGAACAGTAACAAAGACAAGAAACAAAATGTTATCTAAATGCAGATCTATAAAACTTGGAGATGAACAGTAGAATCAAGAGACTAATACAAATTCATTTACACCTGATGATGCTTTGGCCTTCTCCTTTTCAGCCACAATTATCTCACATCCAGTCCTCTCAGCCCATATTTCCAGTTGATCACTAGCAGCTGCTCTAAATGTATCACCAGCTGCCATCAAAATCTGGTGGATTTGCAAACATGAGAGATGTTTTTCTCCCATTGAAAATTGAAGTGACAGGAGGCAATATAACCAAAGATACTAGACATCAAACAGAATAATGCCATAATCCTCCTAGTTTACCTCTCGATAGTAACTAAAACAGAGAGATCATAGCTACACCTAACACAATTAAAAGAGGGAGGGAGCGGGTGGAAAATTGAAGTTGCCTTTTGAAAGATAAATTTAAATGGCGGATTTTTTATCAAGCATGTAGGATGTTGGGGAGAGGGTAAAAGAATACTGAACCATTCACTGATATTTGAGAATAAGAAGCCTTAAACCAAAATGCTAAAAGCTTTCGCATTTTAGGAACCCAAAGAGCAGTTCAGTATACAAATGAAACAGCTGATTTTGAAGCTTCTCTTCTATGACCTCAATCAGACGAGTCACTATAAAGTATTTACTGGTCCCAAATGAAACTTTTGACACAAGCCCTTCATGGAAGAAGGAAATCCACTAGGTTTAAGCTAGTCAGAACAGTTGAAGCTTCTGGTAATTGGTTCTCCATGTTGATCAACCAATTTTAATTCAGAGAATAAAACAAATGCCACAGCGAAACTCAGATAACATATTCCCACCTTTGCCCCCTCATTCTTCAATCTGTAGGCCAACTTACCTGCAAGTAAGAGGATCAAATCGGCATGGTTTTGGTTAGTTAAACTGTAAAGATTGTTTTTTCCATTTTCCTTTCTATTAGAAGGTTGGGCTCATATAAAGATTATTAGTTTAAGAATTTACCCTGCATATATAACAATAACTCTATAAAAGATTTAAAATCTCCCATCCCCGCTAAAGATAATGAAACATGAACCATTTTGTGTTGGTCCAAGTTGTCAGGTTTTCATTTTGTTATATGACAAATAAAAGGTCAAGACCTCAAGTCCTTTTCTTACCCAGAGATGTTGTCTTCCCACCACCATTAACACCAACTACCATTATTACTGCTGGTTTCCTGATGACGTTAAAAAATTTAATTCAATATCAATCACAATCAGAATGGAACCAAAGTGATTCATAACAATGTCGAAGTCAATAGCTAAAGCAGGTTCCCACCTGAATCCAAGTTGAAGATCAGTTTTACTCCCCTTCCTGGTCAACAAATCCAGAACATTCTTCTTCAATGCTTCCTAAAGCCATTTCAGTACAGCGCAACACATTTCATATTGTGAGATTAAACTGTTTGGTTGGAAAAATGCATATAGCAGGCGGAGAAATTAAGTTTAGCTCAACAGTCAGACATTATAGCATGAAATTAGCGTGTTAAAAATTCCTTAACTCCAGGTGCTTACCTTTATCTCATTCCCTGATTTAAGAGTCCCAGACAATATATCCTCGCGCAAGTTATCAACTATCTTGAATGTAATTTTAGGCCCGAAATCAGACACCAAAAGAGCCTGAAAAGAAAAATCAGAAATTCCAATTGGAATTTTCCCATCTATTTATATGTACATGTAAATTTATCCTTCGCAATTTTCAATCAAAGTTTCAAAAATACTCCACAGATACAGAAATGACGCTGAAGCTTTTTTTTTTTTTTTTTTTTGAATCAAACTGCTCATAGTTGTCAGAACCACCAGTGCTGAAGGGGTAATTTTTAATTTAGCCCGGGGGGTGGAGGGATCCAGAAAAGAAGCTACTTGAAATTAAATGCAGTCATTTACAAATAGCACTACTCTAATCATTTTCGTTCAAAGACAGAAATTCCGTAAGCTTAAAGCCATTTCATATTCATCATTCAAAGTAAAATTCTAACTAGCCACCAATACTCACATTCTTGTTCTCTTCGCTACGTGGAATCATTTTCAAAATAAATAATAAAATCCCTGAAAATCACTTCATAAGCAAAGAATAGAAACCTCTTCGAGTTCGTCAAGGACTCGGTCTGTGTCAGCCAGGTTCCAGTAGAGGAGTAGCTCGTCGATAACAGCCAGGTTGTTTCGGGTCTTGGAGAAACCAGAGAAGATCTTGTCAACATCACTCTTGGCCTTCTCCTTTATCAACCGGCCGATTCGCGTGAAAAACCCAGTCTGCCCTGCCGAGCACTTGAACCGGGCCGTACCGGTTCGATAACGGACTTTTCCGGTTCGAGGGGAATTGAAGAAGAAAAATTGCGGCGGATAATGTCTTGAACTGACATAGAAGCGAGGGACGGAAGCAGTAGAAGTAGCAGCCATCTTCGCTGCTACAAATTTTCTGAAGGAGAAGATAAAGTAATAAAAAAAAAAGGCCGTTTTTAGCGCTTAATAGCGGATCACAAACGACGTCGTTTGCTTTTAGCCCTCGTTCTCATTTCTCAACGTTTCTCTGCCGTGTTTCTAGTTTGTGTTTGATTGGATAATTAGAAGGTCTAAAAATATTTATATATGTAAGTTGAGATAATACTCTTTTTATATATTTATCTTATATATTATAAATTATAATTAAAAAATTATTTTTAAAAACTTCAATCATTAATCCAAACAACTATTAAAACAAGCGAAGGGAAAACATACAGACAAAGGATGTTACGCTGGACTAAGAGAGATTGTGATCACTTCGATTATATAATTCTTTTCTGAAGGGGTGTAAATAAACACACGCACTTGCCATAATCCAAGAGTGCGAAAAAGGAAATCTTTATTGTTAGAAATGTTTGAAACCTTGAATTTTTGGATGAACTAATGAAAGGAACTGATCTGAAACAAAGAAAATTGTTAGTGTAAAGTGTATCTAACGCTGTTGTCTTTAAAAGATGATTTCGTAATATATCTAATGCTGATATGTTACAAAATTCCGCATGAAGAAAAGTAACCTCGAGTGGGATTATAGTTATTACATCTTTTAATATTGTCCCCATTTAAAATGCCATTAATTCTAACCTCTATGATTTTTGTATATAATTCATTATATTAAATATAGGTAAAATTAAAAGTTTTTTTATGTTGAAATAAAGTTCATGACTTAACCACTCCTCCTAGTTTTTGGTGATGTGGCTAGATATGTCTTATAATAAGGATAAAAAAGATTAGTGTTCAGTATAGCTTGTTAAGTGAAACAAGGGTTAGATTTTCAGCTCCTAAAATTAGGCGTTTTTTTGGGGACAAAATATGTGTTAATATCGACATAGATGGTTTTTAATATGAATAAAAAAAACCCTTTATTGTAAGCTAGAGAGGAAAGAAAATCACCTTATATATAACCTAGTGGCATGACATCTTCCCCATAAGTGAGAAGTTCTGCCTGGAATTAGCAGTATCTATCTCTTAAATTCAAAAACAAAAAAGTGCAAAAGCCTAACGCCAAACTCAGGCGATGCATGCACATATAGGCTTTGACCAAGTCTCATGGAAGCGGGCCACTCTAGCCTGATCCAATTGACTTGATTTCATTTGTTCCCGGCCTTTTTTTTATATATATATTTTGTTTCATGTGACTATTGCTTAACCAAAGACTTGGGTATAACAAAAAAGCATGGTACCTCACAATCTCATGAGTCAAAGTGTGAATAATAGTGAAAAATGTACTTATGTGTGGTACATAATAATGTCTCATACAAGATTATTTCTTTTTATATATATGCTTATAAAAAATTGTGTCTTATATTATTTTTGTATAATTCATTCAAGTAATATCCCCCTATCAATAACTAGAGACTAATCCTATTGAGATGTAGAGATCACTGAAATAGATTTTGTCTCTCTCAATAAATATTTTTCCATGCCTAAATTGTGTTTTATGTTTTAGGGGATAGCGACACTATGTTTAAATTAGAAAAATTTGTCAAAATATACTTTGTTCAATATTTATTGGTTTATTCTTAACAAATTTTCTAATATATGATGGAATAAATACAGGTGCAAAAAAATAAATGTAAATAAAGGAACTTTTTTACCGCGTACATATAAAGTTCTTTCGATTATTATATTATTTCTTGTTGCAAGAGAATTCTTCTTCTACCGTTTACATGCAACTTCGTTTTTTATAAATAAATTGGTCTCCAAGCCATAAAATCGAAGTTTATACTTGCTTGAAGAATAGTCAGTTTCTTGTTATTAAAATATGTAAAACAATAAATAGAGAAGGAAATTATAATTCTGAATTTTTTGAATCAAAATATGTATAAGTGAGCCTATTTATATATATATATATATATATATATATATATATATATATATAGACACACACAAATATTTATCTTCCTAATTAATGTGATATGATTGCCTAATAATGTTAATATACAATTTCTGATTATATGAGATATGATTCTAACATAATTCCTGATTATACGGGATATGATTCTAACATTTCCCCTCAAGTTGGAGCATATATATTGATTATGCCCAACTTGTTACAAAGATAGTCAACACATGTCTCATTTAAGGCTTTCATCAGAATATCTGTCAGCTAGTCGTTTGATCTTTCGTCAATATACTTCTTACGCTCATAGAATACAGAATTCGATGCTATATGTAGTGTTGTTTTATTGTCACACCATAGTTTCACAGGAAATTTCGTGACGACGCCAATTTCCTTCATGAGTTGAAATACCCACACAATTTCTTATACTGATTGTGATATGGCTTTGTATTCTGCTTTTGCACTTTATTTCAACACAATTGCTTCTTACTTCTCCAAGATATCAAGTTTCCACCAACAAACACACAGTAACTCATAGTGAACCGTCTTGTGGCCTTAAATAATGTATGATCTACATTACAGAAGCACTTGACTTTAGTGTGCCCATAATTTGTATAGAGAATGTCACGACCTGAGGAACCTTTCAAATAATGCAAGATATGCTATATGGCTTCACACTGTGCCACTGTTGAAGATGTCATTAATTGGTTAAGTACACTGACCGAAAAGGTTATATCAGGACGAGTTACTGTCAAATAATTCAGCTTTTCAATAAGTCTTCTATATCTCTCAGGAGATGCAAACGGCTTCAGTTTCTCTGAATCAATCTTCTTCTTCAAGTCATCAGGAAGCTTATCAAACATGCTATCATTAAGATCTATGAACGGATTCAATATTATGGAAATGATGCTTGGTGCAACTCCAAGCTTTTTAGTCTCCTTTAAGAGATCGAGAATATATTTCCGCATAGTCAAAAGAATGCCCTTTTTGTTTCTCAACCTCAATACCAAGAAAGTACTTTAATGGTCTCATATCTTTTGTTTGGAAGTGACACTAGTACAAAATCACGGATTTAGACCTATTTTTTACACCTGACGAAACAGGTAACGTGTAGAAAGTGTGACCGGTGGCATTTTAGTAAATAAATTAAGATTTTAGGACTTTCTACACGTGTTGAAATGAGAACACGTGTAGAAAATAAATTTAAAAATTTTTTTCATTAAAAAAAATGAAATTAATTTAATTCAAAAATTATTTAATTTACTTAAACAAAAAAATATAACGAAGAAGAATTTTTTTTTAAAAAAAATAAATCCAAGTTTTCTACACCGGTTGAATTAAAACCGGTGTAGAAAGTCATATAATCTACACCGGTTAAATTAGAACTGGTGTAGAATAAGCATTTAACTTTTTTTTATAAAATAAGTCAGCATATTCTACACCGTTGTAAAATAACCGGTGTAGAATATGTTACTTTCTACACCGGTTCTGATATAACCGGTGTAGTATCCCCCTAAAAAATACCCAGGGCGCATCTTTCTCCTCATTTTCTTTTGCCGCCAGTTAGCTCCAATTCCTCCCTCCCTCTCACGCTCATCTGCCAACCCATTACCTACAGGCTTATCTCTCCGTCGCCGCCGTAAGTGTTTGCCGTATTTTCTTTTTGTTGCTGTATCGTCAGAGTCTGTCTCCGTCGCCGCCGTCAGCGTCAGAATTTCACTCTTTCATTCCATCGGCTCTGACTCTCCGTCACCATCTTCATTATTCTCCGATCATCAATCTGGGCGACCGCTTATCAGCTACATCGGCCAGGTGATCCTCGTTTTGTGGCTTGTAATTTTTTTCAGTAAATATGCAATTGAGTAGCACAAAAAGATGGGATGGTAGGTAGCACAAGCAGGGGTCTGAATTGATAATACAAAAATTTTTGAGATGATAAAAAAGTTGATGGTCTGGAATCTACCTTGAAGGCTAGATTTGAGGCCACAGTTAGTTAAATGCTTGGCAAGTCCACCTCCGAATATATTATGTCAAATTGATTCAGTTTTTGCTTCAGGTGCTGGCCAAACTGTTGCTATGTTTTCGGTTAGATTTACACTAGCAGATGATACCTGAGGTTGTCCATTAACAATAATAAAAAAATAAGAGAGTATAGAACATAGCCTTAGATAGCTGAAAATATAATATTAACATGCTTATGCCTAATGCGAATGGATCTTTTATTGTAAAGGATAGGTCCAATTCTATAGTTTTTACTAGTAACGACAGTGATATGCTGCTTGAGAATATTATCAGTATAGTTGATGATCGAAGGAATTAATCTTGCATACTTTGGTACATAATTCTGATCTTTTGATCAATATATGATTCGCATTTCCATTCAAAAGGAAAAAATTAATTTTTTTATTCCATATTTCCATCTATAGTGCGTACAAAAAATATCCTTGCATCACTATCAAGCAAAACCTTACTCCTTACACCTTGAATTAGCTCAACCGATGAATCCACTACAAAAATTGGATTTTGGTTAAGTTTGATGACTTGCTTGCTGGTTGGACACGAACACACAAGTGGTTTCACTTTGCATGTGCTTTGCTTCCTTTTTGACTAGATTATGTTTCTTACTCCAACGCCACCTATTAATCGAATTACTTGTAGCCTCCCTCCTTTGCTTTTCTATTCCCACACGTGTTGTAGCTAATAGACACCAATCTCTTGATTTTGGTTAAGTTTGATGACTTGCTTGCTGGTTGGACACAAACACACAAGTGGTTTCACTTTGCATGTGCTCTACACGTGACCTCTTACGTCAGGTGTAGAAAGTCCTCCGTTTCAGACTTTCTACACCTGATGCGGTAGGTCAGGTGTAGAAAGTGTGACTTTCTACACGTGACATACAACACATGTAGAAAGTCTGGATTTTCTACACATACTGTTTCTACACGTGTTTTATGTCAGGTGTAAAAAGTCATTTCCGTCACATGTAAAAAGTCTTTTCTGCACTAGTGTGAGAGTTAATAAAGACTTTAAGTTCTAAGATTCTAGAGGTGGAACTCCCAGTAATCACAATATCATCATCATACACTACTAGAAGAATCATGCCTGCATCGGACTACTGGTAGAATATAGAGTAATCACACTTGCTTTGGCTCAACCTAAACTTTTTGACCACACCACAAAATCTATCGAACCAGGCATGAGGACTTTGCTTCATATCATACAACGACTTTCAGAGATAGCACACTTTCCTTGGTTTTGATACCATGTAAAGCAATAAACAGAGAAGAAAATTGTAATTATGAATTCCTTAAATCAAACATAAAGTACAAATGAACCTATTTACACGCACGTGCGCACACACTCACACAAATATGTATCTTCCTAATTAATACAATATGATTGTCTAATAATGTTGATATACAATTCTTAATTATATAGAATATGATTCTAACAAAATTCTTGATTATACAGGATATGATTTTGATAAAATACAAATTATTTAAACTTTGCCGGACATATTTTCTTCACCTTTTTTCCTTTTTCATCAAAAGAGTTTGGATTTGGTTTAAAATATTCCACATGATTTTAAATAATCTAGCTCCGCACCCATCTGAAAAACATGTCTTTGTTTTGCCGGAAAAAACATGTGTTTTATTTTGACTTCTTTAGATATAATTGAAATGGTTCGGGCTCTTTATGAATTTTCAATTTTAATGTTATTTTTCTTTGTTATCTTCAATGAACCAAGGTGTAGAATATTATTCATATTTTAAATGTTTTTAACAAAACAGTAATAATTTTAATAAAAAGGCACCAAGAAATAAAATTTGAACTTACCAAATCAAATCAAAATGCATTTAATTATCCAGAGGTGTAATAAATGGCATAAACGTTCCAAATAATATGCACTGAATTGGGACTCGACTTTATATGTTAGGTCCTGAATTTTCCATATTGGAATTTGGTAGCTACGAAAAATGAACACCAATTCCTAACTCAAGCTTGAAAATTGTGTGCACTTTGCTTTAGATCAGATGTGAATGATTTTTGTTAGATTCGTTGTTTTAAAAGGAAAATTGTATGAGATGTTATGATTGGTTCATTTTAGTATATATATATATATAAATTCTATTATCAGAAATATGTGGAAGGAATTTGAGGGAATAACAAAACATAATTTGGAAGAAGTATCTATCAGGACGAATAATTCGCATACTATTCTTTTATGTCTTAAATATAAGATATAGTTAATTTTTTATGAGAGATTAA
The DNA here is from genome assembly GCA_037074505.1 of Albizia julibrissin. Taxonomy (NCBI): domain Eukaryota; kingdom Viridiplantae; phylum Streptophyta; class Magnoliopsida; order Fabales; family Fabaceae; genus Albizia; species Albizia julibrissin. The sequence continues at coordinate 686,577 of CM073487.1, read as the reverse complement.
GCAAGTTAAATAAGTTAATTAATCATATCATATGTTATGTATCATTAGATTATATATCAGTTTATAAGTTAAGCAAAATAGTTGGAAAAAAATAAATATAAATATTTTAAAGTAATTTAATTAATTTTTTTAATATCTAAAAAAATTAATTTTATCTTATATTTAGGACTGGAAAAAGAAAATATTATTTTCTAAGAAAGATGCAAGAAAATTATCACTTACTCGCGGCATTTGTAATATGCACCACATATTTACATCACATGTTTCTGTCACCAAACATGCTTAATTATCATTTTTAATTTTCCCTTTTTAAGTAGGGAACAACCAATATCTGGAATCTTTAATTTGTATTCGGTAAGCAACTGAAGGTTGTATAGTAAATCATATATTGGAAATTTGACGTGGAAAATAATGCTAGTCTGGGATAATACGTGAGGAAAAAGATAAATAATGGAATCGTAACGGAATTTTTCCCATGATTATTTAGGCACTAAAGTAAGTACTTGTTTAAAATTAAACTAGTTATGTAATTACCGGTAGTTATGCCAGCCGAAAAACTACGTACTCAATCCAGTTTTTGTCATAATAAATTAAATAAACAATTTGATCCTTTATTAATATACTACTATTACACAATTTCCACTTCATACAACCACAGGGAAACGAGATGAGCAATAAGACTACCTTTTCTCTCTCTATTAAATTGCAATTGTACAAGTAGGGCCAAATTAAACAATTCCATTTCATCCATATCAAGCTTGTAGAGAAGCCTTCAAGTTCCCAAAAAAAAAAAACAACAACAACAACAAGGGCGTTGACTTGGTTTGACGTATCCTAATTAATTCCACGAGATTTTGAATAATCTTAATAATCCGATACGGGTCTAAAAAGTACTTCTAGGCTACAGAACAATTTGGACTAATAAAATATGCACAGAAATTACATGAATCAGTCAGGTCATGAATTTTCCATTGGAATTTGGTAGCTACGCCTACGTACGAAAATGAACGCGAATTCCCAGCTCAGATTTGAAAGTTCCTCTCTGTCAGGAACGAAATTTCCATGTAACTTCCACCGTCAACTCTAACTGCAACCGTTTGATCCATTCAAAAACGTCGCCGTTACGCTGGCCAAACTCTCCCTCCCAGCGATACGCCGTTACTTAACGGACCTCAGAAGCTTCCCGCCACCCTGAACAGAAACAACCTCTTTCTTTCTCTCTCCCTTCCCTCAACCTTCCTTCCCAAACACGTTATAAAACAATTCCCTCCCTCTCCTTCTCTCATCTCCACACATACAATCTCCTTTTTTTCTGGCCAAAAAAAAAAAATCTCCTTTTCCATCTTCATTCCCAAACAAACCATGTCACACAAACTAGAGATCACAGTGTTATCTGCAGAAGACCTCCGAGTCAACGGCAAGCACGTGAAGAAGAACGTATTCGTCTGCCTTTGGTCGCCGGAGTCGGGGCGGCCGGACGAGACATGGACGACGGGGACGGAGTCGGAAGGCGGCGGGAGCCACCCGAAATGGAATGAGAAGGTGGAGATGGAAATACCAGTACATGCAAGGTTCATAACAGCAGAGGTGAAAGAGAAGAGTTCAATAATGGGGTGTGTGACAAGTATTGGGATGGCGAGAATACCAGTTTCAGATTTCATGGGAGGTTACGTGCCGGAAAATCATGTTCAGTTTCTGAGTTATAGGCTGTGGGATAAAAAGTGTGGGAAAAATGGGGTTATAAATGTTTCAATTAGGGTTAAAGTTTCAGAACATTGTTGTACAGTAGTGAAGGGAGTACCAGTAGGTCATAGTGACGATTGCTCTGGGATGGTACGTGGAATTCCTGTATGGTTGAATAATTACCCAGCAAGGCTTTGAACTTTGAATGTCTTGTTTTTGTTATTCTCAACCAAAAATGGTGGAAATAAAAAAAAAAAAGATTAACGATTCATTTTTTTCCTTCTTTTAGAATGAATATTATGTTGATTAGAAGAGAAAACATATATGTTGGTCCAAAGATCCTGTTGATTTGGTAAATTAATATGTATGCATGTGATTAATTACCAAACGTACACGGTACACTATTAGTATATATTTTATTAACTATGGTGAATACGACAATTAATAAATTATAGAATAAATGTTTTTCACGGATTTACTATTCCTTCTTTTTTGGCCAACATAATCATAGTGCATTTACTTTTGCGTCCAAGAATAATATTAACCGTCGTGCATTAGAGGCCCCTTGCTCATTGGATGTTATAATAATATAGGCTGTGTTTGGATTGGCGGTGTAAAAAGTGATTTATTTAAAAAGTGACTTATGGATAAGTTCGATTGGGTAAAAGTTAAATTAGTGTAAGTTGTTTATGTTTGGATTAGCGATTGAATAAGTGCTTTTATAAAAATAAATGTGTTTGGTTTGGCTTTTCCATAAGTGACTTTTGAGATATTTAAAATAAAAAATTGTAAAATATATTAAAAGTGAAAAAATGTATTAAAAATAATTTAGATAATTAAATTGCAATGAAAATGTAAATAAATTAGAAATAATACAAAGTTAAAGTTTTTGATATAGTCAAATATAACAGAACAAATCATATCAAATGTTCGCAACAATTAGATTCCTGATGGCATCACGAACATGATTTATTTGGGTTGCAGATGTCCGAGAATCATTTGTTGATGATGGCTCTTGATCTTGGCTATCATCCACCAAAATTGTGGCCTCATTTGCTCATCCCTAAAGTGCTCATCAGTTTGAGAATTTCTTCTAATAAAATTATGTACAGCCATTGTTGCACAGACCATGCGCACTTGAGTGTGGAAGCTGTACTTTGGCATGTTTTGTAAGATCTGGAACCTATTTTTCCACACTCCAAACGTCCTTTCTATTGTGCATCTCAAGCTTGAATGATAAAAATTGAAGGCCTCATTAGGATTCCGAAATCCCCGTTGATTCCTGAATTCAGGGAGGTGGTAATGTTCACCTCTGTACGGACCAAGAAATCCAAGTGATGATGGGTAGCCAGAATCAACCAAATAATATTTGCCTAACATGAGTTAAAATAATTGCAAACGTTAGATTATTTTAAAAGTGAAATAACGTAACTGAAGTATACCAAAACATACCTTGTGGTGGATGTGGGAAATTCATGGTTGGATTTGACACAGCAGAGTGAAACACACGAGCATCATGTGCTGAACATTCCCATCCCGCTAACACAAACGTAAAGCACATATCTCAATCACAAGCAGCCATGACATTTTGCGTGGGATATCCCTTTCTCCCAATGAACTTTTCCCGGCCCGGTCCACTTATCACACACTTGATGTGAGTTCCATCTATAGCTTCAATAGAATTCTCGAAAAATGGGAAATATCGGTCATCATTCTTTATTTTTGGATGACATTCAAGGAATTCAGAATCGATTGGCCTGATAATTTTAGTTGCAAGATTAAGGCACGCATCCAAAACAGTATGTAGCAGCCTACTAATGGTTTCTCCAGAGTGTTGAAATATTTGTTGTGCTAGCCTATTCCCTACTTCATGTCCGATAGTGAGCAAAAACATCGCAACCATTTCCTCGACTCCTACATTCATAGAATTTCTTAACCCATGCTCACCCAACTTATTGCATAAACTGTAGAATATATGTTTTTCCATTCTAAAAATCTCACGACACTTTGAACCTTCACTTGCTAACATTTCTTGCACCCAGTGGTGACCTGTTCGCGTACTCATTCTATACGGTTGTCTACATAGATAGGGTAGTAATTATTGACTAAGCAATGCGCATAATTGTGCATTCATTTCTAACTGGGCGTCAAGAATATTAGCATTATCATGCTCTTCATCTTCCTCCATCCCTTGTAACATGTTTTGATTGTTACAATTTGCCATTGATGTACCTGTGATTGTAGTTAAACTTAGGTGTGAGCAACAGGAGTAAGAAAGATAACATTACCATACAAATATAAACCACATAAATCGTTCTAAACGACAAGTCATATAAGCCAAAATATTTTTTAAAAAAACTAAAATTGTCTTAAGTCAGGTATCCCCATATGAACTACAGTTGAAGCTACTGCTCCTCTATAATATAACGCAACCACTGGAACAAGTACTCAGGTTCTCCTTTCAATGTCACAAAAAATTCCCGACGTGCCTTGCTCTCTAGAGCCTTCATACACCGGACTCCAAATGGTATGTCACGCTTGAATTCATCAAAGGACTTCAGATATTTCATAACCTCTCCGATGCTAGTCTCATCAGTCTCTGTCAAGGCAGCTGCTCTATCCACAGTCACATTAGCAATGGCACTAATAGCATCAGCTATTTGCTTTACAGCCGGTACTTTTTGCTTTTTGCTCTTACTAGAGCCTTCATCTCTCTTTCGTTTCTGTAGGAAAGCAGATGCAGAAGGACCTGTGTCTGATGGCGTTGATGTGGCTAATCCGATGCTGGCCATTTCATCGGTTACTCCTGTACTAACTGTAGGGTCTACACCAAAATTCTCATCCTCGCTGTCACCAGACCCTTCTTCTTCATATATTCCGAGTCTATACACATTGTTCCCTTCTTCCTGATTCGCGGGAGGTTGAGTCATGCGGGGTGAGAAAATATCATCCCCGGTGGCCATAACATCCTTAAATATAATTCTAAGCTCTCTTTCAAACTTAAGGCCCGAACGCCTAAACTTCTTGTATCCCGCGTTCACCTGCCAGGTAAACCAAGTCAAGACTTTAATTAAAAAATCAATACCATAGTCAAGTAACCTATGTTAATAAAAAAAATCACTTTAAACCTGTATTTTCTCAGTCCACCAATCATCGGTTGCTGACACCTTATTGGATGCGGGGTCATAGCCTACACCAGTCTCTTTCAGTAAAGAAACCCAGATCTTGAAATCCTTCTTTAATATGTCTAACCTATTCTTCAACTGTTTCCTATCATATGATTTTCCCGTCTTTTCATTGAATGTTGAGACTATGTTGTTCCACCCTGTTTTTGTAAATGCCAACCCATTTCGTTCTTTGCAGTAAATTTGATCAACGCATGCATTAACGAAAATCTCAGTTGTCTCTTCATCCCAATTTGCTTTGCTGTCCATTTTTTCCTATAACAAAGTTTTACACCTACTCTACCAAAAATTTCCCTAAATTATCAACACAAAATACATATATATATAAAGAACGAAATAAATACGAATATGCATGAAGCATGTCTTCAGATTGAGAATGGATGCAGGTAAGCAATAAAGGAAATTCTGATGACTTTCATTTTCCTTGTCCCGTGAGTTTGCCAAGATTTTCTAAAATACAGCGTCATATCACTTTGATATATATATATTACACGGTGCTTACAGTTCATAGTTCTTTTGATAAAATTGTGGGTGTTGAAAGTGCATGAGTTTGCCAAGATTATACCCAACCACAAGTTACATATCATAAAAGGAGCTAATCATTCATTCTCAAAGCATCAAGATGAGCTAGCCTCTGTCGTTGTGAATTTCATCAGGGAATCCTTTCACAATAGGCTTCTGGCGCAATAGAAGATCTCTTTTTAATGATAGAATGGTGTGATATTGAATAACAGGGAATAACATTCTCAATGTTTAGTTAGCAACTCACGTTTAGTTAGCTCATCTTCTGTGTTTCAGTTCTCTTCCCCCAACGGAATCACATTCTCCTGATAACGTATATATGCAGTGTAACACAAAAGGTCTTGAAAATTATTTAAAAAATCTATAACAATCTCTTATCAGAATTTCCCTCAAAAGCATAAATCAAATAGAGCATTTTTCCCAGACAGAAAGAAATCCAATCAAATAAACTAATTAATATAAAAAAAACAAATGTGTCAAGTTAGCGAGTAAGATATGGTGGATGAAGATAGAGCATTTTTCCTTATCGGTTTGCTCGGTTACAGTAGACAAAACAAATTAATTTAAAAAAAAACAGTAGCAAGATAGGGATGAAGACCTTAGAGGCTGAGAATATGGTGGATGATTAGTGGTTGATGCTGGAAAGAGAGGAGGACCGAGTGGTCGAGATCGAGAGAGTATGTGTCAAGTTAATGACTTCGACGGCGAGTCTGTGGATGGCCGTGGTTCTGCTTTGACTTCAAGATGAGGTTTGAGGAGGTCGTCGTGTGGTGGAGGGCTCGGCGCTTAGCGGCAACTAGTAGCAAGTGGAGGAGAGTGAAGATGAATGGCCAATACTTTTATAGATTGGAAAATAGATGAAGACAGAGAACTTTTATAGCTTACCACTTTGCAAACCACACTGTTGGAGAGTAGATCGACGGCGAGAGAGAAGGTTGAAGACTAGTTGTTGCCGCAAACTCCGTTTGACAGGCCACCGCCGGAAAAGCTTGAACTAATCACAGTGGAAGACGCCGATCGAAGCTCAGAACCAAAGATGAAGACAGATCCAAGGTAGATGAAGCTCAGAACCAAAGCTTGAACTAATCACACACCCTCGTACAGATCTAACCTCAAAGATTAAGACAGATCCAAGGTAGACATCACACGCTCTTGAGGTTGAACCTTGCCTTGCCGCCGACAGAGGGAAGAGAGATCCAACACTTTGAGTGAGAACAATGGCGAGTTGATGGAGGACGGAGCTGGAATTGATGGAGGACGGAGCTGGAATCGCACACCGAGAATATGAGATTGAGAGAGATCGAGAGTGAAGGAGGGGGGAGAGACCGAGATATTCTAACTTCAGAGAGGAATGAAGCTTCAGAACTGAATGAGAAATCGAATAGAAGGGGGGGGGAGAGAGACCGAGAGTGAAGGAATATTAGGTGGAATATTTGGTTGGTAAGAAAATCATTATTTTTAACGGTAACATTAAGCTGCGTAAAAGCTACCTGAGGGAGCTTAAAGAAAAAGCCACTTATTTTCTTTTAAGAGCTTAATTATTAAGCTTTTTCTAAACACTCAATTAAGTTTCAATTGAGCTTATTGGTATTCAATTGGGTTTAAAGGTGAAGAAAAGCTCAACCAAACACACCCATAATGTTCATGCGTGTTCAATTTCCGATTTTTGTGTGTGAAGCAAACGTATTTACAAGAGATCATTATTATCTTGTTTTGTTCTCAATATTTAAGGAGAGATCAATCTCTGCTGCTCACAGCGTATTAATACTCTTTATTTTCGCCATGATTTGTAAACAAAAGTTTTTTGAAGTTATAATCGGGTCCCCCCAAAAAAAAATCCCCAACATAAAGGCTTAACTAGTTAAGGCCTAGGACCTTTTTTTAATTTTTTTTAATAAAATTTGTTTTTTTAAAATTTTTTAAAAAAATGTCTAGGGTGGCTCTTCCTCAAGGAAGCGCCACCTTAGACCATTTTAAAAAAAATAATTTTTTTCGTATTTTTTCTTTTAAAAACATATAATTAAAATTAATAATATACTTTAAACATATTTTTATATCTCTACAACAAAATGAAGGAAAACAAATCAAAATCAAATAACTCCAAAATGATATAAATTAACAAATAACTAATTAACAAAATCACTACTAAGTAAAATACAAGTGTTAAAAATAAATAATTATATTATTTATGCAACTTATCAATATAATGTTAACAATTATTGCAACAATAAAAAATTATAACTACTACTTATCTTCACATATAACCTATATATAATAACATTTAATTTTATCTTATTTATTTTTCAGCATACAAAAATGAGAATAATTTTTTCAGATTTTATAATAAATTATATATAAAAGATATTGAGAAAATTAAACTATTAATTACTAATAAAATTATATTTGTAAGCTAAAAAAAAACTTACAGTATAGAGGAAGCTTGAATAGAATGAGTGGAAATCTCAAACACAACACCTGAAAAAAAACTAATAAAGGAAAAAGAAAAAGACAAAGTTGAATATATGGTTAAATTAAAAAAAATGGTTAACAAGACAATGTGCTATACGTAGCTTCAAAATATAAAAAATGAAAAAGGAAAAAATAAGTGGGTACAACTTACAGGACGAAATGAAACTATAAGGATGATGAAATGAGACCAAGAGGGAGAAGGAGTATGGTCAGTTTGGTGCAAGAAATGGGACAAAAAGAAATGAGCAATGAGTGTTGCAAAAATAAAAAGAGGAGGAAGATAAAATATGAGAAGTGATGGAACAAAAAAATGAGATAAGTGTAAATAGAACTTTTGGACGGTCATGAATATAGGAGAAGGAGGAAATGTGGGAACTAAAAGGATAAGGGTGATGATACGTGTTAGATGAAGATTGGAGACTAAGAAGATAAAGGTGATGGAAGCATATTGCAGAAGAGATAAGAGTTTGAATTTTTTTTTAAAGAAAATAATACTTTGTGTGGCCCTTGCTAGACTAAGTACCACACAAAGTACGTAGCAGTTGTGGCATTTTCTTGAACAAGAGTCACAACTATTGTTTCAATTTTTATTTTTTTTAAAAAATATTTTAGGTGACGCTTCTACTAGGAAGTTGTGGCGCTTTTTTAAAAAAGCACCACCTAAAGTCTTTTTTTTAAAAAAAAATTGTAGTAGTGAATCAACTGCAGCAAATTAATCTGCTAAAGAAATCGGTGAAATTAAATGAGCTAGCAAGTAGTAAAATGATAGTGACTTAATATTAAGGACTCAGTCAAAGTATAAAATTTGTACCAAAATGATAGTGACTTAATATTAAGGACTCAGTCAAAGTATAAAATTTGTACCATCTTTTCAAATTAAAGGGAGAGAAAAAGTTTTGTTTGGAAAAGCAATGCAAAGCAAGTTTAGAGTTATCTTTTTGCATCACTTTTGCAATAACCCTGAGTATAAGCAATTAAGGATACTCTTGTTGCCACCACCTCTCACTCTCAAGGCCGCGTCGAATTTTTTTATATTTTGAGTTACAAAAATATCAGTATTAATACCAAAAGTGGTTACTAAAATTTAAAAATTTTGAAAAATAATATAATTCCTTGAATGCTAGCTTCTCTTCCAAAGTTAATAAGCGAATGAAAAAAGATCGAGAGAAAGGGGGAGTTTGAATTAATGATAATGTGAAAAGTCACAAAAATCGGTCCCTTGTGCGTATAGCATGTGTTTTTAATTTGGACGGTGCATCTCTTCTTTTCAGTCTCTCCCAAATGGCTAAGGTGCCAAGCTCAACAATTGATATCATTATATTAGGAATGCAAGATATGTTTAAGCGCCGTGACCTCTTTCCTTTTCCTTCCAAAGCACGTGGGGGTACGTGTTGGATAATGGATTCTGCTTCTATAGTCTGAACACACGTTGCCATTTAGTGCCTACGTGGTGGATAATTTTTTTTTAATGTGACTTTTACAGAAGTTTAATTAAAAAAAATTAAAGTATAAATGTGATTTGTGTTTGGATGGGCAGTGAGAGAAGTGATTTTTTTTAATAAGTTTTTCTAAAAAGCTTTTTTTTATATCAAAAGCCCAGTGTTCCCATATAAGTTTCCAAACACTTCTCATATATATTAAATGGGCTTTTGGGTTCAAATAGACTTTTTTACCCTATTAATGAGTTCTCAAACAGGCACTTAGTTAATTTTCCAAAAGTGTCATCCATGCATGACCCAATAACAAATTCAGCAAAATATATATTATTAGAATAATCTCACAATAAAGATCCTAAATATATTGTATAATTTTCATAAAAGAGAGCAACAGCAGAAGACTTGATGAAATATCTCTAGCCATAGTAACTTTGCATGTTATATCTCACAACTTAAGAACTAAAAAGTAGAAAAAGATATTAGAAGGAAATAATTCAAGATTCTTCTAACAGGAAGATGAGGCATAGCAATGGTCTGGGAATAGCCGTCACCCGTCAGGAAACCCTTAAGGAGTAAATAAGTGGATTTTCCACGTTACTACAATAAGACCTGATCTAGGCTATTTATAGTCTCCCATCAAGGCTTACAATAGTTTACCAATCAGGAAGATAACCCTAAACCAAATCTCTATCCAAATCACGTGTGAACCATAATCAGGGGATATTTTATTTAAAAACAATGATAAAAAATATCTAGATATAATCTATATTAAATGATAATAAAATATATAACCTTAAATAATAAAATATCTAACATATATATCATTGGATCAAATCAAATAAGGTTGTTGGGACACTATATGAATCTATGGGCAGGCACGTCGGCTTTGGTAATTTCCTTCTCCTAACTCGTTGGCTTGACGACATACAGTTCATTGACGGTGAAAACGATGTGTTTGGTGAATACAAGTTCCTAATTAAAACTTCAGGCCAATTATATCATTTTGCACCAAAACATTAAAAATAAGTCTTCGCATTGTGTCTCTTTATTGTTGCTACACATACAGCACAATTTCTGACACAACAATCTCCTCAATAATATTTTGGTTGCTTCAATATGCTATGTTTGCTTTCTCTGTTTGAAAACACTCAAACGTGCTATTTGTTGAGGATAATTAATTAAATAGAGGTTAAAGACAGACACAGGCTCTTCATAAATAAACCCCGAGCCAAATTTAACATTAATTAATTAGTTCCATATTTTGTATGTGGATAAGTAATCTTCCAATTATTTAAGCAACACTGCTATGCGCGTTTGACATGGTTAGAGTGTCTTATTAATTAGCCTAATTAATCACATCACTTTCATTCTATTTTCCTACCTACTTCATGCACACCCACCCACACTTCTTCAAATAATCTGATTAATTACTTCATATAATATATATGCCTCTGAAGTAGAGTACGTTGTTGCCTGTATTTTAACATCGTTCTCGAACGTTGGAAATTACACCTTAAGACGTAGTTTTTGACGAGAGGCATTCTACGATCAGCTTTGACGCATTCGCAAGTCAACGTTGTTTATAGGTTGAGAGGTTGACCACCCAGAGAAAAGCTCCTTTTACGGGTACTCGAAGGTTTACGCAAATAATGCTAATATTTAGCTACGCAATTTCTGAGAACATACATGCATTTATCCACATAACAAATAATAAGGGAATAATGGCGCGGCTATCCTCATTAATTAATTACGTCCCGTGAAAGAAGAGAAGATAATAGTAACTAATTATTTCATAATTTAATTATATATTAGCTTGAGATGGTTAATTGGTCCTTGTGGTTCAAACCCTTTTTGACGTAGCTAGTGATGAAAACGGCTCAACGTCATCTTACATTAACTTTAATATATACTATAGGACTTAGATTTTGCACGTGAAACTTAAACATGGGCCTTACTAACTTGGCGACGAATCAATATGGCGAGAACAATCCGATCCTCGTCATTCTCCCTCTGAGTGGATAATGATATGCACTATGAATTAATTGACATAAGATAAGTGACGCAACACTCACTACAAAAAAAATGATTTTTGGCGACCACTTTCAGCGGCGACTTTAAAAAATCGTCACCAAAACTTGACTTTTAGTGACGACAAGAAGAGTCGCCGCTGAAAGTGTGATTTTCAGCGGCGACTCTTATGTTTGCCACTGAAAGTGAAACTTTTAGCCGCGACATTTATTGTCGCCGCTGAAAGTCACACTTTCACTGGCGACTTTTCCTTATCGCCGCTGAAAGTGTGACTTTCAGTGGCGACTTTTATTGTCGCTGCTAAAAGTATCAGTTTTTTCAATTATTTTTTTTCTCATAAAAAATATTTTTTTAAAATATAATATTTAATCTCTCAAAATATTAAATATGATACTTATCATGAAGAAATAAAATAAGGTCATAAGTTTTTATTTTCATAGGGGTTATGTTTTAATTGGTATTTTGATTTAAAATGAATGATGCATTCACCATGTTATTGTACACAAACATACAAAGTGAAGGAGTATTAAATATTTCAATTTTGATTTCTTTATCATTGTTGTATGTACTTAAAAACAATTATTCTAACTAATTTAATATAAAAAATATATTAGTAGTTTTTATTGTACGATTATAATCAATTGAAGAGAATAAAATATATGAAAGTTAATTAATTAGTTATAAAATATTGATAAATTTAATTAAATATAGCTTAGAATCTACACTTATTTAATTATAAAATATGTATATGATTCAATCCAATTTCTTTCTACCTCATAGTTGCAAAACAAGAATGAAAGAAAAATGCTATGCTTCAAAAAAGAATAAAATAATTCAAAGAATATGTGCTTCTCATATGCTATTATAGTTTGACAAAATAACTTTCTAAATCACACACTCTAATAAAAACACAATTTAACGAATGTTAGTTAAAAGAATGTGAATGATTCATATATTATGTTATATGAGATTTTTTGTCTTATATACCTTGTTTAAGACATCCTTATAGATAGATTTTATGTAATGACACTTTTTATCTAAAAAAAATCATAGGACTCTGGAGGACAATTTTGTCAATGATTTTAGGTCATGGAAGAAGACAAATAAAAGATATTATTTAAGAGGACTTCCAACTATAACTTTAATCTTTTATATAATTTGAATAATCCAAAGTATACTTTAGATTTATTAGTAGTTTCCCTCTTAGGATATTATTCTATATATGAGTTGTCAAATAGGATCTCAAGGATATTATTTAATATCTTATTATTATATCAATGATTTGATAGATGACATCTTATCCTCAATAACTTTGAATATCTTAGAATATTTTTTTAAAAAAAATATTTTGATTAGTATTATTTAATGCTTTATTTTATTTACTTTTATATAATAATTTTTTATTTTTTAGATATAAATTACATGCAAACTCATTTAGTGATTTATTATATAATATTATACACTCAATATAAAAAATAAAATTTATCAAATTAATAATATTATATTAATTAATCAATATTTTTATCTATATGGAAATATTATAAATATTATATTAATAAATAGATATATATATATATATATATATATATATATATATATATATATATATATATATATATATATATATATTGTATGTATGTGTGTAATATTCAGTTATGTGTGTTTGTATATTTAATTATGTATTTACTTGATGGGATTTCATCCTAGCTCACATGGTAGAGGCTCAAGACAACATCCAAAAGGTGGGGGGTTCGAACTTGGTGGAGGCACATTTGGGAGGTGAAAATATGGAGTGATGATGTGGCACGACGTAGCATGTGGTGATGATGTGGCATATGATATGGCAGGTGGGTGGTGACATGGGCTGATATGACAGGTGATAGGTGGCATAGATGCTGACGTGGCTTTATTTATTATTTTTCCCTTATTTTCTAAATATTGACTTTCAGCAGCAACTATATTTATCGCTGCCAAAACTTTCAGCTACAGTCGCATCAGCAACAACTTGGCGATGACTTTTTATCGCAACTGAAAACTTTCAGCGGTGACTTTTAGACTTTCAGTGGCGACTTTTGTCGCCGCTGAAAGTCATTTTTTTTGTAGTGACTACATACACCATCCGTAGAACCACAAAAATCGATCTTCATTACCAATTGTCTTAGCAATATATTCCACGTTTGACGTGGTCAATTTAATTTAGCTGTTTGGACACATCCCATCCGATCATTTTCCTAGCTACTTCCTATAGTGTGTCTACACACACACGCACGCACATCGTATTTCAAAACTTAATGTGCTAGTATCCACATGTACTTGAGAATCATATGTACTATATATGATGAAATGAAAAATATAACAAGAAAATAACAATATATTATGGCGGATTTTACTATTTCGTGTCAGACTGTCAGTTAAGACTTAAGCGGCCTTTGAAGACCATGGTTTGCTCGCTTGTATTTTAACGCCATTTTCAGTTCTCGTGTTCAAGACTCAGGCTCGTCACCAAAAGCAGCTTTAATTTAGAAGTCATAAATTAATAAACCTCGAGCCAGGCCAAACTTAACTTCAGCGGTCCATCCTTTGTCCCTGCTCCTCATGTGTTATCTTCTCTGTGACAAAAACAATCACAACTCTCCCTTCTTGTTCTCAATATCTCTTTGTTGGGTGATGTGTGCATGCAGTCATTTGGGTTGAAGTCTCCCCTCTTGTTCTCAAAATCACCATCTCGTGAACTCTTCCCTGTTATAGATCAAGCAACATATTACAGATCCTATTTGTTCATCTTTTTAATTCTATATATTTCATGTATAGCGCCATTATTCCGATTGCCTTTGATCTAGTGGTAAGTGCAACATCAACTCCTTTTCGTCCTCAGATGAGATGTAGAAGGAGAAAACCCAACACCCAAAAGGATGGGCATACTCAGACGCTAATTTTTGGAATTGAAGGCTGGAGAAAGTGATTGAGATATTAAGAAACATAGGACGGAGGCGGGAATGAGTCTGAACACTAAAATTTTTGCCGTCATTCCACAGGGACGAGTGATCAAGAGAGGAGAAGGGCGGTGGAATGAATTAGGGATTTGGGTTTTTTTCTTACCGGAAAAACTTGGAGTTGTAATGCGTTGATGATAAAAATTGGGAAAAGAAAAACACCTACCATTTTTTTTTTTGGTAAAATTCATTCTTTTATGTACTTTCAGTTTATATTTTTTGATTTAATCATTTGGAATTCTAGATTCAAATAAATAAGTTAGATAATGTCCCTTTAATCTTTAGAGATTGTTATTTTTTATTGTATTTATTTGATAAATTTACATACAATTTTCTTATTAATTTTATTTATATACTCTTTGAAAATTTGATAATATTCTTATTATTTCTATTTATATATAATTTTCTCATTAAGTTTATTTAATTAAATTTTTTAGATTTTTTAAATTTTTAAATAAATTATCACAATATAGACATATAATATATGTCAGTGCGTTAATTATTTAATAAGATTCATAAACTTTTCAGTAATTTTTCATCTAAACTTGTTTTTTAAACTATCATCTAAATAAGTTTCAGTTTAGGGAAAAAAATGTTACTTTTGTTACTGTTAATCCAAACATAAATTACATTATTATATCTAAACTTCTACCCTAACTAAAGTTTCCAAAACTTATATTGAAAAAAAAAACTATTTCTACTGCTGGCAATCTAAAAAAATCCTAAATGAGTCTATGGGCAGACACGTTGGCTTTGGTAATTTCCTTCTAACTAGTTGGCTTGACGACATACAGTACATTGACTGTGAAAATGATGTGGTTGATGAATGCAAGTTCCTAATTAAACCTTCAGGCCAATTATACCATTTTGCACCAAAACATTTAAAATAAGTCTCCGCTGCTGTGTCTCATTATTGTTGCTACACATACAGCACAATTTCTGGCACAACAATCTCCCCAATAACATATTTTGGTTGCTTCATTAGGCTATGTTTGCTTTCTCTGTTTGAAGGTTAAAGGCATACACAAGGCTCGTTTTGAATAATGATTGAAATTTTTAAAAATAATTTTTGATATACGAAGTAAGTATGTGAGAAGAGTGTTATCTCGACTTACATATATAAACACTTATAAGTTTTTCAATCGTCCAACCCAACATATTTATAGACTTGTCACCAAAAATAGCTTTACAAGTCATAAATTAATAAACCTTGAGCCAGGCCAGACTTAACATTAATTAACTAGCCAATGCAATTACTGGCCCAAGCTCAGCTTCTTAATTCCATATTTTGTCCATAGGTAGCCCTCCAATTATTTGAGCACCACTACTATACGCGTTTGAACTTTGAATAACTATCCAGCAAGGCTTTGATTTGAACTTTGAATGTCTTGTTTTTGTTCTTCTGAACCAAGAATGGTGGACATTAAATAAGAAAGAAAAAAAGATTAACCAACCATTTTTTGCTTCTTTTAGATTGAGTATTATGTTGAATAGAAGAAAATGCAAATATGTTGGTTGAAACATCCCATTGATTTGGTAAATTAATATGATGTATGCATGATTATATTACCAAACGTACACGGTACGCTAATAGTAAATTATACTAAATATATATGGTGAAATTATTTACATATATTTGAATTTTTTTTTATAATATACATATGTTTGAATTTAATAATCAATAATCAACACATACAACAATTCATAAATTTGAATAAATATTTTTGTTTTCACGGACTTACTATTTCTTCTTTAATTTTTTGCCAACATATCTTAATGCATTTACTATAAGGTCCAAGAATAATATATTAACTGTCCTGCATTAGAGGCCCCATGCTCATTGGATAATGTTCATCATGTGTGTTCAATTTCCGATTTTTGTGTACGAAGAAAAATAATTACGAGAGATTATCTACGTTTTGTTCTCAATATTTAAAGTCAGATTAATCTTTGCTGCTGACAGTGTATGCTCTTTCTTTTTGCCGTAATTTGTATGCAAAAGTTTTTTGAAGTTATAAATGGGTTTTTTCCTAACAAAAAAAATAAAAAATCCCCAGCATAAAGTCTTAGAGCCTGTTTAGTTGGAGGGAAGGGGGAGAGAATGAAAGGATCCCCATCCTTTATTTAGTAACATAAAAATTTGAGGAGGGAGGGAAAATTTTATAACCCTCTCCTTCTAAAATGAGGGAATTTGAAAGGGAGAGTTAATATTTTGTCATGGTGTAACTATTATGTTATAGAAAGTTTTTAATATTTCTATGTTACCTTTTTGATTTTCTTCCTCATCCTCATTTTAATATTTTGGCATGGTTTGACTATTATGCCTATGAAAATTATAATTATTTAATTTAATAATTATAAAATTATAATTTTATATAATTATTAAACATTCTACAAAATTCAAAAAATGACTTAAATAAAATAAGGATAAAGTTGTCTATATGAAAATATTTTACTTCCCCTCCCCTCATCAACCAAACAAGATAATATTAAAATCCTTCTCCCCTTTATCCTCTTATCAATCTAATCAAAGTAATATTAAAATCTCCCTCTTCCCTCCATTAAAATACATTCCTTCTATTAAACCAAACAAACCCTTAGCGAATTTTTTTTCCAGTTCTTTCATTACGGTCTAGTGATTATGGTTTTAAAATGGGAATGGTAAGATAATAAAAAATATCATTTAAACCTCAAAATCCTGTTGATAAATATGTTAATAGGATTAACAAGAATAGTAATGCAATTGACAACTTATTTTATTGTAAAATCACATATTTAAAATTTTAAAGTATAAATAGTATTTTTTTTAAGATTTTCAGAATTCTCTTTCTTTAATATTATATATTTTATTACGTTTTAATAATTCATTATCAAATATCCTTTATACGTCAAGCAAAATACTCAAGTACTGACGGAAATGCATACCTTTTGTCAAAGTAATAAACTAATAATGATGCCTCCAGGCTCCAGCAAATCAATTATCAAACACAGCTAATCGTATCAATTATGATCTGACTAGCTAAGAAATCGGTGAAACCAAATGAGCTAATAAATAATAAAATGATAGTGACTAATACTCCCTCCGGTATGAAAATAGAAGCTTTAAATTTGTGAATCAACAGTTTTAAAATATAATCTTTATTTTAATCTATCAAAATATTTATTATGATTTTTTAACTTTATCTCTTATCCTTTATATAAATAAAGACATAATTGAAAAAAATATATTTATTGTTTTTAATTAATTTATTAATAAACATATGTAAATAGATTATTTAAAGCTTATATAATTATTAATTAGAGATGGAAGAAATTCTTGTGTACATTTAGTACACCACGTAAACTGTGGATTAATCAATCAGAAGTTAAAAAGTCATGCCTTTTCACTGTGATCTGGTGCTTAAATGTGGAGTGTCCTTTTTATCTTTTTATGAGGAAAAAAAATAATCAGAATAGTAATAAACAACACTCTATATATGCCTTTTCCTCTCCCACTCTTTTTCTCATTCCCTCATTCAGCGCGCTAATAAGAGCCTGACGTAATCCCCCACTGCTCAATACCACATCTCTTTCTCTCTTATTTTCTTATTTTCACTTTTAATGAGTTATTTCACTACATCACCAAAAACACGAAAAGACATAATATAGCTAATGCTTCATATACATCCTCTGATCCTCATGTGAATCTGAATTTTCGTGTATATTTCATTATTTATTTTTATATATGCTTAACATATGCTCAACATTAACTGGAACTATACATGCATGTGCTGAATTGCACCCATACGAAGATATACGTACAATTATACACACATACATGATACTTCTTTCAGTCTTATTTATAAGTAATTTTTTTTATGGGACTGATTCCTTTTATAAGCAACTTTTATTTTTTGTCTGAAAATATAATCTTATTTTTTCTATTTTATCCTTATTATATATATATATATATATAATTAATTAGCACACATACCAAAAATTACATTTAAGAGGGGAGAGAGAGAGAAAGAGAGAGGAATATGTTTCTATTGGGAACACGTATTTTAGGAAACAGATGAGTGTTGGTAAACCAGATTTCACTCCTTGGACAACCAAACGATATGATGGACGCTATTTCTTACTCTGCAAAGGACTCCATGGAGAATGGCTGGAACTCAAATCTCATTGTGGAAGACTCCATGAGAGGATGAAGGTAAGGTTTTAGGAGGAGAACAGTCATCTGCCATATTTTCGCTTGAATTTTGGGGGGAATATTTCCCAAATGCAAATTCAGGAGACATTGAGTAATTTTTTTTTCCCAAAGCACGTAAAGGACGAACTTTATTTTTGTTTGCCAAATGCACATCCAGGAAAACTGTGGATTTTTTACATTATTGAAAAAAACGGTGGCATTAAAGAAGAGGAAATTTATCCACTAATTTATTATCTAATCATTTATTATTATTCATTCTCTTTCATATCTTATATTCATTATCTCTCATATTTTTTATACATTCTCTCTCTTATACTCTTTTCATAAATAGGGGCATATATGGAAAAACTATGGCATTTTTGACACATTTATTACTTTTAACTATCAGTTATTTTTACGCAATTAAGAACAAAATTACTTATAATTAAGACCGGTGGTAGGAGTAATATTTAGAAACCATATACTCCCTTCACTCTATAATGTAAAACATTTTAACTAATTTGTAATAACTAATAAATAATATTTAACTAGTGGTAGTAAAATTGATTACGCGTTTATTTTCATTTTGCATCAGCACCATAAACATCAAGCACCAGTGGTCTAGTGGTAGAATAGTACCCTGCCACGGTACAGACCCGGGTTCGATTCCCGGCTGGTGCATCTCAGGGAGCTGTGAAGAGTCCTTGCACATCTAGCGGTTGATGTTCAATCGCTCTAATCTGATCCATCGGATGAAAATATCGTGCTTCTGAGCTCCTCCTTTTTTGCCCTTTTACGAGTTTGACGTGTTCAATGCCCCCTTAATTTCATTAATTTGTTGGGGCTATATATTATATATAAGATTTGTCTAATTCCCTTCCAACAGTCGTGGGGTATTGGTCTCTGCTACTACACACACGTTGCCTTTTTAATGAATTTTATTTCCCAAAAATACCATGCTCGACACATTGGATTCCGCAAACTATATCATTATTGAATCAAATAATTAATTAAGGTTGTTAGGAGTTAGGACAGTAGCTCTATGAGTCTGTGGGCAGGCACATTGGCATTTCGGTGGCTCTTTTCTCGCATTGACATTTTGACTGTGAAAACGGTGTGTTTGGTGAATGCAAGTTCCTAACTAACTAAACCCGTCAGCTTCGTCCAACTTCTACATTTGTTTTCTCTTCTTCTAAGCCAGTAAGGTGCCATGCGAGGCATGCGGGCAATTTCTCCTGCAGCTTTACTAATTAATAAACAACATTTTTATTAAGAGTTGCTATCTCTTATATTTTTTATATTTTTATTTTATTTTTATAAATAGGGATATATATATATATATAAAATATGACATTTTTAATATATTTATTACTTTTAATTAACAGTTTATTTTATGCAATTAAAAAAATTGCTTATAAAAGAATTTGATTGAGTAATAAACA
Organism: Albizia julibrissin; assembly: GCA_037074505.1. Classification (NCBI taxonomy): domain Eukaryota; kingdom Viridiplantae; phylum Streptophyta; class Magnoliopsida; order Fabales; family Fabaceae; genus Albizia; species Albizia julibrissin. The sequence continues at coordinate 666,648 of CM073487.1, read as the reverse complement.
ACACTTTCATTAAAAGTTGACTGACATAAGGCACATGACGTCATCGGAACTCTGCTATTCGCAAATCTCATCCTTCTGCGTGCAGGGTTGACCCTCCAAGTCTTCCTCTTTTTTCCTTTGTTTGTTGAGGTTATATCATTTGCACTAACACATTAAGAATAATGTCTCATTATTTGTTGCCACACAATTTCGTAGACACAATATTTTTGGTTCCTTCAAGAATATGGATTGAAAGCAGCCTTAGAAGTGATCATAATTAAAACCCCAAGCCAGGCCAAACTTAACATTAGCCAATTCAATTACTAGCTCACCCTTCTCAATTCCATGTATATCTTGTCGATAAATCATAGTAATCGTAATAGTAATCCTCCAATTATTTATGCAACACTACTATACGCGTGTCTTATTAATAAGTCCATTTAATCACCACTTTCATTTTCCTACCTACTTCCTGCACACTGACCCACACTTCTTCAAATAATCTGATTAAATTACGTTGTTGCTTTTATTTTAACATCGTTCTCTCACGTTAGAAATTACACCTTAAGACGTAGTTAATTGACATAAGTTATATGACGAGGGGCATAGTACGATCATCTTTGACGCATTCGCAAGTCAACGTTGTTTATAGGTTGAGTGGTTGACCTCTTTTCTAGTCTTCGGAGAGTTTACGCAAAAAATGCTAATATTTTGCTACGCAATTTCTCAGAGCATGCTTTTATCCACATGACCAATTATAAGGCAACAATGGCGCGGTTATCCTAACTAATCACGTTCCATGAATGAAGAGAAGATAATAGTAACTAATTAGCCGTATTTTATAACTTTAGTTATATATTAACTTGAGATAAATGGTTAATTGGTCCATGTGGGTCAAATCCTTTTTTGACGTAGCTAGTTGTGAAAATGGCTCGAAACCCTCTCACATTAGCTTTTTTAATTTATATACTATAGGACTTGCATTATATTTTGCAAATGAAACTTAAATATGCCATATAGCCTCACTAACTTAGCCATGAATCAATATGATTGGCGAGAATCCGATCCTCGTCATTCTCTCACTGAGTGGATAATGATGTGCACGATAAATTAATTGACATTAGAAACGTGACGCAACATATACACAGTCCGATCCGTAGAACCACAGAAATAGACCTTCATTATTCCACGTTTGACGTGGTCAATAATATATGTCTTGGTCAATTTAATTATAATGAGCTGTTTGGACACGTGCCTTCTGATCAATATAAGATATGACAAACTTTACTACTTTGTGTCAATTAAGCAAGCCTTTGAAGATCATATATTGTTGCTAGTATTTTAACTCCATTTTCGGTCATCATGTGTAAAACTTTAAAACGTACGTAATTAATTGACATAAGTTACGTGACGCAAAGTATATTATTACGTGGAACCAGCACAATCGGTTTTTGACATATTCTTAAATCACCTTTGTTTTAGGTTTGACCCATAAAGTCCCTTCTTTTCGGTCTCCGGATGTTTGCCCGAAAAAGAGAGGTAAATACATCAATGTTTTGGTACAGAATTTCTGAGAAGATGCATTTATACGCGTGAGAAATTACAATTCACTGACTAAAGGAATTGGAAGTTTCTTCTTGCTTCATTTAATTATAGTAAAAAAAAAAAAAAAGTGTGCATAAAGGAGTTCAAGTGGTATGTTTGGATAACCTTCATAGATGCTTTTCAATCGTGATTTACGGAATATAAGGTAGTTTTTACGGTTTATGAAATAATTTTTACAGTCTACGAAGTAAATATGTAAAGTAGTTTTATCTTGATTTACGTGATACATAAGCCCCATCAAACAAACCTGCCTGGAAACTCTCAAAACGCTATTAGTCTAAATGTCGTACTACATCAAATCCATTATACCAACTTCAATGATTAACATAAGATGTAATCTATTTGGCGGAAAAAAAAAACATAAGATGTAATCTATAGCACACTTATATTACACTAATCTTTTATTAAGAATTGGAGATAATATAAGAGTTAAAGGCTATTTGGAATAGCTTATAAAAGTTCCATAAGTGCTTATTAATTGTGATTCACGGAATATGAAATAACTTTTACGGTCTACGAGGTAGCTTTTACGGTCTACGAGGTGCTTTTACGGTCTATGAGATAAATATGTAGAGGATATTTGTCTTGATTTACGTGAATCGGGCTTATATAATAAGCCCGATTCATAAAAGCAATACCAAACAAGCTCTTAGTTAAAATATTGGATTTAATCAAAAGTTTAATATCCCACATTATTTTATCTCATATATTTATCATATTTTCTTAAATTAATTTACCTAGTTTATAAGTTAATATATAACTTAATATTATATAAGGATATTATAGGTATATTAAAATAAATAATATTTTCTAATTAACCGGTTTATTTTATTTTTTTAATGTATCAAAATTAATTAATTACATTTTTTTATATTAAAGATAGGAGGAAAAATATAATTTCAGAGAGTATGCATGTAATTGTATAATCCCATTCTTAATCCACTCGGCATGCATGCGACTCGGTCAAAAGGTCTTACCCCATATTCTTGGGTCCTCTTGGAATTTATCACCCTTTAATGCTCTGGAACTTCTCTTTCTAGGACCAGAATTTTTTCTCAGATGTTGTGATCTAAAGATAAGTAGATACGGATAGTAATTTGAACTGTTTTCAAAAGACTGTATATATATATATTTTAATATTTAAACCTAGCTTCTTTATTTAGTTTAAAAAACACCTCATAATTTGAGTCATATATCATCAGATAGACGGTATTTCTGTGTGTTTAAGCAGTGTCTATTAGAAAAACAAGAAAATTAATTTAAAGTTTTTTAATGTTTTATAAAATAAAATTATTCTCACTTATAAAATACATACCGTAAAATTATTACTTACTCATTTCAATCCTAAATATAAGACTGAGCTGACTTTTTAGAGATATTAAAAAAACTAATTAAATTAGTTTAAAATATTTATATTTGTTTTTTTCTAAATTATTTTACCCAACTTAAAAATTGATATATAATATAATGATACATAAGATATGATATAATTAAATATTTTATTTACTTTCTATAATCTCTTAAAAAAATCATCTTGTTTTTAGACACAATAATGAAGACAAATATAACCGTTAAAGAAGACAACTCACGTACTAATCAATGATGTTTGGTTGGGCTTATATATATGTATAAGCTCGATTTACGTAAATCGAAATAAAATTCCTCCACATATTTACCTCATAGACCGTAAAAACTACATCGTATACTATAAATCAAGATTGAAATGCATGATTGAAAATTCCAACCGCTATTCCAAACATCATCATATCACTTTCAACTTTTTTTTCTTTTATCAAATATAGGAACTTGCACTTGATAAAACTTTGAGGGAAGTGCTTGGACTTGGCGTCATTTGATCGTATATAAACACACTTTCACACACTTAATATACTTTTACTCTATCAAATTAAAAAAAAAAAGTAAATTCTCAGGTGTGAATAATATTCATAAAAGAACTGTTATATATATTATTGTCAAACTCACGAGTTGACTCTCTAAATTTATCTTTATTTATTATCTAGTAAACTCATAACAGTTGTAAACTAGATTAAATTTATAAGTTGACACATCGAGTTTACCATTTTTACTTTTTCAAGTTACAAAGTTATATTAACTCACTCTTAAACTCGTATATTAATTTTTTCAGTTTAATCATACTTAGTTGCTTTATATATGAATTTTATATGAATTTATTTTTTAAGTATGATAAATTATGAATTTTAATTTTAGTGTATTTAATTTCAATTATTCATATTTAAAATATATTTAAATTAAATTATTGTCATTTCTTATATTTTAATTATTTAATTATATATTGTTAATTCCTAATTAGTAATAAAATTTTTTACGAGTTTTGACAAACTTAATTATATATAAAAGTGGGGGATGGGATGAAAGGTGGCAGTGTCGGAAATACCTTGAAAACTAAAGACAAACTTCGTATTTATCGATAAAGGATTAGTCGCAAATTGTGGGCTCACGGGGGGAAAACTTGAAATCCTAGCCCTACATACAGATTAACAAATGGCATCCTGTGATTTATCCTTTTTTTTTAATTAACCAACAAGCAAACATATTGAAATATTACACAAAAGGAGTCACAAACTCAGCCATTTGGCGTGATTGCGTAAGACCAAATAAAAAACGGGCCATCTAGTCTTACCATTGAGTGATGGGAGGACGACATTAGTATTTGAGCGTTGTTCTCCTTAGACGCTAAGATCTCACTGTGAGGGGGCTGAAGTCAATCTAAGGATTCAACTGGTTGGGGGCTAATGACATCCCCCTGATGAGCTCATGTCAAGGCAAAACCAGTTGGCACCATATCTGGTAAGGCTGGTCCCTGAGGAAAATGGTACCCTCGGGACGCCGCACGGGCGCTGTAAGTTACGCCAGACTCTAAACCCGTGACAGAGTGGTATCAGAGCCTACCTCGCTTTACGCTCGGTGTAGTGGCCTCCCGTGGATGGAATGGGATGGACCTCTACTCGGCGATGGAGGGCATCGTCTGGTTGGGTGGGGGAGCTTAGCTTGTCAGGGATAAGAGTGGTAAAGACCCTGGCAAGTCTCACATCAGCTGGTTCGAGGTGGATATTTGGGCAGAGTCCTTCTCTCCCCTAGCACGAGGGCGTGCTAGATGTTGGGTGGGGGAGAATGTCACGACCTGTTTGGCGTGACCGTGTAAGACCAAATAAAAGACGGGCCATCTGGTCTTGCCATTGGGTGATGGGAGGACGACATTAGTATTTGGACGTTGTTCTCCTTAAACGCTAAGGTCTCACTGTGAGGGGGTTGAAGTCAATCTAAGGATTCAACTGGTCGAGGGCTAATGTCATCCCCCTTATGAGCCCTTGGCATGGCGAAACCAGTTGGCACCGTATCTGGTAAGGCCAGTCCCTGAGGGAAGTGGTATCCTCGGGACGCCACACGGTCGCTGTAAGTTGCGTCGGACTCTAAGCCTATGACAAAGTGGTATCATAGCCTACCTTGCTCTACGCTCGGTGTGGTGGCCTCACGTGGATGGAATGAGATGAACCCCTACTCGGTGATGGAGGGCATCGTTTGGTTGGGTGGGGGAGCTTGTCAGGGATAAGAGTGGTAAAGACCTTGGCAAGTCTCACATCAGCTGGTTCGATGTGGATTTTTGGGCAGAGTCATTATCTCTCCTAGCACGAGGGCGTGCTAGATGTTAGGTGGGGGAGAATATCACGATCTGTTTGGTGTGACTGTGTAAGTCCAAATAAAAGACGGGCCATCTGATCTTGCCATTGGGTGATGGGAGGACGATATTAGTATTTGGGCGTTGTTCTCCTTAGACGCTAAGGTCTCACTATGAGGAGGCTGAAGTCAATCTAAGGATTCAACTGGTTGGGGGCTAATGTCGTCCCCCTGATGAGCCCATGGCAGAGCGAAACCAGTTGGCATTGTATCTGATAAAGCTGGTCTCTGAGAGAAATGATACATTCGGGACACCACACGGGCGCTATAAGCTGCGCCAGACTCCAAGCCCGTGACATATGGCTCTCAATCCTATCTATATCCAACCTATGTTGACAAGCCGGGGTTGGTTTCTTTAATAACATTTCCATACAGATACCAAATGCTTCTCTAATTAGTACAACAGTACACCCTAATACAATTCGCAACGCACATCTAAGCTCAATTTCACAATTAGAGTAAATCATATTCCTAATCTTTACTATCTCCGGCTTGAGTGGATGATTAGGACCAAAATCAATTGGTATATATACTTCCATAGAGTTTGTATAGGTGAGGACTTTCTGAAATCCCAATTGTTTATAAACTATAATACCGATGAGTAAAGCTAACACTTCTGCTAATCCCATCACTGCTGTGATTTATTATTTACAATCGATAATCAGTTTTAAATAATCGAACATTTTTTTAATAAAGATGTACTACCACACGGAGTTTGATATGAATTTTATAATTTTATATTAATATTAACTTCCTTTGTATTACTCCTCTTGTCTTTTGTATAATCAACATCTACTCTGATTGATTCAACCCTTTCTTTCCTTCTTATCATTATCACGGATTATACACTTGTGGTGAATTTGGGCCGTGAATTTAACTTTGTCAATTTTTGGAGTCATTCCATCTTAACTTATCTGGAAAAACAGAATTTAAAATTAAAATAATTATGATCATCAATATCAACATCTCAGTCACATCGATCAATTTAATTCAATGTCAGTATATATAAAATAATAGGCCACCATCTATGCAAGCTGTTGTAAAAAAAAAAAAAAAGCAAGTTGTAAACAATATCAGTTTTACCGAATATAAGTTTTGTAAATAATGCATTTATTGTTCAGATTTTGTGCAATATATTTATTTTATAAATGTCCTGAATTCATGAAAACTATTTTTAAAATTTTTTATGTTAATAAAAACGTGTTTAATTGCTACTAATATGAAAATGTCAGCGGCTAGTGGTCTATCAGAAGTGACACCACCTACCATATTTAGATGAGATTCTGATTTTAAGTCTTACGTTAACATGTTTGTGTGACTATGTTTAAATTATAAAATAATAAAAAATATCATGATATGAAATGCAAACTTCAGAATGAAAAAAAAAAAAAAACTGAGGACAATGTAATCGAAAGTGAAAAAGAAATTGTGCAGCTGAGTCAATAAAACATGCTCATATGACGGCTTGTCCGGCTTTAATCACGTGCCCAACTCAACAAAGCCTAGTGGTTGTCGGTTAAATTAATAGCTTTGTCTCATCAATCTCGAATTGGTGCGCATGAACAATGTGAATTTAGATGTTCGCTTGGCCGTGATCATCTTCCCACACATTCCCACTCGAAGAACGCAATAGGAATGACATTTTGGCTTGTTCTCAGAGATTACAAACTAACAAAGTAACAGATGAAATTTGAGACTTATAATATGAATAGCTTTTTGTTCAGAGGGTGACTGTCATATTTAAATTATTAAATTAGTTGAAGATATCAAAAATTAAAGTAAAAGAAATAACACTATAGTTACGTGATAAAGATCGTAATTAATTAGGAGAAAGTCCAAAAGTGAAAAACTGGGGGGCAACTCACGAGCACCATGAAAAACAACAGGTTGGCAAGTTTCACGATTCAAACGGCGCCAACGGCTATCTCAGAACACAACATCACATCTTCTTTAGTGTTTTGTTGGTGGACCAAGAATTGACAACAACGTCACCAACCCAACTCTTCTACAATTTCCGTGGTGTAACACAACCCTTTTTGTGAACGAGTTTCGGTGCCGACTGCCGATAAATGTTTTGAAATTTGGATCGGTCATTGAACCGGTTATGATATTGGGTCAATGGTTAGTAGGTCAGATATGAATCAAATCGGAGCTAAATTAGAGCCAAACCAGTAAGAAATTGAATATTTTATGCTTATTAATATGAAATTCTAAATAAAATTTTAAAAAAATTATTTTTAAAAAAAATAGTAGGCCAGACCGGTTTACCAGCCGGTTGGTCAGTTTCCGGTCAAATCTAGATTTAATAACTTTGCTGCTGACTGATTTATGAGTATCAAGAGCTCATCACTATTCATTAGCATACTCATCCTTAGAATGAGCCCAAAAATGGTTTCCAACTTTTTCTACTTTTCCCACTACTCTTTCCATGTTCAATTTAAGTTATTTTTATTTTATTTGATCCAAAATATAGTTTAATTTGAACAAAATTTAATATTTGTCTCATATTCTATTGAGTTAAATATATTATAATTAATATAAAAATGACTTTTAATTATCAAGTGCGCATTTTTACAAATTTTTCACATATTTAACATTATAACTAATTTTTTTCAATTAATATTTTTGTCAACATGAAGTAATCAAACGGGACTTGTATTATGACTAACAACGGTTTTAAAAAGCTGTGTCTTGGAGTGATGAGAACTTGACGTCTAAACAAATACGAGTATATATTTGCAGAAAGAGTAGCATAGGATGTGGAGGAAAACACAAACAAGAATAGTTGTTGTTGGTTGACCCAAAAGACACGGTGATATTTAAAACTCCACCCACGAGGTTCATGCGAAACGACACCGCAGTTTCCAAAATTGAATTTCCGCGCAAAATCCAAAACGCGCCGATATTCTCCGCGGCCGCATCAGGCGGCTAATATTTTACTTTCCCCTTTGCCCGGGCACTCACGCTGGGTGGGACCTTGCTCCACGGCTTCTCGTGTGGGACCCATATAAACCAAACATCACCGCTTCGCTCACCTTCACCTCTCTCTCTCTCTCTCTCTCTCTCTCTCTCTCTCTCTCTCTGTATATAAAAGCTCTCCATTCTCATTTCTCAGCATCATTACTATCCGATTACCTCTTCAGAGTTCTCTCCTCCTCACCACCAAATCTAAATCTTCAAGCCCAGCTACTTGAATCATAACATTTTAATTCTTAGGTAATCCGTGCACCTCATTGTTCTGGATTAAAATGAAAGTATCTGCAGGATCGCGAACTCTGGAGGTTAAGATGCTATCGGCGGAGGGCCTCACCGTCGACCGCAAGCCGGTGACCAAGAACGTCTTCGTCCAAGTCCGGGCGGAGACCCTCAACTGCTCCACGACATCGCTGGGTGTGGCCCACGGCGCCAGGGGAAGCCCCTCGTGGAACGAGACGTTGATGGTCGAAATACCGCCGCACGCGAGGTCCATCACGTTTGACGTCAAATGCAAGACGTCCATGGGAACGAAGAGCGTCGGAATCGCCAGGATCGCTCTGTCGGATTTTCTTGGCGGGATTGTGCCGGAATCTTGCTTGCAGTTCCTGAGCTATCGGTTGAGGGACTGGGAGGGCCGCAGGAATGGGATCATTGATTTCTCGTTAAGAGTGAAATCGGCGATGGCTCTCAAATGTGAGCCTTCGGTTCCGGTGCCGGCGTTGGCGGACAGAAGCTCGTGCGGGTTTCAAATGAGAGTGCCGTTAGGTGATCAGCGCAATCCGCGTGGGGTTGTTACTGGGATTCCCGTTTGGTGGACCAACCACTCTGCCAATCCTTGAAAAATTGTAAATTGTAAAATAGTTTAGAGATGGCCGAATATTATAATTTAGCAATTTGATCATTTAGACGCAACTTTGGGGAGGGGGGGGGGGAAGAAGACGACGAAGAAACAAAATTACCATAGTAACTGTTTTTTGAAGTTTTATGTTGGGAGCATGAGTTTTCTGTATATATCCAACAAGTAAATGCTTTTTAGAGTATGTTTGGAAAATGGTTGGAATTTTTAATCGTGCTTTTTAATCATGATATATGATATATGAGGTAGTTTTTACGGTCTATAAAGTAGCTTTTATAGTCTACGAGATAAATATGTGGAAAAGTTTTATTTTGATTTACATGAATTGGGCTTATACATGAACATAAGCTCAACCAAACATCCTCTTACAGTGACAATGATAGTTGTTTGTTGATTGTTTCTCCAACTCAGTTAGTTTATGTTCTCAAAATTAAAAAAATCCTGTGCCTTATATGCTCCCGCAATATAACTGTGATTTTTGTATTTCTAAATCATAATCATAAATATTTCAAAACATTGAACTTATATTAAAATGTGTTATAACCATTGTATGTGTTAATTGAAATTCATAAAGAGAATCAGGGTGTGTTTGAATTAGCGGTGGAAAAAGTGACTTATTTAAAAAGTGACTTATGGATAAATCTGATTGGGTAAAAGTCAAATTGTGTAAGTTGTTTATGTTTGGATAAGTGTTTTTATAAAAGTGTAATGTGTTTGGCTTGGCTTTTCTATAAGTGACTTTTGATATATTTAAAATAAAAAATTGTATAATATATTAAAAGGGGAAAAATGTATTAGAAATAAATTAGATAATAAATTCCTTTGAAAATGCAAATAAATTAGAAAGAAGACGACAAACCCACCGCCGACGACGACAACGAGTTTAGGTTACACAGATCAGACGAGAACGGTTGGAGAATAGCACACGACTCCGAAACAATATACTCGTCGGTCGAGAATAGTAGGAGCAACGGGTTTCTAGATTTCCGACGGAGGAAGAAACTGAGCTTTGAACGGCGAGATGTGTGGCTTCTTCAGCCGACGAGGACGCGGCGATGAGGAGAGAAAGAGAGAAATGAGGAAGAAAAAGCTGTGGTCGTGTGCTTTAGACGAAATAAGGAGAGAGAGAGAAATGAAAAAGGCAGACAACATTTAATGTGTTTTAACGGTAATAAATTCCCTATCACCTGATCAAGCTCGATTGGTAAGCTACAAAAAGGAGCTTTCAAAATAAGCTCTTATCTCACCTCAAGCTAGTCCATTTAAGTGCCCAACCAAATACATGAACAGTGTCACACCAGCTTCTAACTTCTCAATTGGGCTTATTAAGGGCTTATAAGCCCAACCAAGCACTCCCTCAGACTCTTTAAAATAACGTCACCTAACCCAAAAGCCCCCGGGCAAAATCAAATCATATTCTTAGAGCCTGCTTATATAAGTGCAAATGGGGTGATGGAATAGGAAAATGGGGATTTTCAAACTAACAGCAAGTGTTTGGTTCAAATATTCTGTTGGAAATGATTTTCCCACCCCAGCAATCTTTAATTAGACAAGTGAAAAATGGGTTCCCACAAAAATGGTAGAAAACTATTTTTTGGTGTGCTAAAAAATGGACGAAGGACCGAAATACCCTTAATGTAACAGTGATGTTATATATATATATAGGTGAGGCTTTTTGGAAGTGAAATAACAATGGCGGAGTTGGGGAAAAGGGAGGGAGCTGAAAAACAAAGGTAGTGAGCGGACTATTCCGGGGACGACTAGCCTTTTTCTGGCGACCGCGTGGCTTTCCATCAAATCCTGACAATAATAGATGGGTTCCTTTTTATCCGTCGACGTCGCTTGTGTCTTGGTTTTTCCCTTTTAATCTGATGCACCTATGGTCCTTGGTTTTCAATGTTGAGTAAAGCGAAGAAGCCATTACCCGGGGGAAATATTTTGGAGCAAGTGAAGGTGGTGTGAACTCCATGCCTGCGACAGATGATGGTGGACAACACCATGAAGTATCCATATCGTAAACATTGTTAAATTTGTGATATTTCATATAATGGAAGCTGTCTTGACCTGATGCAGTTGGTGGGTGCACAACGGTTAAAATTGATCCTAGATAATTGTCCAGTAAACATGAGTCAAATTATACTACAAAAAATGTCTTTCACCATTATTTTGAGAATCTGATTATGTAATGCATAGTTATGTATGTAAGTTAACTCCCCATTGAGAGATGCATATATTTGTGGTGAAGGCACTTGTTTAAGAATATGCTCTGTTTTGCGATACAAAAAAAAGGCAAACAAAGCATAATTTCATCTGCTAAAACTTCTTGTAGCCCATAGGCACATCGTGGCTAACACTGCATGAATTAAAACGAGATGAGTGTATGATGCCCATAGGCACGCCATGGTTACCCCTTCACTGTTGGAACCACGTAAAAGAATGTTAGGCTAACATAATGACATTACGCTTTTAAAGATATGGTTACGTTGTCTGTGACCATGTGCAAGTTATGATTACATTGTGGTTAATCGGACAAATTTTGAATGGGGATTGGGCCACATGCATGTGCTAGATACGTCATGTGTGAGGGGTAAATTTTAAAATGCAACAACCGTAAAGCACCCAAATTGTGCATATGGTTCTAAAAGCACAAGTAACTTAAGATGAAGTTGAGTTAACCCCATCCATCCAAAGTATGAAACACAAATATGAACATGTATTTCGTAGTTTCCCCGCAAACTTGTATAAATGAAGGAACTATTACACAACAATCCACCCCATCAACCTACCTAACGACAAAGTCTGCAATTCTCTAAGCTTCCCTTATCCTGAGGTGATAGAAGACTCTTGTTGCACTACTGTAGTTACCCAAGAAAAAATGACATCCTTCCCTCTTTATCGACACATATTGAACAACCACAACCAGATTCACAATATCCAAATGAGGCTGAAATCCATGCGTTACAATATCCGAATGAGGCTGAAATCCATCCGATGCATCTACTGCCATGTCCTCATACAACACCATTTCGATCAAGTTCATTCTATGAATTACAATAGATAAATGAATCGCACGCGAGATCGACACCCATTCCCTTCGCCGAAACCACCGTTTGCAACTCCCTCCTTTGCCATCTCCCCATCGGATTTCACTTTCCGATGGCTCTCTTCCACCTTCCCTCGCACCAAGGGCACCTCTTTCAACTGTTATATATAGGGGTGAGCAACAGTGATTTGGGCGCGTGACTCTTGTGGAGGATTAAATTAATATTTTCCATTTAAAGACAAAATGGTCTTTTGCCTAATTTTCTTACTTTATTTTCTTTTAACCAAACAAAATTTTTTCTATCAACCTATTTTCTTTTCCTGTGCGAACTAAACATATTGGAGGCAAAATATTTTCCATTTCTTTCCATTCTTATCTCTTCTTTGATGCAAACAGGTCATTAGTAAATGTTTGGCTAACTGCGTAACCATAGTCTTATAAATCATTTTCCGCAAGTCAAGCAAAACTCCTCACATATTTACTTCATAAATGGTAAAAGTTATTTTACAAATTCAAACACACACTTAGATTTAGATGACTTTTATTAAGACAAAAATTCGAATCCTTCACTACTATACTATGGCATTTTAGATGGTTTTTTTTTTTCATTTTCACGATGATACTTTATTTTAAATTAAGTAAACTGTATGTGCGGCAGTCAAATTTTTGTGATTACACAAACAAATTGATCAGATTTATAATAACAAAAAAAAGGAAGGATTTTTTTTGGGGGGTTTCCTTTGTCATGTTCGGATAATCCTTTTTTCTATTCAATTGTTGTTACTGAGTAGTAGTTTGGAAATGTCCGATGGCCTGCGTGTATAGTGATAGAATAAAGATGCTTCTCTTCATCCCAAAAAAAAAAAAGGCTTCATGCTTGTTGGACTTGTGTTACTCTATCCGTAAATATGAAAAACAAAATATTCACAAGGAACACCAGTGGTCTTGGGGTAGAATACTACCCTGCCGCGGTACAGACCCGGGATCAATTCCCGACTGGGTGCATATTTGAGGGCTGTGAGGAAAATGGTGCACAATGTGCGGTTGAGATTCAATCGCGTGCACCTGATTCAACGGATGGTAGCTCGTGCATCTGAGCGCTCTTTTTGTCTCGATGGATTATTTATTTGATTTTGATTTCAATGGCTCCCATTTCCCACTCCTGGTACAAGAATAATAAGTATCTCTCTTTCCTTTGGCCTGGTCCGATAACTTTATAAATCTATCTGCAAGTCTCTCTCTTTGGTCAACATCTACAAATCTCTTACTGATAAAGACCTGAACTAAGATATACATTAGGAAAAGAAGCATTTGGATTCTATTTTAAAATAATAATTAAGTATACCGCAAAATTAAAATTAAAAGATGAGATAAGGATAGAACACATGTAAGATAAAAGGGGAAAATAATTTAAATTTAGTTTTCAAAATCAAACGATAGTTGAGATCAAATCAAAATAACATTATTAAATACTCTCACGTTGTTATATTTGGGAAGTTAATATTGATTTTAAATATAATATATAATATTTATATTTATTAATATTTTTCTAATTTATCTTTATTGATGCTCTCTTAACAATAATTAAGGAGAAAATGGAGGGAATGAATTAAGAAAGATGTTAGTTGTTTTAGAAAATCTATGACATATTAATTAATTTTCTTAATCTAATTAAATTAGATAAATATATTTTGTATTAATAAGGAAAGGAGTGTAAAAATATAATTAAACTGAAGGTATATATATATATCACCCTTCACTCAAACTCTCCCACTCCACACTCATCCGAAAAATCAAAGATGAAGAGAACTGTGGAGATTACTGTTTTATCGCAGGAGGACGAACCCGGCGAACAAATTAAAGGCGCGCGGCAGCCCTTCAAGGAACCAGAAGCTGATAATGGACATGATATGCCTGTGAGTACCAGTTCTTGGAAGAACGCAGCAAACTCAATTACGTTGGAGGTACAGTCCAAGACGTTCCTGGAAACAGTACAAAGCATTTGGGAGGCCAAAGTGGCAATGCCGGAGTGTCCTCTGGAAGCATTTCTTCTAATTAATTGGGATTAAAAGTGATTTCATGAATTAGTTGATAAAAAGGATAAAAATGTCATTATCTTTGTGATTATCCAAATACATGGTATTACAATGGTTTGGATTTCATCTCAGGATATTTTGGTCAAGTTGATTGACGAATTTTAAAAATTACAGTTCAGTCTTTAAGATATTTTCACTGTAGTCCCTGAATTGATGAAATGACAGTTTGATCCACAAACCCAAAAATCTACATTTTTCTCCTCTTGAATCATATTTTAAGGGCTTCTATCCTCTCATATGGGGCAAGCCGATGCACACGCACATCCACCATCATCATTTGGCTTCAACAACACTATCCCCATCGATCCCATCCTTCATCATCCCTCTTCACCACTATCCATCCCACTGTCGACTATTTCACTCCTCTCATTCACCCCCTCAACCATTCCTCCATCTTCGTTCACCTTAATTTGCGACTTCTTCTCTGTCTTCAATCTTCCATCACTGTTAGATGACTAAATGAGAGCCTAAGGCTCGATGTAGCTAGCTATTCTCTAGTCATGAGTATGTGATTCTTCGATTCCTTAATGATTCGAAGAAACTAGTTGGAGTTTCTTGTGCTATTAGGGGGCTCTTCTAAATTATTTTTAGTTTCATTCGTTTATGATTATGAGTTGTGATGCCTAGGTCTTTGGGATTTTGATTTGTGATTATTAACTGAGTTGTGTTTTGATTGTTGCACATTGAATTGAGACTGGAATTTATATTAGATTTTGCATTTTAATGATTTGGTAAAATGCATGTTAAGCTAATTGACAGCATTATTTTATCATTCATGTATTTGATATGCTCTTGATTGGCCTGCTAAGTTGCTAGCAATGCTAATTAGTTGAGAATATACCTTTTGCAAATTGAATACATGTTAAGTTCCACTGAGATGACTCTAGTAAACTAAGCTTAATGTAGGTTGCTAGGTGAGTTTAGGTATTTGGAAGCATTTGTTTGTGAATGCTTCTTTAAAAGTACTAAGTACTTAATAAAGGAATAACTCAAATTAAGTTGGAACAAGAAAAGCTGGTGGATTATATTCACTCATTAAGGAAATTCATCATGTTCACGCTTCAACTCACTCTATTTCACTCATCAAACCTGGAAAAGTCTGTAAAAGTATAGCTGAGCTTAACTTAGAACAATTAATTCATTTCATTACACTCTTTAGTTAATTTGTTAACTAATACTTAATTATTGGCTCCTCAAAGAAATCGACTTAGATTAACATTACTATAATATAATACATAGTTAATTTAGTTTTATTTGTACTCCACCAATCAAAGTATAACGGAAAAAAGAAATTTTATGATTGAATAATACGATTACCGTTCAAAGAAAAATTATTCACAAACTACTTTGTAATGGATATTATTAGTTGGGTCACAAGTAAATTAAGTTATTGCAAGGGATTTGATTTTTCTGTTGCAGAATCTTTTATGAGTCAAGCTCCGGTTAGTTAGAGGGGTCCTTGATATATAATCCTCATCTGTTTAATATAAGAAGAACACATTAATTTAATATAAAAAAGATAAATATAAATATTCTAAATAATTTATTTAATTTCATTAATCTCTTTTAATTAAGTCTTATATTAAGACTGGGAGTGATATATATTTAAATACTGCGATTCATATCTTAATTGGTCAAGCACGGAAGTATTAAGTTGCTATCTGAATATATATGTGTGTGTGGAATCCCATGCTACCAGGTTTTCTTATACGTTATTTAAGTTGTTACTCCACCTGAATTTAATTAGAACAACTCCATACGTACGTGGATTTCAAGTAACGTCTTTTATTGGCTCATGATTACCTCATTCTTTTGACTTGATCTCTCTTTTCCAATGATGAAGACAATTTAAATGTCATCCCCACATAATCAGAGGCCTTGCCCGCCAAGTCGCTTATGTATTAAGGATATATATCATCACTCAATTCGATTATTAATACTAATAACATGTAATAAGTACCACTTCCTTTTTTAATTGGTGTATATGTAAGAGAATCAAGCCGGATGGAACCTATATGACATCACAATATATATATTATAGATTTCCTAAAATCAATTAACAAAGTTTAAGCTGTGCGATTTCTGAATTATTTCCTCATAATTTTTAACTTACATATAAAATGTGGTTCAAATTACGAGATTAATTATATTATCCTAATTTTACCTGGCTCTATGTTGTTCCTTTTATATGTGCATTGGTATAATGAACGCTACTCTCTCCACTCTTATTTATAAGAGTCTGATAACTGAATTACGCAGTTTAAAAAAACAGTTAAAATTAATTAAAATAATACTCTGCATATCTTGAAATAAAATTTTCTTTCAAGTATACCTTTATTTATAAGGGATAAGTAAGAGAGAAAAATAGAGTAAGTATTAACAACCCTTTAATTAATGTAATATGTGTAATTAATGAGGGACACAAATGAAAAAAAAAAACTCATTAAATACTGAGATAGTTTTTGTCAGTCTATTATAAAGAAGATTAAGATATTAAACTTTTATAAAAAAAACGAGAGGGAGTATTACGCAAGAAAGGGCATTGAATATTCAGTTTGGGTTTTTATTCAGATTACCAAGTAGTTAAAGCAAATGAATTTCCAAGTCTAAGTTGTTCAACCACATCAAGCGTCCAAAGGAAGGGGTGTAAATCAAGGATTGTAAGTTTAACACGTTCGAATTTAAATTCATGAAAGACCAAAAATGAAGTCAATAGAAGAATTTTCCTTGACGTTAACGTTAAGTAATTGTAAGATATATAGATTTTCTTGTAAATTTCTGATGAATTCCATATAGAGCCGTATAGTCTTCCCTCATTCGCAATAAGGTTCCCACATGTAATAATGTGTGACAAACAATGACCCGATCGATTGTGCATATTTAAAATTACAAGATAAAATATAGTTATATATATATATATATATATATATATATATATATATATATATATATATATATATATATCAGCATATTAAACTATAAATACAAACACATAATTAAAGGTTTTCATCTTTTCTAATAAATATCATTTTTTGAGATTCAAACTTATATTTTTCTTTATAGAATGGTGATACTGCTTACTATTTCAACTAGCTAATAACTTGTTAGTAATTCTAATCTAATTTTATGCGTTACAATAAATTAACCTTGAAAAGGAAATAATTAAAAAGAGTTTTACCAAATGGGTAAAGTGTTTTAGATATCTTTTATTCGTTAACTGAATTGAAATAAAACATTTACTTTCTTTGCAATCCATATCAACATGATATTATATTACTGGCTCGTTAAATTTAAATAATTTATATCTGATCGTGGCTTAGTTGCATTTCAATCCTTTTGATTTGAATATTAAGTAATGAAATAGTTTCCTCGTATTTTTCGAAAAGCATATCCAAAACTCTATCAAATTTCTTGATACGTTTATTTGAATATTAAATCTCGGAGATAGTTGCAAGCACCTAGTAAATAAATGTCATGTTTGGATTTTGCAGTTCCATATTACGGAATGACCGAATGAACAGTATTGTCAATGGTTAAGTGTGTGTTTGGCAAATCCTCAAAACCATGGTTTGGCATCAAAACCATGGTTTTGAGAAAAATTAGCCAAACACTCACCTTTTTAGGAAACCATGGTTTTATTCCAAAACCATGGTTTTGGGATAAGCTTATTTTTGTTGCTTTTTATCCAAAACCATGCTTTTTTGGTTTTAAAAAATGTCTAAAAATATTTTTTAAGTAGTATATAATATTCTAAAATAATTTTTAGTGCTTTTAATCCTTTAAAATATTTTTTCAGTTATACCCAGTGTGTTTGCAGATTGATTGCAATTTTACCCTTAATTTATTTTTTTAGCTCTAAAAATTACTTTAAAGTATTTTTTTAGTTGTACCTACTGTCATCCACTCTAAAATATTTTTTCAGGAGCACCTAATATTTTAAAGTAATTTTTGAAGCTGAAAAAATAAATTAAGGGTAAAATTGCAATCAGTCTGCAAACATATTGAGTACAACTGAAAAAATATCTTAAAGAGTTAAAAGCACTAAAAATTATTTTAGAATACTGCATGTTACTTAAAAAATATTTTTTGATACTACATACGTCCAAGAAAATATTTCAAAATATTAGATAATATTTTTTTAGACAAAAAAACAAGTTCAGCTCCTTAAAACAACACCAAAACGGTGTAGTTTTAAGAAAATGACTAGATGCTTTTTTCCCATAATCTATTCTTCTCATAATCTATTTTGATGTTTTGAATTATTGACAAACTATTAAATGTTAATGTATTTGTTTCATGATAAATTTGAGGTTTCTAGACATGTTGTTATGACTAATATATCACTTGTTAGTAAAAGAAATACAATTTAAAGGAAAAAGGCAAAAACAGATTGTATTAACTGCATTGAAAGAGCGGCTTCTTATATTATTTTTCGATGTTAACTATTGAATTATGAACTTTCAATGTACAATTTATTAATATATATATATTTCTATATATGTATGTACAATTAATTTTTTTTCACAATTTATAATTTTTTCGGACAAATTTAAAGAGTTTTTGGTATTTATTGTTCAATTTTATATTAAATAATACCTAAAATATAATCTAATATTTTATATCTAATTATTATAAATTATTTTTTACAATTTATTATAATACATACATACATACATATTATAAATTTTTTAGATAATTTTATGCCATTTTTTGTATTTATTATGAAATTTACTACATTTATATGTAATTATCACAAAAGTTAATGTCCTTTTCAGTAATTTGACCATGAAAAAAAGCTATTCTGATCATAATATCCAAACACTCTCATTTTATCAAAATCACTTTTTTTTCATAATCTATTCTCAAAAATCACTTTTTTTCACTTTTTCTTCATAAGCTATTCTCAGAAGCTGTTTCCAAACACACCCTAATATTACGGGAACTGATATTGACACTTTTTAAAAGCGTAAAAGATAAAAATTTATGTGCCTTAACTAGGTGGTTTTCTTAGTTGGTGTTGGAAAATGTTTATTCTTCGAAAGAGTGTAATAGTAGTAACTAATAAGCTGAAAATTCAGCTTTACTTTGATTTCATTAATTCACAATACAGGGGAAAAAAAAAAAGAACGGTCCTGGAGATTTTCCTTCGAAAATTCACCGAGACTCCTATATGTATATAAAATTAAGAAATTAAATTTCCCAGAAAATTTATATATAGTAACAACAATCCCTTAGAAACATCCAAGGCCGTCAGTCAATGGCTGTAACTTTCCCGACAATTAATTATTTTCACAGAAAGACGTGTAAAACAAAACGAGTATATGGTCTTCTCATCAATAATAATGTCCAACAACCACAAAATAACTCGGCGTATTCTTTGCTTCTTCTTCTTCCTTGTCCCTTCTCTTACGTCTGTGCATACAAATCATTATAAAGCCACCCTTCGTCCCTTCTATTTCATCCCAAGCATATTATATCAAAATCTCTCTTTCTTGTATGCTAAATCTCTCTTCCACCCTCTACTTAACTAAACATGGATGCAATTAAGACACCACGTAACCTAGAGGTGACAGTGATATCTGGCGAGGGTCTTTGTATTGACCGGACTCCGGTGACGGAGAATGTGTACGTGGTTGTTCGGACGGAGTCGTTGAAGTGTTGGAGTACCAAACCGGCGAAGCAGGAAGTGGGGAGCTTAAGCAGTTTATGGAACGAGAAGTTGATGGTGGAGGTGCCATTGCATGCACAGTCTATTACGTTCGAAGTTCAGTGCAAGACACAGAGAGGTATGGTTCGATCTATAGGGTTGGCGAGAATAGGGATTTGGGATGTGATTCCAAGGGAAGACAAGTGTTCGGAGATGCTGAGTTACAGGCTGAGGAATTGGGAAGGAAGGAGAAGTGGGATCATCAATTTCTCAGTCCAAGTGGCCAACAATAAGGAACAAGATACAGAGAAGGAATTAAAAGACTCGAAGATGATGATGAGTTCTGGAGATTTGAAGGCAGAGATAATTGGAGTTCATCATCAAGACATGAACGCTAATACTCATAATGACAGTAATGGACATGTGATGGGGATTCCCGTTAATTGGTGGAACCAAGTTGGCCTTCGTGTTTGATCTTTGATGGTAATTATATTAATCATTCTTTTTTGGTGTTGTTTATGTTATGATTATATATACAAGGTTAAGCTCCTCTTGAGTGCAGTGGGAGTTTCTACTTTATAGTTTAAACATATATAGTGTCATTAGGATTAATATAATACTCGTATCATTTATAACAACACAATGCTATGCAAGCTACCTTTACTGTTTTTTATCGATCTTGCGGGGAGACACTGTCTAAACCAATCTATGAAATAGATTTTTATACAGGAATAAAAATAGATCATGCATGCCTGCGGAATTTAGTCTGATCTTGTAGATTTTGGTTTCATTAGTTTATCTCCAATTCTCCATCTTTTTGTTGTACATGGGTTTCAACTGGTGTATGTGTATTTATTAAGAGGTACGAGTTTTTGATTTGGCCACCTCCTGTCACTACTACAGAAAAGGGATTTAACGTCACAATTAGGCGTCCCTTCTTTAAAAAGGGAAGTAAAAAGTGTACGCGGTGGCATTTACGTAAATAAAGAGAGACTTATTAATCTTTAGGCGTCCCTTATTGAAGAAGGGACGCCTAAAGGAGACATTGAAGAAGGGACGCCTAATGTTGGGACATTAGGCGTCCCTTCTCAAGAAGGGACGCCTAAAGGGTGCATGCCAGCCACGTGGCTGGCATGCACCCCACATTAGGCGTCCCTTCTTGAGAAGGGACGCCTAATGGAGGGACATTAGGCGTCCCTTCTGTATGAAGGGACGCCTATTTATATGTTTAGGCGTCCCTTCTCCAAGAAGGGACGCCTAAACATATTTCCCTCCACTTTTTCATCATTTCCCTCTATTCCGTTCGTCACTCTTCCTCCCTCTCTGATAAAAAACACTTAGCCTCCTTCCACCGAATATCCCTTCCACCGCTCTATCCCTCTTTCTTCATTTTCTCTCATATCCTCCTTCTATCATCTCACTTCAATACTCACCCCCTGTATCTTTCTCTTCCGCCGCCTTACTAACTTGTTGCAGCGAGCTGAGCTGAGAAGGTATATATTACGGTACAGTCTTCGATCTCTTCTTTCTTTTTTTCCCCAACTAGCTAATCAGCTATCCCCACCAGTGAAAGCCTCATATTCCTTGATCTTTTCATTGTTTGCAGCATCGGAGCTCCCTCTCTCACGGTGGCTAGCGCGCCTCCTCCCTCCCAACCTCTTCATCATCACGCCATTTTAATTTCTTCCAACCTGTAAGCTTTTTTTTTAATTTTGGTTTATTTTATTTCACTTTAGTTAATGTCATGATCGACAGTTTAATTTAAAGTAGTAGTTTTGCTAGAAACCATAAGCCACTCATATATGCCATAAGTACATATAGGAGTTTTGCTAGTTAACTAATTTTATTAGATTAAATAAGTATATAATTTATTTAATTATATAAAACATGTGTAGGAAGCTCTGAGTGCTATAGAACTTTTATTGGGTTGAAATAATGAATACATGTATAGAACTTTTAATATATTAGGTAGGTGCATAGAACTTTTAACTTGACTAATTTAAACATATTAGTTCCCTAAAGAAAAATTGATATTTTAAATTGTTGATATTGTCCTTAATTGCTTAAGTTACTTTATTTTTGTTTTGTTTTGTTTGAATTAAGGTGAAATGGTTTGTTATTACAATTGTGGGATCTTACACTTAATGGGAAATGATCCCGAAATGTTTTTTGAAAAAAGTGATAAAAGGCAATCTCATAGTTAACAATTGTTATAAACTTGAGTGTTATTGGGAATGGTTTAGGTGGTAAAACAATGGATCATAGTTGGATGAATGCTTTGAGAACTAGTGAAGAATATGAGAATGGGGTGGAAGAGTTTATTGAATTTTCTAGAAGGAATGCTCCAACTAAAAATGGGAAGTATTTTTGTCCTTGTGTGAATTGTTTAAACGAGAGTCGAGGAGATGTTGATGATATAAGGGATCACCTACTTTGTGATGGAATAAATCTTCGATACACAAGGTGGATATGGCATGGTGAGGAAGTAATTACTGATTGTCCGTCGCACAAGAAGGAAGGAGTGGATGTTATGGAACAAGATAGAATGGAGAAAATGATTCACGATGCCGAGGTTGAATCCTTCGCCCAGGCACATGAATTTGACAGCTTGCGGAGTGATGCGGAGACACCATTATACCCTGGGAGTAAGTACACACGACTGACGGGAACATTGCATTTGGTGAACTTAAAGGCAACTTGTGGATGGACCGATAGTAGTTTTACATTACTATTGGAATTATTGTGTGATATGTTTCCAGAAGATAATGTACTTCCAAACCGTATGTATGAGGCAAAGAAAATCTTGTCTACGATGGGTATGGAGTACAAAAAGATACATGCTTGCCCTAATGACTGTGTATTGTATAGAAACGAGTATGCAGGTCTTAGTGAGTGTCCTAACTGTAAAACATCACGATATAAAGTGAAGAAAGATGGTGGTTGTAGAGAAGGGACAACAAGTAAAAGGCAACCTTCGAAGGTGTTATGGTATCTTCCAATAATTCCACGGTTTAAGCGTTTGTTTGCGACCGCAACAAAAGCGAAGAAGTTGAGATGGCATTCTGATGAGAGAATTTGTGACGGAACATATCTTCGGCACCCGGCCGACTCTCTACAGTGGAAGAAGATAGATGAAATATTCCCTCAATTTGGCAGCGAGCCGAGAAACCTTCGGCTTGGACTTTGTACAGATGGAATAAATCCGTATGGAACTCTTACTAGTATACATAGTTCGTGGCCAGTTCTCCTTGTAATATACAACTTACCTCCCCGGTTATGTATGAAGCGCAAGTACGTTATGCTTTCTATGATGATCTCTGGACCAAAACAGCCAGGGAATGACATCGATGTGTATTTGGCTCCTTTGATTGAGGACTTGAAGAAGTTATGGGAGGAAGGTGTGGATGTGTTCGATGCTTATAAGAAAGAGTCTTTCAAGTTGCGTGCAATGATTTTTACCACGATAAACGACTTCCCCGCATACGGAAATTTGTCAGGGTATAGTGTGAAGGGTCATAAAGCATGCCCAATCTGTGAAGGAGACACACACTTTCGACAACTTAAGCATTGCAAAAAAACAGTGTACCTTGGCCACAGGAGGTTTCTTCCTCGATTCCACCCATATCGTAGGCTGAGAAAGCGTTTTGATGGCTTACCAGAATATGGAGTTGCACCAAGGGCCTTAACCGGGGAGGAAGTTTATAGTCGGGTAGAACGTGTCAATGTGACCTTTGGTAAAAATCAAAGGACTAAGGGTGAGAAGAATATATGGAAGAAGAGGT
This sequence comes from Albizia julibrissin, assembly GCA_037074505.1. NCBI lineage: Eukaryota > Viridiplantae > Streptophyta > Magnoliopsida > Fabales > Fabaceae > Albizia > Albizia julibrissin. The sequence goes on along the minus strand of CM073487.1, from coordinate 642,947 downwards.
CAATTTTATTTGATCTTCCGTATTGGCATTGTCTTGATGTAAGACACAGTATTGATGTGATGCATGTGGAGAAAAATGTGTGTGACAGCCTTGTAAGTACGCTTTTGCACATCCCAGGTAAGACCAAGGATGGAATGAGCGCGAGACTTGACCTTGTTGATATGGGAATAAGAGATCGGTTGCATCCACAACTAAGAGATGATGGTAGGAGGGCATATATGGAGCCAGCTGCGCATACGCTATCAAAATCGGAGAAAAGAAGTTTGTGTGGGTGTCTGCATGAAATTAAGGTCCCACAGGGCTACTCTTCTAATGTTAGCAGGTATGTGTCAATGGACGATTTGAAGTTAGTGGGAATGAAGTCCCATGACTATCACGTGTTAATGCAACAATTGTTACCAGTAGCCATTAGAGGCATTATGAAAGAAGAAGTGCGAACTACTATAACCAGATTGTGTGTTTTCTTTAATGCTATCTGTAACAAAGTCATCGACACTGAGAAGTTGGATGAACTAGAAAATGAGGGTTATATAATTCTGTCCCAACTAGAGATGCATTTTCCTCCATCATTTTTTGATATAATGGTGCATTTGGTAGTTCATTTAGTAAGGGAGGTAAGGCTTTGCGGTCCAGTTTATTTAAGGTGGATATACCCTTTTGAGCGATACATGAAGATCTTAAAAGGGTATTCTAAAAATCCTTATCGACCTGAAGCCTCAATAGTTGAGCGATATGTAGTTGAAGAGGCTATGGACTTTTGTAAAGATTATCTATCTGGTAAAAAGGAACAGTCTCGGCATGAAGAGGGGAGAAGCAAGGGAACACGAGGACTAAAAGTGAAGACTGCGGAGCGTGAAGAGGTGTTGCAAGCACACTTGTATATCTTGAATAATATGGAAGAAGTTCAGCCATACATAGATGAGCACAAAAAGACTTTGAAGAACTTGAATCCAAAGAAGAGTGACATGCAAATAGCTATTGAGCAAAACAAGACATTTGTTAAGTGGTTTGAGGAGAAGGTTTCGCATGAGATCAGTGTGTCCGAGACAATCAACTGGCTAGCCTGGGGGCCTTCATTTCAGGTTGTTACTTGGACTGGTTATGACATAAATGGGTATTCATTCTACACAAAAGAGCAAGATGACAGAAGTACCATGCAAAATAGTGGGGTGATGGTTGAAGCTGAAGCTATGCACTTTTCCAGTTCGAAAGACAAAAACCCCATATGTGCATCAATGACTTATTATGGAGTTATAGAAGAAATATGGGAGATGACCTACAACAAGTTCAAAGTTGGTTTGTTCAAATGTAAGTGGGTTAGCAATGCTGCTGTGGTAATATATCCACAATTTGGATTTGTCTCAGTCGATCTTCGAAGAGTTGGTTATAGAGATGAGCCCTTCATTCTAGCCAGCCAGGCGAAGCAAGTGTTTTATGTCACAGATCCTGCAAATAAAAATATGTCCATTGTACTTCAAAGCAAAAAACAAAAGTATGGTGATCCAACCTTCAACCTTAACGACACACCACCTTTGACAACAAATCCACCTATAGGAAGTGAGGTCGAGTTAGTAGATGATGAAGATTATTCTGCAAGAAATGATCATTGTGAAGGAATATGGGAAACAATATGAAGTAAGACCTTTAACTATATAAAACTGTATTATGTCCTATGTGCTTTTTTCCCTTAATGTAGTTTATACAGATACCTGCAATCTACTTACCTCTCTGACATGATTCTTACCTCTCTGACAATGATTTTTTTTTTGTCTAGGAATATGTCAAGTTCCAGTGACTCAGGGAGCGACAGCAAGCAGCATAATGGAAGGCAAGAAGAGCCACCCGCTCCGAGAAGAACAAGAGGTGCCACGAAGATGGCTGTATTGGCGAAGCGCCACTACAATGAACAGGAGAGGGTTCACATAGAGTTTGATGCCAACATGAATCCAATGGGTCCTGAGGAAGACCACTTCATTAGTTATCTTGGTTTTTTGGGTCGAAGCAAAGTCCGAATCATCTATGATAGTTGGAGGCAGGTTCCCAAAAAGACGAAAGCTATGATATGGCAACAGATTTTGGTACATAACTTTCGATACATTTTATGTATTTAGACCTTTCTTCCTATTCAAGTTTAATTGTCTCCGTTTTTGCAGCAAACGTTCGATGTTCCTGACACCACAGACATGTACAACCACTGGATGGGAGAGGTTCGTTTGCGCTGGAAGGATTTTAAAAATAAGCTCTCCAGGAAGTACCTTAGAGGTGACAAGAGTCATTTGGATCCTTGTCAGGAATATTCATATCTATCTCCAGAGGACTGGAGGTTGTTTGTAGCTAAACGACAAACTCCTGAATTTTTGGTAAATTTTCTGTCTTCAGTATGAAAATTTATAATTTCAATATAGTTAATGCACTAATGACTTGTTTTTCCCTTTTTCCCTTAAACAGGAATTAAGTGCGACGAACACACAGAGGCAAGAAGCAAATCAGTACCAGCATTGCATGTCTCGGGGTGGCTACAGGAAGCTGGAGCGGATGATGATGGCAGAAGAGCTGGAAAAAATGAAGGACGCTGCGAAATCGGATCCTTCCGTTGTTGTGCAAGAGCCAGCTCCTCCTCCACGTCACAAAAAATGGAAAGCATGGAGGATTAAGGGTGGGAAATATATAAATCCTACTATTGCTGAGGTTGCCTCGAGGATTGTAAGTAGTAATAGCATAAGTAATTAATTGTAAAATTCTTTCACATTTCTAGCATTTAAATGGGTATTCATAACGAATTGTATGCTACAGGACGAACTCGAAGAGCAGAGTAGCCAAGGTTCGTTCACTCCAAGTGGACGGATGGACATATTGGCCACGACGATTGGGAATGCTGAATACCCAGGCCGTGTTAGAGGGGAGCCAAGGGGAGTTGGTATTTCGAAGTATTTTGGTAAAGCCTCGTTATATTCTTCACAAGCTGAACCCAGTCAAGAGTTTGTGGATAAGCTTCGCGATCAAATCTGAGAGGAGCTCCGAGATGAGCTAATGACACAACTACGTGGTGAAATGAAATCGTGGTTTGATTTTCATCACATGGAGGCTACTAGGGTTAGAAACGAGGAATCCCCGGCCTTCCCCAGCACTAAAGGAAGTCACAACCCGCCGGACAAATCTCTTGTACAGCCTTCCCACACTCCGCAACTCGTTGCCGAGGCTTTCCACAATCCAGAACCCCTTGTCCAGCCTTCCCATACTCCAGAACTTGTTGCTGCTCCTTTCCATAGTCTTGTCCAGCCTTCCCATAGTACAGAACCCTGTGGCCAGCCTTTTCACATAACAGAACCACTGGGCCAGCCTTCTGCCACTCCGGAGTCGGGTGAATCGTGTATCCTTTATTTGGACACCACAGACATGATTCGTGTTGTAGCCGATGCTCTCGTTTACACAAAAGCTACCACCCACCATCATAATCAAATTCCACAGTATTTACGTAGGGTGACAGTGACACGTGTTCATGAGGGGGAAGAAGGTGCAGCCATCCCTATCCCTGACGTTGAGATTGCCACGCTGGGTCAGGCAATTGGAGGTTTCATCCTTTGGCCTCAATATCTTATTGGCACGTTGGGAACCCCACCAATGGTAGGAATTATATTCATATCACTTGACATTTATTGGCATCATTGTAATATAATTGGTTTTGTTTTCTATGCTTATAGGAGGAGCAACATGCGCAAAAATGGCCCTTTCTAGCACGGCTCCAACAGATGTACAAAGGTATTCCCCAAGTCAACTTCAATATGCCTCCAGGGATTGTGGGTACAGAATTGACGTATCCCTACACGATCGACAATAAAGATCTTAAGGAGTTTATGCATTTAGAGGAGATAGATGCAGGATGGGTCAAACTTGGCATTTGGTTAGTTTTTCTTTTCTAAGTTCAAGATTTCATAAGTTCAATAATTCATTGGTCATTTTATTTCTATTTTAGGTCCTTCTACCACATGTGCATTGATATGCAAAGATCAAATTTATACGGATTCTTGTGTCCGGCAAATACGACATCAGATAAAAATGATGTCGCACAAAGGACGCATTATGTGGGCTTCACAATGGCAGCGACCAAATTGCGATGTTATCTAGCGCCAATTGTTCAAGGGTATGTAGTAAAAAATTTTATTTTTGGATGTTTGAGAAATAATTTTCTTCTAATCTAAACTTCATTTTAATCTGTGTATTGTTTTAGTTACCATTGGAGCCTGTGTGTTGTTTGCCCACGCCTCAATGAAATCTATTGGTTTGATTCCTTGACAAAAAAGCCAGACAAAGACACAAAATCAGTCTTCAACACGTTAGTTATTTCTTTTTTATTAATTAAAGAAATGCTTGATTTCAATAAATTGTTCCAACTTAAAATGTTTTACATTTTAATGGTTCTAACTTAAAATGTTTTACATTTTAATGGTAGCGCGACCCAAACATATAGAATGCTTGGCGGGTCACGTGAGGGTAGAGTTGTTCGCAAGCCAAAGTGGTTCTATCCCAAAGTATGTGGTTTCAATATAATTTAAGTTATTTTATTTACGGTTATTTTATAAATGATGTATGTTATTGATTTTAACCAATTGCTTTTGATTTATAGTGCCCTCAACAACCAGGTGGTACTGAATGTGGCTATTATGTTCTACTTTACATGTATAATATCATTCAAAGTGGCTTTACAAATGATTTTCAACAGGTAATCAAATAATAATATTTTGGTTGTATTTTAATTGAATTGCTAAACAATCCTTTAATTTCATTGATTTCGTATATATAATCATATTTTCTAATTTGTAGATCTTTGATAATGATGCTGCTTACTTATATGAAGACATTAATTTGATCAGAGACTTGTTGGCTGAGAGGATTCTTCAACACATTGATTTGTAGAAGTTTATCGTTTCCTGTACATTTACTTATTAGTAGTTGTTTATTATATTAGTGGACAACATTTCTGTCAACCATGTAGTGCATAATGTTTCATTAGAGGTGGATGTTATGTTTTGTTAATTATAAACTGCGTGCTGTATGTTTCCTTTTTGTGTATACGTTTCTGTTTGCTTTCAGAATGATATGGCCAGAAACAATAAAAATGGTTCTGGAAAAAAAAACACTTTAGGCGTCCCTTTTGGCCAAAGGGACGCCTAAAGTCCTTACTTTAGGCGTCCCTTTTGGCCAAAAGGGACGCCTAAACCCAGCCGTTTAGGCGTCTTTTTACAAAGGACGTCTAAAGTCCAAATTTATTACGTCGCTGGCATACGCGTCCCCTCATAAAAGGACATTAAAAGTCCCATATAAGGGACGTTAAAAGTGTTTTTTCTAGTAGTGTGTGCAGTTACTGAAGATTTTGGATTATGATAGGAGTCCTATTGATGTTGATCATTGCTCGAGTTTTGAAGTTTTCTTTGTTTTTTTTGAACTGTTATTTTGTTGCTCATGCACTCAAATTTACCTTTATTTTAATTTTTGTTTCTCAAATTTTAAACCATAAGTTTTTATCCTTCTAAGAACAAAATGATACATATTTTTATTGAGTGATAGAGACTAATATTTTAAAGAAAGACAACTCAAAAGACCAAAACATCTTATTTAAAAGTTAAGGGACCAAAATCACAATAAGGTTAAATTTAAAAGATCAAAGATTATGTTAACTTTTAATATAATATAAAATTTTTAAATGGTGATTAGAAGATATCGTTTGGTTATTTTTTTCTCCCTTCTCATTTTTTGTTGTTGGTATATCATCATGTTATATTCTATTATGTTTTAATTTTTTTAAGGAAAAAAAATAGAAAAAAAATTTTAAAATTGTAAAATTTTAAATCAAGTATTTCCAAAAAAAAATGAGTTTTGAATTCCCTATCAAGTTTCATCATTCCTTTAATTAACTCTTGGTAACAAATCTAATATAAAATATTACAATTTTAAAGTTCTTTTTCTACCTTTTTTTCTATTTTTCAATAACGAATATGATGTTATTTTGTTTACCTGAGTTGATTATTTAATTTCTTAGAATAAGTATACATTTATTTTTCATCCTTTTGCATTAATTTCATTTCAAAAAATTTTAATTTTCGTCATTTCTAAAAATTATATACTCCAAGCTATTATAATTATAATTATAATTATAATCTTCTTAATATCTAAATATTATTTTCCCATATGATTAACAGTTATCCTTCTATCATATCAATAATCTCTCCCAATATAATGTCTGTAATATTATCAATTTATTTATAATATTAATTATCTGCAAATCTCTCACAGATATACAATTTGGAAAAGAAAGCATTTCAATTCTATTTTAAAGTCAGAGGTAAAATAATGAAGTAAATAAAAATAAAAGGATAAAGTAAAATTTGAACAAAAAAGTAATTGCAGTATATAATTATACCTGTAGTTTATAAATATAATGAAGTAAACAAGAAAAATAAAAGTAAAAGATGAGATAATGGCAGAAGACATATGAACACGCGCTCGGCTTCTCTATCTCCTGTGCCTTTACAGTTCATGACCTCTCCTTTGCTTGTAACGACATCTTTTGCATAGAAAAACGACAGCTTGCACTCTCATCACGTGGTTTCATGAATCAAAAAAATGAAATAGAAAACTCAGTTATTAATAAAATGTTTCTTTTGTGCTTTTTAATTAAAAATAATCATAAACAATACATAGTTATTATTAATTAATAACACCATACCATAACTACTTCACAAATTTGGAATCATTATATAAAAGTTAGATGAATTAGCTAATTATAAAAATATCCTTTAATTTGATCCCCTATAATAACCCTATATAATCCTTGATTAAGTAATAAAAAAATAAAGGATGAAGGTGTAAATTTAGCAATGAATAATTTCACGATGAGTATCCATAAGACTTATATATTTTTGGGTGCAAAAAAAGACATAAACTATTTTTTCGGGTGTAAAAGTATACATAAACTATTTATTTGGGTGCAATAAAATTTCAGAATCTTTTGGGTTATCTGAAATGAAATTGTTTCTATGTAGTCTAAGTGATATTTTTTATTAAAAAATATTAAAATAATAGAGAGAAAAGACTGGTGAGATTTACAGTACAAAAAGTAACGGCAATTAAGTGTTTTTAACATCATTGTTATATCTGCTCCCAAATAAATAGTTTATGTCTACTTTTGCATCCGAAAAATACTTTATGTCTTTTTTTACAATAAAAAATAGATAAGTTTTATAGATGCTTATCGCGAAATTGTTCATTACTAAATTTACATCTTCACCCTTTATTTTTTTATTACTTAATCAAGGATTATATAGGGTTATTATAGGGGATCAAATTAAAGAATATTTTATAATTAGCTAATTCATCTAACTTTTATATAATGTTTTTAAATTTGTGAAGTAGTTCTCGTATGGTATTATTAATTAATAATAACTATGTATTGTTTATGATTATTTTTAATTAAAAAGCACAAAAGAAACATTTTATTAATAACTGAGTTTTCTATTTTATTTTTTTTATTTATGAAACCACGTGATGAGAGTTCAGGCTGTCGTTTTTTCTCTACAAAAGATGTCGTTGCAAGGAAAGGAGAGGCTAAAGACCGTAAAGCAGAAAAGCCGTGCGCATATGAACACAGTTTTTGTTTTGGAAGGAAAAGGGGGCCCAGCCCAAACAAAACTAAAATAAGTAATAACCTAATAAGTGAAACCAATTTCCATATAAATTCTGAAGCCTTCAATTTTTTTGAGCAAATCTGCAGTCTTCTTTTTTTGCCATGTAATCTGCAGTCTTCAATACCATTCTTGTTCGCCTTCGCGCACGCACCTTAGAAAAGTTGAGTGAAGTCCGAAGCAAAAGGGCGCAATTCCCCGATACCCTAATTCATTCTGAAGTCGAGAGTCTGAGAGATTGAGAGAAAGTGGGAAAAATCTTCCCTTCCTCTCGGCTTTGCGACGCCGAAACGCCGGAAATAAAGGCCGCGACGTGCGACGACCTTATACGACGGCTCTGACATCTTCTTCAATCTTCACTATTTGTGCTCTAAGAGTAAGCTCTAACCTCTTCTTCAATCTCCTTTCATGGCCCTCTGGCATTATCGTTTTGAACTGGCATTATCTGTTTTAGTGTACTACTACCATTTTCTGCAATATTGGTATTTTGACTATTTTGCTGTTAGTTATGAGTTATGACTGATGAATGATGCTTAATATTGTTGTATTTTGAACCTAGGTATTTTGATGTTAGTCATGACTAATGAATGATGATTAATATTAGTATATTTTGTTAGTGTCAATTTGGCTCATTGCTCAGTCCGGTTTTTTTTTCGTTCCTTGCTTTCCCTCCACCTCAGAGCTATCCTGTTCTCCCATCTGGCATGTCCAGCCTCTCTTTCGCCTCAACGATTGCATCTCGTGATTTCCAGTATACTCATCTAACTACTATTTCTATTTTCCCATTTTGCTTATTTTCTGCATAATCTCTAGGTTTATGCTATTTTCCTCTGTTTCGCCAACATCCCCCCCCCCCAATTTTTTCCGTTCTCTTGGATTATGATGCTTCTTCTTTCACTGCCTGATTATTTCTGTCAAATTCCTTTATCGGTGGAAATAAAAACATTTTTCAGCCGTACGCTTTCTTTGTATTGCAGGTTATTGCTGACCAGAAATTGCAAACTTAAATGGCACGAACAGTTTTGCTGAAAGGTTCAATTAGTATGCTTCTGAACATATGTTTAGCTCCTTGTTTCTAGCTTGTATTTTGTGGCACTCTAGTTCTCATTGGATTTGATGGACAGCTAATATTTACCCACAAAGTAAAACCTGTGCTATGGGTTGCAGGGTAGAGAAATTGCATTCCCTGTGTTCATTCGCCACCTCTCGCTCACCTAACCAACTAGATGACTAGCCTTTGACTGCAGCTGTTCCTCTTCGCTCCTTTTTTTATTCAGATTCTCTCATTTCTGATTTCTTCTTCTTGTTTTGCTTCTCACAAGTAATGGACTTCTCAGAAGATTGGAAGCCCTTCTTCCCAGTTTCTATATCTTGTTCACCCCCTGTCCTTATTCCCTCTTCTGCACGGCCCACCTTGGGCCCCCTCATCTTTAATCCCATCCCTCAAACCCTAACCCATGTTTTCTTTTCCCCTTATCTCTTACCCCCTCCTCTTCATATTCCCCAACTCTCTCTCTCTCGATTTCTCGTAACCTCTTGTCCCGATGCTCCTGTACTTCCCTCCACTGCGTCCTCCATTGCTTCACTTTGTGGTCCCCAATTCCAAAACGATATCGCCTCTATCCTTCAATACAACCGGCTTGAGTTTCTCAAGTATGACAATAGTGTTTTTGTCTTCTTTCCAACTGGTGTGAACTCTGAGAAAGTTGGGTTTTTTGTTCTCCATGTTGAAGGTTCAAGTTTACGCCTTCAGCTTGATAGTAATGGTGATATCTTCCGAGCTGCAAGTGGCGCATGTTCTAGCATATCAAGAATTTTAGTTATCCCAATTGATAACGATGATGATATACATAACTCTTCTACTATTGGGTATTTGTTGGCTTCCTCACTCTATTCTGCTCATTGGTTTTCTGTGCAATATAATTCAAGTTTGGAGAGGCCTAGTGTAGTCTATATGGGTGGCAAAATTTTCAAGACTTGCTCTGTTGCCCATGCTTGTTGGAGTCCGCACATACTTGAAGAAAGCCTTGTTTTGCTTGAAAGTGGTGAGTTGTTCCTGTTTGATTTGAAATATTACATGAAGAATTCTAGTTCAAATGTCAATTTTAAGGGAACTAGGTTGAGAGTACGGTGGCATGAGTCAAATTGTTCTGATGGCAAAGTTTGGTTAAGCTGTGAGTTTAGTTGGCATCCTAGAATTTTGATTGTGGCACGTTCTGATGCGGTTTTTTTGGTTGATTTAAGTGCGGATAAATGTGTTGTAAGTTGTCTATTGAAGGTTGAGCTTTTGCATATGCATACACCAACTAAAAGTGAAAGATTTCTAGCCCTTTCAAGAGCAGGCCCTGACGGCTTCTACTTCACTGTGGCCTCCAATAGTTTTTTACTTCTATGTGATGTGCGGAAGCATATGAGGCCAATTATACGATGGGCCCATGGTCTTGACAGACCTTGCTTTATGAATGTGTTAAACTTGTCTACTTTGAGATCACATTCAGTGGAAGATACTTTCAAGTTATCTTCCGAAGTTGGATTTTGTATTATATTGGGATCATTTTGGAATGGTGAGTTCAATGTCTTCTGCTATGGATCTTCATTGCCATCTCAAAGAGGATCTTTTGCTTCAAAGCCTTCTAAGACTAACAAGACCCTTAATGCATGGGAGCTTCCATATGAAATTGTGTTATCTGGTCGTGATTGTCATTGTGGAAGTTGTCATTTAAAAGAAGAGTTGTCAAAGGCTGCTCTTCCTGAATGGATTGATTGGCAGATGAAGAAGGAGATAGTTTTGGGCTTTGGCATTATGAACAATGATTTAGCTTCCTTACTTTGTGAACCATATAAATATGGTGGTTTTACATTGGTGAGGCTAATGTCATCTGGAAAGCTTGAACTTCAGAGATATGAAGCTTCCTGGGTTCATGATAGAAAATCAGAAGATTGCCATGAAAAAGGGTTGAGTTTGGATAAATATTTATTGTTCACTTTAGGTGATGAGAAATATAAGTATCGCAAAAGCGTTGTGTTCCATAAATTGAACTTCATTGATGCATATAGAAGAGGCAACCTTACTAAACTCCTAGTTAAAGAACTGAAAGATCCTTGTATGGATGCTCAAGAGGAGGGACCGTTCAACTCAGATGTTCACGATTTCTTGTGTGAGAAATTGAATGCCTGTGGGGTTGGCCCATTTAGATCTCCTCCTGCCATTATTGCTTTTTTTAAAGATGTAAAGCCATCAGCAAACCTCCATGACGTCGCTCTAAGACGATTGTGGGCTGAATTGCCTTTGGATCTGTTACAATTGGCATTTTCAAAGCACTCTGAATCCCTTGACGTTGCTGCTGACCAGAAGAAGGTAGCTTTGGAGTCTTTAGCTGTTTCATCCTGTCCTGAATTGCCTCCATTTTTCTTAAGGAAATCATCCTCTTGCAGCAATAAAAGGTATAATAAGGCACAACGTGATGGCGATATAGTGGGTCCACTTCTTCCTCTTCCTATTCTACTCTCGCTTCATGAAATCTATGATGGGTCTTCTGATTTGGAAGATGGAAAGTTTTCTGTCGAAGCAGAGATTGACACCAAATACAGTGAAATTATGAAGACAGCTGGTGCAATTTCGGCTTCTATTTCTGATTCTGAGTCATTTGGTAATCATGAAGTATCCCTTGCTGATGATGCAGATGAAACTTGGGTTGATCCTTCAAAACCAAAACCTTTCTTGCTATACCGTCCAGCTGCATTCAAGTGCTCGGGCACAAATGATGTTAATGAGAACACTATTTATCGAGATGAGATTCATGATACATTAGTTTTTCATGTTATGGAGGAAAAGGCTGTTTCCAATGATAATTTAGAGTCTGAGCCAGTGGGTCCAGAGATATCTGATGATCTTTGCTTAGTTGAGTTGAGGTTTAATTCTCCTAGTAAAAAATTTGAAGGTGGGGGTTTAAAGGCATTTGATATATTGAAGAGGCAGCTGTCTAAATGGCAAGGTGGTGTTGATTCATACAAAGAGCTTACTCTTCAGTCTGGATTTGTGAAGCCAGTTAGTAAGTGAGTCATCAGCACAACACTATTGGTGACAAAACCTGAAGGTGTAAATTTTGTAAAGCAAAGACATTTCAAGGTCTGATTGCTTCAACTTTTTTTTGTCCTATGTTAGATACCTACAATTTTATGATTTTTATATTTTGTGACAGACTGACAAGTACTGATATAACAATTTAAATATCATCAAACAACCATGCATATTATATTTCCAATTCTTGAAGATCAAATTTATAAATACACGAATTCTCATTTATGCGCTTTTTTTCTTAGTAAAAAAACGGGGCTCAAAACGAAGTAGGGCAAGCTGAAACATTCAAGACCCTGAGCTGTGAGCCCAAGAGTGGGTCAGTGTTCATAGAGAGCTGTTACTGTTCATTCAAGCAATGTGGCTCAGTGGTTGACTTCCTCTAACTTTGTTCTATTCCCTTTCAAATTTGAACTTGTGAACTTTCAGACATGAATTGAAGCTGGATTTCTTTGTCAGATGGTTAATTTAATGCCTTCCTCTTTCATCCCGAATTTCACAGCTTTCCTGGTTTCTGTGATCAATTGATTACTAGAATTACAAGAACTGTGCTACAGCAGCAACTTGGGTTTCTTATTTATCTTTCCTGAAGGGATAAGAGGCCAAGTGCTTCAGCACAGTGAGTGTGAACTATTGTCCCTACGGACTTGAATTCCCACAGAAATAGCCTTACAATGAAAGCCGAACACGTGAGATTGTTTTCCAATTTGACATATGGGCCACAGTCATAAGCCCAAATCTACATATCGTGGGCCTTTATGGGCTTATAGTTTTCTGCATAACTCTCATAGTAACATTTTTCTGGGTATATATTTTTGGAAGTCATAAAAAAAAGGTTATATTACTTAGCGCACTATTTTGTTTTTGGGTATATTATGTTTCATGCAATACCAGTGATTCTTCCATTGCAAGTCCCTCTTTCTTCACTGACACTTTACAAAGAAATAAACAGATTTGGCCCCACAAGATCTCAATCATGTGAGATAATCATACAATTTTTGGTCGGTGCAATATTCATATTGTGATTAAAGTTGCGACAAGAGGAAACTTTTACCGTCTTTCTTTACAATCAAATCAAATTGAATCATTTAATCTACTTTTTTTTATAAATAAAACAATATGTAGTATCTGAATTTTGAAAAATAAGGCTAAAATGTATAAAAGACTTGGGATATGATAATATCTTTTTATTTTAAGAAAAGTAAGGTCCCATAATTTGAATTGATGGATTGATTAAAATGACTTATGATATAATTAGTCTCAAGTACATTATTTTCAGTCAAAAGGGAGAAACTAAATTCTGTTCATATTATTATTTGATTTAATTTAATTTAATGTGGCTTGACCATCTAACGATGGCCCTAAAGTCAAAAAGAGAGCTCCTGACTTTAGATTGATATATAAAAATTTGAATAAAATGAATTATTTTTCTCCATAGGTGGAGAAAATTCTACATCATTGTTGGTGGTTGTGCTCAGAAACACAAATACACAATACTCTATTTCTCGCATCTTCTGAGATTTCAGACGACAAGTTCTGATGGGTTTGAATAATAGCTTTTGGATTATTAATCCACAACATGCTATAAAAAGAAAAACATAAATAAGAGGAGAGTGTTATTTGATGAAGAAACTAGACCCACCTAACAAATATAATTGAGAATAGAATACAGGTGCTATAGTGTTTCCTAAACACTGAAACCTTAGTTTCAGAGTTTTTTTTCATAAGTCGAGACAAAATTATTCCTACATATAATCATAAAAGATATTCTCTAAAAGTTAATTCAAACATCAACTTCAATTTTGTTGAACTTATAATATTCTTTAAGGGTATGTTTGGTTGGAGACTTGGAGGGGAGGGGAGGGGAGGGGAGCTAAATGAGGGGCTCTAAATCCCTCCCCTCCCCTCATTTTTGTTTCATTTAAATTGGGGGGATTTGGAGGGAAGCAAAATATTTGATTATTTTGCCCTCATGACTTTTTTATATTTCCATTAATTCCCTTAAGTAAAAAATAAAAGCACGCACTCACAGAGTTCTGACCTCGACTCTTACAGCTTCTGTAATATTTCTTTTGCACAAAATTATAATCTCATTCTTTTTATCAATAATTATTTTAGTAATTCCAACAGTGTGAATTAAAATAAATTTGTGTTCGCTTGGTAAAACAAATTTGAATTTTGATAATTTATTTGATTTATATTGAGGTGTAAAGTAATTTAAATAAATTTCATTTCAAAAAAGTTAATGTAAATTATTTATATAAGCATAAAAAATATAAGCTAACATATAAGAGTAAAATGCTAACTTAATTATTATCTCCCTTCCCCTCCCTCCAATCAAACCAAACAAAGTGACCCCCTTTATGCAACCCCTCCCCTCCCCTCCCCTCCCTTTAAACCAAACAGGCCATAAATGCACATAAAATTTTGTACTTAAGTTTACTTCTAATTATAGGCTCCATGTTCTTATTTTTATTTTATCCAACAAATATAGTTCTTACCTTTTAAAGTTGTGGTTAATCTAGGTTAAGATTATTATTATTATTATTATTATTGTTATTATTATTATTATTATTATTATGGAACCTATCATTAAAATCATGGTGAATTTTAGTCAAAATTTGTGGGGATGGCGGGTCATATTGCTGATCTGGTAATGATGTATTGTATTAATGGGCAATGTTTGATAACAATATAAAAACTTGACTACCACTGACAATAATTCTAAGGGTTGATTTTTCAATAAAAAACATTACAATAACTTTGACTTAAATTTATTATAACTCTAAAAATAAAAAATTAAGTTTTTTTCTTAAGGGGTAAATACTTTCAAGCAAAATTATAAACTAATTTTTTGATGAATGAGCATTGGTGCTAATCAAAGGGGTTATGACAGTTAAAGTAAGGGAAAATTAAAATAAAGGATCAAGAAAAAATAATATATTTTTTAAAAGGATTACAAAAATCATAATTATTTAGAAGGACTAAATATCAAACTATAAGTTCAAAAATACTAAATTATCCTTCAAATTTACTGTCCACGCAACACTATAAAAAACCAAAAACTCAAAGCTCTTTCTTCTCTCTAGTGACCAAATTGGCACCCTCACTTTTCTCCCTGTTGTTGCCATTTGCATATACAACAAAGAAGGCTTTTAATGATAAACATTTTTTCTTTTAAAAAAAATCAATTCCTTAGAAAATTACGACCGTGGAAAAGCACTTTATTTTTTGTTCAACATATCAATCAGGAAGCAAGTTTTGTATTATTGCATTTTTAAAATTACCAGACTATTGACTATTGATAAAATTGTTTTTTTTTTTCTGATAATATATATGTTTCTTCTGTTTAGACTTGTTAACTATTAAAGAAGGTCAGCCAGTGGCTGGTTCAAAAGAGGACTCTTAGATTGAGGCTATGCCCTTGGGAGGATAGTGACCGATATAGCAGTGGAGAGAAGAAGGCCTACGAGCTTTTAGTATTTTCCTTGGGTTGTGGGGGAGGTAGGTGATTTAAAGGGTAATTTAATATTTTTAAATTTTTATTTTAATATCTGGTCCTCCTTAATAATTAGAGTTTTTGTTGGCAAACTCTTGCGAAATGTGTAATTTGAGTCATGTCCACGGACGCTGATCTTAAAAGATATTCCACAATCAAAGACAGACTGGAAGCGGTACTCTCCAGGATAAAACAGATTCTTCTTGTACAGGGTGAATAGAACAGCAAAGTATGACAAAGACAACCAATAGGCAGAGAGAATTCGAAGAGGAGGGGGAGGGAGCTCGATGATCCCAGAGCTGGATGCTTGAACCTCCTATCAAGCTCTCCTTTTATAGGCGTACGCTGAGAGACGTTGGACACATTTTTATACTACATAAAGACCATTTGAACAGCCGGTTACACCAGCAGTAAAACCAAATAAGGAGGCGGTTTTAAATGTTTGAAGGACATAAACAGATTTCGTTGAGCGGTTTTACAATCTGGAGATAATGAACATTGGTCATGATGGCCGGATGAAGAAAATAAAATCTGATTATGACCCTTGTAACTGAAATGTCCAGGTTTTAAAATTCAAATGCCTCAAAACTGGGTTTTTACGGTAAGCTATCTCATAAAATAAATTTTAGATTTTTCCAAAAACATTTTATGAAGAAAATAAAATTTGATTATGACCTCTGTAACTGAAATGTTCAGGTTTTAAAATTCAAATGCCTCAAAACTGGGTTTTTACGGTAAGTTATTTCTCACAAAATAAATTTTAGATTTTTACAAAAACATTTTGATAAAAAATGCCTAGTCCGTATTTAATTCACGCGCAAGGGGGAAATCGTCGGATTTCAATTACGTTTACTTCCTAGTAGCCATTTGTTGTGCGCACGAGCCAATTCTTTCTCTTGGCCCATATACCAGCCCAATTGCATAAGGTATAATATATACTCTTGTGTTCTCTCTCTCCCAAATAATGTGAGACTTGTTCCATTTGACACACCCTCATGCAAGTTAAAAAAACTCCAACAGTTTTTGTAGTCTTTCACAGTAAATATTATTTTCAATAGGTCATTTATTTTGATTTCCCCTTAAAATAAATTATCTCAGGTTTGGCTTTGTGTGAAATCTTTAAATAATTTTTAAAAATTAATTTAGTGCGATTGAAACACTACAATCATCAATTAGTGACGATGCAATTGAAACCCTACAAACATCGATTAGTGACAAAAAAAAGAGGCCTGTCGTATTGTTTGCTGATATTTCTTGTTCATCGTTTTAACCTGTTTGTTATATGTAAATTGTTCATTAGCTATTCTTATTTATTGGTTAATTTTTTTGTCAATATTCATAAATTATTTTATTGGAATTTACAAGTAATCAAATCATTCTTCAATCAAATTATTGAAGAAATCACGTGCAAAATTGCTTCGCTATGTTACTTTTACTTGGGGAAGGATACAAAGCACTGCTTGCAAATAACAAAAACAATTGAAGTAATTTTGTAGTAAAATATTAGTTTGATATTTTGTAGTTTTCGGGGACAAATAATATGGTGGGAAAATTAGTTTTTGTTTGCGATTATATTTGGGATCCTTAAAAAAATGCTTGTTTACCTAAATCGTGATAAAACTCCCTTCATGTAATTAGTTTGTATATTATAAATCATAATTTAAAAAATATTTTTTTAAAAGTTCTAATTGCTATTTTAAATAATCACTAAGACAATTCTAGTCTGACTGTATAATTAATTAGTGTCTATTTTTTGGACAAACAAATACACAAATCAAACGATTATTACTTTTTCTATCAATCAAAGGATTATTACTTACACCAGCCTAGGCTGATATATATTTGTTTACAATGAATATTAAATGAAGTAAATTTGGATTGGATAGTGCCTTGGACAAATATTTCCTTTTGTAATTTTTAGGATATTATCTTAAACGTTGTTTTTTCTCACCAAAGTCAAACAACATGGTTCTTTATTTTTTTCCAAAAAAAAAAAATTGAGCACCAAACAATACTTTTTCAAAAGTATAAAAACAGCCATATGGTTGGTGACAAGAAAAGTCATTTAAAAGGAAGAAAAATAAGTTTTTTTTTTTTGGTCAAAAGAAGAAAAAGAAGTTCATTTCGCAGATTTTGTTCGGGGTGCCTTTTACATAATCAGTTCATATATTTTGGAGAGTAATCACTAATCAGTGAGTTGAGTATATATTTAATATCTGAATTACTTCGAAACTATTATTGAATGTTTGTTTAAAATAGTGGTTGGAATATTTAAAAATAGTTTTTAAATCGTGATTTACAGTATATGAGATAAATATGTAAGATGAGTTTTATATCGACTTATGTAAATAAATACTTTTGATACTCACTGATACCAAACACGTAATAAGTGATTATAAATATAAAATTTTAATTCAGATTAATAACCTATAACTCTTAATAGCTTAAACTCTTGGCCATGAGGGCTTTTAAAATAATTTTAAAAATTAATATGGTATTAGTAATAGAAAATTTACTTATGTTTTCTTGGATACATGGAATAAAATGTTAAAATCTCATAAAAATTTTCTATGGTAAAATTTTTCTCCAATAAAAAATATGAATAAATGTTTGACATTAAGTACAACTTTTTTTAAGGGCATGCTTAAAATATAGGTTATTAAATAGACTTAAAATTTTATTTTTTTAAAGTCATATATAACCTTTTAAGCCTATTTTAATATTTTAAAACCTATATTATGTTTTAAAATCAATTATAAGGCTGTAAAAATTACAAATTATTTAAGTTTTTAAATAAAAAGATTGAGAATTTGTGGAGAGGATGGCACAATTTCCACTGATCTTATTAAAATGGAGAAAACTTTAGAATTATGCTACTACTCAAATCAGTGGATCGATCTTGTATTGTATAAAATATAAAAATGAGTATTGGTATTTATAAGTTACTGTTTTGTTAAAATTATATATATATATATATATATATATATATATATATATATATATATATATATATATAATATCATATTTTTTAAAAAAAATATATTCATCGGTAGTTAAAAGAACAAACGCATACTAATCATATTAAATAATTAATAATTAATTTAAGTTATATGAGGCCTAACTTAAAAATATATTTTTTTCTTTTTAACTATCTTCAATTTTTTTAACAACAGATAGGTATTTTGATTTTTAACAACACACAAATTTTTAACAAGGTCCTTCACCTTATTAACAATTTGTTAAAAATATAAGTCTTAATTTGATTTTAAATTTTTTCTCCTTTCAAGTTTCCACTAGATTCAATTAGGATTTTCTCACTTGATTAGGATTATTTCATTAAAATTTAAAAATAAATGTGGCTTCAATTGAATCATAAAGTAAATTTGATTTTTTAAATAAAAAATTCTTGTGTGAACCTAGTTTATTAGATTATTT
This sequence comes from Albizia julibrissin, assembly GCA_037074505.1. NCBI lineage: Eukaryota > Viridiplantae > Streptophyta > Magnoliopsida > Fabales > Fabaceae > Albizia > Albizia julibrissin. The sequence continues at coordinate 624,256 of CM073487.1, read as the reverse complement.
GTGATATAACAAATAAAAAAATAAGAACTTAATTAATATTAATTCTCGTTGGTTACTCATGTGATTCACATATTTATTTTTTTTAAAAATAAATCTCTTAATCAAGATTTAATAAATAATATAAAAATAAAATATTATCAAATATTTATTTTATTAAAATATTTACTAATATTTAAGAGGTATGGAAAATTAATTTATAAATTATTATATTTTTATTAATTCGACCACAAATAAAAATTTATACATGAATTTCTATTTTTAAATAGCCAAACAACAACGCTCCGCGGAATATTCGTTTAATATAAAATAGCATCTTTGTCTGAAAATGCCATTTCCAGTAAATGAAAGACACAGCTGAGGATGTTTCCGTAACTTTGTCTCACCAAACCAAAACTCGACTTTATCTCCAAAAGCGGAAGATCTGACCCGTCCAGTTTTCTCTAAAGAAGGATTGGCGATCACGATTTCATGTTTGACTGTCGTACAATGAGGCCAGAATGATTAATTGTGATTGAAGTTTGACCAGAGAAAATTGAAACTGCAATTAAAATATTTCCTTTTTTAAAAAAACAACAAAAGGCCACCTGGAAGCGCGGCCCCGAGAGGAAGAGAGAGAACCAGGGAGCTCATAAGATTGTGTGCTTGGCTCCATTTTCCATCCCATATTCTGTTTTCATAGCTGGAAACCTGGGGACGGTAGAAGGAAGGGAGAGAAACTTGAATTTCTCTCTCTTCTCTGCGATTATTTTTTGATTATTTTTTGAATTTTTCCGGTGTTGAGGGATTCATTAGGGTTTGGGTTGGGTCGTGTTGTGTTGTTGGTGTAAACCGGCACCATGAATATGATGCGACGGCTGAAGAGCATTGCTTCTGGGCGGACTTCCATTTCGTCAGATCCTGTAAGCCAAACAATTTTCCTGAAATGTTTTTATTTTTATCATTTTGAGGGAGCTCCGTGCTTTGATTGGTTGCTGGACAATGGAAGAAACTAGATGCGGAAGGAACCGATATATTTCCGATCTGGCTGGAAATGGATTTTTGAATGTTATGCTAAAAGTTGTGGGAATTTGTCTGTTATGGCTACCTGGAGGAAATTTGTTACAGGGACGAGTTTTTCCCTTTGTTTCTTGAATTTTTTTTTTTAAATTTTTTTTTATAAATAATCTGGTCCTGAAGATTTCAAATTTTCTGATTTTTATTCATGAGTTGTTGCGCATGAAATTCAATTGCTTATATTATTTTCATACCTTAGTTTTTGGTTTTTTAAACTTCTCAACGTTTTTGGCGTTTGACTGTTTGATATCACCTTTTTTAAAATAGCTCCATTCATCAGGTTTTGTAACATGTTTGTGGTTTTAACCTGATTATATTGTTTAAAGTGTTTCGAAGAGGGAAAGAAAAGTGCAGTCGGCCATATCATGTTTTTGTTTCATGATTGTATTCCATATTTGTTTGGATTCTTGTTTATTTCACATCTACTAAAAGTTATTTGAGTACTTGTCATTTCTGGTGTTCCGTTTATGGAAAAGACAAGATGGAGCTATAGCCTTCTATAGGAGGGGATTGTTGGATTTAATTCTTCCTTTACTGAAGTAATTGATGATCACGTGTTCAAGCCCTGGCTGCCTTCTAGCCCACTCGCCACATAATGCACATCTTTGCCTTCTGAGCCTGCTGATTAACTATATATTTGGCTTGGCTTCACTTACAAAATGCCTTGCGTAGTTTAAGTAATCAATGAAACCTAAAGTTGGGTTATCCTACTTCCTGGCGCACTTTTTAACCCTTTGACGAGTAGATTGTGTTTTTAGTTTTGGGCTATTTGTAATTGTCATCACATAATCTAGGTATTTAGGTATGCTAAGAACTAAATAAAATAAATTTGGTTAAGTGATGAGGTTAGGGGAATTTATTATTCAGACTGGCTTATGTTTATCTCCATTTAACATAACTAGGTTGATTTATGTTTCTAACTAGGTTGATTTATGTTTCTTACTTTTTTATGGCAAATTCATGTTTCCACTCAGGGAGGGGATTCTAGCACCAAGAGAGCTAAGTTTGATCAAGAAACTGAAGGAAGAGTCAACGAGGAAACAAATCCTGTTAAGAGAGGCAGCACACATACGGAGCTGCCTGTTTGTGCGCCAGGAGATACTAATGTAGGCACATCCAATGCATCTATGGTGGATAGAACAGAGAAATCAGGTTATGATCAGCTTCCTAAAGAATTAAATGAAATGAAAATTAGAGATGAGAAAAGCAACAACCGCAATGAAAAGGTATTTATTGCTTTTCATTTTCCCAATTTTTTTTGCTTTCGATGTATATGTTTTAACATTGCTTTTTTACTATATTAATAATAATATAAAAGCAGTTATAAATAATTTGTATTCATTTCAATGCTACCTGAATGGTCTTAGCTCATTGCAATTAGGCTTTGTGTTTGATAATAATTTTGCTCTATGCAGGATATGGAGCCAACTATTGTGAATGGTAATGGAACTGAAACGGGGCAGGTAATTACTACAGCCATTGGTGGTAGTGATGGGCAGCCAAAGCAGGTATTTTCTACTCTTATGTTTCCATGGGATGATTAATTGATATTTTCTTCCCTACTCGCTACTCCTAAGGTCTCTTTTTTTGATGCATTAATTTTTAACTTCTTTCCCCCCTTGGTTCTATTCATAGTCCATCTGTCACTTATTGATGTATTGCACTGCATGGTTTATACTTTGTTAATATGTGTGGGAATATCATTTCTGACATATGATTGTGTTTGTTTGAACATTTGAGTGTTGGTAGCAAAGTGTCACAGCTTGACATTAGAAACGATCAATGTCTGATGGCTGATGGGCCACTGAAATTAGATGTATTAGAGTCTTGGTACAAAAATTAGATATTTTTCTAATTTATTCTTTGTTTGGCTTTCAGACCATATCATACATGGCAGAACGTGTGGTTGGTACTGGTTCCTTTGGTGTTGTTTTTCAGGTAATTATATGAAATTTTTCATGCATTTCTGTCATCAAGTTGTATGATATTGAATTAATGATATTTCGCTCTGTTGTGTGTACTGGTCAACATACCAATTTATGTAAGAGAAACCATCGGTTTTGTAGGCTAGGTGCCTTGAAACTGGTGAAACAGTTGCCATAAAGAAGGTTTTACAAGACAAGAGATATAAGAATAGGGAACTACAGGTTATGCGCATACTTGACCATCCCAATGTTATTCAACTAAGACACTGTTTCTTTTCAACTACTGAAAAAGACGAGTTGTACCTGAACCTGGTTTTGGAGTATGTATCAGAAACCGTCTACAGAGTTTCAAAGCACTATATCAGAATGCATCAACATATGCCTATAATTTATATACAACTGTATACATACCAAGTAAGTCTAGAAACTTGGAGATCATTTGCACTCTGGTGGGTTTGAGTTTCCGTTATTATGCATGCTAGAATTTTAATTATTATCTTAGATTTTGTTACTTCTGTTATTTTACTGACTGGTTTGCCACTTCTTTCTTGTAGATATGCCGTGCATTAAATTATCTACATCATGTACTTGGTGTCTGCCACCGTGACATCAAACCACAGAATTTATTGGTAAGAATTTTTGCATTCATTTCCTACTATGGTATCTTTCTATTTGCATCAGGATTTTGTTTCATGCAAATTCCTGCAATGAGTATTGTAGATCTGGTATTCAAGACATTTCCTTTGATTAAAGCTTCTCTGAATTTTATTAGGTTCTTATTTTCTTTGTTCTTTCTTGTGGGACAAGGGCTGGGGCCTGGGGGATTGTGAGAATTGATGATGATTTCTATGGTATTGAGCCTAAAAAATGATACTATATCTCCACAATCTTGTTTCTGAAGAATGCGTTGTATGAGTAGACACTCATGATTGTTGTAGATGTTAATCAAGAATTCCTGACTGAGATTATTTGAACACGTTATGTTCCTTGAAAGTCATTTCTTTGACATCAAAGCATATCACTTGTGATTTTGTACAGGTTAATCCCCATACTCATCAGCTAAAGGTCTGTGATTTTGGGAGTGCAAAGATGCTGGTATGTTTCTTTTCCTTAAAATTATGAAATCTTATGATAGTGTGTTCTGAAAGCTTATGAAATTGTTGAACTTCTAGGTGCCTGGTGAACCCAACATATCATATATATGCTCACGGTATTATAGAGCACCTGAACTCATATTTGGGGCAACTGAATACACAAATGCTATTGATATGTGGTCTGTTGGTTGTGTTTTGGCTGAGCTCCTTCTAGGACAGGTGAGCAGATGCTAGACTCTATGCAAATTGTCTTCCATAGTTGGTTTTTGATACATGCAAAATCTTGGTCATGGTGCTTGCTGCATGAAGTAGATATAATAGATTCAGTTTGGAATTAAATTGCGGTCATTGAGGCCTTTTCCAGCTCACCGCTAACTAGGTCTTAGAATTAAAAAATCACATTTTTAGATTGATGTCTTGTCTATGTCATTATTTGCAGCCAATGTTCCCTGGGGAGAGTGGGGTTGATCAGTTGGTGGAAATCATTAAGGTACAATCATGTTCTATAGTTCCCTTCACAGTTTTTCCTTTACAAGCAATTTCTTGTTGGAAGCTTTATTTTCTATCCACTTTTGTGACTCAATCCAAGTTTTATTGTATGCTATAGATATTGGGGACACCGACCAGAGAAGAAATAAAGTGCATGAATCCAAATTACTCTGAATTCAAGTTTCCTCAGATTAAGGCACACCCATGGCACAAGGTTAGTTGTTCTTTATGATGCAAGCCCCTAATAAAGAAGAATTCGGTTCATGATTAATGAATGCATCAGATAACTCACTGAATTAGTAACATCCAGGTTTTCCACAAGAGAATGCCTTCAGATGCTGTCGATCTTGTATCAAGGCTGCTCCAGTATTCACCAAATCTACGGTGCACCGCTGTAAGGAAGTTAATTTCCGGGCCCGGGGGGGATAATTTGATATGCATATATGTTTGAAACTATCTATCATCAGTGTTCTACAGAACCACAGTTTGGGAAGGAAAATAAGTTTGTTTGGTTAGTCTGATCTCAGTTCTTTCTTGTTTACAGCTGGAAGCATGTGCACACCCCTTCTTCAATGATCTTAGAGACCCAAATGTATGCTTGCCCAACGGGCGACCTTTGCCTCCTTTGTTTGACTTCACAGCACAAGGTAAACGGGTTATTTTCCCCTCTCCTTCATTTGACAACAGAACTAATTTGCTACAAATTGGTTATTTTCAATGATCAAAGCCATGTACTCATAGTGAGGGACTAAAATAATGAGCCATATGAGTCGGGGAGAAATTTTGCTCGCTCTATATTAAATGATGTTTCTGTTGCGTTTGCTGACTGAATAAAACAATGCAGAGTTGGCTGGTGCACCTGCTGAGTTGCGTCAACGTCTCATTCCCGAACATGCAAGGAGTTGAATTGATCATCGGAGTCATCAATACATAAAAAGTAGGGAAGAATGTAAATGGGTTTTTTTGATGAGTAGATATACCCATACCAGTAATGCTACTACTTCCTGCCCTAGTAGGTCAGATCTCTGTTATCCTGCCTGCAGAATCACATGACTATACATCTCACAGGGAAACCTTAACGACTTACAAGCTCTGTCCAATGACCATGTAAAGACCTCTGAGGAGGATAAAGTGGGGACTACTGTCTGGATATAGGGTTTCCAGCTTTTAACTTTCTAGTGTAGTTTATGGATGATGTATGCTATGCTGCAATTGTTAAAGATGACGAGTTCTCAAAATATTCTGATCATGTTTAAATAGTTCATGGGTTGTTCCTGAAACTGGACTAACTGGGATCATCATATGAACTTGCAATTTTTTTCTCTGGTTTTGGTTCTCTGTATTCTGCTTCTGTTTGGTTCCGGCACTAGTGAAAGAAAGACGCCTATATAAGGCACGGCCGTAAAAATGGGCTCCGTTCTAGGACACAACAAAATAGGGATGCTTGCAATAATAACCAAATATTAAAGCAGTGTTAAATGGAAAGGCATATTTATGGTGCCATTAACAGAGTATGATTTGTTTTAGGGAAAAAAGGGGATGGAATAGATTGAAAGGAATCAATAATTCAATTAAACCGGAATCGAGGAGCTAAAAGCCTTGAGACTCAGTTTGATATTTGGTTCAATTTAACTACCAAGAATGGTGGGGGTGACTGGGAGAGGATTAATTATTCTGAAGATTTTAGATTTGAATTTTATAAATGGAAAAAATTTTATTGGGAGTTTTAAGACTAGTAGTATTGAATATGAATTGGTTCAAGAAAAAAATATTTGACCAATGGCACTTGGGGGGATTTGGATTTTATCCTTGTCTCGAGGATGAGGAAAGCATGCTCGTTATTAATATCAAATATGGATCAATTAAATTAATTTGACACTTGAAATTTAAATATCCATTCCCAAATTTTAATTTAAAATTTTGACAATTAAAGCCTTATACTTTTTCCAATTTGCTTTCATTGAAATTAGAAACTAAGTGTCAATTTTCTTAAAGTAAAATAACTTTGACCGTTGAATTTTAATCTGGACGGTTAAGAAATTATTTGACCGTTAAATTCCTCAAAAAGTACAATTAACACAAGCAAAATATAGGAAAATCGTGCCATATATAATGTCCTGAGTGAATGTAAAATTATCAAAATGAATATTACAAGCTGTGTAATCCAGTGCCATGCAAACGCACTTGCTAGTCTATTGAAGATTAGGTGAGTTTCTATATGTCCTAAATAATAGTTTATATACAAGATAATTTCTTTGTCGTCAAATTTGCTATAAGTAAAAGTTCACCAGTTTCTATATCTATCTATTTTTTATGGAGTTTTATCACAGAATTGTAAAAAAGAAAGAAAAATTTTACCTTAGAACGTGAATATCAATGTAACATATAAACTCCTGCAAGTCGTACATTTACAAGTTATTAATAATATAATGTTTTTTTTTAAATTTGTACAATCTGAGGCCTAAGTATCTAATTTATATTATTATACAAATATTAATTAATATAATAAATGCTAAAACCATCAATATAATATTTAAAATCCATTATAAATCATAATACACGTAAAATATTATATTATGTGCATAAAAATATTTATCTATCTAGTAAAAATAATTAAAAGTTATACTATTTATTATTTATAAATAGCATAAATTATTTTACAGTAGTGAAAAAATGTACTTAATAAAAACATGATATGTATGAATGATTCTTCACAATCGAGCCCATGAATAAAGGCCATCAATTTCCTTCGGTCTGAACTTTGGACCCTGAACCCATACTGTGAGATATTTTAATTATAATATGATTTATTATTTATTTATTAATTAATTAAGTTTAATTAAAATATTCAGAGTGTGGCCCGTTAGTCAGATCCAGGCCCAACTACAGGATTAGGGTAATTAACTGACTGGCTATTAATGTTTATTTCTGATGGTGAAATAAACACAATTAAGTTTTCAGCCGTCAGTGAAATTGAGCGTACGAGTGAAAACCCTAGCAGCTCTTTAAGGTTCCCTGACTGGCGACGACTCCCACCCAGCTGCCATCACTATGCCTTGCAGTTAGTCAGAAAAGTACTTGACAACCTTCTGACGCTTTTCTGTTTTGCAGTTCACCGCAAGAACTTGTGGATTTTCCCCTAATCAGAAATTAGTAATGGCAAGAGGTATTTATAAGTCTTCCGCTGTAGTTGTGAGATGATTTGTGCTTGTTTGTGATATATGTATGATGTAAAAGCATGAATTAGGCTAACATGTGGTATCAGAGCCAGATTCTCTTATTCCCTGCCTTCTAATTTTTGAGAAATGTTGACAAAATCCGTATCATCAAATGAATGATTTATCGATGGGTTTTCAGAATATCTGACTGACATATCTGTGGCCATTAAAGGTTCTAGAAAATGGTTTTGAAATTATTTCATGCGGTTGAAATCATGTCAATGAGAGACATTATATGCATGTTTTGTTTTCGATTTGGTATAATTCTGATTGGAAGTTATTATTTAGCCGGTGATTTGTTCATTGTATATACACATATTTTGATGCATATCTGTCATATTCTGATGCATATCTGTGTGATTCACCGTTTCGAATCTGAGACTATATTGATTTAAATCTTGTTTTCATATCGGTGATTAATTCATGTATAACGGTTCTATAATTTTCTGTGATTCACCGCCGTCAGTATCGCCGTAAATACTATCATCTATGTTCTTTGCTGTTTTGATCTGAGTTTTCTGTTTTGGTTTAAGAATTCTGAATCAAATATGTTGTATATTGCATATAAATGGTTTTTTTTCGTGTTCTATGTGTGTTTCTGAGCTTACCGCCATGACAAACACCGTTTTCGAACTCGCCGATCGCTTGAAAAAAGGACAACCTGAGTGTCGCGGCTCGCGGCAACCCATCGGGTTGTTTCAGGGAAACGAGTCAGGTAGGGTTAGAGGAAGCGGGTGGGGGAGACGACTCAAAACGTCGTCGTTTCGAGCCTTTCAGAAGAGCCCTTACCACGCATGAAAACGACGTCATTTTGACCAAATGAAGAGAGTGTTGAATGCAGTTTAGGCCGAATTTTTTTTTTTTTGCCATAATTGTTCAACGCGTTTTGGGCTGGGGAGGAGACGCGAGTTGGGCTTCATTTTTTTTAAGATATTGGGCCGTACGGAACTGGACCAATGCAAAAAAAATTTTTTTGGAATGTTTTTCGTTTTTGGGCTATTATTTTGGACTTTCCAGAAAATATTTTGGGCCTTTGTGACACTTGCATTCACTGTTTTAACAAATTATTTTGTGTTTTATGTAATTTTCTTTATAAATGACACAAAATTGTTTAAATAAATGAAAATAATTAATTTTGGCAATTTTCACACATTGGAAATTTGTAAAATTATTTTCATGAATTATTTAATTGTTCTAAAATTGAGGAAAATTAACTTTAGACAATTATTTAATAATTATAATTTTGCAAATCAGATTTTGAGTTGAAAAATGTCAAAAATAATTTTCTTAAACAATTTTTGGATATATAAAACAGTGGGAGGGATCTAATTAATTATTGAGTTTATTAAATTAATTAATCTCTCCATTAGAATGTGCATATTTTGATTAAATGCACTAAAATGATATTAGTAATTCGCATGCTAATTTTTCCAAGGAATAGCCACAACATCCTTTAGTTTTGCATGCAATAACATCACATATGGAACTTATAAAATATCATATTGTAATTAAATATAGAATTATGATTGATCTTAGCCCACATGTAGACAATTATGATTATATATTTAATTAGGGTGGGATAGTTTGGTTTTATATTTTCTAAGTTGCCCACAGATATTAGGAAATGTATATTATACACTCTAGGCCCACCAATTTGAGATAAATACATGCAATACTATTTTCTTTGCCCACAGGTAGAATTTAGTGTTACGCATTTATATATGTTGCATGTTTCCACTAAAGCAAAATATGCATACAAAGGCACATAATTCGTGATTGTCTCAAATTTAAATCTTGTGAACTAACTTAAGTTTTTAAATTGCAGAACCTACTGTTTTCCCTAACCCTTTTGCTGAAAATACTAGTAAGATCATACTGGATGGTACCAATTACCCTGAGTGGAGGGAAGATATTTCTTTGCAGATTGATATGATGAACATGCATTTTGTCATAGAGAAACCCAGACCTCCCAAACCAACTGACAGGTCAACTAAGGATGAAATTGACTATCAGGAGCGCTGGGGGCACTACAATCGCATGTGCTTGTCTTATATTAAGACCAGGATCCAACGAAGCATTAGGGGAGCAATCCCCAAGTGTGAAACAGCTAAGGAGTTCCTCAAAGCCATTGATAAGCAATTTAAGCCGAATGACAAACAGATGGGTGGTTCTATCATGTCGGAGTTGTGCGCAATAAAGCTGACAGGGACGGACGGAGTTAGGCAACACATTATGAGGATGAGAGACTTGTCCTCCCAGCTGAGAACCTTTGACATGGAACCAACAGAGCAGTTCCTGGTGCATCTGGTGATGAACTCCCTTCCCCCTCAGTATGACGCCTTTAAGGTCTCCTATAACACATATAGGGAAAAATGGACAATTGATGAACTGTTGTCCATGTGTGTTCAGGAGGAAACAAGGCTTCAGATGAGTGGAAGGGATGCACCTAAGGCAGCTCATCTTGCTGAAAGTTCCTCTAGGACTGGTGTCGGAGGCAGGAAGGACAAGGACAAGAAGAAGAAACGGATTCCTGCTGTGCCATCCATAAAGAAAGCTGAAGCAATTTGCTTCTTCTGAAAGAAGAAAGGGCACATGAAGGATGAGTGCCTAAAGAGGAAGACATGGCTGGAACGTAAAGGTATGTATCATTCAAGCTTAGCTTTTGAATCTCATCATATTAGCATTGATAGTGATACTTGGTGGATCGATACGGGTTCAATGATCCATATTTCTACTACCATGCAGGGGTTTCTAAAAACCAGACCTCCACTTCCCAATGAAGCTCGAGTCCTTTCAGGGAGTGGGAAAGGAGATCCGATCAAAGCAATTGGAACTTTTAGAATCGTTTTCCCAAATAAAACCGTGCTGGATCTTCTTAATTGTTTTTTCATTCCTAGTTATAGGAGAACCTTGATTTCTATTTCAAAGCTTATTCCTTTGAACTATGAGATTTATTTGCATAAAGATTTGATGTATTTCAGTAAGGACCTTGTTCCAATTGCGAAAGTTATTATGATTGACGATTTGTTTAAAATAATTCCTGAACCGCCCTAAGTTTTTTTTGTTACGCATGGTATTAGACAAAGTATTATTGATGAGAATTCTATTGACTTGTGGCATAGGAGATTGGGACATATCTCCGTGGGCAAGATCAAAAGGTCAACAAAGGATGGAATCATTCCATCTTTAGACCATTTAGAACTTAATACCTGTGTGGACTGTATAAGGGGTAAGCAGACCAATAAGTCACAAAAATGAGCTAAGAGAAGCTCTGAGTTACTTGAGATAAAATATACTGATATTTGTTTCCTTTATTTATCCATAAACAGTCAAAAATATTTCATCACCTTTATTAACGATTACTCGAGATACACGTATATCTACTTGCTTGATAATAAAAGTGAGGCACTAGATGCCTCTAAGGAATATAAAGCTGAAGTAGAAAAGTAGGTTGGAAAACCAATTAAAATCGTGAGATCTGATAGAGGTGGTGAGTATTACGGTAGATACACTAGTAAAGGACAAGCGCCAGGTCCTTTTGCAAATTTCCTTCGAGAGCATGAGATAGTTGCCCAATACACCATGCTTGGTTCACCAGACATGAACATTGTTGCAGAAAGAAGGAATAGAACCTTGATAAACATGGTTAGGAGCATGATGAGTGGCTCTAAACTTCCACCATCCTTGTGGAAGGAGGCACTCAAGGAAGCTGTGTATATATTAAACAGGGTTCCAACAAAGACAGTGCCAAAAACACCCTTTGAAATCTGGAAAGGATGGAAACCTAGTTTAAGACACTTAAGGATATGAGGCTGCCTTGCGGAAGTAAGAGTCTACAATCCACAAGAGAAGAAACTAGATCCTAAAACCATTAGAGCTTACTTTGTAGGCTATCCATGTATGACTAAGGGTTATAGGTTCTATTGTCCTTCACCTTCTGCACGATTTATATAATCTAGGAATGCTATTTTTCTTGAAAATTACGTGATCAGTGGGAGTGATCAAACAAACGAAGATCATATGGAAGTAACCCCTGATTTACATAACGATGGGTATGTTCAGATTTATCCACCTCCCACACATCAAGAACAAAGACAAGTTGTGGTGGAGGATGCCCCGAATGAACAACTTGAACCAACTCAAGAGGTTGAATTAAGAAGATCAACCAGAGAGAGAAGACCAGCATTACTGTTCGCTTCCGCAAGTATACGGGTCGCATCAAGTAATAGAGTGATAAGTAAAGATCGTTCCCACGAGGACTATGACGAAAATGAGCTAACTAATGCAACTATGTTCTTAACTAGGTTGAATCGAATCATTTGAAGTGATTAAGGTAAATAAAGAATATTAATGAAAATAACAAAGCAAACAGTGAGAATCGGGAGATTGGGTTTGGTTTCAAAAGGTTATAAGCTTAGGATTACTTCTTCCCCATTGTATTTCCTAAAACTATGCAATTATTCACTTATGTTGGTTAAATGAGTTTTATATGCTAGTCAAAGGTTCTAAAGCATCAACCAAGCTCTCTCAAGTCAAGATTGATCTTTAATCTTCATTAAAAATATTCAATCTCTTGTTTATAATTAATGAAATTCATCTTTCCAACACAATCCTTCAATAGACTATGCTAGGTTGTTAGATATATCTCTATTCTAACAACAAACCATCCATTTAATCATAAACTTCAAGTCTAGCATGATTTCTCTTAAGTTCTACAATCAAAATAGCTCTCTCAAGCATCTTCTAATTGAACTACTCTATTCATGTGGTGATCAAGCACAAGAAAGCATTAAGTACAAAGAAAAATCATCATATATACTCAATAACCAACATAAGCAAGATAATCTAATAGTTTAAATCCATACAATGGGTAAAAGTAATCCTAAATGAAAGTATTTAGCTACTCATAATCTTGAAATGCCAAAAATTCAGCTTAACAAAGTAACTCATATCAGCAAATGAAAGAAAAGAGAAGGAGAATGATAAAAACCACTGATTTTAGCTTCAATCTTCCTCAAAAATCCAACCCAAGGCTTCTAATCTTCAAAATACTCCCTTCCTAAGCTCTCCCTTGCGTGCTCTAATGTTTCCCAATGCTCAGCTTATGTTTTTCGGCGCCTTCCTTTAGGTTAAGAAGTGTTTTTTCGCTTATGATATCAAAACGCGCAACTGTACTTTTTGCGACTGGCTACGGCAAGTCTGTCAACTTGCTGTAGCCAGTTACACAGAGAGCAAATTTCCCTTCAGATTCTCGAATGGCTACGGCAAGTCTGTCAACTTACCGTAGCCAGTTACACAGAGAGCAAAACATGGATGACTTGCCACGGCCAGTGTGTCCAACTTGCCACGGCCAGTTACACAGAGAGCAAATTTCTCTTCAGATTCTCGACTGGCTACAGCAAGTCTGTCAACTTACCGTAGCCAGTTACACAGAGAGCAAAACATGGATGACTTGCCACGGCCAATGTGTCCAACTTGCCACGGCCAGTTACACAGAGAGCAGGACATGGATTTCTTGCCACGGCCAGTTAGTCGACTTGCTGAAGCCAGTTGTACAAACTCCTTCTAACTTGGCAATGCTTTACTTCCTTATTTCTGAGTTCATGTAGGGCTTCAAAACTTGTCTCCATCCTTCTACAAAAGAGGGATGATTTATAAATTCTCAATTGAATCACAAAGATGTAACTATAATATCTTTGATTTTTGCATGATACTTTGATATGCACATTTTCTTCTATACACTTCTTTCTATGCACATTTTGAACCCAAAAATAGGTAAAAAAAGAAGAAAATGTGTTGGAATGTTATGAATTTCTAAGAGTTAACAATTACCTAGTGACTACATGGTGTACTCTACTGAGATTGACTGTGATATTAGCATTGAAGATGATCCACTAACATTTACTCAGGCTGTGAAGAGTGAAAACTCTAAGTTATGGCATGATGCTATGACTGAAGAAATGAATTCCATGGCAAACAATGGTGTATGGGATCTTGTGGAGTTACCAAGTACAAAACTAAAAGAGACTCTCAAGGTAACATTGATCTATACAAGGCTAGGTTGGTTGCCAAGGGCTTCACACAAGTCAAAGGAGTCGACCACAGGGAAACATTTTCCCATGTATCAACGAAAGACTCTTTTCGCATAGTCATGGCATTGGTTGCACATTTTGATCTAGAGTTGCACCAAATGGATGTCAAGACTGCATTCCTCAATGGGAAACTTGAGGAAGAAGTCTACATGAAGCAGCCTGAGGGATTCATTGCAAAGGATAAAGAACACCTGGTATGCAGGTTAAAGAAATCGATCTATGGCTTGAAGCAAGCCTCACGACAGTGGTATTTAAAATTTCATGAGGTAATAACATCATTTGGTTTTGATGAAAACATCATGGATGAATGCATTTACCACAAGGTTAGTGGGAGCAAGATCATATTTCTGGTTTTGTATGTTGATGACATACTACTTGCAACCAATGATCGAGGACTATTACGTGAAGTGAAACAGTTTCTGTGTAAGAAATTTGATATGAAGGATATGGGCGAGGCATCCTATGTTATTGGCATCAAGATCCATAGGGATAGAACGCAAGGCATTTTAGGCTTGTCTCAACAAACCTATATTAACAAAGTTCTTGAACGATTCAGGATGCAGAACTGTTCAGCTAACGTAGCTCCTCTTGAGAAAGGGGACAAGTTTAGTCTAGGTCAATACCCTAAAAATGAGCTTGAAAGAAAGCAAATGGAAAGGGTCCCATATGCATCAGCAGTGGGAAGCTTGATGTATACACAGGTTTGCAGAAGACCTAACATAGCTTTCGCTGTTGGCATGTTGGGAAGGTACCAAAGTGATCCAGGGGAAGCACATTAGACAGCTGCAAAGAAAGTGTTTAGATACCTACAAGGTACTAAATACTACATGCTCACATACAGAAGAACAGAAAACTTGGAAGTGATCGGTTACTCAGACTTTGATCTAGGAGGATGTTTAGACACAAACAAGTCTACTACTGGTTACATCTTCCTACTAGCAGATGGAGCTATATCATGGAAAAGTGCAAAACAAACACTTACAGCTCCCTCTACTTGTGATGCTGAGTACATAGCGTGTTTTGAGGCAAGTTCACATGCAATCTGGATAAGGAATTTCATTGCTGGACTTAAGATTATGGATTCAATCTCTAGGCCAATTAGGATGTATTGTGATAACACAGCCGCAGTAGCCATTGCAAATAACAAAAGGAGTGGAAGTCGAAGTTGATGGGTCGAACTGAAATTCGTAAGTTTAAAAGAAAGAATTGCAGATGGTGAAATTTCGGTTGATCATATCAATACAAAGGACATGCTAGCTGATCCTTTGATTAAGGGATTGAAACCGAATGCTTTTGTGTTACACGTCCCTCAGATGGGGGTTAGACCCTCATTCATATAGAAGAGGTACGCAATGAAATTAATTATGTGGTTTATTATTTCAATCATTATATGTATACATTTTGTTGATGAAAATAATAAACATTAAGTTTGGAACCGAATAAACGTAGAAGTTTATTCATAAAGACATACCCATTAAGTAAGGGTGTTGCATGTACTGCATGGAAGATAATACTCGACCAAAGAGGACTTATCGCCATGATTCTTGTAGCATAACCTTAGTTTAATCTGGATAGGGCAACTGACATCAAGATACGGGCCAAGTGGGAGAATGTGAGATATTTTAATTATAATATGATTTATTATTTATTTATTAATTAATTAGATTTAATTAAAATATCTAGAGTGTGGCCTATTGGTCAGATCCAGGCCCAACTACAGGATTAGGGTAATTAAATAACTGGCTATTAATGTTTATTTCTGATGGTGAAATAAACACAATTAAGTTTTCAGTCGTCAGTGAAATTGAGCGTACGAGTGAAAACCCTAGCAGCTCTTTGAGGTTCCCTGACTGGCGACAGCTCCCACCCAGCTGCCATCACTGTGCCTTGCAGTCAATCAGAAGAGTACCTGACAACCTTCTGACGCTTTTCTGTTTTGCAGTTCACTGCAAGAACTTGTGGATTTTCCCCTAATCAGAAATTAGCAATGGCAATAGGTATTTATAAGTATTCCGCTGTAGTTGTGAGATGATTTGTGCTTGTTTGTGATATATGTATGATGTAAAAACATGAATTAGGCTAACATATACCACATATGACTCTCTGCATAAAAATGAAATTATTACTAATGGTTTCCAATTTATTACTGGATCTTTCTGGAGCAACATCTCGTATTTAAGTTATAATACCTATAATCTTTTTAAGAAATATTAGAGAAAGTAAAGATGTACGGTATATTTCAATCAAATTATACTAGTATTAGTAAAGTAATGTACGTAGTTACATACATTCATATAGAATATATGGCTATCTTTTTTAATATATTAAGAGGGGTTTGACCTTGCCACACCTGACCAGAATATTAGATTAAAATATAATTAACAGTGTTATTAATTTTCGGCCAGCAAAGAGTAAGATTAAATTAAATAAAGTAACGGCTTTAACGGTAGCACTAGAGGCATCTGTTACTGTTTACCATTTCTTTAGGGCCTGTTTTGTTGGAAGGGATGAAAGGGGATATAATAACTAATTTATTATTTTATCTTTATATGTTAGCGTACCTTTTTTATGTTTATATAAATAATTTAAATTAATTTTTTTAAAATAAAATTTATTTAAATTAGTTTACACCTCAATATAAATCAAATAAATTATCAAAATTTAAATTTATTTTACCAAGTGGACATAAATTTATTTTAATTCACACTGTTAAAATTACTAAAATAATTATTAGTAAAAAGAATGAGATTATAATTTTATGCAAAAGAAGTATCAATGAAACTGTGATAGATGATGTCAGAACTCTGTGAGTGTGTATTTTTATTTTTTACTTAAGGGTATCATCATAAATAAGAAAAAGTCCTAAGGATAAAATAGTTAAATATTTTTTGCTCCACTCCCCTCTAACTTTTCATAACAAACAAGAAGAGGGTTAATTTTTCATCTATCCCCTTCAACCAAACAGACCTTTAGGGTGAAATCTGTTTTTTCGTACAAAGCCCCCCGAGCCCTCGTAATCCCTTTTGTGTTTGTTTGTGCCTTTGCATTGATGGCTTCGTCAACCAATTCAAAGTTTTATCTTGAAAACAAAATTACAAACAAGCACCGATTTTTTCAAAGATTCGATTCCGTTCCTTTTTGCCCGGATCCTTGAATTGAATCTCAAGTTCAGAATCGCCTATTTGCTCAATCACAATTGCCTGTCACCTAATTCGCATTTCGCATCAATCTCAGTCTCCTTTATTCAATTCGATTATATTCTCCCCATGATCCTTTAATCTTTGAATTAATTCGAGCTTCGAATTTCTGGATATAATAGTAGCCAAATTTCTTTCCCGGTTGAATTTACATAATGTTAAGTACAGCCTCGTTACCGGCAGCTCTACCAGATTCCGCCGCAGACTCCTCGCCCCTTCTTCGTTACTCCGTCTCCGATCAAGTGCTCCGACGGACGTCGGGGCCATTACGGAGGGCGGCGCGGTTCTTCCGGCATGCGAGCGGCCGGCGGATGATGCTCCGGGAGCCGTCGGTGCGGGTGCGGGAAAACGCGGCGGAGCAGCTGGAGGCGCGTCAGAGTAACTGGGCGTTCTCGAAGCCGGTGGTGATTCTGGATGTCATTTGGAACTTGGTGTTTGTGATTATTGGGATTATCGTTTTAGGGTTGAGCGTTGAGGAGAAGCCTTCGGTGCCTTTGAGACTGTGGATTTGTGGGTACTTGCTACAAGGTGTGTTTCACTGTGTGCGTGTGATTCTTAAGTGCAGACGATACATGCCAGCCCAAGCACAAGCACAAGCTCGTTCTGCGTCCGAAGAACAGCATCAGTATGGGATCTCTTGGGAAAGAGGTTTAGATTTTAATTCTAGTTCTGGGAGTGATATTGGCGATTCTGCTGACGAACAGGATCAAGAAGGATATAGGTATACTTTTGCATAACTGTTGGATATTGTGAATATAAAAGTGGGAATTTGAACTCCTGTTATGCCTTCTTTGCTTATTGTAACCGAGTGTTGGATAACTGGGTCCAGAAGAAATCACTGGATGCCATTAAGTAAGATTTTGGGTTTGGAGTTGTCAATGCTTGAATTTGATTTTGCCTGTATTATCAAATATGGGAAGATTAATAATCGCCGGGAAAAAAAATCGGTATTTTAAAATGTGCGGTGAACTTTTCCTGTCTCGCCCTTTTAAAATATGTAAATGGTACTTCCGTTGCAGAAGGCGTATGGAATCAGCAAATACAATGTTTTCATTCATATGGTGGCTTCTTGGATTTTATTGGATTACCACTGGTGGCCAGAGCTTGACCCAAGATGTTCCTCAGCTTTACTGGTTAGTTGGGAGTTGTTTAATTCTGTTCTTAGTGACATGTGCTATTTTAAAACTTCTAGATTTGTAGTGAGCCACATAGGGTATAAATTAATGATGCCCAATAAACCACAATGTCCAGACACATTGATTTTGCATGGTTGTGGTTTGCAGGCTCTGTATCACCTTCCTTGCCATCGACATTGTGATTGTTTTGGTCTGTGTGGTTGTGGCATGCCTTGTTGGTATTGCTGTTTGCTGCTGTCTTCCATGCATACTTGCATTTTTGTCAGTGGTGAGGGATAAGGTGAATAAGCTCTTTACCTTTTTGGTCTTGCTTATATTGTGAATATTTTAAGATAATGAGGAGCTTCATACTTGTTTCCCTGTGTTTAACAAGCAATCCATACATAGCCCATGCATGATTTAAGTAATATTTTCACTTTGGTTTACTGAAGTTGCTATTTCAGTATGAAACAAAATTATTTGTTTGTCACATGCTCTAGTCTATATTTCTTGATTTATCCTGAACCAGGGGCTCAACTTGAAGCCTCTATATATTGGCTCTTCTGATAATCTTTTTTCATTAAGCAGCACTCATCAGCATTAACAATTTATTCATGAACATGAAGTGACTTTTTAGTGTGGGAGCAGGAAGGGGCAACCGTGGAGGAAATCAATCGGTTGCCGAAATACAAGTTCAGGAGTGCAGATGAACATAATGCTGATGATGATGGTGATGCCCAAGCTTCATGTTGTAAAGGAATAATGACAGAATGTGACAGCGATACACCTGCAGAACATGCTCTTTGCAAGGAAGATGCAGTAAGCTTCCATTGCATTTATTACAAATGGGGAGAATATGATCTAGCCTACCTCCATAATCAAGCTTGAAAACACAAACACCATTTTTTCATAAAATTCTTTGAATGCTCTAGCCTCAAGTTATTGTATTAATGCTCAGGCTACAAGATACTAAAGTATAATATATCATGATCATGGAACTTAAAGATTCTCATGCTTAGCACAATGATTAAATTTTGAAATATATAAAAAAAGAAAATTGGTATATTATCAAAGTCAACTACATATGGTAAAGCAAGGATGTGAAAAATCCAAGCTTTTCAGTGATATCGACATCGCATAAAATAATGCCATCTTATACTTGTTGGTATATTAGATGATATACTAGATATCTTGTGTACAAGTGCACTAAACACAAGAATTTTGTGCACTTATTGATACACAAGATCCTAAAATAAACAAAACTGTCGAAATCTTCTGAAGCTGTAAAACTCTGTCTAAACACAATCATCATATTGTTTTATCCCTGGGTTCTTCCTTTGTTGTTTGTTTTCAGAACCTTTCAGCATGTCGTCATCTGAACTTGGATATCTTGGATAGAGAGAGGATTCTCATTGTTTATGTTGGTATATTATTATTTAAGATAATACTAGCTCCGGTAGATCCTGTATTCAGGACTGGAGGAGTAACTAATTATTGAAGATACCAAATTGTTCTGAGTGTCTGTTTTGATGACAATTATCTTTCTATCAAACATGAACATCATAAGATTAGACCTTATATGCTATACAATGATCTGAAGATTTCATTTTGTGGGATGGATAACAAATGCAGGAGTGCTGCATCTGCCTGTGTGCGTATGAGGATGGAGCTGAGCTAAGAGAACTTCCGTGCGGCCACCATTTTCACACGGACTGCATCGACAAGTGGCTGATCATCAACGCTAGCTGCCCTCTCTGCAAGTTCAATGTTCATACCGGAAACCATTCTCAAGTTTGAAATGTTGGAGAAGATCGAGGATCAATCCATGGATGCATTTTCACATCAATTAATTAATTAGAACATTTTCCTTTTTTAATGCATGCTCTAACCACTTGTGCCTGCTATGTATGTGCGTGATTAACATGATTAGTATGATTGTAATTCTTAAGTCTAATTAATATAATGGTTAAAGTAGGAGTATATCCCTGAAGATGAGTGCGCGTGTGGGCTTCTAAACACAGTGGGGTGAGTTTCTCATATATATATATATATATGAGAAACTCACCCCACTATATATATACAAACACACACACACACAAACCATATTTATATCAAATTCTTTATATCTAATACATCAAGTTCACCAATCACATAAAATCATATGTTTTTTTTTTCCATATCAATTTATAATTACATGATAATACTTCAAAAACATGGCCAATGGCACATGGTCACATGTGATTGGAGAATTTTACAAAGTCAATATAAGAAATTTGATGTGTGTGTGTGTGTGTCAATTGCTTAGCTCAAAACGTCTATTCTTGTTTATTTTTCATTACTAAATTCAAAACATCTGATATTATACAGACTATTTAGAAATTGAAGGCGAAAAAATCATGATCTTGAGCAGGGGAGTCTTTGGTTTATTTCGGAGAGATTGGTTGGATGGTTTTAGATTGATTGAAAAGATTAATCAAACGTATATATAATTAAAGAAACCAAATTACTATTAACGAATTATAGGTGAGCGTCTTCCTTTGTGACTTCAGAATAATGTATGAAGCATATTAAAGAATGTTTTCGTAGGATTTAAGAAAACTAAATGGAATATAAAATCATAGGATTTATTTCCGTAAAGAAGAGGCCAAAACTAATTAACAAGACAATTAAAGTAGGTATAAAATTTCGAAGAAACAAATCAGACAAAGCCACAAAGGAAAATAAGGAGAAGCTTAGTCATTGGCCAGGTCAACAAGAAAAAATTGGAGTATTTGCTCCATCAATATCCAAGCTTGTAACAAACAAAATGAAAGCAAATATCACCTTAAGATATAATATAATCTGTAAGTGTTTTTTTCATCTTTTAAATACATCACTCCATAATATAAATATATTATAAACACCATTATATAATGAACGATAACATGAAAAAGAAAGTAAAAGCGACAACTTTGAATTGGTTCAAGCATATGCATGGAAGCCAAGATGATTCCGCCAAACAGGAATCCCCAGAACGACTCCATTATTGTTTTGAACATTGAAACGATGATCATTGAAACCTCCATAATTTTGCATTCCCGAGCACTTTGAACCACCACCACCACCATCAAGTTTTTGTTCTTGTTCCTTCTTCTTGGTCTTCACTGAGAAACTGATAACCCCACTTCTCCTTCCCTCCCAATTCCTCAACCTGTAACTCAACACCTCCGAACATCCCTCATCTTCCTTCGGTACAACATCCGAAATCGCTGTTCTTGCCAGTCCAATGGATCGAACCGAACCTTTCGAAGTCTTACACTGAACTTCGAATGTAATAGACTTTGCATGCAATGGCACCTCCACCGTTAACCTCTCGTTCCATAAATTGGTGTACCCTAAACCTGAGCTCTCTCCTCCTTCCTTCCCCATTTTTGTGGTCCAACACTTTAACGACTCCGCCCGGACCACCACGAACACGTTCTCCGTCGCCGGATTCTGATCCATGCAAAGGTTCTGGCCCGATATAACGGTGACCTCCAGAGTACGTGTCTTAATTGGGTTCATTCTCGATGGGTCAGAGAGTTTTATATATATGATGGATGGATATGAAGAGTGTGTTTATATAAATAAAACAGATTTTGTGGTGAAAATAAAGAAAAGGGAAGGAGGATTTATATAATGGGATTACGTGAGAAAAGGGCCATAAAGACGTATGAAGCAAAGACGTGGATTTGGTTTAATTTACTCGGTCTTTGTGGTAGAAGGTAAGTAGGAAACAGGTGTTGACCGTTGGTACTAGCACGTTCGCGTTTTCCCACACTACTGTTCTTTAATTTCTTACTTATTGCATGGGCCAAGAATTTTCTTGGCAACTCTATGCTCATGAAATTTCGATTTCAGTTTACCTATTGTATAATTTATTCATAAAATGAAAATGCATATTATGATATAGTTTTATAGACATGTATGTCTCTACTCATTTTACTGCATACATGGTATTTTAACTAATTCATTTAAAATAAAAAGTGACAATTATAAATTCATTTGATATGTTCTAAATTTAAATATTTTTTTTATTTTTATCCTTATTAAAGAACATGGGCCCTATGTGTTATTTTGACGAGAGAGATGATATATATAATGAGAGTGTAAAATTAGAAAATGAGTATAAATTGTAGAAATAAAACTAAAAAATGAGTATTAATTATTCTGCGAGTGACTTATACTTTGGATCATATTTTTTTTTTAGAAACGCCTTATATTAGAGAAATACTTATATATTTTAAGAGTATCACGTCATCTTAACTATGTCTAATGAAAACATAATAATTTAGATCATTTTAATTCTAGTTGGCTGATGACTCATCTGAAAAAATTCAAATTTTATATGCTTTTTTTTATAAAAAAAAATCTTGATTTGAAATAAAAACTAAAGCAAAATCATCAACCACTATTTTTGTAAGAAAAATAGATAAAATTTGAATTTTTTTAAATGAATCATCAGCCTACTATGATTAAAATGATATAAGTTATCACATTTTTATTGAACAGAGTTTAAATAACATGATACTTTTAAAGTATGTAAATATTTCTTTTTGTATTATATTATGGACAGGAGTACAGAGCAAAAAATAATGCGATGATTAAGAATAAAAATACAGTTGAGATTTGAAGCGCCAGTGCCATGGCATACGCATATAAAGGTAATTAAGTGAATAGATAATTTAGTATAGAATCTTGACTTAAATTTACAAAAGACCAAGGAAGTCAAGAGAAGAATCTTCTTGTATGCGTCACGTTAGGATAGTATTTTCTCGTAAATTTCTGTTAAATTGTTGTAGCCATATTCTTCTCTCATTATTAATTTTCCCGGCGCGTACTTAATAGACAATTCATTATCCGACCCAGTTTTCCACATCGATCATTTCGTGTATAAGTTATGTGGGGTTGAATTTCCACTGATGCTCCTTTGTACTCTTTATTAGGTTCCTTTAATTTTAATGAGACACTTGGTCTTAAATTTTTAATTGGTCTCTTTCATCAATTCGAAGCTTTTACCAACTAAAGTTAGATTTCACATGGAAGTACATCAGTTTTCTTTTTGGCCACAAGAAAATACAAGTACAACGTTGTTCCTCACTGAGAGGACGTGGGTTTTAACTTTTGAATTTTAATATTTCTTTTATTTGTAGTATCTCTTTTATTCATTATCTTTTAATCAGGCCATTATATTCTCAAGTCTCAACTAAGCATCCACTTGATTTTTTTTTTTTTGTAATACGTCCTTTTGTAAGGATGTTGATTGGTTGTTATTTGTATAAATAACTTGTATAAAATTATTTTTGCCATGACAATGCGGTCAAACAGAATTAATATAATAAATTATATGGTTCTAAATTTGATATAATTCTTATAGATAAAAAACTATTCTAAAGAGACTTATCCAAATTTTGACTTAATAATAATAATGTTGAAATCTATAAAGTAGTCGGTATATGTAACTTAATTTTGGGAGTTTGAAATTATGGATTTTTCATGAATTCGTAAATCTATACCTAATTTTTTATTTTCATGCTTAACAAATCTTTTATACATTGTCCCCACTTCATGTATCTTTCGCCTTACTTAGTGACAATTTTTTTTTTAAAAAAAAAGTTTATAGATGAAAAAATAATTCATTACATAATTGTGAAGTTTTGTTTTGTATGTTTTTGATTGATAGAAGTATAGAACATGCATAATTGTATGGTTAGAAAAATCCAACTCTGAGATTATCTTTATTTTATATTAGATATGTATTAAAATAATTTTTAAAAAAAATATAGATTTTTTAAAAAAAAAATAAAATCTGAATGACCTTAATATGCTTAATCTTATCTTGCTAACCCAAGCGTTTAGCAGGGAAACTGATTTCGAAGAGAGTGGCGGCAGCCAGCGGAGTACCCCTTGTTCCTTGATAACACGTGTGTCATTATATAAAGGCATACCAAAATTTTATAAATGTTAGACCACTTCATCACGCGCTTTTTTATTACTCATTTAAAAGATTTATGAAAAGTTCAACTATGCTTTTTAGTCAAACCCAAAAAAACGCGGGCAGCCACCGCCAAACGCTGCCCACCCTAAGATTGAAGAGGTCACTTTGAATTTAGATTGGCGACTTTGAAGGGTGAAATTAGCCCTCAATTTCAACAAAATAGTAGTATCTGATAATTCCTATAAATTTCTTTGTCGATCGGCCAATACAACAATTCATGTATATAATTTTTTAAAAAAAATACATACAACCAATTAAAAAATAAAACCAAAGATAATATATATCTTGATTGTTCAAACAGAAACAATGCGTTGGTGGATCCAGAAAACAGGAATTCCAGTAACAGTCCCACAGTTGTCCCCTAATTTCAAGTCACAAGAACTCATCACTGTTCCATTTTCTTCTTGTTCCTTGTTCACTGGTTTGACTGAGAAATTAATGACGCCACTTCTCCTACCTTCCCAATTCCTCAGCTTGTAACTCAACACCTCAGAACATGCTTCTTGCTTTGGAAACACCTCCCAAATCGCTATTCTGGCCAACCCAATGGACCTAACCGCACCTTTGGCCGTCTTACTCTTAACTTCCAAAGTAATAGACTTTGCATGACATGGCATTTCCACCATCAACTTCTCGTTCCATAAACTGGTTCGGCTCTCTGCTCCTTGCTCCGCCATGTTCGTGCTCCAGCTCTTTATGGACTCTGTGCGAACCACCACGTACATGTCTGTTGTCGCCGGATTCCGGCCGTCCGCAGAAAGGTCCTCACCGGATATAATGGTGACCTCCAGGGTACGTGTCCTAATTGGCGCCATAAATAATAGAAGAAACTGAGAGGAGTAATTTGAAGTAGTAGTGAAAGAAAGGGAGGGATTTTGAGATGAAAATGAAGGAGCAAGTGTTTTGTATATATAAAGGAGATTTGTGGGGAAGAAACGCGTAATTGGAACGTGAGCGAGTAGGTTTCATACGGTTTGGTTCATAAAAGGAGGGGAGCGTGTGACCGGCTGCGAGACATTGACCCCTTTTTCTTCATATATTGCAAAGTCAACTACCGACGTAGTATTGCAGTTTCATGTGCATGTGTCACCAAATTTCTTGGAAATTAAACAACACATGGTTTTGGTTTATAAGATCTTAGACTCTAATTGTGTGGGGGTATGGACAGGAATTTTCAACCAACTTCATTTATGACACTATTATTTGTAACATGAAAGGTTAAATAAACATGTGCAAAAATGAATCCAAATATAATGCTTTGAGTGTCTAAATTGCCAAAATAAACAACTATGCAAGGTTTTTCAAATTCTCTTGACTTGCGGTTTGAATTTTTATTTTTATTTTTCTTAACCTAAATCTTAAGGAAATCCAAGAAAAATACTATTAAATTAGGCAAAAGATAAGTTAGTGTGACTAATTTACAAAATCTCATGTTAGATTTGATGAAAAAATCTGGGATTTTCAAATTTTTTGAATTGACCAATATGCCCATGATTACAATTTGAAACTGCATATGGAATGGATGAAATTATGAAACAAGATACTGAAGTCGTTAATTTATATTTTCATGTTGTTAATCTACATATTAATGTTATTATTGATCCCTAAAACTTATACCCACAGAGTTGTTGGTTTTTGGGAATATGAAGATGTGAAAAAGAATCATGAAGTTGTTAATTTAAATTATCACATTGCTAATCTATATATTGATATTGTTATTAACCCCTTAAACTTGTAACCTGAAAATTATACTAGGTATGAAGTTGTGAAAAAGGATGATGAAGTTAGTTAATTTAAAATCTCATGTTCTTAATCTATATACTAATATTATTATTGACCTCTGAAATTTTTGCCTTGAAAATTATAATTGTATAAGAAGTTGTGAAAAAGGTAATGAAGGAGTTAATTTAAATTTTTATGTTATTAATCTATATACTGATATTGTTATTAACCCTCTGAAACTTGCATGCTAAAAATTATACCTATTGGATTATTGGTTTTTAGGGATATAAAGTTGTTAATTTAAAATCTCATCTTGTTAATCAATATACAAATATTGTTATTGAAAAGAAATGAGGAGAGAGACAAAAGAAAGAAGGACATTTAAGTAAATTTACAACATTTCATTATCCCATATTCCTCCTTTTGATTTGACATGAGATTTTACAAATTGGCCACACTTATACATCTTTTGCCTATTTTAATAGTATTTTCCTAAAGATTTGTTTGGTTTGAGGGGGAGGGGAGGGGAGGGGTGAGAAAATTTTGACTTAAATTCTCTCTTCTCCCTTTATTTTACATTAAGGATCTTTCCCTTCCCCATTTTTGACAAACCAAATAAGATAATGTATCATCCCCTCCTTACCTCTCTCCTCAAACCAAACACACCCTAAATCTTAACAAGTGTCTGTCACCTCAAAATGAACCGGGGTGAGTAATGGACGGATAATCTACTGGCCTAAATAATGAAGCAAAATTGGGCCCATATTATAATTTTTTTTTTCTTGAGTCGAGGTTTGTAACTTTCAACCCAACACATTTTATGGATAGCAGCCCATTTTGAACTTTGTCCATCACCAACTTCAATAGGAAAGACATATGATTAACTAGTAAATCTTTAGGTTCAATAGTAATCATTCAACCATATTCCATCGTGATGGCTAAAAAAACCATCCCCCATTACTAGCATATATAATAATCAATGATATTTACTTATTCCCTATGCTCAGAGAACAGTGTGGCCAACACACATTTCTAAACACTTAAACCACCCTTTACATGTTCATTCCCCAACATAAATTACTAATCTTCTTTACAAAGTGTATATACCCCAATGATTGGATTGGATTAGGTTTTTTCCCCCCGTCCTTACAAGCTTTTTAAATAAAAGAAAAGAAAATTCATAATCATGATGATAGAATTATTAGATGAAGACGTGATGGATGCATATTGGGGGACCACATTGAATAGCTGGTTTGGTGTGCCAAATTCAAAAGTGGGCCCTCCCTCATCCTTCAGCATTTAATCAAATCACCAAAAATAGGGGCCTGCCCATACATTTTTCAAGCCCCTCGCCATTTTCCTTGTCCTCTCATCACTCATCACTCACCACTCACCACCTACAACCATCATCAATATATATATGGTTAAATTTATAGCAGGTGACACATTTGAAGGATATGAATATGAAGCAATCCTTCGGGAAAACATCATCATGGTTTGTGTATTATTATATTAGGACACACATCAAATACAGACGGTTCTTTAAATCGAAAATAAATGAACACTTAATAGTACTAATCACATAAAGAAGGCAATGGATGGGGCGAGTCATTATCGGCCAACAATGAAATCTTGGAAGAGTGTAAAGTCCAAAAAGCATATCTTGAAATCTTGTGAGGGAGAGGGCCCCAAAACAAAGAAAAAAGAAATAGGATTTTGCCATATATACCATTCCATTCATGAAGAGAGGGTAATTTCTGAAGGTGAAAACGTACACAATAATAGAGAATGAATGGGACACATGAATGATATATTATGAATGAATATTTAGAAATATACCTGCATGCATATTCATGAAAACTATTGTTGAGATGCATAATGTTAATATTATTGGGTGATATATATATATATATACGTGTGTGTGAAGTGTAATTGTCATGCAGAGAGGTAACGCTGGGTTGGGTTGGAGCAAGAGTCACTTTCTGAGTTAGGAATCATGAGAGCTTCCAGTGTCTTCGAAAGTGACACTGTTTCCACCTCTCAACTTGTTCATCATCTAATTCGCTATTATCAGGGATTTCAATCCTATCTATGAAAATAACAAGTCTGTGCCCGAGTGTCTTTGAAATAGACACTCCACTGTCAGATCATTTCCATCTTCTTCTCCAAACACATCATAATTTTATTTCTTCCTTATCCCAAATTTATTTCGTCTCTTCAACGGTCGAGAAAGGACTTTTGATTAATTCAATCTCCCAACTGATATATCAAACTCACCGAGCACACTACACAAAACAATGACGTATATATATATATATTGCAGGTCTGGAATGGACTTTCTTTGCAATAACCAGGTTAAAGTGAACAACTTTATGCCTACAAACAGATCAGATTACGCTAAGTCCCATTACAAAAGTCCCCTACACCCAGGTGTGGAACGTTGAAGATGTCAATATCAAAACTACAACCTGGTGTCCTAGCCAATCCACACAATAGTTTGCTTCTACCAAAGTATGATCTTTGGAGACCTTCCAATCACGTATAACAAGATTTTGAATCCAAGGAAACTAACAAGTTTATATCAAACCAGCAATTTTCCACTTACATGGAGTTTTCAAACCACTAGAGAACTAAAGAGATCACAAAAGTTCCTTTTCACAGTCAAACTATTCAGCTTCCATAAATTATCAGTAAGTACATATATCAAATGCCTGCATCTAAAGTCAAAACTTAACTTTTTTCTGATTTTTATTATTCAAGAAATATTTACAACTGCATCTGCTGAATCAAATGAAACTACTCCTATTTCATCCACAACAAAACCAGAATACCATTTTGATTTTGTTGTTGTTGTTGTTGTTTACATTGGGATGGTAGTAGTGGAGCAAACATCGGATCTTTCCGAGTCAATACCCGAACCAGCATCCTTGCCTTGGACGCACTTCCCCGGCTAAGGACCATCACTCACTCTTGCACGGTTCGTTCTTGACTCAACACCCTTCCCCTTCACGCGTCTTTCCCACGCGCCCCATTCCCTATTTCACTACTACAAAATGATTTTTATAAATTAAAAACTCGTAATTTACGTTTCACGTGACTCAGCTTTCACATGGAAGCGCGGCCTTTATCTTCTGCACCGTACAAGATATGAGGTTGTTCACCGTCTCCACCGACTCTACCGTCAGCTTCGCCGTCGGCAGGCTATTCACCAGTATCTGAAACGCCACCGTCAGGAGTGACCCACTCCCTCTGCCGCCGCCTTGCGACCCGCGTGAACCACAACCATCTGGCACAATCACGAACCCCGACGGGAGTAACGCCACGTAGGCTGAATCGCCACCGTTCATGACCAGGTGCATGGCCGGAATATCCACCGGCGCGTACACAACGAGCGCCCCCGACGCGTCGATGCATGTCTCCTGCAATATGAGCATGCTGCTCTGGCTACAATTCATGGCCTGGAAGTTACAAAAAAAAAAAAAAAGGAAAACGTCCTCGTGTTGTCATTATCGTTGAGTAAGCTTTTAGAGATGGGAAAACGTAGTCAAATGCCGGGTCCCACCGTTTCTATTTTTATCTTGTTTCTTAAAAGCTGAGGTCAGAACTCAGAAACGCATACGAAAAGGTAACAACCGTCCGGCTGTCCCATCCATTTTGACTTCTCATCTAAGCTGTCACATACTGAGTACTGACTGGATAATACTTTAAAATTAAAAGTTTTAATTGATAACATACATTTACTTCGAATTTTAAATTATTACTAGAGTCGCATTTAACCATTAATAATTTTTATAATTAATGAATTTGTCGACATATCTGATATCTCACAAAAATTTTGAAGCCTGTACTACTTATTAGACTTGTTTTACTGAAACCTTGCCCCTTGTCTTCCTGCCACAAGATTGTCTACAAAGATCCTTCCAAATTCCCAAATTTGTCCACTACCCAAATTCACCTCTTTTTTTACTTCACGACGGAAATGCCGCTTTGACTTGTGAATTCGTATTAGGGTAATTTTGTCATTTAGATAATTTAGAGCAAAGGGTTTGAGTTCATACGCTGGCTCTGAGGAGGGAGACGCAGTTGCCGTGGTCATGGCCCTTGGCAATGTGGGCCATCTCCTGCATGGGCCCACCGTTCGACAGAATGTCCCACTCGCTCCGGAGCCGTTCGTCGCGTAGGAAATCGAACAGTCGCTGGGGCGATACCGGCAGCCACACCGAGGTGGCAGCGCTCAGCACGACCCCCGGTGGTTCCCCTGGGTCGTCGACGCTCTTGCGAGTCATGACCCGGACATCCTCACCAACGTTGCCGGCATTAAGCTTGTTCCACTTATGCACGGTGGAGGCACAAATGCCGGCGCAAAAGTTGTTAGTCATGCGCTGCGCTAGCTTCAGCATGCTCCGCCGCCCGCCGGCAGTGATCGCTGGCAAACAGTAAATGAAGTGAAGGAAGTGGTGGAGGTATTGTAATGGTTATATAAACATAGATAGATAGATAGATAGATATACCAGAATGGTCTCGCGAGGATGACATTAAAATGGCGAGGCATTCGCATTGACGCTGGAGGGTGGCAAGCCAGCGTTGGGCGCCAAAACCCAAGCCTGAACTTAACAAGCCTCTATACAGCTCGTGAACTTGCCTTTCATCGTATTCTGCATGCTCCACCCATGTCACCTGCATTTGCATCCAAAATCCCATTCCTCAAGTTTCAAACTTCTAAATATTTGATACTCAAACACACATCACGAAGCAGAACAGAGAAACATCTTTGGAAAAGGCTGTTCCCCCCTTATAGCATGTTTGGATAGCCTTCATAAATGCTTTTCAATCGTGATTTACAGAATATGAGGTAGCTTTTACGATTTACGAAGTAAATATGTAGAGCAAGTTTATCTCAATTTACGTAAATTAGGCTTATGCATAAGCCTGATTCAAAACAAACAAGTCTTAAGATTGTGTTGGGGGAGACCCAAAACCGCGGTTTCAACAGTTATTTTTCGTAAATCGAAATAAAATTTCTCTCACATTCTTATTTCGTAGATAGTAAAAGCTATTCTTTAAAAATTAATCCAAACACATACTAAGAAAGTTACTTAATTATATTATATATTGTATATGATTAAATTATATATCAGTTTACAAATCATATAAATTAATTTAAATAAAAATGATAAATATAAATACGTTAAAGTAATTTAATTAGTTTCTTTGATATCTCTAAAAAGTTAACTGAGTCTTATAATTAGGATAAAAAGACTATATATAATACATTTGAAGAAGGAAAAACACACAATAAATCATGTGTATAATATTAAATGCGAATTCAGTCAATGTTGTAAAAATAAATGTTCCTGTTTCACGAGGAGCAAAGAAGCATAACGGCATATTATGTCCATGCATTTTTGAGATTAAGAAACAATAGAGTGAGAGAGAGAGGATAAAATATAGTAAATCTCTAGGCAACTGATGATGGAGTTATAGAGAGTACATGAAATACGGCAGCAAGAAAAAGGAAAGCAGGATTTGAAGAGAGTAAAGCATCGAGATTTGGTATTTAGAGTGTGAGGTGTAACTCATCCCAGATTTTAATGTCACAAGCAAACAAAATAGAGGGTGCCGTGTTTTGACCACAATATAATATACGCACATGAATGAATCATCGGGCTGGAGCCAGTTACAGTGAATTGTGGGTAGAATTCCGAGAAGGCATCAAACATCAAACAGTGGAATAGAAACATCAAATGCTTTGTTTATTCACTCCAAAAAGTGGCTTTCTCAAGATTACAGGGCAATTTTGCTTTCAAAAAGGGGATATTCGACTAATGCGTTTATATTCTGGGTCCAGAAATTGAAGTCATGGAGGTTTCCGTGAATATTCAAGTTAGGGTTCGGAATAAGAGAAGGAGAAGCACCGAATATCAGTTGGAGATTCTTCGGGACTTAGACTTATAAGTTATCAGTTGTTTGAATTGGGAATTAACACTGACAGAGTGGTTATATGAACACTTAAATCCATGTGCTCTTTCTTCAATAGATTGGAAACCCAAAAGCCCCCCATGATTTTTGTCTTTCAGAGAAATAAATTAAACATAAATTTGAAAATGAAAAAGTAATAATTTAAAAAAAATAACGAAAATAAACATTATTAAAAAAAATTAAAACCAATAATTTGAACTTCGAAGTAATCAATCTATCAAGTTGTAATGCTTAAAAATAGCAATTATTTAACAAATTCACAACACGTTAATTTTTCTAATATCCCCAACCACTTGTCACTTGTCAGCTTGCCCTTCCAATTACATCCTTCATTTCCATATTCTGGATGCCAAAAATACTCAAATGGGTTTAACAATCAACGAGCTAGGGTTAATTTACCAAGAAGACGACAAGACAAGCGAGTACTTGTTGGAAAACACGGAGGTATGAAAGCAAGGGGAAAGAGGTGCAGGCTTGGTTAAAACAAAAATAACAAGGACAGCACAAAGTCATTTTCACTGTCTACAGTCTACTTGGGAAACCAAAAACTAAGAAGAACACCATAAACTTGAGTAGTAATAACAAAACAAAAGCAAATGGAAGGAGAAGACAGGCAAATTACCTTGGAGTAGCCATTAGGCATGTCTTGAACGAGACAGCCGGAAGGAAGCCTCCTACAGTTGACAGAAGCACAAGTTTCCCTGACTCCATCAATTGACACATCCACAACAGCCCACACTCCCTCCGCATGCTGCTTGCAGAACCTCAGGAAACTCACCTCCCGAACCGGCACCAACGGCGATAGTACTTGCAGCTCACCATGCATCTGAGCCCCCATTATTAACACACACTAATAATAATCAACCACTGGAAAACACAAAATAGCGCTTAATTCAAATGTTGAATTTAGATTTAACTCACCAATTGAAGAGCACCATTTCTGGTCCCATTTATTCCGCCAGATATTACTTCAGGAGGGGAAGTTCTTGCAATCATACGAGGAAACATCTCTGCCCAACGGTTCTGTGACAAACCCGTTTGAGAATAATACATTTGAGTTTCTAATTCAAACTCCTAGAATACAGGAATCATTGAGCAGTATATAATTACCGAGTCCATCAAAGTTTCAACAAGGGCCAAGCTGTTTATGATGACCATTCCAGTCTCCCTTGACGCTTCCGACACAAAGCCATTAGGTTTTAAGCCAATGCAAGGTGTGAAACTCCTTGAGTACTCCTCATGGTTCAGGATTTCTCTTCCACCTTCCAAACTAGTCATCCATAGAGGCTCATCAGTCTGAGCCATCTTCACCAATTCATCCATGGCAGCCAAAGCAAGCTCTAGAAACATTGACCTCTCTGTTGACCGATCAATCCCGGTCACCCCGGAGCTGCCCGGGCCGGGATGAGTAGGAGTTCCCACGGCTAAAGGGCTAGAAATACCCACACCCAAGTCTGGCCCAATGGGCAGTGTTGCAGGCACAGCGCTTATACCACCAAATCCATTGCTTCCAACTCCAAGCTCCAAACTTGAGTTTGCCAATGGAGGAGCCATTGAGTTGGGGTACGAAGAAACCGGGCGGCCGAGGAACTTTCCGGCGAGGGCACAAACCCGGTCTAGTTCCTCCTTTAACCGGGCATTTTCAACCCGAAGATGCTGTTCCTCGAGTGAAATTTCTCCAATTATAGCCGGTCCCCCACAGTTTGAGCAAATGGGGTTCCTCATGGCGTCCCTAATGGACATGTTCTCAGCTCTAAGCTTGTCATTCTCTTGCCTGAGCAGTGTATTCTCATGGCGTTCTAATTGGGTCTGACAATGAATATACAAGATAAATTTCAAAATCCATCATCACAGCTAGCCCCAAACAAATCCATATAAAAAAAAAAGGACTTGCAAAAATTAAACGGTATACCTTCATCTGAGTTCTTCTATTCTGGAACCAAAATTTAACTTGCCTCGTTTCCAAACAAAGCCTCTTGCTCAGTTCCAATCTCTGCTTCTCATCCGGGTGAGGACACTCCTTGAACAGACTAACCCCCAAAAATGGAACAAAAACAAAAGCTTCATCGACTAACAGAATAAAATTTTTTAAAAAAATTAAATTAATTAATAAAATAAATAGAGTACGCTTCAAGCTCTTGTATCTGTTGAGGGGTGTGTCGGTGGTAGCGCTTTTTCCTGGGAGGGTGATCGGAGGCGTCTTGATCGTCGCCGGAAGCAACATCCAAGTTATCACTTTCAGATCTGCTTTCTTGCTCTTCTTCTCTGCTTCGTCTCCCATTAACATTCATCTCGTAATTCTCACACATTATATTCCCATCCCTTTGCCCATCTATATCCGTCTGCTGAAAATAATAATACCAAAAAAAAAAAGGTCAGAAAATGAACCAATAAGGCTCAGAGGCAAAGAAAAGTGGAAGAAGAAGATCTGACAAGGGCAAGTGAGAGGCCAGGAGAGTTGAACATGGTTTTAGCTGTGGGAGCGGAAGTGAGAAGGCGAGGCTGTGAGATTACACCAGAGGGCATTCTACAAGAATCGTTGCTGCTGTAATGAGCAATATCTGGAAAACCCACAAAACTCATCAAAGATTCCAAAGTAAGCTGCAATTGCTATATATGCCTTGTTCCGCGATTAGCTTCCAACCCGGAAATTTCCGAGCAAAAAATATGAACTGGCTTTACCTCAAAATCAGCCTCGTAAATGTATATAGTCAAGAGGGCCAACAACAGCGCACCTTCAAGCTTATAAAAATAATAATATCAAGAGACGTGGGAGGAGACAAAAGGATAAAGCCCGGGGTGTCCGTGTCTCGCCTCTAAGAAAAAAGTCTTATATTTTTATTTGGAGAGAGAAAGAAGAGAATTCGTTGCTCCTCTGAAAGGAGTAGTTTCTGATAATACTCAAATGGAGAAGGAGAGTGAGGATTAATTCATATGAGAAAACATGAATCCTGGTGCTGAGAGTGGGACATCTCTTTCTCTTGATGCATGCTTGACTATGGTGAGGTTTGAGAAGGATAAAGACTAATATTAATGGAAAACGAAACGTCTGTAGATTTGGACAGAGAAGGAAAGAGTGAGAGAGGGAGGGAGGGAGGGAGGAAAAAGGGTAAAGATAAAATGGAACATGTGGAGTCATCGAAGCCTTACAAATATAAGCATCCAAAAAGGGCTGGTTGACTCTTGTAATCTCGTCACTCTCTTCTCTCTCTCTATTCCCCTCCCCCCCCAAAAAAAAAAAAATCCCTCTCTCTGTGACATTACTTTGGGATCTTAAAATTGCTGCCATGAGCCTTTTAAACTTTTTGGGTGGCAGAAAATGAAGTCACAAATGGTAGGATCTGGCTTTTATCCTTTACCTCTTTTCATTCTTCTGTTTTTTTAATACTGTTAAATTAATATTTTAATAATCTAAATTTAATATATTATAAAAATATTATTATAATTTTACCTGTATAAAAATAATTTTTTTGATATCAGATACAGAATAAATTTAAATTGTTAAAATTATTTTTGTATCTTTTAAATAAAATTATAATAATATTTTTATAATATGATAAATTTAAATTATTAAAATATTAATTTAGAAGTTAAAAAAAATGAGAAGATAGAAGGAAAAAGAATAAAGGTAAGAAGTCAAATCCAAAATTGCAACCCGTCCCTCTTTTCTCTACCTTCCTCTGAATCCTTGCCCCTTGATGTTGATTATCCAAATCAAAGCTCAGTGTATGCTTGCATTAACAGGATTAATAATATAATTTATTTTTTTAATGTGATTTATGATATATATAAAAAATTTATAAAAAATTTATCTTAAATTATATAAACATATTTCTTAAACATTAATTCAAATATCTCATATATCAGTTAACATGGCAACAAATTATTACCTACATTCATCCTCCTCCTTTCTTCCATTCTTTTTTTTTTTTTTTTCCAAATATAAAAGGAGAAGCAGAGTATGCAGGGTCAGCAAGACAACTTTCATGTCATTAAACTAACATCATAGTCATAGTGGTGACGTATGGAGTGAGGTGGTTTGAAAACACACTAAAAAAATTTATTGAGTACAACCAAGCCTCTATTTAAAGGCTTAGTTGTTGATATAACATAATAATATATGAGATGCATATAATCAATTTCACCTAGTCGTATAAGGGTTTGAGAAAAAACTATTAAAAATTACTAGTATTTCTCTTGTATTGTAAATTTACATTGTTCGAAAAAAATACCGTTAGTATTATGAGTTTAGTTAACGATACTGTACATATTTACCTTAAACAAGTTCAAATATGAAAAATGTCCTCAATTCGCATGATAGAGGGTGCTTTGCTCCCTTCATATGTTTAACATCAATAAATTTCATTTAAAATTTGTTTGCTATATATGAGATTGGAGTGAGAATTATTCTGTTCTCCAAGTGTCTTAATCAGTTAAATTCATTAAGTTATTGATAAAATATTTGCAATATGTCCATATTTGTTCCCAATGATTCTGTTTTGTCAGTTTCTTTATATCCTTTTTTTTTCCCTAACCTTTTTCTATATATGAATAATGACAGGATTACATTAAAGACCTAACTTTGACAATTTTAAAATCATCATGAGAGAATTTAGCAAAAAATTAAAATAATACAAAAACGATTATAAAAATCACCTACTGCCGATCTTAGTATGAGTCAACCTTAGCCATCAATGATGAGTTACATGGTAATTATTTTATTGAGTTTGTCTACAAAAATTCAATACTTTTTATCAGTGTTCTTATTAATTACATTAAATTGTAAATTCAAAAATTATGCATAAATGAAAGCAAGTCATCAATGAACAAATATCTTCCAGTTCATAATTTGTACTTGAGATCAATAAATATTTTAATGATGGAATTGATAATCAACACGTGAACACGTAATGTAGTGGAATGACCATTTTCTTGACTAAACATAGATATCTTTATATTAAAAGTAATGTGCCTGTTGGGGAATGCAGCGGAGGAGTGGTTTTTTTTTAATGTGGCTTTTATATAAGTCAGATTGAAAAAAAGTCAGATTGTAGATGTGATTTGTGTTTGAATTAGCGGTGAGAGAAATTGCTTTTTTTAAAAAAAAATGATTTATGTTTAGATTGGTAGTGGGAGAAATGATTTTTTTTAACTTTGAATATATTTGGATTAGCATTAAAAAATTCTGTTTAGATGAAAAATAACTAAAAAGGATATAAACCTTGTTGAATACTATATAGTTACTTAGTTTCGTAGATTCTTCCTTTCCGTCATTGATTTTGGTGTCAGCTTTTCGGTTCAAAATTTGTTAATCCCACCGAAACAATTTAAATTAAAAAATAAAAATTGAAGCAATGAGTGTTTTTTTCAAAAAAAGAAAAAAAAAATAGCTACATGAAGTTAAGAGGAAAAAGTTGTTTAGGTGATGCCCAATTGAAAGCTCATTAGTAGAAGAAGCTAAAAAAATGAGCTTTTAAGAAAAAAACTTTTTTTTCTTAAAAAGCCCATCATGAGCAACAATGATTCCAAACACCTCTTTAAGATATCAAATGAGCTTTTAGATGATTAAGAGCTTCAAATGAGCTTTTTTACTTAGTAAATGTGTTCCCAAATAGGCTCAATGTTATTCGAAACATATTCAAATACTAACTTATATTTGTCTCATATTTGAATTCATATAAATGTAAAAGGTGCCTCCAGAAAAGATGCCCCTAATTGAGTTTAATAGTACTCAAATCTAACTCAATTACAGTCATATAAAAAAAAACAAATGTTTGTCCAAAAAAATAACTAATGCTAAAGGTAATGAAAAGGATTTGATCTTACTCTTGCATTAGAAAATAATAATATAGCTAAATAAAAAATTCTATGATAACTTTAGTAAAACTGCATAATGGGTCCCAAAATATTGACAGTAACGTGATTTTTACAAAAATTAAAGAGCAAGTTTTGGGTTAAGATTCTTTAACATAATTATCATTGTGAAGTTTAAATTCTTAAAATTTATTTTTCGTTGACTAAGTAACGTGGTCCAAGATTAAGTAGGACTCATCCGAACTTAGAAATATTCCCCAAATTAAGTTAGTTTTTTAAGTTTGATATGATATGTACGGTATAAAACACTTTAAACTTTTTTTTTAATTTTCTCATTTCATTTCTTTCTTAATTATTGTTGAATGAATATCAATAGGTTTAAATTAGAAAAAGATTAATAAATATAAAAATTATGTCTTATATTTAGAATCAATATCAAATCATCAAATATATCATATATTAAGGACCGAATGGAGTATATATTATGTATAACACCATCTCTAATTAACTCTAAACTTAACGTGATTTCCAAAAATTTATTCAAAGATGACCTCGAAATGAATTCATCAAATCAACAATTCAAATTAAGTAAATAAACATCCTAGGTCCTCAACCTTCTATCAAAAAAGTGCAATTATACATCCTAAGTGAATTCACATGCAGCATGATGTAATAAGCAAATTTCCCTAAATGTGGCAAAAAAATAAAATAAAATAAGCAATAACCGCTAGTTACTTGTTAAGGTAGCCACATTATCAAAGGAATTCCTAGTTGCTCCTGCCCTTAAGCTCTCACCTGAAAAAATGTGAGAAGTAACCAGATGATACCGCTATTTCAATAACGCAATTACTACCTACCTTACCTAACGGCACCACCCATTGAGGGCCAGGTGGAATTAACATATAAACATGTCAAGCAGATATATTAGACGGAAAGACAAAAAGATATAATAAGTAAGACGGCAAACATATATACTAATCAAGAGCATGATCATGCCCATTTATATTCTCATAGAACATTTACTTACAACACAACATAATGTTTCACAAAATGTCATTATGTATAATTACTCTTTATTTTTCATTAACCCCTAACCATCATTATATTCTCTTTATTTCCTCAGACTGAACCCACGGGCTAAGTATTTTTTATGTTATAGGGTTACCCTCATAAGTTATCCACACGTATGATGTAGACCGGTCAAAGTACTACAAAGCACACAAGGGATCATGGGTTCCTTCGGTCGGATTATTGCCATCGAAAATACTAGTCGAGCCCTAGGAATGCTGCCCAAAAGCCCCTGGAGTGTCATATCAATGAATACTTCCCTGTAAAATAAATGTGAGCTAGTGGTATACAATAATCAAACTAGCGGTTGTCATGTGGTATTTAGTCTTTATCAATAACAACTCATTCACTAACTCCGCCATTTATATTACATTATTCTCAAGGGGTTTTCATATTCTCATCATCATACATTCTAATTAGTAACATATAATCAACATGTTCCAATACAAGCATATATTATTTATCTAGTTAATCAACAATATATGAACAGTACAGAATCTCAGTGCATCACATGCATAACACATATATTCATTAAGTTCATACTCAGAAACACATTGCAACAATAGTTCAATTGCCTAACTCGTGAGGCATGAATCACAAAAAGATACCAAAAATAGTTCAGTTTACGCTTTTAGACCTATAATTATCTCTAATGATTCCAAAAATTAATCTATCTAGTCCTAGGATTCACACAAAGATCCCACAAGACATTATTGGTCATAAAATGACAAGGTTCGTATCAGTTCTACTCAATCTATGTTTATGGAGTTTTAAAAAAAAAAACCCACAAGCAACACTGATAAATAAGATAAATATGATCACATTACTTGGTATTCTTTAAGTTCAAACCAAGGAATATCCTTGTCCCAAGGCTCAGAGTAACAAGAAAGTTAATTAATGCAAAGTCTTTTAGCAACACTAGATGTTTATAATTTCTCCTCCATCAAATTGTTTAGAATTTCCTACAAATAGGAAACATTATATTAGAACTATATTAGATTTGAGAATTAAGATCATTGAAGCATTAGACTAGCCTTGTCTAACATTTCTATAATCTCAATTTGGAATTTTAACCTTTATAACCTCTAGAAAACTCCTAAATCTACAACATAATTCCTATTTTTCAAATAACATATTCAATGCGTGATAAATTATTTTTACCTTAGGCACCAAATCGAAGATCCCACTATTGGTTTCGCCGAACAAGATGTCTCAGACAAGGTCACATAACAGTGGACTTATTCGGAAACGTTGATTCTTTCCTCAAGGGTTTGTTTTCTATGTTCCAAAAATTCATTCATCTTTCGAACTTTGTAACTCATAACTCATGACACTAATTTCTAATCCAACTGTTGAAATTGACTTATTGGATGTTTTGGATGGGTTGACCAAATTTCAGCCTGATCGAACAGTTAACAAAAAAAAAAGACATTTTACCCAGGTTGTCCCGGTTGAATGTGAAAATATAAAAGTTGCACATTGAGTCCACCTCACTACTCCTATATATAGTCTCTAAGAACCACCTCTTCTCCTTATTTAGTTGATGTGGGATTTTTTAGTCTCTTTTATTTTATTATTTATTTACTTATACACACATAATTAAAATTAAATACTCTCATTTAACCTCTACTAACTTTATTATTTTATTTTTAAAAAAATCTATAATAATTAAATCTTAATTATATTTTTATTAAACTTCATTTAACTTTAATGTTTTAATTTATTTTAGATCTATCTTCCTTATTTAAATCATTATTCACTAAATTATATTTACCGTTAAATATTCCTTCATAAGATTTTCTAAGTACATGTTTGAATTAGCGGTGGAGAAGTAGTTTTTTTTCTAATATGACTTTTGCAGAAGTCAAATTGTAAATATGATTTGTGTTTGGATTAGTTGTGACATAAGTGGTTTTTTTTAACCTTGAACCTGTTTGGATTAACATTTGAAAATCCCATTTAGGTGGAAAATGACTGAAAAGGGTATGAACCTTATTGAATATTACACACGCGCGCATGCCCACACACATACACATATTGTTTGTATATATTGTTATAATTGATGTGAAAAAATATAAATAAAATTTTATAAAATAAAAAAAAGTTCAATTATTATTGAAGAAGAAGAAAAATACACTGAAGTACTTAATTAAAAAAATGATAAATATATATTTTAATCAGAATTTCATACATGAAGTGGATCATAATTGGATTATCTACCTCTAACAAATTCGTCTCTGATTGTGTCACGAACATGATTCATGTGTGTTGAAGATAATCTACGGATAGTTGATGTAGATGCTACATCAACTGAATAATTATTACCTTCAACAAATACATTTCCTCTTTTAGCTTGTTGAAAATCCACATTTGTTAGGGAATTTATGCGGATAAGATTTTGTATGGCAATTGTAATACAAACAATGTGGACTTGTGTTTCAAAGCTATATGACTTCATTTCCCCCAAGAGCTAAAATATATTCTTCCATATTCCAAAAGTCGTTTCGGTAGTGGTCCTCAAGCTTGAATGATAATAATTGAACATCTTGTTCGGAGTTGTAAATCCCTAGTGTCACCTGAAGTCTGGAATGTGATAACACTCACGTCTATATGGACTAAGATATCCGAATAGTGTTGGATAGCCAGCATCGACCAAATAATATTTCCTGATAAATATACAATTTTGTTTAACACTATAAAA
Organism: Albizia julibrissin; assembly: GCA_037074505.1. Classification (NCBI taxonomy): domain Eukaryota; kingdom Viridiplantae; phylum Streptophyta; class Magnoliopsida; order Fabales; family Fabaceae; genus Albizia; species Albizia julibrissin. Next base: position 582,773 of record CM073487.1, on the reverse strand, counting down.
TTATAGCGAATGTAAAAAACACACAATATAGATGCAAGTGTTAAAGAGATACCTTGAGGTAGATGGGGGAAATTCATAGATGAAGTAGAGATAATAGTTTGGAAGACACGAGCATCATCTGCAATTCCCTCCCACCCTACCAACATAAAAGTGAAGCATATGTACCAATCACATATGACCATGATATTCTGTGTTGGATATCCCTTTCTGCCGATATATTTATCTTGCTTAGACTCTCTGACCACACACATTTGATATGAGTTTCATCAATTGCTCATATCGCATCCTTGAAATATGGGTAATATCGTTAATCGTTGATGATTTTTGGGTGACATTGATGGAACTCGGGATCAAATGGTTTGATAATTTCTACCGATAGGTTCACACAAGCATCTAAAACCATATGGAAGATACTACTAACATTTTCTCCAGAATGTTAAAATCTTTCTTGTATGATTATATTTTCTTATGCATGTCCAACTGTATATAAGAACATGGAAATCATTTCTTCTATTCCAATTTACCTAGTCCTCTGTAACCCATGTTCTACCAATTTGGAGCATAAGAGATAGAAGATATGCTTTTCCACTCATAAATTCTCAGGGAAAACTCTATCATGGCCTTCCAGTACCTCTTACACCCACTTTACACCTATTTATTTACTAGTTCTGCGTGGTTCTTTCCAAATATAAGGCATGACATATTGAGCCATCAAGGCACCTACCTGCTCATACTCTGTCATATCTTGATCCATAAGGGATATGAGTTGGGACCTTTTATCTGCACGAGACAATCCTACTTTATCTGTTCCCTCCAAAATATCGTCACCACTTGAACTTGCCATGGACGATGTAACCTGTGTGATTCCAAGGATTGTATGAAATCAAATACAATTATAACACTTTGCAAGTAAAGTAACATCATATAGCAAATGTTAGTAACATTTACAAATGGCATAAAATAAAGTTCTTTCATCTGACATAAGTACTATCTAGCGTTATCTTTTTAATTATATATAACCAAGTTTTAAAAAGTCACATAAAATAGAGTTCAACGAGTCAATGGGGGTTTCTGAAGTTCAGGGGTATTATAGACATGTTCGCTCAACCAGTCTAGTAAGGCCTCTTTATCTTCTTTTAGCCTAACATACATGTCACGAGCAATCTGGTGCATCATCATATTACAACATTGGAGGTGAAAGTCCCTGTCACTGCAATTTCTGGAATCCTCAGTAATTCAGATACAACGTCGCTTACTTGTAGATCATTCGTTACGATCTTTTTTAGAGCATCTACTCTATCCTGAGATACGTCAGCTATCCTACTAACCGTATCTGCTATTGCTTTCAAGGTTGCGGTTTTTTTCTTTTTTGATTTGCCCGACCCTTTAGCTCTCTTTCTCTTCCCACTACTTCTCGAAGTACTAGGTAGAGTGTTTGTTGTCAAGGTAATTCCTTCCAAATTAGTTGTCACTCCCACACTAGCTCCAGTACTAGGAGGTACAAGATTTTCTTACTATCTCCTAAACCTTCTTCTAGGTCTGTTGTGGGTTGGTAGACGTTGTGGTCGTCATCAGCCAGTGACATCCGCTGTGTAGAAGACGGTGTGAATATTTTATCGCCCGATGCCATAACATCCTTAAATAAGATGTCTAATTCTTTTACAAATATGAGTCCTTTTATCTATACTTCGTGTAGTCCAAATTCTCCTGAATGGATACAAGTTACAAAAATTAACGACTTATATAAAATAATAATGATGATGATGATGATGATAGTAATAATGATGATATCACATATAATAATAATAATAATAATAATAATAATAATAATAACAACAACAACAACAATTTTTTACCTTTATTTTCCTTTCCCACCACTCATCTTCTGCAATCACCATATTCCTTGCAGAGTCATACGATATACCAGTCTCTTTTGAAAACAATTTGTCCCACGCCTTCTATTATTTCTTTAAGTTATCTAATTGGTTTTTTAGTTGTTTCTTGTCATACGACTTTCCTGTTTTTTCATTAAATGTGGACAAAACGTTCTTCCACCCATCCTTCGTGAATGCAAATCATAGACGTTCTTTCTTCAATATTTGCTCAATGCACAGGTCAATGAAAATCGCTGGGGAACTTACACCCCACGATGCTTTACCTTTTTCCTTGTTCATATTTTTATGTCAACAGATCACCAGTACACAAAAACAATTCAAACAATATATTAAAAAAAGTAACATAACGATCATGAAGCCTCACTACATTCATATAGTGGGTGTTTATAGAAATCTCAAAAGAAGCTAAGACTAACTCACTGTGCAATAGCTGAAAATAGAACTGAGTTCTGAACCTTGTTTATGTTTCAAAAAAAAATAATGCACAAACTCCATAACTTTCTTTCATTTACATATTTTGACAATCTGTCAAACAAAGCTTGATTTCAACACTGCAACAGAATGCCTCTCTCCCAATTGTCTAGTCTAGAAGGAAATTTGAAGAAAGGTTTTATGGTCCACTTTAGAAATAATGCTGCAACACGTAAAGATACTATAGCTTCTAAAACCACTATTTTAAGAAGCAAAACAATTGGAAATGGGAAAATCTGGAAAAAAGAAGAAAAATGACAGTAACCCTATTATAATAAACAAAAAAATTAGAGAGATTCACGTTTCTTTGCTAGATATCTACACAGACCAGAGTTTAAGTCCTATCCTTCCCATAGGTATTTTATATTTTACATGCTAATGATTAACTTGACAACTACATTAACTTACAACCCAAATCAATACCAGCCAATAACTCATCAGTTTGCATATTTGTTCAGATATATTCTATCACATATCATGTGTTACATTTTTCTCCAAAGCATCCATAAGTAAAACCAACAAAAACTATACACTTTATATTTGATATGATGGAGTCTGATTTCTTACAACATTCTTGAAGGAATCAATCAATGATAGCAAATGTTTCCATCACGTAAGCCAATGAATGTTCTCTACTCAATACACAAGAATATAAAAAATATGTATATAAAGATACTATTAAAATTATTCTCCACAAGTTTATTATTAGGAATAGTAATCAACAACAGTAAACAATACCAACGAATCTTCCTTGTGTATTCATCACCAATGCAATCACCAGGGAAAAATTACATTTGCTAGTATATTTTATGAATGAAACAAAATAGTAAGCAGAATTGCTTTTGAACAGAACAAAGAGAATTAGAAACATAGGAGAAAAAAGGACACTAACCCTGTTTTGGCCCATGAAAAAATATACTCCATCGATTTTATATCATTTATTGATGCTTAGCTTAACAACTACATACTTCTAACAAAATTAGCAGCAATAACATAAGTTTGTGTATCAACTCAGATAAGTTCTATTACATATTTACATATCGTGTATTATTTTTCCTAAAAAGCTAACAGAAGTAAAACAAACAAACTATAAATCTTTGCATTTGATATAAAACTATAAAAATTTACATTTGATATGACGGATATATGTTGTCAAAGGAATCAATCAATCCATAACATGTTTCCATCATATAAGAGACAAGATCGAAAAGCCAAATGCAAGTGCGATTCATGAGTCAAAGAGCAGAGAGATTCACCTTGACAGTCAGATTTAAGAAGGAAGGAAGAAATGCCAGCGTGTTGGTGTTGTGTTGTGTGTGGCTTATGGAACTCAACAAGCAAATGTATATTTTTTTGAGATTCACCGTATTGGTGTTGTATTGGTGAAGAAAGTGTCTTGTGTATCGTGCGTGTTATTTTTTCTCTTGCCTTCTGCTGTGTTTCATCGATCAAACACCAGCTCCAGCCACCACACCAGATCCACCGACGGCTGCTACCTACACACCAACCAACAAATCTGCTGAACCAACTGTAAGGAAGAGGTGTTGGACCAACACCGAACACTCTGCTGCACAGGGGACAGACAATGACGACCAAAAATAGGGGGAGCCACCCACCGCCGGCGATTTCTTGCTATCTCCGACAAAATCGACACTCAACGGCGCTCATGCAATTCTTGCAAGCAGGGATGAAGAACGAACCACTTAGAGCATCACCACCTCTCAACTTTGGACCCACCCACCCACGAAGGCCTTCACTTGGCAGCTCCGACACACTTAACAGCAGCAAACTCTTGAAGATCCAAAGATGAAGAAAGAGGAAGAAGCAACTCTGGTAAGAGGTTAATGGTTTTGGGAGGAGCAGATGAGAGTATTATTGAGGGTCTATGTGGTAGCTGAGGGGAGTTCGAAAGGTAATAAATGCTCCCAATGGTCGGAAGTCTCGTAGAAGCAGCTCAAACGCACCTGTTTTTAGCTTATCATAGAAGCAGTTTTTTTCTTGAAAGTCTAGTGAAAAATAAAGCGTTCCCAAATGGTACTGTAACATCCAACTGGGTTTTTCAGTACCAACTGGGCTTTTTCTCCCCGCCAACTATATTCTCAAACAGACCCTAAGTCTTATGATTGAAAATTTGGGATGTTATATTATGCAATGCAATTCTAGTCTATTTATAAATAATAAAGTTTAGCATTCATACATTATTTAAGAAAGCATGTATAATTGCAGAAACAAAATCATATAAAGGGTAACTTGGCCTGCGCTAATTCAAATAAGCAGATATCAACAAGCCTTAGTCATACTATATATAAGGGACATTGTCCACTTAAAGTTAAGATATCGAATTTAAGTATGTGATGTATGTACGAAAATATGTTTGGTAGAGCTACTTCAATTAAGCTCGCTTAACAATATTTGAATCTAACTCATTAAAATGCGCTTATAAAAAAAAAATCAAATAATCAAATGTGGATTGGAAAACGCTCAAAGTGAGAAATCTTGAAATTGAAAATAATTTTTGGGAAATTTGGGAACTAACAGCGACTGATGTAAACAAAGGAAGAATAGAGTAGTTTGGGGTGTGAATGTAAGTAGAAAGGGCATTCATCACTATGGAAAGGTGTGAAAGAGGTGCATGCATTGTCATTTGAGATTATGACGCCAATCCAGACTCTCCGCATATCGACAACAAACAATCTGATTCATGTGTGAATTAAAACCCAAAACAAATACTAATAATGAAGCCAATGTATATTCTCTGAAAGTGGCCCACTGGGGATAAATAATTAAAATTCAGTCTTGTCTGCTTGTATAATTGAACCAACCATTCATTCATCTACTAGCCACTACTCCAGTACTCACTCCTCGTTTCAAACTGTCAAGTATATGAATAGCTTTCACATAATAATTTCCCCTTATTATTGCCCAACACTAAACTAGTACTATTATATTATATTATATTATATTATATTATTCCTAGTTCCGTCTTGCAACATCCCAACTTTTTTCATCAATTTCATACTCCTCATTCATCTCATAATCATCATTTGTTGCTTCACCTAATCTAAAACCACTCATTTAGAGGTTCACCCCCACCCATCATCAGATTAAAATTTGAAAAATTAATCACAAATTGTTTTAAAGAAGCTTTAAATATGAGAGAAGAAGATTAGTGTTTGGTTCTTGAAAGACACAAATAATTGGACCATTTAAATTTTAACGTCATAGAGAATGAAAGGGCAGGCAGTACTCTTTTAACAAGTTATAAATTGAAATCAATGGATGTCAGGTTTCCTAAACTCTTCCATAAAATATGAACAGAGGCTGAGGGTATTTAAGTAATTCTATTACAAATTTTTTAATTTATGAACCTTGGTTATTTTCTTTGTTTTTTTTTTAGTTGTTAATCTAAAATATGGTGTTGTTATTGGCTATAAAACTTGTTAATTTCAAACTTATCCCTAACATGTGTTGGTTTTTGAGATACAAAGTTGTGAAATAAGAAAGTTGAGTTGTGAATGTAAAATATGATGTTGTTAATATAGAGACATGTGTTGTTGTTAGCCTTAAAACTTATTAATTTTAAACTTATCCCTGACATGTGTTGTTTTTTGAAATACGAAATTGTGAAACAAGAAAGTGGAGTTGTAAATGTAAAATATGTTATTGTTAATATAGAGACATGTTTTGTTATTGACACGTGAAACTTGTTAATTTCAAACTTATCCCAGACATGTGTTGATTTTTGAGATACGAAGTTATGAAACAAGAAAGTTGAATTGTTAATGTAAAATATGATGTTGTTAATATAGAGACATGTGTTGTTATTGGATATTGAAACTTGTAAATTTCAAACTTATCCCTGAGCATGTGTTAGTTTTTGAGATACGAAGTTGTGAAAGAAGAAAGTGAAGTTATTAATATAAAATATGGTATTGTTAATAAAGAGACATGTGTTGCTATTGGTCCCTGAAACTTGTGAATTTCAAACTAATCCCTGGGCGTGTGTTAGTTTTTGAGATACGAAGTTGTAAAAGAAGAAAACGAAATTGTTAATCTAAAATATGATGTTATTAATAAAAAAACAGGTGTTGTTATTGACTTTTAAAACTTATGAATTTCAAATTTATTCCTGAACATGTGTTTACGAGCTGAGAGAGAGGGAGAATAAGATGAATGGCTCAAGGGCAGGGGTGTCTTTTCACCAAAATTTCATAATTTTAGATTCCTCCATTATATTGACATCAACATAAAATTTTATAATTTTTTTTATGTTCCAACCTATTTTTCTAAAATTTTATTCATAGTCTATTCCCCTTCGATTTAGGGTGTGTTTGGGATCAGCTTTTGAGAATAGCTTATGAAAAAAAAGTGAAAAAAAATGATTTTTGAGAATAGATTATGTGAAAAAAGTGATTTTGATAAATGAGAGTGTTTGGATATTTTGATCAGAATAGCTTTTTTTCATGGTCAAATTACTGAAAAGGACATTAGCTTTTGTGATAATTACATATAAAGGATAAGATTATATTTTATGTATTATTTAATAGAAAAAATTATAATAAATACAAAAAATGACATAAATTTATCTGAAAAATTAAAAATCATAAAATTAATCAATTATCTAACATAAAAAAAATCAAACACACACACACACACATATTAATTATAGGAAAAAATGATTTTGATAAAATAAGAGTGTTTGGGTATTGGGTTAAGAATCAACTTTTTAATGGTCAAGTTATCAAAAAAGAACATTAGCTTTTGTGATAATTACATATAAAAAGATAAGATTTTATTTTAAATATTTTCAACATTAAATTTCATAATAATACCTAAAATTAAATAAATTTGTCTAAAAAATTAAAATTATAACATTGGGCAATTATATAATATCATAAAAAATAGCTCAAACATATATGTATTAATAAATTATATAAAACATTTATATATAGTAATTATTCAAAATAATACTATATTTTAGATTGAAATAAATAATCCCTCCGGTCTTAAATATAAGATAGAATTGATTATTTTTTTAAAAGATTAAGGAAGCTAAATAAATTATTTAATCGTATCATATATTTTGTATCCTTAAATTACATATAAGTTTATTATTCAAATTAATTAGTTTGGGAGGAAAATTAAAATATAAATACTCTAAAATAATTTAATTATTTTTTTAATCTCTTGAAGAAATTTAAATTTATCTTATATATAAGACTAAAGAGAATAATAAATTTTGACATGAATAATGATTATTTAAAAAAGCCACACAATAATTTTTTTGTAATAGGTATTTGGAAAAAAAATGGGGACATAGGGATGAAAATAGAAGAAATGAAAGAGGGAAAATGAAGAGAAAGAAAATGAAGTGGGACCCACATACAAAAAGTTGAAAATATTGGCTTCTTCAAAATCATGGTTTTGACAAAAAAATGTTTTTTACCTTTTTTTTTATGTTTGGATATTTTTTACCCAAACCATAATTTAAAGTTGAAACCATAATTTGGGTTTAACATCCAAACACACTATTAACCGTACTTTCGTGATAATCTCCATAGGGCGAAGTAACATGTCAGATTTCCTTGTCCTATTGTGACTTGGTAAATATACATATCTCGAGTTCCCCAAAAAAAAAAAAAATCTCTAGGGTCTTTATAATTTCTTTTACATGTCATTATAATAGCTTGTTTGGATTATAGATTGGCTTATCAAAAGTTTATAAATATTTACACATATAAGTCGAGACAACACTCATCTTACATATTTATCTAATATATCATAAATTAAAATTAAAAAATTACTTTTAAATACTCCAATCACTATTTTAAACGAACACATAAACTTTATGACAGTGTTTTATGAGACCAGTGTTTTTTCTTAGTTCTATTATTAAGTGGATTTCTTATTATATATATATATATATATATATATATATATATATATATATATGACTAAAAGTATTCTTTGTTCATTGTGGGGAATATTTATTTATTTTTATAAAAATGCATAATTTGAAACATATACACTGTTTTTATATTTAAAAACTTTTTGATTATGAATAATAAATACTAAATGACTTTAAATTTATGTTGACGTCATATGAATGAATAGGGTATAAGTACTAACTATAGTAAGAAAAATAAATAGGGCAACGCCATTTTTTTTAATCTGGAGTTGCTGCAGTTTATTTTATAAGTGTTTTCTTATGTAAATCGAGATAAAACTCTTATTATATACTTATTTCATATACCGTTAATCATAATTAAAAAATATATTTAAAACTTTCAATCGCTATTCCAAACACCCATATTATTTAAAAAAAACCTTTTTTATTGTATTCACCGACAGACGGAAATTGACTCATCAAAAGTAATAAACGGGTGTGTGTGAAAAGGGAAAAACAAGTCAGAATTGCGAAGGCACTCCTAAGGAATGGACCACACAAATTGATGGAGCAACACAATGTAACGTAGCTCATAAAAAGTCTATTGAATTTAAAATCTCCTTCCTAATTCATTTTCTCATAACAAAATTACTATCAACAAACCTTTTAATTTGATCAGAAAAATATCTATGGCCAAAGCATCCTTGCTTCGAATGTTTACATATTGGTAAGAAGAACTAAACTAAGGAATATTTAAATATAAATAATTAAATTAAGATGATAAAAAGATGTTATTCCCTCCGGTCTTATTTATAAGCAACTTTCTTTTTTATGGGACTAGTCATTTTTATAAGCAATTTTCACTTTATGTCTGAAAATGTAAGCTCTTTTTTCCTATTTTATCCTTATTAAATACATATTATTTATAATTAATTATCACACACACCAAGAGTTATATTTAAGAAATAGATAGATAACTCATTAGGGGAATGAAGTCAACAAAGTATTGGGAAAACATATTTTACTATCTCTTATATTTTTTATACATTCTCTCTCTATTTTTATAAATATGGGTATATGTGAAAAAAATATGTAATTTTTGACACATTTATTAATTTTAACTACCAATTTATTTTACACAATCAAGAAAAAAATTAATTATAAATAAGACTGGAGAGATTATATTGAAAAAAAAAGGAGAATGAGAGTTAAATTCCAAAATATTATTTTAATATGAGTTAAATTATTGATTATAAATGTAAATCTCATTTGGGTCCAAGCGGCTCATGTAATCATTATATAAAGTATATGAAGTATTCTGTATGCGTTGATTTTAGAAGTGTTTTTATGATATTTGAGATAAATATGTGACAAGATTTTTATTTTAATTTGTGGAAAAGTGCTTAAAAACACCCTTTTTTTTTTTTAATTATTTTCAAACAAACATTGAAGTAAACATTTTGCTTAGGTTGTTGAAGAAGAGGTATGGTATGGGGGTGAGGCATGGAGGGCACAATCACATGGGGTTTTCACACAAAGGTTGAATGGAATAGCAAATAGACAGCTCATAAACACCGTCACCTTTAATCTGTTGAGTGTTGACCTTTCCTTTCCTTCTCTTTGACTGTGACACCTCCTCATTACACTGAATTTTATGCATTTTCTTGTTTCTTTCTTTGTGTTTTTCCCCCGCCAACGCCAGTGTTATTTTTTTCTAACCATATTTACACCCACCTCTTGTGTCTTGTCCTTATTGTCAACTAATTCCTTCCTTTAACTAATTTATTACCATTCCCTCTTATCTATCAACTAATAACTATATTTAGTCTTTTTTATAAATATTTATTTATTTTTAAAGAGTATTAAATGTTTTTTCTATGTATGCCCATAATTAATAAGGGTAATGGATAAAATTAATAATTAATATGATATTAAAATTTAGTGTAATTAGTAGAGGTAATATTAAAAATTACTTAAATTTTAAGATAAATTTAATGACTTTAACTGTTTTTATTAGTTTGTGAAAATTGTTAGTTAATAATTTATAATAAGCACTAGAGGGAGTAGTAACTAATGCATACTCACTGTAAAAGCCCCCACGTTTAATTTGTTTCATATGCACCAATAATAGGCATATGTTTGAGCATATGATATATGTACAAACTCAAAATTAATATTAATTAGGGTACAAATTTTTAACCATTAAATCATCTCATACAAGTGTCATTTTCCCCACATAATTAAAAGTTCCTGTTTATCAGATGAGTTCTAGCATTATTAGTTGGTATATTCATAGTTTCATACTCTTAAATTGGAGCAGAGGCATGAGAGTGGTCTTCCGTTGAAGCGGCAGCATCGTCACTCTGTAGGCGTTGTCGCGTCAACGTATCCGCATATTTTAATACATAGACAAAATCTATAATATATAATTTATTAGACTAATCTGTTGGCTTAACCACGTGTCATTAGAGGTTGTTAGATAGTTGTGATTTGCCCCGTGCAAATTGTCAAGTTTTGATTTCTACCGTCTAATCGATCTACTTTACAAGCATATGTACACACAGATTTTTTTTTACCTTCTCATTCTCCTCGTCTTATTTTTTGTAGGAGTATCCATTTTGCAATAAGTTTATTTTAGTATGCGTTTGAATTATTTTTTAAATAATAATTTTTACGATTTATGAAATAAATACGTGAGAGGAGTTTTATTTTGATTTGCGGAAAATAACTTTTAAAACTACAGTTTAATCGTTTCCAAACACTCGCTATTAAAATGGAAACTTTTAAGCAACTTGATAAAGAACAATATAATCATAGATTCATAGTTCTAAATTCAAGGGAAGACTTTTACAAATGAAAGTCGTCCATGAAGGCATTCAAATGTATACATAAGAACGATGAATAGGCAACTTCAAACGGCGAAATTATTAAGTGCCCAAATTTGCAAGGCACTGACTGATACGCGTGAAATCACACAAAACTTGCATGCTTCACATTGAGACTGAATTGAGTTAATTAATGGGCATTCCCAACTGTTAGAAAAGAACGTAACAGTAAACTCATTTCAAGCTAACCCTCCGGGGTACCAAGAGAGAGCACAGATAAGGCTTTAAATGTAAATAAATAGTAAGCACAGTGCAGGATTGAGAATCTGTATATTAATCAAGAGCTTGTGAAGCATTGAAACACGATCGTAATGGGCTGGACTTGAGGCTCTAATGGGCCTGACCGTATATATGTTAGCCGAGTGGACTTCGTAACTAATTTCCATACAAATAGGTTCGGCAGCATTGTACCCAAAAAAAAAAAGTTCGGCAGCATTTGTTTCCCCAGTTTCCCAGCAGTTATTATTGTTTTTCTTGTTGGTAGTTGATATGCCTCCAGAAAATTGGAGTTTCCAGAGTTTGGAATCAAATGTTTATGGCCTTCAACTTTTATCTGAACACATTTACTCTCTAACAAGCGGATTGTAATTAGGAGTCATAGTTTGAGCTCAAGATGTGTTGTTCACACGTATAATTCTCGACCCTTTTCTTTTTGCTTCTTAGGTTAGTAGCCACCAGTGAGTGATGTTACTCAATAAAGATAATGTGCCTATTTGAATTAGCGATAAAATTTATTTTTTCAATGTGATTTATATTATACAAGGTAAGTATGTGAGATAAATTTTATACAAACTTACATGAATATGTTTTTTAAGCATTAACTCAAACAGGTTAATGTTGTTGCCGTTCTTGTTTCCTCAATAACATCCTCTCACCTGTATTGCTTCCACTTGTTGTGAACTCAATGAAATTGAATTTGAAGGCCTTGCCTAATAATCTTAACAAGTTAAAACTCTTGAGACGAACTCCTTATAAATTATATATACACAACAAAATATAGACTATACTAATCACTAATGTTCCACTAAATTGCACTATGTTCACGCGTCTTTTTAGTCTTTACATTTTTCTGAGTAAGATATGAATGAATTACATTATTGGTAACATAATGTGTTGAAGAGTTAGAATATATTAGTTGGTAAAACTATTAGGCTTTATAAATAAATAACTTAGTATGTGAATTAGAGGTGTGAAGGAGATTTAAACTCTCAACCGAGGGTTAACATAAGTTTCAATCTTATAAACCACAAAAGAGTTTTGGGGTTTACTCATTACTTCTAAAAAGGACATTGATAATCTTTGTAAATAAGATTAGTTCATCTCTATTGTGGTTTAGAGTTAAATCATAATTAGTATTGTGATTTTAAAAGGGTATATTTGTTTGGTTGTACATAATATATAGATGTTGTACCTTTTGTTTATGTGTAAGATAGCTATAAGATCCGTTATGATTTGTTATGATTTACTACAGCTGTATTTCCTTCTGGAATGTTGTATTCAGTAGTATACACACACAATGACTGAGCACTACATTTAGTGCCACAAGTTATTTGCTCATTTCTCTGTTTTATTTAACTTGGTATCAGAGCAGCTTGAACATCAACCCATGTAAGATTTGGCTTATCAATGAGTTTAACCACGATCGCATTGTATTTAACATCAAGACCGTTGAGCGTGTGCAGTATTAAATCATCGGTAGAAACAGGGAAGCTTGCTAGAACGAGTTCATCAAAGAGACTTTTCATTTTATGAAGATAGTTATCCATCTTCAATGCATTCTTTCGAGTATTATGAAGTTCATTCTTAATAACCATCACTTTACCTTTAATAGATGCACATGTAAGCTCTCGAGCACCATTCCAAAGATCTTTGGCAGTCAAGCAATGAAGTAATTGAGCCCCTACATCTTGTGTCATAGTATTTCGTAGCCATCCAACAAGCATTCAATCAACCGTAAACCAATCTTTATATGCCTAATTTGTCACTTTTCTTGCACCATCCAAAACTTCCTTCGGTGGAGCACTTTCTGTGCCATTGATATGACCTTTGAGCCAGATTCCTTCAATCAAGGGAAGGACAATAGACTCCCAAACCAGAAAATTAATGCGATCCAACTTGATCGCTGAAGTTTGGCCAGACGAGCTGAAGAGGGAATAAATTTTAGGGCCAACTGAAGAAGAAGAGTCGATTGATGATGATGAATCCATGAACTTTTGCTCTGACACCAGGTTAAATAAAACAGAGAAATTAGCGACTAACTTGAGGCACTAAACGTAGTTGCAACAATTTTCCAATCTGAGCATACAACCAAATGTTAACATTGCTCAGCTTGTTGACACATGACGTGATTCTAACCATAGCTAGCATGGTAATGGCAGAGGTTTTAGAGGAGAAGGACGTTCTCGAGGTCGTCATGGTAGTCGTCCCTATTGTATTCATTATCAACGACTCGGCCATACTTTGGCAAATTGCTATTATAGATAGAACCATAGTCTTTTAAGAGATTATTCTACTTTTAATCCTCAAGCTTATTATGTGAATCCTTATTCAGTTGCATATGCTTCCTAGTATATGGATAGTGGAGCGAACTATCATGTCACTTCGCATTCAGAGCAACTGGACCGAATGACTTCTGTAGGTAAGTCCTATCTTACTACGTGTATAGGAGAATAGAGACCTATCCTAGGAATTGGTTATACATCTATGGCTTGTGATCAATCTAAGTTATTACTTAATGATGTTCTTTATGTTCCTTCAGCTACAAAGATTCTAATAAGTGTTAGTAGGCTGATCTGTGATAATCCTATTAAGGTGCAATTTACTAACAAAAGTTGTGATGTGAAGGACATATAAACAGGGCAAGTATTATTACAAGGGAAGCCCAAGGAAGGCATGTATCCAATGGAGACAAATAGGCCTAGAGTTCAACCTAAAATTCTCATGGCAGAAACAAATCTTGAGTTTCTCAAATGACATCATGTTCTAGGACATCCTAGTTCACAGATTCTAAAGTAAGTGATCAATAAATGTAATAAAGCTTCAAAAGTTCCTATTGATGATAAATTTCTATGTGAAGCTTGTTAATTAGGAAAATCAAGGTTGTTTCTTTTTCAAACATCTAAATCTAAGTCTTCTAGTCCACTTGAACTTGTGCACACTGATCTATGGGGTCTAGCACCTATTCAATCTGTTGGTGGTCATCGCTTTTATATTCATTTTTAGATGATTTCAGCCATTATACATGGCTCTATCCTTTGAGACACAAAAGTGAAGCCGTCAATGCGTTTAAACATTTTAAATCATTTGTTAAGAACCAGTTTAATTAGAAAATCAAAGTGATATAGTGTGACAATGGTACTGAATTTAAACCATTTATTCCCATTGCACAAGAAGCTGGAATTGACATTTGGTTCACTTGCCTATATACTTTGGTTCAAAATGGGAGAGTAAAAAGGAAACATCGTCACATTATAGAAATGGGTTTGACATTGTTAGCTCATGCTAGTATGCCATTGAAATTTTGGGTTGAAGCTTTCCAGGTAGATGTTTTCTTAATTAACAAGTTACCTACACCTGTATTGCAAGGCCAGACTCCTCTGTTTCAGCTCAAAGGAACAGAACCTGATTACAATAGTTTGCAACCTTTAGGATGTGCATGCTATCCATGTTTAGAACCTTACAATGCTCATAAATTTCAATTTCGTAGCCAAAAGTGTGTGTATCTTGGTCTTGCAGTACAACAAGAGGGTTATAAATGCTTGAGTGAATCAAGGAAAATATTTGTTTCGATACATGTAATTTTTTATCCTTTTGTATTTCCTTTTGCTTCAAGATTCATGACTAAAATGGTTCAGAACAATTCTGATGCTAATGTTATGCCGATGCCGCTCATAATAGACATATCTTCAATTTCATCAGCCTCATCATTCTCACAAATGTCTTCTGGTTCTATTGGTGATACGGAGGAAGAACAGTTCTTGCCAGTAATGGCATCCTCTCCAGCTGTTTCTACTGAGCATCATTTGTTGACCGAAAGAAATTCTCCGTCGTCATCATTAAATCCTCCGTTAATATATTCTTTAGTGCAGTCAGGGCCTATTAACCAACATCCAATGACAACTCGGGCTAAGGATGGAATTGTTAGGCCCAAATATCCTGATGTTGGGCTTCTTAAGGATGAAAATTCTATAATACTGAATAAAAGCTTCAAACCTCGTTCAATAAGAGAAGCTTTGTTTTCTCCAGCTTGGCTGCACGCTATGAACGAAGAACTCAGAGCATTGATGCAGAACAAGA
The DNA here is from genome assembly GCA_037074505.1 of Albizia julibrissin. NCBI lineage: Eukaryota > Viridiplantae > Streptophyta > Magnoliopsida > Fabales > Fabaceae > Albizia > Albizia julibrissin. The sequence continues at coordinate 567,339 of CM073487.1, read as the reverse complement.
CATAGGTGTTGGTGCCTTTTGCTAATTAGAAACTCATTGATAATCGGTGGGTTTTCAAAACCAGGTTTCGTGCTGATGTTTCTATTTTTAAGCACAAAGCAAGATTAGTGGCGAACTTTTTTCAACAGACACCGGGAGTTGATTTCGGTGAGACTTGTAGTCCAGTTGTGAAATTAATAACAGTCCGAGTGATTCTAACTATAGCCGTGACATTCAAATAGGAGATTCGTCAACTCGATATTGACAATGCTTTCCTTAATGGTTTTTTGCGAGAAGAAGTATTTATGCGCCAACCAGAAGGATTTGTTGATCAACGACATCCGACCCATATCTGTAAGTTAATCAAAGCTTTATATGGTTTGCGCCAAGCTTCGAGAGCTTGGTTTGATCGATTGAGATTGACTTTGCTAAGTTGGGGTTTTGTTAATGCACAAAGTGATACATCTTTGTTTATACTGTAGAGCTATAACTTAACAATATTCATTTTAATTTACGTTGATGATATTTTGGTGACTAGTAATAATCCTATTTATGTGGATAAATTTGTGAAGAAATTGAATATGATTTTTTCGTTGAAAGATTTAAGACCTTTGTATTACTTTCTTAGTCTAGAAGTTTATTGCGATAGCCAAGGAATTTATTTGAGTCAGGCAAAATATGTTATAGATTTGTTAAAAAAGTTTGGAATGTGTGATTGTACACCAGTGAATACTCCTATGGTTACTGGAAGATTAATTTCATCAAAGGATGGTGAATTGTTGAATAATCCTACTGAGTACAGACAAGCCATATGATCATTGCAATATCTCACAACAACATGGCCTGATATTTCTTATGCAGTCAATAAGCTTAGTCAATTCCTGTCTTAGCCTAGAACTGGGCATTGTCAAACTGTTAAACATATCTTTAGATATCTTAAGGGTACTTATAGTTTTGGTTTGCAGATAAAACCTTTTCACAATTCATAGCTTTTTGCCTACATTGATGCTGACTGGGCTTGTGATACTGATGATAGAAGATTCATAGCAAGGATGTGTATTTTCTTGGGTGATACTTTAATCTCATGGTCATCTAGGAAACAGAAAATTGTGTCTAGATCTATTGCTAAATTTTAATATAGATAACTTACAGATGGATTAGCTAAGATTAAGTGGTTAAATTCTTTGTTGTTTGAAATTGACCTATTTTTTAAGAAACCTTATGTGATATGGTGTGACAATCTTAGGGCTAAAGCTATGGCTGCCAATCCTGTACATCATATAAGAAGCAAGCACATAGAGATAGATGTACATTTTATTAGGGATCTTGTTCAGTCAGGTGTAATTGATGTTAGATATATCCCTTCTTCATACCATATTGCAGATTGTTTCACCAAACCATTGTTACAACCACATTTTCAGTTTCTCATAAGCAAACTCGAGTTGGCTATCACACCCTCTCATTTAAGGGGAAAGTTAGATCATAATTAGTATTGTGATTTTAAAAGGGTATATTTGTATGGTTGTACAGAATATATAGCTTTGTACCTTTTGTATACAGATAAGATAGCTATGGGATATGTTATGATTTGTTATGATTGACTACAGCTGTATATCTTTCTAAAATGTTGTATTCAGTAATATATAAACACAGTGACTGAGCACTACATTTAGTGCCTTAGGTTATTCGCTAATTTCTCTGTTTTATTTAACTTTTAGCAAGTTAACATAATGCCAATTTTAAGTATTGATATATTGATGTATTGTTCAAGTCTTTTTTTTTTTTGAAAAATTATAATAAGGTCCCAAACAAATAAAAACATGAAGAAATAATCTCAATGGGTTGTTAATGACGATCTTCATGTTACTAATGGAAAATCATCATGTTATCATTAACAACCCTTTGAAACCATTTTTTCATATTTTCATTTGCTTAGAACCTTATTGTCATTTTCTCTTTTTTTTATTAATTTCTAATGACTTATTTATAATAATAATAAATAAATATTTTTGGTATATATTTATGGATATAAGTATATAACTCATAATTATGCATCAATTCTGTGCAACATGTTTATGAAAATTGATGAAGTATGGAGGGGCACTGAAAGCAAGATTCAAAACAGAGATTGAATATTGTAGTCCAGCAAAGATGGTTAAGAAGTGGGGCAAGTGAGGCGGCATGAAGCAAGCCGAAACTAACAAAATAACACAAATACTCAATGTTTAAACCCCCAATGTTAATTCACACAACACAGTAGCATCTCTCCTCTCAAAACCCCATCAATGGCGAGCGATCTGCCAAACATTCTGGTTATGGGTCCTCCACTCATCTTCCCAGATTTCCAATCACAATACTCTCACTCTTACAACTTCCTCAGCTTCTTTGCCTCTTCCCTTCCCCTTCCCCAATTCCTCTCCTCCCTTAACATTCATCCCTCTTCCATTCGCGCCATTCTCTGCAACAATATGCAGCGAGTCCCCGCCGATCTCCTCCGTTCTCTCCCCTCCCTCGGCCTCGTCGTCACCACCAGCTTGGGTACCGATCACATTGACATGCCCGAGTGCCGCCGCCTCGGCGTCCGGGTCGCCACCGCCGGTGGATCCTTCTCTGAGGATGTCGCCGACTTCGCCCTCGGCTTGTTGGTCGATGTTCTCATGAGGATTTCCGCTGCTAATCGATGCGTCAAGAAATTGCTTAGATCTGAAGAACCCCGAAATATTCCTCCTGCTTCCCGGGTAATCTATTCTTTTTTTTTTTTTTTTTAAACGGGGAGTTGCCACTTGCCACTTACTCTGCGCATTTATTGCTGAAATAATCTCTGCATTATTTATTAGGGGCATGCCTAATTTTAATATTTTTGGTTTTGAATAAAAATATAAAATGAATTTAATGTCGGTTTCAGAAGGAGGAGGCTTTGTTTTCCTCTAAATTCATAAATGCTTGTGTCTTATCAAAGCATTATGGGTCAGGTCAAAAAAAAAAATCAAAGCATTATGGGCCAAGGTGATTGGGCCTGATCAGAAGATGAGATGAGTTTGAGAATTGTCACCGTCGGTCTTGTAATTGTTTGTGTCCCAAAAATGAATGTTCTGCGAACAATGGCGGTCTGGAGTAAAGGAGTTGATTTATAACTAAATAAATGTTTCATCAGTAAAGGCTGATCTAGTTGCTAAATGGTTCGGACCCTACCTTACTCATGTAAGGATATTTTTAGTAGGCCATCTATAAATACTTTTACAAACAGACAAAGGCAACCCAAATCACTAAACTTTTTGTACAAAAGAAAAAAAAGCTCTGATTAGTTGGCAGAAAAATATAAAATGGCTTTTTAAATGTTTCCAATGCCATAAACAAAAATTGTCTTGTTAATCTCACCTTCTAAAAAGTTATATTAGCCTAACAATACTGAAGCTTCATTTCACCTTATAAGCATGTAGCCTGTAGGCCTAAGCCACAAAACCCTCAAACTAATATTGTGGCAGTAGTAGTACCCATTAAAGTTGCACTTTTGGTCCCTCAAATTGATTGAGAGTTCATTAAAAGGGACCAAATTGAAATTAAACACATTTAAGCAAACACTGAATGAATTGTTGCAGGTGGGAGGCAAGAGAGTTGGGATAGTTGGATTGGGGAAAATAGGGAGGGAAGTGGCGAAAAGACTCGAACCCTTCGGCTGCAAAATAATGTACACTTCAAGGACCAAGAAATCGTCTGTGCCATACCCATTCTATGGGAGCGCCGTTGAGGTGGCGGCCGACAGCGACGTTCTTGTTGTGTGCTGTGCACTAACAGAGGAGACTCATCACATAGTGGACAGAGCAGTGATGGAGGCATTGGGAAAAGAGGGAGTGATAGTGAATGTGGGAAGAGGAAGTCTGATTGATGAGAAGGAATTGGTGAGGCGTTTGGTGAGTGGGGAGATTGGAGGAGCTGGCTTGGATGTGTTTGAGAATGAGCCTCTTGTTCCCTGTGAACTCTTGTCTTTGGATAATGTTGTGCTTTCCCCACATGCTGCTGCTATCACCTCTGAGTCTTTCCATCATATAATGCAACTTGTTGCTGCTACTCTTCATGCCTTCTTCCAAAATAAACCCTCACTCACTCCTCTCATGCAGGATTGAAGGGTTTGGATTGTTGTAGATTGTATGCTGTATTTCAGGAGACATGCTGTTAACATAAGTATGAGATGCTAAAGTTCCAACATTATTGCTCTGCTCTGTTCTACCAGCTTATACCAGAGTAATCATTTTGTTTTGTTGTGTTTTTTTTGGGCTAGTCAAAGGTATCCTTCTATTAGAGGCAGAAGATGGCCAAAATGAGGACACTTCTCTTCGCAGGATATGAACCTTGGTTCATCACGTCATAGATCTTTTTGCTATACTCAAATGGTAAAGTAACTTGACAGCTAAAAATGTTGTGGGAGGGTTACTTCTAGTTGAACTGATTATGCTCCAAATTGACCCCATGAAAAGTAACTTGAATGCATATTTATATGCATCCTCAACTTTTACAATCAAGTGTAGAATGAGGAAGTGAACTACAGAGCCATTTGTGCAACTTTCAGCTATAACGTGCTAATCATTCATTCTCCAGCTTCTTCTACACAGAACCAACTTCGTCTTCCAGAGGTTGAGAAATCTCTGTGATACAAAATTAACCTCATTTGCCATCCGCCTGCGAGTCTTTATAATCAACCCAAGAACAATAACAAGGAGAAGGAACTTTATCAAGAAATCAGCATGGGTAACACTTGAAGTCATTCTCACGCAATGAAAAATAATTAACTAATTCTTGAATAGTATAAAGAAACTTGTACGAAAACTAAAATGAATAATTCAGTTTGAGAAGCTAAAGTGCCAAGATTAATTCTCTGCTCTTATTCTATTAAAGTAATGCCAGATGAAACATTTAAACAATCTTATTTAAATATATTGTGGCTCATCCCTGTGTGCATAATTAGTTTTTAGCTTATTCCCCTTCCGGTGCTCATTCATTTTGAAAATTTCACGTGGGAAGCACGTGCTGTACTCAACATTGTATATATTTATGAGTATAAAAACAGAAGCTGTCAAGTGATGCTGACATTATCCTTTATAAATTATCATATACGTATATTATTAGAGTTGAGAATCAGAGTTGGCCCGGTTCTACAGGGTCGGTCTTTGAAGGGCCAAGGCCTAAAAGGGCTAGTCCTACAAAGTTTGAGGTAAAAAAAATTGCTATTTTTCAAAGTCCGGCCTGAGAGCATGAGGGTCAAGGCCGGAAACTATTCTCACAAAATTTAACTATACGTCTACACGCCTCATGCAATAAAACAAATACAGTTACTAATTCATAATCAAAGGTAAAAAATAATGTCTACAAATAACTCACAGTCTCATACAAATATAAGATGACAAGAAGCTAAACACTCTAAGCAATATGAGTATGATGACTATCATTTTCATCTTCTTTGCCACTATCATCAATTTCAAGGAAATTCAATTGTGTTTTACTTTGAGTAGTAGGGTTTGCTTGAGGAGTAAAAATATCAAGAATGCATTCTTCCATAATATGAATACATCCATAATCTTTATCTGTAACAAATAATAAACTAAAATGATAAATAACTCTATAACAAATATAAAATATAAATAAATTAGTAAATTATCATCATATGTGAAACTTTGGAGTAAATAAGAAATATCTTTTATAAATTTTAAATTTTTAGGATTCTTAATACAATATATTTTTATGAAATTTAATTCTAAAAAAGATAATAACAACTAAATATTTGCAATATCATCAACAAAACATAAAAAATCAATAATATTATTATCATATAAATAATTTTAAAAAATAAAAAATATATATAAGGGTCTAAAGGGCCGGCCCTTTTAGGCAATCGACCCTACAGGCCTAACCCTTTTGGCCCCCTTTCAGTTTTGAGGCTAAAATCTTAAGCCCGACTCTTATAAATTCAGGACCTAAAAGGGTCGGCCCGACGGACTCGGCTTATTTTCCCGGCTCTATATATTATCCATGTCTCGACCTAGTGCACCAAAATTGGAATATAAAACACTATAATTAATACTAATTATTTTATTTTATTTTTTCATTTCATTTTATGTCTGTATGTGTCACAAACATATTAAAGGATGTAAATTTAGAAGACGATAGGTTTTGATATTAATCACCTTCTGTTTCAAATAAAAAAGCACAAAAACTTAACTCCACACCTCCTAATAAAAAAGCACATGCAGATTAAATGATGTAAATTTAGAAGACGATAAGTTTTGATATTAATCACCTCCTGCTTCAAATAAAAGGCACAAATACTTAACCCCACACATGCTAATAATTTTTTTAAAAAGTTAATTAGTTAATCAAATTGAAATTTTTACAAGATATAGTTGTTATTATATTTGCTCATAATTAATAGTCGCCTTTTTCTTTTTTCTTATGAATTTCAAATTTCTCTCATACTTTATTAAATCTCAAACTTAATGAGGGGTATTTCATGAAAAAACGGCCGGGTGTCAAGACCAAAAGAATGACTTATATTTTGTAAAAAACTCAAACTAATGCCTTACATTCCCTTTGATTCTGTTATAAGGGTGCACAACCATCTCACACGTGTTAAATAATTTTTAAAATTGATTAATTTTATTAAAAACATGTTAAATTTGATATTTTCCCCAAAAATTACCCTGTACATTATCGTTATTCCAGACAAAGGGCATTTGAGTAAAAAAATGTTGATGATTAAGACAATTTCCAAAGTATCTTATAATTATAAGCAATTGTTCTTGAAAAAACTCTTATAAAAAAGTTCAGAAGGATATGTTGGAGGCGGGAAACTTGCTTTCATCAATTGTTTGAATATTTCTGATTTAGGAAAATATTAAGGAAATGAAGAGATATCGAATATCTTTAATATTGAAAACCCTAGATACATGCATTATTATATTATTGTATCTATAATACCAACAAGAAAGTGGGCAAGTCATGAGGCAGCTAGTCATGTTTTTTCCAATAGTGACAAGAATGACCAGAGTTCAATGAATTCGTATACATATGGAGCCCATGCAATAAAACACCCTCTTTATTCCCACAAATTGCACCATATATCTCTATTGTGGGGTTCTTTCAAACACAGGTAATTACAGATAAAGAGGCCTCTTTTTTTTTTGGTTGTTCTGCCATCTTTTTCTTTTCCTCTCTGTGAGACCCACCAAAGTATAAAGCTAGCCAGAGGGTATATATGGAAGAAATTAAAGCAAAGCAGCCTCTTCAACTTTATTTGATGTCAGCTTCTAAGTTAGATGTTTTTCTCATGTAGCCACCTTGAGAAAGCATCAAGGGTGCTTGTGTCAGCCCTGTAATGTCTCTGTGTGAACTCTAGAAGCTTTGGCCATGTGAAATCTGGATATATTCTTGGATTTTCGTTGTTAACCAGTGCTTCAGGAGGGCTCACTACTTTGTCCCATCTTGGACACAGAAAAAAAGCAAGCGATTTCCTCACATTTGTTTTGTTTACCACTGCCCTATGCAAGCAACTCTTGTATATCCCGTTTGATAGAGCCTGAAATTCTCAAATAATCATAATCACAATGTTACTTTCCTTAGTTCATCATCACCATTTAATAGGTTTCTTTAATTTCCAGTTAGCCTGCAGCCATGGCTCAGAAACACTAGAATTGTCTTTAAGGTCTATTTAACTTTAAAGTATGTTTTATGCTCAATTAGCATTAATAACGCGACACTAATAATAGTAATAACCAGCATCATTATTATCAAAATGAACATGATGATAATAATAAATAGTATCCATTTGTTTAGTTCCAAGAATGATTGCCACCGATAGTGATTGACATATACATCTTAATTAGACACAAATGCAAGATCTTATTTTGTATGCCTCCAGATTCGGTACATGCAATTCAAATGTACTTTTTAATTTCTTCATGGGGTTAAACCAACAAATAGGTTTTTGGATGTTTTAACTAAGGAGTTTGTTTAACGTGTGAGTCATCTTGGGTTTAGGAGATGCATACCATAAAGGTGTCACCAATGTTGATGACGAAAGCATTAGGGTTAGGAGCAACAGAGTGCCATGTTTGGTTCGCCAGCACGTGGAGACCTCCAACTTGATCTTGATGAAGAATGGTGAGTGAAGTGGGGTCGCAGTGGGGCCCAGTACCAAGTGCAAGGTCAGGGTTCTGGCATGGAGGGTAATAGTTCAGTCTCATTACGGAATCATTCTGTTTGAAGAAGTCTCTAAAGTAGTTGCACCCAACTCCTAAGCTCATTCCCAGAAGCTCCATTATCCCCAGCGACAGATTGCTCATGGCTTCACAGTATTCTTGATACAAATTCCTGAACCAAATAGATATATTAATTTCAATCACAACATACATATCTTGTCAGAAGAAAGCTAAGAATTATTAAGTAAGAACCAACATTGATCAAGTTGGTCAAGAACATCAGTTGAATATCTCTACAAGGTTACGTCAATAGATTGAAGAAGAAGAAGAATTAAATCTGCTACTGGATTCTTCCTGTCTTTAATATAAGACTTAATTAAATTTTTTTAAAAAAGATTAAAAAAGTTAGTTAATTATAGCATATATGTTGTGTATAATTTGAATATATAGAATTTTATGATTCAGATAAATTAGTTTAATATTAAAAAGATAAATATAAATACTTTAAAATAACTTTTATTTAATTTTTTTAATCTTTAAAAAGAAAAAAAGTTAACCGAGTCTTGTGTGTTAAGAGGGCAAAGAGAGGTAGTATTATTCTTACCCGAATTCCCTGAAATCTTGTCCCATAACGTTCACAAAGTAGTCTTCAACTGTTCTTTTCACGAACTGTTCATCATCTGAGGCAGCAGAATACCTGAAAGAGAGTGTCTCTTTCCATGGAAGATTGGAGGAGAATCTTCCAGTGAAGCTGCTGGCATAGCCAATATGCTCTCCGGGCTTCCTCTGAGCCTTCTGCTTCTCACACAGCTTCATGCCGAAGAACCTATCCATGAGCCCATGGGCCTGGGCTATGAGCCCAGCATCAACCCCATGGTTCACCACAAGGAAGAACCCATGGCTGCTGCAAGCTTCTCTCACCTGAGAGCATGCCTTGGCCATGCCCACCGGGTCCCCAGAGAGAAAGCCCATGAGGTCAATCGGAGGAACTTGGAGCTCCGGTGGCCTCAGGCATGGCTTCTCATGGTCAGGCCATATGAACTGAGAGGGTATTTGAGATATAAACTTGTTAAGAAGAGAAGCATCAAAAACCAAAGTTTCTGATGATAAGCCTTCTTTATTCTTATTATATTCTTTGCTATCTGTAGGATTTGGAGGTGATGAAGGAAGAAGAAGAAGCTCTGGTGCAGGAGGAGGCATTGGTACGTAGTATTTAGTGAAATTCACAAGAGTGGTGTGTTAGGATATATAGGGAAAGAGGAAGAGAGCTTGATTAATAAAGAAGAAAAATATTAATGGAGTTTGAAGAAAAGCCAAGAGAAGGCATTGGGGAAGTCGGGAAATACAAAGGGGAATCTTGATTATAAGAGAACTTGTTGTTTGCTTATGCTCTGTGTGTGTGTGTGTGTGTGAATATATATAGAAATATATATGGATTGGTGCAGTTTATATTCTACAATATGGCTGCTATATATAGGGATTGGGAGGCACTATTTCATATCACACAAGTGGCAACCGAATGCATTTCACATATAAAGGAAACTTTCCAAATTATCAGTGGATTCTACATATATACCATATCTCTCATTACAGGTTTAGTGATCTTTGATTTGACTAGCTAGCTAGAACTAGTTTCTCTTTGGTCGGAAATTTTTTTCAGTCAATTAAAAAAATTCAAATATTATGCAATGCTCTTGGTCACTTTTAAGTTTTAGATGTATCTTTTTAAAGTAAAGATTAAAAAGGAAAAGTATTCTATACATAAGTAGCGCGTACTCCAACCAAGAAAAAAATAAATATATATATCCTTCATATATAATATCACTTTGATCCTATTTATAAGTCTAAATTAATTAACTCTCATATTCTAAAGAGAGTTAATTAACTTATTAATTAAGAGTTAAATTTCTAATTTTGCCTTCATTTATGATTGGTTCTAATAGTCAACATAAATAAATTATTTTTCTTTATGACAATTAATAGGGGCAAAATTATAAAAATCGCATTTATTATACTGAAACTGGACTTATAATGAGGATCAAAATTTTTTGTCAAAATAGACTATAAATAGGACTAACGTAGTATAACACAAACACACACAGAAGCACAAAGGAAAAATAAAAAATCTTTTTTATAACAAAATAAGAAACCTTGGTTGAAAAAGAACTTAACAGAAAACAAATCTTCCAGCAGATGCCATACAAAGCCAAAAGAAATAAAATTATAAAAATACTAGACACGACAAGGTTGGTAAGGAAGCTTCTTAAAAGATAAGTTACGATTTGGAATACAAAGCGTCGATCAAACAAATTAAATATAGGGTTGATCACTTAATCTGGCCGTACATCCCTATATCTGAAAATTTATCCATGCTTGATTAATTGGAATGGCTAACCTAATAATACTCAGGCAAGTCCTAAAATATTGTATTGCTCAAAGTATAGAATTAGCAGTTTTAATTATTATGTATACGAATTACAATTGAAATTGAAGATATTGATGTGTCATTAATAAATTGATCAGTTAACGTAGGAGTGTTTATGTAATACTCCCCTTATTCTAAATATAAAACATTTTTTAATTTTATCTTTTATATTTATTACTTTTCTTTAAACTAATTTATTTTCCTTATAAACTAATTTGATTAGATTAAGGAAGCTAGTTGAATTAGTTAATATGATATGTTTTTTTTTTCAAAAAATCCAAATCATCTTACTTAATTCTTTCAATTTCTCTCTTATTTGATTATTGAGGAGGGAGCATCAATAGTGGTAATTTTAAAAAAGATTAATAAATATAGAAAATATGTTTTACATTAAAAATTAATATAAACTCCTCAATCAAGTCTTATATTAAGGACTGGAGGAAGTAAATAGGTCTTATATTTAGGATTGAGAGTACATATATATAGTTAGTTCCACTGTTTTTAACCTTGAGTCACCTTAGGTTATAAACCAAATTATGCAGTGAAAGGCACAACTTGAGTCGTGTTCTTTTAGGGGGCCTTTTATTTAATTCCTATGCTAAACTAAGTGACAAAAACATTGAAAGAGGTTTGAAATTAATTTTCTCTTTTTCTCCTTTTTTTATGATGAAAACAACCTAAACTACTATTTTTTCTTTTTGATAAAACGATGAATAAAAGTATGAAATTGGATTTAGAAAATGATATAATGGAACGCTCCATGGAAGTGAATTTATGGCTATCCTAGCTTGCCTAATAATGTGGGAGTTAATTAATGTACTAAGTCTAATTAAAAACTCCAAACACGGTTTGAGTCAAGTGATGCTTAATAAATAATTGTTCTAAACATTAGATAATAACCACTTATTAAGGTACTTTTAAAAACCACTTGTTATGCAATTTAAATTGAGTTAATAAAACTTGTTTTCCTAATGATGAATATTCACGGAGATACTCAATAGCAACACAAATCAATTATCATACCTAACAACGAGGTAGATAAAATAATTTCAATAAGTTCAAATGAAAATATATAAAATTAAAACTCAAGTCTTACAACTCAGTTCAAACCACAAAATTCCAACTAACAAATATTATAACCATAATCTTAGTCTCAAATTCAAGTTCAAGAGACAATTAATTTGAAAGAAAATAATCCCTTAATTGAAGCTCCCAAGCTCAAGTCATAGCATCCAAATCCAAGGAACACAAGAAAGTTAGCCTCTCATGTGATGTTGATTGCCACAAAAACTCGTCCAAAAAGATAGAAGTCCATGAGAGAATGAAGGAAGGAAAATCTAGTGTTGGAAGAGAAAGAGGAACTTGACAGCGAATCTAGTGTTGGAAGAGAAAGAGGATGAGATCGAAGATGGTGGCAGTGAAGGGGGAATGAAGATGGTGGTTAGAGATGGTTGATAGTGGTTCTGCCGGCGAATCCTAACGGTAAAGGTTGAGGAAGTCAATGACAATGGTTGAAGCTATGATCTTGTCTCCTATTCCCTCTTAAATCCCCTCTCTTAGACCTCCAACATCCGACATTTATATAGGAACAAGTTATGATACAAGTGGTGGCCTCTACAGTTGAGTGTTCTAGGCTTTAGTGTGTTTGATGGCCTAGTTTTGCATGAGAATGAAAGGTGAACGTGGCAGCCCACTGTTAGACACTTTCCCAAGGTTTCCTAATATGCTTTAGATGAAATCAATTGGTCATAATGGTGATGAAGGTGGTTGGTCAAAATAAGGCACAAAATAGAAAAGTTGTAGCCTTTACTTTAGGAGTAAGTTAGTGCAGTTTCCTAATTTGAGTATGATCACTAGGCTTCGGTTTTGTTGACCTTTCTTAGGGCTTCCAAAGGTTTCTTAAAGTTAATTGGATGCCCAATTCACTATATGGAAAGGGAAATGAGTGGTGGTCAAGTTTGCTTCAAAATGGAAAACTAGATACCCTAAATTTGGGTGCAAGATAGGAAGGTTTCCTAATTTGACTAGGATAAGTTGGAGCTACGTTTTACTTTAGGAAATGATTTAGAAGTCTGAATTGACCTGGGATGAAGGTTTCCTAAATTTTTTTAATGAACTTAATGGTGCCACTTGTCTCTTAGTTACTTAGGATGTAAGTGTTAACATCATAAAATTCCTGTCAAATTGGCATTGCCTTTAGTTTTGCATACATTTTGGGTAAATTCATAGATAATTGATGATAAATGTGCAAAAGTAATGTGTACATGGGTATTAATGATAAAAAGGTGTAAATACTCTATTTAAGCCCAAAAATTGTATTGAAAATACATCAATATTGTTTTTATAGATTTCATTATGTTGATAGGTTAACATTTGAGCCACAAAGGAGTCATTGGAGGCACAAATAGATGATTAAGAAGTGAGAAAAGAGTTAAAGAAGTCAAAACACCAAGGAAGAGCAAGAAAATGATGAAAAAAGGCCAAAAAGCTTCATATAGAAGCTTGGCCGCGGCCAACCATCTTTGGCTATGGCCAAAGAAGCTCTAGAAACTTTTTTGCCGCGGCTAGTCATCATTGGCTGCGGCCAACCCCTGAAAACAGCAGAAACACGTTTTGATGACATCATGGATTTTAGGGCATATAAATACAAAATTAACACATCAGAGCCTCATTCTGGACCTGGGAAGCGTCGTGGAGACAATGCTCTGCTAGGGTTTGGAGCTTGGAGGTGGAGATTGAGCTAGATGTTGAAGATTTGAAGAGATTTGAGCTTCTCCTCTTGGTTTTTCCTCTCCTTCTGCTATCTTTCCCTTTTGTTCTGCTTTGTAACTGATGTATACCCTATTTATTCTGAGTTTTATGAACATGTATAGCTAGAGTTTTATTGTTTGGATTGTTTTGAACTCTTATATGGATTGAGTACTCATTTTCCCTTTATATTTATGTTGAATGATTGGTTTATGTTGATTTCACTATGTTCTTAATGCTCCTTGTTAGTTGGCCACCAATGAGGCTGTTGAGTTCACTTGGTTGATGCTTGAGAGGGTTAGATTGGGTGTAGAACTTGGGTTTAATCGTGTGGGAACTTGAAATCTAGGGATTGGATGAACGATTTTGTTGATGAGGTAAAGATACACTCATTGACCCCACATAGCCACATAGGTTTTGCAATGTAGGTTAGGCTTAATTCTTCAGTTAAAATATTAATGAACTAATTAAGCTAAATACCTGTTTGGAGACTTGAGAGAGTACTTATGGGTAAATTAGTAACCTTGGTTAACATAATCCATCCTTGAGAGCTCATATTGTGGGGATTTAAATGAGTACCTATGAAATGCAAGGGGATAAACAATCCTAACTCCCACTGCATCCTTTTTATTCCCGAATCATTTGTTTATATTTTCTTTTTAGTTTATAATTCTGTTTTCCTCCACTGTGAAAATTGTCCAACTCGAATTAGGCGAAAGTGCGATAATCGCTACTTAACCGGGTTTTGGAACTAAATCCTCGTAGGAACGATATCTTACTTATCACTTTATTACTTGACGCGACCTATGCACTTGCGGACCGTTATGGACAGTAAGGTTGTGAATGATCCCTAATTCTAATAGGACTAGGATTGGAGATAGTCTCCTAAATTCATGAGTTCCCTAAAACCTTGTTCCTTGATGATCAATTCTTCTTTTGACTTGTTGGGTGACGCCATTTAGGTGTTTGTTAGAGAGAAAACCATACACAATGACCATTGTACCCTTTATTAATTGACATGGAACCTTTCTTGACATAGTTAGGAAGAAGGTTTTGTGGAATCATTCATTTTCCCTTCATTAATTGTTGGCGACATCCTTTACTCTCTAGGGTCAAGGAAGACATGTCATTAGGGTTTAATTGATAGTAACAGGGCCCATTTAAAAAGTATAGTCGATAGGTTGACATGTATGGGCCCCAACCATGCTGTAAATTGGCCTAAAACTAGTCTTAAAACTTTGTTCTTCATGGGTCCTTTAGCACTTGCTCCAAAGCTTGTTTCCTCATTATCTAGGCTTCTGTCAATGTCTTCAGTCTTAGCCTACAAATTTCTCTGCACTATCTTGAAATCAAAATAAATATATATTATAATTCAATAAAGAGGAATCATAAAATTAGTTGACAAATAAGCCATTTTTATGACATATTTTTGTGTAATACCTTTTAATCCAAAATAATCATAATATATAATCACATGTAAGCTCAATAATGAAGATAAAATCTCATAAAATGAAATGAAAATATATATTAAAATAGGGATATATCATCCACCTAGCCTGAGTTAGAATTACTGATTAACAATAAAAAAGTCATTTGCATGAATTTAAAAATTTAGAGGTTCTACTAATTAATTTTTTTAAAAAAAAAATTAGCTACCAAGCTAATTTGCTTGTAGAATGTATAAGAAATTGTATATAGGTTTGATTATGAATTTCGGATCGTTATGGTTAATTGGGTTAGCTTTAATGGATATGGAAGCTTTCAACTATGGACATAAAAAATATAGTGAGGCCAGCATTTTGTTCTTCTTCTTCTTTTTTTAATAAATCAAAGTGCTTTACCCGAAATATTAATCAAAGATCTTTACAGTTGATGAATTGAAAGCATAAATTAAAGAAGCGAAATTAGAAGAAGGATTTGCAGTTGATGCATTTATAGACAAAAAAAATCTGAGAAAGCAGACTCGCATCGCTCTTACTATATATGTTGCTTGACACATAATAGATGCTATGAAAAGTAACTCCTTTTTCTTAAAAAAATCTCGAAATTCTTCTGTGACACTTGAAATTATACACGGACTGAGATATTAAGAATCTTATGAAATACTTTATCTCATCTTTTTCATATATAAAATCATGTTAACTATTTTTTTAAAAAAAGAAAATTATTTAAATTTATAATTAAATGTTAAGAACTTTTATATTTTTTTTAAATATCCCTTTGATACGTATAACACTATAACTCATTGACAAGAGGGGATAGAAAAGCTCTTCATTAAAAAAATAATTAGGAAGTTTCTGAAAATTAGTTATAAATATTTTATTAAATATTATAAAAAGTCTTATATTAAAAACTAATACTTCTTCTGATCCTTAATATAAGAATCAGTTGACTTTATTTTTTAGAGATTAAAAAAGCTAAATAAGTTACATTAAAATATTTATATTTATTATTATTCTTCAAATTAATTTTCCTGACTTATAAACTGATATATAATGTAATGCTATGCACGACATATGATATGATTAAGTTGTTAAATATTTTATAAACTGATATATCATTCTGTTTATTCAAAATTGTATCTAAATATATTTATTGATTGATCTTATAAAGGATATTCTAGTTTATTATTATGATCAAGTTAAATATTCTAGATATTATCTAATTGTTTTAAATATTATGAGTTTAATATATTTTGGATAAAATATCTCCCAATTATGTCCTGCAAAGTGATTTGGATAGAGATTTGGTTTATGGTCACCTACCTCGCCGGTAAAGCTGTTACAAGCCTTGATGTGAGGTTATAAATAGTCTAGATTGGGTCTTAAAGCAAGACTTTGAATGTGAAAAACCAACTTACTTGCTCTTTAGAGGTTCCTTGATGGGTGACGGCTATTTATAGACCATCACTGTGCCTTATCTTCACGTTAAAAGAAGCCTTAACCTATTATATTCGATGTCAATTCTAACTCTTTTTTATTCTCTACAATTTTCAGGTTATGATATATTATATGTTGAATTGTTATGGCTGGAGATTTTAGCATCAAGTCTTCAACTACTGCTCTCTCTTATGATATTTATACAATATATTTGGGATCTTTATTATTAGATTATTCCAACATAAATAATTTATTTAACTTCATTAATCTCTAAAAAAATCAACTGGCTCTTATATTAAGAACCGGAGGGATGTAGTAGATAAGGTTTTATAAATAAGAGTAGAGAGAATGTATATGGAAGCTAAAACTTGCTTATTTTAAGAAGAAGAATTTGGATTATTTGGGTGTGGGTCGATATATGTTCGCCGATGACATAAGTGCAGAGGTTTGAACTTATTATTCTGCACACAGATCCAACCTAAAGTTTTACATTCA
The DNA here is from genome assembly GCA_037074505.1 of Albizia julibrissin. Lineage (NCBI taxonomy): Eukaryota > Viridiplantae > Streptophyta > Magnoliopsida > Fabales > Fabaceae > Albizia > Albizia julibrissin. Next base: position 550,624 of record CM073487.1, on the reverse strand, counting down.
AATTAAGACTTTTAATCCACAAAAAGATTTAAGTTATAAGTTAATCAAGTAACTGATGATCTCAAACTTTAAGGAATCTCTCCCAAAATGGTTTCTAAAACAATTTTGTTCTATATATGCCATAGTTTAACTAATAAACAATTCAACATTCATTAATTCAACTCTAATCTCTACTAGTATATTTTCTTTTTCCTAGTGAACACTGAACAATCATTTGTTCAATTTTTAATTAAATAAAATAATATAGAAATTAGATAAAGTATATCAATGTTTGTCATCAAAATTTTGTTAGTGAAGGTTTATCCATCAATAATAGGAACTAAATTAAAATTGTATGAACTTGTAAAAAATTTAAAATGATTTAAATTGATTAAAAATAACCCAAAATCATGTTGTTTAATTAGTTCAAGTGAAAAGTACTCAATCCTTCTTAAATAAGTTTTAGGGTTCAACCATATTATTGTGAGATTATATACGTATCTGGAGTGTAATCTACCACCTCGAATACCCACACCAACACATGGTTATATATGCAAAACAAATACACCATTTAGATAGAAAGAAAAGAGAGAGGACATGCACACACGCACTTGTCTTACAATAGAAAAAGAGACTTGGATATTTATATATATATGCACTTATGGAGTAAAACTCATGTTGCATTGAATGGGATTAGTTATATATGTGCACTCACAAAACTGGCTCATCGTGCAATTATATTGTAGCTCCATGGATTTACTCGAGAACAAAAACCCATGAGCCTTAACTCATGCAGTTTTAATTAACAAAGTGAGCATATTGCTATCACTAGCCTCATATCTTATGTTATTTTCATTGGCACCCTAGTGGTTAATGAACTTGAATTGGGACTAATCTACCAAGATCGTATCAAAGTCCAACACTTATGAATAAACAAATTATATTCAGAGAATTATCTATAATTAGACCTAATTAAGAATATTTAAATTTAATTAGAAATGTGTATTAGATAATTGTATACAAAAAGAAAAATAACATGCTTGTGTAATTATAAATATTATAATGCATTGCATAGGTCTTGTATCAATATGTGTATGATATTCAAGCTATAAATAGAGCTACTTATACTTTACTTTTATAATGCAAACAAACGTGTATATTTAAAAAATAATAATTGGAAGCCTCAAATTTTACATTTGGAGTTTTTCTGGGACCAAATTTGTGCATCAAGTAATACCACAAAATTACTCGAAAAAAGTAATACTACAACAAGCGCCACCAAAAAGGACAATTAGAAGCAACTAGGACGAAGCACACACGTGGGATGTTCTCAAGTACTCATATCTTAAAAAATTATCCAAATGTCCATACATGTAAAAATCAATTATACATGCCAAAATTAATTATGACATTGAAAAGATGATATAACTCATTAGATAACTATAGTAGTGGGTTCATGATTTTTGAAATGTGTAGGAGTGTTCAGTAACTTATGAGATAACCATGGTTTTTCATTTATAATCAACATGGGCATGTGTATAGAAGTATTTGGTTTGGGATTAGTAATTTATTTTGTCATATATAAAGGTGTTTGCATATTTAAAAAAAAACCATGGTTTTTACTCTCATCAATTATGTTTGTTTTGATTGATCAATTATACACGGCCAAACCTTGGTTTTGTTAGAAGCGATATAAATAACCTTATTAATATTACAATTTATTTTTAAATTAAGCTATTCATAGCTTGGAATAGCTAATCCAAGCACAAACTAATGCAAATAATTGGCAAGTTGTTATGGTGGCCACGATGCATTGCAAATTTAATGGAACTAGAATGTTCCATTCGAATATGCAAAGCTTTCAAGAAAAATACAAATACTATTGATTTGAATTTTAGTTATACGTGTGAGTGTGTATATTAGACAACAATAAATAAAGATTCAAGTATATATAAAGTAGATATGTTAAATTAGAATAAGAATAAAGAGAAGGAGTGACATACTGATATGCAAAAAGTATTAGATTTAATAGAAGAAACTAGTTTCTTACAACACGATAAAAATATTTAAAATTTTATTAAAAAATGGTGGTCATATTTAATACCTAATAATATAACATCTTAAATCGAATTATTTTTAATAATAGAAAACATGTAACTATTAAATTTAAAAAGGGGGGGGGGAGGAAATGACAAGGGATCTAAAATGCTGAAAGATGTTTGGCGACCGACAACAAAAGGAAGCAAATAATCTGCGCCAAGATTGCCGTTCATAGCATTTGCAGCCAAAACTTCACTCCCCCCTCCCTAATAAAGTTATTATATTTACTTTGCTTTTTTATCACTCTTTAACTTCTTTTCTATTCTTCATCAACACATGCGGGCCCACTTTCTAACTCCACGTGTGGGGGCTTAATATTCGATAAAATTACACCAAAAAAGTGTTGTAAATAAGATGTATGGATGCATTAAAGAATGGGTACGGGATTGTAGGGTCCAAGTAATAACAAGTGATCTTGAACTAATAAATGAGTTAAAAGGAGGAATATATTTACTTGCACGACAATGGATCATTAGAAATGTAGTTAAAATCTGGCAATTTCCTCCTTCCTTATATGTTAGTTAAACGTGGTACTTGACACTCTTTATAAGAAATATCCGTCTAATTAATCTATCATTTTATTAACCATTATGAGTCTTCAGTGTTTGTAACCGATATCTTTAATCATCATTAAATATGTTAATTACTATGTAACCTCCCATTTAATTGTACTTATATGCATTAACTGATGAGTGAATTATCTTTACATATGTTTAAGTGTGTCCAATGTCATGATGATTCGCGGCCTATAAAAGGGGCATGATACTGAAGGACTAGGATCGGCTCTAGCCTTCAAACAACTTCTCTTTCCTCTTTTTATGTTTTGCTTTGTTAAGTTTTATTATTTTTCGTAATTCTTCTCACCCTATTTTTGTAATAAGAGTTTGTTTAATTTTGTGGAGTGCTACTTCTTATTTGCAGGTGATATTGCTAACATGATTTACATGTCACTAGGGTGGATTTGGAAGACCCACTGAATTGCATGACAATCAAAGAACTGCCACTAACAAAAATCAGTGTTAATGAATCTCTTGAGTTTTACTTATTTATAATATACTCTTTTAAAAATTTTTTAAAAACACATAAATTATATATAAGTTTCTAATTTTAATTTATATGTATTGTAGGTGGACTTGTAAAAAAGTCGCAATTGAAACCCATTCTGCATAAATGAAGAAAATATTTTATAAGTTCTCTTGCAATATTTACGAATCACACTTAGAAGTGTTATATAACTTATCCGGTGTGTTGTTACTTTCAAGGTTTTTTCAAGGATGTATCAATATTAAGTTAAATTTAGAAAACCAATTAGAAATTAATTTATTATCCTGGAAGCGTACGTAATTTTTGCTTTTAATCTATACCTTAATAAAAAATTAGATAAATATAAGATTTGGTAGATAGCCCAAATTCGGATCTCATATGACTCCAATAACAATTATAGAATAAAATATTTACGAATTATTCACTATTAAGGTTGTTTTACCTACGCGGATGGGGGAATTGCACGTGTTAATTTACATGGAAATGTATGAAACGAGAGTAAAAAAAGTGAAAAACCCAATTCTGATGAATTAAGCTAGCTTCAATTTAAACAGTTAATTTAATTGAGCCAATTATTCAAGTTTTAGTGGACTATTCATCCGTATGGTACATTTAATCCAAATTAAAGGTGTTACATATAGGGATATAAATGGGTCACGAACTGTATATTTGCATATCTTTTCAACTTGTGATAATAACTCTAACCACGCAACGCATCACTATTCACTAGATTCTAGATACACATATTTCTCTGATCAAATTACTTAGACAAAAAATGTTTTTCATTCCCTAGTTTCATTCCCATCAACTTTTAATTCATTTTTTAATTATAACAATTTTCTTTTATCTTTTAAGTTTTACATTCCTCAGTGCCCCTCTTAAACAAAACCAAATTTAATTTTTCTTAACCGAGAAATCCGATAATAGAAAGAAATTACCTTGTTAATAGAGAGGAAATTTTTACTATATCTTAAAAAAATTTTAAAAAATAATGTAAACTTAAAATTAAGAATTAGCATAATTATATTATTGTCTCGAGCCATAAAAAGTGAAAAAAAGTTCAGTATCTTTATGAAAATCCTGCTTTTCATTGTTTGTCTTCCTTCCATTGGTCCTTTCCAATACTTTCTTCAAACAGAATATTTTTTCCTATTATTCTTTCATTAAAAATAATGAAAGGGGAATAAGTTTTATGTGGCGTGGCATTTTCTCCTCTTCTTGTTTCTTGAGGTATCCCATTTGGCATAAATTAAATAATGTAGAATATCTAACTTTTAGAAAAGTATAAAGGTTAAATTTATATATATAAAGCATAATGAGAATGTCTAATCTCTTTATATCCTTTTAAACAGGTTAGACTATTCATCTTGTCTGAACAATTTAAATCAAATTTATATGATTCAAATTTTGAAAATATATGAAAGGATTCAATTCTCATCAATCTAATTGTTCTTTTATAAATTTAGTATAAATTGATCTAATTGTTACCAACAAGTTATTGATTGAGGTGGTAAGTGACATTATCCCCATAAAAATGAAAATACAAATTTGAATATCGAGAAACACACTTATTAAGATAAACAAAAACCATTTATACTTTAAATATGCAAACATTTACATGAGGTTTTAAGTTTGAATTCCTACACCTATATAATAGGATGGCTTTATTGATAAATAAGGCTTCTCCAACCCTAAATATAGTACCTAAGTTATAGTATAATTTTGTAATACAAAACTAGGTCCTACATACAAAGTGGAGGTAGTGCATAAACATTTGTACAAGTACTCTTCTAGCTTTAAGTTATAATGCCTTGATCCAAGCAGAAACCTAAACTTTTTAATCTTGGAAAAAAAGCTATTAATTATATGACTATATGAGCATATAGATAATCTGAAAGGGAAAGAATTTAAGCGTGATCTAGAATATCAATGCCAAGTGCATCGATGCACAATTTGAAAAGCAAAATATATAAAATAAACTTCCACTTAATTAGGAATCAACTTATCAGTTAGATGCATGCATTTCTTTAGCACAAATACGTTTAAAGTTATGCAAATTAGTTGATGATTAAAAGGGCTTTGTAAAGTCTCAAAGTTGGACCATTTCAATTTATTACTTCGCACAATTGTCCTTTGCAATTGAAATATTCGAACAAACAATACGATATGATATCCCCAAAACTGTTTCTAAACGAATTGTACTTTTATTTCTGACAAAAAAAATCTAGTTTTTCTTTGTAAATGACTTCACTCCAAGAGGTTGTTTGATGTATTAAACAGAATAAAATAAAAATAATTTTATCCATGAAAATCAGAAAAAATCTTTTATATAATTGAATAAAAAAATTAGTTAATAACTTAAGATTAAAATCTTTTAATACTAATGAAAATATAATAGATATTGCACAACTTACTTTTTATTTTAAAAAATGTTTTCAATATCTTAAATGAAGACCCTAATTTTGTCGTCCTAACCCAAATTGAGCAACCAATAAAATTGAGTGGTTAAGAATATGCGTAGCATCATGAATCACCAAACTAAGAAAGTGCAAGTTAATTTTATCCTACGCATAACATTTAATAGGAAAGTTGTGGGGTGGGGCATAATTTAAAGAATGTGTATTTGGGGGAAGGACAAGAGGGGTTCAAATTCAATGCATAAGTTAAAGGATAATCTGTTTGTTATTCGGCCCAAAGAGGATTTGTCAATTTCATTTATGTCATTTAAAGATTCTTTCATTCATTCACCACAACACTACAACGAATCTTCACAATACTCGCCCTTCCTCATGCTTCTATATTCCTCCTTAACATGTCTTTTGCTTATGTTTTGAGTTCCATATATCAATCATATTTTAATTAATTCTCAAATATATATATATATATATATATATATATATATATATATATATATATATGCACGCACACTTTCATGCCAAAAATAATTACCTACTTATATTACATCAAGGTTTATTAAGAAATATGTTTGGTGGAGGTTGTGGTCTGTTTGGTATGAGCGATGTAGAGGGGAGGGGGAAATTTTTATGAGTTGAATTTAGAAAAATTAGAGAATATGGTTATAAAAGTTTAATTAAGAGACAATGTATGATAAAAGAGTACAAAAAATAATTAAAAATATTTAACCTCACTTCTCTAATTTTTTTAGATTTGAATCCAAAAATTTTTTCCTTCGCTCATTGTCTCTCCCCTCCCTTCCTACCAAACAGCCTTAATGCATTATTGAAAAGATACTCATTTCTTTTGTTTTAATCTATCGTTTGTTTCGTTACATCATTGGCTTATTATGTCGTGGTGCAACAAATATTAACATGAAATATATTGAATAAGAAAATTTCGTCATAGATCCCTCACTAATGTAAAATTTGTCCCAACTGTTAATTATGCGATTTTAAATTGCTGAAGTACGATGATTTATGTTTTTACAATCTAAATCTTTGTGACGAATTAGCAATGAAACATTCTGTAATGGTTAGACAATTTTTTATCACTAATTATATTCCTAAAACATTGTTAAAAACTGCTATACAACATAGCTCAACTAAAGTTAACCATGCAACTCAAGAATAGGTAAGTCTATTGATTTTGTGACTAAAGTACAATGTTGTGATGTAATAAATTCAATTCCAAGGTTGTTCATAGTTTAGTCCCTTAAATTTGAATTTAATTATCTTTTTGCAACCGTAGGTATTAACTGAAAAATCGTTATCGTTTATGATGTATATATAGACGTCATTTGTCGCTTCGGGGACAACCGATATACAAACGTCATTTCCGAAACTCGTTGCCAGCCTAGCTAGCTGTTGCATTTCACAGTAAATGAATATGCAAAAATTTGATTTGGCGAAAAAGATGACTGAGGGTTATTATAAGTTGGGATGAGGGAGATTTTCTTCTTCTTCTTTATTTTGTTCTATATTGTTTGTAGAATTAAAGTCTATTTTTATCCTCAAAGTAGTTAAAAAATCTTAATTTTACTTCGGAAGATTTTTTCGGAACAATGTTGCCCGAGAAATTTCTAAATTGTAGCAATTTCGTCCCGACCATTATTCATGTTGAGTTTGACCATTATTTGAACAAATATATTGAATTAACAGTTCATATGGTATCCACATCATTTTTGTTTTGAGATTAAGTATAATGTTGCCTTAGAAGTTTTCACTCAAAAGTTATTTTGCCTTGAGAATTTCTAAATCGTAGCAATTATATATGGGCTATCATCCAAATTAAGTTTGCCAATTAGTTAGCCAAATATGCTTATCTGGAAAGTCTATGAATCATTCACTTTATTTTTTTTAAAGTTAGATTTTTAAATAATTTTTTTAAAAAATGCAAGCAATATGAATGATCGAAGAAAATTGAAAAGGTAAAAGCATCTTGTACAATAAATCTCGACATCAATGAAGTATAATGATAGATAGTTATTAGTGGCCTTGTTCTCGATAATCTTGTTTAAGTGTATGTTTGTTTTAGCTTTGCAGAAGTGTTTTTACGATTTACGAGATGAGTTTTGTCTCGACTTACGGAAAATAACTTCTGAAACCATGGTTTGGGGGTTTTCCAATCTGGTAATTGAATCTTTTGCTTCATCATTCCCTAGCAAACGTGAGCTTCTCCTCCATCTGTGCTTTTTCTTCAATGTTATTCATTATATCAATTTAGCATATTTGGTCAATTAACAATCGAATTTAACCTTTATAATGGTTAGGGCGACATTGTTATAATTTGAAAACTTCCAATGTAATATTGAACCTAAAAAATTTTCAGGACAACATTACTCTTAAATGAAACCTTTTGAGGCAAATTTATACTTTAACAAAAATAACGTGGGTTACACGTTGACCTACTAGCTCAGCACATTTGATCAACTAATAGTCAAATTTAACATGGATAACAATCGGGGTGAAATTGCTACAATTTATAAATTTAAGGAAAAAATTGAGATTCTTTTACTAGTTTCGAGATAAAAATAGACCGTATCCCTTATCATTATTTTACTAAAAAATATCATAATCTAACATGCTAAGGATGATGTTCATCATTAAACAAAGTCCCAATAATTGTTGGGGATTTTTTGGAGCAAGAGGTGAAACTTTTTTTGAAGAATAATACGGAATTCAATATCACCAATTAATTTGAAATCAAATTGCGTCAAGTCTCACATGGGATTAGATTTTCCGATATCAACTCGTTAAAATCCTCTCTCCCCTCCACTCCCCAAAAACAAAAACAAAAACAAAAGAAAAAAGAAATTATTTGTATGTGGCTCTGTAGTCAACATTCAACAACCAAGTGGTCATGTGCAATTTTCCCGTGGTAATGTAAGTAAAAGGCCTGGAAAATATTTATCCAGGGCAATACTTGTGTACAACCAACAATCAGAAGAGTTATTTTATATTTGCTCAAAAAAGAAGAGTCATTAAATATGCATAGTGCATAATTTGATTAACATAAAAACGAGGGCTACCATTCAAAGAATGCAGAAACTTTATACTATTTAATTCAATGCACAATCCTGTCTTAGCTCCAGAGTATGATACAATGAGAAGTTTTTATCGTCAACAAGGCGTCCTCTATTCTTGTACCTTGGTTCAAATGGGTGAGGCTAGTGTAAACAAATCAAATGAATTGCAAACAAAAATCATCGTTGCAGAGAGAGAAAATGATGTTGGTGTAAAACAACACAAGGATTAACCCTATATCCCTTCTAAGACACTTGATCACGGACATGGCACTCATGCCAACAACGGGAAGGAAGAGAGGAGGGCTGAAAAAAAGGCTAGCTTTCCTCTGCGTGTTACCTCTGAATCCTAGTGATTACCTTCGTTCACTGAACTTACAGTTCCGAAGATAGGGATGATCGTATTTGACATACTTGGTCCAGTAGGACTGATATTTTGCCATGGAAATGTCTAACCATGGTTTCATATTTCCATTGTAGTGTATAACTGCTGCATTCTGTATCTCTTTTCGATCCACGCTTGGACTATATCCCAAGCCAAGTACATGCCATGATTTATTTAGCGGATGAGTCAGCCCATAAAATGTGATTAGACCCGGAGGTAATGTCCCCAGCTTCCAAAGAGTTCTGCCTTCATTCTGGAACAATGCAAATATTGGTTAGAAGATCATTTCTGTGTAATCTGCAGTAATCATTATGCTTGTGAAAAGAAACAACGTTGCGTTGAAACGCTCACCATGTTCTGCCATTTGTGATAAATACCGGTAATATCCTTCTTTTTCCACACCTTCAGATCAAAAAAGTTCATGCCGTATGCCCAACCACAAGCATTTGGATCAAAATTTCTTGCAATATGCGGATTTGAAAAGTTAAGATACTTGTCGAATCGGTGAAAACTCTCACCACAAGTTTCAACAGCACCATTTACTTTCCCATGAAGATCCACGGACCATAATCCAGTCAAATCCTTCTGGACTACGATGTCATCATCAAGAAAAAGGATCCTGTCCAATTTCGGATATACTTCAGGAAGGTAGAATCTCAGATGGTTGAGCATTGAGAGATACTTTGGGTTCCTGTACTTCAGATTAGAAGCACCAGATGAAAGCGTTGTTGGATGGCCTGCCTTAAAATAAAACTCCTTCATTGTAGCAGATTCAAGTTGTCGCAAGACTGGGCAGTAGGATGAGTTCAGCCACTTAAATTCATCAACATTCTCAACATGGATTGTAGCTTTTCCAGGAGGATTCAACAGAAACCACATATTCATGGCTCCAAAATTTAGTTTATCAGTGACTAGGTGGAAGACGTGCTTTGAAGGATCCTGCAATGTACAAGGTTCCTTAAGAACATAAAAAAATGAAGAAAATGAGGCCAGAAATGACATGATTTATTACATCATAGATGTAAAGTGAATCAAGGAGTCCAACTGTTCAGGCACAACAGTATCAATAATTAATATTAATAATCTAGAAAAACAGAATCCAGACATAAAAGACATATTTGCACATGCTTGTATAGTAAAAGACAATCTGAGTCACCTTGGCATTCATTATAGTTGAGTTGACAACAACAGATGCTGCCAAGACATTGTCTGAGAATAAAGCATAATGATAAAGATCGGGATTCTCCAAATTCTCACTCTTAGGGAACTTTCTTTTCTCAGGAGGAAGGAGGTAGTAATCTATGGTCAACCGCATGGATAAGCAGTGAATGGCATTTGGAATGGTCTTGGCAGCTGTCTGACTGAGGAATGTACTCTGTTTTTTCAAGCCCCTAACTTTCTCATCAGCTGTTTGTAGCATTGCCCTCAATTTTCCAGTAACCAGATTGCAGTCATACAATTGCTCCTTTGCTTTTGACAAAACTTGGCCCATAGCCTTGATTTTCTCACGTGCACTAGAAATGAATAAGACAATCAATCAGACATGCAGAGATATGAGCTTCAAAGAAAATTACACAGCCAAAAGTATCATCCTACCTGTGAGGTAGTGCAGCATCAGATGTTGCCTCACCTAAACTACGCTGACTCTCCTTAAGCTGATACTGCAGTTCTTGGTACATAACAAGGTTGTTCTTCATCTTAGCAATACTTGAATATACCATAGCCATGATCATTTGGTCCCGCATCAACCGTACCGTAGTGTCAACATTTTCATTCTCAATTTCTTTCCTCCAAAGGTTATATTTGCCCAGAACTGCTGAGTCAACCGCTTTGGAGTGCTCAACAGCCACATTTTCAAGTTTCACAATGACTTCATCATCTTTTTTAACCAAACCTGCAGCACGCTTTTCGCGCCTCTTCTCTATTAATTGCTGCAGAAAATTAATGAAGAAAATTAAACAAATTCCTTTCCATTCTATTTAAGGTGACACAAGCAAAGTTTCCGGAGATGCTCACCCTTCGAGCTACCAGTGAAGGGCTATCATTCCACCAAGCATAACCATCTACACTAATAAAACATTGGATAAGATAGCAGATCCAACTCCAACACGACCAATTAGATGATATAACATTTGATACCACCTGAAGATTTTCCTTCCTCAGCCTTTGGTATTTCCTGTCTAGCATGTGGTATTGGTTTGCTCCACTATTTTCAATGCAAGGGGAAAAGTACAAAGTAGAAAGGATTTGTACCAATGTACATAAAATGTCAAATTCGTACAAGTATGGCTGTAAGCACAAAACTTGAGGAGAACCAGATCACTTTTGCTTACCTTAAATGTAACATTTGAAATCTTCGCCCCAACAACTCTCCATGAAGCAGAAAAATTGTTTTTTCTGAAATTGTCAAGGCTCAGAGGTCCCATATCATCTGCGCTGTCCATAATAGCATCAAGAACCTAAAATGTAAAATAAACCAAAAGGCTGGGAGGTAAAAATTTACCAGAAAGAATGAAATTGCAGATATGGATCAAGAGTGAATCATCATCATCTTGCATTTACCTCTTTTGAGAAAAGTGATTTGAGGTCCTGCAATGTCTGCCATTCTTTCCATTTGACAACCTGCAGTAATCAACAACTAGCTTTATGGTGAACAATATAAACCATATCCACTAATTAGTTACATATCCAATAAGATTTTAATTGCATTGAACAGACCTGTTTGCTTGGAACAGCTGAAATACCTTCTTGATCTACATAAAGCATTTCATGTAATTAGATTGACTTAAACTTTTCAATACTCACATATAATGACATATCCATGTCAGTGTCTATAATTAAGCATAGGAAACAAGAAGATATTCAAACAGAAATCCAATTCCCATTAGATATATGCACCATTTTGGTTTTCAAGATTTTACAGTCTCTGATAACAGAGATTGAATATTCACTAACCCAATCAAGTGTTTGCTCTGTTACTTTCTAGAGGCATGAAACTTCTGTCCTATTTCACTAAACTAATTTACAACCATAAATGTCCCAGTAACAGAAAACGTGCTTTGATTTGTTAGTACAGCACAGAGATGCAGCAACCTTTGAATAATCTACAAGTACGGGGGAATGGCTTAATTAATCTGTTGGGTCCTATGGTTCCATTAAAACTTTAAATAAATCACCCATAGTTTGAAATTTTGTAACATGATCCGTATTGTTTCTCTTTTTTAAAATATGGTCCCATCATTACTGAACCATTTTACAATTATGATATTCTGACCTAGAGAACAGTGAGCATATGAGGGATTCTATATTGGCACTCGCAGATACAAAAAGGATGCATGTGCAACTCATGCTTCTTTCCTCTCACTTTCCTTCAAATATCACACGGTCAACACCTGACATCTCTCTGGCTTCCTAGTTTATCCTCTTCCCCCATTTAATTGAATCATTAATTCTGCTTGGCCAATACGGAAAAACCAACAAATCAGGTATCAATAATATTTGCAGGTTCCAACTTTTAATAATTTAATCATCCAGAAAATTACATCCCAGTAGTTTTCAAAAGAAAGGCACTGCATTTACATTTATGGCCAGATCCACTTACAACCATAAAAGTGAGGAAACCATGTCTATTTCTCCACTCAAGAAAGAGGGGGAAATGACAGAAAGAATGAGAAATTAAAGGAAAGCAAGAATGCAGTTCAATGTTTCAGAGAGAAGAAACAAGACCTAATGAATGCATTGCGGAGTGTCATAAGTTATGTAAACTAAACCTTGTAACAGAAATGATTAACTAAATTTAGGATATCAGGTCATAAAAATGGCAGTCATCACAAGTACCTTCAGCAATAATCCAAAGTTGTCAATTAGGGTCCTTCATAGACAAGCATGAAAGGAGCAATCAAAGATTATAGAAATAAATACAAAATTCAAAAACAATAACAAGAGAATCAGCTAATCATCAACACGGGAATTATCTAGTTTTCTCCCTTTTCCCTTTCACCTTTCTGATTTACCATTCTAAAACAATTCTCACGGCATCATCCTATCAAAATGGTAAAGGAAAATATATGCTTTTTTTTATTGCAATAAACAGAGGAAGCGAGCTCGCAGTAGCAGAGATCTTGCAATACAAACCACCACTCGCTTTCTATTTTCATATTAGCATGTTTGGATAGCCTCCATTTCAATCATAATTTACGGAATACGAGTTTACGGAATACGGAATACGAGGTAGCTTTTACGTGCAGAGGTTTATGTGGAGGAGATTTATTTCAATTTACGTGAATCGGGCTTGTGTACAAGTCTGTGGTTTGAAAATAAGTAGTACTAAGGAAGGTATCTGAATTCCGTCACCTTTAGAAAAACACTTTCACATCAAACCAAATGCAAAAGAAATGCTAACCAAAAAACAAATCACAAACACTTCTTAATCAATACATCTCGACACCATTGTTATGCGGAGATCTGCGAGTTAACACCTGGGACGAATAGCCTTAAACGAAAATCTAGAGTTTAAAGAAAACTAATGAAGCAGGAGAACGAACCCGGAGTTTGAAGGCCTCGGCCTACGAAGAAAATAAAGGGCGCCAGAAAGCAGATTAGAATGAAAGCCAGAATAGAAAAACGAGATCCATTGCCCCTACTCCTGCCGCCGAACAGCCCAGGCTTGAGCGCCATTGCAGATCAGGATTGAAAACCTTGAAGAAGGAACAAAGTAAAAAAGAAACAGAGAGTGAGAAGTAACATTTGAGAGGGAGAAGGCAAGAGTAACCATGGGAGCAGAAGTGAGATAGAATTACAGGTAAAATCGGAGAGGTGTGATGGAGGAGTGAGGCGGGGCTTATGGTATAATGCTAGTCGAAATCCATCGAGGAGTGAGATTTAGGTAGAATGGGGAAAAAAGAAAGAGATAATGGGTCGTAAATCAATGCGCTAAATATGTTGCCATGTGATAAGAGGGATAAGGCGAAGTCGCAGAGAGCAAGTGAGAATGAAGATAGATCTGGTTGCTGCGTTTGGGATTTGGTATCTCTCCTTTTTTTTTTTTTTTTTTTTTACTTCCCTTCTCTTTCCCTCGCTGTGCTGTCCATCACTTTCTTTCGCTTTCCATTCTCTTGCCACCAATTTTACCTGTTTTCTTCCTTAATATACAAGGAGTAGCTCCATGCGCTTATGAAAGTATGAAACTTTAAAAAAACCGCACAGCAACCGTGCATTTTTCTTGTGAATATAATTCATTATTAATAATTTGATCGATTAACAAATGAATGAGTGATAAATTATTTAATGATGTCCTCTGCCTGATCATGAACATATATCATACTGTTCATGAGCCAATGTGGCTTGCTAGTTGAATATAAAGGCTAACACACTACTTTATCATTTAATCTTGCACAAGGAGGGTTGAATTTTTTTATTCAATCAAACAAACTGAACATATAAAATTATATGGCAAAATAGTAAAACTAAAACTTAAGAAAATCAGGCACCTTAGGAAATTTTACAATTATTATCGATATAATTAGCATCAATCATGTTGATTGATTTACGTTAATCTAACATTAAGGTAATCCCAAAAATTCGTCAGCCGATCGCGAAATCATTCGGTGAGGATCTCTTTCAATGTTTAGCCTTGCATATTGTGAATATTTTTTTCCGGCCTTACGGTAATGTATTCCCAAAAATTATTAGTGAGGTAATGGAAAAGACCCACATGGCCGATCGGAGAACAGAATTTGAATCGTTACAAAGGCCGAACATAAGAATCAACATCCTTATTTGTTAACTTATAATGCACTCCAGACCTGGACATTATATGCTAGATCTCGACTGAGTTTTTTAAGATATAAATAAGGGTCTGCTTGGTTGAATCCGCGGGAAGCATATTAGTAATGATAATTCAGATCCCAAAACCTCTGCGCATGCGTGTTTGGCAGCAGTTTTTTATGGTAACAAGCATCACGCTGACTCATCTCCATTAACCCTACCACACACCGTCGACTTACCTCATCTCTGTCCCCATTCACTCTATCCAACATCCTCCACTAAGTCCATATCATGTCCACCACGAGCCCACAAGTTCAAACGCCCAAGTCCTTTGTTCATTCGCTATAGGTTACGGTGAGATCATCAGATCTCTGGTTCAAAGGTGACATCACCAAATCGAGTGGGACATCTAGTGGCACTGGCAGGAAAACATGTTCTTTAGAGGCAACAAGCTACGAATTCAGTTCAAGTGACTTCGTTTACTACAACGTCCACAAGAATGTACATATAAGACATCAGTCTTTAAATTCGAAAATAGCCTAATCAGTAATACAAGACCTTCACAAGATGCCCAAACAAAATGATGGGCCCTGCGAGGCATCTATTGAATTGCCACATCCAAGTAATCACCAATCTGCATGTACAAACCAAACTCAGTAACAGGGCTGGCACATCATAATTAGCACTACTAACAGGGATTGTATTTACTATCATCACAAGTACCAGGAAAAAACATATTGCTTACCTCAAAACCAAGTTCAGCTAAAGCCTTGCCATCGTCTAATCTCCCATTTCCATGTGATAAAGTCTTCCCCACCTACATGAAGTCACAGAAAAAGAATGAGGGACAAACTAAAAATCCTAGCAGTGATATACAGTAGAGCACACATCACGCTAAGATATGAACAATAACTCAGAAATTACTCATTGCATTTTCACAGGCAAATGAACGCGGTATTCAACACAAAAATCATAATTTCAAGAACAATTTTAAAAAGAGAAAGTAACAGGTGGGAAAAAAGGAATACTTGTTAGCATTTCTTTTGTTTTTAACAATAAAATAGAAAGAAAGCATGGAGCATAAGAAGATACACTTGTGAATATCAGCAGCAGTGCTTACAAACTTTAGTTGATGCGATATACAATGAAGTAAACATCATGACTGCTAAAAATCACTAATGAACATCAAAATATTCAGGTAAGAAGCTATAGAGGACACACATAATATGACATGACTCTGGAGTTATGTGTTTTGCATTAAGCACAAGACACACAAGCTCACAAAGACAAAAGGACTTGCCTCTCTAACTATGAAGCGGCCATGTTTATCAGGATAAACGAATGCGAAGGAGAGCTTTGCATTTCTTCTCCTTGCATCGGGAGCCACTTCTTTGACCTGCACAACATGGGTAGTCAAGTCAACCACAAGAAGGAAAGTATGAACAAATAAAGAACAACAGCATTCCAGAGGGACCTCATCAAAAATAGAGATGATTACATTTTCAAACAGAGAGCATCAATTCAGATAAATAAATGATTTCAATGAATCTGGCCTTTGCAGAAGGATAGTGCTCTGTTATGGTGATTTCTAAACCAACTAAACCTGCACTCTAAATTCTGGAAGCAAGATATCCTCCAATTTAAATATGCCACATGCCATCCAGCCATGTATCCTATACATAATTTGTTGCAGCACTGTTTTTTCATATCACTGCTACACTAATGCCTAGCATTGCTTTAAATTTATGAGCTCAAGCCTGCACATAGCTGTACACTAAGAAAATCAAATGAGCCTATGTAACACAAGCTTTAAATCCAAGTGGCGTCATAATTTAGAGAAAAGGATCCGCAGCAATGACTCGTTATACCAGTTAAAAAAATGGTGGGCTGACTTTCAAGCTCACTATAACATCATGAAGACCAGCTGAAAAGAAATTTAGGTTCAGAAGATTCTATGGAATTATCCTAATACATCCCAAAGAGCATTGTCCATTTAATATTTCACTAAATGTAACATTCAGGAAAAGACAATATTACCTAGAACACATAGGCCAATTGGTACAGAGGGGGGTGCACACGCAGAGAGAGAGAGAGAGAGAGAGAGAGAGAAGAGAAGATTCGGGTGATTTCTTATTCAGCAGTCTCTAGTAAGTAAACGTGTAGCTACTTATAGTTCTTCTACAGTTCACTAGTTCTGGTATAACTCTCCAAACCGAAAGTAGTTACTAGTCATAACACCAACCTTTTACTATTTCAATGTGGTTGTTTTTAATTTTTAATTGACCATTCTATGGTGAGGCTTTTGCGTAAACAATGCTTCTTTTAAAACAGAAGCCTTAAATAGAAGTCCCGTCAAGAAACTCATGTATGCCTGCTCATAATTCTAAATGAAAATAAAGAGGAAAGGTGGAGACAGAGAAGAACAAGGAGAATTTCTTCATACAAGATCAGTTAACTCTCTAAGAGTCGCATCCTTCCATGTATAAATTTGAACCTCATCCTTGGGCTCCTTGCCTCTCACTGCAAATTCCTCATTGGTATGATGACCTCCAGTCTGCAGAATGCAAAGAGTACAGTACAGCATAGATAAATATCTCAGACGATAATCATTTCATATCTTGCAAGTTGCAATGAAACTATGGAAGTATATTAAAAGATCAGGATATGTCTGAGTGGATGTGTGCATACATTGATTATGTGGACCTACATGTATGACAAGATTAGAGAACAAAAGCAACATGACATGCAGTTAATGAGACCCTTGCTCCTGAAAATATGTTCCAGACATCATGTGAAAGAAAGAAAATCCCATAATAAATTGAGTCACCAAATGATGAGAATTTATGAAGCATAAAACAGCCACTTGATGCAAAGACGTTTTCACACTATGGCTTCATGCTAAGTATAGATTGAAAACATTGCAACAAGGAAACTAGGGCATTCATCAAACCTACTAGACAATGATATTCACCAATTCATAAGTGGATTATTTCTCCCATCTCAAGAGCTAACTTTTGGATGAGGGGTTAGAACTAGTCCAGAACAAGATCCAAAAACACTTGATAGAATCTAACACTTGCTCTCTTTGACATGCAGATACCACATATGCATGAAAGTCAAGGTGCAAAGCCTCGAATAATGTCCTTTTCTTTTAGAACAACTCAGTTGTAAGAAAACGATATTCTCAATCATCAACGGATAATTATATGACAACTACAAGTGACCTTTGAAGACAGAAAACAAAATCCCATAAATCAGATTCATGAAAAATTATCCCACCCAAAATAAAATAGCACACAGAAACTGGAAACTTGAAAAAAAAAATCATAATTAAGCATGTAACATGCAGATACTGCAGAATAGCATACCTTAGTGAACACTCGCAGAAGTAGCGGACACGTCTGCAATCCATAAACAAAAAATGTCACTACAACAATAATAATTATCATATAAAACAAACAGTAGAATCCGACAGCGCAAAAAAGAACGTAGAGAGAATCATCCTTCTTGGTGGGTCAGAGTGACACCGAAGATTATTGGAGCTACAATGACATTTCAGTACAGAGAAACACACAGTGGAAAGGTCGAGCACAAGAAATGAGCTAGGTTTAAAAAGGGAGGCAAGAAATGAAAAAGAAAACACACATCAAGAAGAGAAAAAGGGAACCTTTTCGCGATCAACAGGCTCGAAGCGAGGGCGCGAAGGAGGAGGAGGAGGAGGAGGGCCTCTTGCAGGCGGGGGCATTGGTCGGCCTCCTTGCCTCTTGGGTGCGTCACTCATCTTCTCCCTCGCTTTTTCTGGACTCTGCTCGGGTGCTTGCTGTTAAGGAGAGTGAATTTTGCTTCGTCGAGTGAGTGTTTTCTTCTGAAAATATTTGCGAAGGTCTGGGCCTGGGCCTTTACTCTGGACACATCGAGCCCACAAATAAACACGACCATAAAATGCAATTGAATGAATTTTCCTTTTTTAATTTTGAGTTGAATGGAGTTCACATCTCCAATACGGAATTGTAGTGTTACTTTGAGGGAATAAATTACAATATGAAATGAAGACTGTTGTTAAGGACATTTTATATTGGAGTATTTTCAAATTTAAAATTGTTTCAGAGAATTGGTAATCAAATTAAGATTTTCATCACAGAAAGTACTTGGGGTTTGGGACTATTTCTATAAACTATTTGAGTTAGGTCTAATTGATTTGAAATATGCAAAATAATTATTGTAATGTTTATATATGATCCATATCCAGCTACTATATATAGAGAACAGTTGATTAGGCAAAACAAAAGGGGGCATTAGCTCAGAAATGCCAGCGAAATATAAGAAGTTTAGGAAGCAAGGTATGGTCTAACTTGTTCCAATCACAAATTTTTTTTTATTTTTTTGAAAAAAAAAGGATTAAAATTACTAAAAAGAGTTTTAATTTAGAAATGAAAGTTCACCGTAAATTTATTCAAGATCAGAATCAATAATGGAGACATATGTGCCACACAGCAACAGGGCGCAGTGTCATGAGTGATATAATGGCAGTTTAATTGATATAATGTGCACAATGAATCAATGATGCGTAATTGTGAGTAAGTTGAAGGCAAAATTTGAAGGAAAAACTCATCTGGGTAAGTGGTCATAGATAAAGTTGGTGGTATGTTTTAGTTTAACCTTTGTTGTTAACAAAAATCATGAACGAACGAAAACTTAAATGGGGAAGAGGGTAGAGCATGACGGCATGTTGATAGCCGAGTGTTTTCACTTTACACTTAACACTTAACACTTAACACTTAACACTTAACACTGGAGCCTGGAGGGAAGGGAGGGGGTGGGGGCCACAGGCAAAAATGGGAAAGAAGTGAATAAATGAGCCCTAAAAATGGGCATTAAAGGTTTCCGAAAACAGAAAGCCCTGACCACTGCACTATTCCTCCATGGTCTCTCAAGCCAAAGCTGGATGGGAGGCCAGTGGCCATGAGTGGAGCACATGTTTAGGGGAGCCGCTAGGTGGGCCCCCCCACACCATCTACAGTCGCCAGTATTCAACCTCTTTCTTTAATGTTGCTTTCTTTTCTTGGCTGTCAAGTTATTTGTTTGTATACGCATACAGTCTTTATCGTGGTACAAAAAAAAGGCTATGTGCTTGTTTGTTATCACTTATTTGAATCGAGTTTATTATATAAGTTTGATTTACGTAAATCGAGATAAATTTTCTCCATATATTTATCTCGTAGACCGTAAAAGTTACTTTGTATTCCGTGAATTACAATTCATAAGCACTTATGAAATTTTCAACCGCTATTCCAAACAAGCTCTATGTGTCCTGTTATTAGGGGAGAGGGCGTCCCAATTCAGTGTATTAATTTTTAATAGTTGAGATTAATTTATATTTTAAAATTTGATATGAATAATTTATTAAGATAGATTTTTATTATATTAAAGCATACTTTTAATTTTTTAAATTTATTTGAGGTATATTTTTAGTCACTTAATTTTATAAAATATATTTTTACTCTTATAATTCTAATACTACTAATGTTATTAATACAAAATGTTAACGTAATAAACTCAAGAGATAACTGTATAATTAAATGTTATTAATCTTAAATTTAAAATATGTGTAAAATAAAATATATTTAAAAACCTGATAAAATAGTCAATATTAAAACCTCGATTATATTAAAAAAATTTAATTTAATAATATAAAATATATTATCTTATTAAAAAATAGTAGTTTAATAATCTAAATAGCAAAATCTCAATTTCATTTGTAACCATTTGTCATGTTATTTTAGTTTAATAATCTAGGTATATATTATATTAAAAAATTAAATTTTAAATATACTTTTTAAGCTGTACAGTCATCACTTGAGTTTGTTGCACCAATATTTTTCGTTAACAACATTAATGGTGATAGAAATATAAATTTAAAAGTATATCTTATACAAGGTAAAAAAAATCGGATCGGACTGGTCGGTTCAATCGATCCAACTGGTGACCGGTCGATGGTTCGATCCGGTTGATGAATTAAACCTGTGAACTGGTCAAAACCGGTGATTCGACCGGTCCACCCGGTTTACCTTTTTTTTTTTTAGAAATACATTTTTTTATTCCTCTAACTACTATTTCGCACTATTTTTTTAGAGAAAAATAAAAGTTTAAAAACCAAGATAAAGAGAAAAGTAGACTTTGAGGGGATATAATAATTAATTAATTATAAGAAATGAGATATCATTGCATAAATATAAGTACCATAACTAATACTAATATATTTTAAACACTTTTTGTCTAAAGATCTTTATTTTTATCTATAGAAATTTAAAAATATATTAATATATATTGCTACTAATAAATTGTAATATTTTAATATGACCGGTCTGACCTCGGTTGAACCATTGACCCTTGAACCTGTGATGTGACCAGTTCATTGCCCAATCCGATTTTTATTCTTTGATTTTATAAAATTAAACGATAAAAAATATAGCTTATATAAAATTTAAAAGACTAAAAATATATTTCAGTCATTTTTATTATAATAATATTTTTTATATAATATTAAATCTTAATTGAAAGTTGATATAATAATAGATAGATTTAATGGAATGTAAATAGACACACCCCTCCCATGATTGTTCATGTAATCGCAGAACAGAAATAAATTAATATGCGGACATATGCATGTTGGTATTAACTTGCAATTTACAAATCGTGCAATGTTGATCTTCATACACACACACACACTCTCTTGAGTTGCTGCGTGGCCCAATGATGAAAGATGTCAGTTGGTCAAAATGTTCACACTCGTCCACACATACATAAGAACAACCAATGGTCCATCACTTGATAATTATGTGTGAATTTTATTATGTTTTTATTTCTAATATGAAGTCACTCATTTTATAATTTAAGCCTAACAACGGATATTTTATTATATATATCAGAGCAAACAAATAGACAGACCCAATGTCTGATAATGAAATCAGGGCTTAATAGAATCAAATCTCAGGAATCGTCCAAGAGTACCTGCATAGCCAGCTTGCTAGCTAGCTAGGCTCTATCATTACAAGATTGTACGACCGTGTATAGGAGTTGTATTGAAGAAGGATTGTGATGGGGAGGTGTGCATAAATGGACAAGCAAGAGGAAGAAAGTTAAATACAAGCCATAATATTAGTCGTCACTCACATTCATTGTATCCTTTGACAGACAGGCGTATGAAATTCATTTATGTTAACATTTACTTTTAATTTACTCCAACAATCTCAACCCAATTTAATTATTACAAAAACAGCATTTTTTTAATTAACGCCAATAGTGACCTCCAATCTTCACTTGTATGTATGAGCCTGCGATATGATTCTCCAACTAGCTAGGCCCCTTCCATATATAAAGACGTTTTTTTTATAACATATATATACATGCAACTAAGTTTCCGATTTCCGGCTTAATTATCTTCAGGACTTGCCTTCCTACATATGCGTAGGACTTTGAGGAGCCCTTTTTAAAGTCCAAAAAGTTTTGTTTCAGCTCGTCTCCTTTTTTGACTTGAAAAATAGGGACAAAATTAATTTTTGATCCATTAAAATTTGCAAGACATACAGGGACGTAATTTCAACTCTACTCAATCCCCAATAAGAAAAGACACCGCTAATCTACTATAAAAATTGCACTAATAAGAGCATTATATATAAAACAATAATTTAAAAACGCTAAAAAGTAAACAAAACAAGAAAAAACTCATCATAAGTCACACCAGCAATAAAATGATTGAGAAGCATGCATGTGGATCAAAGAAAGGGATTTGACGCATGAAAATGAAAGCAGCTACTTACGTGGAGACGAAATACAATGAACAAGCAAAAAATACGAGAACCAATAAATTACATATCAATTTCCTTTCTATTTTATAACAATCTACACCACACAGCTAGGGTTATAGACTGGTCGAATTGCAGTTTAGTGTAATTGAGCTTACCAGTAAGTCCAAATTTTCATTAATTTAAATAAAACTGTATTTTCTCAACAACACATGCTATAAATGCTCGTGTTCGACATTCCTTTGCAGAAAATATTCTCATGGACTCTTGCTAGCTTCTGTCAGATAATGTTTCAAGACAAATTTTTCAGAGAAATCCGCCAAAAAAATTGTGCAGACAAAGCTAGCGGATAATTAATGGGGCGAGAATGAAGCACCAAAAATTCTTGCAGAACTCTTAATTACTTTTATTCTCACAGAAAATATATATGGTAAACGAGAAAAACATTGTGCGCAAGAAAAAATAAAATAAGAATGCGATCCAAATAAAATTGCAAGAACATTTTTTTCACGAATTTTGTCACACGGAAAAGGCATATTTAAAATTTTTCTAGCTTCTTGTTGAGTAGGCACATAATTTATATTATATAAAAAATTTATATTTCTTGTGAAAACTATTTACTACCTGTTTACTATAAACATTTAAGTTTTGTCGGATTCTAATTGAGATGTTTTGATCTCTAGCTAGCTAGTATTTAAAAAAATCAATATACAAGTTTTGAACTATCGATGATGTCACCTTCAAGTCTTATCTTCACCTAAATTTCTCTCTAATAGAGAGTATTTAAAGAATATTCTGAAGGCATGAACTTGCTCATGTCTCTCCAAATAAGTAAATGTAATTAATGATTCGTTTTGGACCATATATATAGTTACGTTGTTAGTCTGTTTAAATTTGACATTGGACCACCCAGTTAAACTTAATCAAACACTTCGAAACTTAACCCTAATCATCAAACGTCTATGACACACAACGCGGTTCCAACGTCCATATCTTTGCAAATATAGCAATATATATGTAGCTTATTACATTTTTTTCAAAACCGATTTGCTCTAATTAGTAAAATGTGTTCTGGAGATGCTTTTAAACAAAAATGTATCATATGGAGGAACTCTTTTTCTTTTTCATTCATGGTATGTTAAACCAAAGAGAACATCCACGAGAAGGCTTAATTAAGGGCTACAAATACCACCGATGCTATTCATAACACTTCTTTGAAAGGCCTTTAGTAGTATTTAAAATGATGTACACGGCAAGGTAATCCATAAAAGTTAAGAAAGTGGGGGGAAATATTTCTTAAAGAAATAAAATTTTGATTACTGATATAAGGGTCATGAGTCATAGTTTATTATTGGTGACTTAAATAGAATGTTAAGAATGTTGGAAAAGGATAATAACAAACACAACCAGATGGTAAAATTAAGGAGTCAGTTGTATTAATTAAGTTTGGTGGACAGCTAAAACACTCCTAGGTCATCTAAAACAACTGAGATTTAAGGTTTTTCTTTTGTCCTTCTTTTGGCCAGAAGAGATTTAATTTTATTTCACAATTCACAATACATATGTTCAACTTATGGACTGAAGGTATACTCACCTATTTTACATTTTAGTATTGAAATGCATTTTCCTTTTTATTAATTTGAAGTTAGAGTATTCACTCCTCCCTAATAACTGTACCTGGAGTCTTTAAATGTTTAAGTTCTGTTCTGTAATTTATTTAACCAATTACCACTTAACTATTCTAAACTATTAAAGTTATTATTATGCATAATTTTCTTTCTATTAATATTTGTAGATGAGGAGGTTGGTGGGGTACACTTGTGATGAAAACTGAGTATATAAGAAGTAGTCAAACAGATTCCCTTGTCTCTCTCTGAAACAGACCTCAAAGCATTATTCCTTACGCCTTCATCAGTTTGATCCATTATTATTTATATTACCACTTTTATTCTCCAACTTAATTTGGCCAATGTTTTTTGAAATTACTATGTTTGAGATGTATTTTATTTATGCATGATTCCCTGAGATGATCTCTTTGACACAATGAACCTTTCTTTCTTTCTTTCTAAGAAATAGTGCAGAGACCAAATGGATCACGCAATTGAAGAGTGAAAAGGGCGAGAGAGATGCCAGTAAATAAATAATAATTTCACAAAAATGAAAAATGATTGCATATATATAGGTAGCCAGGGCCTACTAATAATTTGGTTGGATTCTGTGGTGTTATCATCTGAGCAGACTGAATTAATCCATATTATACCTTACAAATTCGGGACATCTACTTATAATATCCTAAAACTGGACATCGATCATAAGACTCATCACTTACTTCTGGGATTCTTATAATCTGTCATTTGCTGTATCAAGTATGTAGCATGACAGTACAACAAGCTAAGTGACAAATCAAAATGAATATAACAGTGAAAGTAATACTACAAAGAAAATAACAGCAGAAATCTTTTTAAGGTACCATATTACACTAAAAACTCACAAAACGGATGGGAGTGAATTCAACACTTTCTCCCTTTTTTAAAAAAGTTTAGTGTTAGGATAAAAATGTATGAGTGCTAAAGAAACAATGATGAAGCATGATACCGGGGAGGTCAAAGTTGTTGGTCAACCTGAGAAATGCATTTGCTTTCAGTTTTAGGCTAAACTGTGTCAGCAGTCACTGGTCAGTCTAATTTCCCTCAAACAAACATTGCTTTCACTTGGTGGCCTCCACCCACAACCGCCTTCTACGAATCAGAGATTTCATGAGTTTGCTTCTTATAAAAGGTCATAAAAATATTTTCCCCTTGTTTATTTAATAGGATATATTAGAGATTTTAATTTTAGATATTGTTTTGCCGAAAGATTTCAATATTAGATTTATACTCAATCTTTCTCTAAGAACGGGCTACTTCAACTCATCAGTTCTTAATTAAAATTCAGTGATTTTGTTTTTTAAAACCCAGTTGATGAACTAACAAGTAAATTGCACTGGTTCTAATAACAGTGCAACGTATAATCTGTGTGATTTTCAATTCATTTACACACACACAGCGTTCTAAAGAAATAAAGACAAAGAAGAAAGAGATAGCCGTGTTGGAGAAAATAATCAATAAATATATAAAAGGAAAATGAAAAAAAGAAAGAAAAGAACAACAAGGGGGTTTCATTTCCATTTTGTTGAAAAAGAAGATCAAGTGTGCCCCCTGCCCCCCTTTTTATGCTCAACTCCACTTCTCTCTCTCACAAATCAAACCCCATCACCACACTCTACTCTCTTTTTCTCTCTCATCTTCCATTATTGTTGTATTTTCTTCTCCACTCATATATATATAAAGATCAGCAATCTGAACCCAGAAGAGAAACATTAGGCATAAAAGAGATGGGTAGAGGGAGGGTTGAACTGAAGATGATAGAGAACAAAATCAACAGGCAAGTGACTTTCTCCAAAAGAAGGAACGGCCTCATGAAGAAAGCTCATGAACTGTCTGTGCTTTGTGATGCTGAGGTTGCTCTCATTATTTTCTCTGGTCGTGGCAAGCTCTATGAATTCGGCAGTGCTGGGTATCATTTATTGCCTTCTCTTCCATTTTCCTTCTTTTTGGTGGTGCAAATCCCAATGGCTCTTTATATATATATGTTTTCCAAATTATATATTCCTTTTCCTTCAGAGAATTTCTTGGGTTTGTTTTTCTGATACTTGTCCCTCTTCTCTCATACTTTCTTCTGCCTTCACTTCTCCTTTCACCAAAATGGACACTGACCCCTTCGTTTTCTGGTTCTGGGTTTCTTTATTATGCAATATTGGTTTTCTTAGCTAGACACTGTATGTTATCAATTTTTCAGATTCATTTTTTTCCCACTTTAATTTATTTATTTATTTTGTTTTTGTCTTGCTTTCTAGTTTCTGCAGCATCATTTCCTGGTTTCATTCAATAATACATGCATCCTCTGACAGCCTTTCCATCTCCCTCTCTCACACACAATTACTTGAACAAGTTTCATTGATTATAGAGAGAAGAGAGAGATTGTTCATTTTTCTCCCCAATCACAGATCGACACGTTTCATCTATCCATGGGCGCTTTCTTTCTTTCTCTCTATTCTGGGTTAAAGGGTTTGGCTCTCATATACACTTTCTGATGAAACAGTACAATCTATTTCTTCTTGTTTTTTTCCCCTCTGTCGAAGAAGAAAGTATATATATCAGTAGTATGTATGAGGTGGTAGTACCAGGAGTTTAGTTGAAGTAGTGGATGTAATAAGTCCGAGGATGTTCCCTCTCTTGTCCGATGTACAAGATCTAGGGTTTTCAACTTCATCTTTCTCTCTGTAAGCCTTAACATGGTTTCTGGAGTGGTAGTGTGACTGCCTGAAACTGCTTTTGATGCTTTGATCTTTCGGATCTATCATTGTTCCCATCTTTCTCACTTTCAACACTTCTCTTTTAGTGGTCCCCCACTTCTCTCTGCATTCTAATATCCCTCTTCTGCATCAACTCTCTCTCTCTCTCTCTGTGGGTACTTCCATAGAAGAATTACAGCTCTTTTTTTTTAAAAAAAGGGAAAAAACCTCTGCAGAAGACCACAATGTCGTACGGGTCAAACTCAAGGATATCTTTGGGTTTATACACAAGTTTAAACACGTCGTTTACTCCCACCTTAGTGCATTCTTCCAATAATTACAGCTTATATTTATCCCTGGTCAAAGAGATTATAAATCAATGGCTTAGTCAAGTTCAAGGGTCTTGTGCTAAATGATGATCCTGTAGGTTCTGTGGGAAAATGGTTTGAAAAGGAAAATCTTGACAGTGAGGTTATATAGTAATTGTCAAATTAAAAAAGAAAACCTCAATATATCTAACATGGATGCTTTTTGGTTTTGTGTGTGTTTTCTTCTTCTTCTTCTTCTTTTTTTTTTTTTTTTTTGCTAATAGCTCTCATAAGATATGAATCATACGGTCAAGCTCTAGCCTCCAAATCTCCAAGAAAAAAATTAAAAGGAAAGAAGAAGCAGACTGCCTTGGGGCTTTGTCCATATATTCTATTATAATTAACTAATTAATTTATCATCCGCAGCATATGAATTTGCATGGAAATCTCGGTTTTCTCCTCTGTTTTACATGTTCATGATTTTAGCTATTAACAGTAAAAAATATTTTTGTTGTCAAAGAATACTCCGGTCTCATAAAAAAAAAAACCTTTATTTTTTGGGCGACAAAATGAGTTAAATTTGGTATTTTGGTTAGATATAAGATTTGTGTCGGTATATAATTCCTTTCCGTTGAACTGAGGTACATAAATTCGTTTTTTTTTCTTTTGGGTAGCATGACTAAAACCCTGGAACGGTATCAGAGGTGCACTTTTACTTCTCAGGAGCCCAATATTGTTGAGCTTGAAACCCAGGTATGTTCCCTAACTCCACCTAATTTCAAGTTTCTTATTACTTGTTTTGTAATACTGCATGGTAATGATTAATTAAATTACTTTGGGGAGGTCAAATATAATATACTAAGGCCTTCCTTTTCTTTTGGGGACGTGGCTTCACATTTCTATTAATATGGTGTCCTTGATTATGATTTTGTTTGTTTGATGTTGAAATTAGAGCTGGTGCGAAGAGTTGGCAAAGCTAAGGGCAAAGTATGAGTCTCTTCAGAGGACTCAAAGGTCAGAATATATATATATCCATATATGATTACTGTTTACTCACTAATGATGGGAACAAATTAAACACATAATATGTAGCTATATGATGATATCATGCATGCATATATATATACATAAATTAAAGTGGCTTAGTAATTAGTTAAGAATGAATGGATGAATGTAAAGCGTATATAAAATATATGCGGACAGGCATTTGCTGGGGGAAGATCTGGGGCCACTGAGTGTGAAAGAGCTTCAGGATCTAGAGAAGCAGCTTGAAAGAGCCCTGGCCGAAGCAAGGCAAAGGAAGGTGTGTGTGTACGTAACTTGTAAATGATTCTGAGGTTTGGAAATACAAACTGGACACATGTATATAGAATGATATATAGAATAAGTGAGTAGATATATATGTTTAATTAGAATCTCAAGTGAAATTCCATTAGATATGTGACTTGTTGAAATGAGTTGTGTGGTTATGAATGAATGAATGAATATATATGTGTGTGTGTGTGTGTGATGAGGTGAGGTGTGTGTACAATGAAGATGAGGATATATTTACATATATACGTGGTTGAATTAGTATTGGAATATGCACGCAGACGGAGATAATGATAGAAGAAATGGAACATCTACGCAGAAAGGTAATTGATAAATATAAATATATAATTATGAAGTGAAATGAACTATGAATTAGATGGGTCTAAGGGTGTGTGTGTTGCAGGAACGGCATCTGGGAAACATGAATGAGCAGCTGAAACAGAGGGTTAATAATGTAAAATGCTTAGACACCTTCTGGAGCTACCCTTCTCATTCTCACTCTGCTGCACCGTCTACTTCTGCTGCCAACCCCAACAACAACTTTCTCTCCCACCCTAACCCTCTCCTCGATTCCCTCCAAATTGGGTTTGTCTCTTTATATCCCACATTATATATATATATAAGTGCATTATATTATAGTACACATAATAATTGTAAATTTTGATTAATTGCAGCTACCATCATCATCAGCACCACGAGTATGCTGAAGCAGAGACATCTAACCATCATGCTCCCAACAAACCCACCATGCTTGCTGAGACTAACTTCGTGCAGGGATGGCTCCTTTGACCCACCACCCAGCCCACCTCTCTTATCTCCATATATATACACATACCCCACCACTTACCTTATATTAATTCCTCTTCTATATATCTCCCCCTTTATTGTCTATAGATACATACAATTATGTGGCTTTTACTTTCATATATGCATGAATGCTTGACAACATTATATATAGATATCTTAACTGTGTGACTTGATTTGCAAGAACCTCATGATGCGGACTTCATTAATATTATATATATATAGATGATATATAGCTTCTCTTCAAAGTGATTCAAATACATGCATATGCCATGAACCTCTATATGTATGTCTCTTCTATCCTATTCATTAGTGTTTGTTATATATTATGCATGCAATGCATTTCTAAACTCGCCTTCTAAATCTTCACTGTCATATACTTGATTCTTAATTAGTTCAACAAAAAATATGCACTTTTCTTGGGCTGTCTACTTTTTTTTTTCTTTTTTCTTTTTACAATTTTTCTAAATTTTACTTTAGAAACCATTCTCATTCCTCTCTTTCACTTCCTTCCCACATTCAACTATTTTGATTTTTATGGACCAACGTAACGTCATTCAACTTCATCCACAATTTACACTTTAGCTACCCTATAACAATTCCGCAAGCAATACTATCCTGTATGTTCTTGATTTTTTTTCCGGTTATTTCTCTTTAAAAAACTTATTAATTAAGAAACTCTCAAACTAATTTTTACAGATATTTTCTATAAAAAAATCAACTAGTAAAGTACTCTCTTTTTGAAAATATTATAATTTTAACTTGCAAAATAAAAATTGTTCAAGTGTTTCAATAAAGAACGTCAAGTAGTATAAGATGGATATAATTGATGCTTATGACAAAATAAAACAAGAAAATTTTTATCAAATAATGATATATAAAATAAATATTGGAAGGAAATTATCCTAATAAAATCAATATTAATTGAGTGCATTGGACACTAATGCTGATGAATGAGCATGCCCTGCAATCCCTAGAGACTATAGTATTATCCATTTCCTCCACCCCTATCCTGCCACTTTTCACTGAGGTCCTCCTAAAAATTAATATAGCGCTAAATTTGGGGGGGGGGGGACACTGCAACAACTACAAAAAAAATTAAAATAAAACATCTACAAGTAGTAACTGTTAGAACCTAAGAAGTCCCACATTGGTTAGTTTACAATGTAAGGAGGGCTCCTTGAGCTATAAAAGGAGAGCCCCTCCTCCCTTCCAAAAAACCCCCTTAAAATAGTCTCATTAGACATTTGTATCTTCTCCTCTCTTGTAGTATTTAACTTGTAAATTAATATCTCATTTCTCATTATTAGTTTACATGGTATCAAAGCCTAGTTCTGTCTGAGTATGCTCTGTGGTTGCAGCATAGTCTGAACTTCCACATCAGAAAAGAATTATTTTAGGCATTTGCATTAGCAGTACTGTTCATCAGATACTGTTCATTTGTGGTACTGTTTGGAGACTATTCATAGGCACTGTTCATCGGCGCTGTCTTTTTGGTACTGTTCATCCGGCAGAAAATCTCCAGATTCCAGTGAGGGTACTGTTGTTACCACTATTCATCCTGGCACTGTTCATTGTGGTACGGTCAGTGATTTCTGCTCTGTTTCTTGGGTTTTGCTTCTGTTTGAGGGTGTTTACCCATAGTGGTTGCAGTTATATTTGGTTAAAGGATCTAGAGGTCCTCGTTTGCTCTGTGGAATTTTGGAATTTGTGATACTTCGGGATTTCATTGGAATATTTTTTCTCTTTACTTATTGGTTAATTTTCTATGGCTGAATCGAAGAACTCTG
Source organism: Albizia julibrissin (assembly GCA_037074505.1). Lineage (NCBI taxonomy): Eukaryota > Viridiplantae > Streptophyta > Magnoliopsida > Fabales > Fabaceae > Albizia > Albizia julibrissin. Next base: position 519,520 of record CM073487.1, on the reverse strand, counting down.
ATATCATCAGTTTTCTTGAAGCTCTTGATTCCTCTTATGAGAATGTTCGCTCTCAAATTTTGTTTAGTCAAGAGCTTCCATCTCTCGAAGATGTGTTCTCAAAGGTTCTTCGTACTAATAATTTGGTTCGCCCGACTGTTGATCACAATGCAAGTACTTTTGCTAGGCATGGTTCATTTAAGAATTATAGGTCTAAACAAGGCCCTAGTACTCCAAATATGTCTTCTAGCACTTTTATCTGCAATTATTGCAAAGAGCCTGGCCATAGTAAGAAAAATTGTCGTAAATTACAGAATAAACAACAACGTGATGTTTCTCATATATCTGTTCATTCTGATTCAAGTCCATTATCTACAAGGGGTCTAGCTACTGGTAATTGGTTCTCTGGTCTTGCTACTTCTTCCACGAAGTGGGTCATTGATTCTGGTGCTACAGACCACATGACAGGTAACCATCATTTATTTTCATCATATACTCCATGTGCCAACCCATCTTCCATATGCGTCGCCAATGGTTCCCCGATCCGTGTACTTGGATCAGGTACTGTTAAACCAACTAAATCCATTTCGCTATCTTCTGTTCTTAATGTTCCTGATCTTACATTTAATCTTTTGTCTCCCAGTAAATTGACTCGTCATTTGAATTGCTCTATCACTCTATTTCCTGACCACTGTTTAATTCAGGATCTTTCGACAAAGCAGATTATTGGTAGGGGGTATGAATCTGGTGGACATTACATCCTTGATGATCAGGTTCCGCGTTCTGTTGCTTGTTCTGGTGGGTCGTCTCCCTTTGATGTCCATTGTCGTCTAGGTCATATGTCACTTTCCTCCTTAAAAAGGTTATATCCTCAGTTTTCTTCTGTATCTTCTTTAGATTGTGAGTCGTGTCAGTTTGCCAAACACCATCGTGTTCATTTGGTACCTCGCATCCATAAACGTGCTGCGTCCCCATTTGAGTTAATTCATTCTGATGTTTGGGGTCCTTGTTCAGTTTTGTCTCAAACTGGTTTTCGATATTTTGTCACTTTTGTTGATGATTTTTCCCGCACCACTTGGCTTTACTTAATGAAACATCGTTCTGAATTGTTTACGCATTTTCGCAATTTCTGTGCTGAAATTCAAACTCAGTTTAATACTCCTGTGAAAATTCTTCGGAGTGATAATGCGAAAGAATATTTTTCTGCCCCATTCACTGATTATATGCACAGTCATGGCATTCTTCACCAATCCTCTTGTGTTGATACACCTGCTCAAAATGGTGTTGCAGAAAGAAAAAATCGTCATCTCTTAGAAACTGCTCGAGCTCTCATGTTTCACTCTTGTGTCCCTAAATCTTTTTGGGCTGATGCTGTGTCTACTGCATGTTTCCTTATTAATCGTATGCCTTCGGTTGTCCTTAGTGGGGATGCTCCATATTCTGTACTGTTTCCCACCACCACTAAGTTGTTTCCTATTGATCCAAAAATTTTTGGGTGTGTTTGTTTTGTTCGTGATGTCCGTCCAAATGTCAGTAAACTCGATCCCAAGTCCTTGAAGTGTGTCTTTCTTGGTTATTCTCGAATTCAGAAGGGTTATCGGTGTTACTCTCCTGATCTTCGTCGTTATCTTGTGTCCACTGATGTGACTTTTCATGAGTCGTCTCTTTTCTTCAAGTCTTCGGTATTATCTGAGTCTCCTCCTGTTGTTGATAAGCTTGATGATGTCCTGGTTTATAATGTCCCTGTCTCACCAGTACAAGTTGCTGTTCCAGAACCTGATATCATCAATGGTCCTGATGTTACCAATGCCCTGCCCTCGCCAATGACTGCTTCGCCAATGGATTCTGTTCATGTCTCCCTAGTCCCTGCTCTTGCTTCCCCAGATCTTAACACCCCAAATCCTGACACTCATGACCCTGATCTAATTGACACTGATTCTGCTGCTGATCCATCTGCTAACCTACCTATTGCCCTCCGGAAAGGTACCCGTCCTCATTGTCCTCCCAAAAGATATGCTGAATGTACCTATCCTATCTCTTCCTTTGTGTCCTACCAGCATTTGTCCCCTGCTTCCACTTCCCTTGTGGCCACCCTTGAGTCTATCTCTACCCCTACCACCCTTCACCAAGCCTTAGCCCACCCTGGTTGGCGTGCTGCAATGGAAGAAGAAATAATGGCTCTTGACAAGGCTGGTACCTGGACTCTTGTTGATCTACCTTCTGGGAAGAAGGCCATTGGATGTAAATGGGTGTTTGCAGTTAAGACTAAGGCTGATGGTTCCTTAGAACGACTGAAAGCTCGGCTTGTTGCAAAAGGTTATGCTCAAACCTATGGTATAGATTATTCCGAGACTTTCTCCCCTGTTGCTAAGCTCACTTCCGTTCGTCTTCTTGTATCTCTAGCTGCTACCTATCATTGGGATTTGCATCAATTGGATGTTAAGAATGCCTTTTTGAATGGTGACCTTCTTGAGGAAGTTTATATGGAGCAACCTCCTGGTTTTGTTGCTCAGGGGGAGTATGGAAAAGTATGTTATCTTAGAAAATCGTTATACGGTCTAAAACAGAGTCCGCGTGCCTGGTTTGATAAATTTTGTAATGTGGTTCAGAAGTTTGGATTGAGCCAAAGTAAGAGTGATCATTCTGTGTTCTATCAGAAATCTAATGCAGGCATGATTCTTTTAGTAGTGTATGTTGATGATATTGTGATTACTGGGAGTAACACCTCTGGAATCTCAGAACTTAAAGTCTTTCTTAACTCCCACTTTCAAACAAAAGACTTAGGATCATTAAAGTACTTTCTTGGTATTGAGGTTTTGAGAAGCAAGAAGGGCATCCTTTTGAATCAGCGGAAATATGTTCTCGATCTCTTAAAGGAGACTGGAAAGCTTGGAGCTGCACCAAGCAGCGTTCCCATGATATTGAATCCGTTCCTAGATCTTAATGATAGCATGTTTGATGAGCTTCCTGATGACTTAAAGAAGAAGATTGATCCAGAGAAGCTGAAGCCGTTCGCATTTCCTGAGAGATATAGAAGACTTATTGGAAAAATGAACTATCTGACAGTAACTCGTCCTGATATAACATTCTCGGTCAGTGTACTTAGTCAATTCATGGCATCCCCAACAGTGGCACAATGGGAAGCCTTAGAGCATATCTTACATTATTTGAAAAGTTCTCCAGGTCGTGGCCTTCTCTATACAGATTATGGGCATACTAAGGTCGAATGTTTTTGTGATGCGGATTTTGCAGGATCTAAAGCCACAAGACGGTCAACTACAGGTTACTGTGTGTTTGTTGGTGGAAACTTGATATCTTGGAGAAGTAAGAAGCAAGGTATTGTGTCAAAATCAAGTGCAGAAGCAGAATATAGAGCCATGTCACAATCAGTACAAGAGATTGTATGGGTATTTCAACTCATGAAGGAAGTTGGCGTCACCACGACATTGCCTGCAAAGTTATGGTGTGACAATAAAGCAGCACTTCATATAGCATCGAACTCTGTGTTCCATGAGCGTACAAAACATATTGAAATCGACTGTCACTTTATTCGTGACAAGATCAAAGAGAATGTTGTATCTACAGGACATATGCGATCAGATGATCAGTTGGCAGATCTTTTGACAAAAGCCTTAAATGGGACACGAGTTGAGTATCTTTGTAACAAGTTGGGCATGATCAATATATATGCTCCAACTTGAGGGGGAGTGTTAGAACCTAAGAAGTCCCACATTGGTTAGTTTACAATGTAAGGAGGGCTCCTTGAGCTATAAAAGGAGAGCCCCTCCTCCCTTCCAAAAAACCCCCTTAAAATAGTCTCATTAGACATTTGTATCTTCTCCTCTCTTGTAGTATTTAACTTGTAAATTAATATCTCATTTCTCATTATTAGTTTACAGTAACAAAATAAATAAAAAAACCTAAGTAATTGAAAACGGACCAATGCAAATTGAAATGGATGACTCTCTGATTAGCTTAAAAAGTTACATCATAATTTTCACTAAAAGTTGAAATTCATCAGTCAAGCAAATTGTGGATTTATTAGACTAATCGACTAGGAGAAAGGAAATTATATGTTGTGATCAAAAAATGAAGGAAATAAGATAATTACTCAGAGCTGCAAAAGGAAAAGAAGGAGGTCCTCCACAGACCACATCTTTAATTTGAAGACTCGAATAATATATAATTAAGGACATAACGTTCACAAGCACATAATACAAGAGCTTAATTGATGAGTGTTGAAAGAGAAATTTTTTTGTAAATTCAACGAAACATCTTAATTAATTAATGGCGACGTTGTTTAAAAAAATTACAGTAAATAAACATAAAAACAACGAAAAGATATGCACACAAAATTAAGCCTGAAGAATAATTGATTGGGATTTAGTGAAAGACTAATAATTTATGGCTCGTGATAATTCCCCCCCCCCCCGGGGGAAATTCTTCGCGATTCGCAATCAATTGATTGATACTGAAAGATTGGATACACATTATGTCGATCAATAAAGTAAAAGAAAAAAAAAATTCCCATTTTTTCTCTCTGTCAAAAAAATTGCTCTCTTTTCTCGCATTAATATATATTGCATTTGAGTTTTATCTAATTATTTTTTGATGAAAGTTTTATCTGACTATTTGGTCAGTCGGTCTTCTTTTGTTTTAGTAGAAAATTGATCACGATTCATGTAATTAATGATTAATGAATGCAATATATTTCTGATTGGAGAACGAATTTCAAAGATTGAGGATACTAAAAACGTGTATTATATTACAAAATAAAATCTTCCTTTATGATCCGGCATAAATTATTCAATCAAATCAATCAATTGCTATATATATTTCAATACCAATCGACGAGGTTCTTGAATATATTTAAAATTAGGCATACAGAAAGGGAAGATGAAGAAAGACAGCGAGAGTTGTGACGATGGGGAAAACTGATGGAATCATGATGATATCAAATCTCCAAGGTTGCTACAATCTAATTGTTTTGTTTCTTCTCTGGTTGGTTTTGCATTTGAATTTTTTTATTGGGTTAATATGATGTTTAAAACGCTTATATGGACGCTGACTGAGCTAGATGATGTGGGAAAGAATCTCTTCCTTACAGTTTGAAAAGTACTTGGAGGTGGAGGTGGGATTGAAGCAACTTTATCCAATGCTTATGTGGATGATAATTGGGCTACATGATGTGGGAAAGAATGACTCAACCTATGTATGAGATGGACATGTGAAAAGAAATTCACATGTCCATCTCATACATAGGTTGAGTCATTCTTTCCCACATCATCTAGCCCAATTATCATCCACCTAAGCATTGGACAAAGTTGCTTCAATCCCACCTCCAAGTACATTTCAAACTGTAAGGAAGAGCAAACTTTAAGGACTAAAATTACGGATTTCAAATTTCAGAGATTAAGTGTGTTTGGATTAGCTTTTAAATAATAACTTTTACAATTTATGAAGTAAGTATGTGAAAGGAGGTTTATCTCGACTTGCGGAAAAGGGTTTTTAAAACAAAAATGAAGGCAAAGTATAATAACTAAATATTATTGTATTAACCCTTATTTATTTACTACTTTGTGTGAGAGGTTTCTGTGGTTTCTATTTGAACATTTTACTTTGAAATTCTTTAAAAAAATGTATTGGATCGTTAGATGAGGATGTGAATTGTCTACCTCACTCACAAACTCTCCCCCCCCCCCAAAAAAAAAAATTATTGTTAGATTGTTCAGCCAAACCCTATATGAGCTTTTCTGAAATTAGCTTTATCCTGAAGAAATATTATTCTTTTTCTACAAAACAAAGCTTTGTAATTTTATTACATAGAAGTTGAATGATTTTATGTGTATTCTTTTCATTGTAATTTGTGTATTTTGATTTGTTAGAGAATTAATAATAATGAGAGTAATAATATCATTATTATTTTAAAAAAATTGTGGGACTTCATTGTTAATTTCTATCGATACATAAACCCCACAATAGTTTCACTCTGTTGTTTATAACATGATTGTAAATGATACGTGTGAAATGAATACATCCCTTGATCACTAGATTTTTTTTAAATTTTTTGAAAACCAATAACAACAAAAGAGGAGCTATTAAGATTCGACGAGGAAAAATCAATATTATTTTCTTGATACGCATTTCTGTTGTCAAGTAGGTGAAAAGCTATTGTATCTATGCGAGTTCTTCCACAGATTTGGCAATAGAGATGTCAAGAAATGCTCTTGATTTTCCAGTCGTAGAATCTTGATTGCTCTTGCCTCTTGTTGATTTGCAAAAATAAATAAAAAAATCACACTGATGAATGTATTAATTCCTTAGATTTATGTTATTGCATTTTTGTGATGCTTCTTAACTTGTGTGGAAGAAGCGCAGGCCAGTTTTGAATTGCATTTCATAATAATATATAACACTAATAGGGGGGGGGGGAAGGAAACAAGAGGCAGAGAGCTTCATGGCATGTGTATTTGAATTACTGTGAATATATATATATATATATATATATATATATATATATATATATATATATATATTAATGAAGTCCGCATCATGAGCTTCCAAATCATCAAGTCACACAAAATGCATACATACAGATAATGTTGTCAAGTAATTAAACCAAAATATGAAATATAATTGTATCTATAATTCTATATAGACAATAGATATATATAAAAGATGAATTAATAAGTAAACTAAGTGATAATATATAATATATGTGTAGAATTTCATAATTACGGGGATTGATTGAATCCAAATTATAACAGATAATTAGAATTATTATTTTATATTCTTTTTTGATTATACAGTGATTGTACAAGATCAAATCATGATTTCATTAAATGATCTTATTCTCTCTTTGTTTCCTTTCTCAATAAGATGTACAACAATTATTCTCTCATCTGATTATCTTCATGCTATCAGAGCTCCGAAGAAAATAATCAGATTTTTTGTTTTTTCTGGCGCCGATAACTCTCTCTAGCCGGAAATCTCGTTGCTTTCGCTCAACGTATGATCTTGTCGAGCATCAATCACTGATCTCCTCGCCTCGTTGCTCCCTGTGATCGCCGACTAATCCATCTGAGCTGTTAATGTCAGCCTTAGTATGCACGTTTGAACATCACGTTGACATCTCCAACGGATCTATGATCGTCGACCCTCAACGCCCCTGTCTTTCACAGCCCAGTTGTCGTTGACCCTCCGACAATCACATCATCGTCGACCCAATCTCCTTATCGATAGATCCAGCCATCGAGAGATCGCCCGCCGTCAATTGGTCTGAATCTTTCAATTGGTTCATCAAGGACCAAAATGACATTTTAAATATTCATAGGACTAAATTGTCATTTCGGATTCAAGGATCAAACTGTCATTTAAAAATTTGTAAGACTAAACTGTCATTTCAAAAATTTGCTGCCCAAACTGAATTTTTCCCAATTCTTTGGTCAGTGTGCCTAGCCCTCAGGTTATATTGCTCTATTTAATTATATCAGTATGTCATATGAATGATCTTCCTCTATTTCACGATCTAACGATATCTCTACCTTCCTTATTGTATTTGAAAAACTTATAAGTGACAATTATCGGGAATGGTCTCAATCCATAATTTTCACTCTCGATGGGAGGGACAAACTTGAATATATCACTAGTGAAGCAAAAAAGCCTCCTGAATCAAAGACCAAGGCATTTCAAATTTGGAAGTATGAGAATGCATTGGTATAATCCTGGCTGATTAATGCAATGTCATCATCAATCAAGAAGAGTTTCATGTATTTTTCGTCATCCTGAGAGATTTGGGAGGCCCTTCGAGAGACATATAGTACTGTAGGGAACAGGTTTCAGATATTTGATGTTAAGAAAAAGTTATGGCAGTTGAAATAACACCTCATGTCACTTGATGATTACTATCTTGAAAAGTCTACTCTATGGCAAGAGTTTAATTTAATGCCTTAAAGAATAAAACTCATCATTGCCGAGCTGATGCTTTAGAAGATCGCAAAGAGAAAGAAAATGAGAGAGTATACGAGCTGCTAGCTGGCCTTAATGTAATTTATGATGATATCTGAGCTCTGATTTTTAACTAAGAACCCTTGCTTTTTGTGCGTGAAGTGTACTCCATGCTACACAACAAAGAAGATAGGCGCAAATCAATGCTTCAAAATAATTTCACTGCTACTCCTACACCTCTTAAGGCCTCGGCTCTTGTAATTCGATTAACGGAATCGAAAGGTTCCACAGGTCAACCATTTTGTGATCATTGTAAGAAACAGGGGCACATGAAAGACACTTGCTGGGACCTCTATGGTAAACTTGTTGATTAGAAGCCCAAAAAAGATAAAGGAAGAGGCCATGTGGCAGAAGCTTCAAAAGGTGGTAAGACCTCCCAAAGTGACCAACTGAGAAAAATCATGGAAATGCTAGTAACACTTCAGACTACAAAATAACCTACTGCCATGATAGTGAGGAGATGTAATTTCTTGCAAGCCTTGGTTGTAATAAAAGGTTTGTATATAGGTAATTACTAGATTGTTGACTCAGGTGCCTCGGATCACATAACTGACAATAAGACTCTTTTCTCATCCTATACTCTCATTTCCAAGGGAATGACTGTACGGATTGTTGATGACTCCAAATCTGTTGTGGCTGGAATTGGTTCTGTTAAAATCTTCACTACACTTACTTTGCACTCTGTACTACATATTCCAAAGTTAAAGTGTAATTAACTTACTATCAGTGAGTCAATTAGAAAATGATGAACGATGTCAGGCTAACTTCTTTGCTACTTACTGTCTTTTTTAGGATCTGCTGACGGGGATAACGATTAGGAGTGTGAAAGAGCATGATGATCTCTATTACCTTGATGAAAGTGATAGTCGTAGGATTAAATCTTGCAATAAAGTGTTTTTCCCTATGACTAGTGACTTAGAGTTATGGCACAAACGTTTACATAATCCAAATTTCAATTATATGTCTCAAATGTTTCCATCTCTTGTCTCTAATAAATTGATTCAACTTATCCCAACCCCAGGAGGAATCCAGTCCTTGAAACTGGTTCAGCTAGCCGTTGACGTCACAATGAGACCTTTTTCCTCCATACATACAGTCTTCTGACTCTTCCTTGGAAATGGCTACGAAATCAAGGGATTGGAGCTCTTTGGCTTCCCCTTTCAATGGTTACGAGTGTGAAATCATTGGTTCTACTCGGCCTAAAGAATTCTTCTCGCGGATACCTATTCTCAAATCTAAGGCATTTTATCCGTCTTTATGTTCGAATAATTCGTCTTTTTCAGTTTCCTGTATGGGTGTCGTGCCCTTCATTGAGAGGCTAGGAATTTCTTTAATCCCTTTCCCAGTCCTTTCTCAACTCAACTCTCGTGGCACTGGCCGTAACATCAAGATCTGAAACTCGAATAAGGATGCATCTAATTTTCATTGTGATTTATGTAAAAAGGCTAAGCATCATTGTACTTCATTTCCAAAACATCCATACCAAGCCTCTAAACCTTTTTCCTCGATTCACAGTGATTTATAGGGACCATCACACACACCAAACAGATCAAAATCCAAATGGTTTATCACATTTATCGATGACCATACACGAGTTAGTTGAGTTTACTTGTTGAAAGATAAAACATAGGTGTATCATGTTAGATATGATTAGTTTTGATGATGTCAAATATATATATCAAATATTAAGAGAGCAAAAAGTTTGCAATATACTTATCTTGTACATTGACTAACTACTATATTTAATGTTGCACATCTTGTAGATTAGTCAAGCAAAGAAAGAGATTGAGAAATGAAGAATTTACAAGAATTAATGAAGAATATTAAGATTCAAGTTCTACGGGTACTATAACATAGGGGTATTGTAGCATATGGTAATGTAGCGCACTGTAGCAATGTAGCAACCGAGTGATTTTAAACATCACTCGAGTGATTTTGAAAATAGGGAAAATCACTTGAAGTGATTTACTATTTACTCGAGTGATATTTGCATTTTCATGCTCTGTTTTCTGTCCAGCTGAGCGAGGTCTGGTAATTCGATCATATCTTTCAAACCACAACTCCGATTGAGATTAAACCAGTTGCATATGAAATAAACCTCCAAATCCGTCATTTTGGCATAAGAACCAACATCAAAGGAGTTCATATGAAGGAGATATAAGTGTTGGAATTTGGCCTTCATATCAACGTTACTTTCCAAAGCAGGTTTGGTAATTCGGCCATAACTCTCAAACCATAGATCCAATTGAGCTGAAACAGTGCCATATGAAACTAGAATTAAATATATTTACATTGATATATAATATGGTAATTTTGAAGTTATATTTGAAGAGTTATGCCATCTGAAAATTGACCCATGTTTGCTGTCGAATTGGAAGTGGAGCTGTGAGTTAAAGTGATCTGAACAGAGAGCACCCGAGTGATTTTCATAATCATTCGAGTGATCAGGAAGATCACTTGAATGATCATTAATAATCACTCAAGTGAAATGCCTCAGATGACAGATCACTCTAGTGACATCAAAAATCATTTCCAGAATTTTTCATTGTTTTGAAAATCACTTACAGTGTAGCCCAATTCACTCGAGTAATTTACTATTTCTGCAGATTACTTCCAGTGCAAGCCAAATCACTTTAAGAAAATTTCAATGTTTGGAATTTCACTTCCAGTGATACCAAAATCACTTGAGTGATATATGAAGTTTTCCATATCACTTCCAATGGATGTTGAATCACTTCCGATGAATTTCATACTTTACCAAATACCTTCTAGTGAACACATAAACACTAGAGTCCTGAGAGTTCTGACGTAATAGTTCATTCCAAAGAGTCTTCTTGATGAGATACTAGTGCTACACTTGAGTCTGGGATTCTGCACTCAAGTTCTTTATTCATCTAGCACTCAAGTTCTAAAAGTGCTGCCATCAGAGTTTGTACCTGAAAGTTTTTGCAACTGTGAAGAAAACGTGGTGCACTCGAGTCCTCATGTTTGCACTCGATTTCTTAATCAACAATGCACTCGAGTTAAGAGAGTTCAATCATGAGAGTTCGTACCCGAGAAGACTTGGATTGAGGAAATTAGCAACGCACTCGAGTTCTCATTTATGCACTGGAGTTCTCTATCTCATTGCACTCGAGTTCAGAGAGTGCAGGCAGCCAGGCATGTGAGTTTGTTTCAGAGAAGCGTAAATAGTCAGATTAACATGATGTACTCGAGTTCTTCATATAGCACTCGAATTTTGAGGCATTTTGCACTCGAGTTATGAAAGTACACTCTGGAAGTTTATGACAGAAACCATCTAGAGATCGTGAAAATATACTATCACTCAAGTTCATGAGTTTGGCAGACGCAAGAGCAGAAGAAAATTTCAGAGTTCAATCTGAATATGCCTAAGTGTTATCTAATCAATATGTTTACACTTGTTGCTTTAGTTAAACATCAATTAACATATCTTTCAAGTGTGTAACAGGAGATAATACACTCGGATTGAATATTCAAGTTTGAAGATCATTCATAAAGAACATCCTTATTGAAAATGATGAGACCCAGAATGCAGAAAATCAATCTCTAATTGTTGATTCAATGTATTCATGACTAATGATCCATTGTATTAATATGTTATGTATATATTATTATAGAAAGAATAACGAAGAAACCATGCAGTGAGGAAAAGCTATTTCACAGAAGTAGGCATCCACTAATAACAGCTAGTTTTTCAAATGTGGAAAACTATTAGAAGAAGCAGTGCATCTACAACGACCATATTGAAATGCTACCAATGGCTCTCTCAACTCAGCTATATATATGGAAGCATTTAATGAAGACACACAGCGACGAGAATACAAATATGTTGATATCATAAATCATCTGCTTCGACCACTCTATGCTCTTCTTCATTTTCTATATCATGTATCTGTGAGAGTAAACTATTTGTAGTGTACTTCAGTGAGCATTTTATCCACTCTGTAAGAGAGCTAGTAAACACTTCATATGTATTTCATAGGTGATCTCAAGGTAGAGGGACCTTGAGGGGATTGATTACCTTACGGGGAAGCTGTAGAGAGAATTGCCAGTAAGACTTTCTGCTCGTAAGACTTATAAGGTGCAAGCAGTAGAGAACGTTGTTGCTCATAATACTTACAGTGGTGTAAGCAAGAGAGAACGTTGTTGCTCGTAAGACTTGCACGGGTAAGCAGGAGAGAAAGGTCTTTGGGATTACTTTGCTCGACTTGCCGTAAGAGGGAGTAAACCTTACAGTATGTAAGGGGGAGTAATTTCGTAAGAGATTTGTAGAGGCTTTTCTTGTGCCCGATTAAACAAGAAGATAGTGGATTGGAAATCTCAGGAGGATCCTATGGACTAGACGTAGGTCATCGTGGATTGGACCGAATCAGGATAAATCACAGTTTGCATATTCTCTTCTCTAAACTTTTATATTTCCAGCATATACGATTTACATAATTTCTTGTGAGTTTATACTTCCATATATACTAAGTTAACAATCTACAAAAAGATTTTAAAAGATTATACTTTCTTATCATATACCCAATTCACTCCCTCTTGGGTGTCAGCCAGTTCTAACATATCAAACTTTTGTTAACTTCCACAATATGCTCCGAACCCAGTTCTAAACCTAAATCCAGATCCTACACATTGAAAATGGGACAGAATACCTCAATCAGTCCCTATCCACCTTCCTAACTAAGAATGACATTGTTCATTAAAGCACTTGTCCCAATACACCCCAGCAAAATGGCATTACCGAATGAAAGAATCGCCACATTCTTGAGACTTCCAGAGCTATTATGTTTAGTAGCAATGTTTCTAAATATCATTGGGATAATGTTGTCCTTACTGCTGTAATATCTCAAATTTTGGGACTAGAGGCATAAGATTAAGCCTGAATTAAGTGGACTGCTAGACCGTGGTTTAGCAAATGTCTCTAGGAGGTATGTTTTAATTCCCCAAAATTCTTTTGTATCCTTGGATATTTAAAATGAATTATATTGGTGAGCTAAAGAGCTCGGGGAATAACAAAACAAAGTGATTGGAAGTCACACATAATATAGTAAAGTGGAACACAAAGTAATTTTTCCACCGGTGAAATTCCCGGTGTGGCAGTGGTGATTGTGTGACATTTTTCAATGGGTAAATGACGGTAAAAAATTATGAAACTTTTCAGAATGAAAGTAGACTTATCAATATTCAATTTGATAGGTCATATGAGTCATTTGGAGTTGTACACAAAGAGAAATGAATTTTTGAAGTTAGCCCAGCGAAATTAATTATTTTCTGGGACAGCATTCAAAGATTAAAATTCTGGAAAGAGTGAGATTTCAATTGGCCAAAGGTTATATTTTTCTTTAAAACTAGACTCAATAAGGGTCTCATATCCTTTGGAATCACTCCAATTGGATATTTTTACAATTAGATATGAATTTTCGAAGTTAATGAAAATTCTGCAGAATTTGGGTATTTTGTGCGAAAATTCAATATTTGGGCCAATAAGATTGTGACACGTGGCAAGGCAATTGAACACCACATTTAATCAATTCATCACCATCTTCAGCTTATTTTCACGGACAAAAAGACGGACCAGAAGAGAGAGAGAATGAATATGGAGAAAGAAGAGAAATAAGATTCTTTTCTCCGAAATACTGCCGAAACGACATCTTCTCTCAAAGTACCCTTCAGGAAACTTCCTCTACTCATCGAGATCTTCATTCCTACAGTTTCGGATTTTCATTTGGAGGTGTTTGGCATCGTCTCACCGGCCGGGGTGTTGCCGGAATTCCGAACCGTTTGCGGAAACGGGTAGAGGTAAGCGTAAGCTTCCTTTTTAACCAATTGATTTGTTGTTTGGATGAGTTTTGGGAAGGTTGGGTACTGTTCATTCTGGTTTAAATTAGTGTTTTGAATGGCTAAATGATGTCCAATGGATGTATAAATAGCTAATCACTTGATTATGAGTAGTAAGGAAGTGATTAGGCAAGAGAAATCGAAGAAACAACAAACTCTTTCTGAGAATCCAATTTTCTTCTGTTTCTGCCCTGTATTGTTTCATGTAGGAGGAGTTGGAATTTTATGATTTTGATGCTTCCATTGGATTTAGGAGGCAAAATTGTGTGGGTATACAAGTGTTCATGAATTTTGGATACTTGTACATGAATTGAGAATTTTTGGAAGTTAAAGGGTAAATGTTGTGTATTCCGTTTTCTGGAGGCAGTGTTATGGTGACGTGTTTTTGAGTGGTCAAATGTTATCCAATGATCATGAAACTCTCCAGTTTGAAAGTAGAGACATAGAACTTTAATTTGATAGGTCATAATAATCAATTGGATTTTTTTGTATTTAGATATGAATTTTTGAATGTCTGCCCTGTTTTCTGGAAGAACATCTAAAACAGTCGGTGTTTGGAAAATTTCTGGGAATGGTGTAGTGGTGGCGTTTAAAATCTAGTATTTTTATATAAAACTACACTTAAAGGGCTTAAAATAGAGCTTTGAACCACCTAAATTGGAGTTCTATAGAATTAATTATGATTTTTTGAATTTTGGTCAAAAATGCTGGTAGATTGAGTACCATGCGAATTTGAGTAAGAAATTGGCCAAATATAATTGGAATGAACTCCAAGGGTGAAAGTAAGCCTATAGGGCTAATGTCGGCCATTGGGTATTCACTTTTCATGGCTCTAATGATGTTATCACTTGCCTAGGGCCATGAAGTGATAAAGAAAGAGCAATGGTTGGCGGATCAAGAGACAAGAAGAGAAGAACATAAAGTCCACCAGGTAGTGAACTTACCTTTTCTGCATGTATGTGATATGTATGTCTTGCATTGATTATGTAACTGTTTTGCCTATTTGTGTGGAACATGTATGATTGGTTGAAGCTCTGTTATATTTGTGCAATGGCTATATGTATGTCATAACATCGAGCATGCAGCATGTCATTATGTTGGCATGAAATAGTGTAGGCAAGCATGTCATGCATTCATATATATCTGGCATGCATAGTGGTAATGTTTGCTACTGAGATTCTCTCGAATCTCACTCCTCCCAAACAACCATTCAGACAGGTGAGCATTGGAAACGTGCTGAGAACAGAAAAGAGGTATGCACGAAGAGGACTGTTGCTGGTTGTTTGAAGGTCTGTAAATATTGTGTAAACTCCTGGTGGGGAAAATTTTGTATTATAACCAAGCAATATTGTATTAATATTATCAGTATATTCATGTTATTCCTGTGTGCCCACTGAACTACGCATTGCTACTCTGAGTAAGGTTAGTAATAAGGGATATATGAGGCGGGTCATTACAACTGCCACCTTCCTTATTAACCAAATGCCCAGCTTACCACTATCTTACAAAACATAACTTTAGCTCTTACATAAATATTATAACCTCCCGTACCTCAAAAACACTCTGCCACTCAGAGTGTTTGGACGCACCTCCTATGTCCATCTCCCTCACACCAACAAACTTGACCCCAAAGCCCTTCGTTGTATCTTCCTTGGCTACTCTAATTCCTAAAAGGGATACAGATGTTATGACCCAGTCTCCAAACATCTCTTTGTTACATGTAATGTCACATTCTATGAGAACACTTCCTATTATTCCCTATCAGCAATCCAGGAGGGAGAGAGGTAAATTCCAGACATAGATACTAGAAGATGACCTTACCTGTATAATTTATACACCTACCCAAATAAAACCGAATCCTTCTTCTGATAACCCTTCCAGGGGGAGATAAAAACAAGTGGGGTAATACCTACACATGACGTCACAAAAAATGTAATGAGCCACGAACTATTAACACTCCCAATGTAATATCCCAAAAAGTACACAAGGACTAAGTGTACTAATGGATAGTAAAATTAATGAAAGAATTATCCCAAGAAATTATATGATGATTTTAGTCCGATTGGTTACCAATAAATTATCTAATTTTCGCCTAAAATCTAGAATGACCAAAAACTTAATCGGAAGGCAAGATGAAGGGTCAAGATTAACATTTGAAAAGCAAATTAAATCTCCTCTCTTCATGCTATAATCTCATCCAATAATAATGGGAGAGATGAATCAATTAATGGCTTCACCTTTTATACAAGAAAGTCAACAAAAATGGCTTGGACACTTGTAAAGTAAAAGGGAGAGGCTTTAATTCATTAAGTCTTCATTCTTCATCTTCTCATCCTCATTTACGATTAGCTGCACAAGAGAAGAGGAAAGAGAAAGCTTGACTAAAGAAGCTAACTAAGGTTGGTTAATTAACCATGTAACTTTTCAAGACTCTACAAAAATGTGACACATGGCATATTTCTTTTCTCCTCTTGGTGATTTACGGCCAAGTGATTTGGGAGCTGAGGATAAGCTAATTAAACACTTCAAACACTCTCTCTTCAAGCTCTTATGGTCGGTCAAGAAGCTTAAGGAAAGAGAAAGAGGAAGACAACTTCAAGGTAAGAGCTTCTAGCTCCATTTTCACCTTTCAAACCACCTCCATGGCTCTTGAGGCCTTCATAAAAGTTGTTCTCTTCTCTAAGAGCTTCATTTCTATAGTTTTAGTTTTTTTAGAAAAGGTGTTTTATGCTATCTACAAAATACCAAAATTGGAGAACTCAAGAACAAGACCTAGAAAGTGAAAGAGGTGAGTATAAGCTTCATTTTGAACTATGGATTGTGTTGATTGGTTGAAGATTTTCCCATGTGAAATCTGCCCTGTTTTTGGTCAAGTTAGGGTCTTGAAGAATCATGATGTTTGATTGTGTTCATAGTGTTTTATGAATGCTTAGAAGGCATATGAAGCTAGTTTGAAGCTTAAATCACAAGTTTGATAGTTGTTGGAATATATTTCAAATTTCTGCCAAAACATGACGCCTATAAGGAATTGGAATTTGGTAATTTTGATGTTTCCATTGGCTTTAGAAGGAAAAATTGTGTAGGTATACAAGTGTTCATGATTTTTGGATGTTCCTATATCAATTTGGAAATTTTGGAAGTGTGCATGAACATGTTCAGTAATCTGCCATGTGTAACAGTAGATGTTGTGCTTGATAATTCAAGGGGTAAATCTTGTCCGAAAATTCTGAAAATTTCCAGTATAAAATTAGAGACATAGACCTTTAATTTGATAGGTCATAAGGATTAATTGGATGTATATTTTGAGAGTTCAACATTTTTGGAGTTTGGTCATGTAAAACTGGAAAATTCTGGAACAATTTCAAATAACTGGAAATTATGGATTTATGTGCGTCCAATTGGATAAGTGAAGTATTTTTACATGAAACTAGACTTAATAAGGGTCACATAGGCTTTAGAACCACTCCAATTGGACATTTGTGCAAAAAGATATGAATTTTTAAAGTTAGTGGACCAAATCTGCCAGCATTTGTGCCTATGCGAAAATGGCAAAATGTAATGGCATATTGTAATTTCTTTGTATACTAAGGGTAGAAATTAGTCGCTTGTGATAATTTGACCATTTTAACTCATTGGTTGACTTGGTAAAGTTACCATAATAACCCTAATGATAACCAACATTAAAGAGTGATTTATAAATGTATTGGGCTAAGTAATAACCCGTCCATTCATAAATTCCCACATATTGGATTCGATATATGTTTAGGACTACCAAGGAAGTGGTAACACACCTCGGAACATTGGAAAGGTTAAGGTAGTAATTTCTCCCTCATATTCTATGTATCATGCTTCATGCATATTATTGCCATTATACATACTTGAACTATGAACATGAATCGGGCCGAATTATCCTTTAAGCATTCAGATAAGAAGGACTTTGGCCCAATAGAATACCCAGCGCTGTGGGAAGGGACGGTACGTCCTTGAATAGAATTATTTATTGAATGAACATATCTCTGAATGTTGAATGAATATTGAACTGTCTGGTATGTAGTGGTTGTTATGGCATGTTTCTTCGTATGCATTCTATATGAGTGTTATTTGTTACTACTGGGATTCTTTTGAATTTCACCATTTTTCAATAACTAACCTGCAGCATAGGCAAGTAGTTCTCATGGGAAGAAGATAGCCACAGACGGGTAGAAGTGAAGACTTAGAATTTATTTTCTATTGGTTATCTAACTTTTGGAATTATATATAAAACTGAACGGTATTTTATAAAATTAGTAATCATGGTGGAAAAGTACACCAACTGTAAACCTGAAAGGTTGTATGTAACCGATGTAAATTATCTAGGACTGGGTGATAGTACCAGGTGGACCCTTTAGTAGCGAACTTATTCTGATTATCCGCTAAGAACTTCAGTAAGTACTCTGATATTAAGAAATAGAAATAAACCCGAATGAATTAAACTAATTTGAAAAATGATAATGAGACCACAACTAAAATGTTTTGAAATACCTTTCAAAAACCCACTTAACTATTGGATTGACCCTGTAGTGAAGTTGGGATCTCAAATGGATTAATAACTGCTTTTGGTCTCTCATGTGGCATCAAGTCATGTTTTCAACTGCTTTGTACGGTATAAAAGTAGGGTGTTACACCCAAAGAGTCAGAGTTGGAAAAAGGTCAAGAGGAAACGGTGGTAACAGAGAGTTCTAACCTTAGTCTTCCCATTGCAGTAAGAAAGAATATGAGAGTGCCCAGATCATGCACTCGATATCTCATTGATAAATTCGTTTCTTATAAAGCCATTTAAACTAAATATAAGGAATGTGTCTCTCATCTTGACAGTATCAGGGTACTCGACACAATTGATGAGGTCATGGACATACCTTAATGGAGGTAAGCCATCCTAGAGGAGGTGGAAGCCCTCAAACGTAATAAGACATGGGAGGTAGTAGACCTACCATGAGGGAAGAAACCCATAGGATGAAAATGAGTATTTACTCTTAAGTATAAAGTAGATGGAACTCTTGAGAAATACAAAACAAGATTGGTTGTAAAAGGCTTCACACAGGTATATGGGGAAGATTACACTGAAACGTTTGCTCCAGTAACTAAGCTTAATACAATTAGAATCCTCTTATCCATTGCAGTCAATCTAGATTCAACTTGATGGAAAAAAGACCTTTCTCAACGGAGAACTCAAAGAAGAGGTATATATGAAATTACCTCTAAGGTTCCCAGGGAAGAAAGCTAATCAAGTTTGCAAGCTCAAGAGATCATTATATGGGTAGAAACAATCTCCGCGTGCTTAGTTTGATAGATTCACTTGGGTCCTTAAGAGACATGGATACACTCAAAGGCAGAGCGATCATACCTTGTTCTTTAAACATCATAAGGGTAAAATGATTGTCCTAGTAATGTATGTTAATGATATAGTTCTTATTGGAGATGATGAAGTAGAGATCAATTAAATCAAGGGAGCCCTTGCACGAGAATTCTAAATCAAAGATCTTAGAGAGATGAAGTATTTTCTTAGGATGGAAGTTGCTTGGTCAAAAGGAGGAATCTATATTTCCCAAAGAAAATATATATTGGATCTTCTAAAGAAACAGGAATGACAGGTTGCGGACCTAGTAACACACCTATTTGGTTGATAAAATAGATGAAGAAGTAGACCTTGGTAAAGGTGTGGACATAGGGAACTATCAGTGAATGGTGGGCAAACTAATATACTTACCAGACCGGACATCGTATTTTTTTGTTAGTATGGTCAGTTAGCACTCTCATGATCCTAAACAGAAGCATCTAAATGAAGTATACCGTATCCTTCATTATTTGAAGGGATCTCCAGGACGTGGCTTATTATACAAGAAGACTGATAAACAGAATGTATAATTGTTTACAGATGGTGATTGGGAAGGTGATCAAGATGACAGGAAATCCACATCTGGGTACTGTACGTATGTGTGGAGTAACTTGGTCACATAGAAAAGTAAAAAGCAAAGTGTAGTTGTAAGAAGCAATACTGAGGCTAAATACTGAACTGTAGTACTTGGAATTTGTGAAGGCATATGGATAAAACGTGTTCTTGAAGACTTAAGGAAATGCATAAATCTGCCAATCAAGGTCTATTGTGATAACATGGCTGCGATCAATATTGCCCATAATCCAATTCAACATGACAGAACCAAACATGTTGAGATAGACAGACATTTCATAAGAGAGAAGGTTGATGAAGGTATCGTTGGTCTACGATATATACCGTCTAAAGAACAGACCATAGACATCCTCACTAAAGAACTACCCAAGGACAAGTTTGAATATCTTATTGGCAAGTTGAACATGATAGATATCTGTAGTCCAACTTGAGGGGGAGTGTAGAATCCTATAATTATAGGGATTGATTAACTCCAATATTATAGTAGATAATTAGGATTATTATTTCATATTCTTTCTTGATTATATAGTGATTGTATAGGATCAAATTAGGATCTCATGAAATGATCCGATTCTCTCTTTGTGTATAAATGTAATCATTCCCTCTCTCAATAAGATGCAAGGAAATTATTCTCTCATCTGATTATCTTCAATATGTAATGGTCAAAGAAGCCATCCTGGCATGAAGTTAGTCTCAGCGAGTATGGTGGCCTTGTTGGGAGCGTAAGGATTATACGCCCCTGCTTTAACGTACTAGTGATGATACCTACATCTATCGTTCATTTATATATAAGGTTAGGGTGTAAATATACTTATAAATTTTTTTCAAAATCACCCCTAGCACCATAGAGTTTTAATAGGGGCAAAAATACATATAAACTTTTTAAAATGAAGCAAAAATGACAAAATGGGCAAACGGTATGTTACTTTATATGTACCAATAAAACTTTATGGTTGAGAATGGATTTATTTTATGGTTAGAGAAGTTCCAGAAAGCGCTTATGTGGTGGAGCAATAGAGTCTTCCCGAATAATAAAAAGCTTATTGAAAAGTTGAAATTGCAGTTAGCAAAGTGCAGGGAAGGTATGCTAACTAAGGAGAAGGTAGTGGAAGCTGAAAGGATAACAACGGAAATAAAAAAAAGTTTGGGACCGTGAGGAAATATATTGGTGGCAGTGGTCTGGGATTTCTTGGCTATGTGCTGGAGATAAAAATTCCAAGTTCTTCCACTTATCAACTGTCAAGAAAAGGAGGAGAAACTCAATTTTGAAACTAAAAGGAAATGGAGGGGAATGGTTAGAGGATGAAGGTGATATTGCTAACTGCTTTAATTCTTACTTCTCTAATATGTTTACAGTATCAAACTCTAGATCCTTTGATGAAGTGTTGAATTATGTTGATTGCACGATTGATGATGATGTAAATAGATTATTGATGGCACCTATGACAGCTAATTAGTGAAGGAAGCAGTTTTTCAACTTGGTGGGTTGAAAGCTCCTGGTCTAAATGGGTTTTACAGTAAATTCTACCAATCTTCTTGGCAAGTTGTGGGTGATGATGTTGTGGCAATGGTCTCAGAGTTTTTAGAAGGGGGTAGTAGCATGGCTGAGCTTAATGAAACCAACGTTGTCCTAATTTCAAAAGTTGACAAACCAGAAGAGGTAAGTCATTTTCGCCCTATTGCTTTATGTAATTTTTCTTACAAGATTGTGTCAAAGTGCTTGCAAATAGAATGAGATCTTGCCTGGATTTATGTGTTTCAGAAAAACAATGTACTTTTGTTCATGGTAGATTAATTCAAGAGAATATTATGATAGCTCATTAGGTGGTACATTATCTAAGAAGGAAAAGGACTAGGGGTAAATTTGAATCTGCTCTTAAAATGGACATGAGTAAGACCCACGATATAATTGAGTGGGAATTTTTAAGAGATGTTTTGTTGAAAATGGAGTTTTTCTTAGAAGTGGGTGGAACTTATAATGAAATGTGTCACCTCTTTGAATTTGAATTTATGTGTTTCAGGAAGGAGGGTTGCTACTCTAGATCCTAGAAGGGGATTAAGGCAAGGTGATCCTCTTTCACCTTACCTATTCATAATAGTGGATGAGGTTCTTTGGAGGATGTTGAACAAGAATGTCGAGAATAAATGTTTAAAGGGGATTAAACTAGCAAATAGCTGTACTATCACATAGTTTCTTTGCTGATGATGATGCTTTATTGTTCATGAATGCTAGTGAGGAAAATTGTAGAAGATTAGCTCAAATATTGAAGTTGTATTGTGATGCATCGGGACAGCTTCCTAACCTAAATAAATCTGTAATTTTATTCTCCGGTAATGTTTCGAGCAATGTAAAGGAGTTTGTGTGCAGTATATTGGGTATTTCTGAAATTGGTGATATAGGAAAATATTTAGGAATCCCAAGTGTTTGGGGTAAGTCGAAGGAGCAAGCCTCGGCCTATGTAAGGGAAAGAATGAGTAAGAAGGTGCAAGGATGGAGTAGGAATCTGTTATCATTTGATGGTAGGGAGATAATGATTAAATCGGTAGTTAACGCTCTTCCTTTATTTCCAATGTCTTGTTTTAAGTTTCCTAAATAAGTATGCAAGCAATTGGATAGTATCATCTCTAATTATTGGTGGGATGGTATTGGAAATGGAGGAAAAATACATTGGAGATATTGGGAATGCTTGACACAATCAAAAATAAATGGTGGGTTGGGTTTTAGAGATTCTATTACTATGAATGACGCCCTATTAGCTAAGACTGCATGGAATTTGCTTCAGGATGGGAATAGGTTATGGAGCAGAGTTTTGAAAAGTGTTTACTTTCCTAATGAATGTTTTCTAGATGCAGTGAAAGTTATAAGGCCTCATGGAGTTGGTCTAGTATTCTGGCTGGAAGGAAAGTCTTGTGCAGGGATTTGAAGTGGGTGATTGGAAATGGTTTGAAAGCCTAAATTTGGAAAGATTGCTGGATTCCAGAGCTGAATTGAAAAACTCTGAACCAAATCATTGAAAGCAGATTTAGTAGTGATGATAGGGTAGCAGATTTAATGGTGAATGGGAATTGGGATCTTTCTTCTTTGACTAATAAGGTTGATAGGGAGATGCTAGAGATGATTTTGAAGATAAAAGTGGGTATTTCAAGTAGGGAGGAGAGGTTGATGTGGAATGGTTCGAGAAGTGGCGAATATAAGGTTAAAGAAGGATATTGGGTCAATAGAAATAGAGGGAATAATGCCGGGGGGAATGGTAATACTTCAATGGTTATCCCTCAAGCCTTTTGGAAGAGGATGTGGCAGGCAAAGGTAATACCTAGAATAAATCATATAATATGGGAGTGCATGTTAGATGTAGTTCCAACTAAATTCTTCTTGTTCAAAAGGAAATGTGTTATTTCACCAACTTGCCCAATATGTGAGAAGGACGGAGAAACTTTGAGTTTGAAGCATATATTCTTTGCTTGTTCATGGGTTAGAGGGGTTAGGTTTGGTAGCTCTTTATCACTTAGAATGGATAGATAATGAAATTTTTGTTTTAAGAAATGGTGTCTTGACTTAATTCTTGAGAACACTAATCTGAGTATGAGTGATATTTCGCTAATAATATGGACCTTGTAGCTCATTTGGAAAAGTAGGAATGAATTTGTTCTTAATAATGATCCTAATTTTGTTGTGGAATGTGCCAGGAAGCGGACTAATGAGTATTGGTCTGCGAATGAGACTGAGAGTAGTCCTGTAGGTACATTTCATAATCCATGTAGTAGATCTTGGAGTGCTCCAGCTTTGAATTGGCTGAAAATAAACTGTGATAGATCTTTTGATTCTCATTTAAAGGCTGCTGCTATAGATATTCTGTGTAGGGATCATAATGGTGAATTTATTTGGGGCTCTGGGGAGAAAGTATGTGCTAATTTAGCTTTTATGGCTGAGGTGTTGGGGTTGCGAAAGGCTTTGGTGTTGATGGATGAACTAAATGTTTCTTGTGCAGTGGTGGAGGTTGATAATAAGGAATTGTGTGCTTGTGTAAATGGTAGGAAGAAATATTATGGGGAATGAGAATGTTGTCTAATTCTTCAAGATTTGCAGGAGTGGATCTCATCTAAGGCAAATTGGGTTGTCAGTTTCTCTCTAAGAGAGGGAAATCTTTTGCAGCAGATCATATTGCTGTATGTGCTCCAAAGGAGGTGTATCCGAGTGGGTGGTTGAATTCGCCAACACCTTCTCTTAGTCTGATTTTGGCTAAAGATGCAGAGGATGCTGTTGCTAGGGATGGATCTGATGCTGACAAATCTTCTATCCAGTGTGAAGGCATTGGATAATTGTGCAGAAAATTGAATTTTTTTTGTACCTTTTTTGTTGAGTGTTGGTTTCAATTTGTAGTCTATTATCATTTTGAGATTTGTAGTCTGACTCTGTATGTGGGTAATATGTCTCTGATAGTGACTGGTTGATGTAGTGAATTAGTTGTTGTTTGGAGATAATTAAATGAGAAAAGTTTCTTATTAAAAAAAATTAAAATTTTATGGTGCCAAGTGTGATTTTGAGAAAACTTTATAGGAAGATTTATATCTTAACCCTATATATATAAATGAATGATGCAGGGATGACTTCTTTGACCATTACAAATATTATATACCATCACTTCGCTTATTATTAATTCCTTTTTTGTATGTCTCCATTGTCTATATATATAGACACAATCATATTTCATATTTGGGTTTAATTACTTGACAGCATTATGTATGTATGTATCTTGTGTGACTTGATGATTTGGAAGCTCATGATGCGGAATTCATTTACACACACACTCACAAAGCTTTTCTTCACAATAATTCAAATATATGCCATGAACCTATGTTTGTTCTTTCCTATTAGTCTTTTATACTAAGTAATGCAATTCAAAACTAGCCTCCTCTACTCCCAAGGATATAAAAGGAGAGAATATTATTTAGGTCATAACTAAAAGAAATAATATATTGATAAGTCTCATTACTTGTCACTGATAATTATTTCACTTGTTAATGGTAGCTTTTCATTTGTTAATGTAAATTTTTTCTGATATGATTTTTATTAATTGAGACCTAAATGATATTCTCCCTATCTATTAATAAGAAGCACCACAAAAATCCATCAACCTTCATATATATTTTCATTAGACCATTATGCGAATTGGGGCATTCAGCCCATGTCAATCTTATTATTGATCAACTGCATGGTAAGAACACTCACAATATCTCTTAAAAAACATTAACAATGCTCATGAATTAATTCCTTAATTTCACACGAATGATTTGATGTAAACAATTATGCTACAAACAACGGAGCAAAATTGTCACGAGGCTTATATGTCAATGCAGATTAACAATGAAGCCCTAGATTTTGTTTTTGAAGAATGCTACTATTATTGTTATTGCTATTAATTCCCTAACAAATAAAAATACAAACAAATTGTAATAAAAAGTTACACAACTTGTATCTTCATGGCGAAGCTCCATTCAATCACTTGAATTTTCTCCATCGTCCGTAAATTTGAGTCTACATATGGAAGGTGTGTGTTACAGCTGAAGGACATCATTTTTTTTTTTGGTGGAAAATGGTTAATGGCGCTGAAGTTGTCATAAAAGACAATTAAGTTATTCAGAAGAGACACGTATCGTGCCCAGTTGAATTTTGTGTGTTTGGGATAGTTTTTAAAGCCCCAAAAGTATTTATATCCATGAGTCAAGACAACACTTCTCTATCATACTTAGTGGGTGTTTGGAATAGCAATTGTAATCTTCAAAAATATTTTTCAATCGTAATTTACGGTATACAAGGTAAGTATGTGAAAGGGGTTTTATTTCGACTTACATGAAAAACACTTATAAAATAATTTTAAGCTCATCCAAACATCACAATTAAAAAGTTATTTTTAAAGACTTCAATCGCTATTCCAAACAAACACTATGTTTAGATGCTTTTGAGCTTTTTTTTTTTTTAAACTCGTAGCTTTGGCTATTGATGTATGTAAACATTTTTCTTGAAATTGATAACAATTGACTTTGAGTTATACAAACTCATGTCTTTTTGGATCCTTTTTTTGTTGAGAAATACTGACATACTTATGAAGTATCATTTTATTTGAACTTTATTTAATAAAAATATAATAATTTAGATTATTTTAATCTTAATTGACTGATGACTCATATGAAAAAAATTTAAATTTTATCTTATTTAAAAAAAATATTAGTTGATCATTTTATTTTAACTTTTTTTAACATTAAGATGTTTTTTTCTTAAAAACAAATAAAATTTGAATTTTTTTAGATGAGTCATCAACCAACTATGATTAGAATTATATGAGTTGTTATAATTTCATTAAACAAAGTTCAAATGACGTGGTACTCCTAAAGTATGGAAATATTTATGTTTTCTGTTTAACTCGTTTGAAATTATTCAAGAATCTGACCAATCATGGTTGAACTATTTAACAATTGATTGAGTTGTTTATGTCGAAAATAAAGTAAGATTTTATTTTGTAACACAAGATATGATTTAATTTCCTCCATCTCTAAATCATACTCGAAACATGAACTTCTGATAATTTCGACCGTCTAATTTTCATTAGTTTATATCATCGCTGAATATTAGATTGTAGTTCAAGTTCATACGATCGAGTAATATCACTAAATTTAAAGTCCCAAGCTCAAATATTCTGTTTATTGGGCCAAAAAATTGATTGGGCCAAACAAAGCCGTTGATAGCTCAAGCCCATCATTTTGCATGTGCTGATATGCTTCCGCGACCAACGGGATAAAAGCGGAACTAATATCAATACCAAATCAATATTAATATACCCATTAATTTTATTATAAGTCATAATATTCATTAGTCATAAATATTGCAATTGTTAAACTTCATACAATCAAGTAAAATCAACAAGAAGTACGAAGTAAAATATGACATGACTATTTAGATTAGCGGTGGAAGTTACTTTTCCAACATAATTTATGGTTTACAAGGTTATCATATAAAAATAAATTTTCTCTCAATTTGAGTGAACAGACTTTTTAAACGTGAACACAAACAGACTATATATAGTTTATTAATTCTTATATTTCAAATAATGTAGAGAGCTCCGTTATTTTATGACATAAAAACTTGGGCATGTATAGATAGCATGGATATAACAATGTAACTACACCGCAATATATAAAAAGGTGAAGGGACAAAAATGCACTTGTATTCTTGTAAAAGTAGCACCCAACACTAAATTTTGTTAATAGAAGCATAAATACCCATCATCAATTAAAAACAGCGCTAAAATACACCTGCCGTTATTTTCCAATGACGTGGCAGACGGTGGCATTTTTATCGTTGAGAAAAGAGCAAACGCAGGTCAAATTTTTGTCGTTGCCGTAACTCATCCATTTTCTCCACTGCATGGATCTACCTTGAAGTCCCAATCCTTCTTCCTCAACATCTCTGCTGTATCTTTTAGCGCTTTCACTACACACACATCATCACCAAGGTTGACAAATGAAGTTACACGTACAGAAGGAAGGACAGGGCAGATGATATAACAGCTCTGATTCACTATTGATGAAGTTACACACACATCATCATCGTCAGGTGAACACATCGAGCCTTAACCATAAACCCAAGTCCGACGGCGATCTCGATCGTGCTCTAACCAGTAGGCCCAAGTTCGAGGGCGAGGATTAGTGATGAGGCGTGATCGTGCCTTGATCACAGAAAAAGGCTAGCCAGAGACTAGAGAATGGGTCACTGGAAATTGGAGAAATCACGCTGGAAGTTGCAGAATCAAGCTGAAGCCACGTAACATGGCGGAGTTATAGTTATTCAGCGTTATATTGTTGGTCTTCGAGCTGATTGGGTTACTCTGACACTCCTAGTTGATTGCAGCACTGGGAGTCGCCGGAATGGGGGCCGGAGATGATTGACGGTACTGGAAACAACTTCGGAAAATAAAAGTTTTCGCTTCTGAGCTCTTCTTTTAGTTGGTCGCGGTGTTGTAACGTTTAAGTTCTGTGTCCGAAGGTGATGATGGTTGGAGAAGAAGGTGCTTGCATGGAGGAATAGGAACAGTGATGCTCTGCTTTTGAGCTCTTTCCGGCTTACATGTCCCGTGGTGCTTTCCTTCTCAAGTTCTTTGTCAGTGGCTAGGTTTGTGTCTCTTCTATCTAAGACGCGACTATAGCTGGAAGTGGTGTCTTCTCCAGTAACGGCAAGCTCGCCGAAAGTGAGGGTTGGTGGTGTTGATAATCTGAAACAGAGAAGACTTACGGTGAAGATAGGATGATAGAAGGAAATGATCGTGATGGTGGTAGTGGGATATATTGGTTCTAGTTTCTCCTCTCCAGCAAAGATGAAATGGTGAGAGGAAGAAGAAAAACTGAAGGTAATGATTAATGGTGGAGTTATAGTTCCGACGGACATACAAAACAGAGAGGCAGTGGAGAGTGCGGTGAAAGAAGGTGAAGATGGTGGGATGGTGATGAAAGACGATGAAGATGGTAATAAGGGTGAAAAGATGATGAAGGATGGTGAAAAGGAAGGAATGAAGGTGAAAAGATGATGAAGGATGGTGATGAAAGACAATGAAGATGGTAATGACAGATGGTGAAGATGGTGGTGAGGTTGAAGATTGAAGGTGGTGTAATGGTGGAAAAGGCGATGAGAGACGGTGAAGAAGGAAAGAAAATGATGGTGAAGTTAAGATGATGATGCTAACATTGAAAGAGAGAGAGAGGGGTTAATGGTTTAGGTAAGAGGAATGAGGGAAATGATTTGGAAAATGGAGGATTATAGAGAACACAACAAGCATGGTTAAGCTTAATGGAGGTGATGGTATGTTTAAAAAAGTAAAATAGAAGAGGCTGCGGATGATGGTGGATCGACGCACTGGGCATTTAACTAACGGATGTCATTAGAAAATAACGGCATGTGCATTTCAACTTTGTTTTTAAATGATGATGGGTATTTATGCTCCTATTAAATAAATTTGGTGTTGGGTGCTACTTTTACAAAAACATAAGGGTATTTTTGCCCCTTTACCCTATATAAAATAAATTTATAATAAAACATGAGTATTTATAAGTGCAATTTATTTGTTAGTTTAACTTATTGTTCCTTTTTGTACTGATGGCTCATCTTGAACTTAATACAAATGCATGAAATTGAGCAGTGGAGTTGATCCATCCCTTGATGATGCATTATCAATTTGTAAGACCAATTTGCATCAAACTCACTATTTAAAGTTAATCGGACCATCCAAATACTCTCTCTGATCCCTATTATAAGGCACTAACTAACAATTCTCACAAACCAATAAAAATAGTTAAAGTTATTAAATTTATACTAAAATTTAAGTAATTTCTAATATTACCCCTACTAATTGCATTAAACTCTAATATCATTCTAATTATTATTCTTACCCATTACTCTTATTAATTATAGGCGTACATGAAAAAAAATATTTAATACTCTTTCAAAACAAACAAATGCCTTATAAAAAAGACTAAATACATTTATTTATTAGTGCCTTATAATAAGGACACAGTATTAGTGTGGGTGAGGGACATAGACACATTCTTTCTCTTCTTTCCTATTAATTAGTATTATATATATATATATATATATATATATATATATATATATATATATATATTATGCAATGCAATTCTAAACTGGCCTCCTCTACTTCCACCCATATTAACAATCATCACAAAAATGCTCATCTGCTTCCATTACGCGATTCTTATAATCTCAACAAAAATATGCACTTTCTTGGACTCTCTTTTCCTTTTTACAATTTTTCTAAATTTTACTTTATAAACCATTTGCATCCCTCTCTTTTACTTCATCCCTATAATTGATGCCCGTAACAAAATATAACAAGAAAA
Source organism: Albizia julibrissin (assembly GCA_037074505.1). NCBI lineage: Eukaryota > Viridiplantae > Streptophyta > Magnoliopsida > Fabales > Fabaceae > Albizia > Albizia julibrissin. The sequence goes on along the minus strand of CM073487.1, from coordinate 489,822 downwards.
TTGTTATCAAGTAATGATATATAAATAAAATCAATATATTAATGTAGTATTATCCATTTCCTCCATCCGTATCCCGCCACACTGAGGTCCTCCTAAAAATTAATATAGCGCTAAATGGGAATGAAAAACACTGCAACAAGCCAACAACAACAACATAAATTAAAATAAAATATTTACAATTACTGACAAAATAAAAAAAAAATTAACCTAAGTAATTGAAAATGGACCAAAGTGAAAAGGACACTCTCTAATTAGCTTAAAAAGTTACATAAAAATTATCACTAAAAGTTGGGATTTATCAGTCAAGCAAATTGTGGATTTGTTAGACTAACTGACTATGAGAAAGGAAATTATATGCTGTGATCAAGAAATTAAGGAAATAAGATAATTACTCAGAGCTACAAAAGGAAAAGGAGGTTCTCCACAGACAACATCTTTAATTTGAAGATTTGAAAAGTATATAATTAAGGAGATAACGCACATAATCCAAGAGCTTAATTGTCGAGTGTTGAAAGAGATTTTTTTTTTTTTTGGTGAATTGAACGAAACATCTTAATTAATTAATGACGATGTTGTTTTAAAAAAATTAAAGAAAATAAAAATAAAAAGAAGGAAAAGATATGCATGCAAAATTAAGCCCGGAGAATAATTGATTGAGATATATAGTGCTTGTTTGTCATCACTTATTTGAATCGGGCTTATTATATAAGCCCGATTCACGTAAATCGAGATAAATCTCCTCTACATATTTATCTCGTAGACCGTAAAAATTACTTCGTATTCTATGAATTACAATTCATAAGCACTTATAAAATTTTCAACCACTATTCCAAACAAACTCATAGTGAAAAACTAATAATTTATGGGTCGTGATAATTTTTTCTCTCGCAATTCTTCGCGATTCGCAATCATTTGATTGAGACTAACAGATTGTATACACATATGTCTTTTTTTATCTCTGGCGAAAAATTTACTCTTTTTCTCGCATTTATATATCTGCATTCGAGTTTTATCATATAACTTTTTTTTTAATGAAAGTTTTATCTAACTATTTGTTTAGTTGGTCTTTTGTTTTAGGGGAAAATTGATAATGATTCATTTAATGATGAATGCAGTATATTTTCTATTGGAATTCACATTTCAAATATTGAGGAAATTAAATCGAGTCTTATATTACAAAATTAAATATTTTTTTTTATGTTAGACTTTGATTTCAAGTGCATCCTTTATACGTCAGACTATTTGATTAAAAAAATAAATTATCTAAATTAAATGAGAAGACAAATCATCATTTCAGCATTGATTGCTGATTGAGAAGACAAATTATATTAATGAATGATTTATCAATGCAAATTAGCATTGATTGTTGATTTGCTTAATTGATAAGTAAGACTCAATTGAATATGAAATCAATTAGCCATTAATTGCCTGATTGCGACTTGGAGTGTAGGTTGAGGTGGTATCACCATACCCCTATAAATAGATGTTGCCCCCTAGCTTGTTTTATCATCCCTGCCATAGATTTTTTTTTTACAATCTCTTTTATTGTACCATCTTTTCGTTTCGCTCTCTCTAATAATCTAATTCTTGCCTGAGCTTTGATTATTTGGATTCAACCTCGTCGGGTACGAATCTCACTCCTCCCTCTTCATATTTTCTAACTCTTTATTTCCTGCATGAATTATTAAATCAATTGCAATACGTATATTTCAATACAAATTCTCTAGGTTCTTGAATGATTTAAAATTAGGCATACAGAAAGGGATGATCAAGGAAGTACAAAGAGAGTTGTATAAAGACTCAAATTTTGGGGTGATGGAGAAAGTGGATGGAATGGAACTTCATCACGATGAAATTAAACCTCCAAGGTTGCTATAATCTTATTATTTTGTTTCTTCTCTTGTTGGTTTATTGCCTTTCAATTTTTTTATTTATCTCTGTGCGTGTGAGGTTTTGTGGTTTCTATTTAAAGGCTTTAGTGAGAAATTTTTAAAAAATGGATTGAATTTAGACGGGGAAGCGATTGTTTATTTCACTCACAAACTTTTTTTTTCATTATTATTGGGGATGCGATTGTTTACTTCACTCACGAACTTTTTTTTCATTATTATTGTTAGATTGTTCAGCTAAACCGTACATTTGCTTTTTCCGAAATTAGTTTTATCTTGAAGAAATATTAGTCTCTTCGCACAAACAAAGCTTAATTTTTTTTATCATATTACATAGAAGTTGAATGCTTTTGTGTGTTTTATTTTCATTGTTATTGTTATTGTTATTCATGTGTGATATCTTGAAGCAATTAAATATTATTCCCTCCGCTCAAACAAAGCTTCGTTTTTTATTACATAGAAGTTGAATGGTTTTATGTGTTTTATTTTCATTGTAATTTGTGTGTATCATGATTTATTATTGAATTAACAATACTAATGATAGTAATAATATCATCATTATTTAAGATTTCAGATTTAAGTGCATGTTTATAAGATAGAGTGGAATTCAGTGTAATTAAGATAATATTCAAAGGAGGTTAGAGTGGTATTTTACTATATATTTGTGTGGGCGCGCGCATGAAATGTCTAGTTACATACCATTAAGAAACCACTATATAAGCACACAAAGAAGTAAAGCCTCTAAGTAAACGAGGAATCAAAAATAAGTGAGTAGGGCAGAATGTGTGTGTGTGTGTGTTTTAATTAAAGTTGGAGTTGTTCATATCCTTTGAATGTGAGTATCATCAAAAGGAAACAAGTTGAGAATTTGAGCAAACTCTGAAACAAAGCCTTCTAAATCAGAAAACACACCCGAATAGCCACCTGCAGACTTTTCTTCCCTGCAAAGTCCTCCTTCCTCCTCCAACTTCTTGCAGGTGGCTGCTTGGGCAGGTCTTCAAATTTATAAGGCTTTTTTTCCGGGTTTGCTCAAATTCTCAGCTTCCTTCCTTCCGATGATACTCATATTTAAGGCCATAAACAACTCCAACTTTAATTGACACACACACACACATATCATTATAAGGATAATATATACATTCTCCTTCTCCCCTCCGCACTTATTGTTGGTTTCTCTTTCACTTAGAGGCTTCACTTCTTTGTTTGATTATATAGTGGTTTCTTTATGATATGTAACTGGACATTTCATATATATATATACATACACATTTCCCTTCACCTCACTCTATTATATATATATCCCAAGCACTGTATACACTTGATATGATGAATTACAAAACTATTCAATATAATCCTGCTAATACCATCAGACTGAGCAAATAGACCGCGCCAAAAATAAACCAACCCAAAAAAAAAATGTTATTTACTAGTTGATATACAGCCGATGTCAAAGTTCTTGGATCTAAAACATCAAGGGGAAGTAGTACAAATATCCAATATGCAAGTTACTGGGGATCACAAAGCATGAGCAATTTTACCAAACAAATTACAATGTCAATGTCACTTGCATGGTCACCATCACTATTATTCTTTATCCCAATGCGAGAGAGAGAGAGCCATGGAGGCAGGCATTTCTAATGTACAATGCTGAAAAACAGGTGGGGCTTACCCTTATTTTATATTTTCCCTTTAAAATATTTGCAGACGTAGAGTTCTAAAAATGGTCAGCTTGACCTTGGAGGCAGAGGAGGCAGAAGGCTTCGTCTTGCTCTGGTTAATCCAATGAATAACTCTGTTTCCACATCTGAACTTGGACTGCTTTCTGCATAGGGTTGACTTTCTCTCTGCTGCTCACCATTTGTTGCTTGCTCTGCCAGTTTACCACACTGCCAACGAATATCATTTCAGTTTCATGTTTGACATGTAGATTACATACTAGATATTTGTATGTTTTATTAACTGAATTGAATTTCGCAATATCTCAAGTTCAATGAAGAAAATCACACTGAGGAAGCTTTCTCCAAATAAGGCCCAACTCCACTCAAATGCCAGATACTAGATAGGTTGTCACCTAAAAGCAACTCATTCTCTGTGAGAATGCTGGGAAGTGAGACAAAGGATATTTCTTCAAAGATTGGTGACTCATCCTTAATTTCTTATTTATTTGACCAGGTTTAGGGCATTTTGACCGAGCACATTCAAGAGGAAATCTCAAGTGTATATATTAGTCTTAGGAGCACTGCAGTGGCTGTAGCTGGTTCTGATATGGTTAGTACTGATAGGCGTGGGATTGGCTAATGTTGCTGGTGGTGGCTGCTCGGTTTGAATTTGCTTAATTTTCCTTGTGATAGTCTACTTGTTTCATTGTTATTTGGTTTTAGCTTGAGAGAGAGGTTGTGTCTGTAGACATTGAGCTTGTTTTCGTTTGATGGCTTTGGAGATTGGTGTCTGTAGTTTGCTTTTTGGCCAAAACTTGAGTTATGAAAATGGACTTCGGAACTAGAGGGTTTCTACTTGGAGTAGGAGTAAGATGGAATATATGCACCGTAAGTTTAACAAAAGAAAGTTGGAAATGGTTTGAAGGTAAAAATTGCACATCAGACTGTACCGCAAGTGTATGCCAAAGTTCAGTAATCTAAGACTGATAATACAAAACGGCAGTGAAATCAATAGGATATTATGCAAAGGATACAAGATGGGTAATTGAAATATAGAAAAGCATTAGAAGTTATCTGTAATCACAAGGTACTTGACTAAGCTTAAAGATAAGTTTTATTTAACTACTACAAAACCAGCGATTTTATATGGTAGTGAATCTTGGGTTTTAAAAGAACAAGAAGAACAAACATTAAGATTGCAAAGATGATGTTGAGATGAATTTAACATCTAACAAGAAACAAGATAAGGTTCTTAATAATTGTATATAAGGAAAAGTCAATCCAAAAGAAAATGATAGAAAATAATTTAAGATAATGATTTGAATTTGTGCAAATATATTAATGGAGGTGCCAATAAAGAGGATTGAGCATGCCCTATAAGAAGAGGTAGAGCAAATCTAAGAAGAGCACTCAAGGAAGTTATTGACTAGGATCTATCTTTAAATGATATATAAAAAAGTTCACTTTTAATAGAGTATAATATAATAGCATCAAGCTGCGATGCATAGGAGTTCTTATGATAGTAGTTATTTGTGAGCTAGAGAGGACCCGTTTTCCCTCCCAATAACATATAGAAGCCTTCAAAACATGATGGGATTGGGTGGAAACAAAATGTAGAATCATTTTTTAAATGGTAAGTAAGTAATAGAGTGAGGTGAAGGGAAATCTGCTCTCACAGAATTCGTTTGGAACATATATTAATTGAATCAGTTAAATCAATAAAATCTGCCAAAGTGGATCGTAGGGCCCATTGTACCTAAGCTTTGAGAAGTTTTCATTGGCCTCCTAAGTACTCCCTCTAGTAGCTAGTATAAAACATATTTTGTGAGTTGATCTTAGTCCTAAATATAGAACATATTTTTCATATTTGTCAATCTTTTCCTTATTTACCCTTAGTGATACTCTCTCAACAATAATCAAAGAGAAGAAGGGATGAGGGAATAAAGGAAGATGACTAGGGTATTTTAGAAAACATATGTCACATTAATTAACTTAACTAACTTTCTTAAAATAATCAAATTAAATAAATATATCTTATATTAGGAACCAGAAGGACTATTTATTCATCATTTGACTTAAATAATAAAGGGACGATAATGGTGCCAGTTCATGTGATTTATTTATAGAGAAACTTTTCAAGTCCTTAGAAATTAGAATACCCAGCCATGTGCCAAACATCAAAATAGCTAGTGTTGTACCTATTCTAATATCCAAATATTCTTCATATTAATCGTCTTGCATAAAGGTAATATTAGAAATTTATACTCACTCCACTCCATTGGTTACCTTGTAACTTCTAAACAATAAGTAACGGGTCATAAACAATTAGACTATGGTGACAAACTCTCCCACTAGATGCTCCTAATTCACTTTCCTCATAATTTCCAGGAAATTCCAAAAATTTCTAGGAGATGAAGAACAACTTTTTCAGTTTGCTATCAGAAATTTCAAATCATAATTAATCCTTCAGAAGAACTAGAGCATAATTCCAAATAATAATTTTCAAATAGTAACCACAGGGCGACTTCACCTTCTCAGAGAGCCTTGCATTTTCAGCTTCTAGGACTTTTTCCTGAAAGAAATTCAGAACACCATCTCAATAACCAGAACTTGTGAAAAAAGAACAAGAACCTACTATCTGTTATTGGCTAGTGTCATGAATCCAGGTTGATGTGGAAGAAATCAAGTAGAAAATGTGAAGAGTTCAAATTTTATAGTTTCTTTTTTTCTGCAATTTTATATGAAGGGGGAAAAAACTTGAATTGCCGTAATTTAGGTTTTCTTTATCAAGATCTTCAATAAAAATATCCTAACGTATTTTTTCTTCCAACCCAACGGCGTACAATAAAATTATATAAAGATCTTGTTTACGTATCATAATTTTGTTGCAAAACCTACATTTGATGGTATGAACAATTCAGAACATTATCTAAACTTTGTCCTCTCTCATAGCAAAATCAAGTGAAAGAAAGACATTAACCCTCTTAACCTCCTTGTTTATATATATACACACAAATACGGAAAGCTTACCTTTGCTTTTAGTTGCTCGATCTGTTCGTTGTAAGCCTGAGTCTGAGGATCCGAAGTTGAGAATGAATGAATACTTTACACTTGTTATGAAGATGGAAATTAAAGCAAAATAATATAGAGTTTAGTAATGGAACCTTTCTTGCTCGAATGGTTCTCACACTCTTCTCCAACTGTTGTTCTATCTGGTTTAACTCTTGCATGGAGCATGACCCTAAACCTTCCCCCAAGAGTTTCCTGAGAGTAACATGCTTTTTATAGTTAGTGATATTATTCTATGTTTGACTTTTTAATGAAATGCGTGAAGAAGATACACAGAATTTTAAAAGCAGGTATTTAACCGTTTGGTAAGCTCAAGAAGCTCAATTTTCTTCATCATGCCTGCTGCTTCTTGCTTCAAATGCTGTCCATACACAACAGATTCGTTTCAGTAATTTTAGTACTTAGAAGTTAGATGCATGGAAATAATCTACAAGTGGCTGAAACAGAAAACTGATGGAATTAATCCAAAAAATAAATGAATCCTGTGTTTGGAACAGGTACTTAAGAGAGATTAACTATAATTTAAAGTTCTTTTACTCCATCATACAAGTTTTTTTGTTTAGCACTCCATTAATTTTGTGTGGGAAGCTAATTATTTTACATTTTTAAAATAATTAATTTTTAATTTAGACTCAATAGAATATATCAGAATAGGCCCAACGCTAAGACCCAATGTGGATGTGCGTGTGGTGCACATCTTACTTATTATTTTTTGTATTCAATTTAGATTTAAATTTTCTAATTACAAAAAATGTAAATTAATAACAATCATTTATCAATTAATTTAAAATAGAAATATTATTTAAATTAATAATAAAAATATAATAATCTGATCAAAATCATCCAAATCAAATTTCAACAGTCTATACATAAAATGTGGATTAAATTTAATAAAAAATATTATTTTCTTTATGTTACTTTAGTTGAATGGAAAAAAATTAAAAATTAAATTAAATCATATACTTTTTAAAATAAAAAATTATATAATTTAATCATTATCACTAATGGAATTGCGTCATATAATTTATTAGACTAGAGCCCTAAATTAAATCACTAATGCATGTGGTTGAGTGCCATATTGGTTGGTGGAGAGGAACAGATTCGACGACCACGTGGTGACAGGTTTGACCAACGTTGTGAGGAGAGAGCAAGAGAAATAGCATGAAGAAGAAGAAGAAGAAGAAGAAAGAGTACCTGCATATTTTGTTCACTAAATCTGGTGGCTGTCTGAGTATCCCTTGTATGCTTGCGGTAGCGTTCAATTGTTTCCTCCAAGCTGTTGCATTATTCAATCAAATATCTATCACCACACTTACCTACTCAATATATATAGCCTTTACCCCGACACAGTTCTATACAATAAGATGACACCGACAACAAAAAGATAAACCAGAAGGAGAAACATGCACATGCTATATCTGACCTCCAAACATGCCAGGCAAACAACATAAATCAAGTGTATAAAGCTTGAAATGAGAAAGAATTGCTCAAAATATGATACGCTACGATTGACAAAGCCTATTCACTAATGTTTTGCAAACGTTCTCTTTTAGGGAGAGATATTTCTATACTTCAGAAATACCACTTGTCGACCTCCTATTTTTTTTTGGAGGGGCTAACTTCTCGACAGTTAACAGTTTTCTTTCCTTAATTTGACCCTTCACTTTCTTTATATGACTCATCCAAATACAAGAATCATTAGACTTAAATAGAGAAGTAACTCTTCGAAGTGGATTTTTTTTTTTTTTTTTGGAGATATAAAATCATTAGTTAGTTGAGATCTTTATTCTAGTTAATTAAGATTTTAATATGGTAGTTAATCATTATAAGATTGCCTATAAATAGAGGTCTAATTGTATGGATCAAAGTGTGAAGGATGGTAGGATCCTCACCTCTCATTAATCTTAGAGTTTAGGGTTAATAGGCTCATCAAAGAAGGGTTGATTGTTATAATCTCATTGTGGCTTGTAATTCTCAATAAGGGATTCATATATTTCTCAGTTCACAAGAGTCCAAGTTTAGACCTTGAGGGGTATAGAGTTCATTCCACTCAACTCAATCACAGGTTAGTTTCTCTAACCTTTTCCAGACATGTCACTCACTAGGAACTTCTAAAATTTCCGGAACCATTTTCAGGCGGAGGTGCGTAGTTGAATGTTAAAAATCCACTTGTGAGGCTACACGTTAATTACAAGTATGATATTCTAATGTAGAGCTTATGTAAACCTTAATTTTTCCGTCTTTATGAGCTTGCTCTTCGGTAGCTCTCTGTCATAAGTTCTATCAAGTACATAGACGATTTTTACAATGCTCTCAATCTGAAAATATATCTCAGTCTGGTTTTGGTTATTATATGATCAGAATGAAGATTAGTTGCTGCTTAATTATTTTTTGGTTCATATAGGTTTGAGCTTTTTATAACATCCTATTAAATTGTAATGCCTCTTTTTCAGTCCTGACTTTTAACAAGAGACCAATGATCATGAACCACTTACTTAATTTTCAACAGCTCTATTCCTATTCTGCTTGTAATTACAATGCATAAAGATCACCAAAAATATCCGAATAAGGTGAATTCCGTTTACATGTAAGAAGTGAAAATAGCAACATGTTATAACCATACAATGTTACTCTCCCATCCTTAATTTGAGACTCATCACATGGTCTCCGGCCTCCTTACTATAAAAATAAGTGTACAGATACTTTAGGAATCATGGGATAACCCCAAAACAGTCTCATATATACATTACACATAGTATTGACATTTTATATTAAAGGGTGGAGAAGCATTCCGATGAGGCGGCTAGTTAAGAGTGTAAAGAAATATTAGATTACCATTTTTATTTTTTAAATATCTGGACGGCTATTTTCTTACTTATTATATCAAAGGATTAGAGATAATAAGATATCCAATAATTGAAAATCAAGAAACAGTGGTTAAAAAAAATCCTTCTCCATGTTGCTTGTTTTCTCTATGTAAAACTCAATCATAAAAGTATTAGGCATGATAGTAAAGTTCAGATGAACTTAGTTGCACTGAATCTTGTAGGTTCTAATCAAAATATCTTTTAGGAAATGGGAGAATGTTTCACTCAAAATCCAATGGGAAACTGAACTGGAGTTTTAAGATGATGTGAAATTTTGTCAGTAATATGCTTAGCAAAATCTTTCAAGATATATACTACTCCTTCAGAAAACAAATCATCATAGTTGATATCATATTCATTACTAATAATCCTCGACCTCCTAGTGTCAATTATGATATATATAAAAGTAATTCGCCTAGGTGTATGTCCTGGACCGAGGGTAATGGATGGAAGGAAATAGAGAGGAAGGGAAGTAAATTATGTATTCTTTTATGTTTCATCAACTTTCCACAAGCAAAACTAACTTAGCTTTTAACAAAGAGAAATGTATGATTTTGATAGATGGTCAGGAGAAAGGTCTCAGGAATTAATGGTTTTAAACTCTGGTACATAGGAAAGGTCAATGGAAGGAATGGTGTTGTTATCATTGCTAACAAGGAATGGAGGAAGAATGTGGTGGATGTTAAGAGGATTGGGGATAGAATTATTTCCTTAAGAATGATTGTTGGGAAGGATACTGTAAACATTATCAGTGCGTATGCACCTCAAGTAGTGGCAGAAGTACATCTTAAGGAAAAATTCTGGGAAGATTTGGAAGGGTTAATTCAGAGTATCCCACTAACCGAAAAGATTTTTATTGGAGGAGATCTTAATGGACATGTTGGTAAGGAGGCAGGACCTCATGCAAGGGCTCATGGTGGTTTTGGATTTGGGACGCTTAATAATGAAGGTCAATATATTATTGATTTCTTCCTCGCATATAACCTCAAGATTGTCAACACTTACTTTAAGAAACGAGAGGAGCATTTAATAACATACAAGAGTGGAGCCGTAAAGACACAGATTGACTTCTTTTTGGTAAGGAATGCTGATAGACGATTTTGTACTAACTGCAAAGTGATCCCTGGGGATGGCATGACAACACAACGTAGGGTTTTAGTCTTTGATGTAATTATTAAGTATGTAAAACAAAAGCGCCAGCAAGTTTTAAACCCAAGGGTCAGGTGGTGGTAATTGAAGGGGGAGAAAAGGGAGACTTTTAAGAGAACTCTCTTGGAGGAAGGGGAGTGGGAGTTACGGAGTAATGCTAATATCATGTGGGAGAATATGTCTAAAAAGGTCCAGCAGGTTGCTAAAGCAACTTTGGGAGAATCAAAAGGTCTTGGTCGATAAGATAAGGAGACTTGGTGGTGGGATGAAAGTGTTCAAGAAAAAACCAAGCATAAGAAAGATTGTTTCAAAGCTTTACACATATGTAATAATGCTGAAAATTGGGAAAAGTATCTCATGGCTAAAAAAGAGAATAACAAGACCGTGAGTGAGGCTCATAATAAAGCATATGAGGAGTTTTATAAGGAGTTAGGGACAAAGTCAGAAGAGCATAAGATTTACAAGATCGCAAAGAACAAGAAGAGAAAATCAAGAGACTAGGACCAAGTGAGGTGTATAAAGGACGACGAAGGAAAAGTTTTGGTTACTGATGGAGATATTAAGGATAGGTGGGAAGCCTACTTTTATAAGATGTTCAATGATGGTGGGGGAGGGTCGCATTATGATTGGGAAGATTTGACAACTCGAGAAGGTGATCTCAACTTGTCATTTTATCGTAGGATTCAAATTGGCGAGGTTAAGGAAGCTCTTAAGAAAATGGATAATGATAAAGCTGTATCTGATGATATTCCTATTAAAGTTTGGAAATGTTTGGGTGAAGAGGGTGTGTTGTGGCTCACAAAATTATTTAATGAGATCTTACGAACCAAGAAAATGCCGGATGAATGGAGAAAAAATACTTTGGTTCCCATTTATAAGAATAAAGGGGATATCCAGAATTGTGCAAATTATTGAAGAATTAAGCTTATGAGTCATACAATGAAATTATGGGAAAAAGTGATTGAACACAGATTAAGGTTGGAGACTGATATTGCTGAAAACCAATTTGGATTCATGCCATGAAGGTCTACAACAGAAGCGATTTATTTATTAAGGGGGCTTATGGAAAAGTATAGGAGTAAAGAAAGAGATTTGCATATGGTCTTCATTGATTTGGAAAAAGCGTATGACCGAATACCAAGAGATGTACTTTGGAGAGCTAATGAGTCATACAATGAAATTGTGGGAAAAAGTGATTGAACACAGATTGAGGTTGGAGACTGATATTACTGAAAACCAATTTGGATTCATGCCATGAAGGTCTACAACAGAAGCGATTTATTTATTAAGGGGGCTTATGGAAAAGTATAGGAGTAAAGAAAGAGATTTGCATATGGTCTTTGTTAGAAGATATTGTGCCTTAATTCCCTCCTTGTCTTCCTCCTTATTCTCCTCCTTGTCTTCCTCCTTATTCTCTCCCTAATTCCCTCCTTTATGTCCCCCTCCTTTATGTATAAATAGGGACTTGTACACAACTTAGATAAATACAAAATAAATGATTCTCTCTTCTATTTTATCTTCATGGTATCAAAGCCTTCTGTGTGTTGAAGTTTCTGTCCGGTGAATTTTTTTTTTCCGGCGAAATTTTTTTTTTTTTTTTCCGGCGTGCACAGTGTCCGAGAGAGAGAAGACGTTTTCCGGCGACCGGTTTCCGACCGTTTCTGCGACCACGCGCCACCTTCCTGTACTCAGAAGGTCCCGATCGGCCGAACCCCTCCGGCTGCATCCTGTTTCACCGGCGCGTTGATTGCCACGCGCCTCCCTGCCGTTCGCCGCCATTTACACGCGCCGGCGCGTGAGGGAATTTTCCGGCGATTTTTCCGACGGTGATTGTTGCATTTGGGTCGACTTGGTGTTCCCGTCATATCCCCGGTAGTTTCGTGTTGTGGGTCATCTGTTTCAGAATTCCGGTAGTGAACAGTAACCACGTTTTTTTGCATTTGGATCTGTTTTTTTGGAGTTCGCGTTTTTTTGGCATTTGGATCTGTTTTTGGAGTTGTTCGCCAAAATTTTTGGGGACTGTTGTGGCTCTGATTGGTTGATCATCTCCTTGGTTGAGGTTCGTATTCTGTCTTTTTTGGTCACAATATATATCTATGGCTGATTCTAAGGCTAGTGTTACTGAAATTGTTCCGGTACATAACAAAATCACTGATCATAAGTTAAGTTGGACTAATTATATGGATTGGAGCAAAACTGTCCGTATGTACTTGCTTAGCATTGAGAAGGAAGGACATCTAACCGATGCTCCTCCTATAGATGATCCTAAGATGACTTGGGCCAGGGCCGATGCCCGTTTATTCTTGCAAATCCAAAATTCTATCGAGAGTGATATACTTTCTTCTGTGAGCCACTGTAATACTGTTAAAGAACTCATGGATTACCTAGAATTTCTCTATTCTGGGAAAGGAAATATTACCCGTATTCACGATGTTTGCAAGGGGTTTTATCGTGCTGAACAGCAAGGTCGTCCTTTGAAGAATTTTTATATGGATTTTAAGAAGATGTATGAAGAGTTAAAGATATTGATGCCACCTACCACTGACCTTCATGCGCAGATTGACAATATGGAAAAACAGGCAATTATCAGTTTTCTAACTGCGCTTGATCCGACCTATGAGACAGTTCGTTCCCAGATTTTGTCGAGTTCTGAACTTCCTTCACTTCAGGATGTGTATTCACGTGTCCTCCGTGCAGATAGTCTCTCCCACTCAACTTCTACTCTTACTGCTAGTGCTTTAGCTGGCCGTGGCCCCAATAATAACCGCATCCAGAGCTTCTCGAGTCCCGGAAGTAATACATCGTCTTCTGTTGATACAAGGAACCAAAGTCTTCCACGACAGGGCAACAATCCTTCGAATCCTAGTCCTATTGTCTGCTACTATTGCAAGGAACCAGGGCATACCAAACGTTACTGTCGTAAGCTGCAAAATAAGCTGCAACGTAGTAATGCTGCTCACATGGCCCAATCCTCTGATTCTCCTTATATGGCTCCATCTTCTGCTGCTTCTCCCACACCGGCTGCACTTGCTACAGGTAACTGTGATTCGTGTCTGGCTACTGCTTCGTCTAAGTGGATCATAGATTCCGGTGCCACTGATCACATGACAGGTAACCATCATTTGTTTTCTACATATGCACCTTACGCTAATCCCACCTCGATAACAATCGCCAATGGTTCCTCCTCTCGTGTTCTTGGATCTGGCACTGTTACCCCTACATCTTCTGTTTCCTTGTCCTCCGTCCTTAATGTGCCTGATCTTGCATTTAATCTTCTATCTCCTAGTAAACTTACTCGCCAAATGAACTGTTTTATCTCACTTTTCCCTGATCACTGTTTGATCCAGGATCTTACGACGAAGAGGATTATTGGTAGGGGCTATGAAGCAGGCGGTCATTACTTTCTTGCTGATACGGTGCCGCGTTCTATTGCTTGTTCTGGTGATTCATCTTTTTTTGATGTTCACTGTCGTCTTGGTCATATGTCGTTGTCTTCATTAAAGAAATTGTATCCTCAGTTTCATCATGTGTCGTCCTTAGAGTGTGAATCGTGTCAGTTTGCTAAACATCACCGTGTTCATCTGACACCTCGCGTCAATAAACGGGCTGCGTCCCCTTTTGATTTAGTTCATTCCGATGTTTGGGGTCCGTGTCCTATTGTGTCCATGTCTGGTTTTAGGTATTTTGTTACGTTTGTTGATGATTTCTCTCGAACTACCTGGCTATACCTAATGAAAAGTCGTTCTGAGTTGTTTTCTCACTTTTCCAATTTTTGTGCTGAGATCAAAAATCAGTTTGGTACCTCTGTGAAAACATTGAGGAGTGATAACGCTAAAGAGTATTTTTCCGCCCAGTTTCATGACTATATGCTTACCCATGGCATGATTCATCAGTCCTCTTGTCCCGATACCCCCGCCCAAAACGGTGTTGCCGAAAGAAAGAACCGACACTTATTAGAAGTTGCTCGGGCCTTGATGTTTCAAATGCACATTCCAAAATCTTTTTGGGCCGATGCTGTGTCCACGGCTTGCTTTCTTATCAATCGTATGCCAACTCATGTCCTTCGTGGTGATATTCCATACACTACCCTGTTTCCTTCTAAACCCCTGTTTCCTATTGACGCAAAAATATTTGGCTGCGTCTGTTTTGTTCGAGATATCCGCCCTACAGTTACCAAACTTGATCCAAAATCTCTCAAGTGTGTTTTCCTTGGCTACTCTAGAGTTCAAAAAGGTTATAGATGTTATTCTCCCAGCCTTCGGCGTTATCTTGTCTCTACAGATGTTACCTTTCATGAGTCCACCCCATTCTTCCCTGTACCTGCTACGCCCCCTTCCTTAGCCACCCCTACTGGTCTTGATGACGTATTGGTCTATGAGGTATGTTTATCACCTGTGCAAGCAACTGTGCCGGCTCCGGGAAAACCTCCCATCCATCATGTTTATCGGAAGCGTCCCAAGGAAAGTAATGTTGCCGCTCCTGTTCATGACCCACCAATGGTGCCCGCTTCGGCGTCTGATCCTGATTCAGTCCTTTCCACTCCTGCCTCTGTGCCAGATCAGCCCACCATCCCTGACACATCTGATAATGACTTACCTATTGCCCTCCGTAAAGGTAAACGCTCTTGTGCCTATCCCATTTCCTCTTTTGTTTGCTATAATCAACTCTCTCCTACATCCTGTTCGTTCATAGCTTCTGTTGACTCCCTTACCATCCCTACTACTCTTCACCAAGCCTTAGCTCATCCAGGTTGGTGTATTGCTATGAAGGAAGAAATGATGGCCCTTGATCAAGCAGGTACCTGGAATCTTGTTGATCTACCTACGGGTAAGAAAGCTATTGGTTGCAAGTGGGTCTTCGCCATCAAAACCAAGGCCGATGGCACCTTAGAACGCTTGAAAGCACGACTCGTTGCCAAGGGCTATGCTCAGACCTATGGTGTTGACTATTCTGAAACCTTCTCCCCTGTGGCCAAATTGTCCTCTGTCCGTTTATTTATTTCACTGGCAGCTACTTATGGTTGGGAACTTCATCAGTTGGATGTCAAAAATGCCTTCTTGAATGGTGATCTTCTTGAAGAGGTTTACATGGAGCAACCACCTGGCTTTGTTGCTCAGGGGGAGTGTGGGAAGGTATGTCACCTTAAGAAATCATTATATGGCTTGAAACAGAGTCCTCGTGCATGGTTTGACAGATTTAGCATGGTAGTTAAGGACTTTGGTCTAAATCAGAGTAAGTGTGACCATTCTGTGTTTTATCAGCAAACAGAAGCTGGCTTGATCCTATTAGTGGTATATGTTGATGACATTGTTATTACGGGGAGCAACGCATCTGGAATCTCATCACTAAAAGCCTTCCTGAATTCTCATTTCCAAACGAAAGATTTGGGTCAATTAAAATACTTTCTTGGGATTGAAGTTTTGAGAAACAAAAAAGGTATTCTTTTGACGCAACGGAAATATGTTCTGGATTTGCTAAAGGAGACAGGAAAACTTGGGGCAGCCCCAAGTAGCTTTCCCATGATTCCTAATCCTTTTTTGGAAATTGATGATAGCATACCATTTGATGAACTACCAGAAAATGTAAGAACCAAGGTTGATCCGGAGAAGATTAAGCCATTTGCCTACCCTGAGAGATACCGTAGATTGATTGGGAAGTTGAACTATCTCACGGTGACTCGTCCTGATGTTACATTCCCAGTGAGTATGCTTAGTCGATTCATGACATCACCGACTGTGGCTCAGTGGGAAGCTTTGGAGCATGTCTTACATTACTTGAAGGGATCACCTGGCCGAGGTATACTCTATACAGATCATGGTCACACTAAGATTGAATGTTTTTGTGATGCGGATCATGCTGGGTCAAAGTCTACCAGGAGATCCACTACAGGATATTGTGTGCTTGTGGGAGGAAATCTAGTGTCCTGGAGAAGCAAGAAGCAGAATGTGGTTTCGAACTCTAGTGCAGAAGCTGAGTATAGATCCATGGCTCAGTCGGTACAAGAGATTGTGTGGATCCACCAGTTAATGAAGGAGGTTGGCCTTACCACATCATTACCTGCAAAATTGTGGTGTGATAACAAAGCTGCTTTGCATATAGCTTCCAATTCTGTGTTTCATGAACGAACGAAACACATTGAGATCGACTGTCATTTTGTACGTGATAAAATCAAGGAAAACTTCATTTCTACAGGGCATGTGAGGTCTAGCGACCAATTGAGTGATTTTTTAACTAAGGCTCTAAATGGGACTCGGGTTGATTACCTTTGTAACAAGTTGGGCTTGATTAACATCTACGCTCCAACTTGAGGGGGAGTGTTAGAAGATATTGTGCCTTAATTCCCTCCTTGTCTTCCTCCTTATTCTCCTCCTTGTCTTCCTCCTTATTCTCTCCCTAATTCCCTCCTTTATGTCCCCCTCCTTTATGTATAAATAGGGACTTGTACACAACTTAGATAAATACAAAATAAATGATTCTCTCTTCTATTTTATCTTCAGTCTTCATTGATTTGGAAAAAGCATATGACCGGGTACCAAGAGATGTACTTTGGAGAGCTTGGAAACGAAGGGGGTGATGGTTGCATATATCAAAGCCATTCAGGACATGTATGAGGGGGTTATAACCAATGTTAGAACGCCTTGAGGTGTTACAAAGGACTTTCCTATAAGGATTAGACTATATCAGGGATCAGCCTTGAGTCTTTATTTGTTCAACCTAGTGATAAATATTCTAACTAAGCCTATAAAATATGAGATCCCTAAATACATGCTTTTTGCAAATGATATAGTTCCGTTGGATGAATCCAAGGAAGAAATTAACTCTGAACTTGAGATATGGAGACGGACTTTGGAATTGAGGGGCTTTCGTCTTAGTATGAGCAAAACTGAATATATGCATTGCAAGTTTGATAAGAAACAAGGCCAAAGGAAAGTGGAAGTTAAATTGGGAGAGCAAGTCATCCCACAGGTGATAATATTTAGATATTTGTGATCAATTATACAACAAGATGGTGAAATTGATGGAGATGTCAATCATACAATTCAACCCGGATGGTATAAATGGAGAAAAGCTACTGGAGTTATTTGTGATCGTAAAGTATCTAATAAGATAAAAGGAAAGTTCTACCGCACTGCTATAATACTAGCAATGCTATATGGTAGTGAATGTTGGGCTTTAAAAGGGCAACATGAACATAAAATGGAGGTAGTTGAGATGAGGATATTGAGATGGATGTGTGGCCAAACAAGAAAAGACAAGATTCATAATACTCATATACGCGAACGAGTTGGAGTGGCCCCTATTGAAGAAAAAATAATAGAAAATTGTTTGAAGTGGTTTAGACATGTTCAGCGAAGGTCATTGAGTGTTCCAGTGAGAAGGGTTGATCAAGCAGTATGAAGTCCTGTTAGACGAAGTCGAAAAAGGCCGAAACAAACGCTCAATGAGATCATAGAGAGAGACCTTTTTAATTAATAATATATCAAAATCTATGGTTTTTGACAGAGCACGATGACGTCGTACGATCCATGTAGCCGACCCCACTTAGTGGGATAAAGGCTTTGTTGTTGTTGTTGTTACATTGTTGTTGTACCCATACTAATTAATATGCACAACTTCAGGGCTTTTATGATCATTTATACTACCTAACATAAAAACTTTAACAAGTCACCCTATGTATGAACCATAAATAATAACTTATTTCTTAAACTTCATGCAATGCACAAAAGGCCCAAACTTAAAACTTAAACTATACGGTAGTAGTACATATATAAAATAGATATAATTGCACTTTAATGCATGCCAAGGGCACTAGTAACTTATTATTAAAACCTAAATAATGCAACACATCTACATTTTATTTCTCCACAATTGAAACTAGCTATCTTCACAAGGCTATTATCTTTCAAAGGAGAAACGAAATTCAAACTTAGACCTATTATTAGAGGAACTAGACCCAAGCATGGTAATGTGTATGACAATAAATATGCCATTCTTTTTTAGTAGGATTAAATTGATAAGCATCCCAATAAACACCAATCATATATCCTACTACTAGTTACAACTAAAAACTGGTGGGCATTTGTATGACAATAAATATGCCATTCTTTTGGAGTAGGGTTAAACTGATAAGCGTTCCAACAAAAACATTAACCATACTAACTAAAGCTATAAACTTGTGGGATATTCCGATTGCAGAATTTCAGTGTAATTTATATACTTCTTGCTTCAGAGTTGCTTTGCAAATGAATTAATGCTGCTACAGGAAGAAGTTGCACCAAAATACGCTATTGATTTAACAATAGTTGAAAAACTCTCGTTTTAAAAGCTAGATCATCTCACTAAGGTTTGATCGTTATCACATGGTCAAATCTGATTATACTTTATTCAGTCTTGATTAACTATTATTTACGTAACATGATGTTAGTTTTTATTTGTATTTGTATATCTGTATCATAATCATTAATATCGATACCACCATCAATATATATTATAGAAGTTGGATGCTTTGCACTGTTACTCTTCTGTAACTCTTGGATTCTCTTCAATAACGAGGTTGTTCTAGTTTGAGTTCATGTTTTGTTCAATGACTTCAGTAAAATTAATTAAAAACTTGATACTAAATAAACATTCATCAATATATCTATATTCAATATCAATATCAACAAATATATATTATAAAAGTAGGATGCTTTGCACTGTTATCGTTACTCTTCTGCAGCTCTTGGATTCTTTTTTTTTTTTCTTTGAAAAAAATTATTCCTTTAATAAGTAGGTTATTCTAGTTTGTGTTCATATTTTGTTACAATGACCTGGGTAAACTTCAGAACTCAATCTTGATACTAAATAAACAAGTTTGGTTGGTTTGTCAAGTAGAGTCTATAATTAAATTCATCCCCCATAGGCACCCCCTAGGGTTTCATATTGAGCTACACAAACTGCAATTATGATTACCAGATTAGCCACGGACCAAATCAATAACTAGATTCAGTATCAACAACATGACAGATGATTAAGAAATTCACGAGGATTTCTTAGTATATTTGCTATCAGAATTCTCAATAAACAAATGCTTTTTCTGACCTTGTTATCATATTATTGATGGTCACCACATCTTACTTCTACTATAGAACTATTCAATGGATATATATAGTGACACAATATGATTCATTAACATTTCATCATATTAATAGCTGTTTAATTAATATGCTATACATGAACAGCACGACTTAAATACTATAGATGGAATGCTAAGCATTGAAATTGAGAATCTAGAAACTCAAAAATTTAGATAGTTTCTTCTCTTAACTGTTACTCTATCCAGATTCAAGTTACCTTTGATTAAAACCATTACCTTTAAGTCATAACTTTTTATTGTAGTGTAAAGCGCACGCGCGCATATATATATATAAGTTGTAATTAGACTAGAATTAAAAGATTATATTAAGTTTATTCTGAACTCATTAATATGAGTAATTATGAACTAAAACTAGTCAGAGATTCTTCGTCGAAATTGGGAAGATCAAAGCGAGAGTAAACTCTTGAATTTATCAAACTGTTATCATATGATATGGAAAGACAAATATGGACCCTTAGAAGATATATATATATATATTGCAGAAGTAGTAATACTGTAGTAATTACAAGAATTTGCAATATCTTGTTGTAATAAAAATGGTCACTTGCACCCCACTAAGAAAGAATAGAATGAATGAGAAAGACATGGACAGTAGAGGTAAGTACCTTCCAAATAAGTATTCAAAGCAATAAAAGTTAGAAGTGGGTTAGCTACTATACACCCCAGAATTCAAATTTTAAATAGTATAGAGGCCTCAACTTGACAGAAAACAAATCATCACAAGTACAAGTTTTCTGGTTCATAATAAAGAAACACGCCAACAGTCTTGGAAAGAGGCCTAAGTGTCCTTTGGTTTGATTAAAAATTAAAAACCGTAGTAATCACACAGTGCACACTATTTCATGGAACATCACTTTTTTTTATCTTTGGGCACAAATATTAGTTGGACAAAGCTTAATCACATCGTTGGTCGTATATAATGTGTATTCGGAAAAGAAAAATAGTTCTAAACATAATAGTAATAGTAATAACAGTAGTAATTCTGAGTTTCTGACCCTATTTCCCCAGACCAAACAAATATAATATTTTAATATATAGGACTATTACTACATAAGGCATGTATATGGCAAGTTGTTGCATAGAATCCTAACTATTAGATTATGTCGGCGTGTAGTACATACATAAAAAGAATAATCCATGGTACGATTTCTATTTTCAAAATTATCTTTTCCTGTGTTTGGTTAAAGAGTTACATGATCCTGGTTCGATAATGACCATATTCATCACCCACATATGGCTCATCTCTTGGGGAAAATCACAATTCCAAGTGCTGTACATAAAACATTAGAATCCTTTCGGTGTCAGCTGTTTGATGAACATTTTAGTTTCTTAGGCACTAGAATATCATTTTACAAGATGTATTTAGACATACAATATATAGAGAAAAAAAAAGGGATTCTAAAGTTAGTTATGAGTGGTTGTTTATGATTAATTGATTATACCCTTCAATGTTTTAAATAGTGAAGTATAAGCCTACAAGTTTTGCAAGTTATGGGCTAATTAAGTAGTAAGGTTAGCTTGAAAGAAACACACACTCAATTCAGGAAGTACTGGATATGTCATGTACTATTCATAATTTCCCTGACAGTGAACTGCTTCTTAATTAGCCTCTTATGGTCTAAAAGTAACATGAATGATGAAATAACTATTTTGTCTGAGTAGTAATAGCAAAGTTTCCAGATCTGCTTTATGGCACAAAGAGAAGATGCAGATGCAATGGCCAAACAAGTTGTGATATCATAATTAAAAAATGGCATACAATATAGAAAACTGAAAATGAATAATAATCCATGGAAATTAGAGTGAGAGTCATAAATACCTGGAGCTAGAAAATTCATAAAGCTTGCCTCTGGGAGAGAAGATGATGAGAGCAACCTCAGCATCACAAAGCACTGAGAGTTCAAAGGCCTTCTTGAGCAGCCCATTGCGGCGTTTTGAGAAGGTCACTTGCCTGCTCGTGGCGTTCTCTATACGCCTCATCTCAGTCTTCCCTCGCACCATCTCTCTCTTTCTCCGTCAATATTGAATCCTTATACCCAGGGAAAATATATCCACACGCATGAATCAACCACAAAATGTTTAGAAATATACATAGAGGAACTTGTTGGCATACAATGGTCACACACACAAAAATACAACTCACCCAGAAATTAAGCTCTAGAGAGGAAGTGCGTATGTAGTGAATTTCAGCAGATCCGAGGCTTTCCTGACCTACAACATGAGAACCCAGGAAGCTACAACACAAAGGAAAACACACCTTATTAGTATTTTACATCTATACATATCAATGAAAAACCAAATATGAACCATGACGGGAGAAGAAAAAAAATAACAAAGTGAACAGCTAAAGAGAGACCCAGATTTTTCAAAACCAGCTAGCAAAAGCAAAATCCATAGTCCCTTTCAGAGGAGGGACTGAAGCAAGCAAAAATAATCCAGATGCAGGAATATAATAACTACTTCTGAGAAAATTCAAAGCGGCTATGTATGTATAAATGTATGGTCAAGAAAAGGAATCAGAGATTTACATAAAAATAGTAGCAAATAAAAACCCAGAAATGCTCAGATGAGAGAATAAAGAGTGAGGTTTACAGAAAAGGTAAGAGGTGGGAGGGCCACCAATAGAGAGCAAAGAAGCCAGAAATGGGAATGGCTACTTGGCTAGAGAGAGAGAAATGGAGGAGTGAGTGGCAAAAGCTAAGCGACTTGCAACTTTATGACTGCATTGACTTATATTGACTAATTGATTCCTTTTTTTTCCCATAAATGTACATATTATTGTCATAATCATCAAAATTTTACATATTATTATATTTTTATTTAATATTAAAATTTTTTAATAATACCATGCAGAGGTCTCCTGTATTTCATAGATAAATAATAAAATATAGTATTCAAAAAGATATGATAAGTGTAATAATAAAATATAAAATATATATAATTTTATAGATATTGTAGGATTAGTGAGATTCCAAATATAACTGATTTAGAGGAGGAAAGATAGACACAGAATCAACTTTCCATATTGATACATCGTTATTGCTCCTTGCGATGGAAGGCATCAATGCCCCCACCATAATAAGAAACAAAACAAATAAATAGTAATGCGTTTTTCAAACCTCTTCCTTTTCTTGTTTTGGTAATTCCCCAATTTACTCTCTTACTGTCATCAGCACACCAAAACCTTTTTTTTTTTTTTAACAAAAAACTCCACGAAAATGATACTCCAACCCTTCTATTTTTAGAATAACAATAATGATAAATAATAATTACTTCTACTTATTTTGGTTCGGTCAACCATATGAAATCCTTGATTTTTCTGAATACTTTGGATTCGCTCTCATTGCTCTGTTTTCATCTTTTTTTTTTTTTTACATACATATATAATAAAATCACTTTCCCCTAGCTTGAAAGCCACCTTTTTTTTTTGCAATTTATGCATATTTCTTCAAATAAAATAAATGTTTTAAGTCATGTTACTCATAGGTCATGAACAATTAGCCTATTTTCTCAAAATGCATGAAACCCATCATAGATATTAAATAAAGACTCAATGGGGGCATTGTAGCCTGACTAACACTAAGCAACTTCTTTAGAACGTAACATTCTTAAACGTGAAGTTCTGAATTTAAAATTGTGGGAGTTGCAGAACAAAAGGATAATCAGGACTCATATAGAGCTTGTAAATAATAATATAATTATTTTTAAATTTCATAGCTGACTAGGGAACTCATAAAACGATGTAATTGCTCAAAATTTGAAGTAGAGTAGTTAAGCTGAATTTCTTGTTAATATATTGATAAAAATAATTCATTTTATTTCTTATTTAGAAATATATGGATATTAGTAACAATTTAAGATGATAATTAGTAGGATAAATTAGTTTCATGCTGGGTTGAGTTTTTATGCGACTTAAGTTTAATCAATGAAATTAAGGTGATTAAGGTAAGAATTATGGGAGAAATGATTGTAGTGTGAAGGTTGGATTTGAGAGGGAAGGAGAGAGAGGAATAGGGAGGAGGGAGAAAATAGGAATGAAGGAAGAGAGAGGAGTTAGAAAGACGTCAACGTCTGTCCGTACAATAACGTACATAAGTGACCAATCAAAAACCGAAAACGCAACATCCTGTCATCATTGCTTTTTGGTGTCCTGTGATGCTCACTTTTCTTTCCATTTTTCAGTCACATTCGTTTGCCTCCCCACCATCAACTATTTCCAGCTTGGTATATGCTCTTGCAAGGTTTTTTTTAAAAAAAAAAATCTTAAATCTTAAATAAAATAAAATATGACAGAAAAATCCTTTAAAATCTTAAATTTGTAGTAAAATTTTTGGGACATTTTTAAAATATATTTTAAATATGAAAAATTCAAAATCCTTTAATTTTGTTTCCTCTTACTATTTAATCAATAGGGTTATTTTGAACCTATCGTATTTAGAATATACTTTAAAAATATGTCACATAACATCATTGCCAATTTAAAATTTTAAATGTCTTTTAATTATTTTTTTTTGTTTGGTACTTGTGCAATTTTCCCCTTTTTTTTAATAAGTATTAGCAGGTTAATTGTTCAAATGAGAATTAAAAAATACCATTCAAATATGCATGCATGTCTGGTTGATATGCAAATTTCTCTTAAAAGTTTTTATTAAAGAGTTATATTATTCAAATAAAAAAATTTAATTTAATGTCACTAGAGATGAAAATATACCAGGTTTCACTTTAAATAGGTCAAAATTACATAAATAATAATATAGTAATTATTATATAATAGTATAAATGCATAATATATTATTATATAAATATTTAAAAATAAAACATAACATGCCATGCCGACTTAACAGGCTTCTAAGTGAGCCTAAGCCTGATCTGATAAGCCAAACAGGTCTTCTAAAAAGGCCTTGGCCTGTGCCTATTTTTAAACAGGTTAGACCACAGGACGTCTGGCATGTTTTTACCTCTAAATAGTATTATGAAAGTTTCAAAATGTAACAATTTTATCTCGTATTGTTAAAAAATTGATGTCAGTCGTTAATTTTTTAATGATAAGAGTAATATTGCTCCATTTTAATACTTTCGAGATAACATTGAACTTAAAAAATTATAGGGCAACATTATCTTTTAGTGAAAACTTCTAAAATAAATCTGTATCTTAACCCTATTATAAATCCGTCGTGAAATGTCCCAGTGTCCTACTTCCCCTGTGGTTCTTGAGGACATTGCCCGAAATTATTTTTTTGTCCAACAATGATATTGTTTCTATATTTTTGTCCGAAATTTCCCTCCATTAGATTTTACATAAAATGATATTTTATGGGCAAAAAATAGTGTTGTTTTCAATTTTTTATGATTTTTCAAATATTCAATGTTCTAAATTGAAAAGAAAAATGCACAATTTTTCTGAATAATCTTTGAAAAATCATAAAAAAAATCAAAAATAACACCGTTTTTTTCAATAATATATCAAAATATCACTTATTTTATGTAAAATCTAATGATAAAAAGAAGCAAGAAAAAAAATATTTAGAAAATACCCCAAAATAAGGGGGAAGTTGGGGGCGCAGCTGAGAGAGGCAACTGACCACCCCAGTCCCAACAATAATTGTCAATGACAATTAGCATTTTAAACAATTAGGTTTGGATTGTTATTTTTAAATATAAAACATAATTGACTTTTTTTATAAAAATTAAAGAAGTTAAATAAGTTATTTAATAATATCATATGTTGTGTATCATTAGATTATATATCAGTTTATAAGTTTTCCAATATTTTTTGTTAAAAAAAATAATAAATATAAATATTTTAGAGTAATTTAATTAACTTTCTTAATATCCTTAAAAAAATTAACTCTATCTTATATCTAATACCCGAATGGAGTAGTTGTCATTTATGAAGGTTTTGTTGTCATTTCACATAATTAAAATTATATTGTTATTATTTCTTAAACTAAAGTAGTTATTAATCTTTAAGTTAAAGTAAAGTTTTGTCTTGCATAGTGATAATGTTGTGATTTGAGCCTGGGGGGATTCTAAGGGCCCGTTTGGTTCAAAGAAGAGGTAGGAATGGAAAGGAAATAGGGAAAAAGAAGGGAAAATATTTTACCACCGACGTGTTTGGTTTGCACTGGAAAAGAACATGGGTTGATAAGAAAATTTTTATTTGGTTGGAAAAAAAATGAGATAGGAAAATGACCAAAAGACCATTTTACCCCTTATATTTCATTCGAGAAGGGGAAAGCGGCATTACCACGTCGTACCCATGGGCGGCATATACTCATCACGTTCTAATTTATGCTGCCTTAACCACGATGTACCTATAGGTAGCCTTAATCACGATATACCCATGGGTAGCATGAACTGTGTTTGTCCCTATTGTGTATCGCTGAAATAGAGCAAATCTCTCCTTCATTCCCTCAACCATAAGAAAAAACGCAGGGCTCCCATGTGTTGTTTTTTTCTCCAACCAGCTTCGACTTTCGATTAAGTCTTTTCTTCACCATCGTCTTCTCTCTCCACCATCATCACCATTGCAACTTCTTCTTCCTCCTTCGTGATCTACAGTGACAAAAGTAGCAAGTGGTGACGGCAAAGAGGCCACCATTGGCTTCTTCTTCCTCCGTTGTCACTGACAGATTTACACATGAGGAAGCGGTGATAGCCATTAAAGAAGAAAAGAAGGGTTATTTGGGAATTTACTACCATTGCAAAATGGGTTCCTACCAATAATGGAAGCAAAAGATATTCACATGGATGAAGGAAAAATGCTCATTGTCGGAAAATATTTTTCTAGGAAAATGGTGAACCAAACGACCGCCGCTGGACAAAAAAAATCTGATTTTCCTTTTCCCTCCCTTGATTTGCAGCGAACCAAACGGGACCTAAAACTCTAGCAAGGAGTAACTATATTTATATTTCAATGGTAGTTTCGTGTCATTCTCCCTGTATTTCTATTTGTTTTTTGCCAAAATAAAATTTTGACAAGATTTTCAAATGAAAACAAAATGATATCTTGTTGAAAAGAAACATACAAAGAAATTAATAAAAACTTCATACACTTGTATATGCAATTCTTTAATTTTTTTCATGTGTATTTTATTTATTATTTGGTATCTTTTTGAGTAATTTTTTATGTTCGTATTTATATGATTATTAATTAATAAATAGTTACCATTTTTAATTTTTACTTTAATATATAAATCGAAAGATCTCTTCAAAATTTTGTTTTACCTTTTCCCCTTTATATATATGCCACACAATAAGGCTGTGTGGTTGTTGTGTAATATATATGCCACGTAAATGCTTATTCATTTGCATACTTTTTTTATTTCTATGATATCAAATAGATTCTTAAGACATAATATTGAACTGAAAAAACATATCTAATATATGGTTTCAATTTTTAATATTACTTCATCTTTAAAAAATCACACAGATTTAGAAATAAAGCATATTATAAATAATATTTTTGTGAATAATACAAATATCTTGAATTTTATATCATATTACAAATATATTAAAATTTTAATTGATGTATTGGCTGAAGCTCTTTCTTTCAGAAGTACTAATGGATTTATCATAATTATTTTATATGTTTTAGTATCTTTGTAAAATAATTAATAAGCAATATTTATTATTTTAAATGAATAAAGCACTACTACAAATTTAAGCATTTATAACGCTTAATATATAACGGTTACAGCTAATAAGCATTATGTATGTCAAAGCAGAGGTCATGCAAGGATATATAACACTTAAAAGTAACAATTAATTATGCGCAACATCATGTATTGCGAGGCGGAATTCGCCAAAACGCAAAAATAATGGTTATAGTTAATAACCGTCATTTATTTAGTAACAAAAGCAATGGTTCATTCAAAACAACCGTTATATAACACTTACAAAATGATTCATCTTCCAACATTACATCAACGAAAACACAAACATAACAATTATATCTATTGCCACAAAGTATGAATGAAAAAAAACGACATTTAATAATAAATAACGATAATGTGATGAACAAATTTAAAAAGCATATTTTCAAAAGCTCGTTCAGTTCGACACCAAATACCAATTCTCCTAAGTTAAATATACTTTCGAGCGAAGTATTGAACAATATTTATATTGACCTATTCTTTTTGTTCTTAGTACTTTTCTAAAAGCACCTTATCATAACCTTGTCCTTCTCCCTCATCATGATCAGACACTAGAGAATTCTATAGGGCCCAAAATAACTGAACATCAGCAACGATTGTGGGTACTGCATGTGTTAGATTTCATGTTTTGATGATAACAAATCATGTTTTGGAAGTCCTTGGATTTGATCAAATAAAAAATATCAGCAAAAGAAGTAAGAAAAGTGATCTGAGCAAGATCACTCGAGTGATTCATGTAATCACTCGAGTGATTATCAAGATCACTAGAGTGATATGAAAAATACCATATCACTCGAGTGATCTATGAAATCACTCGAGTGATGCGGCAGATCACTTCCAGTGAATCAAAAATCACTGCAAGAAAAATTCACTGTTCTAGATTTCACTCCCAGTGATCTTGAATCACTTGAATGATTCATGATTTCTGCCAAATCACTTCCAGTGAATCTGAAATCATTGGAAGAAAAAATCACTGTTTTGAAAATCACTTCCAGTGATAACCAGATCACTCGAGTGATCCTTAAAATTTTCAGAATCACTTCCAGTTGAACGAAAATCACTGCAATAAAATTTCACTGTTTGCAAAATCACTTCCAGTGATCTTGAATCACTCGAGTGATACACTATTTTAGCTAAAACACTTCCAGTGGATTGAAAATCACTACAAGAAGAAATCACTGTTTACAAAATCACTTCCAGTGATGCCAAATTAACTCGAGTGGTATATGAAATCTCATGTTCACTTCCAGTGAGTCTGTTATCACTTGCAGAAGATTTTGATGTTTTTCAAATCACTTCCAGTGACATCAAATTCACTCCAGTGATGTTTCATTTTATCAGTATCACTCTCAGACAGTCACTGTGATCAACTTGCAACCACTTCCACGGAAATCAACAGATTTTGTTAGTTAGATTTTGATAGTGATAATCATTGCTAGTTATTCCAGATTACTTTCAAAATCATGTGGCATATTATTTCGTTAAAATTACTCAGTTGCTGAAATCCATCTCCAGCGAAAGCAAGCTCACTTCCGATGGTTCTTTGATTTTCAGAAATAACTCCGATGATATTCAAATATTTTCTAACGGTCATGTCCTCGAGTGTACTACAGGTGTACTCCACTACCACCCACATGACAAGCAACTGAACACACCACTCAAACGGCAACTAATCATAGGCATCAGCGAAACTCACAAATAACCATCAACGTGCAAAGTGGAAAACAAATACTGTTGCATATGTCAGAAGCACAATGAATCAACGGAAAAATTCACAACGGTCCTCAAAGCTTCTGATATATATGTCCATCCATTCGAAAATCAAGAGAGATGATGAACAACGTTTGAACACACTGCATACAATACATTCATAAGTGCTTTGTCTCTTATCAACTCTTCATATGTACTTCAGTTTTCATCTATATACTCTATGAGAGAGATTTATCAATCATACACGCTTTATTTCCGATAGTGATAACTTAAGGTTGAGGAACCTTGAGTTAGGATTTGAGATTACCTTGTGTAAGGAGGAGCGAGTGTCCAAAGAGAGGAACTTGTTGTTGTACTGAGATGCCAAGAACCCACTAAATCTTGGAAGATATAGTTAAAGGCTCAGAAGGATTTCTGAAGACTGGACGTAGGTCAAGTGATTGAGACCGAACTAGTATAAACCCCTGTGTGAACTTCGGTGATATCTTTTCCTACTTATAACTGTGTTTTAAAGTTTCATAGATTTTTTAAGTATCTGATTATTCTGATTTCACCCAATTCACCACCCTCTTGGGTGAAAAGCTTGCTCTAACAGCATGATGTAGTACATGAATGATATTATCACCCATAATCCTAAAAATATTTCCACAATTAAGGTATATTATATGCTAAATTCCTTCATATATTTATTCGGTTAACTTTATATTACAATATCTAACTTCCATCTTGCTTCCTTTTGCGCACACTGTTTTGATGTCTCCTATACGATTTTTTGCAACTCACAAATAAAAGAAGTTGCTGAAGAGTTGGTGACTTCTGTGCAACGTCAGTGGGAGAGTAAATACATATAGAATGATTGCAAATTTCTAGATACTAATGATTTATATGTTTTAAAGTTTTAATTTTAATAGTGTATAAATGAACATAAATGACTATAAATATATTCTGATTTATTGTATTGTTCTGTATATAAATGAATGTAAATATATGTTGTGATTCGTGTTATACAAATGTCTGTGCAGAGGGATATCGAAAAAAGAAACACCTCCTTTTTAAAAAAAAAATAGTTTCGGTAAATCAAGGTTTAACAACCGTTATTTATGTTAACTATATATAACGGTTGTTAAAATAATCGTTATATATGTTAACATATATATAACAATTGTTAAAGCAGAACCGTTATGTATGATCCAAACATTACCATATATTATGACGGCTGTTTACGTGTGCCCTTTAATTATTATCACAGCAATGGGCATATTAGGGCCTCACCAAACCTAAATACATAACGAGTGTTATATTATAACCGTTATAATAAGTCCGAAATAGTACGGAACTATAATATATGACCGTTAATAACGTCATATATCACAATTTTTATAATAATGAGTACACACTAAATGTTTATATAAATTTAAATTAAATAAATTTTGTCAATTTATTTGAAAATTAATTTTTGGGGAAACAAATTACTCTATAAACATTTTCAAGGAACCACAAATATGCATTTTTAAATAAACTAATGCGTTGGTATTGTGTGAAATTTCAAACATAAAATCATTTATATTTAGTAAATTATATATTATTTAACCCTACCCATACTTAAAAGAACAATCAGATGCTTATTTTGGATATTTCCTAAATCGGCACAATAATTTTTTTTTGGATGACAGCACAACAATTTTTTTGAATATACATCTAAAGCCTTTGAGATAAGAATATGGTGCAAGAGGCATCGTGCCGTGTTAATTATTTTTATTGAAATAACAAATTATTGCTAATGATTTTGACTGCTTCCTTCGATAATACATTCATGCTTTATTCATAAGTAAAAGGTGGCGGTAGCTCAGCCACAGATTCTTTCCACTTTCCTTCCCATCTAATTTCTTCCCACTTACCATCGCATTTATTAGATCACATATTGTATGGCTAAAATTCACCATTTAAAAAAAAAAATTATCAATACCATTACTTTGTAAGTCTCTGTAATTTTATCTTAATTTTAATTAGTTCATTATAATTTTTCTTAGATATGATCCTATAGCTTCTTGAATTATAAATATTGGTCCCTATACTTATAATTTGTATAGCAGCAAAGACGTGAATTTCATTTATTGTATGCCTAAATTAATTTTACTATGTGGATTTAAATAAACTTAAAATCAATTAGATTACAGATTTTCTATAGATGCAGTGAAACTATTATTAATTTTGATTCCCCCAATGGCTTTCCAAATAAAAAAATTAATATTATTTTTTTACTTTATGTTGATAATAAATAATTTTTTAAAGAAAAAACTTCCTTTTATTTTGTAGCAATTTAGTTGTCACTTGGCCAGCTTCTATATTAGCACTAATTAATAAAGTAGAGGGACTAGTGCTTATAGTTGTGGAGAATATATATACATATTGATAATGTTGACTATTTGGCCAAAAAAACAGAGATAATGTTAGCTATAATAATAAAACTACTTGAAGCCATGCACTGATATACAGAGATAGTGTGATTTGTGAAAATTGTGTAGTGCTGGTTGTGATTTAAAGGACGAGATGGATAGAATATCAGTGAAAAATGGTTAAGTTGGCCACTTATTGTAAACAGCAGAAATGATCCAGAATTTGCGTAGGTAACAAATGCTAAAACTCATCATCAAGGTAAGCAAATTGGCAAATCTAGTAAATATAATCAGGCTTTTCACTCAATTAACTCCGCCCAGCGCCTGTTTGGTAAAATTGAAGAATGTGAAGATGTAAATTGAAATAGTTGGGTTGGCACATAAAAGCCATTTCCATTTGTTTTGGTGTGGAAGGAAATGGAAAATTTTCCGATTTTACGTGGTACCAAACAAATATGATTTTATTTATTTAGAATGGTGATTGGAGTCTTTAAAAATAATTTTTTAATCATAATTTACAGAACATGAAATAAATATGTGAAGGGATTTTTGTCTTAATTTATATAAATAATCACTTTTAAAAAACCTAACCATAATCCCAAACAAGCACACTCTCATTTTCATACCCCCGTTCCATTAGGCACCGTGGCATAAGAAACAAAATCAAAAGGGATCCATTTTCTACCTCCTTATTTCCTTATAAGAAATTTGCCAAATAAAAATTCCTTTTCAAAAAGGCAGTTTCATTATTAAACCTTCTTTAATTATAAGACCATTTTAGTGACGCAATTCAATCTTTTTCAACTTCGTGAAGATTGTTAAGAGTAACTGATGGTTGGTAAAATTACAGAGACCAAGCAAGTTGGTCGTGTCTAAATATTTTGTTCTCCTTTTCAAAATCTATCCCCAATTAAATGTTGTACTACGGTAAAATCATTTGTTAGGGGCGGAGGAAAATCATTAAATAGAAGCACATGCGAAAATAGTGTCTAAAATAAGAAAAATGTCATTTAAATACCAAATACACTTACAAAACTCATAAAAATTTATTAACACTTGAAAATAATATAAAAGTGACAGGTATAAAATTGAGATTTTAAAATATTGATGCTTTTTATAATTTTGCCCCTCAATTAAAAAAAAAAAATAAAGTGTGCCCCTAGCCAGAGCACCATCGGCGATCGGCCGGTTGGGATCCTCTGGCGACCTGAGCTCCGACATAAGGGCCTTTTTTTTTTGAGGGGGATTTAGTGGGTGTCTGTGTTGACTATAACAAAATCAATAATAGAAATGACAAAACTCATAATGGTTTTGACTGTTATATATAATTAGTTTTGATGATGTCAAATATTAAGAGCAGAAAGATTGTATAATATATTTATATCCTACATTGACTAACTGCTATATTTAATATAGATTAGAAAATATCAAGTTGAATTATGGAGAATGATCAAGAAGAAGATTAAGAAAGAAGTTATTGAATTAGATTGATCAAGAGGAAGAAGAAGAAAGAGATTGAAGACATCAGTCAAGAAAGCAAGAAGTTATCAAAGGATTTTGGAGACCAACCCGGAAGTGATTAAAGAAAGAAGAACTTGCAAAATATAATTGGAATATCAATATTCAAGCGCTTAGATTTGATATTGGAAGTTTCTATGATCAAATGGGAGTTGGAATTGCTAAATTCGGAGTTAAAATAAGCTATTTCAAGCTTCACTATGAATAATGATTTATGAGCTACATTACACTATAGTAAAATCACTCTTGAGCTACATGAACTTCACTTGAGTGAGCTCTGCGAGTGATAATACTGTTAACTCGAGTGGAACATAAGTAACTCGAGTGAATTTAATATTACAGCTACTCTGTTAAGCTCTATTCTTTGTTCACTATTAGAAATAAGAAATAACAATCAAGTTATTTAATGTCTTAAAATATAATTTTTTTTGTACTCTTACCCTTCTTGAGAAATGTGTTTAATTGCATTGAAAATGTTATTTTAGAGAGAGATATATATATAATGAGTGGATAAAGTTGAAAAGTGAGTATTAAACTATTAATCGCATGGCCGAAACAGAAAAAAAAATTAATTAAACTAGAGGTGACTTATATTCTAGTAAGTGCATTCCTTCTAAAAGTGCCCAATATTATAGATTAGAAAGAGTTTTTTTTATTTAAAAGTATAAAGAATTACTACACTAGACTTCAAATCCCCTCTTAGTAAATTGTAATAAGAAATATTTGAAAAGAAGTTGATTAACAACTTACAAGATAACTTAAATTTGGAACCATCAATCCCTTCTAAAAGACGCTTTATATAAAAGAAACGAGGGAGTGCGCTACTCGCTTAGTCCTTTAATTCTATTTATAAGAAATTTTTAACATGTTTTATTGAAATTAATGAAAACATTCAAGTGATTGTTTTAAATAGTAATTGAAGTATTTAAAAAAAACTTTTTAATTATAATTTACGGTAAGTATGTGAGAGGAGTATTGTCTCAAATTACATAAATAAATACTTATAAACTCTCTAAAAACTTTCCCAAACACACTAAGTCTCATTTATTTTGTCTACTATCTAATGTCTAATAGCTTTCTAACTTTTATCCTTATTTGAATACGAAATAACAATTAAAAGTGGAGAAGTGAAGATTAATAAATTAGAAAAATAATCATATATATATTTCCTCTCGTTTTAAATATAAAATCCGGTTAATTTTTTTTAGAGATGTTGATGAAGCTAAATAAGTTAATTTGTCATATCATATGTTATATGTCATTAAATTATATATCATTTTATAAATTAGGTAAATTAGTTGAAAAAAATAATGAATATAAATACTTTAAAATAAATAAATAAATTTATTTAATCTCATTAAAAAAAACGGAGGTAGTATTATATATTGAGGTGACTCAGGGCCTGATATGAAAGAGGAGGGGGCAGGAAAAACACAAAAGGTGGTCACCAAAACGAAAATAAAAACTTGGGGCTTTTGAGTTTTGAGTCACCCAAACAAAGCAGAGATGGGTGGCCTGGTGGGCAAAGGTGCAATATGATTGATTGGAGGAGAGGGTGAAGGGCATCATTTCATTAATCCAAGTGATTATCTTAGGAATTAATTAGTAAAATAGAAATAAGAGAGTGGTTCCGGGGGGGTGGGGCCCAGAATGTGGGGGTCACGTGTCGGGAAAGGGGACAAGTCTTGGAGGATGCCATTTATGTCAACCTACTAAGGTTTGGTTTGTTTGCCATATCTTGTTGGGGTCTGCCGCCTGCCTTCCATTATTTTATTTTCAGGTGCGGGGGGGACCATCAGCCATGCCCTGCTCCATTCTTCTCTCCCATCTCATCCAACGGCCCCAATCTCTTCATGGGGAAGCGTTCTCTTCCGAGTTCCCACTTTTTCTCACTGCTCCTTTCCCCTCAAATTTCGTGCACATGTTTCAGATCTGAAATTCTGGCTCACCTTTTCCCCTCAACACACGTTATATATCACTCCTACTTCTAATCTCTTTTTTAAAAAAACATTATAAATTTCTATAAGAAATACATTTTTTTTTAAATATTTATACAGAAGGCAAGTGAAATTGAGAATGGTTGGGAAAGAAACTTTTAAAAATATCTTTTAAATCATAATTTACAACATAGATAATAACATGAGGAGAGTTTTATTTCAATTTACATAAAAAAAAATATTTATAAACTTAACAACTATATGCCAAACTCGTCTTCTTTATTTTATTGCAATAGATATTTTTTCCACGTTAGAGCGATAGATAATCGGATCAATTATCAAATTATACAGTAACAGCAATAAGAACAAGTCTCATTTCTCTTAGTAGGATTAACTTTATAAATCATGACTCTATTGTGCTTTGTAAACAAGCTCCATCAGCATCACCTCAAGCACTTAAATGGAAGCATAATCCAAGAAACCCAACAACATAAGGAAACACGTTCAAAAAGAAGGTCTCTAACCAACAATTAAAATCTTTAATTGAACAGGTTTCTATGTCCCTGTATTCTATCATACATTTTTTTTATAATTTTCAACATTTTACATCCTTGTGTATTTTCAGTATTTGTTACAAACGCAGAATTTACAAGTCATTTCAGATTACAAAAACCTTACATGAATCATGAAAATCCTAATGCAAGATGTTAGATCGGATCAGTATGATTACAAAACCCAGACAACAAAAACTCGGTTAAACTGACCCGCCAAAGAAAATCATAGGAACCAAATAATAGGGACTTCTAGTGCTTCATCAGGGCAAGGTTATAAAAAAGAAGCCCTTGAACCCCATATTAACCAATTACAAGAAACTTCCTACCCTAAGTCCCTTCTGAAGATACGCCAAAAAAATGAAGAAAAAACTCCAAGTATTTAATTTGGGTGCCTCGGTACCCACCTAATGATACCTGTTCCACATCATATTATCTCCTCTTGTTCGTCAGTACAACTCAACAAGTTTTTAAGTTGCAGATGAGGCATAAAAAGAGCTATCAGCAGAGGATTCGTTTTGAGGCACGAAAGAAAATCATCCTTGCTTATTTTACCATCATTGTCAGTATCAAATACGACAAACAGATCATGGACCTGCACACAACCAGTTATCATAAATCAAACCCAAATAAATGGCTAGACGAATCTGAGTCACCTCATCCAGAGAAAAAAAGATAACACAAAAGTGCGTTACCTCATCCTCCTCCAAGCTGGGGATAGCAGGTCGGATGATATCTAGTAACTGATTTGAAAAAAGGAAAAAAGGAGAACAAGTTAGGATTATTTTAACATTTACTTCAAAGCAAACTGAATAAAAAGAGATTGTAGAATACTTGTTGTTCCACAATATAGTTGTTTATGCCACCCCCGCATTCGGCAAAAGCTGATTGACATGCTTGGTGAAATAATGGCTGCTTCATGACATGGGCAGATTTAAACAGGAACTGGCCACAAATCATAAACAAATAACTAAGAGCTGAATACTATAAGCAACAATATCAGATCAAACCCAAATTTACAGTTAGAAGAAGCTTTCTGCCCACAAATCAGTGCAAATGTCTGCCAGAATCACCTCTGTAATCTTCTAACTAGCGTGATAGGGTAGATTAGAGAGATACCTGTTTGAATGTAATTGTGCCATTCTTCTCTACATCAATGAATGAAAATATCTGCAATCCAAAATGATCATCTTCAGAAAATAAAAGCAGGAAAAAGAAATATTAAATCATGTAAAGAGAACTGTTTAAAGCAGCAGGGAAAAGGAACTTGGTATTCCAAGCTAAAAGGAATAAATTGGCTGGCATATAAAGGGGGAGAGGAAAGGAACAGAAAAATGAACAAAAGATACGCGCCTATCCTTTCTTTTAAGTTTACATTTACCACAACAGCTTTCTAATTCTCCTTCTATCATGAACTTTTGCATCAATCTTATTAAGAAACCTAATTAAAGTGGACCTCTCAAAAGATAAGGAGTTTATCTGTTCCATGATCTCAAAGTTTATTGTCGTTTAGAATCTTAGCTATATATTATCGTTATCTATAAGGAGGCTTTTGGTACAAGGATTTTTTTTATTTTTTATTTTTTACATTTCAGGCAATTCAAGGTCTGGAATAGTAAAATTCTCATGTTTTGTATGCAAGTAAAAAGGAATTTTGGATTCCCACAAATTCTAGCATTTTTGTTCCCAACAAGGGGGCAGCAGTGAAATATCATTGAGAATACTGAGTAAAACACAATTTTAGTTTCTATCTTCAGCGTGTTGAAAAGAAAAAGACCTTGTTCACCATACTTCTTATCCTGAATTTTATGAAGCCCATGGGACTTGTGGACTTGAAACATATTGGTCAAAACTTAACATAAGCAATGTGACAAATAGTTCCATGGAACAATGAATAGATTAAGATAAAAATGATGAAGAGAGAAGTGCCTGTTGTATGAGAAAAAGGAAGAAGGGGCTGAGGGATTAAAAGCAATAGTTACTTGGGATGGGTTTCTATTTAGAAATTAAGAGGGAAATTGCACTTAATCAAGTAATAGCTTCAATAACATAATAGCAAAATACCTAACGACATAAAGCAATGAGCTGTTATTTTGCTGGTTTAAAACATTCTATTTAATACTTTACCTGGCATTGCAATACACACATAGAAACTATAATGAATCCAAATAATTAGTATTGCTGAGAAAGAAAGCAGCCATTTCTTAACTAACCTCATCAGCTAGAAGGCAAGCTTTAAGTCCTAAAACCCTCAAGAAGTCATGATACTGAACACGACCACTGCAAGTAGGAAAAAAAAACTTCATAATTAAAACCACATATTTATGGAACAGTTCACCATAACGTTTTCACTGTAAGCACATAAAACGAGGCAGACCACAAATGAATACATGAAAGGGAAGCCAATGATCATATGTGGTAAGCACGTAATGTGTAAAAGAAGTGCCCTAGTGCAGCACAGAAATTGTATATAATCATATATACTGTATCATCACCAACAATAGCCATATGGACAGGGGTTCATTCATTTGATCACTTTTCATATCACAAAGCAAGAATTTCAGGTCAGTATAAAAATTCC
The DNA here is from genome assembly GCA_037074505.1 of Albizia julibrissin. Classification (NCBI taxonomy): domain Eukaryota; kingdom Viridiplantae; phylum Streptophyta; class Magnoliopsida; order Fabales; family Fabaceae; genus Albizia; species Albizia julibrissin. The sequence goes on along the minus strand of CM073487.1, from coordinate 451,706 downwards.
ATCGATCCTATAGTTAAAAGCAGAGATCCTCAATCCTGGTGCCCTTGCCCCACTTAGTTAAGAAAAATATTTATTGTAAAGGAAATAATTAAGTACAAACAACTAGTTAGGGTTTAAAACTTCAGGTCAAGGGATAGAAGAACCAATGCAATGACCACCCAAGAGAAATCTTCCAGAGTTATTAAATACTTCAATCTTTCAGCCCCAAACAACCCCCCCCCCAAAAAAAAAAAGAAAAGAAAAAAACGGGGTACTAACGCAGTCAGCTGAGAAAAAGTAACACCAACTGTTGCCAACGAACAGTGCTTTATTGCAGAATTTATTTTTCCACCAAAAAGAAAATACCGACTACCAAGTGTCTATAAAGACTGAACAGCCAATTGCTTACTATTAGGATATTATATCATTAATGTAAATAGCATAGAATCTGTATCATTAGTATAGATCAGATATTATTCTATTAGGGCGTCAAAATACTGAGTCAGTTGATAACAAATATTATTTCCCTTGTACACGTACAAGAAAAGATTTCCGCATTGATTACAAGTATATAGTCCAATCTTACCTGGGATCAGGATTCATGGAAAGGAATTTATCCAGGAATTCCACAGCTTCCAGGCTGCTTACACGGATGAACTGAAAAGAAATACAACTTTACTTTATCCTTCAATTAAATGTGACAAGTAATATTATGTAATTGAATTTTGGCAAAAAAAAATTATGTAATTTAAAAGAACACAGACTAAATTATCTTCAATCAAACAGGAATATGTTAAACAATCAAAGTTTGAGAATCTCGGATTACAAAGATATAGGCGGCTGAAGATCAGAGACGTAAGTGTCATGATGGACCATATTATTGATGGAAAAAAAGAACAAGAATTTATCTGTTGCCTACTTTTAGCACAACATATTGAAAGAGTAATCAAACTCATAATTATTGATGAGAAGACAGAGAATAAAAAACATAAAGAGGACAAGAAAGAAACATAGAACAACAAACCAGAAATAGAAAAGAAATAATGACAGAAAGGAACACAAAACAGAGTGAGATCAATGCTATTTTCAAATTCATCAAGCAACTACAAAGGATTGCTCCTGGGAACAATTAAATTCCTGGCGCCCTTCAATTTGTAGGCCCACAAGGGCCAAATGTCAATTGCAAGTGTTTCATGAACTGAGAAATACTGTTGTACATGCCAATTTGAAAGGGAAAACAGAAAGGAAGGTTTTTGTTTAGACGCCTACAAACCCATGTGAACTGGCTGAAAGAAAACAATTTACCATGAACTTGTCCGCATCAACAAAGAACAGAAGATAGTTCTAATTAACATAATTAAAGTCCATTAATTTTTAAGGACTCACCGATTCCATTCTAGCCAATTCAACCATAAAAACTGAAGGGTTCTCCTGAAAAGTCCAACAAGGTGAGATATTAGCAGAAAAGATAGGATTGCAAAGTTGCGCAGATAACAGGTGTAGCACTTCACTTGCTAAAAAGAAACTGCATGCTATGATGCGTTAAGGATGCTTAAAAATTTTCAGCAGTGTGAAAACTGAAAACCATTGATCATTGCAGCCCTATTTCCAGTACGTTGTTTTGGAAAAAAAAAAAAGTATCCATTTAATTCAGAAATTTTTTTTTTAAAAAGGAATAAGAAGGAAGGAGTAGAATTTGCATTGGGAAAGTGAATAATAAATTAAAATCTTTGCCCATGATATGGATTGAAGATGTAGAGTGGATTTGGTCATTTGGGGTTTCAAAGAGTACAATATGATTACAATAGTTGTTTTGGGATTTTGACGTCAACGTTAGAATATCAAAAGTGGTTTTAGGGGTAATGTCTCAAGTTTCAGTCATAAAAAAAGGCATGTTACTTGAATTGATGTTAACCTTGATGGTTTGTCAATAATTTGTGTAGCACTTCCTATATGCTATACATTCAACTTCGTAGAAGTTTCACAGATAGAACTTTTGTAAATTTTTTTGGCCTGATGAAACAATATGTAGATTTTAGATTTGAGCTTATGGGTAATGCTAGAAAAATAATTATCTAATTGTTAATATCAAAAAATGCAACAAATGATGAGATTAATGCAGATTGACATAATGCACTATCAAAGGGATAAATAGTCATTTATAAATGCAGAATGAAACACATTTTAAGATCTCAAAAGCAACTAGGATGAAGATAAATTGCTAAAGAAAGTATTAAGAAATGCACCTGTTTTGCCTCCTGGGCTTTCATATAAAGCATTAAGTCTCCAAAAGAATGTCCTGTTTGCACAGTATTTAATGAAGTTGCCATAACACGGCTGGTCTGCATTTGTTAACGTTTATTAGCAATCAATGACTCACACAAGGTATAAAAGATAGAGAAACAGCATGAGAGACATAAATTATAACATTAAAGTCAACACAATAATAGTCCGATTGAAACTCAGAAGAGATAACATAATTTTTTTAAAAATGTAAAATAAATAAATTTATAAGTTCTGCACCATTAGAGGCATGATGCAACGATCCTAGTAAATAAAATTCATTCTTAAACGAGAAGATTGATATTGTTTTCCAAAAACAAGTTTGCTCTTCCTCAACTCAATTCTAATTATAAAATAATAAGATGAAGAAAGCTTAAAGCATAGAAGTTCTTGCCTCGTGATTGTTTTCTAAATTATGCTATCAAAGAATAAGTTTCGAAGCAAAAAAAGGGGGAAAACAAGAATTGAATGGTGCAGGGAAATAAACTCACCCTCTCAGCAAATTGTGAAGCAGTTTCCTTTTTATCATCCAGGGCTGAAATGACAGGAAGGTACTCTACCTGTGTCGTTTAAGTGAATAATCTGAATCAGTTTGAGAAAAAGCTCACCAAACTAGCCACCCCCCCCCCCGGCCAAAAAAAAAAAAAAAAAGGGAAGGCCCAGCTCAGAAACTAAGAGAGGAAAGAAAAGAAAACCACCTCCAAAGAAACCAATCCAAAGGGGAGTATACCTCAAAAAAATTATGGAACTGAGTGAACATCCTGAACATGAGCCTTGCTAAAGAAACATTACCCCTATGAAAAATTGCATGCCAAAAAAAAGTGATCAGACACCAGTTGTAACAACAAAAATGATAGTACAATCATAAACAATTTCCTACCATGACTGGTCAAAATGTACATGAGGATAGCGAACTATTACAGGCTGAATCGGGTAACCATGAATAAATGCACCAAGTTGAAAGGAAATAAGGCTTCTTCCATTAGTTGTGGTTCCCTCTGGAAACAGAAGTACTCGAGGAAATCTATCGCTAGAAGCCCTTCTCTGTTATTCACATCCTTAAAAGCAGATTTCTGTATCAGATAGCTTATAAATTGATCACGTGATAACATATATGAAGCAAAATCATATCCAAGACATGGTAATCAAAATTGTATGATTCACAGTGTCGATCTTATAGTTTCCAATGAGCCACAAAGATAGGGTATAAGTCCATAGCAGTGTTGTATTGTTGATAAATGTTGTTAGTGCCTTTCATAAAAAACAAAGACATCAACTGAAATTATTTCAAAAAATTAGTTACTTACAAATTTATGATTAATGAGCTTATCAGCTTATATTTAAGTACTTTCTTCACTATGGAAACAGATTTATTTTACCTTTAGATATCATATGAATATCCATTCGCCATATTTTATAGTCAAGCTATATCTTACTCGCTACTAAATCTTAAGACACAAAAGGTTCTTACAATTTAGGTTCAGAAATAAGCCTTCAAATTCATGATATCCGCAATACCGATTTGATAACTATAACCCAAACTAATCTATCACTTTGTCTTCATAAGTTAGGATCCTTTCATCTTTCGGTTGAGGTCCAAACATTAAATATCTGAAACTTTTGAAGTTGAACAGCATGCATTATTCTTGGTCAAAATCAGTATTATTTCCATGCAACAACTGATACCGAGCCTTTGAAAACACGACAGCATAAAAGTACAGAGAAATTTTTTCTTTGTGAAAGATTACTGATCAAATGAGGACAAAGAGACTAATAGAAACCTTCTACCTTTATTTCTTGGACAGCCTTCTTCCTTGATGACGGTGAGAACCTATTGACATATACGACCTAAAAACATGAAACGGAGAGGAAATATCAAATTTCCTAGAATTTCACTTGTCATCGAACCAGTGGAAGGTTGGTTTTAAGGTTTCATACTTCAACCATGCTCAAAATGGGTCACTCACTCTCCCTCTCTCTGTAGTCTATATACACACAGTTATTTTCTAGATTGATCTTAAAGGAAAAAACATGTGACAGAGAGGACCCATTCCCAGCCTGAGCAGCCAATTCTCAACAACAACAATAACAACAAAGCATTTATCCCACTAGGTAAGGTCGGCATATTATCTTATATATGAAACAGAGCACACACAATGTAGATAGGGAATCAAATTACCTGCATTGCTCTAATAATGGTGCCAACAAAAGGTAAGGAATCATGGGACTCAGATGCCACAATGGTAGGAAATAATTCGTAGAAGAAAAAGATAGGCTCGATGTATGATACGTGATTAGATACAATTATTGGAGCAGTACCCCTTGGTGCAGGTCTTCCCTTCCGTCTTATCCACTGATAACTGCAATGGACAGAAGAATGCAACATTAGGGAAGCCTTTAGCTCCAGAACGGAAGAACCTAATTAAGCTAAACACCACACACATTCGCGTATACATAGCAAGTTGTAGTTAGTGGGTTAAAATTTCATATATTCTACACTTCCTCAATTTATTTACTGAGTATATGTTTAAAAGGAAAAGCGGATCGACAGCCCGTAAATGCAGGAGGCTATTAGATGATGCATGTGTAACTTGTCTGATTAGTTGAATGACAGTGAAATTGAGGAGACTACTATATGTCATATTTAAAAATGAGGCTCCATTAAGAATTTATGTATGACAGTATGAGGTCGTTATTTTCGGTAAACTTAGTTCCCGCATGTCAAATAAACTGAAAAAATTGAAAAATAAAAATGTTGATGAATCAATAAATCGTTTAGGTTATAAAAACAAAAATTGCAGTTTGTAATAACAAGAAAGTGACATGCTTAGTTTATGCAAGCGGTAAGTCATGTCGTTACGCTTTTCTTTCCTTCACCCAATAGCTTCTCTGCTTCCCTTCTCAAGTAAAATTTAGATCTGCATGCCATTCGTTATTGTTTTTGCGTGATTTGACCCAGGCTAGATAAATTCAAGTAGTTTTTTCGCTGCTTCTACCATGATATTATAGCTTCATATTTACAACGTAATAATGGTCATTACAAGTTATGTGCCATTACCTAATACAAGGAATAGATTAAATTACCAAACCGTACCCACATCTAGGGTCCAACTTTAAATATCCCTCCAAGTTCTCACTAACTAATTTGGCATGAGAAATGAGAAAAAAACACTTATTGGCAAAATCCAACATACCCAAAAGAAAAAAGTATGCAGCGAGCGCACAATCTGGTGACCCACATAAGCCTGCATCTCCATCTCGGCATCGGATTCTGCTTATCCTTCCATCCCTCAAGGGCCAATATCGTGGTGACATACCCGAGCGACAAAGCCAGCCCAAAGACAACAAGACGGACCAGGGCAATCGGCAAACAAAGGATGATCTTCACCCACTCGTAGAGCCCCTCAATGGTCATCGTGTTGTTGCGGAACGGATCCACCGTGGTGGGCCGAGACACATACAAGTCCTCACACCCGAGAGATCGAAACGGGTTGCAAGAACCCACTAGGGCTTCTCCGTTCGACCGATGGTCGGGATGATGTTGGAAATTGCTGTTGTCACTTCCAGTGTGGGATTGAGTCGATGAACGTTCAGAGTCATCATCGCGCACCGTAACAACCAACTGATCGGATGGTTGGGAAGAAAGGAGAGGGGAGGTAATGCCATGGTCCGCCATTGTTAGTTTGGATGGGAACTGAAGGAAGAGAACAAGACGCAGAAGCAGCAGGCCACTGGTATATACAATGGGAAGAGCCGAAGAAGGGAAAGTTAGGTGGAAATCGAATATTACCGCGGAACAGGATTGCGTCGACGACCACACTATCTGAAAAAAATCAAAAACTTACGAAGGCCTTGTCTTTTTTACATTTTGATAAATTTGTATCTGCATAAAAATATTTTCAATTTCAAGAAATATAAGTGGGTATCTTTTATATAACTAAGGATTTTTTTATGTTTGGATAGCTTTTATAAGTGCTTTTCAATCGTGATTTATGGAATACGATAAAACTTTTACGGTCTACGAAGTAACTTTTACAGTTTACGAAGTAAATATGTGGAAAAATTTTATCTCAATTTATATAAATCAGGCTTATGTATAAACCTAACCAAACAAGCCAAAATCTCCCGTAACGGGAGTGGAGGGGGAACTACGTTTTGTATGGAGAAAATTTTAATAAAGCGTATTTATTAGAGAAAATTTTAGAAAAATATGATTAAAATAAGTAAAAGGCATGAGGGAGGCTAATATCTAAAAACTCAAGTCAAACCTCCTTAGGGAGTAATTTGAGATTTTCAAATCTTTCCAAATGACCAAATTGTCCATGAGTAAGTTTTGAAACCACATAAGTCAGACGTCATTATCAACTTATGTATATATAATAACAACTTCAAAATCCAAAATAAAAAATTTAAGTATATATATTGACTACCTGATCTACTCAAATATCGTCAGGCGTTATTAACAACTTAGGTATAGATAATAACGACTTCAGAATCATAAATAAAAATTTTAGTATATTTATTGACTACTTGACTTCCCCAAATCCTAACAAATTAGAAGGTAATTTTTTGAAGTGATACATATTAAACGTCATTTACATCTTATATATAGATAATAATAAGTTCATAATCGAAAATAACAACTTTTTCCAAAACTTACTCAAAAGCAAATTAGTCATTTAAAATGAGTTGGAAATCTCAAATTTCTTACTTGAGATTTCAAATATTGACATATCTTATTTATCTTTTTCCTATTTTAACAATAGTTTTCTGGGATTTTATCCATGTATTAATTAAATTATACATATTCTAATTTAATTTAATAAAAAAATTTAACCAAAAAGTTTTTTTTAACTCTAAGTACAATATTAAGAAATTTAATGTGTGTTTGGATTAACTTTTGGAGAAAGCTTTTATAATTTACGAGATAAGTATGTGAGAAGAGTTTTGTCTCGATTTACAGAAAATGGCTTTTGAAACCGCGGTTTGGGGCTTACCCAGGGTGTGTTTGGAATTAGCTTTTGAGAATAGCTTATGGAGAAAAAGTGAAAAAAATGATTTTTGAGAATAGATTCTGGAAGAATAGATTATGAGAAAAAAGTGATTTTGATAAAATGAGAGTATTTAGATATTATGATTAGAATAGTTTTTTTTCATGGTCAAATTACTGAAAAGGACATTAACTTTTGTGATAATTACATAGAAATGATAGATTATAATTTATGTATTATATAGTAGTAAATTTCATAATAAATACAAAAAATGACATAAAATTATCTGAAAAATTTATAATTAATGTGTGTGTGTGTGTGTATTATATAATAAATTATAAAAAATAATTTATAATAATTAGATATAAAATATTAGATTGTATTTTAGGTATTATTTAACATAAAATTGAATAATAAATACCAAAAACTCTTTATATTTATCCGAAAAAATTATAAATTGTGACAAAAAAATGAATTGTACATACATACATAGAAATATATATATATATATATATATTAATAAATTATACATTGAAAGTTAATAATTCAATTGTTAACATCTAAAAATAATATAAGGAGACTCTTTTTCAGTGCAGTTAATACAATCTGTTTTTGCTTTTCTCCTTTATATTGTCTTTTTTTTACTAACAAGTATATATTAGTCGTAACAACATGTCTAGAAACCTCAAATTCATCATGAAACAGATACATTAACATTTAATAGTTTATCAATAATTCAGAACATCGAAATAGATTATGAGAAGAATAGATTATGAGAAAAAAGTTGCTAGTCATTTTCTTAAAACTACACCGTTTTGGTGTTGTTTTAAGGAGCTGAACTTTTCTTTTTGTCTAAAAAAAATGGTATATAATATTTTGAAATATTTTCTTGGACGTATGTAGTATCAAAAAATATTTTTTAAGTAACATGTAGTATTCTAAAATAATTTTTAGTGCTTTTAACTTTTTAAAATATTTTTTCAGTTGTACCCAATATATTTGTAGACTGATTGCAATTTTACCCTTAATTTATTTTTTCAGCTTCAAAAATTACTTTAAAATATTAGGTGCTCCTGAAAAAATATTTTAGAGTGGATGACACTAGGTACAACTAAAAAAATATTTTAAAGTAATTTTTAGAGCTGAAAAAATAAATTAAAGGTAAAATTGCAATCAGTCTGCAAACACACTGGGTACAACTGAAAAAATATTTTAAAGGATTAAAAACACTAAAAATTATTTTAGGATACTACATGCTACTTAAAAAATATTTTTGGACATTTTTTAAAACAAAAAAAGCATGGTTTTAGATAAAAAGCAACAAAAAGAAGTTTTTCCCAAAACCATGGTTTCCAAAAAAAGAGAGTGTTTGACTAATTTTTCTCAAAACCATGGTTTTGAGAATTTGCCAAACACACTACCAATCTGTTATCATTATAACTTTTGGAGAAAGTTTTTATAATTTATGAGATAAGTATATGAGAAGAGTTTTATGTCGATTTACAGAAAATGACTTTTGAAACCGCGGTTTGGGGCATACCCAATCTGTTATCATTATAATATAAGAAAATAAAATTGAAAAATAAAAGGGCATAATTTTTATATTTTCTTTTATTTAATATAACTCTTTTTCATAATATCACATATAGTAATTCATTTATTGTTAAAAAAGTTAGATTCTTTTGGTTAGGAAAGTCTTTAAACAAAAAATAGTACTCGTGTATGATTATAATGCACATGGTTACGTGTATGTGGTAACTTTATTTGATATATATATATTTAAAAAAAGAACTTCATTTATTACTGCCCGGCAAGTCGCACGAGGAATATTATAATATTAAATAAACATCATAAAGTTGCCAACCACGTGGTCCAGATGGAGCCTGCGTGTAATTCCTGTTTCTGACATTTTTAATTTGATTTTCTCACCAGTGAGAGTAGCAGTTTAATTAGTGGGAGTTAGTTAACTGTGTTTGATGCTTGTGAACTGGTAACCTGTTGTTATAAAAGCTCTTAGAGGTTGTGGATTCGATCCTGCTTCCAACTTTAATCTGCTCTGCCTCTCTAACTTTTGTTTTGAAAAAAAAACTGTTTAATGAGAGCAATTAGTTCTTTGACCTAAAAGCTTTGTTGGATTATTGATGTGTTTTGCTTCTACCCATATTCTGTTGGGTAGTGCGCATAGCATCAATGGAAATCGTGGAAGCAAAGGTGGATCACAATATTTAAGTAGAAATCGATTGTAGATTGTTGTTTTGTGCTTTTTTTCAGAAGATAAGAGATGATGCCAATCGATTCTTTAATTCTTATGACTTATATATCTGGGCCTTTCTGCAAAATCTAAAATTATTCTTATTATTATTATAATGGATGGAATAACAACGTGGATTAGGTTGCAGTAAATATAATATAACAGTAACCAATAACACCAAATGCCTCCCTTGTGGTCTATTTGGTATAAGGGAAATGGAGAGAAGGGGATGAGAAATTTTAATGAATTCCATTTAAAGGAAACGGATAAATGGGTTATAAAAATTTAATAAAAAAGAGGTAGAAAAATTAATTAAAAGCTTTTTACCCACACTTTTTTCAATTTTTTAATCAAACTTACTAAAATTTCTCTTCCCCTCCCCCTCTATTCCCCACATGAGGGGGTGAAAAACCTGTGTGAAGGTGTGGACTAAGACAAATACATATATATATGTCCTCTTGGACAGGCTGATAATGCAGAGGGGGAATGGATAACTTAGTATGAAGACATTTTTTTCTCAAAGAAAATTTGTCTGAGTCTCATTCTTTGATTTTGAGGACAAAACGTGAACGGCCTTGTAGCTTAATGGATGGATAAGAAAGGGATATATGTTGTTTGGGGTACTCGGCGTTCATGGAGCTACACCAAAAATATACTGACATCACCAAAACTAACTACCCATGTGTTTATGACAGCAAGGTCAGATGACGACTACTTTAATTCCAGCTCATCAAAATTAAAAACATCAGCAAAAATGTGAGAGAGAGAAAAAGAAAACTCACTAGACTAACGCATATGTTTATGACAGCAAGGTCAGATGACTAAGTTAGCAAATACTTTAAGTGTGTGTTTAGATTTATTTTTAGAGAATATTTTTTAATGATTTATAAAGTATGTAAAAGGAATTTTATTTCAACTTGCAGAAAAAGACTTCTGAAACCTTGGTTTAACAAACACTCACTAAATCCAACTCATCAAAATTTAAAATATCAGCAAAAATGTGTGAGAGAAAAAATGAAAGGAATAAAAAGAAATCACAAAAATAAAATTAAAAGAATAAAATGTTTCATTCAGGAATAAAATAAAAAATTACGTGTTCGACCAAAGAAATAAAGAATAGAAGATTATCTTACATTCATAACGAATAAGTTCCATATATAAAACACCTTAAAATAAAATAGAGAAACTCAAGTTTGGTAAACTATTTTGTGCAAATAAATTTGGTAAAATATTATTTTAATTCAAATGATGAAAGAAAATGTGGAAACCCCCCCCCCCCCGGCGGCAGGGGTCTATCTCAGCCTCAAGAGAGACAATTTGATTTAAAATTTAAGAGACAGTGGATTGATTTGAGTCATGTTTTTCTTAGAGTTAATATATTGAAATTCAAAGCACATACCTTAAAATATTCATATTTAAAGGGGGGGGGGGGAATGAAAATTAATACTTTAAAATAAAAATGTAAAAAAAAAAAAGATACTGTTCAAATTAAATTAAAATATAAATAATATAGGAGCATGACCCACCATCAAGGAATTGACTGGTGATAAACGGGATCTGAGGCGGGCCGAATGCCAACACATTCGGTAAGGAAAAGCACTGACAACCACACTTTTAAGCCCCTACCTTGTTCAAAATGGTATTATGCACTTTTTCGTCAACTCAGAATAACGGTATAAGCTGGACCAATCAAATCCAAATTCCAAGAGGACCACAAATTCACATGATAATAATTTAGCTCTTTCCGAAGAAACCGTGGCTTTCTACATCATGCGACTTTGCATGTCATACCATAATTTAAGAGCATATTCCAGAGCATCTGTACAATAAACCGCATGTCAGCTGTCGCTAATTTTTCCATTTTATCCGCATCTTCCACATTGCATGTCCACCACTGGCAAGGCCAAAGGATCATAAGCCACTTCTGTCATCAAACTTATCATATGCCTCTTCTCCGGAGGCTAAGTTATCATCAGAATCATTAAACAATTCTCGATGTGTCAATGAGTATCCATCCTCAGCGGCTTTGTAATCGGCTCCCCTCCAGACCACAATCTGTTCCTTGTCAAATGTCACCAGAATACAAGGCGCCAGATCCTGCATTTTTAATATAACATACTCAACAACGGCCAACTTAAGGCCCACAGCACATGGGAACAAACTTGAAAGCCAAAAATTATATCTTTCAATGCAAACAGTTTGAAAGGCAGATGTAATTAAATAATCAAATGACTTCACCCTCTGGAAAATTGAGTAAAAACTGAAGATAAGTGATTCACATCGTAGAGGGCAAGGAAGAACAACCATAGTGAGTAGAGAAATCCATATCTATCAGTTTACAGCAAGCAGCCAGTAAATATTTTATGGAAGAAGTTTGTTGAAATTAAAACATTTTGCTTCCCCACAACGTAGTGTTTCAAAAAAGTGTATATGTACACACACCCACACACACTTAACAATGATAGTGGTAATATCACCCCCAGGATTTATACGCCTAGAAAGAAGATTGTAGTTAGAATACAAGGGTACGGTGATGAAAAGTAAATGTCAAAAACTCTGTCGTCCACATCTTTAGTCAATTTAATAATTTAGTACTGTTAGTATATTCAATCCCGAATCCCTGAAGATTAATCAACTCACTTCTGACACAAGAAACTACTTAATCTAAGCTTGGAAACAACTCACTTCTGGCGGAGCATAGAAATTAAAAGCAGGACAAATGGTTCCAATAAATTAACTGTCGGGCTGCAAAAGGCTGAATATAGATCGCTTATTGGTACTTTTCTTAGTTAAAATGATGACATATTTGCTTGAATTTTTTCTTAGTGAGACTGTTTTCTAAGCTGTCCTTTAATTCAACTTTTACATGGAAATGGCCACCACATCATCCATTATGGTGGCAAGGTGAATTTTGGCTTGCCGCAATTTGGTGCTCTATGCTATTGACAAACTGATCCAAGATAAGAAATGTCAAAAAAGAACATCGCATATCTCCTCAGAACAACCTAAAATAGAACTGCAAAAGTAACTTTCTCTTTACCCGAAGTTTGCAGCCTATTTTCTTGTAATCACTCTTCTCAAGGCCTTGACAGTCAATCCGAACCAACTCACACGAGAGAAAAGCATCTCTCACCATGGGTACCAAACTACCGTAATAACCATTTTTGGCTGCAATAAACTTCATTGTCAGCAAACTGTGCAAGCACAAATCAGCAACTGCAAATATAAAATACAACTAGAACATACCAAGCTTTGTTAAAGCAGGGACAGCTAATCCTTTCTTCCTCATTTCCTTTGTTTCCTCAATACTTAAACCTTCAATTGTTGTCTTAATCAATCTTGGATATATGGGTTCATGGGGTCTCCACAACATGAGAGGTATTACAGGCCTCCTTTTGGGATTGTAATTCCTGCCTCTATATAACACAAGGGTACCCCCATGTCTATGAATAATCTTTCCAAATGTTTTATCCTGCAAAAGGAAAATGAAATTGGCTTCAATGCTTGAATGAGCAGTTAAATTTGAAGATAAGAATAACAACGGAATCTAGCAGACACATTGGCTGCCAAAATAAAAGCCCGAGGAATATAATTATCCCTCAGAAACAACATAGCATCATAGAAGCTTCAAGCAGAACAGAATAGGATTCATTCAATCCCAAATACAACCTTCATCAAGATTAAAAATCCCAAACACAAAATTATTAGAAGGAGCATGCAAATTTCTTTAAAGAGATATATACCTCCAGCTGGGTGCAAACATTTTTCATGTCCACAGTAGGTAGACCCATACATTTAATCCTAACTGCTTCTGCGTGCTTCCAATGATTATGAATATCGTTCAGCATATTGTGAGTTAAACCATCCCTCCCTGCAACCCAAAAAGAAACACATGCACGCACAGGGGTTCAATAAATGACAGAGAAAGAGGTAAGGAGGGCATAACATAGTTCAAAGTGTTGTTTAATTTGTTTAGCTTTTGTCTTGTGTAAAATTGTAGTAACATGAAAAAAGTGCAGTTTTACAGATAAGTTTCCCCCCTTTTTATTAAGGGTAATCTTAAACTACCAATAGCGTTGTTGACAATCACAGTTTTAAGTCCCACAACTAAAACTTCATAACGAACCGACTGGAATTTATAGTTTGTAATTCAAAACTGAAATTCAAATTTATGACCTATTGCTCAGCAATGTGAAGAACTCCAGCCTCGTTGCCATACATAAACTACAATCCAGAATATAGTGATAATATTACCTTCAAAAACTAGAACGAAAGCAAGAATGCCAAAAAGGAAAAATCAAAACCAGCACTTACCCAAGTTTATTTGCCTCTTAGTTTTGCTTCTTTCGCACTTCAAAACCAGTACCTTCCTCTCAGCTGCAGTAAGAGGCTTACCTTGAATTAACTGTCTCTTTTTCATCCTCTGTTCCGTCAAGTTCGGATCCTCGTCTCCCTCTAAACTCTTCACCTTTGGGTCCACCGCCGGAGCACAAACCCCTGTCCATGGCCGATCAAGCCTGCCCGGTCCAAACGGCGAGTACTTTGGCTCTCTAAGCCCAATCGGCCTCACTGTGGGGCTGCTTTCCGTGTAGCTATATCGAAAATCAAAGGGCAAATCGGAATGTACTGGCTTCCGCCCAGTTCGATCAAGCGATGAAGGGGGACGATATTGGGGTTTCTGCTGTTTCTTCGGTTTGACGATTGTATCAGTGGGGTTCTGGGATGTGGGGGAAAGTGACGCGGGGGGTTCGAAGGAGTAACGATCGTGAAGTTTGGAAGGGGCAGTGGAAGCGGTGGCGGAGGAGAGGTGGCGCGTGAGGAGCGTGAAGGCAAGTGACACGGTAGATGAATTTTGGCGGGCGAGAGGGTTTATGAGGGACATTAGGGTTTAAGCCAAAATCCTCATATAACAACTAGTGAAAAGCCACGGGTGACACACATACTCCCTGTACTATATATAGCAAAGTGATTACAATAATAACTACAGTTCTTACTGGCCAAAAAAAAAAAAACAAAAAAGAACTACATTTCTTACCCATGCTTTGGAGAGAACACATGTTTATGCCAATTAGAACGCAAAGTGATTACAAATATTATTCAATAAATATGCCCATCAAATTAAGTCACTGAACAAAGAAAACTGTATTATTATTGTTGAATGAAAGGAGAGTGTCTCTCTCTAGGATTTGCAATTTTGATTTTTCTTTCTTCCAATATTTACTATTCAGGTTCACATTATATCAAAACTATCTTGATATAGCTGTCTTGCATTTCGTTCTAATCACAGGCATCACGAGCCTGTAAACTCACCAGAGTGTCAAAGAAATTCTGCTCCTTATTGCTCCCAAACCGCATAATTTATTGGCTCGGAAAAAGAAAAGCCAGAGAGCGTCTATCACTGTACATTGCATTGTGTTTCTTTCACTACAGTCCATTTGAAAATTGAAACCGTTCAACTAAATATTGTGCATACATCCTATTCCCAACGGGCTGAAGCAAAATGTGCATGCAATAATCGAATATGTCAACATCAATGTCAGTATAGAGTATGAAATTCTATCAAAAAATGTGCTATTTACAGGCAACATGGTTCATTCTTTAGATTCTTAGCAATGAATCAAATGGTTAGATTCTCTTGGATTGCAAGAAACGATCCAACTATTCTGCCTCCCACATCAGGGAATTCTTCATGGCCAGGAAGGGATCTGACCTTACCATTTCGATCAACTTCAACTGGGTATTTGAGAAGGTGCCCTCTCATCTCTGTTATTTCATTCGCTGCAAATTGCTTCCAGTTAATTTCACCAATCGTTCTGATCCTTCTTACACATTCAAGGCTCTCTGGCCGTAAGAAGCACTCTTCAAGTGTTCCTGTGTGTTCAGCCCAAAGTGACATCCTATACCCATGCACCTACACAGCATAGTTTTGCAAGAAGAATGATACATTTCCGAGTTTAATAACTTCAGTTTCTAAGTGGCCCTTGACCTGGTGGTAATAACATCAAAGTCTTACCTCACCACGTGGATAAGAACGTCGTCTTGCCCAAGTATAATTAGGTTGGTAGGCTCCCATTGCAACCTCAGTGTCCCTTGTTCCTTCCATAGAGCGTTGATTAATGTTTGCAGACCCCAGTATCACGTACTCATCGTCAACTATCATGCCTTTTGAATGAACATAAATCATGAAACGGCGGCTATTTCGACTAAATGCCTGTGAATATAACACCAAAAATATAACATGTGGAGAATTTCTGCAACCCAACCTTGCACGATTGACTCTCTTTAAAATGATGCTCCACATTTTGTTTTTTTTTTTAAAAAAAAACAGTTTATGTTATTTTATTGGAGAACTTTACTGTCAATTGAATTCTTATTCCAAAATTTGTGGCAGAATAATGTATTGAGAGGTAGAAGAGGGAAGAAGGGGAGAGAGAGAATGATACTTGAGGACTATTTGCTGGAGGAGGAGTTCCAAGCATACTACTGTAATCATACATATCAATGATTTCGCGATTTCCGAGACAGAAAAAGTTTAAATAATCCTGCGGAGCGAATGCTGCTTCTAGCCCAGCCTCAACCAAAGCCTTTGAAACTGTCTCATACATCATTTGCATTGTTTTTTGCTGCATCAGTCAAACAATAAATCCAGATTAACAAATGCCATAACCAAGTGCAGACAGGCGTACTAATAACTTTTTTCCTTGACATCAAGCAACCAGGAGTTCTGAACACTTTAATCCTTTTGGCAGACTGTTCTGGTCCTAAGCTTGAGAATTTTTGAATAGCTTCTACTCATTTTGCCCCCAAGACTCAGTGGTCAAAATAATTAACGGAAAGAACCCCTTTTATTATAATAAAAAATAAAATGATCATAATCATGGACACTTCTCACATAAAAATTGCTACAATAGTAGCTTTCTTCGGAACATCAAAGTGCAGGGGAGTTAAAGATGAGTGAACTGCGAACCGCTTTCATAACAATGAAGTCAAGTTGGGATGATTAATATATACACCTCAACTTGAAGGGGGGTGGTGGTCACTAGCTGTCCTAATTGTTGAAAATTTTCTACGCTTATTATGCATGTGACCTTAATCCAAAATCCCATGGCATTGGGTTTGCACTTGTTAAACTTCTTCCAGCGACATGCCTTATTACCTTTTATTTCCCCTTATTCATGTCTTTTATATTCCTTTATTTCTTTCCTTTTAAGGCTTCCAGTATCTCAAGATTCTAGCTGTCTCTTCATGGCCATGGTCCCCATAAATTGTCCTCCCTCGTATTTGAGTAAAATTGAAGAATTGATATTCAATTTCTCTTAATATTCTTCTTTTGAATTTTGCTGGTTGTATGGGATTTGATCAAGAGGTTTGTCTCCTTTTCCACCCCTGCATAAGCTTTCTCCTTCAAATAAAATTCAAATCAGAGCATTGTTCTTGACTCTTAAAGTCCACAATCAATGTTCAAGACAAATACATCTCTAGCTGACCAAAAGACTCGGTAATACAGGTAGCTAATGGAAGTCTTACTTTTAAGTTGTTTCATAAGTTATCAAGCAGCACTCCCATTAGAATCATTCGAACAAGCAATCCTATACTCTCTGAATACAATATTTGTATTTCATGTCTGGAAGAATACCTGCCAAAACAGAATCCTCTGTGTGGCAGACCCGGATGGAACACCCTCGGGCCACATTGGTATAATAATGTACACTGCAAACCTCTCATTTGCCTTTATCTTTTCAGCAATCTTAAGGGCAATTTCCATTGGAATTAAGTTATTAGCGCCTACAAAATCATGGCAGCACCTACTCAATTAAATTAGTAGAAGATAGATTCTCCATGTTTTATGCCTGCAACAGCTTATCTGATGGATCATGCTCATTTAAGTTCTGGAAAATCCTGAAAGATATTCCCAAATGCTCAGATGATGCAGTTCTTCCGTAAAAGAGAGTTGCACATACCTAGGTCTTTATAATGACTCCAATTGTACGAAGAGCCAATGAAATATTGATTCTCTATGTAAATAAAACGCTGTGCCGCACGAATGGCCTTCACATATGCTATATGTATGCTCATGTCAATCAATACATTCTTCCCACATACTAGGTTGTTCTGCACAGGTCATAGTGAAATTTAGACTTTACATAGTCACACAAAGCTTGTAAGAATGCCAAAACTTTCATTCACCTTCTTTGTTGCATTTTTGGGATCTTTTGGAAACCCCTTAACAGAATTCGAATCGATCGACCGAAATATCTGCACCTCCAAAAGTAAATAGAATGAACAGTTTGCTTTATGTAGGTTTGATTCAACATAAATATCTATTCAATATTGACCAATTGATTGCCTGAACATGCCAAGTATCGGGATCATTATCATCTGCAACCATATCAGCCGGGCTAACAATTTGTGGAAGTCTTTCCAGCTTAAGTAAAGCATCATCGTAAGAAGCTTTCAGCTTTTTAATCCCTTGAGGTTTTGTAGCTTTTAACCATCGCTCCTCAAAATTGATCAGAATATCATAAGCTGCTGGACCATCAATTTTAGAATGCAGGTCATGCCATGGCTCCCGTGGACAACCACCAGTGTTACCCTATTATGTGACAATTCAAGTCATGGGTCTCACAGAAACTAGAATTAAAAACATCTTCAGCATAAATTGCTAAACCATATTGTAGAGTTTAGAGGAAGCAGCACTTAAAACTCAGACACATGTATATACCTAATCTTGAATGTTATATGTTAATCCCGGGACAACTTGGAATGTGGAGACAAGAGATTACCGTAAAAGTGGGGTTGTGATAGTCATCCTTATGCAGTGAATGGCGTGTCCGAAAGAGGGGATGGTGGGGGAAATCATATCGCCCATCACACAAATCAAGTCCACCAACGAACGCTATAATTTTTCTTTTGTTATTTCCGGCATCAGCATCTACAACAACAGTTTTCTGATGATGTGTGTATATGGTTCCAACTTCCTGATCATAACTAGAAGAATTTCAATGTGAATGACGTATGAAGAGAGCAAAGAAAAGCAAATAGTTATGAGCTATTAAATTTGACACTTTTCAAGAATCCGGACGAACGTGAAATTGAAATTTCACTTCATGCAAAGAACTGCTAGAATCCTTTGCTGCTGACTAAATGACCTTAAACCAAAGTTTTTTTTTTTAATTAACTGTTTGAATTAGAAGGCAATAACAATATAATGAATAGGGCTCCTAAGAAGTAGGGTCAAACACCAGACTTTACAAGAGGTTAATTACCCTACATAAAGGCATTCAAACATTGAAGCTAATTTAAAATGGCAGCGTTTTCCTTTTGAAACAACCTTTTGCTTGTACCAGCTATGTCGTTTTCCTGCAATACGGGGACAAAGCAGCACTTTTACGGAAGAGTGTTTGAAAAATCTACGGGTTTCCTCGTCATGGGTTGCCATTACACCATCCTGAATGTTAGAAAGGAGATCTTTAAATAACTAAAAATAACAAGAGACAGTCACACATACAAGCACTGATTCAATAATCTTAATAATACTTGAAATAATGTAAAATACATGACAAAATAACAGTTTTGCTACGTCACATGTGGTGTTTATTTTACCATCAAGACTTGAAGCACAGGATCCAATTCAAGAAGCGTGACAGTTAAGAAACAAAATGTCCCATTAAACAATGTCCGAGTTTTCAACAAAGTCAATTTTGATTTTAGCCACTAAACATTTAGGCCACTATCACATAATAAAATTCTAATTTTCATCCTTCTATTTCTATATTTCTGTTTTTCCATTGCCCTTGCATGAATGTCTTGAGAATTCCCGAATAATTTGCTGCTTGCACTATGCAGCAGCCAGCATGCAATAGTTCTCATTATCACTGTTCAAAAGTAGATGCAGTTGATTCAACAAGGTTCCCAAAGATGTAGGCATAACTATGGTAACAACACACAGCTATAATGTGCACAAGTGGACAACTACAACGGAAGCTTAACTTGCCATGACGAAAGCTGATAACAGAAGTAACATGACTCACTGTCTTGTAACCCAAAATTTTCCTTGACGTTGGGTCATCCCATATAAGGAGAAGAACTCTTACTCCTTCCTGTGACTTTGACTTGAGAAGATCGCCGAGGGTGTAATCTGATTGATAAGCACCATCCCTCACCAACCTAACTTGATGCCACACCGACCACCCTGTAATATAAATCAAACGCCGGGCTTGCTGTATGGCATTGAAGATATCAGCCCAACACTTTCCATGAACATGATATTTCCCTCCGTCAAGCATCACAAGAGGCAGTAAACCATCAGGAACATGGGCATCTTGGTATAGAGTAACAGATCCACCTTTCCTAAGAGGAAAATATGTGCCAGGAACGCCAGTGCAGTCAGGTTCTGAGTCAATTCCTTGATAATGATGGCTTAGCCTCTCAATTGGAAAGTACTGTATGGATAGGGTCAAGGTAGTACCCTGCTTATAAGGCCTCCCGTAAGAATTCAGGACAGGGTAAGTGCCTTCTACTTTTGCACCTGAGTAAATTTGTTCCACCGGAATCGCCACATTGCCTATAATTTGTGAGCCCACTATTTCATTATCTTTAACAAGGAAGTTCACTTCAGCAGCATAATGTGCAACGGGAACATTAAAATGTTGCATCCAATTAGGATTTTCACAGTTGTTAATCACAAAAGTCCTCCCAATTATAGCATTTGATATTGATATTATCACGTAAGGATCAATAGTGATCTTTCCTTCCAAGTTCCGAGGGAATTTGCACAACATCCCCGCAAATGTCCTGCGGAAGTAATCTATATTTGGAAGATTTCTGGCTTCATGAACCAATACCTCTAAATTCCCATGCAGGAGCAATGTTTTCAAGGGCCCTTTGGTCGAGACAGGAACAACATCCAGATTCTGAGTCTGCACACTTTCATGTAACAACCCCGGATGATCTTGAAATCCAGAAGAATGAGAATCCAACTCATTAAAGCGGGAGGATCCCAACCCCGAGAATGATGAGTTCCGACAAAGGCCAGAAAACTCCCCTTCATGGTTCAAAATTGAAACCGAGTTGGAATGCCGAAACATGGGCTGGACTGAAGATTTAGCAGGAGAAGATTGCCCGTTATTGGGAAATCGAGCATTGATCACAGTACCATCTAAAGATCGTGGACAAACTGACGTACCAGAAGTGCTGGAAGAATCCTTAGTTTGCAATGACGACGCTCCACCTGCTGACTGCGACTCAAGTGGGCCAGCATAGGAACGAGCTCGTGAATGACTTTTGATATTTTCTTCCCCGGGTGGAAGTGCTTCAACCGTAGGAAAATAACGGAAACTACGTGAACCCTGAAAATTACAAGGGGGCCGAAAGGAAGTTCGAGGAGTAGTAACATTATGGGCAGGTTGATAATGTGGGTAAGGGTAAGGGTAAGTGTAAGGAGGAGGGCTGTAATAGCCAACAGGAGCAGGTCGAATGTGTTCTGCAGAACCAGAAGGAGGCGATGATGAGGTGGGAGCTCTGGGAGGACGAGGAGGGTGACGATGTGAAGGATTACTGAACGGATATGTGCACAAGGGAGGACGTGAATATGGATCTAAACCTGAACGTGGGTGATTCCATAAAGGGTACGGATGCTGGTTGGGATATCGGTTTGGAGTTGGAGAGCCATCGTTATCCATACAGTAGAAGGATTTGTCGCCCTTTATGATTCCAAATCGTTCAATTCTTGGATATTAACATGTTGGAGAAGATGTCGTCGACATTTCATTCTTGTATGTTAAAATGTTGAGATGAACTCAGTTCAAGATCAAGTTTGTATTAGATTAAAGAGTAAAACACAGGAATTTGATTCTTTCACATGCTTGAAGGATCATGATTGTATTTTGATGATAGCAAAATAATGGGCATTTCTGAAAGATGGGCACGGAAGGTTGTTGGAGGAAGCGAATTGAAAAGAAATTCGCTGACAAGATTTCAAGACGAAGATAAGAGGTACAGCGAAAGAGAAGTGTGTGACGTGAGGTCCGGCATTCTCTCGTCATTTGCGTATCCTACAGAAAAGAGAAATAATTTTGAAATGATATTATATTATCATGCATTTTTTTTTTTAATTTGACGAAGTGTTTTCTGTTAAAAAGTTTGGATTGTAAGAAGTTTTCATCTCTTCTAATTCTTCTAATACGTTTTCTAAAATTTATTTATATTTTTTTTATAGGTTGAGATCACTTACCATTAAAGTTGGAAAACGGATTGAGCCCGTCGAATCGGCTCGTTTAAGCTCTGAATTTGTAAGGACTGAGTTTAAAATTTTTGTTTCAAAAATGAAAGCGGGCTTGGCCCTTTTAAGCTCATATATATTTTTTTATTTTTTAAAAATTACTTATATGATAATAATATTGTTGATTTCTTATACTTTGTTAATGATGTTGTAAATATTTAGTTGTTATTATCTTTTTTTTAGAATTAAGTCTCATAAAAATATCTTATATTAAGAATCCTAAAAATTAAAAACTTATAAAAGATATTTCTTATTTCATAAGTATTCTTACCAATTTTGTATTTTTTTTTACTTATTTTCTAATTATTGTTTTGTTTATATCTTATATTATTTATTTTGTTCACTACTTATACTTTTTAAGACATATTTATAAGAAGTATTTTTAATTTTGTTAAGTCTTCTTATCAATTATTTATAATTATGTTATGTGGATAATAATTTACCTTTAATTATGACTTAATTACTGTGTTTGTTTATTGCAGGATGTTTACCGTTTATATCCTAATTTTGACAATATTTATGTTTCAAATTAGGAATTTTATTGTTATAATTTTAAAATAATAATAATAAAAATTATTAAAATAGCTTTAGCCCTGTAGGGCCAGCCCTGACCTTTATGCTCCCAGGTTGGGCTTCAAAAAATGACTGTTTTTCTTTAACCGACCTAAAAGGGCATGTCCTAACCTGTGAAGGGTTGGCCCTATAGGGCTAGGCCGATCCTTTTTCCTAACTCTACTTACCACTCATGTAATTATTTATAGGAAATAATTGAAAAGAAACCAATAATCCAATGCATCTATGAACTATCTTTAGGCCAAAAAGAAATCCAATGTAAAAATGTGCTTGTATTTATGGCAAATATTTTGCAAACCAAATGAAATGTAAGAGGATTTTGCAATTTAAATTTTAATAAACATTTTAAGTTGATTGCTTTATCATGGGCCATGGGAATGTGCATTTTCTCAAGTACTCCTCCGGTATTTTTGTACAATTTTAAAATTACATTACTAAAACTGCCTTGTACTAATCTTGTAAGAAGGCTAATTGAACTATTGAAGTTAAACGATAATTATTTTTCTTATAATTTTTAACTGAAATTCAAGCAGCATCTTTCAAGGTCAAAAAAAAAAAAAAAAGATCAATGTTGTTAGTTGTAAGCTGTAATTTTTTTTAAAATAAAGTCTCAATATGTAATTCTCCCATGATAAAAAAAGACCTTACCTTGTGAAATACATGCCTTATTTTTATTTTTTTTCCAGCCATGTCTTATTTTATTTGATGGAGGAGACCCATAATTCTTTTTTAAAAAAATTTAAATATACTTTTAGTCTTTTAGATTTACAAAAAATATACCTTTGACCCCTTAATTTTATTAGATATACATTTAGTTCTATAATTTTAACATTATTGATGTTGCTAATAAAAAATATTAATGCGGTAAATTTAAGTGATGGCTGCGTAAATTTAAGGGATAATTGTGTAATTAAATATTATTAATCTTAAATTTAAAATATGTATAAATTAAAAAATATATTTAAACATTGATGGTATTACTAATGAAACATTTAATATGGAAACCTTGATTCTATTAAAAAAAATAGTTTAATAATATAAATATATTAGTTTAATAAGTTAAATATCAAATCCTCAATTTCAATTGTAGCAATTTGTTGGTTTATTTTAATTTAATAATCTAAACATATTATATTAAAAAATCAAAAATTATATATATTTTGTCAACTACACAATCATTATTTGAGTTTGTTGCATCACTATTCTCTGTTAATAATATTAATGGTGCTAGAAATATATAATTAAAAGTATATTTTATAAAATTAAGGGATCAAAAGTATACCTCATAAAGAACTTAAAAAATTAAAAAAATACTTAAAAAAAATAGAAGGCCCTTAATTTATTTTTTAATAAAATAATGATGATACTAATATTACAAAAATAAACCTTTAAACTTAACAAAGTCAAAATCATTCAATCAATTGAACATTGTATGCGGTCGCTCGTATAGAAATATTTGGGACAAGAAAATTACAGAAAAGGTGAGGATTGTATGAATTTTTCGGCCAAGGAAAGAGCACAATCTTGATCCCTGCCTAGCTGGTATCGCCGTTTTGTGTTCGGGTAGGTTGCTTCGCCAGTCAATTATTCTTTCCCTTCCCCCTTTCCGACCTTGGTGATTTCGGCTGTGATAGAAATTTGAATATATGGTACTTCTGATTGTCGTTATGATGAATATGCCCTTTAGTCCTGGTTTTGTTACCCCTGTTCTGTTTCGATGGAATTTCCGGGTTACTTCTGTTCGGTTTTTGTTCAAGTCATGGCTCCATTTCATTTAACACGATCTTTTCTTTAAGTTTTGCAGTGATCGCTGGATTCATACTTGAATTGGAAAATCGATTTGTCGGCCATATTTGACTGAAAATGGTGATAAATCCACAATCATTTGACACAACATTTTATTAGATTCCATGATTTCGTGTTTTATATATATACATTTTTTTAACTTCGAATTTCCAGATCCGATTCATACTCTTGCAGAACAGACAGGGAAAGACCCGTCTGGCCAAATATTATGTTCCTCTGGAGGAGTCAGAGAAGCACAAGGTCGAATACGAGGTGGGATCATGTTTCGGTTTTCCTGACAGATGAAAATTGTTGTTTGGCAGACTTTTGCGTTTAGATTTTCCTCGGTTCTTATTGTAGAGGTTTATTCATGATCATTTTGCAGGTGCATCGATTGGTGGTAAACCGTGACCCCAAATTTACAAATTTCGTTGAGGTGAAAACTTTCAGCCAGTCTTGTATCTACTGTTTTGAACTACATGTTCAGAAGTTAGTGTAAGAGGAACAATATCATTATGTTTATTCTCCATAAATGTTCTGTGTTATATCTCTAGTCTGAACAATTCATGTGGATGGGGATTATTTTCTCTGCGAAGCATAGATCATGGTTTTTTTTTTCTTTTTTTAATTTTACCTTCCACGTAGCATATCAATGGGATATCATCATGGGAAAATGCACATTGAAAATTTTGTGCTGAATGCAATTATGCTGAAGCGAGGTTTTGGAGGGTTTTTTGCATCTTTATGGACGGGAACACCCGCCGGGGGGGGGGGGTTTGTATTTTCTGACTCTAACCATCTACCTGACTATACGTTTTGACTATGTGATTATAACATTTCTTTCAGTTTCGTACACACAAGATAATCTACAGGCGATATGCTGGACTCTTCTTCTCTCTCTGTGTTGACATCACTGACAACGAGCTGGCATACTTAGAGTGCATTCATTTATTTGTGGAAATACTGGATCATTTTTTCAGCAATGTTTGCGAACTGGATTTGGTTTTTAACTTCCACAAGGTTTGTCTATTTACCTTATTTTTTCTAATACAAGTGTTCTGTTGTATACCTAAACTTGCATGAAGGAGATCTATGTTGGTCGTGATGTTTGTTCTTTGCCTCCTTCTACCACACCATCGTCTGTATAACTGTTTTTGGCCACCAAGCAGAAAGGAAAGTTATGTCTATGTTTATGCAAATCTTTTATGATCAAAACAACAGCATTTGATTGTGGATGTAGATATCTGTATCTGCTAACTCTCTGTTTACCATAGCTTTTTAAATTTTGGATTTGGATTCGAATTGTGCAGCATTTCCTTTTGAACTTGTGGGAACATAACAGAATATTGTCTAAACATGTTGCCTGGAATGATCAGTTTGGTATACCATCTATTTTGCCATAGCATCCTGCTGATATTGTTTAATGCCAATTCTAAATGTAACGAATTTGTTAGTTTTGCATCCAAAATTTCTTTAACAGTAGCCTCCAGCATTGTCTACTTAAACATCCAATCGTCCGTTTATTTTGATGCCAATTCTCAATGTGACCAATCTATTAGGTTCGCTTCAGGGTTCAGATGTTGAACTATTATTACTTATCAGTGTTGATTGGATCCTCAAGATCATTTTTTATTATGTTTTCACATAGTTGCTTATCTATCTTGAAGGTTTATCTTATACTTGACGAATTCATTCTGGCGGGTGAACTGCAAGAAACAAGCAAGAGGGTATGCATTCTTTTGGAGTTACTTTTATGATATCGTCTCCTATGATTGTATACACTTTACTATTTTATCGGTTGTATACTTTTTCCTCTTTGTAGCAGTGTCCTAGTCTTTAAGCTCTTGGCTATCAACTCATGTCAAACCTTTAACTGCGCCAGTTCTTCCTGCAAGTTTTGATGCAATTACAATCCTTTGTCTCAGTTAAAATTATGCCTATTTTTGTGCTTGCAGGCAATCATAGAGAGAATGGGGGAACTGGAAAAACTTGAGTGAGACATAACTGTTGTAGAATGTTATGTGAAGATTGAAGATTCTTTCCATGCGCTTCTTCCAGCTCTTTTAATTGTAACTTTAGAATTTTGTGATCTTTTTCTTGTCTTCTAATTAGCCGTGTGTTTATATAATGGATTTCACAAGCCAAAAGCCGTTATGGGTCGTTTATGTCGTTATTTCTTATAGGGTTCTTTAAGGATTATCGTTTGTGTTTGTGTATGTTCGGCCGCAATTAGAGTCTGTTTCCCAGGGTCAGTCTTCTTGTGGGGGGGGGGGGACACAGAATTAGTGGGATGTTTTTTTTTTTTTTTTGGGTATGAATTTTTACAACTGTAGCATGTGGGTAACATGCGGCTGTGTCATGGTTGTATTTCATGTATGAAATTTCTGTAATTGGGAATCACAAGCTTGCGAACTTTTTTATATCGCTATCTGTTGGGTGGGTTACATTCGGGTCAAGGAAATGACGGAAACCATTTCCGAATCAGAAGTATAATTTTGAGGTAATTTTTTTTTTTATATATTTACTTCATAAATTGTAAAAATCATTCTCCAAAAATTAATTCAAACATGACACAAATCTACAGACAATTGGGAAATAAACTAAAAGAGCAAAAGGTGCAGAACGCTCATGAAGATCCATTCCAAACAAGCGTGAATAACCCAAGTAATATTATTTTCTATTTTTAGTTATCATCAATATCTTCTTTAGAAAGCATCAATCGAAAATTTATCTTTTACATATTTTATCTTAAAAATAAAAAATAATTAAATGAAATCTAAATTGTTCATTATAATTATCTACAGATATATTGACAATCTAAACTTCCGCAGCAGAATCAGTAGCAAGAAGAAATGAGCACATACAAACTCAAATGGTCCTGTTTAGGATCCATACCATTCTATTTCAAACTGCACCCGGGAAAGAATCTCATTCCTTAATAAATTCACTATATAGAAGCGTATAAGGAGAACAAGAGGTTCACTGATAACAATACTTCACTATAAACTGAAATTAAAATACCTAATGTCAGTATAAATTAAGAACAATTTGCAGCAACTAAACTATCAAAACTGCATGGCAAGGTCCCTCCCGATAATTGTTCATTTATCCGCTGTTTTTTGAGGGACCAAAAGCTTTATCAGGTCTTGTAAACATTGCCCAGGTATGGATGCTGAACATGAGTTAAATGTTTCAGACATAGAACGAGCTACAATAATTTGAGCTAAAGGATCACGACACAACTCGTGCTGTTGATGCTCAAAACTACGTAGAATTCTATCACAAAAGCTCTCCAGAGGCATCCGTTGAAAAAAGTAAAAAGGCCCACATCTGATCCACAACTTCCATATCTGGGATTGTTGAGCCAGAAAAGGAGGCAGCTGAAACTTCCAGTTTCTTGATATCCAAATAGGAGATCGATACATCTCCCCTGCATAAATTTGGAACAAAAAGTCTGGAATAGACATCTAGATCTTGGAGGATAGGGACACCTTATTTTCTTGCTATAATTTCATGATCCTGATGTGTAAGTGTACCGTGTTTGAGCTCCAATCATAAGTTCAATGACTTTTGCTGTTAGCACATAAAGAAACAAAAGGTCAGATGTTTGAAGTAGTATTAGGAGTTTCATAGTAATAAGATATCTTGCAGCACACAAAGGGAATCAAGTAGAAAAATGAAAAATCATCAACCATACCTGTAAGAAATCCTATAACAGGTACTGGTTCCAAGATTTTCTCAGTTCTTTCCAGTTTTAGCCTGAGAGATTATGAAGACATTTTATTGTCACTTTTTCCTACTATTCAAAGTAAGCACATTGAAATTTTTTTTAGAACTGAAGATAAAAAAAAAAGTGAAATCAATTCTACCTGGTATACTCACTGAAGAACGGATCTCTCACCAAGTATAGAGCAAATAACAGCTTCCGTCTTCTAACCTGATGTAAAACTATTTCCTCATCAACCATTTTTATGTTCAAACCAATATTACTGACACACAAGACCCTCTAATGAACATAGACTCATGCAAATGTGTGAAGACTAGTAAGCCCTATGCACCATACATGTCAGCATGTCATAACTTCAAAGAAATGCTAACCTCATCCTTCTCAGACACCGAAAGATGAATCACATGCTCCTTCCTTCCAACCACAGATGTAGTAACTAGGGAAAGGATGCTTGTCCCCATGCAGTCAATAGCTAATGACAGGAACCAAGGGGTCCATGACCGAATCCCATACTTCCGAATACCAAGAACATAAATAAGCGGTCTGGCGATAAACAAAACTTCTCCGATTAGAAACATAACCCCACGAAGACCCTTCTTGGACATTACAGTTAGAAGTGTAGGTCTCTCTACAGCTGAATATGTGAAAGAAACAGTGGCAAGTATTAGCTGATTCAGTGGTGAACAATAACCAATCACAGTACTGTTAAACGTAACTAAAGATTACCAGGAGGCTTCATGATTTCATGCTGGTGTTTAACCCGGTGCAACCATGTTGGATCTGATAACACCCTGGCATTTTCTCCAAATCTACTTAAAGCAGAGAGTGCTTTTCCTTCAAGATTCCCTGGGTTTTGAACAAGACTATTATTCTTGTAACCAGACCCAAGATGCCCTCTAGGTTGTGGCAAGTGGCCTATTTGATGTTGAGAAGTCAAATTATCTGAATTCTTATCATCGTTAGGCATTTCCCCTCCCTGTAGCAGCATCTTATATCCACTCTTCCAAAACAATGATAACCGTACCAGCACTCTGAGTTAGGTTGATGCAAGGCAAGAGACATGGATCAATATTTATATAGCTATGCCAGCCTACGGATAATATGAAAGCACATATACTAGAATACACTACGTGCTTACTTGGTTGCTTCTGTAACAGCAAGGAAATTCCATTTCTTATCCTCACCATAGTACTGCTGTGCCACAACTTCAACTAGATTTTCCAAATCCTTTATCGCAGATAAACACAAAGGATAAGGAAATGAATTGGGCTCAACTGAGCCTGCAATAGTTTGGGCAGGTTCTGTATCAATTATATGTTCATTTATAGCTGTGATAATCCCAAAAATGGTTGTTACTGCATAAAATTAAAGATTCGTCAGTAAGTTACCACTGCACATGTTGCAACTAAATATAATAGGAACATAGTAGGGGACAAAAATTTAAAACAAGTAAATGAAAAGAAAAGACAACAAAAAACTGTGAGTTCAAAGGGAACAAATGTCACTACATAAAATTAATGTGATTCCAAGAATTTTCACGTTTAGAATCTGCAAGACCTAAAAGTCTCTGCAAGATACAAAATCAATGTTATTTAATTTTTTCAAATTTCTCTCTAGTCAAAATCCACATGACATGAATATATATTATAGGAGACAGAAGCTTACTTTTTGCTAGGCCTGCCTATACTTATTTGTTTCAAATTTATCTCACCAGAACATATCTGTCCTTGGCGAAAGAGAAAGAATCTAATGTGTCTTAGTAATTCTGGCAGGAAAGAGAAAGGGAGGGAAAGAGAAGAAAGACAGAAAGACGCAGAGAAAGAGAAACGAGAGATAGGAGAAACAGGGAGTCACATTTCCATTAATCAAAAGGCTGTTACAATTAGTCCCTAATCTATCTATTAATAATCAATAGCTGCTAACAGTCATAACTCCTAAAACTAATTACCCCAACAAACCCTTGACTACTTTTATTTATTACAATA
Source organism: Albizia julibrissin (assembly GCA_037074505.1). Classification (NCBI taxonomy): domain Eukaryota; kingdom Viridiplantae; phylum Streptophyta; class Magnoliopsida; order Fabales; family Fabaceae; genus Albizia; species Albizia julibrissin. The sequence continues at coordinate 421,852 of CM073487.1, read as the reverse complement.
TCATACCAGAATCATACATAATCATAAACTCAAAAGTAGCTAAATGTTACCAAAACTTCACAAAACCTGCTTCTGGTCCAATCTCTGAATCAGAGAACCGTTCTGGAAGAAGATACGTCATCCACTGATCACAATTCAAACAGAAAGAAGATAATTATAGGGACAAGATCTCAATAAAGGGAAAAAAAAATTCTTCCAACACAGCATCCTCGTATGAATTATACCCCCGCAGCTAAGACCAAATACTACTCAAGTATATGAATGCATAACAGTCTGCAGGTATCGTATATTTAAAAAGTGAATTGACTCGAAACAAATATTTTCTTCCACTGACAAGAGCCTCAAAACGCAGTGCCCTTTAAAGTGGAATTACAACTACAGAATCTCTTCCTCTCCCACTCTCCGTTCCCCAATCCAAACAATAAATAATGAAAAGGTGCCATAAACTGTTCTATCATTCTGTAATCTAACAACCGCATATTATTAGCATCAAACCCATATCATATCAATCCCATCCTTTTTGAGCCAAATTCATTGCACGATAACCTCAGAAAGTTACATTAACGGAAGAATTTGTAAAGGGACATGATGTTAAGACAAAAATGTGTATCCAAATGATAGCTTACATTGGTCAAAGACTCCAAAGAGTGCACAAACTCTTTGTTTTTCCTGACCCATCTTTTATAAGCCTCCATAGCTTCAGTGATTCGCCTCCTTAAGCACCTATTCCTACAAAAAACCCTAACTTCATAACCAATACTGGAGCTGCGCCTATTGGACACGACCCCAGATGGGAGGAACGCGAAATTTGGAGAAAAATTGAATAATTTCAGTTATGATAGTGAAAAGCGAGATCAGTGAAGTGATGGTGTGGCGATTCTGATCCAGATCGTTGGTTTCCTAACCTTACCCGAGTGAGCTAGCTAGCCCAGTTTGACTGTCTAAGCAGGAGGGTCTGGCACATCTGGGGTTGATTTAACAGCGCGTTCACTGTTCACAAGCTTATAGGAACTTTTTTTTTTAGTTTGAATGTCAAAAAAATACTTTTTAAACTTCAAAATCCTGTTAACAAATTTATTAATGGGATTAATAAAAATAATAATGTAATTAATAAATTATTTTATTGTTAAATCATCTATTTGAGATTTTAAAGTTTAAATAGTTTTTTTTTTAGAATTCTCCGTCTTTTTTTTTTTTACCTTTATAGGGACATGTTGAAACTAACGTTCAAAAAACAGGTTCACATGAGTTAGGACTATAAATTATGTTAAAAAAAACCATCTTATCATTAATCCAATTAAATATCACATTTTTTGGTTCCAGATACAATTGTGTCAACCGGCAAACGCAGCCTGTATAATGATGATCTTTATTTTGTGTTTAAATTAACTTTTAAAAAATAATTTTGTAATTTATGATATAAGGATATAAGAATTTTATCTCAAAAAAAAATTTGTGAAACCATAATTTCATAAAGTTACGATAACATTCTGGGTTTACACTGATGGTCAAGAACTCAGGATGTTCATGACCCCGGATGAGAGTAACCGGGTTAGAAAGTCTGGCCCTAAAGTCGTAACTTTATGAACTATAAACCCAGATTATCATATTTTAATTTTTAATTTTTAATTTAAACCCCCATGGTCCTTTGAGAAGCTTGACGCCTCTACCCTGCCCGTGAAACAAATTATTTGGGAAAATGAATATTATTCCTTTTCATTAATGTGTGAGGTATATATACAATGAATGAAACACCACCTGGCATTAATCTAACCATACACATAACAATTTGTACCAACTAACAGTAAATTTATTATAATTCTAAGTGACAGCTGGATTATTGCTTGACACCCCCTCTCCAAGCTGAGCATGGATATTCTTCATGCCCAGCTTAGAAATAATCTCTTAAAACTTAGTAGGATGTAACGGGTTAGTTGTCTAACTTAATTGTAAGCGCACGGATCATCACAAGTAGTATAATAATATCGTTCTCATGAGGATTAAGGTAAAAATGAATTGATTATCACACTTATATTCTTAATTAGGTTGAGTGAGAGTAATTTAAAAGAAATTATATATTTAAGAATTAATTGATTAAAAAAGAATTTATTCAATAACTTTAAGACGGGAGAAACCTATGATTACTTATCCCTGTTGTACTTCATAAGACTAACTTAAATCTTAAATTAATAATTAAAACATGTGCTTGTTAGATGTTCAAATTAATTGATAAAGCTTTCTCAAGTAAAAATCAATTTTATATTTTTAATTAACATATGCAATCTATTGTCTCAGTTAAAGAAAACACCTAATAAGCTTTAACCTCAATTAGACAATGCTAGGCTAATAGATATATCTCTATTCTATTAACAAACCATCCATTTAACCCCTAAACTTCAACTCTAGCATGATTTTACCTAAGTTCTACAATTAAATTAGCTTTATCAAGCATCACTCAATTGAACCCACCAATCTAAGTGGTGGCCAATCACTCAGAAGCATTAAGCACAAGATAAAATCAACACGTAAGTTTCATTAATCAATAAAAAAATAAATGGAAAATGTTTTAATCCATCTAATAGTTCAAAGCAATCCTAGAATATGAAATTTAGCTACTCATAGACAAGGTTAGACAAAAATCAGAGATGATAATTCGGTTCATAACAAAAGTTAGGTAAGGGAGAAAAGAAAATGAAAGAACCAAGATTAAAGTTCTAAATCTCTTTGAATCTCCAAGCTTCAGTTCTTCAATTGCTCAATCTTCTCTCTCTAGCCCTTAGCTCTGATGCTCTCCTTGCTTTCTGTATTCGAATGATTCTCCTCTCCTCTTTTCCTGAAGAAGTTTAACCCCTATATATAGGTCAGGTTCCTAGATACTCATGCAATATCCCTCTAGCAAAATAAAATCAAATAAAAAGATAAAGAAATAGATAATGATAATAATAAATAATGATAATGATAATAATAATAATTGAAATATCTTTTCCTTTAAATATTAAATTATTATTATTCTTATTATTATTTTTATCTTTAATATCAAAATCATTATTTTTATCCTAAACTTTGATATTTATAATGAAATCTCTCTAAATTGATATCTTATTAAAATCTCACTTAAATCCCTTTAATTTAATCTAGATGACTCTCAAATATATTAAAATATATATTTAAATTATCTAAAAATAAGGAGTCATCATAAGGGCTTGATGAAAACATCAGCTAGTTGATCAAAGGAACACACAAGCATGAGATGAATGATTTTGGCTTAAACTTTTTCTCGAATGATATGAAAGTCCAATTCGATGTGTTTAGTCCACTCATAAAAAATAGGTTTGGTAGTAATTTGTATGGCGGATTGATTATCACAACATAAAAAAGCTAGATCAATGTGACTAATATCAAAGTCATGGAGAAGATAAATAAGTCATTGCAGCTCACAAGTGGTGGAAGCAAGGGCACGGTTTCGGCAAAAAAAAAGGAAGCAAGGGCACGGTATTTTGCTTCGAAGAGGATTTGGATATCATGCCTTGCTTCTTAGCTTTCCAATAAATCAAAGAAGAGCCTAAGAAAACTGCAAAACCAGTGACGGAGCTTCGAGTATCAACACAACTAGCCCAATCTGAGCCACTGAAGGCTCGGAGTTTAAGATCATATTCAAAGGACATAAAAATGCCAGCACTAAGGGATGATTTCAAATACCTAAGAACACGGTGAGCAGCCTAAAGATGAATATATGATGGTTGAGACAAATATTGACTCAACTGTTGAGTCATAAAACTTATATTAGGCCAAGTGGTAGTAAAGTATTGTAACCGGTCAATTAATCTCCTATAAGGCTGAGGATCTGCCAAAGGAGTACATTTTACCTTTGAAAGCTTAAGTTGAGGATCCATTGGTGTAGAAGCAGGTTTACAAGTTAGATAACATGTATCCTTTAACAATTCCAAAGCAAACTTACGTTGGGATAAAAAAATTCCATCCTTGGAGCGTGCCAACTCCAAACCAATAAAGTAGCGCAATTCTCCTAAATCCTTAATGGTAAAAGCCGAATGTAATTTATGTTTGATATTGTCAATCTCAGTGAGATCATTGCCGGTCAAAACAACATCATCAACATAAACTAGAATAGTTGTGAAAGAAGTATTTGAAACCTTAAAAAATAAAGAATGATCTGAAGCAGATTATGTGTAGCCATAAGAGATAAAAGCAGTAGACAATTTAGAATATCATTGTCGGCTGGCTTGCTTAAGATCGTAGAGTGATTTTTGTTGCCTACACATAAGATTATGTGTAGGTGCTGAAAAACCTTTAGGGAGCTCCATATAGACTTCTTCATTTAGATTCTCATTTAAGAAGGTATTATTTACATCTAGTTGACATAAAGGCCAATATTAAGTAGCTGCAATAGATAGTAATAACCTCAAAGTAGTCATCTTAGCAACCAGAGAAAAAGTGTTTAAATAATCAACACCTTCGGTTTGGGTATAACCCTTGGCAATAAGCCTTGCCTTATGTCGTTTAATATCACCATTAGCTTTGAACTTGGTTTTATACACCCACTTGTAGCCAATAGGAGTCTTCCCGTGGTGGTAAAGTAGTAAGTACCCAAGTCTGGTTCTATTCTAGAGCCTTATTTTTTGCCTGCATTGCATCTTGCCAAACGGAATACTTGGCAGCTTGAGCATAGGTTTTAGGATCTGAAATTTGAGAAACAACTTAAAACAAAATGTTTATATGGAGAAGAAAGAGATGAATAAGATAAAACTAAAGAAAGAGGGTACCTTACCTTACCTTGACATGAAGATTGATGCTTAGAAGAAACGAGGGCATAATGATAATCTCGTAAATAAGATGGTGGACAATGAACGATGAAGTGGTAAGGGTGAATTTTGAGCAGGGGGTGAGTCAGAAATAGTAGGTAAAACAGCTGAAGGTGTAACATTAGGTAATTCATCATCTAGAAATGTAGGGGAAGACTGAATGGTTAGCTCATGCGAAAGTGAGGAGATAAAGGAGAAACTGATTGAGTAGTGGAAAAAGGAATACAAGTTCATGAAATACAATATCATGAGAAAGAAAAATTTGACAAGAAGCAAGATCTAGTAAAATAAAAGTCTTAGAACCAATGGGAAACCCCAAAAATACACATTTTTTGGCCCTAGAGTCAAACTTTGTGCGAGAATGAGAAAGTGTAGATGTGTAACAAAGAGAACCAAAGACCTTGAAATCAATATAAGATGGTTCTGTGTTATACAGGTGGAAAAAGGGAGTGGAATTTTGAATAATAGGGGATGGTAAATGGTTAATAATGAACACATCATGCTGAATAGCAAAGGACTAGTAATTAATAGGAACATTATAATGAAAAAGTAAGGCATAAGCAACATTTAAAATGTGTTGGTGTTTACGCTCCACCAAGTCATTTTGTTAGGGAGTAGCAACACACGATGTTTGATGAATTATTTCTTTAGAAGCATAAAAGTTTGGCATATAAAACTTAGAACCATTGTCAGATCTCAAAATTTTAACAACCTTATGAAATCGAGTTTCAACGAGAGCCAATAAAAAATGAGATGAGATCGAGCTTCAGAATTTTGAGTTAGTAAATAAACCCAAGTATAATGAGAATAATAAGAAATTATAGTAAGAAAATAACGAAAACCTTGAGTAGAAGGAATAGAGTAGGGTCCCCAGATGTCAACATGTATTGAATCAAAAATGCTATTACATAAACTTGTGTTGACAGAAAACTCAATCATTTCTGTTTGGGTGAAGGGGCAAAAATGCCCATGTATTTTTATAAAAAGAGCACCCAACACCAAATATTTATACTAGGAGCATAAATACCCACGTACTCTATTTTATGGGAGCAAAAATAGCCCAACCGTTAAATGAGGCCAACTCTGGTTACTTTTAAAATTAGTGGGTCCCACAATTTATTTTAATGACCATTTAAAAAGCAAACATTGTCTCTCTCACCTCACCCTTCCTTCCTCGTCCGAGACACAAGCTTTGCTTCTCCCTTTAGTAGGCTATAATTTCTTTTGTAAAATCATCACACGAATTTTCCTTCCGAGATTTCTTTCTCCCTTTTTGATCTCTCTTAAAGAACCAAAGAAAGAAGACTTTATCTGAGAAAGCTCCCAAGCCGAGACGTGAGTATTTGTGAAAGAAGACTTTAGCAGAGAAAGCTTTCCTTCTTCCTTTCCTTCTCCGTGAATCCTCCATTAGAAGCTCGACTGATCTTGTTCCATAAACATTCCTACCAGTTCTGAATCCCAGACTTGCGCACATAGTTCAGTTTCTGTTCGAGCTTCTCAGTCTCTGCTCTGGGTAGTCGGTGAAGGACGACAGATGGGAAGTTAGATGATGAATGATGGTGGTGGATGATCTAAACTGGATGGTGACGGAGAACAGAAAAAGAATAACGCCAATGATGATGATGCTTGCCCTCTCTCTCTCTCTCTCTCGGTTTAGCTCCTTTCCCAATTAGACAACCAAAACAGAGGTGGTTAAAGGTGAGAGAGAACCAGAAGTGATGGTGGACGATGGCGAGGTGTGACGGCGGTGGATGCAAGGTGATGAGGAGTGGCGGTGATGATGGTGTCTTGCGAAAATGAGGCTTTCGGTGACTGAAACTCTTCCCTCTGCTCGTCCTCTATCTCTCTCTCGGTTCTGCTCCTTTCCCAATTAGTCAACCAAAACAGAGGTGGGTAGTTGAAGGTGAGAGAGAACCGGAAGTGATGGTGGACAATGGTGAGGTGCGACGGTGGTGGATGCAAGGTGATGAGGAGTGGCGGTGTTCTGATTTTAAATGGTCATTAAAATAAAATTGTGGGACCCACTAATTTTAAAAGTAACCAGAGTTAGCCTCACTTAACGGTTGAGCTATTTTTGCTCCCACAAAACAGAGTACGTGGGTATTTATGCTCCTAGTAGAAATATTTGGTGCTGGGTGCTCTTTTTATAAAAACACATAGGCATTTTTGCCCCTTCACCCTTTCTGTTTTGCAAAATGACATTTGTCACAAGGAATAGAAAAAGTTGAACAAGCTATATCACCATGTTTATTCAAAATAGAAAGAGCCGAATTAGGCAAATGGCCCAAACGAAGATGCCATGGGATAAAGTCTGATTCTAAAAAAGTGATGGTTGAATGAACCTGTGAAGGTAGCGTCATCTTATCCAAAGTTAAAAGATAGAGACCATCGTAAATTCTAGCTTCACCAATCATCATGGAAGGATGGGGTAAGTGGATCTGGCACATGATAGAAGAAAAAAAATTAGAGAACAATGTAAGGAAGCAGTCAATCCGGAAACTGACAATAATCTAGCTAAATCTAACTATACACATAACAACTTGTACAAACTAATTAAGTTACAATAGTAAATTTGTTACAATTCTAAGTGACATTTGGATTATTGCTTGCAGCTCGAGAGCCCGTTGCAATGACGTCTTCAAGATCGCCGTCGTTCGGTGTCGAGGATGAAGACAAATTAAGATGTAAGCATCGATTTTTTCCCTTTGCCTATTTGACGGAGTTGTTTTGCGTGATATCAATCCCCGCTTTCAATTTCTCTCTAAGCTTTTAAAGTAGTGACATGCATATTTGCTATTAATTCTGGTTTGAATTGGGTTTTATTTTATCTATTGTAAACTAGATGGAGGAAGGATGTTGAATCATATACTTGTTAAACTTTTCTTTTTAAAGATAAAGAATTGGATACTTTCTCATATTATGTAATAAGTATATCATGTTGGGATTTGCTCTGAATAAAACCATAAGAGTATATAAAAATTCCAAGGAACAATAAATCGAACCGGGCAATGAACCGGTCATAACACATGTTTAAAGGTCAATGGGTCAACCGAGGTCTAATTGGTGGTCGGACCGGTCATATTAAAATATTATAATTTATTAGTGCAATATATATTAATATATTTTTAAACTTCTATAGATAAAAATGAAGATCTTTAAAAAATGCTTAAAATTTATTAGTATTAGTTATTGTAACTATACTTATGCAATGATATCTCATTTCTTATAATTAATTAATTAATTATTATATCCCCTCAAAATCTTTTTTTTAAGATTTATTTTTTATTTACCTACTTTTCTCTTCATCTTGGTCTTTAGACTTTCATTTTTCCCTAAAAAATAACGCGAGATAGTAGTAAGAGGAATAAAAAAAATGCATTTCACAAAAAAAAGAGCAAAAAATTTGACTAGTCCAACTAGTGGTTCACGATTTGATGCATTCACCAAACCGGACCATTGACCGGTCACCGGTTGAACCGTCCAGTCCAATTTTTTGTACAATGAAAAATTCTAAAACATAGGGTCGCCGCCATGCTTTAAGAGTGTGCTTGGTTTGAGGGAAGGGGATGTGTTTGGGTTGAATTTTTTAGTGTGAGGGAAGCTAAAATTTTAACTTTCATTCATTTTCTTCCTTTTATTTTTGACTCTCATTACAAAGATCCCTTTTTCATCTCTCTAACAAATCAAATAAGGTAATATATCCCCCTCCTTTCCCCCTCAAACCAAACACACCCTAAAATAATCGTCACTTGTCAGAGACTTAGAGGGAGTATCAACATATTTTCTATGTTTCTGTTGTAAACCCAACCTATATTATTTATAATATTCCATTAAGGCTTGTTACAATTTACCGATCAAGTAGGTAACTCTAAACCAAATTTCTTTCAAATCACATACGGGCTACAATCAAAAGATATTTTATCGAAAAACAATAAATTAGATACTATTTAGAATAATTAGATAATATTTAAAAAATTCAATTTTAATCAAAATAATAAATTAGTAATATATAAAAGGGAAAATTTCAGATACATACCAAATAAACTTACAAAACCCCCAGAAGTCTTTTAACACTTCAAAATGACTTAAAGGTGACAAGTACCAAATTGAAATTTTAAAGTTTTGACACTTTCACCATTTTTCTCTTCAATTAAAAAAATACAAAATAAATAACACCCTTGCCAGAGCACCACTGCCGGTGGGCGACTAGCCGGCAGGGATCCTCCGAAGGTCAGGGCTTCGGCGGCTGGCCGGCTGGGACCCACCAGCCGGAGCTTTTTTGGGGGAGGGTTTTTTTTTTAAAAATGGTTGAAGTGCAAGGGGTGGGGTGGGTTTAACAAAGGGGCCTGGTGGTCACCAGAGCTCCTTTAATATATATGTGCATTAATATATATATATATATATATATATATATATATATATATATATATATATAATATAAATGAATGCATAATGACTTTAACAAAATCAGTAATAAAAATGACAAAACCCGTAATAGTTTTAAACAAAATGATAATAGAAATGACAACTAGCGCATGACCTCCTCACCAAATGTGTGAAAGTATTGGCCCGGAGGGGAGATCTGACCAATTCACTAATGTGAAAGACTAAACCCATAACGTTTTTGACAAAATGATATACATTGCTCACCTCTTCACACATTTGACAATTTCAGTAATGAAAATAACAAAACTCGTAATGGTTTTGACAAAACGGATAATGAGAATGACTAAACCCATAATGGTTTTGACAAAACCATTATGGGTTTAGTTATTTCCACTACTGAATTTGTGAAATGTGTGAAGAGGTGAGCAATGCATATCATTTTGTGAAAACCATTAAGGGTTTAGTAATTATCATTAGTGAATTTATCAAATGTGTGAAGATGTGAGCAATGCATATCATTTTGTCAAAACCATTATGGGTTTAGTCATTCTCATGATCTGTTTTGTCAAAACCATTACGAGTTTTGTTATTTCCATTACTGAATTTGTCAAATGTGGGAAGATGTGAGCAATATATATCATTTTGTCAAAACTGTTATGGGTTTAATAATTCCCATTAGTGAATTGGTCAGATCCACCCTCTGGGCCAATACTTTCACATATTTGTTGAGGATGTCATGCATTAGTTGTCATTTCCATTATCATTTTTGTTAAAACCATTACGAGTTTTTTCATTTTCATTACTGATTTTATTAAAGCTATTATACCTTCATTTATATATATATATATATATATATATATATATATATATTAATGCACATATATATCAAAAGAGCTCTGGTAGGGTGGGGTGGGTTTAAACCCCACCCCTTACACTTCAGCCATATTAATGCACATATATATCAAAAGAGCTCTGGTGGCCATCAGGTCCCTTTGGTATTAGGGTATGGTGGGTTTGAACCCCACCCCTTACACTTCAGCTATTTCTTTTTTTTTTTTTAAAAAAAACCCTTCCCCCAAAAAGCTCCGGCCGGCTTTTAAGTCATTTTGAATTGTTAAAAGACTTTTGGGGGGGTTTTGTAATTTTTTTTGTATTTATCTAAAATTTGCTCTATATAAAATTTCCATGATCAATTAATAAATATATCTAAGATATAATATTATCATACTTAATAAAATATCTAATATATCCCTTTATCCCGTGACAACGGGGCTAATCATTTAAAAATGTTTAATGGGCAATTTTGCTCGTTATTCTAATTAATTTTGACTGTTAGTTGATTAAATATATTGAACTAACTGTTCATATGTCATCATATTCATTTTGTTAAGGTACCAACTTACTAGATAAATTTAAACTTTGATAAAAATGATATGGATAGCATGTTAATTATTAGCTTAGCATATTTAATCAATTAATACTTAAAATTAATTAAAATAATCACAAGATCAAATTATCTTTCATAAAACTTCTGAAATAAAATTAATTATAGGATAACTCTCATAACAAAATTGCGTGTTAACCCTTTGAAAAATTTACTGGTCAATATTCGGGTTTCGTTTGATGAAAAGAGAATGAATGCCGATGTTGCGGCGGAATAAAATTTGAAGCCCCTTTTTTTCAGTCTCTCTCATCGCTAGATCGTTTCTCTCGAGTGTTTTGGGATTCTGAGAAAGCAAGATAATGCAACTTACGCTCGAATTCGGGTATGTTTATGTTATTCCTCTAAATTCTCCATCTGTTTCTTTGTTCGCCTTGTTTTCTCTATTTAGTTGATTCTTCATTGCAAAAATTGGAAATTTTCTGTTTGGTTGATTTCTTATTATTATTGCATAATCTAAAGCCGACGCGAACCAGTATGTTCCTTTTATATTGTCTTCTTCTCTTGCCGTGTTTGAAGGCAACCTTGGTAAGGAATCAAGAGGAGCTTGGTGTAGTTAAACTACAATTAGAAGTTCATCCTGAAGTTTTTCTAAACGCCCAAGAAAAAGCCCTCTGTATAACCTAGCCACTGATACGCCCAATTTCACGCTACAAGTTTACCGTTTTCGAATTGGCTTTTGTAATTTGGAGAATTCTCATGTCCTATTTTATACAAACACCGTATTGAACCGAATTCTCTTTTGGAATCATAAATAATTTGTGGTTTGGTCGGTGTTTAGTTGGGAACTTAATTATAATTGGCATGTCCGTTCAGGTTTTGTTTTGTTTTTTTCTTTGATAACTCAAGGTTTGGTTTTTTCCCCTTGGGAAGTGGGATAGGAAGGACAAATTGCCGCCATGATTGAGTTATATTGACATTTTTTGTGGATATTTGAGTCCATGGAGCACAAAATAAGCCGGATACTGAAAGGAACTCTGGAAATATGCTATTCTAGTTTATCTTAATGTTAATATTAGTATTTGGAAATTTCTGATGGAAATCTCTGAAGTGAGGTTCTACCAGGTATCTTTATGAGTCCCTGATTAATGCTCAAGTTATTGGCAATTGTGTTGTTTTCTGTTTCTTTATCTTACACTTGCGGCTTCTGGTTAGAACCCCTATGATTTTGATCTGATTTATGTACTTGTTAACATGTCTGAAATGTTCATGGTTCAATACAGTGGGGGATTGGAGCTTCTTTGTGAGTCCAAGAAGATCCATAATGTTAATGTTGAGCCACAAAATGGATCAGATAAGGTAGTCTATGACATAACAGTTGATTGAATTGAACTTTGTTTTGTTATGCCTAACAATCTTACAATATTTTCATCTTGCCTCTCAGTTAATTATGAAAGATTTGCTTTCTTGGGTGCGGACAAACTTGATCAAGGAGAGGCCTGAAATGTTCATGAAGGGGGACACTGTGTAAGTTGTGTTGTTGATCTTGTCAACTTAAGCTGAAAGCAGAGTGAAGGAAGTGCCATGTAACCATAGAGTGAACTGATAGTGTGGATTGTGTTGCAGGAGACCTGGAGTTCTGGTGCTCGTGAATGATTGTGATTGGGAGCTGAGTGGCCAACTGAACACATCATTAGAAGACAAGGATGTGGTGGTTTTTATTTCAACCTTGCATGGTGGTTAGTTTGTAGTCGTTGCAACAAATTTCACTGATACATTGATTTTGTACGAGTTCTCTATAATACAAGAGATCTTGTTGTTGGAGTTACTATAACATTGAAGAATCAATGTTGACACTTGACAATGTGCACTATAGCTGGTATTAGAAATTGAAAATTATGTATCATTTTATTGACGACATGGCATCAAGCTACAGGCTATTGGGGGCACAAGGACCGTGGGACTGGATTGGGTTTAATTTGTTGATCAGATTGACCTAATATATGAATTTCTATGGAAGTTTTAATTTTTGAATGATAAATTATGATTTTTATAAAGGTTTTGGATTAAAAACAGTCAGAGTCATTCTGTAGTTTGTCAGAAACTTAAAAAGGTCCTTTCTATATGGTCAGGTTAACTGAAAACATAAGATACGAGACAATACATATGCACTTAATTACCTTTTTTTTTTTTTTTTTGGCGCCTTCATATGTGCTTAATTACCTAAATGACGAGGCCATCAGCTCCGGTTTTACGTGCTCCAATGCGGTCATCTGACTATCTTTTTATATTTCCTGTTTCCTTGGTGATTTCTTTGAGTTTTTTCATCAATAATTCAATACTCAGCATGCTTTGAATATGTAAATTTTCATTATCAGAAAAGTTTTTTTTCTCAATTCGAGGCCTAAACTCCTGGTTTTTGTCACTGGTAAAAAGGCAAAAAACAAAAAACAAAAAAGGCGTTTTGCGTCATAAACGAAAAACAAAATTTTCAAGTAAATAAAAAAAATTTAAAAAATAAAAAATTTCAAGTAAATTACGTTGACAGTGGGTATAAAAAGGCGTTTTCCGTTTTAAATGAAAAATACATTTTTTTTAGCAAATACAAAAAATTTGAAGAATAAAATTTTTTATGTAAATAAGATAAAATTTATGTTGAGAGTGGGATTTGAACCCACGCCCTTTCGGACCAGAACCTTAATCTGGCGCCTTAGACCAACTCGGCCATCTCAACTATTGTTGTTATATGATGTATCAAGTAAAATTATAAACAATAATAATAATAAAAAAAATGAGACAAATCCTTCCATCCTTAATATATGGACGTAATTACCTAATTTAATTAGATTAAGAAAGTTAGTTATGTTTATTAATATGATGTGTATTTTTTAAAATACTCTATTCACCTTTCTTAATTCTAAGGTTTTGAAACCCAGACCGGTCGGAGTACTGAGTCAAAGGCCAGTGAGTCAGATCATAGTTAAACCGGAGCTAAATCAGGGCCAAACTGGTGAGAAATTAAATATTTTAAACTTATTAATATAAAATTATAATAAAAATTAAAAAAATGATTTTTTTAAATAAAAAAAATAATGGACTGGATCGGACGGTTTGGTCCGGGTTTAAAAATCCTGCCTAATTCCCTCATTCCTTTTCCTCCTTGATTATTTATTAAGGGAACATTAACAGAGTATTAAGAAAAGACTGACAAATATAAGAATTATGTCTTATATTTAAGATTAAGACTAATTTTTTAAATATATCTTATATAATATCAAACGCGCCACTCCGCTGTTATCTAGTGGTGATTAGGGGGCATTCTCTCGAAAATTTCAAAGAACATGCCATAAAAAATTTTGAAGTAAAAATCTGTTGAGATCCAACTTGAGAAATAACATTTTTATTACAGCAGAATAAAATTTAAATCCAGTTACATCCGGTTGTCGGATGAAATAGTCTGGATTTTTACAGCTGCAAATCAAACCCACCATGTTTTACTGTGCTGCTCCTCCATCTCTTTCTCTCGCTCCTTCCGCCAAGTTTTGATGTTGGAGGAGGTCAAAAGCGAATGTGAGGGAGATGGAGGTGATTCTTACTTCTCAGTAGACAGCAAGAATCTCTGACATGGTAAAAGTTACATGACTCGTAACTTCAAAAGAATCAGTTTTAACTCTTAATTCTTCAAGGAATTTTTGGTTCTCCGTTGTCATAATATCCCAGCCAAAAGGGTCAGCATATATCACGAATTCCATTTCATTTAGAAGAAAAGAAATGGGGGACAAAAATCCTAAGGCATCTTGAGAGAGTGTTTTTTTTTTTTTTTTTGGTTTTCCTGAATAACGACTAATCACCGGTTTATAAAATTCCCCAATAAAACCACATAACAACATATATAAAACCATTTTCGAAAATGAATCATGTACCATAACATAACTCCATTACACACAGGTTTTATCCTTCAAAAAACTGTCCTTACTGACAGTCATTTTTTAGCTTACAAAACTCAGCGGCAGTAATTAACAGCAACATCCCATTCCTGACACTATATCCAATAATCCAGAGACTCTTGTGCACATTCAACTTATGGAAGATAAAAAAGAACAAAATATGCTTAGATTATGCTTATTTATAATTGACTTGGACCATCTAAGAATAAATCCTCAATTAGCATATTAAGATGTGTTGTACCATCTTGGAAAAAGAAAATCTGGAAAACAAACAAATTAGGCTAACCTCAAAATATTCTCCCCTTGGATTTACTTTTTTTCGGGGGGGCTGGATTTAACATAAAGTAAAAGGCCAAATATAAGAATAACCTTATCTGGGCAGCACAAAGCATAATAGATGCTTTATCCGATAATAAATTGGAAAAAATGTGGACCAAAAATGGCAATTTCGATAAAAAGGACAATCAGCTTGACTTAAGTCTCTCCAGTTCAGCTTCAGCCTCATTTAACTGCTTCCTTAATGTTGATATTCTGCGCTCTAACCTTTCTACTGGATCTCCACTTGATGCAGGTTGATATGGTGTCAAAAAATGGGATGAAAAAGCTTTCAAAGCTTCAACCCCAGTAACCTGTCATATCCGTAACGGTTATGATTCAAGGCTGCCAAAAATAAGCAAATAATAGTAACCGACAAAGTAGAGATTTTCACATTACTTTGGTGCAGGAATGCAGATTTTGATTTTGGCCATAGGGATCAATAAATTGGCAACCATGTTAGAAAGAGAACAAGGAACAACTAGATTCAATGGTTAAATGTAAGAATTGAAGAAGATCCCAACAGGAATTGCAGGAACCATTGTTTTTCAATCCCTTCTGGATGAATCACAATTTTGCAATTCAAAAAAAGACTCGATGCTGCTAACAGCAGCAGCCAAGCAGTAATGCAACCCAGAGCTTGAAGAACCACCAACAAACTCTTTCAATTTAAGAAACCACGGGAAACAATCAGGGGTGACAGGCTTTGATAGGTCACAAGAGATATTATGTCCAAACCATTCAGCAAAAAGAAAATAAAATATTTGGTCCAATTGGTGATTGATGATATACTGTTATAGCAGACAAATCCAAGTTCATGAGGATGGTTAGAAGAAAGCAATCAAGTACAACGTATATCCACCTGTCCACCTGCAGAATAATTCTGGAGAAAGATGGAAGGTATGGTGCAAGAGAATGCAAAATCACTGATATACATATGCCTTGCGCATCATTTGAAGATCCTACATAATAATGTACAGCATTACAGTAGAAAGGTCATGTGATTTTAGATTTCTTTCAAGTTTCAGAGCTCTTACAGTTTTGTTAGAACCTACACAAAAATCTGCACATGGAGGAATATGAACTCATAAAAATTCAAGGGAAGTCCATGCAGCATTTCAGGAGTCTGTGGAGGGTTTCTTAAGGTTTCCAAATAGTGCAGAGTTGTGTAAGAAAACAAGAAAAATGCACGGGCGGTTGATTCAAATTCTATTATTTTTAAGCTATATTTTACAATATCCTATGATATGATATATACTGTAGTTTCGAATGCAATAGCTTACCTCTTCTGGCAGTAATGGCAGCTTGGTAATATTAAAGTCATCATACAACATGTAAAACTGGTCTAGGTACTTCTGTTGCATTTTCATTCTTGCTTTAAGTAACTTGGATTCAACATCTGCAAAGTATTAATAGATCAAGAAATGATATTGCTAAGGTAAGACAAAGACAAAGAAAAAGAAAACATAAAAAATATAAAGGGCATGTCAAACATACTACCTTCGTCATCATAGAGCACTTGATTGATGATGATATTATGTGTGTCAATCTCAAATTTTGTTAGTTCCTGAACCAATCTCTCCGTTTCATATAAAGAGAGGAATTCTGGAATGCACACACAGACAAAAGTCGTCATGTCCTGTAAACAAAGGTACCCAAGAGTGATTAGAAGGAAATTGGCATAATTTAGCCACCTGAGCATCAGCTCAGGAAAGGAGCCAGGAGGAGCACGTGCTCAAAATCCTTGTCAAAAAAATTATAGCATAGGACAAAAGTATTCTTTAGTCTTTTGTAAAGTTTCCTCCCAATTTATGATTCCACCCTACTGTCCACCATTGGTGAACCCCCAACTTGCCAACCACTGTCCCTCTTGCCATTCTCTACGGTCGATGCAACTGTCTCTGCCATCACTATCATCTCCTCTTGTTGGGATCAATCTGGTTTACAGTACAAATCTTATATCTATTTATCACTGCACCTCTCTTTCCCTCTTTTCTTTCTTCTTCTATGCTCTATCAATCCCTCTGTAATTTGAAACTCATAACTAATGGATAATGCTTTATTCCCTAGATAACCATTGTTTACATTATGTGCGAAATTCAAACAGGGTTTCTTGTTATGGCTTCAATTTCTATATTTTCTAAATTCTTTTTGATAGAGGGTGAGCCTAGCGAAGTGGTAAGGTTGGTGCCATGTGACTTGGAGGTCACAGGTTCAAACTCTAGAAACAGTCTTCTTGTAGGGGTAAGACTGCATATATCTATCTCTCCCAAGACCCCAATTGGTGGGAGCCTTATGCACTTGGCTGTCCGTATGCTTTTAGATGCCATGCTAGGTTGCTGACTTTGATCATTGCTATTTCTGATGTAGTTAACAAGTTGGCCCGATTCTAATGTTATCATAATCTAATCGTCTAGCATAATTGTCATTCATTTCTGGGACCCTTTACATGCCTTTTCTTGTGATATCATAATCTAATCTTCTTCGGAATTGAATAATAACTTATGGAATTTATTAATATTCAATTTCACCATTTTATATAAAATAAAAATACATTAATTTAATTACAACTGATTTGACTACAGTTTGACCTTAATTCAACCAATAAATCTTAGACTAGTGCCTAAGAAAGTCAATAACTGGTCCAGTTTTGATTACCTTGATCTTATGAGCTATTAGAATACAATATATTTGAGAGAAAGATGAAAATCAATTGACAGTTTCAAAATAAAACATAAAAGAAATTAGGAGAACTTCTTAGCTTACTGGATCCTTGAATTGCATGTTAACTCGTTCAATTACATCTTTCATGCCTTCAAGCCTCCCCAGTAATGCATCCTCGGCAAGCTCATCACCCATGCCAAACATGCTTGACATCTGCAATGAGTAGAAAATTTTCCTATTACACTGCAGATAATGAAGGATGAAGCAAACACACACCACCTTATCGATTAAGTTTGACAGCAAGGAAATAGATGAAACAAAACCACAAGAATGCATAGGGAAGATTGTATGTTTCTGTTTTTCCAAAGATGGATTTAAAAAGACGTGAGATGGACAGTAACACACAATGCAATTCGGAAGACATCAAAGTATGCTACTATGATGCAAATATCGTGAAGATACTCATTTATAGTTTCTGGGAACGCCACAAAGGTGTTCTAAGTTTCAGGTCTAACATAATGAAACAATACAAGCAGTCCATCTTGAAAAGAAGAGCACAGGGAAAAAAAAGCATTTTCACAGTAGGATCAATACACAGCAGTGAACAACATACATCTTATCCTGTGGCAGAGGAAAAAATGCTCAATTTCTCAAATCTTCTACAAGGGAGATATTATGTAAAACAAGGACTATAAATTTTCAAAATTGCAGCATAATAATTAATAAAAACACTGAACCTTTTTCACTTTCCAACTAAAAAGGTATACCTGACTAAACAACCCGCCAAATTTGTTTTTCAAAGACATCACTTTTGCAAGACCCTTCTCTAAAATTGATGGAAATTGCAGAAGTCTGAGTGTATGACCAGTTGGAGCAGTATCAAATACTATAACAGAATAATCCATCGTTTGCACCAATCTGTAGAAATTGTCATCAATTAAACCAAAAACCCAGATAAAAAATTTCAGATGAATCAAGTATCAAGAATAAATTCTGCAGATCAAAGAGTTGAAAGACAAACAACTTCCACATGCCCTCACATCATTATAGAAGTGAGTAAATCGCAAAATATGCATCCAAGTTCAGATTTTGAAATTATAATACACGCATTTGTTTGCATATATCTGACCCGTGCATAGAACTTGTCTAGACCTTGGTCTAACAGGTCTAAAGACATGTTAAACAGATTGGCAATGTGTCACAGTAGCGTCAATGTTCATTGTGGCTGAAAATATATGTTGGTGCATTATAAGTCACATACAAAACATGGTAATCTCATTTACAAGAAGTATCAATTTCCTAGATTTAATTTTCTTCAAAAATTCCTAGATAATGTTGACATCAAACACATTCAATTTTCTCATCTCTTGCCATTTGGACATTTGAAGGATTCCTGTCCTCGTAAATCCTAGATTTAATTTTCTTCAAAAATTCCTAGATAATGTTGACATCAAACACATTCAATTTTCTCATCTCTTACCATTTGGACATTTGAAGGATTCCTGTCCTCATAAATCCTAGATTTAATTTTCTTCAAAAATTCCTAGATAATGTTGACATCAAACACATTCAATTTTCTCATCTCTTACCATTTGGACATTTGAAGGATTCCTGTCCTCATGAACCCTGAAAGTTGAAATCAGGCCAGTCTATAATGTCTTCACTGCTAGATTGTTCAAGGTCAAAAGATGATTCGCATATCAACATTTGGGAGAATGTTACAGCCTGCATAGGGTAGCTTTAGTTATTCTTTTTTATATTAAATTGGCATGGCTCTTCCCCCCTCACAAGTCAATTTTAAAGGGTAGGTTCCTCATGCTTGCCTAGATCTTCATCAATTGGCATGAAACCTAGAACAACCTCCACAAAATACACTACCTAAGGATGGTGCAACCTAGCAGTCACCATAGTGCGAAGCCATTAGGGTCATTAGCTCTTCAATAGTGGCTCCAGAATGGAGTCGCACAACAACAAACAACAACAACAACAAAGCCTTAATCCCACTAGATGGGGTCGGTTACATGGATCACACGGCGCCATTGTGCTATGTCAAAAATCATAGATTTTGATATATTATTAATTAAAAGGTCTCTCTCTATGACCTCATTGAGCGTTTGCTTCGGCCTTCCTCGACCTCGTTTAATAGGACTCCATACTGCTTGATCAACCCTTCTCACCGGAGCACTCAATGGCCTTCGCTGAACATGTCCAAACCACATCAAACGATGTTCTACCATTTTTGCTTCAATAGGGGCCACTCCAACTTGTTCACGTATTTTAGTATTACGAATCTTGTCTTTTCTTGTATGGCCACACATCCATCTCAACATCCTCATCTCAGCTACCCCCATTTTATGTTCATGTTGTCCCTTTAAAGCCCAACATTCACTACCATATAGGCATATAGCATTGCTGGTCTTATACCAGTGCGATAGAACTTTCCTTTTACCTTATTAGGTACTTTACGATCACAAATAACTCCAGTAGCTTTTCTCCATTTATACCATCCGGCTTGAATCCTATGATTGACATCTCCATCAATTTCACCATCTTGTTGTATAATTGATCCCAAATATCTAAATTTTGTCCTCCCAATTTAACTTCCACTTCACTTTGGCCTTGTTTCTTATCAAACTTGCAATGCATATATTCAGTTTTGCTCCTACTAAGACGAAAGCCCCTAAATTCCAAAGTTTGTTTTCATATCTCAAGTTTAGAGTTAATTTCTTCCCTGGATTCAGCCAACAGAACTATATCATCCGCAAAAAGCATGCATTTAGGGATCTCCTCTTTTATAGGCTCAATTGACACATCTATCACTAGAATGGAGTCACACATTAATATGATATTATAATTAGAATATTTTGAAAGGTAGTTGAGTTAGTTAATTAGACGAGCGGGATTAACCATTACTCCATTAGTGGTACTAGCCATTTAAGAGCGGCATTGGCCAAACATGGCATTAACCATGTCTAATTACTACTATGCCCTTAACTAGTGTAATATTAGGTCTGTTCTGGTTCAGGAATTACCGTTAATTACTACCGTTGGCTATTGCCTATATATATGGCAGCCTACCCCTTGTACAGATCAGACTATTGCATTGCTAATAAACTGCACTATTCAGTTTCCTCTGTTTTCTCTCTGTTCCTCTACTCTTCTCTGTTCTCCTCTAATCCCTTCTGATTTCTCTTCTATTCTACCCTAATTCTCAATTCATAAACATTCATATTACAATCTACTATCAGTGGTATCAAAGCTTTCAGTTCTTGGCCTTGGTTATTGGCTCTTCGCTCCAGTACTGAATGGTAGAGACAAGATCCCAAGAAAATCAAGACTTATGGAACAAAGACTGCATGCTATTGAGCAACGATTAGGGACATTTGGCGCGCTTAATGAATCAATCGAAACTCTCCAAGATACGGTGCAAGGCTACAAGGAAGAGTTACAGCTGGTTTAGCGGGGAATGCAACAGAATATGGAAGCCATTACCTAAGAAATTCGAGTCTTAGCACTTGAGGCACATCGAGGTCGGCCAAACGGACATCCCAGAATTCTAGAAATTCACGAAAGAGGTTATCATCGGCCAACCCAATTCACTAAAATGGAGTTTCCAAGATACTCTGGCAAAGACATAAATACCTGGTTAATGAAGGTTGAACGATATTTTGCCCTGGACGAAACCCGGAGGCATCGAAGGTTGATATGGCGTCGATTCACCTCGATGATGAAGGTTTCTATTGGTATGTGGCCGTCGAATGACATTGGCAAGGGACATCCGCCCACCTAGGCCTTGTATTCAAGGCTGCTAGGGGAAACTTTCGGTCTGATACATGAGAAGCCGATGATCGAGTTAGCTTATCTGCGTCAAATCAGGATCACTCCAAGAATTCAACGTGAAGTTTGACTCAATCTCGGCAAGACTCGACCTTCCCAAGGCGTATCTAGTCAACGCATATGTAGGTGCCCTGAAGAGGCGATTTACGCATGTCCAAGAAATTGCCATTAATCGCCGTAACTCGAAGAGCAGTGCCGATCAGTACTCATGACAGAATTCGAGTACCTCGCTGGTATCCTCTTCATCTGCCTCTACGAATAACAAGAACGGTTCTTTTCCTAGTGGGTACCCGTGAAAAGACCATAATGCCACACAGAAACCCCAAAATTCCGGTTTCGTCCCTGAGACCATTACACGCCTAGTAAAGGCCTTGATTGCCGAAGAAGCTGAACACCGAGCCAACAATCTTTGCTTCTTCTGCCATAGAAAATTCTTAAGAGATCACAAGTGTCCTCAATGGCAGAAAATGCAACTCCACCTAGTTTTGTTAGATGAAGAAGAGGATGAAGCTGAAGTTGTCTCTAAAATTTCAGAAGCAAGCAATGAAGAAGAAACAGAGCAAGCCCGAATTTCCTTGTATGCAATAGAAGGAACAGATCATGCTGAGTCCATGCGAGTCTTAGGGGCTGTTGGGAAGTGTTCTGTTCAGATTTTAATTGATGGTGGCAGCACGCACGATTTCTTAAATCTGGAATTAGCCACTAAGTTAGGTTGGAAGGCTCAAGAAACACCTCCTTCATATGTTGAGATAGCTGGTGGAGGCAAATTAAAAGTTCATGGAGTTTGGCATGGGTTCTGATGGAAAATTCAAGGTTTGGATTTCATTTTTGATTTTCGAATCATTGAGCTACATACATATGATATGGTATTGGGCTTGTTGTGGCTTAAAAGTATCAAGAATGCCTTTTGGGATTATAAATCCTTATCCATGTATTTCTGGAAGGATGGGCAGCAGGTGAAATTGCAGGCTAATGTTCCTCATTCCTTGAGAATTGTGGCACAAAGCGGGTGGAAACAAGCTGCCTTAAGGAGGAGAAAATATTCCTTATGCAGCTGGTTCAAGTGAAAGGAGATAGGATGAGTTGTTTTGCCATTAAGGGTTCTGATTCTGAACTACTAGCAGAGATTCAAGAGGTTCTAAAGGCCTTCCAAGGCATATTTGATGAGCCTAAGAGTCTGCCACCATTTAGACCAGAGCACAACCACCATATAGTGTTAGAAGAGGGCATGAACCCAATCTCTTTGAAGCCATACAGATATCCAGCAGCCCAAAAGGATGTGATTGAGAAGTTAGTTGCTGAGTTATTGGATGTTGATGTTGTACAAGAGAGTTGCTCTCCATTTTCAGCTCTAATAGTTCTTGTCAAGAAGAAGGATGGGTCTTGGCATATATGTGCGGATTACTGGGAATTAAATAAGAAAACAGTGAAAAACCAATACCCTATTCCACTAGTTGAAGATCTATTTGATGAGTTGAGTAAGGCAAGATGGTTCACAAAGCTTGATTTGAGGGCTGGTTATCATTAAATCCGGATGGTACCTGAAGATGCTTACAAAACTGCCTTCAAGACTTATTAAGGACATTACGAGTGGCTAGTGATGCCATTCAGGCTTACTAATGCACCGGCAACTTTTCAGGGAGCTATGAATGATATCTTTCGTCCTTTTCTTAGAAAGTTTATCTTAGTTTTCTTTGATGATATATTGATTTATAGTCCCTCACTTGCAAATCATCAGGAGCATCTGAGGATTGCCTTGCAGAAGTTGCAGCAACACCACTACTTCATCAAGGAGAGCAAGTGCACTTTCGTTACTACAAGTGTGGAGTACCTAGGGCATATTTTGGGCAATGGAGTGGTGGCAATTGACCCTAAGAAGATATAAGCGGTTGCAGATTGGCCTCAACCTACTACCGTGAAGCAATTAAGGGCATTTTTAGGGTTAGCTGGTTACTACCAGCGTTTTATCAAGAGTTATAGGGTTATTGCAAGGCTGTTGACTCTCTAGTTGAGGAAGAATGCTTTTGTGTGGTCTGAATCTGCAAGTGAAGCCTTCAACCGTCTTAAGCAAGCCTTGGTTTCAGCTCCGGTCCTTGTTCTTCCTGATTTTACTAAACAGTTTGTGGTGGAATAGGATGCATGTGGAGTGGGAATAGGTGCTGTTTTGATGCAACAGGGGCAGCCTCTTGCATTCTTTAGCAAGGGTCTCTCCCCACGCCACCAACATCTATCGGTTTATGACAAGGAGTTGATGGCGGTAGTGCTGGCTGTGCTCCATTGGCATCAATATCTTGGAAGGGGCAAGTTTATCATTCGTAATAATCAGCAGTTTGAAGTTTCTGTTGGGGCAGCAACTTAAGACACTATTTCAGATGTTTTGGGTAGCCAAACTTGCTGTTTTTTATTATGATATTGTGTATAAAAAGGGGGTTAATAATTCTGTAGCAGATGCCCTCTCTCGTCTTCCTAAGCAGCAGCTAATGCAAATGACTTATATCACTAAATCACCATAATTGCTGCAGCCAGTAAAGGATAGTTGGCAAGTAGATGATTTCACTTGCTCACTACTTGAAAAGGTGTAACAACATGAAGGTGTATGGAGTTACTTTACTTGGGATGGAACTCTTTTAAGGAGGAAGGGTAAGTTAGTTGTAGGCAAGGTAGAAGCTCTTCGGTTTCATATTCTTGAATGGCTCCATGCAAGCCCTCAAGGAGGTCATTCGGAAATCCAAGCTACCTATCAGTGTATTAAGGGTCTCTTTTGGTGGAAGAAGTTGTTCAATGATGTTGTGGTGTATGTGAAGAGGTGTGACACATGCTCTAGGTGCAAGTATAAGACTATAGCTACTCCGGGGTTGCTGCAACCTCTACCTATACTTAGTCGGGTGTAGGAATCGATTGCCATGGACTTCATTGAAGGAATGCCCAAGTCACAAGGGAAGGATACTATATGGGTAGTCATTGACCGAATGAGCAAGTATGCCCATTTTATACCTCTTGCTTATCCCTTTTCAGTATCTACCTTGGCACAACATTTTCTGGATAAGATTTACACAATTCATGGTGCACCGGCTGAAATTGTGAGTGATCGTGATTCTCTTTTTGTTAGTAGCTTTTGGAAGGAATTTCTTCATGTGTTGGGTGTGGACCAAAAGCTTTCTATAGCATACCATCCACAAACGGATGGGCAGTTAGAGGTACTTAATAGGTGTTTGAAGACGAATTTACAGCGTATGTGTTGGGCTAAGTGGATTTCACATGCAAAATGGTGGTACAATACAACATACCACACAGCAACTAAGGCTACACCATATGAGTTGCTTTATGGGCAACAACCTCCTCTTCATACTCCTTATTTACCCCATAATTCGGTGCTAGAGTTGGTGGATCGTAGCTTCACCGCTAGGGAGGAAGTTCTAGCACTTTTGAAGCATCATTTGCACCGTGCAGCGAACTTGATGAAGCAAAGGGCAGATTTGCATAGGTCAGATCGTGAGTTTCAGGTAGGGCAATAGGTGTTCTTGAAGCTAAAGCCCTATAGACAAATTTCTGCTGCAACAAGGGTGTCACAAAAGCTAGCTCCTAGGTTCTATGGACCTTATAAGGTGATAGGGAAGATTGGGGCTGTTGCATACAAGCTGGAATTGCCACCGAAGTTCAGAATTCATTCTACTTTTCATGTTTCATTGCAGAAACTATGTCTAGATCCTACTGTTAGGCCTAGGCATCCTCCAGTTGAGTTTTCGGAGTTGCCTCCGGCCATGGAACCGGAAAGAATTCTGAACCAAAGGACTAAGAAGCGTCGCAAGAGAATGATCACAGAAGTGTTGGTTTAATGGAAAGGGTTACCAGATGAAGAAGCATCACGGATGGCTCTTTATTCTTTTCAACAACAATATCCTACTTTTGTGATCCATAATCCTTGAGGTCAAGGATTTTTAAAAGGGAGGGGGTGTATTGATATGATATTATAATTATAATATTTTGAAAGGTAGTTGAGTTAGTTAATTAGACAAGCGGGATTAACCATTAGTGGCACTAGCCGTTTAAGAGCGGCATTAGCCAAACATGGCCTTAACTGTGTCTAATTACTACAATGCCCCTGACTAGTGTAATATTAGGTCTGTTCTGGTTCAGGAATTACCGTTAATTACTACCGTTGGCTACTGCCTATATATATAGCAGCTTACCCCTTGTACAGATCAGACTATTGCACTGCTAATAAACCGCACTATTCAGTTTCCTCTGTTTCTCTCTGTTCCTCTACTCTTCTCTCTCCTCTAATCCCTTCTGATTTCTCTTCTATTCTACCCTAATTCCCAATTCATAAACATTCATATTACAATCTACTATCACACATTGGATGGCAATATGATCCTTGTGCAACATAAGTGACATGTTTCCTTCTGGATAGCTGTACGTGATTCTTGTCATACTTAGAAAACATGTTTCTTTCCTCTTACAAGCCATATTTTAAGGATAGATTCCTCATAATTGCTTAAGACTATGGCAATAAACATTTGGGTGCACCAAATTCCTTAAATGATTTACTTTCCATTATCGCTTTTCTTCTTTCAAGAATTCCCACCGAAATTTTGTTCCAAATTTAATATTCTTTTTAATCCAAAAAATGTAGTCCATCAGGACATGCACAATTATAAACATAATACTCCTCAAACTACTTCAAAACTTAGGTAAAAAATATTCAGAAAAATTTCAAGTCACTGTTGAATCACAAAGACTTTTTTTTTTCCCCTTACTTCAGCATCTCAGCAAAGCTCATAGCCTCATCAATTCCAGGTATAGCACCAGCAAGTTCTGAGAACATGCTATCCATTCCATCAGAACCACCAACATCCTCATGTTCTACCGTAGGATCCACCTCCTATTAAGCATCATAATATGAAGTTAGGAAAGAAATGTACCGGGCAAATTATGAATATCAGAACAAAAACTGGTCCTAGACTACAAACTACTACGAAGATAAAAGTGACTGAGTATAATAAATGAAATGTTAATGAAGCAGGAAAGAGTTCTGCAGAAAGTTTTAAAACCTATTTCTTCATACAAACAATAGACATGAAGTCAAAACATATAGAAGGCTTCAGAATAATTCAAAGAAAACCTTTGCACTCATGTAAGCCACTATCAATTGCTCAAAAAGTGTCCATAAAATATAGAAAATGAAAAAAAAAAATCCAAAACTATGCAATCTGGGATTCTAAAACTATGCATCAATGTTTTTTTGTCGCTGTTGACAATAGAGCATAACGCTTGAGAAGATGATAATGCTCGGATTCATCATAAAGACATGATTACAAATCTAAAACACATGCCTCTTTCAAGAGGGAAAAAAGACAAGGACAACAAAAAAGACAAATAAAAATTGAGGAAATGAGATTTTACCATAGCATAAAGATTTGTAAACCCATTAACCAAAGTAGGGGTCTTAGTGAAGCGTTGCTGAAAAGCATCACTGAGGTTGTGAGCGGGGTCGGTGGAGATGATCAGAACAGAGCTTCGAACCCTGGAGAGAAGGATCGAAAGAATGGAGCTACAGGTGGTCTTTCCCACACCGCCTTTGCCTCCAACAAAGACCCACTTCAGAGTCTCTTGATCCAATAAGTTCCGCACCGTTCCCTCGGGCAACTCTTGTTGATCCGCCATGGCCACAGTCTCCCTTTCTCTCTCTCCTCTCTGATTGAATTATCAATAGACTCGGTGACTCACGAGTCCGGGATGACGGAGAGAAACAGAAGACCGTTTTTCTTGCGATGTCTGGAAAGTAAACGGGGTTAAAAACCTTTTTTTTTTTAAATCACTTTTAGAATTTTTAAAAAAGTTTATTTATGTAATTCGAGATAAAACTCATCTTATATATTTATGTCGTATATCATAAATTACAATTAAAAAATTACTTTTGAATACTTCAATCACTATTTCAAATAAACACTTTTGTCATGTTCTAAGGGAATATCTTTTAATTTTAACTAAGAGGATCCAGTACTCTCGAAAGCCAATAAACCATATCATCCATAATTTATAATTTACAAATTTGTATTAAATTAAGTGAATATGAATATCAAAGTTGGTATGGATTTATATACCACTATTACTAATACTATTGAAATTCATCAAAGCGACAATTTTAGCTTGAACAGATAATGTTAAACATGTGTTGTAATGAACTGTGTTTACGCAGGCATTTGTCAGAGTTTTGTTTGATGCTGTGAACGGGCCAAGTGTAGATTGAAAAAGAAGAAAAGTAGAAGTAATAGTGGGAGTATACTATTTACTCAAGTTTGTTGATGAACATAGAGAGGAATAAGCTCTTGTCATCCCAGAAACGCAAGGTGGATAGCCCGATTTGCATGTATATGTTTATGGAGCATCATGGAAGGCTGACAAAGGAATCTTAGAGCGGATATGTTAATTTCCAAATACTATAGATTGAGTTCGGCTTCATGCTCATAACTCTTCAAGAGAATGCGACATTGTTACCCAACATAATACATGAAATTAGGCATAATTTTAGCCTTTTATTGCCAAATTTATAAGAAAGCTAATCGGCCTGCCGTATCTACCCATAAGATCAAATAAGAACATAAAACTCCAGGGACTTCATTAATAAAATAAGGTAACCTTGAGGGAACAAAACTTCAAGTTGCCAAACCACCTAATATTTCACTCCTCTACTGCTGAAACTGGCTTAAGCAGAGATGCCCTTTTTTTAACTGATTAAAAACAAGATTACACTCGGAATATACACAGCCCTTGTTGTGGGGAGGAAACTAAAGAAAAAGCGACAGAGTAGCTAGCTAGTAGAGTAAGTTGTAGGTGTAGCAGGTTGCAACAATGGATGAGACAGAGATGACAAGAGCTGGAAGTAAGGTGGCGTTCAAGAGGTTGCTCTCACCCAAATACCCTGACATTGTTATTGTTGCATCTGCAACTACCCGGGCTAGAGTTCCCGCTTCCGTTGACAGCAACCCTCCGTTGAATGTTCCCCTCGAAAGTCTCGATGACATCATCCTTGATAGAAGTGACAGGTTCACTCCTGAATTTGGATCATGTCAAAAACATATAAGCCGATTTCACCTTCAGAAGTTGGCATAATATGTGATACACAGCTTACATGTCACCTAGAATGAAAGAAAACTACCTTCAAGGACTTCCGCAGATACAAATGTGATCAGGGCCGAGCCAACATATTGCAGCACTGAGTAAGGGATGAAAACATGGAAGCTTAGCATTAGTCCAATGCAAACCATAATTTCTGATGCCAATAGAACTTGCCTGCAAGTAAAAGCCAACCAGAAAAGGAAAAAAAAGGAGGGAATATTGATCAGATTGAGATAGTACACATCTCATGTATATTGTTACACAACAGAATACTTCGATCACATTACTTGAAGGATCACCTTTCTTCAAATATATTGCTGATATAGCTTCCAACAGCTATGTTTACAGGAAGTACAGTAAGGCCAAGGCATGCAAGGAAAATGGCGACACTGCTGGTTGACCAAACAAAGTAGTAACCGGTGATAACACTTGATTCAGCTAGTACAATCTCCATTGCATATTTGAGCATAAAATAAACAAATAATTGAACCTGATCATAAATTTCACAGTCAGAGTCAGAGTTTATTTTGATGAATGCAACATTTGGGAGCAAGGTTATTATTAATGGCTCCTTACCTTAATTGATGGTGTGAGTAACCTATACGCCGCCACAATAGAAGTCACTGGTTTCTGAACTTCTTTAGAACCATCATTTTCTTCTTCTTCTCTGACTTCATCTTGCTCCGTAGCTTCTGAATTCATTATTAATGGCTGTGTATCAACTGCAACATTTATTACTGGAACTGTGCCAATAGAAAGAATATCGCAGAATCAATAGGTTAACAATGATACATAAAATAATATACTCGTAAAACATAAGCAAGTAATCGCAAAAAAAGAGAAGTGTGAAAAAGTTTGATTGATATATTTAACTGATATTGGCCGCTGGCAAGATCAACCCTTCTATAGTCAGAAATAGCACCATATTTTCTATTGTAACCGGGGGATATTGCAGGGGCAAAAAAATGACCCAATGTATCAATGATGAGATTTTCAACACAAGTGAGGATCCCTGAAGATTTTGATTGCTAAGGTGTCCTGATGAGGTATATATCTCATATAAGTGAATTTTACTTTTTAATTGATTTTCTATATAATATCAAGGTATTTCAAACAAAACAGCAGAACTTCACCAAAATGGTGCTTCAAAAGATTCGTTTTGAACACAACACTGATCTTGAAATAAACTGAAATACCAGTATCGGCTTGATATGCCTCAAGGTTGCCTTTCTCATGGTGTGGGGGTTCCTTGAAACAAATCCACAACCACAGTAGATAGACAAGCCATGCAAGAGCCATAACCCACCCAGGAAGAGTCTCTTCGTTCATTGTGAACTTGTAAATGCGAAAATTAGTCTGTAACAAGGAGGCAAGAGCTGGACCACATGCCATTCCCAGAGCACTTGCACTAACAAAACCTGCGGATGCCTGCATCCGAAGTTTCGACGGCACACAATCACTGATATAACGCCTGTTCACAGCTCTTGCAGAACCTAACCTGAAATGTCAATATACCAACCACATTGATATCATGATTAGAGGAGAGACTTCTATATTAACTTTAAGGTGAATTAGAGAAATGAATTCGTTTGAAGTCTATGCCATGGTTAATAAATGAAAGAAAGAAAAGAAAAGTAAATAGTGTCAACCGCTGAATGCTTCAGGGACAAGTCCAAAGTTAATGCAATTGTATCATGCAAACTATTTGCTATAAAAACAAAATATATACATTTATAAGTTTTGAAATATTGAGTGGTGGGAAATTCCTACCCACAGAAAAGACGTCCAATCAGAAGAACTGATATTGAATTAAGATCATAAGCCAACGCGTACAAGGTGTTTCCCATAAGAAGAACAATGCTACTTATCAAGAGAGGTCTCCGATATGATCTGTTAGACCACGCGCTGAAATAAACCGAAGAGAACATCTGTGCCATAGCCATTGAGCCAATGACAATACCACAAACGGTTGCTGCAGCTCCAAGGCTCAAAGAGTAGTTGTCTGCTGTAGGGACAATTATGTATGTGTTGACCATGTACAAAAATGTGTTAGCCAAGTTTAGAAGAAGTGACATGAAGTCATATCTTTGACTCTCATCTTCAA
Organism: Albizia julibrissin; assembly: GCA_037074505.1. NCBI lineage: Eukaryota > Viridiplantae > Streptophyta > Magnoliopsida > Fabales > Fabaceae > Albizia > Albizia julibrissin. Next base: position 391,276 of record CM073487.1, on the reverse strand, counting down.
CATGGTCTTCAGATGGTGATGGCAGCTCCTCTTGCATGATAAATGCATGTCTTCCCAAAAACTGAAGGAAAGTTGTTGAGTTTGATAATCTTTCTACAGCCACTTTTATAGAATCAAGGACAGGATCCTGTAAAGGTCAGAAGGAAATTATGATTCAAGGGATAGGTTCTTCAGGAGTTACTAATAAAATGCATGTAGTAAGCCTGAGAGAAAACCGGGTGAGAATAAGAAGGCTGATCATATATTGAGATGTAGCGTCCTTGACACTGTTGTAAGTTCCGAAGGTCTGCAAGATTGTGGGACAAGACTCCAACTACAGCCCCAATACCCTGCAAAGAAGCTACTACATGAATGAAATGGAAAAAAAAAAATGATCCTGTTTCACTTATTGTGACACAAAATGGAGCAGAGAAAATGGAATAATATTAAGTATTAAGCTTAGAAAATATATAATTTTAAGGGTTGAGATCATTACCACATGCCTGAAAACCTGTCGTAGTTGAGAGTAAGGATGATTTGCGCGCGTCTTGACATAATAGTCAGTGAATTTATAACCAAACCGCTTATCAAATTTTTTCAAGATCTTTCTCAAGCCGATAGCATTCATTTCTACAAAGAAGAGGAGCTTTAAAAGATCCCGTCCAACCTCTCTGTACAATTCTTGGAGGTGATATACGTTCAACAAATTATTTTGCGGCTGTACAAAAGCTTGATGCTGCTGTGCAATATCAGACAGCCTATGCGCAAGTAGACCTTGTTGTTCAAGCAGAAATAGAACTATTTTTTCAATCTGAAATTTGAGAACAAGAAGAGATGACTCAAAATTTAATAGTCATTCTAAGAAAGGAATTTTTAACCAGAGACTTTTGTTTTGACAAGCTTTCCTTCCCTCAACATAAAAACAAAGTCTCTCCCCATGCTTATCACAGAATCACTGTGAAGTTTAGGGATATCAGAGTAGGTACAGCATATATTAATGGATGTACTACATTATTTTCCATGTTGTATAAGAATGATTAAAAAAATGGCATGGTTGCTTACTCTACATCAACATAAATATTGGATTATATACTGCAAACCCCATCATTAAGATCTATTTTCCACACACTAGTCCTACAAATGGGAGTAATGTGAACTCAGATAGTTGCCTGAGTGTCTAGCATCCTTGAGAAGTCTCTCAGAACATTATGGCGATTTTGTGCTCCAACCTCAATTAGTTCCACGTATCCCTTGACTTTCTTCTTCATCAACTTATAGTTGATGTATTGTCTGGAAATAGTTAAAAGCATCAATTAGATCAAGAGTTTCATATGTTTAGAAAATATAGCGAATCAACAGTAGCATCAATATTATGAGTAATCCTTCTTTAAAGGCTCAGACAAGAAGGTATTTTCAAATATATCACCAATAAATTCTATTAAGCTGGACCAAACTGATGTTAAAAGTTACTAGTTTATTCGTTTCAAAAGTCACTGGCTAAAAAGTAAGAATCTCTCAAACAAAAGTAATTGATAGAATATTTTCAAGCTCATATTCTTATCGCATAGAGGCCTTTTAACAATGATTCCAGTCAACTTGACATAGAAATTTAAAAGAACAAGAGAGCGTAAATTGATATGACAGTTCTCAAGGAAAATTTATGGAGCAAAGGCAAACTTTCCATGGATTCAGCATGTGGTCCTCCAAGCGAAAGAGAAGAAAATGAAACTTAATTGGGTAAATTAAAAAATGTTTAAACACCAGAAGCCATGGAAAATAAAACACACTATCCAGGGTTTTCTAATTGCTAGTCATATATGCATGTACCCTTTCCATTCTTGAATTTGTGATTCTCTCAACTTCTTCCCGAAGGCAACCATATTCCTATAGATGCTCTGTATCAAAGTGAAAAAAAAAAGAAAAAAGAAAAAAGGAAGGGGTGAGATTTGTAGAAAAGTTACCGACGACTACCTCAGACTATTGAAGTTTTATAGGTTTGTTGAAACAGAACGAGAGACCTGGTAACAGTGGTTGTTTACTCTACTTTGAAGTAGTCAATACTTCAATCGGCTGGCCGGAAAAGGAACGAAGATTTTCAACGCAACAATATCATGGATTGCAGCTGAAACCAGAAGATTGATCTCAGTTAGGATATCTGTAAAAATGAACTAAAAGCATCGTGTTTTTAATCTAGTGTTTGGTCCCCCCCAAAAAAAAAAATATAGTAATAAGGAACTGAAAAATAAAAAATGAGGAACAAAAAGAAGACCGGTGTAGAACACATGTACTATCAACTCTTTAGTTGAGAAACATTTTATTGTCCTGGAAACCAGCCATGTCTAACTTAGTAAGGATGGAGAAAAAGGAAAGAAGTCAAGAACTAAAGTGAAACGAAACATGGAGTAAAGCGCCCATTAATAGCAATCATAATGTGACGTAAAACATGCGGCCCAATCGCTAATTTCCAGGAACAGATGATTCATCATTGTGAGTAAGGAACATGGGGGGGAGTTGCAGAGAGTTGAAGTTCATGGATCGTCGCCGTGATTTGAACCTTAAAACTCTTGACAGACTGGCTATGAAAGATTGAACAAGACAAGGCAATTGCTGAAACAAACAAACCCCGGTTAGGTAGTAAATGGAATAAATAGAAATGCGAATTGGAACTTGTACAATATTTAAGTAGGAGCATTCATTGATATGTGTTATGTGAGCAGAGTATGATATAGAAAACGAGAATGAAACAAGATGGAGATATATACCAGGTGGGCATTGATGATATTTGTGAAGCAGAAACAGCAGAGGTGATGAAAAGTGGTGCCATGAGAAACTAAAAGGGAGTAATAGCATTCATTTCATCTTGCGAAGAAGAAGGGTTATGAATCAATCAAATGATCAACTGGGAAACAAAGAGTGAGAGTGGGAGTAGTGTGAAGTGGAAGAAGGAAGCGCGATTTTAGAAGAAGAGAAAGGGGTGGCTATATATTATATATATATGTATGTATGTATATGTATAAGGGCAATAGGCACGTGACGCCTGGCCTTCTGCCTCACTACGGATGGCTTCACAGGCTGCCACGCACCCTCCCCTTCCCTACACACTAACACTATCCATCCGTACCGTTATTATATATTCTGAGTTTTTTCTCCCCCAGAGACCAGGGATTTTGATCAATATGGGTTTCCGTATAATACGGTAAAATTTTGTGGCATATAATTAGAATTGAATCATGCAAATAAACCACAATAATCATGTCATGATGAGTGTGTTCTTAAAAAACTAAAAGAAATAATATAACCAATATAAAAAATTTCAGATTAATATAAGATATACTTATCTAATTAAATAAAATTAAAGAAACTAAATAAGTCATTTTATTATAATTTATGTGACAGGATCTCTCTAAAATAAGCGTATTATATATTAATTTATAAATTAAGTAAGTTAATTTAAAATAAAAAAATGATAAATATAAAAATTAAAATTAAAAAAAAATGTTACATCTGCAATTAAAATTCACCCTCAAACTTGGCATTATGTTTAGAATTGGATTATTATTATTATTATTATTATTATTTTTTGTTCTTATAATTTAATTAAATTTTAGTTTTAAACCTTATAATTAAAAATCGTTGACTTTTATCCTTCTAATTTAATTTATAAAGACTTATTAGTCTAATTTTAAGTATAAAGATAAAAACAAAAATTCATTAAAAATATAGGAACAAATTGTTAAACTCAATCAAATCTTTACCAAACTACTGAGACTAAAATCTATGATTTATTGGATAAACAAGAAAATTCGATCAACTTAGAAACACTAACAAAATTAAACTACAAAAGGTATCAACCCAAAATATTAATATCAATTAGAGACTTTGGACCAAGACTCTTTTATTATGAATTTTTTATTTTGTATTTATAACTTGCTAACAGTATGACTTATTTATCACTTTTTGGTGTATAAATTACTAAAAATTGACTCCTACCCTTTGGATATACTCGTTATGAAATCACAGACCAAATAACTAATTTCAAAATCCCGGTCAGCTTCTATAATTTCAGCATGTAGCTGAAATCCAAAACCAAAGATTTGAGAATTAATGGATTTTAATTTTTAGATGAGTGTTTGAATGAGTATGTGGGAAAATATTGGGTTTAAGTAAAAAAAAACACACACACACACAATTTTTCAGCTATCTCGAACACCAACATATAAAACGAATAGTAAGGATCACTAATTCTCCACAAACATAAACTTGAGTGCAAAATGAGGTGTAGAGTTTAGATTAACAGTCTCTTGGCTTTTCAAACAAGAAAAGGCCACCACTCATATACACTCACCCCCAATTTCCAAAACATCCTTTCATCTCCATTTTTATTTATTCATATGTTAATAATAATGTTATAGTAAAAACCTTTTATCATTTCTTTATAGGAACAATTTACCTTTTTGGTAAGTGGCCGCTATGGTTTTTGTCTCCTTTGATATATAACGTAACCTGTATGCGGTATATATCCAAACTGAATATTTAATTATGTCCACATTTCATTTCAATCATCTAAATTGAATGTAGACCACTTGGATTTTATTGATATTTTATAAAATTTTAATGTTGTTCATATTCAGTGAAGCACTTGCAAGAAGCAAAATTGTAAATGTATGCCAATCTTGCAACTACTCAATTAGTCCGCTTAATAACACACACGATAAGTAATATAATCTAAAATGTCTAAATTGTATTTTTGTGGTGTTTTTGAGTATGGCACTAAATTAAGTATTTATTTGAAATAGTGATTGGAGCTTTTAAAAATAGTTTTTCAATTATGATTTACAGTATACGAGATAAGTATATATAAAAAATTTTGTTTGAACTTACGTGAATAAACACTTTTGAAAGTCTCAAAAGCTATTACAAACAATCACTTCTAGACAAATGAGGTGTTTTTATTTACAATTTCTATTTTAGATTTACAACTATCATTTAGCTATTTAATTATGTACTGTTTTTTTTATTACTTTTAGGGTTAAAGCTATTTTGTAAGAAAGATATCACTATTATTCATTTTCATCACTTGCGCGAAATAAAGTCTTATATTTCATAAAATAAGAGATGGCTTATCTTACTTCAATTTTTGAGAGTTAAAAAAATATCGATCTCATTTTGGTAAATACTACAATTTTGAAGTGTCTTCCTATTTATTATGAAAATGTACGCAGCAAATTAAAGCATCAAATTGTTGTCCAAACATAATATTTATGTGTATCAAATATTCTTAATGAAAGTGGGAAAAAAACATACGTGTCAACTATTTCCAAGCTTGATTTATGGGATATTTGGATGAGTTATGTGACCTTCAAAAGTATTTTTTTAATTATGATTTACAGTATATAAGGTAAATATGTGATTGAAGTTTTATTTCGATTTACGTGGAAAGCACTTATAAAATAATTTTAAACCAAACCAAACACCCTAAATTATTTTATAAGTGTTTTTCACGTAAGTCGAAATAAAACTCCTCTCACATACTTACCTCATATATCATAAATAAAGATTAAAAAACATTTTTAAAGATTCTAATAACTATTTTAAACATTCAGTTGTAGTCATAAAAATTCAGCATGCACTGCCCGGAGATGATTTGTCTCAAAAAATAAAAATAAAAATAAAAATTGCTAAGAAGTAAAAGAGGGGCATATTCCTTGTGTGAGGGAGAATAAAATGAATCTACATAGGACACTAATTATGATGAAGGAGCTGGCCTGGTAATCCCTACATCAGAGTAGGTCTCATGCATCATAATGATAATCTACTCACAAAATCCTATGCTTGGTTGCAGGTTTCTTTTCATGTGGCATCACTTGATTCTAAGATTTTTCTGCTCATATTATTAATTTGTTTTAATTTACTAATATCTCTTCATCTAATCTATTCCGACCTGTCTTTTTTTTTAAAAAAAAATTACAGTTAGGTTTTAAATAAAAAATAAAATAAAAAAATGATCTTTTAAAATTTTAAAATAAAAAATGATTTTAAAAACTTATCAATAGAACTCATGAACTTATCACTAACCTGATCTTGTAGTTTTCAATTTTTTTATTTTATTTTTTATTTAGAATTTGACTATAATTTTTCCTCTTCTTTAATTATAAAGATTTAACTTTTCATCTGCATCTCAGGCCAAAAAAAAAAAAAATCATCGGCCTCTGCGTCTCTCACCCGTTCTTAGTGCTAATACAGAGTCTCACTATTTAATTATTTTATTTTATATAAAGTGCTACTGTAATATTCTTTTCTTAAACGCAATGATCACACATGAATTAAAAGTGCCTAAAGTATAACTGTTCGCGTTGCTTGATTTACCAAAAACTCCAACATCCATTTTCATAAAATACCATATTTTCCTGTCTTGGCTACTACATTGGGTTGGGCCGTTGGGATGAGTTTTGGAAATTTGCTTTTTAAATGCCCAATTTATTATATTCTATTTTTAATCGGATAAGCTATGTACATGATAATTGAAAATAAATTTCCTTTTTATTATTTGGAAATTATTTTATAACGTAGTTTCATAAAATTGATTATTAGTTATAAAATTTGAACTTAAGATTAAATATGTTCAATTCAAGCTCAGATTAACGTGAGTGGCAAGGTTTTCGTCTCCAAATATAAGTGTGGCTGGCAATATTCTCAATTTTTAGGTATAAAGTAAATTTGGTTGGGAAAAAAAAAACATTTTCGCTGCATATATATTCAGATTATAGTCTTTGCTATGAGAGGAAGATCCTCATGATTCAAAAACAAAATGTTCAGTTTAAGCCACGTAGGGCTAGCTAATTTTTAAATCCAATCCACTGTTTATATTGTATTTTACGAGCTAAAAAAAAAAAGAATGCTCATCATCTACCCATATAATAACTAATTGTAAAATTTTTCATTGAGTAATCTTTTTTTTTTTAAAATTGTTAAACTATTCTTGTTGTTTACTAAATGAAAGCTGTTATTCCCTTAATTATTACAAGTGATTTCATATAATTTTAAAACTTAGTAGTTATCTTATATAATATTTTGTATTATGCTACTAAAATAATACTCCCTCCATTTTTTTTATATTAGCCAATTTTAGGCATGATTTATACCTATTTATAAGAGACACTTCTTTTATGCACGTATTGTAGTTTGCTTATTCTCTCTTCTATGTTCCCTCTTCTCATAACTAAGGATATTTAATTTTCAAAAAGAAGTTGCATTTTTTATATGTTTATTGTCTCTAATTAGTTTTAACCAACTTTTTTATCAGCATTAACTGTCTTTTATAAATGGCGAGTAGTAAACCAGGGCTGCATAAAATGACTACATTTTGAAGAATCGTTTTGGCATTCACATATTTGAGAGGTGTTTACATGTCTTTCTCCTACCCCACAAAAGTTAAGGCTCACAGGCTCTGTTTAGCATTTTAATTAGAATTAATTATTAAAACATTTTACTTAAAATAAATTAAAATAGATAGACTCAACTCTATCTTCCCAGCGCCCCCCCCACCAACTTTATAACGACGACATAATTTTTCAGGTTAATACATCATTGATATGGTCCACATCAAATAATCTACTTTATGAGCGAAGTTATCCGATCCGAATCTGAATTAATAAATAATTAAAATGTATAAGGTCTCACTTTTTCCCACAATTTTGTTTATCTAGAGAATCTTTGGATGTGGCCACTAATGCTGCTACGACGCGATTAGTGAATGAAAAAGTGTGTCACCCCATAATCCAATTGTGTTCAGAAAGAGTCATTTCATTATTTATTATTAATATGCATAAAGCCATGTGAATTCTTGGCGGCCCACTTACTATCTCTATTTCTAAATATATGACCTAACTCCAACTATCACTTATATATACATACATCCATTTAATTTTTTTTTTTTGCATGCACATAATCCTATAGACTTTGATTGATAGGTAGATAATTCTTTAGACTTTAAGCTTTATGTGGATGAGTGAGGTACAAAATTAATCATATGAGAATTATTTGCATAAATGTAAGAATTTAAGGGTTCGTCGTAAAGTTTCAAAGGTTATTTGCACACGGTTCAAGCTTCAGAGATGTTATGTATAATTTAACCGAACTATAGGAAATTAATTAGCCAGAAAAAGTAAATCGTTTGTATGTACATTATTTCTTTTTCTTTTTCCCTTTTGTTTTCCCAAGACGTCTATTTGGCAAATAAATGACAAACGTTGAGTAGATGACGAACGAAAAAAACAAGAGGATAAAAAATGGTGAGTTGATTTTGATTTGGGAACTTTTTACTGTAAATAAATCAGTAAATGACAGCAGATAATGTAATTAAGAAAGAAATAAAGAGGAAATGCGTATTGATAAGAAAGAAAAGAAAAGGAAAGGATCTGAGAGACTGAGACACTCGTTTATGTTTGCTTCACTCAAAGTCTCCTTTATTGTTCAAACTTTAAAGTAGGAAGGTCGTCTATTGGAGCCTAAATTAAGGCCTACTGTGTATATATCTGCAAACAGAATGACTCACTTTCATTTCATGCCTAACTCTCACTTTGTCATCGAGTCAAGTAGCAGGTAAGTGGACAAGTGGGTAAGTTGAAGAAACACTCTTGAAAATATCGAGATTTCTTCACATTAAACTTTTCTACAGGCGTGCTAGTGCAAAGATCTTGTCGCTCCAAGCAGTGGGAGTGAGATTTTTTTTCTGATTTAAGATTTCTACGCACTAGTTGCCACACTTTTATATCAATCTGAAGTTCCTACTTCACTTTTAATTCTATCATCTCAAGTGCTGGTAGGATTTTGTTTGATTTCCTCTAATACATTGAAAGTTAAATCCACAAGAGGATTCCTGTTTTCCTCGTTCAATACATAAATTATACTAGCATCTTCTCCGGTAAGATACCTTGGAGTTCTTCAAATATTAATATTTCTAGTACAAGTTCTTTGAGCCAACCTCTATAATGCAAGTTTATTACATAAAAGAATGTAAAAAAAAAAAAAAAATACAGCCTGCCGTCATTTTGGACGATTTAAGCTTCCCATACTAAAGTTGAAATTAAAAGTATATTTTCATTAGAGTAATAGCCAATGGAAATGAGACGATATCTAATTCATGAAAATGAGCCTACATGTATATCTCAAACTCATCAAATCAATGGAATATGAACGCCACTTTGTCATGGAAGGCAAGCCTCAAACGCTAGAGCCTATAAGAAAAAAATTGGACATGTATGTTGTATTTGTATCTAAAGAAAACGATGACAAAATTTGGAGGGGCTTAGCCTCCCTATACTATACTTGATGATCTTCAGAGCCTAATAACTTATCCTCTTCTCTTGGGATTTCCGTAAGTTGAACACCGGATCGATTCATCTTATTCCACTCATTTTCAACGCGAAAAAACACCCATTGGAAGCGCCGGAACATCTCCAGAGCAGTAATCGTAAAAACTGTCAGGTAGTTATGGCGGAGATGGGCAGATAGTTTATATGTCCAGGAGCAGCGCAGTAGGAAGTTGCTTCCAATCACCCAAAAGTATATCTGCAAGTACAAAACAACCAAACTTGTGAGAATGAATGAGGGGTGTCTCCCTAGCTGTACCAGATTGCAAGCCAGGCCAAACCAGACAAAAACTTGGGCCCAGACCTAATTAACATAGCCTATGTAAATGGACTAAATTTCTCCTTTCATTGAAAATAAGAATTAGATATGAACCCCACATATCAACAGAACCAACGGTCAAAATATAAAAATGATAATGATTTTCCCACCTAAAATTGAGAAGGTCTTTAGGCAGGTTCAAGACAAGTTGGGGCAAATACACTCATGACCTTGTAATCCGTTGAAACTAAATGGATCTGATTCTTACCAATTTTCTCCCATAAAACAGGTTGGAAACCAGACTTGGTTTGTTGAACTTGAATATGCGAGAGGAGTTACTGTAAAAACAGAGGAAAATACATCTCAATATAGACTGTGAACCAGAGACAAGTTTAACATGAAATGAAATGTGATATATTCAGGCGCAATTTTCATGTGATTGCTATCTAGTCCGTTGATGGAATCATGGCACATGGCAAAACCTTGTTCAAGATTCAATAGGGCACAGCTAAACTGTAAATTGTAAAACATGAGCGTATCTTACATTCCAAACAAAGAACTAAATATCAAGCATTTAAAGAACTTCATCTTCGTCTTATCCCATATTTTCATCATAAGTTTATGATATTTATAAATCTTCAAAAATTGCAAGGTTTGCTGCTGAGTCTGAAAGAAAAGAATAAAAGATTATATGTGAGGTACCTCAAATCCCAATCTCGAGTAATATCCCAATAGAATGAATAGAGAGAATTAACAACACTTGAGAGAAGCCAAAGTGGCCGATAAAGAGATATCCACTTCTCAGGGAATATATGATATTTAAGGGCCGAAAGAAAAATCACTGGGAATGCTGTTGAATATTTCAAAGCTGAAAAACACATATAGTGGGAGTTAGAGGAATAGTACAACCATTATTCTAAATGGAAACTGAAAGATTGAAGATGGAACCATCTACGCATTAACGTATTGTTGCAGAGAAAGATAAAAATGTGCAAATAATGATAAAATTCTTTACAAAAACAGCAGAGAATCTCATAAACGAGTAAAATACCTCAATGGATATAAAATAAAAAATAAAGTTCCTTGTCTGGAAGCCTTGGCAGGATAATATCCCAAAAAAAGCCAGCATTAAATACAGGCGTGAATACAAACTATACAAGGGACAAAAAGGATAGGGGGAAAACAAAAAATTTTCAATTAAAGACTAGTTTATGCACACAAGAAAATTTTTACTTTATCTTTGAAAACAAAGAATTTTAAAAGCCAAGGCAAGTCTTTAGTCTTGATTTGAACCAAATCCTTGTAGCTTTAAAAAATCCAAGGTAAATTGAAAGAAAGAAAGCATAGCCAGGAAAAATTATGCTAATGAGTTATGGGCAGAAGGGAAAAAGGGACCAAGAGCTATTACCATTAAAAAGGCATGTTCTTTCCTTAGTATCTTTGTACTGTCGAAGACATTGCAATAAACGCCAGAGATAAGGGAGCACAAGTACCATAGGTATTGCAATTGAATGGCTACCACAAACGGAATCAGCTTCAAGCCACGCAATTGTGGCAACCTGAATATCAATAAAATAAGTTCATATTCAAGGAATCAAGTACTTCTAATAAATCCCATAAACAGTACAATTTTAATAACGATAACATCCAGAAAGACATTGCATGTCATTAGTGAACATTATATTTTGCATGGATAGGTGAAAACAAATGAAAATAACAACCAGTGAGAAGGACGGGAAAAAAAAACATCATTTTTTAACTTTCAAGCTCCATAATTAGTGTACTTTCCCAAATTTCCTGCCACTCTTATTGGCTAATTTGCATTAAACCCATAGCACTCAAGAGTTCCATGCTACACTTGTGTCTTATCCACACTTAAAGTCCAAAGAGCTCTCCATCAAGTTAGCATATTGTGTTAGATATTTTAATAAAACCATCAAAAGGCCTTCACTTAATATTGTGTTAGATAACCCAGTATGGTTGACAAACCCATAATTATATATCACTCAGCTGATCGTTGATTATATTGAAGTCATAAATGCCCGTACAAAAAGAGAGAGGATACATGATAAATTGAAAATGCACATGTGAAATGTGGATTTATGCTCAAAATTAGAATTACATGGTGGATATATCATAGATGATGTGTTACACGTGGAATCGATACTTGGACTAGCAACATTAAACAGTAACTCACCCTAAAAGACAGATTCAACTCAAGAGACCTCAAGAACAGATACAGAATAACTTATTCAGTTTAAACCATACATTAATTACCTGTTTGTTAACCATTCTACAAACCGAGCGCTCCAAGTCTGAAAATACCTGTAAGCAAAGAAGGTTATCCTCCCATTCATTAACATAAAAGGCATAATGATAGACCAAAGGAAAAACAAAAAGGTAAATTTACAATCTCTATGTATTTAAACAGAAAAGTGGTGACATTTGAGATATAGCATACTTTGTGAACTTAAAAGGGAAAAGCACCACGAAAGTAACTAATATGTCATTTATTGTACCTTTGACATGGAAGTGAAAATATCAGCCAGGAAAAAGTCAGGAAATGTTATTGGCTGCATGGAGAAATTGAAAAGATCATTATCTGTGAAGATCAAATTATGCATTATAAAAATGGCATTCACAGGAAAATGAAATAGAAAATACATTACAAACAAGTAAAATATCAAACCCATTAAACAATTTATAGGTTATTTGAATGAGAAATTCACATTAAGTAACTAAGAAATTAGAAACCTAGGATTGGATCTCGCAGGTGCTTTACAAAAGGAACAAAGCAGATAAAAACTCAAAAGCCCATATTCTACCATCATGGACAAAAGCAATGACCTACCATGAAAGTTTATTACTTGATTGGCAGGTCTCATAGCCAGGTAGGCTGTAACAAAATCTATGCTTCTAACTGTAGAAGTAAAAGTTAGTACAAAAGCTTGCCTGTAGAGGGAAAGCTATCTGCCACACTGTCCTTAAGAAGAAGAAACGAGATGACAAATAGAAAATATCAAAGGGAAAGATCAGCACTATTGCAACAAAGATGTAAAGAAGTACCTGCAAATGTGTATAAGATAGTCAGAATATATCATAGAAAAACAAAAACTCTTAAACTAAATCAATCAGTTTGCGGTTATCTTTGAAAGCTTACTTCTAGCTACTTCAAAAATTAATTAACATGTTTGAATTTTTTTTTTCAAAATATAGTTGCCCAAAATCAGTAAAGAAGTTCTAAAAAAGCCAAAAGCATTTATATCTTATCATATATGAAATAGAAAGAGAACGTAGTCTAAAACAGGCAAATAAAACAGATCCTGTTCAAGTAAGGTCAAAAGTTTCACCAAAAAAATGTAATATCTAAGTAAAAATCTAATTTGATTGGTTGAGAGAGTAAAAGAGAGAAAGCTACAAGCAAAACAAGAGACAGAGCAGATATTACACTGGTTGTGAAGCAGCCAATGATACTTCTCCACGAGAATATAGATAGAGATAAGCAGTCATGCTAGTTGGGACAATGATTGTCATCCATGTACTACACTGCAAATAACATACAGAGTAGAAGCAAATGTCAAAACAAGATGATATGTCCACAGCGCTAGTCATTCCACTGGGATTAAAAATAAATCATACTATTGTCATAACATCAGAATCTCAGTCATTTCTTTTTTAATAAATAAATATTTCAAACGAAGATATAACTGCCCTTTAACATTCATTTCAAGAATGTTACTTTCATAATGGTAATAACATAGTCTTTAAAGCAACCAGCATGAAAGAAATTTTAGATATTGCTTTCAAGAAGCAACCAGAATAATACTGTCAGAGGATAGCTAAAACATTTTGCTTATTGCTAAACCTAGAGATAAGCATTATATTGCACAATGAACATGCGCAGAATAAAATTACGGCTGTACTATCCCATTTGTACACACATAACAGCGAGGCAATATCAATCTATAAAATATATTAGCATCTGATAGTGTTATGAAAAAGGATGCTATGGTGAAAATGGAACATAAGATAAGAGTTATTTATTTCTTAAATGGTTCAGATCTAATAATACCTACAGAAACAGACCCAAAGAAAACAATCTTATCATATTTGGAACTTCAATCTCTAGAGAATAGGAAAATGCTGGGATGTATATCAGTGATCAGTAACTTCAGAAACATACAAGGAAACATCCAAATGCATATCAATATGCAGACGTAATTTTAAATATTCATATAATTAGATCATCAGAGTGGCATCAAACTTTGTTCCAAATCCTCCATTCTACAATAAAATAAAACTATATCATTCTTCAAAATTTTTGCCTGCCAACAAGAAGGTAGTGCATCGTATTTTTTACTTTGCCAAAGAAGCCTCCATGATTTTAAATACATATCTTTCTGAATACCTAATACTCACATTTAAGTGATGGAAACCATAATTGTCAAAATTGACCCAAAAACTGTACATTAAAGAATTTGGCCTTGCATTGATATAATATTGACATTGTCTCCAAACTGAAGAAAAAGAACCTGAGTACCTTCCATATTTCTTTGTGAGTAAGATGGTTTTGATCAAGATCAAAAACTTTTGCATAGCTTACACTGGACTGTGAAAAAACCCACAAGTTCACCCCCCAAAGCCAGACCATCATAGTCTGTAATAATAATAATTAAATTTGTTAGGTACAATATTTGGAATGAACAACATATACAGGAAAATCAACTTCAACTCACCACAAGAAGAAGAGGGTTATAATACAAAAATGCCTCATATATAAAAAGATTTTGCAAATTTGCATCCATTCTCATGACAGAATCCCATCCAACCTGATGCAAAGGGAGAATAATAGTTCATAATTTTCACAAGGGTAGCTCATTGGCATCCATGGAGACCAATAATATTACAAAAGAAAAAAGGGAAAACTCTAACCTTGCAGCAAATAAAGCCCCACGACAGAAAGAGTAACACCTGAGAAAATCAATCAGGTAGGTTTAGAAACCATAGGAGTTAGCAAACTACAAATTTTTTAAAGCAAGGTATCCAATATCAACATACAAATAAATATAAATGATTTGACCCAAAAAAGTCAACAAATTAACATCAGCTCAAAAGTGAGTTGGTTATATTTCTCTTCCATAAGGTTGAGATTGAGCCCATCTAATATGACCAAGGAACACTGGAGTCAAACATAGATGTTGCAACAAATGCAATTTTGGAGATTAAATAAATATAAAGCACAAAGTTCTTGGCAATCAGATACTATAGAATGAGCTGCTCTAAAGATAACGTTTTAAGTAAGAAAGACCCTTAAATAAAGTTCTATATATAGTTGAACCTAGTAAGCCTGTAACTTAAGTTTTATATGGTAACAAAGAGATATATAAGGTCTCAACAAAAAGGCAGATAAATTAATGAATATATTAACAAACCTTAAACCTCCATAGAAAGAGAGGAGACGGCATAGCACTTTGAATTGGTAAGGTTAAACTCTTCATTCTGTGTGAACACTGTTATTCGACAATCTTATTAAGCAAAATTGTTGAGCTTGCTCGTTTCTGAAACAAAATGAACAGAAATTGAAATGCAGTAAAGCTCATCAAAAACCGTTTGAAACCCAAATGATTGACAGCCATAAAGGATTATATTATGCACATAAAAAAGTAAAGTTGGCATAAAATATAGCACCTGAAGAACCACAATCAAAGCTCACATTTTCAGCTAAACTTGAAGTAGACCAACAAAATTTACCAAGGTCTTCCTTTCAATGTGATGCTCAAAATCATTGGTTGTTCTAAGGAAAGTTTGTTCTCCTTAAGGCCAAAGAGGCAAGAATTACAATGCATATGAGTGGAAGTTAATATGGAGATTGAAGTGCTTTAAGGCAATCTGTGAAGTTAAAGTTGTATTCACTAAGAAGACATGAACAAGTGAATTGAAGAACGCTGGCTTCCCAACTGGGTAAGGAACGAACTTACTAATTTCCCAAGACTAAACCTTACAGTTCTAGGACCAGGGAGGAAATCTTTATAGTGCCTTTTTTTTTTGAGTGAATCTTTATAATGCTTTTTGTTTTTGCTCGGCACAAAATGAGAGACACAGAGAAATTAAGATGGCTCAAAATTCTGAACATAGAAAAAGGGGAAGATTCCCTACATATGACTTCTTTAAGACTTTAAATTTCCTAGAAGTCCGGAACTCAAATAGATGGAAACAGAGGAATCATTAAATACAAATCCAACAACCTCAACCCGTTTTGTGTTCCCTCGATAGAATATAAAACACGAAAAAAGTTGAGATTTTGAAATGTCACATAATTGGAGCAAATTTATTGCCAATTCTTGAAAAAATTACGCTTCACAGAAAATAAATCGACATGAAAATGAAACCGAAAAAAATTTCCAGCCCACACGATTCTGGCACAAGGAACAACAACAGAAACATAAAAGCCCAAGCATCAGAAGGCATCAAGATCCAAATTTGTCAATCACCCAGCATGCAAATAGATCTCCCACCTCATGAAATAATAAAAAATTAACAGGTAAACACAGTGCATCATAAACAATCAAGGAAAAGAGAAGCCACCACGGATCAACTCCTACAAGGGGAAGCAATGAAGGTAGAGTTCTGATCGATCAACAGCTGGTGCGCTTAAATGATTGGGGACATGTGAGTATTTGTCGTGTCCTGGTCCGTGAGTCAGATCTGAGACCAGAATTATGGGAATTTGGTGGGGCGCGAAGGAGGCTTCATGATATTACTACTAGGAGAGAATGTCAAAGGTAACGTCAACGATAAACCATGTTGCTTGCATTGTCGTTAACGAGAAATCTTTGCCGTCATTTGTGTTAGAGAAGAATCCCCGGAGTTCAGAGCTTTGCAGGAATTGGAACTTTCACGTTTTACTGCAGTGAGATTACTTTGCCCGTTATCTTCACTTCCTACTTCCCAGCGCCTTTGGGAGGGAATGGTAAAGAAGATAGAAGTGATCGTTTGGATTAACTTAGAAGTTGTATAAATATTTATAAACAGTGATTCACAAAATATGAAGTAGTATTTATAATTTATGAGGTAGTTTTTATGGTCTACGAGGTATTTTTACGGTATATGAGATAAATATATAAAAGAGATTTATCTCAATTTATATAAATCAGACTTATATAATAAAGTCGATTGATAAAAGATTGGCCAAACGAGCTAATACTGTTAATCCAAGAAGGGGTTATGAACTACATTACTACAAGCTCAAAAAAAATTTTTTTAAAAGAAAAATGTGATTTTATTTAATTTTTATTTTAAAAATATTATAAAAAAATACTATTAAAATTTTAAAATCCTAAATTAATCTTTTTATTTACAAGAACATAAGTATTAATTATAAAATATATATAATAATTAATAACTCATTTTAATAAGATTTATTTAAAATTTTAAAATTTATGTGATTTTTTTAGTTTTTTAATTTTTTATATATGTGTAGACAGTAAATCGATTCAAACCTTAACCCAACTTTCTTTCTATTATATAATTGTGTTTGTATATTTATAAAAGAAAAGGTACTATAATTATATAGTAGTATAGTAAAAGTAAAGTATAGTGATAAGAAATTTGTAGTGTGTTTGGGAAATTCTCAAAACTATGGTTTGACATCAAAACCATGGTTTTGAGAAAAATTAGCCAAACACTCTTTTTTTTTGGAAACCATGGTTTTATCTCAAAATTATGGTTTTGATGTCCAAAACCATGGTTTTGAGAAAAGCTTCTTTTTATTGTTTTTTTGTTTAAAACCATGTTTTTTTTGTTTTAAAAAATGTCTAAAAATATTTTTTAAGTAGCATGTAGTATCCTAAAATAATTTTTAGTGCTTTTAATCCTTTAAAATATTTTTTCAGTTGTACCCAGTGTGTTTGCAGACTGATTGCAATTTTACCCTTAATTTATTTTTTCAGCTCTAAAAATTACTTTAAAGTATTTTTTCAGTTGTACCCAGTGTCATCTACTCTAAAATATTTTTCCAGGAGCACCTAATATTTTAAAGTAATTTTTGAAGCTAAAAAAATAAATTAAGGGTAAAATTGCAATCAGTTTGCAAATATATTGGGTACAACTGAAAAAATATTTTAAAGAGTTAAAAGCACTAAAAATTATTTTAGAATACTGCATGTTACTTAAAAAATATTTTTTGATACTACATACGTCCAAAAAAATATTTTAAAATACCAGATATCATTTTGTTAGACAAAAAAAAAGTTCAGCTCCTTAAAACTACACCAAAACGATGTAGTTTTAAGAAAATGACTAGCAGCTTTTTTTGGTTTGTCCAAAATATAATCTTATCATTCATATGTAATTATTATAAGCTTTCAATGTACAATTTATTAATATATATATTTCTATGTATGTATGTACAATTCTTTTTTTTTTGTCACAATTTATAATTTTTTCGGACAAATTTAAAGAATTTTTGGTATTTATTGTTTAATTTTATGTTAAAAAATACTTAAAATATAATATAATATTTTATATCTAATTATTATAAATTATTTTTTACAATTTTAATATATACATATATATATATATATATATATATATATTTCAGATAATTTTATGCCATTTTTTGTATTTATTATAAAACTTATTACTATATAATACATAAAATATAATCTTATCATTTATATATAATTATCACAAAAGTTAATGCCCTTTTCAGTAATTTAACTATGAAAAAAGCTATTATGATCATAATATCCAAACACTCTCATTTTATCAAAATCACTTTTTTCTCATAATCTATTTTGCCAGAATCTATTATAAAAAATCATTTTTTTCATTTTTTCTCTTTTTAAGTTATTCTCAGAAGAAGCTGTTTCCAAATTTCCTGGGAAGGTAGGACGCGAGTGGTAAAAAAATTTGCTTATATATTTTGGCTGTGTAATAATGATAATAACAAGCATTCCTCAACTCAATCTTGTGATTGTTTTTGTTGAACCTTTTGAAGTGTGAAGCTCAAAATCAGGTAAAAGAAGAAGAAGAAGAAGCGTGACGCTCAAAACTCAAAAGAAGCAAAGCTCGTTACGGTTTCACAGAAGAAACCTCCGTCCAACAGCGCATTCAGTTCTTGCAACTCCTAACGTAACAAACCTCCATTTCCACTTTCGGTCACCATGGCGAGCTCAGAAGAAGCAAAGCTTGAACGGTTCCTCCTGTGGCTACAGGTCACTCGACACAGTTTCAATCAGTAATACAAACAGAGATATTTTATTGCGTCTGTCACATAGTTATTTTAAATTTGTTGGGTTTTGAATTTAGGCGAATGGAGTCCAACTACAAGGTTGCAGCATCAAGTATTGTGATTCCAGAAAAGGGTTTGGCATCTTTGCAACTCAAGATGTTTCCGATGGTAATCTGAATCTTTCAAACACTTCAATCAAGTATATTTAGAGATTATTTTTAGTATATGTGGCACGGGTCATCTTACGATTGCTGTGCTTATTCTTCCCCCAGTAGCTGAGACAATGTAAATTTAGCGTGGATTGAAGGAGTTGAGCTCTCAACTTGTAACTTTGTCATTGCTAGCTAAACCCAGAATATGTAGCACTGGATATGAAATTCTGTTTGCGTGTCTTTTTTGGAATTTTGAATGTACACGCGCTTCTTTTGGGGCAAAAATAAGCGATTTTTAAAGTATACGCCTGGCTTTTGGAGCATAAATAATCAATCTTTCTCGCTGACAGTAACGATATCAAGCCTGCATCATATTTTATCAATCCATGAAAAGCGAATCAGTGAACCTGCTTGTTTCAATTGAAGTTTTCTGGAAAAGTCTCACCATTCATTGCCTGATAAGATGATTTTTTTTTTTTGGTTGTAGCTATACTTATATTATGACCAGAATGATATAAGTTGCATTTGGTTGCAGGCTTTTTTAATCAAAGGAATTTGGATTTGAATTTTCAAATTTAAGTGGGCAAAAAAAGTATCAGATCAGTAAATCCTTGACACGGGTTGATGTATTTTATCTTAAAGATAGGGATTTAAATTAAGTAACTTCAGGAAATTTGAAATACATTTCATAGTGATATGTGCTTGAAACATGATTTAATGAGTTAAATTGCTTGAAACATGATTTAATGAGTTAAATTAGATAACAAACGATATGTTTAAATGCAACCATTTCAAAGTTGAGTAATGCCTATTAAATGCATTTAGTTTAATGCTGCCATACAGAGCTCAGTGTTTAATTTTTTAAGTCTATATTATGCCGTAAAAAATAAGAAAAATGTTTCTGAAATAAAGATCATTAGTACCTTTCCACCTCAAATATATATCCTCTCTATAAGCTCTTGAAAATAGAGAAGCTAATGCTGAATACTCCATGAAGCAGGGGTTCTACTGGTTGTTCCGCTAGATTTAGCAATAACTCCAATGAGGGTATTGCAAGATCCTCTTCTTGGCCCAGAATGCAGGGCAATGTTTGAAGAAGGAGAAGTAGATGACAGGTTCTTGATGATTTTGTTTTTGACTGTGGAGCGCTTGCGTCATAATTCTTCGTGGAAGCCGTATGTTTGGTTGCTCATAGTTGACTTTTTGTTGATAATTTTGCTTTATTCTTTGTTGTGAGTTTTACATGTGGAAAATGAAATCAGGTACCTCAATATGCTTCCAGCCAATTTCAGAAATCCACTTTGGTTTAGTGATGATGATCTTCAAGAGCTGAGGGGAACAGCATTGTTCCGTGCTACTGAATTGCAGGTGATTTATCTTCTGATTGATGATTTGAAAACAATTAACCATTTTAATAAAAATTACGCTTCTCTTGCCAATATAAGGACAGATCGTGATATAGAACAGGGATGATTGTGAATTTTTTACATATAGGCAGGAGGCAGCTGATGTCTATGTTTAATTTTCAAATTTCTTGATGTAGTCTTGTGTTTTTTCTTTGGAAACAGCCTCTTGGCAATAATGCCAGGGTAAGGCTGCGTACATATAGGGTCTCCTTCCCCTGAGCCCGCATTGTGTGGGAGCCGCTTGGCACTGGGGTCCGCCTTTT
Source organism: Albizia julibrissin (assembly GCA_037074505.1). Lineage (NCBI taxonomy): Eukaryota > Viridiplantae > Streptophyta > Magnoliopsida > Fabales > Fabaceae > Albizia > Albizia julibrissin. The sequence goes on along the minus strand of CM073487.1, from coordinate 370,614 downwards.
TTTTAGTCTTGTGTTTTTTCTGTGCTGAATGCTACTGATTAGAGTCTCCATTTTGTGCTCGTTTGGGATAGCGGTTGGAAGCTCCATAAGTGCTTTTCAATCGTGATTCACAGAATACAAAGTGGGTTTTACGGTATACGAGGTAAATATGTGGAGGAAATTTATCTCGATTTGCGTGAATCGGGCTTATGGAAAAGCTAAAGCTTTCCCAAACAAGCTATTTGTTAGTTACTTGAATAGTTGAATGGCTTAGGAACCAGCCGATTACTCCGCATGAATAAGGAACAGAAGACAGCAAAATAAATGCCTAATAAAGATTAACATAGCACATAATAACAAGGTTGAAGTCAGCATTGCCATCTACTCCATAAAGGCAATTAGAAACGAAATATTATGGGGATAATGTGCGATAAACACATGATTCCAACTGTCTTTATGAAGTTCTGAACTTTAATTAGGAATGCATAATTGTAGTACTGATACAAGAACCAATATGATCGTTACCCAATCCCAAATACCAGACCTAGTTTTTCTAGTGCTGATTTCTGTGATGTGATGGAGATCTGTATGGTTAAAATTTTGGTTGGTTCAATGTTTGAGGTAGTATTTAGTATGTTTAATGTGGTCTGGGAAAGAATCAGTTGTCAATTCTGTTACAAGCTTTTTCCTATCTCACTTAAACTTAATAGCATATGTGAATTGGCTCATCTTGCAGAAGAAAAACTTGCTGTCGTTGTATGATACCAAAGTAAAGGCTTTGGTGAAGAAGCTCTTGACTCTTGGTGGATATTCAAAGACGTATGTTTTGGGTGACTTAATCTAGTTTGTCATTTTAAATGGGTTATTTGACATAATTAGATACCTGTTGAAATTTAAAGTTTTATAATCTGCGGGGAGTAAGTATTGGCTTTTTATTAATAATATTAATTTTGTTGTAGTGACTATGATTTTGACATTCCTATTGTTCTACAATGTTGTACTTGATTCATTTTATACTAATTTACCTGATACAAGAACCATGGAACTGCTTAGCACTCTGTAAGATATGTTTTCAAGTAGTCATTTCTTAGATAAATTATAATCTTATACTAAAACTGTTTCTTTTCTGTCTAATCTGTTAGTGAGGCGTGCTTTGAAGATTTCCTTTGGTATGTACTTCTCATGAACCTTTTTTATTACATCATATAATCAATCTATATAGATTTATGCCAACTATCAGAACTTCAACCCTTCGAGGCTGACAGCAGATTCACCTCAATGCTAGGGCAAATTCAGTATTCTGGAGTCGTGCTTTGAACATCCCTTTTCCTCATTCTTTAGTATTTCCACAAATGCAAACACCTGACGGTTGCGTTTCAGTCAATGGAAGTGTCGAGACTTCAACTGATGGTGAATATGATGATAAAACAAGTCCATCGTTCTCTTAGTTTTTTAATTATATTCTGATTTATATCAATTAATTTGATTGATCCTCTCTTAGCCTTTGCTGAATATAAGTCAATAATCATGTTAATATTGGCAAGTTTCATTTCAGAAAGCCAGGTAGAAAAATTTGATGATGAAGTCAATGAGATGACCTGTAACAAAATACAAGGAGACCCAGTTTGGGTGGAGGGTCTTGTCCCGGGCATTGACTTTTGCAACCATGGTAGGCTGTTAAATGAAAGTAAAACCTATACATTTCAATCTACTTAATGTTTTTTGAGTCCCTTTCTTTTTTGTTTCTCTGTTTGTTGGGTTCTTCTGATTTCCCCCTTTTAAATTTAGAGTTTAGACATAGCTAGAAGAAGAAATTCCATTCTCAGAGACAAAAGTCATTCTTAGACTTTTATCTTCTTCTTGGGTTGTTGATTGGCTTCCTGATGAACATCTGTAAACTTGTGCAATTATCATGGATAAGACTTATTTATTTTTCTGTTTCTCTCTCTCTACATTCTCAGATCCCTTTCTTTTAAGCCCGTATCTAAATGGTTTGATTTTATTGGTTATATTCTTCTGTTTTTCATGGTAATAATGGTGTCATATATTACTTATCTCTTGGATCCTGATCCAGAAGGTCAGTTGACAATTAAAAAAACGTCAAATAAATGTCAGTTATTCTTTCTATTTGACATTATAGCTAAACAAGATTGCATCTGCATATACATGTATACATGGCTATTTGCAGCATTGTTTGACTTATAGCAATGCATATACATGTATGCATGGCTATGTGCAGCATGATTTGACTTGTAGCAAAAAATACAAGATACTTTGGAAAATTTTAAAACTTTTAATTCATATATCTCATATGACTTACCTTGATTGGCCTTTCAGATCTGAAGCCAATAGCAACTTGGGAAGTTGATGGAACTGGATTAATCACACATATCCCTTCTTCCATGTACCTTCTCTCTGGTAATGTTGTTCTCTTTCTTATTCAGTATGGCATTGTTAACTTCTGAATTTTGCATTTTATTGCTTGTGACATGTGCCAATTTATTGTTCTTCTATGCCACTCCATTTTAGTAGCTTCATCAACAACAACAAAGCCTTAATCCCACTAGGTGGGGTCGGCTATATAGATCACACGGCGCCACTGTGCTCTGTCCAAAACCATAGATTTTGATATATTATTTTAGTAGCTTCATCATTCAATAAAATTACTGATCTTTATTTTCTCGAGTGTTAAGCTGCGCAAAATCCCTTGGAGATCGGTCAAGAAATTTCCATTAGTTATGGCAACAAAGGAAATGAGGTATTGTTGTTGTTACATCCCTAGGTTAAAAACAGAAGGAAAAATGTTTCCAATTTCGTGCATTATAATTTAGATTTGAAAGTCTACCTTTGTCCTGCATATGATGAAGTTTTGTACGCATCGTCACAGCATCCATAATCCAAATACTTTCTGCCTTTTTTACATACAAGACCATATTTTTCTTTTCTTTTTTTTTATGTTGACATAAATTTTCTTTCTCCCTTCGCAGTTTTGAAGTTTGATTTGTGGGTATAAAACATGTATCTTTCTGCATGCTGGAAACATTTAATTTGGTTTACCTTTGTTTTGACTATAATTATGATTTCCCCCCTAATTTATTATTTTTCCTTTTAAGAGTCTGCTGCCAGAAACCAAACTAAGCCTGATGCATAGTCATACACCATTGTTTTAGCAACAATGAATCTAGTTACAAGAAATGCTTGATCGAAGATTGTACAGCATTTTCCTATGCACCCTTTTTGTGCAATACTTCTCTGACTAGAAGTATCAATAGTTTTACCCACGATTAGCATTTAGTCTCTCTTAATTATGTAGTGTGCCAGGAGCCTTTTCTTCCCCCAAGTGAAGGCAAAGCATGCGTCTATACATTGGAAATACTGGTGTATTTTGCTAGGCTTTTTCTCATGTTTCATTTTCTAAATTGTCCTTTAGCCTGAATTATGTAAATAATGTATGACATCTTTTTTATATGTCTGTATTTGTCTTCTTTAACTATTCCTTTTATTGGGCATCCGTGTTCTATGATTGAGGCAGAAAGGCCTTCCAGTTTTTAGTAAAAAGCTTTCTGTGAGGCCTTTTCATTTATTTGAGTCCACATTTACCATTTGCAAATCATTCTTTTTACTCTTAAGTTCATTGCAATTGCTGAATGTTTTTTATTTTCTTCTATTTGATGCAGGAACTTCTCTATCTTTATGGTTTTGTGATAGATGATAACCCAGATGACTATCTCATGGTAACAGCTTCCACTTAGTATGTACCTTGTACACCCCCAGCAAAATTTCTTTTTTGCACCTTGTACAATGCTACTAGTCAACCGATACACACACCCACATAAAAAGGACAATTGTTCCTAATACCACATATCAGATATCATCTGATTTTTGTTGGGGGGAAAATCAAATTATTATACTCAAGTTAGAGCAAATTTAAATTTTTTTAAAAAATTTTTAATGTGACAAGTCATGGAGATTAGGAAATATTCTTTATTTGTTGCAGATATTGTGTAATCATAATCAGCTAAATTATAATGTTAAGAGTTATCATGAGCCATTATGGTAGAATCATTTTAATTAAGGCTTGAGGCTCCTGCTTCATGTTTGTGTGTGTGTGTGATTATACACACACACACATACACTTTCATGAATGAAAATACACAATTCAGCCACTCGTCTTTATAATAAGGAAATAAATAACTATAATCATTCACATTGAAGTGATGTCCCTTGATATTGTCTGTGGTTGTTACTTCTGTTATTTGCTCTACCTCAATCCGTGATTAAACTTTCATATGATATAGTTAATATGGTCTGATATATATCATAGCTTATCAAAGATGTTGGGTCCTTTTAGGTCCACTACCCAGCAGAAGCAATTGCTTCTATATCTTGCTCAGAATCCAAAAGTCAGCTTCTTGAAGCACAGGTATGCAAGTAATAAATCTCCTGTATGACTTGGTTATTTCTGTTAGTTTCATGTTTGGAAAAGTTCTAATAATTATTGTTCTTGTTGTGTTTTTGGCTATTGTAAATCAATTGTTTTCTCTTGTTTATATTTACAGAAGGCCGAGATGAGATGCCTTTTACCCAAGACTTTGCTGGATCATGGGTTTTTTCCTGTAGGCACCAAAAAAGGTGGGGAAAATGACAAGGGCAAGGTGGACCTTTGCAATTATAGTTGGAGTGGTCAACGGAAGGCGCCATCTTATGCAAATAAGCTGGTATTTCCTGAGAAGTTTATGACAGCCTTGAGGACCATTGCCATGCAGGAGAATGAGATCTTTAAAGTTTCCTCACTGCTTGAAGAGGTGCATTTTTCTTTGCGACATAACTTTTTTCCCCTCCTTAGAAGCTCTTGATCAAAACTCTACTTTTAATTTGCTTGGTGCATAACCATTAACTGTAGCTCACTATTGCGAAAAAGGATCTGAACTCTAAAGCCACCATGTGCACTGCACACTGCATGTGCATTGCAAGATGCTGCACACATATTTCATATGCATCCAGTGCGTCCACTTTAGCCCTCTTTCATATGCCTTTCCGCATTTCCCATCAATAGAGTTCCTAGTGCTGTTTTTCGCATTAACATGACCCACCAGCCTATTGGGCTCTTCATTGGGGATTTCTGATGCAGCTAAAATTGTTAGTTTCTGTAACTGCCTTTTGATCACATAGTTGAGAGCAAATACTAAATATAATTATTTTATTGCTTTTCTTGTTTGGTCATTAAGAGTGTCAAGTGTGCATTACCTTTGAGTGGCTGACAAAATGGCCCTACGCCCCTACTATCATGCTGAGTTTACAGGGTAGCAAATATATGATTGAATGTGTTTTCTACTGTGAGAGATTGTAAAAAATAACAAAAATAAAAATCCCTTGTAATTAGAAGATAGTTCCTTTTATTTCCTTGAATATATTAAAAGACTAATTACGTATTGTCGTGTGTGATAAAAGAATCAGATAGCGAGTGAATAACAATGCTTGCATACTTCCCTTGAGAACTAACATAACAAAATCAAAACAAAATTTTGAAATTTTCAAAGGTTTGGTCATATCTCAAAGAGAAGGAACAGAAAGGAATTTTTTTAGGGGGAAAAGACATAGGAGATGGTCTTCGAATCTTAGTAAATTTATTACAAACGATGAAAGAAGTAAAAAGAAGAAAGATAGGACGGGGTGAAGCAAACCAACCTGATTCAGTTTCTTCCATTGCCAGTCTCTATGAAAGAGGCAACACATATGCAGCAGGCAAAATTTCTAGGCCTGAGTGAAATCTATTTATATATTTATATTTTGGACTAAAAAAACTATATTACTTCTCCCAAAAGAAAATAGATAAGCATGTTATTCAATTATTATTTGTATCTGAATCCTACGTTTTAACTTCATTTTTTCCCCTAAAGCTTCTTGGATCTGGAGGGGAGAGGCAACTATCAGATACGGACGTTCAATCAGCTGTATGGGAGGTTTGTGGTGATTCTGGAGCCTTCCAATTGCTTGTTGATCTTCTTCGAGTTAAGTAAGTACCAGAAAATACTGAATTTCTGACAGCTTTACATGACGGATAAGCAATATACTGATGCTTGTTGAAACTTGCTTTTTGCAAATGATGTTCATTGTTTTATGCGGTAAATCCCATATTGAGTAAAATGGATCTCGCTTAGTTTGGAATTGAGGTATATCATGTGAGTAATACTTTAACCAACTTCACTGCATGGAAGGTTAATGGATCTTGAAGAGGGTTCAGGAACGGAGGAAAGTGACACTGATTTGCTGAACAAGGCCCTTATTATTCATAGCCGGGATGATAACCAACAGTTGAAGAATAGTTCAAGGTAGGAATTAGTTTCCTTCATTGGAGTATTTTGACTTCTACCTATGAATTGCCAAGTACAAAGGGTTACACGAGATTCACTATCTTCTTAAAAAGAAGATAAATGTTGGTGGTACATGTCATGAATCCTCTGCATTGCACATCTTTTCAAAGACAGTAGCATGGACTAAAATGAGAGGAGGGGTTCTGGTGTATAGAGAGGGCCTCACCATTAGAGTACCTGAGTTTTTATAACTGTCCTTTTTTACTAACACTATATCTTTATTTTAACCTCAAAAACATTTTATCAACCATCAATCTTATGCACCAATGATCTTCATTTAGTGCATTCAAAGAAAAAGAGAATAGGGAAGGAAATGACAAGGGGTGTGGTAGTATCTTGAATATACTATATTAATTGTTTTCCTTTTCCGTGTTATCTTTCTCTTGCTAATATGTTTTTCAAACCTGCAGCAACAGCAATGAGACTGAGGAGCACAGGTTTATGAGTAGAAACAAATGGTGTTCTATAGTATATCGGCGAGGGCAAAAGCAACTCACTCGCTTATTCTTGAAAGAAGCGGAACACGCTCTGCAATTATCCTTAGATGAAGACGAGAGATAGGTAACACTCTCATGTGTAGTCTCCTTTTCCTTTCAAATAAATATGACTACTGGGGTCTGACTCTTACAGGACGAGATCAATAAGTTCAACATTTCTTGTTAACTTGCATCTGAAGTATTAGCTTCCCCATCTCCATTTTATGGTGTTTAATAGTTCCTTTTCCATTTTTACTTGGGAGCTTTTGTCTCTGTAATTCCGGCTTTAGAAGAACACTGAATGGGGAATGAGATCTAGTTCTGATTTCCGTCATGGTTCAAAATCGCGGATTGGAATCTGCTTTTGATTACTCTTCTTTTGGGCCCCTTTTGCGCAATGATCTGGATGCATTGCTGGTTTGAAAGCGCTCGTGTTTTTTAACCTCAAACATTGATGTATTGATGTATTTAATATATAGGCAAAGAAGAACAAAAATATTCAGAAACACAGTCCGCAAAACAAAAGCAGCTAGTAGTCCGGCAGAAAATAAGACAACAGAAATAAAGAAATAATAGAGAATAGTCAACTCAATCAAGGCCTTAAAACTCAGCAACATTAAGAAACCTCCTAGTCCTCGTAACCTCTCGTTCCAGAATAGAGGAGAAAGAAGGTGATATCAGGTTGACCTCTTTGCGAACACTCGGGGTAATGAAGTTGGCAGCTAAAACAGAGTTGGAAAATTTAGCAAACATCTCTGTTTCAATATACACGTACGTTGCCCCCAAAAAAAAACGAAGAAGAAGAAAAGAAAAGAAAAAGAAAATGCTAAGCATTCTCTGCCCCTTTCAACCGCTAGTTCAGCTCTAGTTTTGGAATGAGAATCCCCTTTATTCTTCTAGCACACGCGTTATCATATTATTTAGTTTTATCATTCTTGTATGCTGGTAACATGCTGAAGAGACCATCCGAGAGAGTAAGCAGCGGCTGCAGCCAAGGATCCATTGAAGAGAGTGATAGCAACGGAGGAAACATAGTTATTACTTGCAATCTTTGCCTTCGCTACCCCCAAAAGAACAAGAACTAGGGCAGTGACAATGCAAGACCCGATGAACTTGACAGAATCATTGTTTGTGAATGGTATGAGAATGACGACAGAGAGTAGAGGAGCAGAGCCAAACAGCATGAATGAAACAAAGGTGATAAGGCCATTCTTCCATGGCTGAACTTGTGGATCTGCCGGTAGCATTTCCTTGTTAGTTTCCATTCTCCGGTCCACCAATATGTTATTGTATTTTGCAAACAAATTCACAACCTCCCGGAAAGAAATCAAGTTCAGTAAGTTGAATGACACACTTGAAATGAATTGAAGGGTGAGTGTTTGTCAGACATACCATGGTTAGTTTCCAATCTTCGTAGTGCCTGATTAACTCCTGTAGCTGTAGCTCTTCACTTGTGTGGTTCATGACATCCCAATTAGTTTATTGCCTTTTTTTGAGAAGCACGTCTTGCTCGGCCTTGCTTGACAAGTAGTCCCCAAGCCCCGTTGATATTGCATCTGCCACAAGGTTTGCAAACCCCAGAACCAGCACATCCACTATGAATATATTATTGCAGCACCCCAGTTATAGTAAATTGATCAAATTTTGCACAGCGTGAGCTGCAATTTTTTTATTGCAACACACAGAAATGAGTTGTATTTCTTGGCATGAGAACCCAAGTGCAGATAAATAACGGCCTTGTTTTGTTTAGCTTTTGCTTATTTTATAAGTGTTTTGGGCTTTTCATCCTCGTCTTTCTACTTGATTCTGACAACACTGAATACAAGATTAAAAGTGAGATATAAGTGTGTTTGGTATAACTATGGAAGTTGAATATAATTTTTAATTAAAATATGTAAATACTAAATTGTCCTCTAAACCCAAATCTGCAAACCTAGAGGGGCAAAACTTGGAATTTGATAAAATATAAGAGGGCATAATGGTCAACAAAATTCTACTTCCATGGAAGTAGAACCAATTCTTTGGGTAGGGTGGTGGAAGTCACTTCCATCATTGTTTGTAGAAGTCACTTAGGGCATGTTTGGTATGCTGGAATTGAAGAGGATGGAAATAGAATTGGATTTCAATTCCATCATAGAGTTTGTTTAGTACAATGGAATAGGCTCTCAATTCCAATTCCACGTGGAAGTCAAATAAGTCAATTCCACCAAAATGAATTACATCCCAAAAGTTAAGATTTGTAATTCCACCTCCACAATTCCATCAATTACCCTCCTCCCTTCGGTAACAACGGCAACCTCTCTTCACTCTGGCGACAACTGTAACATCCTTATTTTTATTTTTAGGATATAATTATAATTTTGAATTAATTATTTATAAAAAATGAAAAAAATAAAATTAGTAGGAAAATTTTGAAATAAAAAGAAAAGGGGGATCTGATTAAAATATATTAAAAAATTAGAAAAAATTATTATTAAAAAATTAATTATAATAATAATAAAAAAATAGTTTGGATGTTTGAGGTACTTGTTAGGTTTTTTTTAGATGAGGGCATATTAATAATTTCATATTTAAAATATAAATATTAAATAAAAATAATGTCTGAATTCCATGTATATACCAAACACACTTTTAAACTCCATTTCCATATCCATATCCATATCCATATCAATTTCCATATACATCAAAATCAATTACAGCGTACCAAACGTGCCATTTAGAGAAGTGCCTTCAACCCTACCAAATATATAAAATATGGGTTCCATCTCCACTTCCCACCCTTCTACTTTTATGATACCAAATGTGGCCTAAATTGGGGAAATGGGAGGGGACTGTGTATTGGGCTTCTGTAGGCCCAATGTTTTGGGATAAGAAAGGAAGAAACTGAAGCTTGTCGCCTCCACACGGACTACAAAACACTGTAGCTTTGGATGTGAAGTTGAACTTCATCGGCTATTCATGGCAGAAAGTACAACAAAATTTAATAGAGTTCAACTGTATAAGGTCAAATTCGTCAGAAAATTCCAAGTCTTTTTTTTGTCCCCTAAGTTTGTTTCTGTCGCATTCATTGGATATTCATGGGTCTACTCGCCATTCAGATCAAGGTTCTTTTGTAAATGCTGGTAAGGTGGACCCCTCCTCAAAGGGGTATTTTCGATTTTTCGCCAAGATTTGAAATCCCAGTTTTCCAAGCGTGTCTATATTAGTACTAGTCAATCGCTTTTAGGCTTTTCCACCTCTAGAATCTTTAACATAAGACCAAACCAAACACACTTCCTTATGCAAGACGTGTCCTTAATTTATCCTAGCATAAAATTAGTCTTATGCGAGGACAAAACTAAAAGAAGGGATGTTGGCCTTGTATAAAGTTTAGTGGACGTAGAATTAGGAAAATGTAAGTGAAATAGAGATAATTACGAGAGGAGATGGAGGAAATGAAAGAAAGTAAGAGATTACTTTATGTTTGAATTAATTTTGAGATAATAATTTTTATAACTTATCAGATAAGTATGTGAGAGAAATTTTATCTTAATTTATATAAAATAATTTTTAAACGTGGTTGTGGGGTAAGAATTATTTTGTTCTGACTTGATCACTTGTTAGTGTTTAGTTACAGGGTGGTGGTGACTGGTGATAGAGAGAGGACAAAGGGTGGGTGCGTGCGTGTCATGTTGCATGCAGATGAGTCAACACGTGTATTTTTCTGAATCAATTCGGTTGCCTCCTTCACACGGTTCCATGAATTTCTTTTTAAACAAATGAACACTAATAATGTTCAAGCTCTTCTAATCCTTAGATTAGATCTGCAAGGTCAATTACCAAACTAGTTAAACAAACATGCTCTGTGTATTTCTATTATTTGTGTTCCCATGTATTGTATCTTAAAGTCTGAACAATTTAAGTCACACGTGGAGGAGCGCACCAAATCACGGGAACCTCACTCACTTATATATAATACACTTCATAAAGTTTAGAAAATAATAAAAATACTTTCCCTAAAATGTTCCTGATAAATAATTTACTCTGACCAAGCATCTAAAGTTCACTGAATTATTATATCTAATTGGGAATAAAATTATAAGCAAAAATAAAACATCAGATAAGCTTCTTGCTACTTAAGTAATTAGACAAATTGTGCCTATGAGGGAGTATCATCTTAATTCAAAGAGTGATGGCAAATCAAAAAATATTATAAATAAACAAATCACGCACCCCCAACGCTAATCATATGTATCAAACTTTACCTCTGTTATTAGGCCATTTATTTCCCCGGGGGGGGGGGAATTATATAATGATGGATTGGGAATCTCCAACATTAATTAATTTATTTATCAAAACATTTTTTTTGCGGAAAATTTCCAAAAAATAAATGAAGACTCGAAACAAGCTTATCAATTCAAAATTGGAGCAAAGATGGAATATAATGTATAAATATATGAATTTGAAATTATTAAACGATATCAAAATTTAATTTCTCCCCCTAATATCATCTGATTTTTAGCCACAACAAACACGTGATAGAATTGATAAAGATTATGAATCATGGTGCGCCACCGTATCGCAATAAGCATTAAAAACCACAATTAGGGGGGGGGGCGTATATTAAATTCACTCCCTCGTTTTTCATTTATATATCTTCATTATTTTATTACTCTAAAAAATTTTCAAAATGCATTATATGGTCCTTGCTGAATAGTAAATGCAGAGGAATTAATATTCAAGAGATGACACTGGTACGTACAAAGAGAATAGCAATTAAACTAAGGGACTCCTTTCTTCATGATCTTGTACTGTGTGAGCGGCCCTCAGCTCTTGACTATTAGTAGCAGGAGAAGAGGGTAAGGCCTTGTTCTTGTTGGTGTAGGTAGGCCTATTTTCAGGCAACATCTTCAGTATGATCCCCATGGCTATGAGCAGAAGTCCAGTCCCATGCTGTTCTGTCAATGGCTTTGTAAATATCATGTATGACATCATTAATGTCACTGCCTTTCTTGCTGTTGTTATCTGTGCATGAATCTTTAAAATTCAATTCAATTACAATAAAATGATGCATTTTGCAGGAGAGAATGAACCCAAACAAATATCAGATGCATGCATAGTCAACATTCAAATGTATAGCAGGGAAAAAATGCACATCATTTAATGCCATTAAAGCCTTATTGGTTGGTACTTGGTAGCATTCTATCCCCCATGTCATCCTTTGGCCAAAGAAACATATCATGACACAAAAGGTCAACTTTCAAATCAAATTCAAATTTAGTGCTGCAAAACAAGTTAACGTTGGTCGTTTACTCGTTTAATTATACCCTCTGAGCCTTATGACATCCTGCATTTTCACATGGCAACCGCCAGAGGACTTGAAGGCCACAAGTGAGACTTGAATGTTTGGCGCATGAATTCAAACTAAGTGGTCCAAACTGGCAAAATGAAAGCAGGAAAAGCTTGTGACAGAGAAACTTACCATAGCTGTTGTGGCTGCACCGAAAATGGCAATAAGGGAGAGGACAGAGACTTGGCCAATAAAAGTGGCCATCGCTTCAAACACTAACACGCCATACACATAGGGATGCTGCAAGAAAAGGAAACGCCTTAGTGAAGAATTGAGTAACTGGGATCGAGATCTTCCCCATGAATATGCAATACGTTCCCTCTTATGTAGCAAATACTAATTGGCAAGCCTCTGTGGCGAATGCACCTCCACATTTACCTGTGAACATGAAGTCCAGGCTTTGAATAACTCTCCAGTTAAAAGCATAGGTGGGATTAAGAAAGGCAAACCCACTACAGTAGAGCAGAAGAGCATCTCCATCTGTGATTTGAGAATAAACAAGCATTCAATATGCTATTGATATATGATACGAATGCCTTTTCTTCTCATGAAAAAGAAAAGCACATAGAGAATTAACAAGACTAGGAAAATAACCTGTGTGGTCTCAGGATTCATTGTGAAGATTGATTCTTGCAGATTTCCCAGAAAGGAATCCATGACCAAAGCACCGGATATCATTATAACACCAATGACACTGAAATTGGGTGATGTCTGTGCATCTGCTAAAGTGAATAGAATCAAGCCTGCCACCAAAAGTACTGCTGACACATATTCATGAAATGGATATTTCCTTCTCAGACCCGGTATGAAGGCACCCATTATCATCACCGGTAGCACCTAATGTACAAGAATTGAACCTGATTATATTCAAATGTTTCACAATCTAACATTCCATTAGCCTCATGGTAAAAAAAAACAAAAACAAGAGTTTGATTAGCTTCAATTTGAGGGCCAGAATATATTAAGCTAGTCAGATAATTTTGACACGCTAAGCCCATAAGTAAGAATTTACACGGGACAATCTGATTTCTAGTAACTAGGGAATAAAATCAAACACATTCATGGTGTTTCATTATGATTAGCCAACAAACAATAGTTTCAAAAAGGCTTTTCTTTCTTTTGTTTCTTTTTTTTTCCTTTTTTTTTGTGTAATTTACCTTTGTGGATTTGAACATTATCTGTGCAGGGTAGTTCAGGAAAGCCAAAGATCCCTTTGTTAGACCATGTGAACCCATGAGGACAGCAGAGAGCTTCACATAGGTTTTCCATGGGTTCACCATTTGCTTGCTTGTGAAGCCTTGGAGGTAAATCAGAAGCAGATAAACAAATCCTTGAACAAATGTGAAGTACCATCCGTAGCTGGAATAAGAAATCAAGTCGCCCATTTCATTATCAATTGACAAGTTCTCAAGAAAAGAAATACATAAAACAGTAACAAGATGAACAAGCTTGCCTGAAATGGAGCCTGTTATACACATACTCCTGAAAATCAGTAAAATACAGTTAAGAACTTAATACAAATAGTCATAGAGCAGGGGATTGTCATTGATGAAGCATTGCAGTCATTCAATTTTCAGAAAGAATGACAGAAAATGTCAAATCCAAAAGCAGAGAAGACAGAAGGTAGAAAAATCCTTGACCAAAATATTGCCGGATAAAGAACCTAATTCCTCAAAAAGCGGTGTTCAGATGCTGATGAAACAGAGTACAGCAGCGCTCGATGAGATTTAAAGCGCAAGAAAACAAAGATCAAACTTGGCAGTCACTTGAGAAAGAAATAAGCTAGAAGTTAAAATCAGGAAGTCTTAAATTCCGAAGTTGTGGTGTGTGATTTTTAAGAAATCAAAAGCAAGTTTGTATGATATGTACCTCGCAGATGCCGTTAACAAGGTATCCAAAGAAGAAGCCAGAAGAACAAATGAGAAATTGCTGCCATTTGGGTCTATCAGAGAGCGAAATGCCAAACAGACTACGAGCTTGCTCGTCGTTCTTCATCATAAGAAAATCAATCCCAGAGCTACAATATGCAACAATCAAAGCCTTCAAAGTCGAAATCTGCTCAGAAAAAGAGAAGACGGTGAGTTTGAGGCATTTGCATGTCGACTTTGGGAGCCCCGATTTCAGAGAAGGGAGAATGGAAATTGTTAGACTAAGGAGTGGGCATGTCCATGTGCGGAATGGAAGGAAGAAAAAAGACCAGCATTTATTGAGAATGAAAAGCAGAAAGCTTGGTTTTGAGGGAAGCACAGATTTTCACGAATGAAGAGTGGGAGGTAGAGAGAGAAAGAGAAAGAGAGGAATTTTGCAGAAACGGTCCGAGTGAGAGTGAGAGGCAGAGTGCAATTTTGCCAGAAGGAGAAAGGGAGGGCTGCTACTATGCATAATCTTAGTCATAGAGCGGTTATATCATGTGGGCTTCGTGCAACCTTGACGATGCACCTCTTTATATTTTATATTTATTTATTTAATTTAATTGAAAGGGAAAAGAAGAGCCGAGTGCACGACCAAGAAACGCAAAGCAGTTAATATGTCGGTGGGGTCTTGTTATCTATCTACACAGCACAATGTGATATTTATAATGTTTGGAAACTCAATGCATAATTAGGTTTATTTTATAAATTTAATTTATATAAATTGAGATAAATCTTCTTCACATATTTATCTCGTAGACCGTAAAAATAACCTCGTAAATCGTAAAAGTTACTTCGTATTCCGTAAATCACGATTTATAAGTATTTATGGAACTTCCATAAGTTAATCCAAACGAGCTAATTAAACGCCACATATCTTTTAAAATCTTTATATGTTGATTGATATACTGTATAAAATTTTTACTTATTTTTTTTATGAAAAAAAAAGGTCAAGGAATCAGGAACAAGAAAGCTAGCTAACAGCTTCAGCGTATATGCTGATAAGTCTATAGGCACGATTTGTTTTTCTTGATATATGATCACACTCCAATTATAAAGAGGTTGCCAACATCTCTATCCATCCAACTTTTGAGAGTATCATTATACAAAGTAATTTATAACTTATAAATTACTTTACATATGAGACAAAGGTTTTGAGTGACATTGAGAGTATCATGATCACATTATTCTTTTTCAACATTTCGCGTGACATTGAGTAAAAAAAAAAAAAAAGGTTTTGAGTAGCCAAAATCCTTTTCGAAAACTGAGGCAAAAACTACCTTTAATCCTTTTTTAAAAATTCTACTAAAAAATAATTTATTGCGTAAAGATTTTACAGAAGCAAAGGCAAAATTATTTTGCATCTCTTTATAATATATTTTAGGGATTATAAATTTTTTTTAATCGAGCCCTCATTTCTAGACGTTACACAGGGCCAACGTTCTATTCTAAACTAACATAAATAATATATTAAAATTTATATGATTATTTGCACATTTTTTGTATTTGAAATTATGAGTTGTAATGTTCATATAAGTTTGTTATATAACAAACATGAAGTACATTATATTGTATATTGGCACACTATTTTTTTAAAAGATATTGATTTTTAAATTTTAAGTAGAGATAATAGGAAAGGAAAAAATAAATATGTGCGCGCGCGCGTGTTCCTTTTTTTTTTTTTAACCAAAATATGTATATGTTCATGACTTCGTATAATTTTATTATCAGATCAGGTTATATATGTAATACTGATTTTTTAAAAAAGTATGAAATACTTATTTATATAATAATTAAACGAAGATATATTTGAGAAAAATTGATTATGGCTTACGTTTTTAAAATTGAAGTTTTTGAAATAAAACAAAAGGTTCAAAAGAACAGTAATTTTGGAATGGATGGAATAATAGGATTTTTTTTTTAGTACGAAAACTGGATAACATTAGTCTCACAATAGTAGACCCAAAAACAATATAATTTTTTTCATCAACCACCTCCTCATTTATAAAAGGTGGTGGTTGATCAAAGAAAATAACACTAAATCATTAACTTATCAATGATTCCAATAAAAATGGTGAAGGCTAATTTGTCAATCTCTGTAGATAAGTATATGGACTTCACCCACAACATCATAATATAATCATTTCTTACAGATCAGACTTTATTTTAATTTGTTATCTCCTATGATTTTAAATTTTATTTGTATTTAAAATAAAACTGCTCATAATTAAAATTTGTACAGTCAAATATAAGCTAAAATTGAAATGCTTTAAGTTTTTTTTTTTTTAAAAAAGGGCGGCTGCAAATTGTACTTTTATAGGAAAATGTCAACATCCTATCGTATCCTGGCCTCCCTCATCAATGCTCGTTAATGCAGCTTCCTTAAAAGGAAACTCCTTAAGTCATATTCAGTCTAAATATGGGATATGAGATTAAATGGGTCTCAAAAATCTAAAATGGAAATAGAATCCCTTCTCTTGTTTTGACATCGATTATTTAAATTGCTAAAAAAGTAATCATAATTTACTCCCCGTGTAATACACGAAAACATAAAAAGTGAATTGTAATGATTAATAATTCATCTGTTAAAACTACAATCATAATTAATAGATACGAACAAAATAAAATATATATTCACCACAAAGTTGTACCTGCAACGAACAAAAATTTGGCTACAATTCACTTCATGGCGCAATGTAAGTTGTGAAATAGTCGTTTCGATGAAAACACCAATACCATTACTGTTCATGAAAGTTATTGCATGAATTCATTATAATTCATGTTTCGCTCATATAAAGGAACCCGGACTTGTTCACAAGCAGATTCCCCCCCCCCCAACCAGTTCACCAAAAAAAAGTTGCCTCCAACTAAAAATAAAAATGTATTGTCAATTTTATCCTAAATTATAAAACATTTTTCACTATTAGACTAATGCAACAAGTTTTATAAATGGCATGATAGAAAGCTTTAGAATTTTAGATATACTATTAGACTCAATGTAATTAACTTTTACTTACTCATAAAATGTGCGTGTGAAGAAACAATAATTTATAGATTCTTTTCCTAAATATTTCAAAAATGAGTCAAGCATTTGTTATCGCTAAAATACTATCAATCTCACATGGATTTCTATTGAGAATCAAATTTATTAAAATAAAGTGAAACAATACAAAAGATCATATGAGTTTGATACCGAGCCCTAGCTCAAATTGCATTATTAAGAGGAGGGCCTGTTGTGTTTGAGTTTGTGAGTAATCCTTTTATCAAAAGGGTTAGGATAAGTGTAAATTTTTTTTTTATATATATAAAAACATGAGTTTGATATCGTGTCACTGCAAATCTTTTATGAGTTGGAAAAAACAAGATCTGAGGAGCGACTTTGTGAATTTTCAATTAAACTAAATCATAAATTCCGTGCTTTGTAATGAAGTTAGAATGTTGATGTGAGTCATATTATTGACTTATCCTATATGTTTTTTTTTTATGATATGAATTCATATAATTCTATTATACATATTGATTCATTCGTTGATGATGGTGTACATACGTGTGTATATAAAATTATATATTGATGTATTTGATCAAAGCAACGAAAGGAATATAGAGACAAACAAGAAAATCCAGCATCCAAGCAACGTAACAGTGTCATATTGATGATTAAACTCATGACAAATTATTTCGGCAAAAACTGATAACAAATTATTTATGGCATAGCCCCACTGTATCCGTGGGCTTGGGCTGTAATAGCATATTTTGCAATTCGGCTCAAACTTTATGGGCTTTTAGATGTTTTAGCCCAATTTCTGTAACGGCTATATTGACCCCAAAAAAACCTATAACGGCTAGAAGCCTGAATGGCCGAAATAAATAAATAATCCGAAAAAAGCTACGCTCTTCGCCTTCTTCCAACTCTTAAGTTCCAAGAGGAAACCTAACACAGGTGTCGGAGAGTTGCAGAAAGCTTACATCCTTCACCCTTTTTTCTTTTGTCGATGGGGGTTTACTCAGAACCATTTTGCAGTTGAGGAGAATTAATGGGGGTGGGAGGAAAATTCTGGGATTTGCTAAAGCCATATGGGCGAGCCGAAGGTTTGGATTTCTTAAGGGACAAGCGAGTCGCTGTGGACCTCTCCTTCTGGATTATCCAGCACCAGACTGCTATCAAGGAACATGCTCGGAAGCCCCATCTACGCCTTATCTTCTTCCGCACCATCAATCTCTTCTCCAAGGTGCATTTGATGTCTTTCCTTTTTCCTTTCTCACTTTGGCCTGTTTGGCTGCTACCTTTAAGAAAAAGTGTTTGAAAGTGACGTCTTCTTCTTCTTCTTCTTCTTCTGTTGTTATGATTTAAATGAGTTCTTGTCTGCAGAATTATTAATATCAAATAAAAGTGTAGCTGACGGGGTGGTCATTATGATGAGGTGGACAGAAATTAGTATTCTTTTTGTCTCGCATGCTTCATTGGCAAGAAGTCGAGGCAGAGAAGTAATTTTAATATGGTAGAGATTGACAGCGGTTTTGTGAATTTTGCAGTTTGGAGTATATCCTGTCTTCGTGGTAGATGGGACCCCATCGCCGTTGAAATCAAAGGCTAGGATTTCAAGGTTTTCCCGTTTTTCTGGCATTGTACTAAAAGATTTTCCGGTGGCTGAAGAAAGTGTTCCCGTTGAGAGGAACCGTGAATTTTCAAGGCATGTTCAAGAATGTGTGGTGCGTCACTTCATTAACCTTGATCCCCGTCGTCATTTTGCAATTGATTTGCAGATCCTCCGCTTTTTTTATTTTGTTTGGAATTATCTGCTATTTTGATATAAACCGTTATTTCATCCTTAAATACATGATGGATTCATGGTCTATTTGTTAAAAAGAAAAAGAAGGTTATCGATCCATGGTCTATGCCAAAACACTTGAAGTCTTAATTTGAGTGCTGGATATTTAAGCTTTATGTATTTTTTGTATTAATAATGTCTTTGGATCTGT
Source organism: Albizia julibrissin (assembly GCA_037074505.1). Taxonomy (NCBI): domain Eukaryota; kingdom Viridiplantae; phylum Streptophyta; class Magnoliopsida; order Fabales; family Fabaceae; genus Albizia; species Albizia julibrissin. The sequence continues at coordinate 351,566 of CM073487.1, read as the reverse complement.
GCAGTTTTTTTTTCGCATCTCGGTAATCTGTAAACTTTTTTGGCCCATTATGAAGAGGGGAAACTTTTCTGATGTATATATATAGAATTATTATGGGTGCATCATTTCTGCTGCTGAAGAAAAAATATCATGTTAATTAAGTGTCTTGTAGAATTATTATTTACTTTGAAGTCCTTTTTATTGTTCTTTTATATCTCTGTACTTTATTGAGGAGACATTCAAGGATAATTCTTGCAAATTAACAGAGGATTTGGAGTTAGGATTTGGATTTGGATTTAGGTCTTGGTAGTTAATTGTGTTTAGGAGTGTTCAAACTTCTGAAGGATTACCTTTTGTATTCAGATTCATCCAGTTAAGCTTGAATATAAGAGATGTGTACACTGCTAGTGAACAAGCTTTTGCATTCACCACACCTTTGATTCAACCCTAAACTTCAACTGATCTGATTCATCCAGCATTGTTTCCATTAATTTCTTCTGTATCTTATATCATGAACATTTCTTTACTTGCTATAAATTGTTGGAGTTCTCTTTTATTGGTTCATACTTGTTTCTTTTCTATATACTTATAAGTTGTTTTGTATTAGGAACTTGTGGAGTTACTTGGAATGCCTGTACTCTATGCTAAAGGAGAGGCAGAAGCACTTTGTGCCCAATTAAATAGTGAAGGTTATGTAGATGCTTGCATCACATCTGATAGTGATGCTTTTCTATTTGGCGCAAAATGCGTTATAAAGAGCTTCTGCACTAATGGCAAAGTAAGTGGCCTCGTGAATACAGTGCTGGCTTCTTTCTTCCTACTTTTTACCTAAGTTTTCTTGTGTCTTTTGATTATTGCCAAAACTTATCATGATTTGAATTGTCTGACTGGTTGAATTTAGTTGTAAATATGCATGACCTAAGAAACAGTTAAAAGCTAAACCTAATATAGTCACTTAAGTCAGACCCCTCCGGCATTCTTACATTGTCGGTCTGTCACAAAGGAAACTTCTTGTTATGTCTATTGTGGTAGTTATTAGTAGTTAATATTTACTCCTTTTATGATAGTATATATCAGGGAGGAGGGAGGGGGTTGTCTGAGGTACTTATGACAGGCTTAACTACAAACTGTCTTTTTGGTCAAATAATTTTAAATAAGATGTTAGTATGAGTAACTTTTTTCCACATACATATATTTTCAGTTCCATATCTCCCGAAATATAGCAATATATAAGCTGAATCTCTGACGTGGAAATCCAAATTAGTCTTGAAATTTCTGTATCAACCTTTTAAAAATAGAGAAGTGCATTTTCTATTCCAGAGGGGGGATTACTTGACAGCACTTTCTTCCTGCAATCTTCTGCACTTCTTTTTTGAAATTTTTTAAGGATTCCTTTTGTCTTTTTGTCCAGTTTAAGATTTAAGACTTCTATTGCATGCAGGAAGCTTTTGAATGCTACAATATGGAAGATATTGAAGCTGGTCTTGGGTTGAAGAGGAAACACCTCATAGCTATTTCTCTTCTCGTTGGAAATGATTATGATTTAACAGGTGTTCAGGGGATTGGGCTTGATACAGCTCTTCGTTTTGTTAGATGTTTTACTGAAGAAGATGTATTGAATAGGTGTAAATTCATGATCATGTCATACTTTTTATTTTTGGGCATGAAATGATTATTATAAAGTGAAAATTAAGTAATCTGGATTGAGAATGTCTTTTTGCAGATTGCGACAGATTGGCAATGGGAAAGTTTCATCAGCTCCCGCCAGCATTAAATCTGCTGAAAATTGTGCTGACATGGATGGGAACTTTCCAAGCCGAAAACAACTTCATTGTTCCTTTTGTGGGCATCCAGGCAGCAAAAGAGATCATATGAAATCTTCTTGTGAATTTTGCATTACAAGTGAAGCTTGCTTGAGAAAACCAGAGGGCTTTACTTGTGGTTGCCCTTCCTGTGACATGGTTTGCTCTCTCATCCATTTCAGTTAGTGAGTGATCAGTTAGAGTATGTGTAAAGGCCATTTCTTTCTAATGTGGTTTTTAAGTTCAACCTTGGATTGTTAGATTAGGAAACAAAAGGGGCAGAGAAGGATGGAAAATTGGTATGCTAAAGTTTGTCTCAAGATTGCAGAGGACCTCAAATTTCACAGAGATGAAATTATTGAATTGTACTTATGCAATGACAATGGGGGCCATCCTGGTATGTCAAATTCTGTCTCTAGTTGTGATTGGCAAGATGTGTTTTTGTTATGGTCACACAAGAGCATGGCCCAATGAGAGGTGTATTTAAGGGCCCGAGTGTTGAGCAAGAGACAGATAACCAAGCCCAAACAATTCACAATAGGAAGAGCCAACAGATCAGAAAGAAATCATGGAAGCTTCGGTAATTAGAGGGCGACACGTAATACATGTCAAATACTATTAGAGGAAGATATGGAATGATTTGGTGGTTTTGACCTTCTCTCTTTGGCTCAAGTATTCGCTGAATTTCTGTATCTTTCCTTCTGATATTTCTTCTGTTATTTCATATACAATCTTTGATTCAAATGTTTTATCATTTGAGTAATCAAAATCCCAGTATTATCTGAGTATTCCATGTGTTTAGATTTATAAGCATTACATTTGGTTCTGTCGCCGGGAATCAAACCCGGGTCTCCTAGGTGAAAGCTAGGTTCTGAGCTTTCATAGGTCAGTTGGTTAAAGAACCCGTTTGGTAAGCAGGAGGCCTTGAGTTCGACTCTTGATGAATGTACCAATGTAATGCTTATAAATCTTAGCATAAGGAATACTCAGATAATATTGGGATTTTAATTACCCAAATGATGAAACATTCGAATCAAAGATGAACAATATGAAATAACAAAAGAAATATATGAGAAGGAGAGATACAAAAATTCAGAGAATATTCTTATGAGCCAGAGAGAGAATGTCAAAACCACAAATCATTCCTTATCTTCCTCTAACGGTTTCTGACATATTATACTACGCGTCACTCTCTAATTCCCAAAGCTTCCATGATTTCTTTTGTTTGGATTTGGTTATCTGTTTCTTGCTCAACACCTGGGCCCTTATATTCACCTCTCATTAGGCGGCCATGCTCTTGAGTTGTGTGACCATAACAGTTTTATTAATGGTATTTATTAATCATAATTGCCTTTGATTAAATTTTTATAATATGTGCCCTGGATTTGGGCGTATATGCTTTATGTTGATTTTCTTCAAGTTTTGCTAATATACCTGTAATTATCGAAACTTGTTATTATAGTAGCCATTCATTCTGTATTTTGTCCTTCAATTGTTGTAGCAAGTGATGGTCCTTGCATTTCATGGAGTAGACCCAAGATTGAGATGCTGATAGATTTTTTAAAATTTCATCAGCACTGGGATCCATCTTACGTCCGACAGCAGATTTTCCCTATGATGTCTACCATCTTTTTGAGAGACATGGCTAATACTCCAGTAGAAAGTCTGGTATTTGGGACATTTGAGTTTGATTCAATACAACGTGTGAAGATAAGATATCGATATCAATTTTATGTTGTCAAGTGGAAACATGCAGTTGGCAACATTAGTCGTACAGTTCCAGCACATGAATCTAGCATGCAACAAGCAGATGTTAGTGAGCTTGATGAATTTGTGGATGTTCTAGATGATCCTAGTGTTTCTGATACGGGTGATGGGTGTAGCTTCCTGTTGACAGATGAAAATATGGATCTTGTGAGAGCTGCTTTTCCAGAAAAAGTTGAAAGCTTCTGGCAAGAGCAGGTGCTTACCCCTTCACCTTTGCAACACCCCCCCGCAACCACCACAAAAACAAAAAACTTATGAATCATCCGACCTATGTGAAGTTATTTTGGTTGATTGTGGGAGTTGCAAATTGAATTATTAGTATTATAAATTTAGGATGTCAACTTGTTTAATGTGTGTTATTTTTAGTTTAGTTCGCCATTGAATTATAAGAGTCAGATACACATTAGTTGGCAAAAGAAAGATATGGCTTTAGTTGGAAATAGTTGATAATCAAGTGTTGAAAAGATAGGATCTTGTGTTATTGGAAGTTTGAGTCCTAGTTTACGTCTTTGTTGTTGAAAAATGCAGGAATTGAAGGGATCGAAAATAAGAAAGAGTTGTACCCCACGATCTCTAGAGAAAGAGAGTAGTTCATCTTCATTAAACACAAGAAGTGATCAACTAAGCATTACAAATTTCTACCGCTCAGTGAAAACGCAAAACCATTCAAAACAGGAAGTGGCATCTGATGGCTCTGATAACCTTGACAGTGGGAAAAGAACAATGTCCTGTCCAAATCTCACTAAATCAGCAAGGCGTCGCCTTTTATTTAAGTAAACTTTTGGATTCTCTTACCAATGTGTATAGTACTAGGTTTTTCAGAGTTGAGATAATAACTTATTGTTATTAGTTTCTGTTTGTATTTTCATGTATAGATCTCATCTTCCTTTCTGTAAATTATGGTCTTTCTTAGTTGCTGAGTTCTTGCGTTGTGTGGCTAGAATTGGAACATAGATTATGTTGTCTTATAGCCTATGTTTTCTTCATAATCCTTTGATGCATTGATCATAGTTAAAATTATGAAACAGTGGCGATAAATTCGGAATGATTTTACGTGTTTTGGCCAACCAAGTCCATATCCTTTTTCTGGCCTTCTGTCCACTTTGTGTGTGTCTCTGTAAATTGGGAATGATTTTAGGTATTTTGGCTGCTTTTGAGATTTTTATGAATGATATTGTTTTGATTATTTTTTATCGTGCCCGATCACTGGCAATTAAAGCAGAGGTTCATGGCCCAATTGAAACTACGCACAATTGAATACGCCACTCATTGAATCCCTTTTTTAAGAATTTGAGTGTTCTCCCTATTTCTTTATTTTATTTTAATTTATTGTTTTTTATTTGACTATTTGATTCGATTATATTTAAGTATTACCATATTAGTGCTTATTTGGATTAGCAGTGGAAAATTAGCTTTTTTTCTAATGTGGCTTTTGTAGAAATCATATTGAAAAAAAGTCATATTGTAAATGTGATTTGTGTTTAGGTTGGCAGTGAGAGAAGTGATTTTTTTTTTAAACCCAGTGAAAAAAAACCAGAAGCTACTTCAATGAGCTTATAGGAAAATCATCTTTTTTTTTTAAACCCAGTGAATGCTTATATGTTCCAAAACGGATCTGTAGATGTCAAATGGGTTTTTCCCCTCCAAATGGGTTCTCAAACAGACCCTTAGTCTAATTAAACATAAGATGTAGTTGAAACATGGCCACGTATTGAATACGTCACTTACTGAGTCCATATCCTAAAAGTTTGAGTGTTATCCCTATTTCTTTCTATTTTGCGAAAAATGTCTTCGTTAATAAATTTGCTCCATTGTAAAAGATTTGACAGGATTTTACATTAATTGTTGAGTTATTTTATGGTAGTAAATGTTGAACTTTAAAGTAACAACATGAACATCAAATGGGGGTAGCCGAGATGAGGATGTTGAGATGGATGTGTGGTCATCCAATAAAATATAAGATTCATAATGATCATATACACGAGAGAGTTTGAATGACATTTATTGAAAAGAAAATAGTAGAAAATCATTTTGAGATGGTTTGGACGTGTTTAAAGAATGCCATTGAGCCTGCGCAGTGAGGAGGGTTAATTAAGCAGTACATAATCCTCTAAAAAGAGGTCAAGGAAGATTGAAGCGAATACTCAACAAGGTTATAGAGCGGGAATGATAATCTATCTAAAGATCTGGTTTTTGACAAAACACAATAGCGTAATGCAATCTGTGTAGCCGACCCTACCTAGTGAGATAAAGTTTTATTGTTATTGTAAATAGAGGGTGACTTATTACTTCATCAAGATCATCTTACTTTCGTTTGAATTCATTGTTTATTTATTTGACTATCTGATTTAATCATATTTGAGTATTATCATATCAATATAATTGAATATATGACTTCCTAAAGATGGTTTATGCATATTTAAGATGTCGTTGAAATTATGCATGTCACGTATTGAATACGCCACTCATTGAATCCATATCCCAAAAATTAGAGTGTTATCCCTATTTATTTGCATTTTGTAAAAATGCCTTCGTTAGTAAATACACCCCATTGTAAATAGAAGGTGATTATTATTTCATTAAGAACCTCTTATTTAAATTTTAATTCATTATTTTTGTTATTTGACTACATGATTTGATCCTATTTGAGTATTATTATATCAGTCTAATTGAATATATCGTATCCTAAAGATATTTGATGTGAATTTACTCAAATGTAATCTTATAACATTTTTCAATAAGACGAGTTGGTCAACTCATTATTAGGAATCTGAAATTTTTTATCTTTTATTATAGAGCCAATTAATGAATTTTTGCCTTGAAAAATATGTAAATTCTCCCCCATTTGTTGAATTTGAAAGAACCTATTTTTTTTTCCTTGAAAATGCACGTAACTTGAAGAAGTTAAAAAAATTGAAAAAGCTTATAGACCGTGGACTGAAAAGAAAACATTAATTTTTGGTTAAAACTAAGTGACGAAGTGATTTTACGTATGATGGCGGATTTGCAGTGAACCTGCAAAAAAGTTTATTTTTGGTTACAAAAATTAACTAAAAATGAAGAAGTGTTTTTATTATTGTCAAGTTTTGGGATTTTGTTACATTCCAAAGTGTGGTTTTCTGATTTTGTAATTAGACCTCAATTCAGAAGTAAAAATTTGATTTCTGTTGAAAATACAAAAAAAAAAAAAAAAAGGAATGCTATTATTTCATAACATTATTTTTCTTCTAAGAATGAGATTTCACCGATTAACTTTGCATAGTGAATGTAGCATATAAAAGAAACACTTGACTCTTTTTTTTTTTTTTTTTTCTTGGCAATAGATCGGCTCAGTATTGTGATGATGGAGTTTAATGCTGGCCCGGCAGACGAATCGACCCAAGACAAGTTACCAATTCATGGTGTCACAGATTCGTTCCCACTACATCCCAAAATTTTCGTTCCCTTGCATGTGAAGAAGGTAAACAACATCTGCATGTTTTTTAAGAAAATCATATTCCTTTATCTATATCAACTGTTGCATCATCACTTGATTGCAAATCATCACTAGCTCTTCCATTTTTTGGTTGACCAACAAATTATTAATCTCTCTCTTTTTTTTTTTGTCAAAGAACAAATTATTAATTAAAAGGGGTATTTTTCTTTATAGATAATTTTATGATGGTAAACATGAAAATATCAATTAGAATAGGTTGAAAGCGTCTGCTTTATAGTATTATTTAAGGCTAGTGCTTATTATAATTCTGAAATCTTGCTGCCATTGATCCTATATTTTTTACCATAAATTGCTGAAAACAAAAGAGAAGGCTGTTTGTAATAATTCAAGCCCTGCGCAATCAATACCATGACAGTGTTTAAGAGCAATTTGATGTGTGTCATTGCATGTGCTACATGATGAATTGATATTTTAACCCAGCTCCATACCATCTAATATGATTCTGTATATATATCTCTTTATTAACCTCTCTCAAGCTATCACTTTCATGTAAATTGGAGCGGGCACCCTAAAAATTAATGGAAATTTTGTTTTAAATGAAGGTTTTTTTGTTGTTGATATGGACAAGGTTTTCACCTATCTCCATAAGTACGCTTTCTAAAATTGAGATTTGTGTTATCCTTTTTATGGAGGTGATGTCATTTATCACCTTAACAAACAGTTTATTAATTTTTAAATAAAAGTTGAAGAACTTGAAAGATATATTTTCAAATAAATGCCAATTATGTAAGTGACTCAATTAAAAGTCATGGGCTAATTTTTAATGTCATAGGCCCAATAAGGAGAATAACTCGTATAATCGGCGGGAAGCCGGAAGGCTACAAAGTTCACTAGTGGCTTTTCATAAAAGGCCCAAGCCAAATTTCTAGTGGATGGACCATGGCTCTGCTCTATCAAACACTAATGTTATGTTTGATATAATGGAAGAGTTTTTAGAAAATTAGAAATGGAAATAAAAGTAGAACTGGAAGTGAAAATAGAGATGAAAGTAGGATTTAAAAGTGTGTTCGGTGGTGGAAATATGATTAATTTTTAATCTAAACGTATATTTGTAATATAAAAATACCAAAATACCTATGAGAGAGAAAATTTCTTATAAATTAATTATAACTCTCTTTCTCCCCCTCAATATAACTCTTGGTGTATGTGACAATTAATTATAAATAATATGTATTTAATAAGGGTAAAATAGGAAAAATAAGCTTACACTTTTAGACACAAAATGGAAGTTGCTTATAAAAAGGATCAGCCCTATAAGAGAAAAAACTGCTTATAAATAGGACCAAAGGGAGTATAAGGATATAATGGTAATGAATTCTCACTTCCATAGAAGTGTTATGAGTTCCATGGGTCTACCCAAAAAACTCACTTCTATAAAAAAATGTGATCCATACTACCAAACATACAAAATAGTAAAAGTCACTTCCACCTCCACTTCTCGACATGAGTTCCTACCTACAATAAGGCATAAATCCAGTTGCACAAGAGAGATCTAATTACATCCAAGACCTCTCTTTTTTACGGGCTCTGGTAAATATCTAGTGACTATGGTCCTGATAATATGCCCAAAAAAAAAAAAAAAAGACTATGGTCCTGATTAGCCCAACCATCACTTTTCTAAAAGGCCTTGTGACATATAGAAAATATACAAATAAGTGTTTAAAAAATTTTTAAAATGTTAATTCCAACTAAAATCCATAATCCTTTTTTATAATTTTAAGATCTTGTGATTTTTTTTAAGCATCTAGCATCATAAATTCACTCCACTTTAATTTGGAGGATTTATCAAATTTTAGACTAATCTGGATCTAGTTGAGCAGAATAAGAAGGGTATCAAAACTCTACCTCTAAATAAATTTGACAAATCCAATTAACTTGGCACAATTCCTTGCTATTTGAACCAAGTGCTTGCTTAGTAGTGAAATTTCAAAATCAATTGCCACTAATATTATTATTTGGCTTTTAAACGTCATTCCCCCCTCTTTTTAAAACCCCATGAAAGTTCAAATTAAGATATCAAATAGACAAATACCCATACAAGGGAAGAGGAAACCCACATCTTACTTCCATCCAAAGTATTCAAATTATAAAAACTTGCTGCTCAATCCCTTGACTGGCAGACTGCTGATGCGAAATAATTGACTAAAATTTGGAAGCTCCCACTTGCCCAAATATGAGTAGAAGAGAATTAATACTCACTTTATTTGATGTTTGAAAACTTGGAAAAACCAAAATTCATTGTTATTTAAGTCATGATTATTTGATATAATGTCATTGCTGCTTGTTGCATGGCAATTATATATGTTGACTGCTTTCTTTCATATAAGTAGCTAGTCAAAATCAATTGAATAATCCTGCGGGTCCAAGTGAATTATTCATGATCAAAGATCCTAATGCAAAGGAATATTCAAGTTCTGGCCATGTTGAAGATGCTACTGGCGAAGGAATTCTCAAAAGTGACTCATTTCTTTCCCATTTTGATTGTGCTAGTGAAGGAAACGAAATGCTAGCTAATTACACGGATCACATTCTCTTGCAACCAATGCTCCCATTTTCTTCGCCACCAGTTATGGTCGAAGAACATTGGATGATGTTAGAGGATGTCAGGGGTCTTATAGAATTTCCAAAAGGACCTGACCAATTTAAAGAAGATGAGGACTTTTGTCTCTGGCTGTCAACTTTATAATTGAGGTAAATTAAAAGAATAGTACAAGTTAATGACATTTCTAGCTAATTAAGGAATTCCTTTGTGATTTTGTTACGTTTTTGCGGTAGTTGTAGTTAAGGAGGTTGAAAAGAGCCAGGGCCAATAATATTAGCTGAATTGATGAGCTGGGATAGCTGTTTTTGTTGAGCAGTGAAAGTTGGCAACACGATATAATTAAGGAATAAAAAAATATAAGAAAGATGCATGGAACAGTATTTTATGATGGATTCCTTCCTTGTACTACTTTTGTGGTTGAAGTGAATGCATGTGAACTAATAATTTGTTGCATGAAATCGAATAATCCACAAAAACCAGTGTTGTTGTTGGAAACATTAGAATCTGCTGACTATTTCCTATGGTATATTTTCTCTCTTTTTTGTTTTCAAATACACTTACATTCCATATATACCAAATATGGCCTCATTTTACCCCTCCATTTCTTTACCCAACCCTAGTGACAAGATTTACTTGTGCCTTTAATTTTAAAACCACGTACGGTGATTTTTGGCATGCAAATGAGTTGGGGAATCCTCCCTGAACATTATTTATTGATCGACATGTAGGAGAGTCAATTCACTAAGTATCTCATGGAGCATTCCACATATATATATGATAACATATAATCTATATATATATTCCTTTTGCTGTTTTAATGTTATATAACAAGACGGATTACCTTGTACAATGCACTAACCCTACAATTATAAAGGGTAATATCATGTTCGAAAGAATTGATGTTGAGTTTATAATGATATTTAAGCATTGCAAATGGCCTATACATAATTCTATTTCTTATAGTAATTCTAGTTATATAAGATTGTTTGGACTTTTGAATCACGTCTAATATGTGGGCTAACTTTTAAATGATTAAAAAATTTATATGTAGATGTAAAAGTCAAACATACAAATAGATGGTATTGTAAGAGTTTAGCCATTTTAGTAAAAGGTATTACCACAAAAAAGATTCACTTGTCCCCGACGTTAAATTCAATATATATTCACTTGTGTTATTGTCATATGCTGATCAATACATCAAATAGAAGTTAGGTCTACTCATTAACGATAGCATAAATTTTTGGCTAAATGATTAAAAACCCATTTTGCACAAAACTTAAGTGTTGGGAAGTTAAGGAATATCGTTGAAACTACTTGTACGCTACATATTGAATACGTCACTCACTAAGTTTATATCCCCCAAAATTGAGTACCGATAAGTTAAGGAATTATTGTTGAAGCTACCCATATCCCACGTATTGAATATACAACTCACTTTACCCATATCCCCAAAAATTGAGTGTTATCCATATTTCTTCCCATTTTGTGAACCAAATGCCTTTGTTAGTAAACATGCCTAGTAGGAAATAGAAGGTGATTTAATATTTCATTAAGAAACTCTTATTGTAATTTTTTTTTCCGATACAACCTCGTATTAAATACGTCACTTCACTGAATCTATATCCCACAAGTTGAGTGTTATCCCTATTTCTTTTCATTTTGTGAACCAAATGCCTTTGTTAGTAAATATGCCTCATTGGAAATAGAAGGTGATTTAATATTTCATTAAGAACCTCTTATTTTAATTTCTTTTTGATACAAACTCGTATCTCACTGAATCCATGTCCCAATTAATTGTACAGGGCCAATTAATGAATTTTTGCGTTGCAAATTATTCAAGTTCTCTCCCATTTATTGAAGTTAAGGGAATCTATTTTTTCCTTGAAAATGCATGTAAAATTAGGACATTAACTTCAATAAGTTAAAAAAAGAAAAAACTTATAGACTTTAGACGTATTGAAAAGAAAATATTAATTTTTTGGTTTCAACTGAGGAGTCTGCTGGCGAGAGTGTTAGTTATGGAGGGATATTTAACTTGTCTCGCATTCTTCATACCCTTTAATTGGATGTGAAGGTAAACAGAGTCAGCATATTTTTGAAGAAAATATTCTTTATTTATATAAAGTGCTGCATGAAGCCAAGCATGATATGGGTACATCATGCGCGTGTTACAAATGTAATATATACACAATAAGTGGTCTTACTTGGAAGGCTTCACTACTCGCTTTTCATATAGATTATAGGCCAAGCCATATTTCTAGTGAATGGACCATGGATCTGCAGTTGCATGTGAGATATATCTAATTCACTCCAAGTTTTTCGGTATATGATAAATATCTAGTGACTATGGTCTAATCAGCCCAATCATCACTTTCATAAAAGGCCTTGTGACATATGCAGTGGAATATGGAAAATATAAAAAATATGTGTTGGAAAAAATTTTAATTTTTTTAATTCCAACTAAATATCATAATCCTTTTTTAAAATTTTAAAATTTCATAATTCTTTTTTCCGTGAAGCTTCCAATCCTCTGGAACTACTTCACTTTAACTTAGATGATTTATTGGGGTCTAAACTAATTTGGATCAAGTCAAGTTGGATGAGAAGGATAGCAAAATTCTACCATCAAATAAATTCAGTATTTTTGATTAAATCGATACAACTCCTCACCAGTTAAACCAAGTATTTACTTGATGGTAAAATTTCAAGATCAATTCTGACTAATATTTTTATTAAGTTTTTAAACATCATTTCCCCTTTCTAAATATTAATTAGATTGTACTGAACTTTCTTTTCTTATTTCTTTCAAGTTGTCACTGCTACAACAGGCTGCAACGCATTATCCATTTATCAAGAAGGTCCACTTACCTGACATGCAACTGATATTGCAATTTATCAAGAAAGTTAAAGAAGCTTGTGGATTGCCATTTATCAGTAAGTTTTCTTAGATTAAATTTGACCTCTGCTCGTTGCTTATACGAAGCCTCAAATGAAATTGATATTGTTGGAGTTTTAACTTGTAAATAAGTGGGTCAAATGGAACAAGTTTCATATTGCTTGGAAAAGATAACATACAAGTTTATATATTACACCTTATGAATTTGTGTTAGTAAATGGGTTAAGAGGAAGAGTAGGCTCGTGTGCACAACAACGGGTTACCAAATTTTTTTTTTTTTGTGAAAAAGGCTTACCGGAAAAACCTAGTTTTGAGGCATTTGAATCTTAAGATCTAAATATTTCAGTTACATGAGTCATAAATCAGATTTTATTTACCAACGTACATGTCCCTTTAACATTCAGAAATTGCATCATGATTTGTTTTTATTGTTGGTGTAACCGGTGGTTTAATAGTATTTATGTGGTTTAAATTGCGCCTAATATCTCTCAGGTCATGCCTATATAAGGAGAACTTGACAAAAGGTTCAGCTATCCCAACTTTGTAATCCTCAAGCTCTCTCTTCCTCCTCTGAAGTCTCCGACCTTCCTCTTCGCATTCTCTGTGCTTGCTGGTTGTTTTGTTATATTTTGCTGTTCTGTTTACCCTGTATCTACAGGAAGGGTCCGTTTTATCCTGAGGAGTACCGTTTCCAGTCAGCAGGTGTTTGCAGAATAGTTTGTAAGAACATTGTCCTTGGACATGACTCGGATTATATATTTACATGAGTTTACCAACAATCTGTTCATTTCATATATAGTTATGTCAGCTGATGCTAATCACATTTCAATTGTGCAAGAATCCACTGAAGGGGATGAACAATATTTCACAAAGCTAGTTATGGTTTCTGATTTAAGGGACCTATGGCAACTGATTGTAAGGAAGGAGAAAACAGCTAAAGCAATGGTGTGGGATGAATAAGAGGGAATTTGGACTTGCCAAGAGTCAAACTATGAGCAAAATTAATTGAATAATCTTGTTGACAATTCATTTATCTTCCACTTTGATCATGTTGATGAAGGAAATGAAATGCTAGGTAGTTACTATTAGGGTTTCAAGGAATAAAGAGAGTGATGTGTCAATAATCTATTTGTTATAATTAATTGTCAAATAGTCAAAACAGTTCGGCTAGTGGGATTTAATTATAACAAATTGTAAACGTCAGTTTAAGTGCTACTGTTTCTATATAATGTACTCGATGCTTCTTCACTTAATGTGATTCAAAGCTTATTCTCTTCATCCTATTATCTTTGGCTTCTATTAGTTACATGGATCAACTTTTCCTAAAACCAATGCGCTACTTATGGTTTAATAGTGCCAGAGGTCATCAGTGGCCTTATAGATTTTTCAAAAGGAGCTGACCAATTTAGAGATGATGAGGATTTTTGTCTCTAGTTGTCAACTCTATAGTTGTGGTAAATTAAAAGAATAGTGCAAGTTAATGATATTTCTCAAATGACTGCTTTATGATTTTGTTACGTTTAATTCATGCACTATTTGCGATTAAGGAGGTTGAAAAGAACCAGAGCCAAGGTTAGCTGATCATTGGGCCGAGATAGCTGTTTTTGAGGAGCTGTGCAAGTTGAAGCTGGCAACATTATGTAATTAAGGAATTAAAAATATAAGAAAGATGCATGGAACAATATTTAATGTGATGGATGGACTCCTTCCTTGTGCTACTTTTGTGGTTGAAGTGAATGCTAGTGAACTAATAATTTGTTGCATGAAATACGATAAGCAACAAAAAACAATGTTGTTACTTGTTATTATATCATGATGGATGAGCTGAGGAACATTAGAATCTGTTGATTATTTCCCTCTGTTTTTTTTTAAATATATAACAATAGGTGGGCCGGCCAACAAAGCGCGCTCAGGTTGCCCGCCGACGGTCCCTATTCTCATATTCGGCCGTCTGCTCTCCTCTCCGTAGTCTTCGGCCGTCCAACGGCGGCTCTTCCCACTCACTCCAGCTTCTGCCCATTATCCGGCGTCTTCTTCCTCGAAGAAACCAATCTTCTTCGGCAGTTTGGATTCTCTTTCTCTTTTCTATCCCATCATTTTCCTCGAACAACTCAGGAATCAAAGAGACAGTAGATAAGTCAGCAACCGATAAGTTGTTTATATGTGTGTGTGTGTGTGTCTGTGTCTGTGAAACCAGATGGTGAATAAGCCATAAAGTGCTATGATAAATGGCCAATGCGCTCACAGTTCTGGAGCCCGAAATGACAAATGTTAGAAGAGAAGTGTCTGTAAAGCAGAAAGATATGATCAACAGAGCGAAATGCAATTATACAGCTTTTCTTTTTTAAATATGAATATTTTTGTTAGTTTTTCAATTAAGTTAGGCAAGGATATCACAGATGATGATTTCTTTAAACTAGATTTGTTTAATCAACTACTAGACAAGTTGGAATCAGTAACGTTTAGCATTGTTGTAACTTAGTGCTTTGTGCTCCTGTGTTTGTGTTTGCATAAATTAAGGTAACTTAGTGATTGTTTGGTAACTTAGTGCCCTCTTCAGGATTTAGGAGCCTCTGAAAAACACAGACGGCCACAAGTAAATTAAATCGAGATAGATTTGGGGAAACTTGCATTTGCATTTGACATTGACTTTCATTCATCGGATCAACTTGTTGCTGCGGGATTGATTAATGGTGACCTTCACCTGTGAGTAGACAAACGTTTCAGTTTTTCACTCTTAAATGCTTCTTTTGTTAACTTTTTGTGTGTGTTTAATTATCCTTTGTTAATATGTTTCTAAACTCTCCCCTTGGCAGGTACCGTTATAACCCTGATAGTGTGCCTGTAAGGTATAACTTTATGCGCCTTATTGCTTTTGTAGTTGTTGAATATTTGACCTTCGTGCATAATGCTTTACGTCGTTTCCAAATTTCATCCTTATTTGGATCAATTTTCTTTTTTTAGTAGCTATAGCACAATGTGGTCTTGCTAGGTTGTCAGAAGCTCATATATTCTTGCTTTTATTGTTTTTTGGATACCTGCCCCACATGCTTTATGATTTTATGCTGCTTCCATATTTTGTCCCCATTTGCATGCATTTGCTACTGCTTATATTTATATAGCATGTTGGGGTCTTGCCAGGTTGTTGGAAGTTCATGCGCACACTGAGTCTTGCAGAGCTGTTCGGTTCATCAATGATGGACGTGGTAGTGCATCGTAGTTTTTCTTACTTTCTTTCCTTTCAATTATTATTGTTTTTATCATTATTATTAATGGGGTTGTCCTATGGTTATATTTTCATGAGCATAATTGGCCTTTGAATTGCTTATTGCTTCTATTTTAGCGCTGTTGACGGGTTCTCCAGGTTGCTCAATCTTGGCCACAGATGTTGAAACTGGATCTGCCATCGCCCGTCTTGATAATGCCCATGGGTGGGTGGATTTCTCTCAAGAACTCATGAAATGATTTTGCTTTCTTAATGCTGAGCATGATCGTTAAATCCAAAGTTTTATGTGGTGTTGTATTAAAATGCAGGGCTGCGGTCAATAGATTGATAAATTTGACTGAGTCAACTGTTGCTACAGGAAACGACGAAGGGTGTATTAAGGTTACTTCTCTAATTTCATTTAGTATTGTTTTTGCTGCTGTGGAGGACATCTTGTATCTAGTGTCTCATTCTATTTTTACATGTCGGGAGAGGAGTGTTAAAGACTGATTTACTCTTCTCGTCGCATCTTTTTGATCAATTATGAATTTATAATCCTTCATGAGTTATGGTTTGTCCACTGTTTTATGTTTTTATATCAACTAATTTAAAGTATACCATGTTCATAGCAAGGAGTTAGAATGCAGTTTCCTATCATCTTCTATTTGTTAAGACTTTCTATACTTAGCCATATGGTGCAATGGATTCTCTTATGGATATTTCATATCTAAATACAGTGCTATTTTTTTTTAAATCCTGTTATGTTTTCCCCACTATCATGTGGTGGTTGTTTCTTTTTGTCAAAGGCACCTCTGGCTGATGATGATTGTGGTATTTAATTTGTTGTTTTAAGGAGAGACCAAAGGTTTCCTCTTTACCTTTTAATTATACTTTTCTCATTGTAGGTATGGGACACTAGACAACGTTCTTGTTGCAATTCATTTGATGCTCATGAAGATTACATTTCAGACATGACTTTTGCATCTGATGCAATGAAACTGTTGGGAACAAGGTATCATTCTTTGTCCACGTCAATCTAGTTTTATGATATATAATTAGTAGGTACTTGAGTACTAAGGAGAGGTACTCGAGTAGTGCAAAAGAAAAGGTAAGGCGAGGTACTCGAATACTAAGGAATCCCCTTTGGTTAGTAATTAGTAATTGGGAAGGGTTATGGGTTACCAGCGCATTAAGGCTATAAGGTTGGTGGTAGGATGAGGTGATCGTGAAGGTAGTTAGGCTTAGATACAATTAGCTATATATATGCAGAGCATATGTACCTTCTGGTTGTTAGCCAAGTCGATTGATGAATATACAGAGCATTCCGATTTCTCTGCCCTTTCCATCTGTTCTCCTCAATTCTCCCCTTTCTTCCCTCATTCTTCTATTCACCCACAACAGTGGTATCAGAGACCGTCGTTTTCCTCGTTCTTGATCTTCTTTTTGAATGGTTACCAGTTACCACTTGCTCCCAGAATTCTGCCATGGCCGAATCCTCTGACGCCCGTTTCCAACAAATTGAAACACAACTACAGTCCCTCCATGGTCTAGTCGCAACAGTGCAACAACTTACGGAAAAATGGCTTCGCTCGTGCAAGATTAGATGTTGGCGATGATCACTATGAACGCCGACCACTGCACGAGGACGGTGACTACCAGCCTCCTACCCGACTCACCAAGATGGATTTTCCTTATTTCCAACGAGCTGACATCGATGGCTGGATCAAGAAGTGCGAATGCTACTTTGAACTCGACGGCACGCCAGAAAATTGGAAGGTGAGACTCGCATTGTGAATCTTGACGAACGTGCCTACATTTGACATCAAGCTTTCGAAGAAGATGAACACGGCCAACAGATCACATGGAATGAATACAAACATGCCTTAAAGATTCGTTCAGGGTGCCCATATGAATTTCCGATGGCTGACTTCAAGCGACTCCGTCAAGAAGGCTCCTTGGACGATTATGATGATGAATTTGATAACCTTCATCGGAAATTGCGCCTCTCTGAGGAACATTCTGTTCAGGCATATATCGAAGGTCTTCATGATGAATTTGCTTGCCAGGTTCGGATTTAGCTACCGTGCACCATGTTAGAAGCTCGTCGAATCGCCAAGATCTATGAAATTAACTCGTGTGGGGGATTCGAGTGGAAGTCTTCCTCCCGGCGATCACAGGGCGACACGTTAATTCCTCAAGACAGGTGGCGCTCCTTTAAATTAGCCTCGTACAAGACTGGCTCCCAGATGGTGGGGTCAAAGTCCACCTCTTGGCCTTTTTCTTTTGCAAGTGCGTCTAAGACTGGGTCTTCCTCTATAGTGTCACCCAAATCTCGTGCCATGTCCTCTGCTACATCTTTTCGCCATTCGCATAAAATGACGCCGGAAGAGGTTGAGGAGCATCACACGAAGAATCTTTGTTTCTATTGCCATCAACAATATTCTCGTGACCACAATTGCGCCCAACACCAGCGTATGGAACTTCACCTTCTTGAATTAGAACCAAAAGAGGATGAACCTTCAAACCCAGATGCCGATGTGGGCCATGCCGAGGACTGCCCTGACATGTCTGAGTGCTTTGAAATCTCTCTCTACGCAATTCAGGGTAGTGTAAGTGCTGTTTCTATGAGAATTCAGGGTTTTGTGGGGCGGCGACCAGTCCAAATTCTCATTGACAATGGGGCCACACATGACTATATCGGTTATACGCTGGACTGTAAATTAGGATGGCTGGGTTTTGATTGTCTAGTAGCTGAGGTTGAAGTTGCCGGAGGCGGCCGTCTGCATATTTTTGGATTGTGGAAAAAGCTCAAATGGAAGATGCAGAGTCGTGAGTTTTAGTGGGATTTTCGCATCATGGATATTAAAACCTATGACTTGGTTTTGGGGCTGAATTGGTTAAGGAACGTGGTGCATCATGCCTCGTGGAACTATGATCGCCTGGCCATGACATTCTAGTTTGATGGGGCTTTGTGCACATTGGAACCCCAAGGCTAAGAGGAATGTCACATGGTTACTAAGTTGGACGACCATATCACAGAGGGCTGCCAGTTGTTTTTGCTTCAAGCGATGGGTGAGGTTTTTGCAACAACCAGTTCACCATCACCAGGCTGTGTACTGCATAATACTCCACATTCTAAGGATGGGGGTGTACGTGGACTATTGACGGAGTTTGAGGATGTCTTCTCAGAACAAAAGTCCCTTCCCCTGCTTTAGCCTGGTCACAATTATCCAATTACACTCCATGAAGGAGCAGACCCAGTCAATTTGTGGCCCTATCAATATCCTTTAGCACAGAAGGATGAGATTGAGAAACAAGTCAGGGACTTATTACAGGCTGGGGTAATTCAGGATAGTTTTTCTCCTTTTGCTTCTTCAATTTTTATTGTAAAGAAGAAAGATGGCTCCTAGTGCATGTGCATAGACTATAGGGAACTCAATAAGATAATAGTTAAGAATAAGTATCATATTCCCTTAGTTGAAGACCTGCTGGATGAACTAAAGGATGCTCGTTGGTTCACAAAACTGGATCTTCGCGCTGGGTATCATCAGATTCGGATGGAACCCCAAGACACTTACAAGACAGCCTTTCAAACTCATGAAGGGCACTATGAATGGTTAGTAATGCCCTAGCTACGTTTCAAGGGACAATGAATCAAATTTTTAGAGAATTCTTACGGCAGTTTGTTCTTGTTTTCTTTGACGATATCCTTGTGTATAGTGCTAGTATGTATCTGCACCTTCGACATCTTAAGCAAGTTTTGGAGGTCTTAAGGAATAGCCACTATTTTGTGAAGGAAAGTAAGTGTACCTTCGCAGCCATAAAGGTAGAATATTTAGGTCATATTATCTCAGGAGGGCAGGTTGCCACAGATCCTCACAAAATACAAGCCATGTTGGATTGGCCTGAACCTAAGACAGTTAAACAATCAAGGTCCTTCTTGGGGCTTGCAGGGTACTACCGCAGATTTATCAAGGGGTATGGAGAATTGGCTAGACCCTTAACCAAGTTACTAAGGCTTAACTGGTTTGCGTGGAATGCAGCTGCTGCAGAAGCTTTCCAAACACTCTAACAATCCCTAGTTACAGCTCTAGAATTGGCACTTTCAAATTTTTCTAAGGTATTTGTGGTTGAGACTGATGCGTGTGGTGAGGGTATAAGGGTTGTTCTTATGCAGTAGGGCCAACCATTGGCATATTTTAGCAAGGCCTTGGCCCCACGACATCACTCGCTTTCAGTATATGAGAAGGAACTACTTGCAGTAGTGCAAGCCATAGAACATTGGCACTAATACCTTGAAGGTAGGAAGTTCATTATTCATGCATATCAGTAAAGTCTCAAACATCTATTAGATCAGAAACTCAAAACCTCCTTTCAAATGTTTTGGGTGTCGAAGCTGTTAGGGTATGATTATGAGATTCAATATAAGAAAGGGAGTACTAATAAGGTAGCAGCGTGCAGATCAGTAAAGTCTCAAACATCTATTAGATCAGAAACTCAAAACCTCCTTTCAAATGTTTTGGGTGTCGAAGCTGTTAGGGTATGATTATGAGATTCAATATAAGAAAGGGAGTACTAGTAAGGTAGCAGATGCTCTCTCTCGCATGCCAAAGATGGAATTCCTCCAAATTGCTCTTTCTACTTGCTTGGAGGAGTTATTACAAGAAATTAAAGATACTTGGAAGAATGATACAGATCTTGCCAACCTGATTACTACCTTGCAGCAGCAGAATGGGAAAAAAGGGAAGTATACTTAGGATGGGTTATTATTCAAGAAGAGTGGCAGATTCGTTATTGGTAATAATTTGTCTCTTCAACACAATTTTGAAGTGGATGCACACTAGTGTGTAAGGAGGGCATTCAGGAGTGCATGCTACATACCAGAGGACCAAGACACTTTTCTGGTGGAAGCATTTATTTTCTGCTATTAAAGATTTTATTAAGCAGTGTGATGTGTGTGCACGATGCAAGTATGATACAACAGCTTATCCTAGATTGCTACAACCACTTCCTATACCTAGTAAAGTGTGGGAAAGTATCTCAATGGACTTTATAGAAGGCTTGCCAAAATCTAATGGTAGGGATGTAATCTGGGTTATAGTTGATCGTTTGACCGAGTATGCATATTTCTTACCTCTTTCCCATCCCTTTTCGGCTTCAACCTTAGCTCAGCACTTTATGGATAATGTGTATAAGCTTCATGGAGCTCCTGAGGAAATTATCAGTGATAGAGGTTCTGTTTTTGTGAGCAATTTTTGGCAAGAGTTTTTAAAAATACTAGGGGTGGAGCAAAAGTTGACTTCGGCATATCACCCCCAAACGGATGGTCAGACAGAAGTTCTCAATTGGTGTTTGGAAACATACCTTAGGTGCATGACATAGGAACACCCTGAAGAATGGTCTAAGTGGTTGCCTCTGGCGCAATGGTGGTATAATATTACCTTTCATACCTCCACTAGGATCACTCTGTATGAATTGCTTTATGGACAAAAACCTTCCCATCATGTTCCCTATCTGCCTAGGAGTGTTGTAGTGGAGGCAGTAGACCGTTCCTTTGTGGCAAGGGAGGAAACTTTGTTGATAGCCAAGCATCATTTGCATCGGGCTGTTAATTTAATGAAGCAGCGTGCAGACTCGCATAGGACTGATCGGGAATTCTAAATTGGTCAGTGGGTATTCCTAAAGCTACAACCCTATAGACAGATTTCAGCGGCTTCTAGGAGTTCTCAGAAGCTCGCCTCGCGATATTTTGGTCCTTATAGGATAATTCAGAAGGTGGGGCCAGTTGCATACAAGTTGGACTTGCTGGTTGATTGCCATATTCACCCTACATTTCATATTTCATTGCTAAAGCTATGCCCTGATCCTACTGTTAAGTAGAGGAATCCTCCTAGTCAGTGGCCTGATCCACCTCCTAACTTGGTGCCATAACAGATTCTGAGCAGAAGAAAGGGAAGGAAGCGCCGTCAAGTTGTCACTAAGGTATTAGTTAAGTGGATGGACTTACCTGAAGTGGAAGCAAGCTGGATCACTTTGTACCAACTGCAGCAGCAGCATCCTTCCTTTGAAATTGTTGATCCTTGTGGGCAAGGATCTTGAAGGGGAGGGTATTGATATATAAATAGTAGGTACTCGAGTACTAAGGAGAAGTACTCGATTAGTGCAAAAGAAAAGGTAAGGAGAGGTACTTGAGTAGTGCAAAAGAAAAGGTAAGGAGAGTTACTCGAATACTAAGTGGTCCCTTTCAGTTAGTAATTAGTAATTAGGAAGGGTTATGGGTTACTGGCGTATTAAGTCTATAAGGTCGGTGGTAGGATGAGGTGACCGTGAAGGTAGTTAGGCTTAGATACAATTAGCTATATATATACAGAGCATATGTACCTTCTGGTTGTTAGTCAAGTTGATTGATGAATATACAGAGCATTCCGATTTCTCTTCCCTCTCCCTCTGTTCTTCTCTCTCCTCCCCTCTCTTCCCTCATTCTTCTATTCACCCACAACATTTTACTGTAAATTTTATGTTTCACTTAAGTAGATACACTCGAATGCACTGCATAAGTATTTATTTTTCCCGCTATTCTATCACCTGTGACTTACTGATGCATGCTGAATTTTATTGTAAATTTATTTTCTATATGAAGTGGAGATGGGACTCTATCTGTTTGCAATCTTCGAAGAAACAGAGTAAGTTATACATCTGCTGCTTCCCTTTTTTCCCAAAATTTTAGTGATTGATGTCCTTTATTTTCTTCTACTGATAGGTCCAAGCTCGATCTGAGTTCTCTGAAGATGAGCTGCTGTCTGTTGTTATAATGAAGGTACTGTATTCTCAGTCAATCTTTCTCTTTTCTTGGTTATGCAATGAGAGGGGTAGCTATCTGTCTTTGGTTGTGAAACAGTAAATTGTTGAGGACCATATGATCGTGAACTCTGATGTTTACTAATGCTTTAGTTGAATAAATAAAGTAAACTGTTTGAACAGTGATGGAATAATATTTTTCTTACATAAGGTAGAAAAAAGCTGTACAAAGTTTCATTCCGAATTCACTATGCCTTTCCCCATCAGAAAGAGACTGCCCTTGTATCTCTTTCTTTGAAATATGAGAAACAATACTGTTAGATGAACATATTAGACCTGAGTATAGAGGTTGGTAGGATGCCTTTAAATATGTTCATAGGATGGTCCTCAGAATAAAATATATTTCGGGGTACTCGGTAAATTGATGTGTTATATATTCATATTGAACTTTTGGTGTCTCTTTTCTCCATGCATAATTCCCTGTTTAAGAGTGACTGCTTGATCTCATATTCTTTAGAATTGCCATTTAGCTGATGTGGATTTCTTTTCTAAATACCAGAACGGTCGGAAAATTGTCTGTGGATCACAATCTGGAACCCTGTTACTGTATTCATGGGGATATTTCCAGGATTGCAGGTACTTGATGTGGCACTGGTTTGCAATTGATGAAGTAGATTATTCTTACTTATTAAGGAGGAGAACTGGTTCAATATTTGCTCTTTAATACTGCTGATTTAGGCCCCATAACTGGTATTCTTGCTTGATGGTTTTGATGTTCAGTGATCGGTTTATTGATCTCTCACCAAACTCTATTGATGCTTTGTTGAAGGTGAGTAGGTGACATGCTTATTTCAGCATTGGTAGGGTTTTTATGTCATTCCATGGTCAATCAATAAATTTGTGTATTTCTATTTCAGCTTGATGAGGACCGGATCATCACTGGATCAGAGAATGGGCTAATCAAGTGAGTCGGTTTTGTATGAGGGCATTGTTGCCTTTGATTGGGCCATGATTTTTTCATATGTTCATTGATATGCTTTTCTGATTACATTTATAATTTTTATTTTTTTTCCCTCAGTCTGGTCGGAATATTACCCAACAGAGTCATCCAGCCAATTGCTGAGCACTCAGAATATCCTATTGAACGTCTTGGTAATGTAGTTGGTTTTTGCAAAATTTGAATCTTGCTGTTTCTGTTGGTGGGGTTCATATTGCTTGGAGCATCCATTGCTTCAATAAGCGTTCCGCTTGATTGCTGTAGGGAATCAGTTTTTCTGTAATTTTATTCACGTTAGATTACCTTTTGTTTTTGTCTCTTTTATTGTCTGCAATATTGTATGCTTATTCACAAGCAATGTGTCTGCTTTTATGGTTTAACTTTGGTCCTGGCCTTAAGCTGGTTGACGATGGGGCCATGATTAATTTGATCTCACTATGTTGACACGTGGTTTTCTTTGGTTTTGTAGCTTTTTCACATGATAGAAAGTACCTTGGTAGTATTGCACACGATCATACTTTAAAGGTACGCTTTTTACTCACAATATGTAAACATGTGGAAATATCAATGCAAAAGAAAATGGATAGAAAACTTGGATAAAACACTGATTGGATAAGTTGAGTCATGTTGATGGATGTCATTCACCTGAGTTATTAAAGACCACTCGGATGGTATATATGTATTATCTTCTGAACTTCCTAGGAGGTTTTTCTGTTGGAAGCTATGGGACTTGGATGATCTACTACAAGGTTCAAGAAGCACGCAAAGGAATGAAGGTGAGGTGATTGATAGCGACAGTGATGAGATGGATGTAGATGCTAATCCTTGTGAGAATGATAAAGGTATGATGAGTGTGGTCGTAGTTGTAGATGTTATAAATGGCCTACAAGTATATGCTTGCCACATCTGATGTTTTTCGATGAATGGTTCTGTTAATTTGACTGTCGGGAGATTTGGTATGATTTTTTGGAGGTTACTTGTTGAACTTCATTTGCAGGGACCAAGAGAAAGAATGCAAGTAATGGCCATGCTGCTATAGGTGGCGCCAACAATTTTTTTGCGGATTTGTACATTGCTGCAACACAACATTGTTATTCAACCGTGTTGATCCTCCTAGAAAACTGTCTAGCAGCAGCTTGCACAACTCAAGGCTGTCACCTCCTGATTGGATAATTTTGGTAGATAAACAAGACGTAAGTAAATGGTGTCTTTTTTGTCATCTTGATTCCCACATGGTCGGAATCTGGGGTTTTTGTTTGGTTTTGATAGTCCGGGAATACAATTTATCTATGCCTGGTTTGAATCTTTTAATCACACTTTATTGTCAATTAGGTAACTTTTTCCATGTATTGCACCAAGTTTAGGGTAAATTATTCAACTTCCTTTTATGAAAGCAAATCATTCTTCATCCCTGTGTAATTAAGAACAATAATTAAAAAAAGGCAAATGGAATTTAAAAATAAAAAGCACTCCTCAAATAAAATTAAAATTAAATAATGTCACTAAAAATATGGATTAGAAAAACCATGTCAGGAGGGTATTTGGATGCAACCTGAATCTAAAATCAGAAGTTCACAGTAGGGATGTCCAAAAAACCCGGCGGTCTGGTTGGTCCGGTCCAACCCAGTCCGACCCGACCCGGTCCAGAAGACCAAAAATCAGTCCAAGACACTTTAAACAGACCGGACCGGACCAGACTGATCGGGTCGGACCGGACATCGGGTCAAGGGTCCAGACCCTTCGGTCTAGTCCGGTCCGACCCGATTTTTTTTTTAAAAAAATATCTTGTATAATTTTTTTTAATCCTCAAAACTCAAATAATTTTTTTATACTTATTAGATTTAATGTGTTTAATTGATTGTTATGGATTGTATTAAAGTAACTTAAATGTTGTTATTTTTTATTCATGTTCAATGTTGTTGGAGATTATTATGGATTTATGAATGAGTTTTAATATTTTGTGATATATTTTTCTCAATTATAAGTATTATTATGCATTTTTCCACTGTCCCTAGCTCTTTGCATCAATCCAAACAAGAGGGAGAACAAAATTAAAATAGGTCCTGGACTGCCTGAACTGGTCCAGGCAGTCCACTGGACCGGTCTGGTCCAGCCCGAGCTCGGGCTGGTGCTGGACCAGATCGGACCTCGGGCTGACTTGTCCAGCCCGAGGTCCTATAAGGACCAGACCTCGGGTTAAGGCCCAACCCGGTCTGGTCCGGTCCATGGACAACCCTAGTTCACAGGGGTGGATATAATGTTTTTTTTTTTTAAAGGTTGAACACTCCTTTAATTAGTTCTGACAAAGTAAATATGTGTGCTAACAAATTACTTCTTGTAATTCTTTTGTTGAATGATAATTCGAATTTCTATTAGAAAAAAATTTAAGAAGTCTTATCTTGTATACTTTTTTTCCTAAAAAAATAACATTATGCAAGGTTTTACATAAATGAAAAAGAAAAAAAAACAAGTTACATATATTATATTTAATTTTACATGTTTTCTACTGTACACAGAAGTAACTTCTGTTTTGTCAAAAATTCCAAACTTGAGAAATCCATTCGGCACACAAAATTACTCCCTAATCTTTTAACGTATGACCTATGTGAAGATAATTTTGATATTAATTGTAAGATTGATATTTATCAATTTTTTTTAATTTATCTCCATGAATGTTACTTTAACCATAATTAGCTAAAAGAGGAATATTAGAAGTTGAGAAAGATAATCAGCGTATTTTTGAAATATCGAAAATTGAGAAAAATACGTTAACTAGGAAATTCTTTGGTTGGGAAACAGTTGGAGGAGTAACATACTCGAGTTATACTTTATATAACAACCATGCCGATTGATTTCAAAGCAAGTAAGCAACCCGATAACAGATAATTAAAGCATGTCTCCTTCGCCGATGTGCACTGTGCAATCTCTCCCGCCAACATCTCATACCACTTCGCATTTGCGCTGCCAGAAACCTCCGCCCCCGGCGTGTGTCAGCAATACTACAGAACGAACCCGAACGCTATGTGTAGCTTCTTCTGCTGATGAAAGAAGTGGGAAAACTACAATACCCAGCTCTGACAACTACCATGCCACCCTCAGAGCTCTCAACTCCAAAGGTCGATTCCCCAGAAAATCCCTTGGCCAGGTTTTCCCATTTCCCAATCTGTTTGTTTTGGGAGAAAATCCTGGGAACTACACGGTTTTCCCCCTTTGGTTTTTAGATGCGTTAGTTCTACTTGTAGTGTTTGAGGACTTCCATTCGGGCATTTTATCGAACATATGCTAGGTATGCAGATGGGTGCTCGGTGTTAGTTGGAAGTAGTTTCTCAATATATTCTTTTTTTTTCCTGCAGCATTACATGTTGAACTCTGATATCAACAAGCAGCTGGCTCAAGCGGCTGGTGTTGAAGAAGGCGATGTGGTGTTGGAAATTGGGCCAGGAACGGGTTCTTTGACTAATGTTCTTTTAAATGCTGGTGCATTTGTTCTTGCAGTTGAAAAGGTTTGCTGTTGCTTTTCATTGGGAAAATTTTCTTCTAGACAAAGATACTTTCTTTTCTCCAACCTGCTAATTTCTTCCTAGTTTGCCTATTTGTAGACGTTTATGCATGAGCATTCGTGAAAAAAAAAAAGGCTTTGTTTGTGTCTTTTGTTACGTAGATCCGTCATGCGTTTATATGTTATTCGTCTTGGCATAGGTTATGTTAATGATGCATACTGTGTTAAAATATTTACTTTTGGCGTTTTTCGTAGTTCCTAAACGCTTTCTAACCAATGGTGATTGAAATTTTCTGATAACATATCAGTGAGGTAAGGTTGTATACTGTTTCATTTTACTCGTGCTCAAAATTTATAGTTTTGTAATTCTGTTTGGATTCAGGATAAACACATGGCTGATCTCGTGAGTGAAAGGTTTATGGGCACAGAAAAGTTGAAGGTACGACTCATGGAGACACTTTCAACTTTATATTCCATGTCGAGGTCACCAATCTATTTTTTCATAATACACAAATCAAATTTTTATTTCAGTCCAGTGGCTTGCCTTGCTTATAGTTTCTATGTTAAAATTTTAACCATTAAGGACCTTGGTGGATTTACAGATTATGAATGATGTTGATATTGTAATACCTGTAGGTATTGGCTGAGGATATTGTTAAATGCCATGTCCGCTTTCATATATTGTCGTTGTTTGGCAGCATAAGGCAAACAGATCCAGAAACAAGATATGCAAAAGTAAGGATTGAACTTCTTATGCTTATAGAGAATTGTTCAGGAGACTCTATACTAGTAATGCGGGAAATTCTAGTTTTAGAATATATGATCTGATGCAGTTATCTTCATTTTCAATACTTATATTGGCAATATACTGTGTCAGATGACAGTCATTTTAACCAAAATTCTAATACGTTGAACATACTAGTCTAATGTGAGAGAAGAAATAAGCTTTGTAGATTCCAGGTTCTAAAAGCAATCTTTTAATGTTAAAATTTTAATATTCCTTGTTGGTGTACTTATAAGCATATTATTTTTGAAATCTGCTCAGGTTTGTTGTCTCTAGTTAAATGGATTACGCTTGAATCAAGTATGAAGATCAAGCATAAAGCTTTCATTTTTTCTTGTATATGTCTTTGTGAGTTACAGTGTGACACTCACATTATTCGTTCCATCTTGTATATATTGTCATTAGTGGTTCTCTGTATGACTAACATCATTACTGAATTAAGTGATTTTTTGAATTGGTGATCCCTGGAATGGCTATAAATTCACTTATTGCAAACTTCAGCCTTATACTCTAGCAGTAAACTATATGAGACTGACAGAAAATGTATTATTTCTTTTCTTACTTCTTCAGTAATCTGTTATGGGTATTCTCGCAGGTGGTTTCCAACCTTCCCTTTAATGTAAGTACAGATGTGATCAAGATTCTTCTTCCAATGGGTGATATTATCTCAGAAGTGGCTCTATTACTCCAGGTTAGCATTGGTAGCTGTCTCATTTATATGTTTTGTTGCAAGTTAGATATGTTGTATCAGAGATTCAAATTATTCAAATTATTGGTGGACCTATATTTGACACTGAACAGCTCTTCCAATAGTTACTCTTTGAATTATTGGAGATACCTAATGATTTTTTATTCACTAGTCTTTATTCTTTATTGTTATTATCTTGAAGATTTAACCTAATGGCGTCAGATTATGGAGGGCTGTTAAAACAAAAAGGGACTCATGAATATAATATCGTTTACTGAAACTAGATATCTATGCAGGAGGAGACAGCTTTGCGCTTAGCAGAATCATCTCTGAGGACCTCTGAGTATCGCCCCATCAATATTTTTGTTAACTTCTACTCAGGTACTTTTGTAGTAATTAAATAAATTATGTTTTCGGTCAATAGATGATATTTTTGTTAAATCGAACCCCATAAGTTTTTTATTATTCAGCAACACAAACCTTTATAATCAATTCTTTTATCGCTTAAAGTTAATGATTGAACATGTGGTGCACATGACCATAGTGCATTTGATGAGAGAAGCAAAACTTGGCATGCAATTGTGTACTATGCCTGCAAAAAAAAAAAAAAAGTAAATGTGATGTGGAGGAAGACTGTCATGTTTACACTTGGTCTGCATTACGAATTTTCTTTAATTATTTTCAAAGCCATATATTTGAAGTTTTAACTTAATTTTTACAGTATAAAAGCATAATATCTGTTGTGTATTTTAAAATAAATTAGTAATTTATGTTTATGACGTCACCTGAATCAACTGTCAGATTGAATTGAATCGATTGACCTGTGGCCCAATAGCTTCTCGGGTTCAATGTCTAATCTAGTTCTAGAAACATTGCTTGCAGTCATATAGTTCTGGTTCACCAAGGATTACTTATATGTCATGCTGAACTGCAAGAATTTGATACCTATTACCAGAATTTTCTTAATTGAATGCTAAAGCTGTTGTTTCTCAATTCTCTATGCAGACCCAGAATACAAAATGCAAGTCGCCAGGACAAATTTTTTCCCTCAGCCTAATGTAAGTGATTATAGCCCAGAGATATGACTGCTATATGGTGTTGGTGCCAGCATCTTCGTAATCCATTTTATTTAGATCTCCTTTTGCACTTTTGGTTAAGCTTGGCCAACCCTCTTTATTGTTTCAGGAAGTCCAGCAAATATTAATAGAGCCCTTGCTTGTCTATATGATACTCTCTAAAATAAATGATATAAGGACTGCTGTCATGAGAAACAAGTATTACTACTGGGGATTGAAGTTAAAACCGTGTTTACGCC
The DNA here is from genome assembly GCA_037074505.1 of Albizia julibrissin. NCBI lineage: Eukaryota > Viridiplantae > Streptophyta > Magnoliopsida > Fabales > Fabaceae > Albizia > Albizia julibrissin. The sequence continues at coordinate 321,798 of CM073487.1, read as the reverse complement.
TAGCTAGAAAATGAAACCTAAAATATACCTCGTTAACAAATAACCTTTGGTATATTATGATCATTGGAGTTAATACTAATTGTGACTACTTGTTAACCTATCGGCTGTCCCATGGCAAACGTCTATCATGGAATAAATTGCCTATTGATTTATAGGGTTTCTGTAGTGGTTCATTTGGAGCTATTGCAGAGTGGCAGCATAATTTCTGGGTTGAACCATTAAATCAGTTATTCATTTTTCATGTTTGAGTAGGTTGACGCAGCCATTGTCACATTCAAGCTGAAGCAAGCAAGGGAATATCCCCAAGTTTCTTCCACCAAAAGCTTCTTCTCAATGGTAGCTCTTTTCCAAACATCCATCCATTGAGCTCTAATAAATTTTCTTCTTAATCTGTTATTAGGCTTACTTTGAACTGATAAGATTAAATTGTTCATCTCCTTATGTTCTACTTCTCGCTAATGTATATCAAGATTTTGTTATATACTTTTCTTAATGACATTACTCATTTCTGCACGTTTGTAGGTTAACTCAGCATTCAATGGGAAACGCAAAATGCTGCGGAAGTCACTTCAGCACATGTGCTCATCTGTAGGGATCGAAGAAGCTTTGAAAAGGATAGATCTTCCAATTACTGTGAGTGATCAATTCTACTGTTCTCAACAAACGCTCATTGGTTATGATGTTTTTAGATTTTAATGATTATGCTTTTCTTGCCTGTACCTCTGGTGTTTACAGTCAAGACCTGAAGAACTCACATTGGATGATTTTGTTAAGTTGCACAACTTGATTGTGAAAGGATAGCAATCTGGATTTCCTTTTGAATTTCTTACACAAGAACCTTGCAGAAGAAGGCCCAAGAGTTTCATATACAAGTAAGGCCCCTTTTCATAAACAACTACATGCAGGTTTGTACTCATGACCTCATGTAAACCACAGGTTCTCTTAGATTTCACCACTAGACTACACATAACATAGTGGCTCACCAAGGGCTTCTTTGTTGCAACAGATTTGAAAGTTGAGACAAAGCAGCGAACTGAAAGATGAAAGAGCGCATTTAACTTCTCCAGTTCAGGCATGAGTTAAGAGAACTAGATCAACAACATTTTTTCCTCATGTTTCTTATTATAATAGTATCATGCTCACAATTGAAGCAGAAATGCAGTTTCAAACCATATATATATTCGCATTGTTTTTTGTCATTCTCTCACTAAACACATAAATGTATAGATGGAGAGGATCCAAATTAATGTCAAGTCAGTACTTTGAGTGCATCGCGTTGTGCACTTTGTGATGTTGTAATTTTCTGCTAATATATGTAGCTGGAATCAACCCAGACATATTTAGAGAGCAATCTATATATGCTGATGGCAACACCGTAGCTTCCCATTTTTGTAAATATTGAAAATATTAGTTTCATTCATCTTATTAAGGAGCCCTTTATGACAGCTCTTTCTTCCTTCTTAAACCATCCAGATGATTTGTTTATTTTTTTTCCCTTTGTCCAACAGAATATTTGCTTATATGAGATAGTTCCGATCAATTCTGTTAAACAAGCATATTTATTTATTTATTTTAAAAAAGTTCTTAATAATGAGGCAAATGCAGTAATCTAAAGGTGCTAAAGAAAGGCGTCGGTAGTTGTCATTCAAAATATTTGTCTATGATATTATGACCAATATTTTTACTTTAAATTGAATAATTAGCTCAGCAGCCCTTCTAGTCATTATGAAACTAGACAAAAAAAAAAAAAAAAACAAACAGACAGTGAGCACATTGAGACTACAATGTTGGCCACAACATTTTAGCCAATCTGCCTTGTGAGCACTTCATGGTTGAGAGCAAATAGCATGTATAGCTTCAATCACCTGTACTTTTCACCCATGAAACTGGTACACCAAATCCAAAGCTCTCAACCTCATCGCTTGCGCATCAAAATTCTCCGCTCTCCCAACAAAGCCATCGCCCGACAACCGCCTCTCCGCCTCCTCCGCCGCGGTGGAGGGTGAAAGGGGCCGCTTCGGCCGCTTGTTCTTTATGAAGCAATCTCTCATCTTCTCCTCGACCTTGTCAATTGTGCCTCTGGAAATCAGGGCGTTTGCTTCGGCCTCACGGTCTTCATCGCCAACATCCATGGGTTCGTTTCCGTTGGCATATTGGTTGACGCCGGAGGCAGAGGAGAAGGAGTGTTGGGCTGGCGGAGGGGGGAAGTCGAGGAAATTGGAGAGATTGCGGTGGGCAGTGTGAAGGGAAGAGAATATTTGGAGGAGATGGGTTTGGTCGGAGGTGGAGGGGAGTTGTTTTAACATGAAAGTGGCTTGCTCTAGCGAGAGAATGAGGTCTGCGAGTGGTGGAGCTTCAGCCATGAACATCACTGCGCGGTACCAAGAGAAGCCGAGATTGTGCAACTCAACTTTGAGTACATACGGACTAGTCATTGAATTAGTTGAAGTATGAGATCAAATGTTTAGTGAGTCATATTAGAGTTAAATTGGAGCTAAATTAAAATTAAATTGTTAAAAAATTAAAAATCTTAGATTTATTAGTATGAAATTTAAAAAAAATCAATTTTTTTTATAAAAAAAAAGATAAAAAAAATTGCGGTTCGTCGGTTTCCGGTTTGGATCTAATAACCCTGATTTAAACCCCTCCCTGTTATAGAAAATAATTAACATTGTTGCAAACATTAAAATTAGTTAAGGTAAAAAAAATTAAAATCAGTTGGTGACAATAAAAATGGAAAAAATACAACTTTTTGTATTGGCAATAAAGAATGGGAAAAATTCCTAGACCAGATTTGAAAAAGCTAAAAGGCACATTCATAATAGGGAAAATGACAGTTAAATACCACATGAAATTGTATAACCTATAAAATACCATTAACATTTATAAAAGACAGATAAGGGATGGGGTGAGAATATAGGTTTTTGATGTTTTGGCTAAAAAACCAAAATGCTCTTAAAACTTCATGAATTCAAAATAGAGAGCAATGTTGGGACTCCACTTTTTCATCCTTTGGTCTTTCACTAACTCTCATAGTTGGCGTCAACGTCACCGTCTCCAAATCGCCAATGATGGGTGCAATCCGTTGCATACTCGCCTGAAGGAGAGTGAGAGTAAGCGAGTAATAAGGATATTGGGCTGTGGGTGCGCATCACGAGCTCCAACTTCTTCAAACCGTCACAATTGGCGTCAATGTCCTCAGATCGGAAACGGTGGGTGTAATTTGTTGCATAGTCGCCTGAAGGAGAGTGAGAGTAAGCGAATATTAAGGATATTGGGCTGTGGATGTCATTTTTGTAAGTACTGTATAGGGAAAAGAATATCTTGTATGGTGTGAATGACAAGAAAACGTTGGTACAGGTCGAATCGTTCACTTATCATTTGACTATGTATGTGGTAATTGTTGTCTTGAAGAATCTGATTTTTTTGTAAATTCCAATAATATACTTGTCATTACCATTACTATTTTTGTTAATGGTGACAATTTATTGTAAGTAAAGTGTATACGAAGGAACATGTTCTTTTTGGTTCATGACATGTATGTATTAGGTGTAAGTGGAATGAATAATGTTAACTTATCATTTGACTATGTATGTGATAGTTGCTGTTATAAAGAATCTGGTTTTTTTAAATTCCAATACTGTACTTGTCATTACCATTACAATTTTTGTTAATGGTGACAATTTTTTGTAAGTAATGTAGATGTATCTGAAGGAACATATTCTTTTTTTGACAAAAAAAAAGGAACATGTTCTTTGGGGTTCATGACTTATGTGTATTAGGTATAGGTAATGTCCATAAGCCATTTGACCATTTGTGTGATAGTTGTTGTCATTAACATTTGTAGTTTTTTGTCAACAGTATAACTGAACTTGTCATTACTATTACTAAACTTATCATTCCCATTAACAAGTAAGCGAGTACTAAGGATATTGGGCTGTAGGAGTCGTTTTTGTAAGTACTGTATGACGTCCAAATGTGTTAAAGTCTTTGGTAAAAGGTATGTGTTAAGACAAATTGAGCAATGAGAATGAATTAAATACTAATGATTTTAACAAAATTTTTAATGGGAATGACAAATATTGCATGACGTACTAACCAAATGTGTTAGTCTTTGGCAAAAGGTGTGGGCTATGACCAATTGAGTAATGAGATTGACTAAATGAATAATGGTTTTGACAAAATTTCAATAGGAATGACAAATACTGCATGACAACCAAATGTGTTTAAAGTGGTTGGCAAAAGGTGTGGGCTATGACAAATTGAGTAATGAGAATGACTCAATAAATAATGGTTTTGACAAACTTTCAATGGGAATGACAAATAATGTATAACGTCCAAATGTGTTAAAGTGGTTGGCAAAAGGTGTGGGTTATGACTAATTGAGTAATGAGATTGACTAAATAAATAATAGTTTTGACAAAATTTCAATAGGAATGACAAATATTGCATGACAACCAAATGTGTTTAAAGTGGTTGGCAAAAGGTGTGGGCTATGACAAATTGAGTAATGAGAATGACTCAATAAATAATGGTTTTGACAAACTTTTAATGGGAATAACAAATACTGCATGACGTCCAAATGTGTTAAAGTCTTTGGTAAAAGATGTGGGCTATTACAAATTGAGTAATATGAATGACTAAACGAATAATGGTTTTGATAAAATTTTCAATGGAAATAACAAATACTGCATAATGTCCAAATGTGTTAAAGTGGTTGACAAAAGGTGTGGGTTATGACAAATTGAGTAATGAGAATGACTAAATGAATAATGGTTTTGAAAAAAAAATTTAATTGAAATAACAAATACTGCATGACATTCAAATGTGTTGAACTCTTTGGTAAAAGATATGGGTTATGACAAATTGAGTAATGGGAATGACCAAAATACTAATGGTCTTAACAAAAGTTCCAATGGGAATGACAAATATTGCATGACGTACTGATCAAATACGTCAGTCTTTGGCAAAAGGTGTGGGCTATGACAAATTCAGTAATGAAAATGACTTAATCAGTAATTGTTTTAACAAACTTTAAATGGATTTCACAAATGCCTGAGGTACAAACCACATGTGTAAAAGGTTTGGTCAAGAGGCGAGGGCTATGAGCAATTTAGTAATGAGAATGACTAAATCAATAGTGGTGTTCACAAAATGTATAATAGCTTTCACAAATGCCTGACATATTGATCAAATCAATTATTGTGTTCACTAATTTTGTTAATAAGAATGACAATTTTAGTAATAGCAATAACAAGTTTAGTTATGTCATTGACAAAAAACCATAAATGTTTGTGACAACAACTATCACGCAACATGTTCCTTCACGTCTACATTACTTACAAAAAAAGTGTCACTATCAACAGAAATTGAAATGGTAATGATAAATACAGTATTGGAATTTACAAAAAAATTAGATTCTTCATGACAACAACTATCACATACATAATCAAATGACAAGTTAAAATTATTCATTCCACCTACACCTAATGTATACAGGTCATGAACCCAAAAGAACATGTTCCTTCATATATATTTTACTTACAATAAACTGTCACCATTAACAAATAGTAATGGTAATGTAAGTATATTATTGTAATTTACAGAAAATCAGATTCTTCATGACAACAACTACCACATACATAGTTAAATTATAAGTGTACATTACGATTCCACCTGCACCAACGTTTTCTTGTCATTCTCATCATACAAGATATTTTTTTCCTTATACAGTACTTACAAAAATGGCACTCACAACCCAATATCCTTAGTACTCACTTACTCTCACTTTCCGTCAGGCGACTATGCAACAGATTGTACCCACCATTGTTGATTTTGGGACACTGACATCTACTATGACGATTTGAGGAAGAAGAAGTTGGAGCCCATGATGCACACCCACAACCCAATATCCTTATTACTCGCTTACTCTCACTCTCCTTTAGGCGAGTATGCAACGGATTGCACCCACCATTACTGATTTGGAGACAGTGACACCGACGCCGACTATGAGAGTTAGAGGAAGAAGATGTTTTTTTTGAAAGGCCAGAGGATAAAGAAGTGGAGTCTTGACATTTCTCTCTATTTTGAATTTACTAAGTCTTAAAGGCATTTTAGTCTTTTATCTAAAATATAAAAAACCCATATTCCCACCCAATCTCTTATTTATCTTTTGTAAGTGTTAATGATATTTTATAGATTATACAATTTTATGTGGTATTTAACTATCGTTTTCCCTTTATCATATAAGGACTTGCCTTTCTCAAAATCAAAACGAAATGATACAAATGCCGTTGCCTGTGTATAGACACTTCTCCCCTCATTACCGCGGCCGCCGCATCTTCTCCGTTTCTTCTCGCCTCTATGACTTTGAACTTTCCACTATTGATGCCAGTAGCGGTGGCGTCCAAGCCTCTTGCTTTGCTGCCAGTTTCGGCGTTTCAGTCGCTATCTACGAGTTCCCCTTCTCAACCATCTCGTCCGACATAACCGGAGGAGTTGGTGGAACGTGAGTGCTATCTCGATATTAATTTGTCTTGCTCATTTCGTAGTTTTAGGATTTGAGTATAGCCTTCGAATTTCTGTGGAAACGAAGCACTCAATTAATATTATGTCGTTGACGTCAATTAACGGTTAAATTTGTTGACTGAAACTTGGATAGTTTCTATTTTTGAAAAATATATTTTTCAGCGTTTGAAACATTTTCCTGCGAAAATAAGATTCCTATTCCCATTGAAGCCGATGTGAAGTACGCACTATGAGAGTTGTTATTTTTAAACCTAAATTTAGTAAAATCAAATTTGAAATTGTTAAAATCATATCAAGTTTAAGAATTAATACATGTTTGTTTTTTTATTTTCTCAAGTATTTAATTTTAGATGGTGAGTTGTGAATTTCATATATGAAGTTGATAAAATCAAATCCGAAGTTGATAATACCATATAAAGTTTAGGAATTAATTCATGCTTGTTTTCTTATTTTTCATGTTTTATTTCAAATGGTAAGTCGTGAATTTCATATCACTAATTTGGCAAAATCAAATCCAAGGTTGGTAATCTCATATCAAATATAGGAATTGATCCATGTTTGTTTTGTCATCTTCACAAGTATTTAATTTGAAATGGTTAGTTGTTATTTTCAAACCCGAACTTGATAAAATCAAATATGAAGTTGGTAATATGATATAAAGTTTAGGAATTAATACATACTTGTTTTTTTTCATTTTCACAAGTATTTAATTTGAAATGAAGAGTTGCGAATTTCATATCCCGAACTTGACAAAATCAAATCCGAGATTGATAATCTCATATCAAGTTTAGGAATTAATACATGCATATTTTCTCATTTTGACAAGTGTTTTATTGAAATTTTGTATTGTGAATTTCATATCCGATGGTAAAATAAAATCCAAAGTTGAACTTGGTAATATCCTATTAAATTTAGGAATTATGCAATTACAACCACATTCCTGTTTCTCTGTTTTTTAACTCAGAGATATATATTTTTCATTTTCTTTTGATTTTAAAAAAACAAATCAAGCAATCACAATTTTATGATAGTATGAATATTGGGAACACTTTTATGTATTTTAGTATTTTTAAAGTTCTTTTTTAAAGATTTTCCCTAAAGAATATAAGTTTTTTTAAAAAAAAAATCCTATTTTTGAGGAAAAAAATTAAGATAACGTCTAATTATCTCTAATAAGGTCCTATTGCAAAATCAGGAACGGTGCCACACTAATTTGTTTTAGTACATCTCATTTGCCTCATGACATATACAACAAACCCAAGCACCAGCGTAATGTTTAAACTTTGAAGCATCAATACGATCCTTAAGAAAACGTTTTATCTATGCCCTTAATTTCTATTTTCACTGATTTAACGTAATTTGGCAAATAACTAATTCTAATTCCCAGAGGTTTTATGTTAAATACATTAAAGTGCTAGTGTTAAAATAAAAATGTCTATTACGTTTTGAATTAATGTGATAGGTATAGTGCAGAAGAGATGAGGGAAGTAGAAAGGATGAGAGAGAATTAACATAGAAAAGACAAAGGGGAAGAAAAGAGAATGCGCTGAATATAACAGATATACAAGTCTGCCTATTATAGTCCTTATATAGGTACTGACTATATGCCTATTTAGCCAAATAGTGGAAAAGGGTTTTTTTTATTTAATGTAGTTTTTGTAAAAGTCAAATGAAAAAAAAAGTCATATTGTTAATGTGATTTGTGTTTGGATTGACAGTAGGAGAATTGACTTTTTTTTTCTAAACCCAATAAAAAAAGCCAGAAGCTACTTCAATGAGCTTCTAAAAAAAGTAGATTTTTTTTCTAAAAGCTCAGTGAAAACTAATGTGTTCACAAACGCGTCCGCAGATGTCAAATGGGCTTTTACCCTCCAAATGAGCTTTTCCCCCTTCCAAATGAGATCCCAAATAGACCCTATAAAGCTAAAGGTATCAGCATTACTCCCTTGTATTCTTTTTATAACAATCTAAAATTTGTATTGTCTTTTATTTTTATAAAAACTCAATAATGATTGTTTAAATATTTAATAATTTTTTTTTAATTTTTAACCCCTCATTAAGTGTGTGTGTGTATATATTACATAAATGAAAAGTTTAATGATACTCATATTTACTTTACTTCTATCTCTTACTTGCCCTTCATAAATAAGAGTATACGTAAAAAACACAATTTGTTTCAGACATGTTTATTATTTTTAATTAGCTTTAACTACATTTTTAAATTGTGTGATTCGATTATTGAACTTTTATAAATAGGATAAGTGATAGTAGTATTCTAACTGCTTGTAACTATCAGGGCCTTATGGACTTAGTGACGCCACTTATGAATTACCCACATGCGACCTCATAGAATCAGTAGTGTGTCACAATATTATATCTCTAATCATATCTAATTAATTATATCACCCCTACTAATTAGGGCTGAGTATTGGACTATATGGGTCGCCTGATGGTCCGCCCACTGCTTGCCCATTTATTTTTCAATGATCCATGCCTGTGACAAATGGGCTGGGCTAAACCCGTGTGGGTTGTAATGGGCATGAGCTTCCTGCTCGTTAGTGCATCTTTTCCAAAAACTGCACTCCTACCTTATTGTTTTGTTGTTACTAATTTCTCAATATAAATTACTAAAAACACTAATAATTATTAAAGCACCTTAATCCTCATCATTCCTCATGAGATAATTTATTTAATAATTTAATTAATCCTTAAGTAATTAGAGTACGAGAAATTTCCAATATTATATATAGAATTATATATAGCTTATATATAAAAGCTCTATATCATGACCATGATTTTGATTTATGAAACATGATCATAATATATAACCATTGATTCATGAAATATATATAATTATATCATTTAACTCTCTTGAAAATTTGTTCTTTAGAATTACATTATCTCTTATAATTAAATAAATATTATATATAATAATATTATATATATATATATATATATATATATATATATATATTATACTTTGGAAAAAAAAATATTATATATTTATACTTAAATAAACATTACACATACATATGGGCAGCTCGAGAGTGTGCCCGTGGCCCGTCCCATTTAATGCATGCGTCCACCCATTTAAACCCGCCTTTTATGAGTTGTTATTGGATGGGCCAAAATAGATAATTTTTCAATGGGTATGGGTGGGCTCATTGGGCCGTGGGTGATATGTTCAGCCTTACTATTAATCTATAAATCACCTCTCATAATGGTAAATGAAGGGGGGGGGGGGGAAATCAAACTAAGATCAAAAGTGCAACCCAAGGTAAAGTGATAAATGATTTAAATAAAAGATTAAATTATACAAAACTCTTTGAACTTTAGCTCAATTGAATATAATCCTAATATTTCAAAGTTTAAATTTAACTCTCATGACCTTTTTTTTAACTCTTAACCCCCTATCGTTAAATAGTTGTTATCTTTTTAATGGAAATTGTCACATTAGAGGATGAAATGACATGTGGCATCCGATATGGCATCTTATGTAAATTACTAATTTCATAGAACCCTCTGAAACTTTAAACAGTTATAGATAACCCCCATAAACTTTGATTAATCACAAATAACCCCTTGCCATTTCAATATTTAAATTTAACTCCTTTAAAATTTTGATTTATAATATTAAACCACATGTTGTTACTTTTATCATTTTAAAAAATTTATTAAGTTGTATACTATCATTTCTCAATTAAAATAGTTTTCTTATATGGCAAAAACCAGAAGATTAATAGTTAAAAAATATAAAAATAAAAATATCATCATTTATATAACATTTACTTATTTTCTTGGGATAATTAACCATTAATAGTATAAAATGTCATCATTTTTGTTAAATACATTCTTAAGATGATTGAATATTGATAGTTTAAATATTAAATTTGTGTTAGAGGATATTTTTTGCCCTCATTAATTTTTTATTAGCAATGTATATTTTCTTTGAATAAGAGGTTCAACGTTTATTTTTATATCTTTCTAAATATATTCTTCTAGTTTTTTCCCTACAAAAGAAATACTAGTATTTTAATTGACAAAGAATAGTAAAAACCTTAGTAAATTTATTAAAAATGATAAAAAGTAATAAATTTATTAAAATAATAAAAAGTAATAACATGTGGTTTAATATTATAAATCAAAATTTGAAGGGAGTTAAATTTAAATTTTAAAATATCAGGGGTTATTTATAACTAATCAAAGTTTAGGGGCTTCTCTATAACTGTTTAAACTTCAGGGGATTTTATGAACTTAATACTTTACACAGGATGTCACATAACATGCCACGTGTCATCTCATAATTTGACGTGATATTTTCCGTTAAAAAGATAATGGTTACTTAACGGCAGGAATTAATAGTTAAAGAATAAAAAGTCAGTAGATTAAATTTAAATTTTAAAATGTTAAAAGTTTATATGTAATAAATTCAAAGTTTAGAAGGATTTTGTATTATTTAGCCTAAATAAAATTAAGAAACGAATGTTAATTGTCATTCATATCACTGATATAACTTTTTTAGTTTCCCCCGCCCCCGGGGGGATTGTTTTCTACAAGCCTATAACTTCCTTTTTTAATCCAAATATATGATTATTTGAACACTTTTCTCATGTGGGAAAAAAAATTCTATACTGATAAAACGTGAGAAAATATATTGCCTCCAAAACATTTTTGTGCATGTTTTTTAAATATTGTTAAAAACCAAGTACGATTTACTGTCATAATGATATTATTGGAGCTCTTACTCTTTCATTGTAATTTGTGGAGTTAGAAATTCTCATGTAAGACGCTTGATGAGACAATTAAAGAAAAAATGTTACAAAAAAGTGTAGTGTGTATATCACACGAGTTTATCTATGGAAAGAATTCACAACAATGAATTAAGATAAATATACAATTCTGGGGATGAAGGTTGAATTCACCTCTCTCGTCTTGTTATAGGCTATCAAGGGGGGCATGGAAAGTTGTAATCTGTGTGTTGCTGGAAATGATGAAGGCTTTGCATTTCATTGTTAACCAAAGATTAAAATAAGAGAGATCATATCAAAATGTTCACAGTGCTAGACGATATATATAAAAATATATATATAGACACACGAGACATCATATCAGAAGTCCCTCACTGATGAATGAATGGAGGGGATAACGTTACCAAAGTCAGCAGAACCTGTGAGACATAGAGCCAAATGTGGAGGACAAGAACCTCATTCTTTACATGCTGCCTTATTATCAACAATGTATTAAGCTCTGAGCATGGCCAGGTAATCATCTATTATGGACATGGCAGATGATCGGTAGCCAGAACCAAAGAGATTATAATGATTTAAGTAGTGATACAGCATGTACAGATCTCTCCTCTTCTCAAATCCAGGCTGTTTAGGCATCACCTGGACACAACCACATATAAATACAGAGTAGAGGAACAAGAATATATTGCGCTAGTTCAGGTAAGAATGCTCAATACTTAGCTTCAGTACCTCAAAATATGAATTATAGAATGGTCCTCCAAAGCCAGCACACCAAGACATTCCAAACTCCGCCTCATTGTGTCCATCTATAAAATAAGCAACAAAGAACATAGTGGGAGTCACATCTACAAACAGTTTCCCAGATCACAAATTCAGTTGGGTCAAATTTATTTAGTATTGGCAGGCAACTCTTCCACATGAATATGTAATCAAACTTCAACCATTAGGGCTTGTTTCAATTTTTTTTTTTAACGAGTAAAATTTTTCATCCTAAATAAGTCCAGCAGGGCTTTCGAGTTTCTATTCAATATTCTTCTACATGAAAACTATTTCTCCTCTTCATAGCACTATTTTTTTCACTTGTAAATGTCCACAAATAAAGAACAAGTGTTGCATATACTTATGCTTTGGCTAATCATCGTGACAATCGACCTTAAGTTTTGAGAAATAGTTTTTAAAAGAAAACACCAAGAACATCATTGACCTCTTCAGCTTCAGTTAAGCAAATGCATTCTTACGCCCACAATTAAAAGAATGGCACCCCAGAGACCAGATTTTATACTTTATTATCCCTGAAACATACCAAATCGCTTGACACCTGCACTGATTTCATAAAAGTTGCAATATGATGCCGAATAAAGTTTGGCAGTTACAGTAATAAGGGGTAGGGATATATGCCTGATTTCCCGATCTCCAATTTCTACAGCAGTCTACATAGAATAGAACCCCGTTTTATTTTCAAGCTTGCTCCTTTTATTAAGTTTGCAACTTATAGGCTTATTACACGTTCTAAGCTTCTCACACCCTGTTCTTAGCTCAAGCAAGACCTTGGACTTCTGTTTGTCAAAATCAATATTTGGTTGACTTTAGAACCTAGGGTATATCTCTATAGGCATTTGGTAACAGGAAGCACACACACCTTGAGAATTGAACTTTTAAGGCATGCTCATACCTCTCCAAGATTTGTTCCACTTGAGTTTTAATCATCTTGGCAGCCAATTAGTAGGCCCAAATTAGTCAATGATCAGTTAATATCAGGCTAACTTCAATTTTTTTTTGGGGGTGTGTGTGTGGGAGGGGGGGGGGGGGGGCTAATTCCTTCAGTTTTAAAATTTGTCACTGCTCCGTTCAATCGGTGGAAAGTCCAAAACTTGTGTTACCATAACATGCTGGGTCCAACTTGGTCTTTAGACGAAAGATGACTTACAATAACATGCTGGGTCCAATATAACAGGCTCCCCGTTCTTGTCACAGCAGATATTTCCACTCCAGAGGTCTCCATGTAGCAAGCATGGTTCTATTGCCACATTTTCAAACAGGGGCCCCATACTTTTTACCAATCTTTGCCCTGTTAAATTTAGTCAGCATGAAAAGCATAGTCACATGTAAGTTTATTACATCTAGAAAAAATTTCTTCAAAATAAATCTTCATGCCATTAGCTCAAGAGAGTCCAAATTGTAATGACTGAAATTCTGCATTATACTATGAGCATGATAACACCTAGTTCTCCGTTTTTCACCATGGGAAGCAAGGTAAATACAACTTCCTCCGGTCCTTAATATAAGATTAAGATCCACTTTATAGTTCAATTTCTTCATTAAAGTGGATCTTATATAAAGGACCAGAGGCAGTTAAGTCTTTGACACCTGAAATAATTTTTTTTATAGAAATTATTAAGTGAAACTTCTATGCACTTCGCTCTTTTGAGTTGGATCAATCCACCAGGAAGACAGATAAAACTGAGGAATCCCAAATCAATAAGCTGCTACCATGGTCTTGATAAATTTTAGATTGGACCAAGCTTAGCACCAGAGAATAAACTTTATGCAGGAGGTATTCATTTAATATAGACGTCCTTCCAAATTTGTTCGAGCATTTTCAACTAATCTGCTACAACTTTTATTAATCTGGATATACTAGATAAGATTTCAGACTAAACTAATCATTGGGAAGTAAAAACAGTAAATATTAATAAAAAAATTACCCTTGTCATATATAGTTCTGTCACTGTACTGGTCCAGTGCTAACTTCAGTTGATAACCCAATCTATGTTCACCATAAAACTGAATCCAATCTGATGACCAGGTGTTTATCTGTGGGGTGCTACAAATAATATTTATACCGTCATTAGAACCCAAATAGTACAATTATCTACATTCAAGGATTTTCAAAAGCCCAACATGCTGCACGCATAAAGATGGGAAAGATATTCACTAAATAACAAGCAGGCATTATGGCGATAATGACAGTTAAGGACTTCATAACAGAGATAAAGTATACCTGCCAATAGTGTTATCAACATCAAAACCAAAATTTTTACTGGATTTTCCTACTTTATGCATTTCCGCAAGCTTCCTCCCAAGTTCAGACTGGAGAACAAGAATCGATATTACGATAACAGGTTTTACTAATCAGAAATAATTTCTAAGCAGCTTACCTGATTTCCTCTAGAAGCTCCAAATTCAATGAATTCCATGATGATGAAAGAACCGCCAGTGGGCAATGATCCAACCTTCAATACATAAAAAAGATAACTTAAGTTCCCTTGAACAATTGGACTTATGCTGACATCATAGAGCATGGGAAACATTCCACACCTTAAATGGTTGAGGCACACGAATGGTCTTGGTTTCATACATTGCTCCTAAACCAAGAGCCTCTCCTTCAAACATTGATGGTCCAATACTCCTAACACAGTGTTCCAACCAGACAAATATTTTAATGCTTGAATGGGATAAAAAATATGCAGCATACAGTAAATGACATTTGAAAGCCAAGGACCACCAATGTTTGAAGGATAGGGGAGGGGTCAGCATGTCTTATACCTGTTTGTTTTAACAAAAAAACAGCCAGCATCAGTGTCATAGCGACTAGCGAGATTGATACAACCTCCACCAATAGGACTGATTCTGGTTATCTGTGTAGCTTTTCCTTCAGAAAGAATCCACTCACGTATTGGATCATTGCTCATACTAGCCACTGAAAAAGAACTATAAAGTGATGAACCACATTTGTCCCTCTGAGAAATACATCCTTTATGACTCCAAATAACTCAAACAGGATATATAAATTTATCATAAAACCATCGCTTAGCAATGCAGCAAACTCTTGTCTCTAATTTTTCATACTAAAATTGTACTGTTACCACATACAATATATGGTTAATTCACCTCA
Organism: Albizia julibrissin; assembly: GCA_037074505.1. Classification (NCBI taxonomy): domain Eukaryota; kingdom Viridiplantae; phylum Streptophyta; class Magnoliopsida; order Fabales; family Fabaceae; genus Albizia; species Albizia julibrissin. The sequence continues at coordinate 306,627 of CM073487.1, read as the reverse complement.
ACTCAACCAATATGCTTCAACAAACCTTGAATTGACCACAAACTATTGAAACATCACAATGTCACATATATAGGAAAATCAAAAGCACAAAGTTTCTAAGATCAACAGAATTATGCCCTCAAGTCTGAAAGAACTTCCAAAAAAAAAAAAAAAACATAACGTACTGAAAGCATTGACCAGCAATATTTCAAACCCAACAAGCAATTTCAATTGGGCTCAAAAAAGTAATTTTATTGTACCTAGATATCCAAAAAGGTTTTAGGAAAAGTAAGAAAACATGGCAGAAAATGCTTGCAATGACTCAATGGAACTCAATGTAGAAGTTATGGAAATGATGGATTCCATTTGTGCCACTACTTACAAATAAGAGGTTTGGTTTTGGTTAAATAACGATGAGGACAGCAACGGAGTGAAGAGAAGAAGGTAGAAGGGGATATGACTCCAACGTGTGCAGCCATTAACCTGACCCCAAAGCAATTGAACATAGAATTCTGCAATTTATCCCTAAAAACAACAGAACATGACAGCCATTATAATTCACAAACTGTTAAATCAACTAAAACTCTAACAGAACTAGCTTTGGCTGATATTAAACTTCTCTCACTTTTCCATAACATTTATCCTAGAGGACATAGAAGAGTGTTAAAAGTGAAGGCAACCAAAACTAACTACTCAGACTTCACTAACTTTGTTGAGATAAACAAATTGATTCCGCATTCGAACCAAAACCAACCATTAGAATAACTATGCAGTATCCTATATAGAGTTATTGCCATGTTTACCCTCAAAACTGAAAGTTTACTTTAAAAACTACTAAGACCAACCATTCCTACAATCCATATGCCAAACTTAATGTTTCAGGGGGGGGGGGAATAAAAAGGGCATAACTAATATCCATTTCTTATAAATCAAGAGGAAGAAATCTATATCGAGTCTTGAGTCTTAACATGCGCATCCCAATACATACCCCTACATAGTTTAGAAGGATCAAGGAACAAAGAAATTGCTTTCGCTCAATTCTTTTTTCTTTGACACTAAAGATACATAATTAGTAAGCCTCATCTTTGTACCCCAAAAAAAAGAGACATGATGAAGAAACTCTTAGCTTCTAAAATGCCTGAAGGAGAAAAAGTGAAGCTGAAGCTTGTCCTATCAGACTGGAATTGAACAAATCGTGCTTATTTGAATAGTATAGCGTGGCCCATTTTTTAGATTCCATGCAATGCATGGGGCTCACATCTAGTTAGCAATAAATTTGAGAATAATAAGACAAGCTCCTGCAAAATATTGGGTTAAGAAGAACTCAATAAGTTAAGCAACAAGAATACTAGCATTGGGGTGTATACAAGAATGAGAAGACAGGTCCACTGTATTCACGCAAAGGGTTCAAAATTTTGCTCATGTATCCGCATGATATCATCGGGATAAGTTAATGAAAACACATACACACAAAATCAGAGCACGTGGAATGTGGCTCACAAGAAACATAATGAGTAATGAAAGATATAAAAATCCAAGGACAGCAGAATAGGCGGGAGGAGTCAAATTCATTATTGTAACCAACAAATCAATTATGCCAAAAGCCAAAAACCTAAAATCCCAGAACCCGAAGGAGGAGCTTCAAGCTCAAAGAACAGACAGCAGACAGACACAGAGCAGCAAGAGATGGAGGGAGGGAAACGGAAGTAAGAGAGAGTTAGAGAGATTACTCACTTGCATGGAGGGGATTCTTCAGTGGAGAAGGAGATATGATTGCATCCAACGAGTGCAACCGTTGGTGGTTGTCTCTAGTCTTTACTCTTTACCAAGCGAGCGAACATCCGCGAAGGCTTACTGTTAAGAGCCAATTACCGTTTACTGAGCTCATATGTGGCGGGTATCATTGAAAAAATTAAATTAAATAAATACTCTAAATCAAATATAAATAAGATTATGGAATTGGTATGCTTGTATGGCCCTCCACTCTTCCTTTAGTAAAAGTTTTCCCCCCTTTTTTAAGAGTCTGATGAGCCATAGGAGGACTCGAGGTAACAGAGATGATCGAGACACTTATCATAATTTGTTGGTTTTTAGAATTTGTACTAAATATCGGCTTGGTGCATTAATATCAATATATCCCTAAAATATAAAATGGATGACAAATTAAACATACTTATAATATCATAAATAATATGATTTTTTTCCTTGCCAACATAAATAATATGATTTATTTCTTACATATAAATGCATTTAAATGCAATGGCATTCCTTCCTGAAGTTACATTTGCACGAGAATCTGACAAGGAGACTTTGCCCAAGTTCTCCAACATGCCATCTCCCCAAGCTGTACTCAAGAATCAATTTTGATGCTCATCTTTGCTATCCAAATACACAACGATACTGGTTTAAAATTTTTAACGGAAGATTTTTATATTAAAGAAATATTATTTAAAAAATTGGCGGTTAAAAAATTATCATTATCTTAAATTATACACACATTAAAGTAAATATTTTTAAAAAAGGCAAAAAAAAAAAAAGTAAATCTAAGCCTATGAAATCTGATCTGAATAGTCCACATTTTGGTGATACTCGGGGCTTGCAGTCAAATTTTCAGGAAGTGGTGAGATGAGAACAAATTATGCGAGTTGGTCTTAGCGAGAACCAGCCTATTAGAGACGCTACTGCTTTATGATTATCATATGCTGTAAGACAATGCATTTTCCTATTTCCTCGGAAACACTTTTGCTAGTATTAAATTTGTCTTAGGATTGATTTCATTTGTTTCGGTGAATGAATCCATTTTCTAATGAGATAACTGTCATGAGTTAATTTACGGTACAGTACTGAGGTAGGGTTGATGGGGTTGTTGCAAGACACGGCCATTCTTGACTGTATTTATTCTATTCATTCATTACAATCCTTTTATACACACAACAGAGTGTGCAGATATAACACGTCTTCAGAGAATGGTTTCTGGCTGTTGCAACAGAAACGAAAGCCATGAAAATGATGATAATGGAATAGTCTTCGCAGGTTCATAGCACTTGTGGCATCCATGTCACCAACAGTCGCCTACACATCTGGTAACGAGACTCCTGTCTTATCCAACACAGCTCCATCTGGAAGCAGCCCAAAACAGTTCAAAATGCTAGCGGTATCAATTGCATCAAGACGTTTCATGGTTCTTTTTCATCCAATTCATAAGTAATGAATGTCGTTAGTGACGGTGAGACTTGAGGGGCAATGTCATTTGCCAGAAAATAGAGTGACAGAGTAGCTGCATTTGGAAGGAGACGATGCAGCAAAAGAAATCACAGTGCCAATCTCGGATGATTTGCTGGAGGAAAAGTGAGAGAGTCTGGCTGAGAAGCCTAAAAGCTTTTACATTGAGTTGAGGGATTCATCAGTCCCCACTTCTTTCCTTGGCTTGGATGAAAGTCCTTGTGCTAACATCTCTTCATCATACTTCCTAGCCATGTCCATTAATCCCTTTTTCACAAGAGCATCAATCATAGCATTGTAAGCAGATGCATCTGGACGACATCCAAGTTCTTCCATTTTCTTCCACACTGCAAAAACTGGTCGAAGAAATCCCAATCCCCCAAACTTCCTCATAAGCATCACATAGGTGCAAATACTTGGACGATCTCCACTTTCAATCATCCCATCAAACAAGTCAAGTATCTCTCCAGGCTTCTTCAAACAATCAAAAACGAAATTATATGAAACTGCATTGGGTTGGCACCCATTCTTACGCATAGTATCTAGAATTACTAGTGCCTCTTCGTATCTGTTATTATCGCACAAAAGCTTAATGACCGTATTGTGAGTTACAACAGTGGGCTCCAACCCTAAATATCCCATTTCACGAAACAGCTCAATTGAACAATCAACCCCTTGTGACAGACCCATGGCACGAATGGCAATATTATAGGCTACCACATCGAGTTTCATCTGTTTGCTTTGCATCTGCTTGTATAATTTCACAGCTTTCTCAGGCTTTCCACTTTTGCACAATATATCCATATATATCGAATACGAACGCAGATTCTTTTGAACTCCTCTTCTGTCCATCTCTTCCCATAACTCCCTACACTTGCTCCACTGCCCCAACTTAAACCACCCGCGAAGAAGAATATTAAAAATCTTCGCACTGCCATCCAATTTTATATTCTCGTTCTTCCCAAGAACCAGTTCCTGCGCTTCGTGCACGTGCTTGTAGTCACATAGTGCATCAATAAGATTACAGTACGAAGTTTCATCCTTTAAATTAAACTGCCCTAGCTTTTCATACGTCCGGATCGCTTCTTTCACTAGATGTGCCGATGCATAACGTTTGAACATGATCCGAAATGTTGCATGGTCCGGGAAAGAACAGGGGAATTTCCGCATACGCTGGATTAAAACCCAGGATAGGTGAAACTCCAAGAACTTACCGAGAATGTCGATCATGTGATTATAGGTATCGGTGGGGAGATGGAGGCGGAATTCGCTCTGGACCCAGTTAAAGAAGTCGAATGCGCGTTGCCAGTCATCGCGGTAAGTAAGAAGAGCTTGGCGAAGAGTGGTGGGATCGAGGTTTATGAGATTTGGGTTGGGAATTAGGGTTTTGGCGGCAGAATTGGAATTGAGCGGAAAATTTTGCGGAGCCGAATGATAGGAAAGAATTTGGATGAAGCAAATAGGATTGAGGAGTCTAATGCGACCTGTGGAGAGCGAACCCATTCGGTGGTTCCGTGCTGGCTGGAAAACCTCGGGAAAGTTAGTGTCTGACAGATTGTGGCAGCATTCTGCATACAGCTAATAATAATACAGTGAGTATGCAAATCTGGGGGGCTTCCTGTGATGACCGAGCTTAATTGGTTTAGTTTTGAGTTTGTCTGGTTTAACTTATGTTTATGTATAAATCAGATTTATGTAAATTTGAGATAAAATTTTTCTATATATTTATCTTTTAGACCATAAAAATTACTTTGTAGACCGTAAAAGTTACCTCGTATACCGTAAATAAGCATACTAAACTTTTATAAGGTTTATGAGGCTTCCCGATGTTAAATCACGATTGAAAAGTGATCAACACACTACTCTGCGAGGCTTCTATCTGCACACTACTTTGCGGGGCTTCCTGATGTTAAATCAGGATTGAAAATCATTTTTGAAGGTTTCAATCGCTATTTCAAACACACCTAAGTCTAAAGGGTGAGTTCATCCCAAAAAACTAACTTATTATGAAGGAGAGCCTTTTGAACTTATAAAGCACACTATACTTGTGAGGCTTTCCGATGTGGGACTCATAACATAGTCGGCTCTTAAGAGAGGTGACTATGAGACTCATAACATAGAGGCTGTTTGGATTAGCTTATGGAAGCTCCATAAGTGCTTATAAGTTGTGATTCACGGAATACGAAATAACTTTTACAGTCTACGAGGTAGCTTTTACGGTCTACGAGGTACTTTTACAATCTACGAAATAAATATGTTGAGGAAATTTGTCTCGATTTACGTAAATCAGACTTATATAATAAGCCTGATCCAAAAAAGCTGTCCCAAACAGCCTCATAGTCACCCCCTTTAAGAGGGGAGGACATATAGGACTCATAACACAGTCAGCTCTTAAGATGGGTGACTATGGGACTCATAACATAGTCACCCCTTTTAAGAGCCGACGTCCTCGACGGCTCCACTTGGCGCTTCTCAGCTACTTGTTGGTCAGCCCCTCCGGTTAGAACCCTCTGTATGTAGCCATTTCCGTGAAATATCGGGCTCTCAATGAAAATACCAATGTGATGACCACAAACCTAAAAGAAGAATCCATCCTAAAAGACTAGCCTATTAGGAGGGAGAGCCCCTTATACTTATAAACCACACTACACTTGTGAGCCTTCTTGATGTGGGATTGATAACACTTCCTTAATCCTTTAATCTTTGTCGTTACTGGTTAGTCTGTAAAAGACCATTTGTAAATGCCCGATGAGAATTTCCAATAAAAAATAGTAAGCATATTTTTAAATTGGCTCACCAATGTTATTACCACCACACAAAATACATTTATTCAAAAAAAAAAAAAAGAAGCTTCCTTTTGAAGAAATCTGTTTTTAATTTCCCCATATGTAAAAGCTATTAATTTATTTGGCTTGAAAGCTTAGGTAAAAGCATATTGTATAGGTAATCCTAGTATTGATGAGACTTGCCTGCGAATAGGAAAAGGCTTTGATGGACATAACAATTGACATGGTAACTTGGTAAGGAGGGGAAATGTAAACTGTAAAGCACAAACAACAAGTGGCGGTGCTAATTTGGATGGACACCATGCCACAGTGAAGGTCAAAAGAGTTCGTGCATCCAAGAGTGGAGCAGGAAGCACACAAGATGTGGTAACTAATACTACGTACTGCCGAATTGATAATCATATCATAAATGCCAACAAACTTCAAATTTATGGATTTAAATATTAAATATAAAATAGTATAAGAAATGTGATCTAGGCAGAAGATAAAATGAGAATAAGAATAGACAGACGAGAAAATCAAAGAGGAAAAGATGCTTTCGTATTATTAAATTGAATGTGACTCTGTACATAGTGACTACTATATATAGCAGAAGTGTTCAGCAGGGTCTTCTTAACTGAGGTGATTAGTTTACTAACTAAGGCTGTTGTAACTACGGTTAATTTACACAACAGTCTATCTAACTACACCACTTGCAATAGCCTCTCTAACTAACTAACTATTCTCTAATATCTCCCCGTAAACTCAAGGTATCTTGGACCATGAGTTTAGATCGTAGAAAATGAAATTTTGATGTTGGAAACGGCTTGGTGAAGATGTCAGCAGTTTGATGAGAAGAAGGAATGTGAGATACTACTAATTGTTGTTGCAGCACTCTTTCTCAAACAAAGAAAACAACAAAGAAGGAATGTAATACTAGATTGTGGGAAAGAAGTACTGTGCTCAGATTGTCACACAGAATAAGAGGAACACTTACAAGCTTAGGGATCCGAAGCTCAATAAGGAGGCTTTGTAACCACAAAATTTCTGCTGAGGCATGAGCTAAACTGAGATATTATGCTTCTGTACTTGAGCGCGAAACTAGTAGTTGTTTCTTAGCAGCCCAAGTAATGAGATTGCCACCAAAGAACACACAGAAACCTAAAGTGGAGCGCCAGCATCTGTCATCCAAGTTATTACCCTAGTCAGCGTCACAAAATGCTGTGAGATCAAGATGATCAATCTTAGTAAAAACAAGACCATGAGTAATAGTACCACGCAAATACGAAGGATTCTTTTGACTGCATGCCAATGTTTAGCCTTAGGATGTTGCATGTACTGACACACTTTGTTGACACTGTAAGATATCTCTGGTCTAGTAATAGTTACATACTACAAACCACCAACAAGAGAGCGATAGAGGTGTGGATTAGAAGAAGGAAACGTATCATGTTTATTAAGTTTTTCTGAAGCAGTCATTAGAGTTACAACTCCCTTAGCCTGAAGCATGCCAGCTTTAGTAAGAAGATCACGAATGTATTTTTGCTGAGAAGACCAATAACATCTGAACCATGCTGAGTAACCTCAATGCCAAGAAAGTAGTATAGCTCACCTAGATCCTTTAGGGCAAATTCATCATTGAGCCATTTCTTAAGCTTATCAATATAAGAAGCAGAAGTGCCAGTGATGAGAATATCGTCGACATAGACCAGAACATAAGTCAGATCACCTGAGGATTGACGAATAAAAAGAGATGGATCACATTTGCTAGATACAAAGCCAAATTTCTGAAGAGCAATTGTTAGGCATTGAAACCAAGCACAAGGGGCTTGTTTGAGACCATATAGATTTGTGGAGCTTGCAAACTAGAGAAGGATCATATGATTCAAAATCAGGTAGCTGTGGCATATACACCTCCTCTTCCAACTTGCCATTGAGAAAAGCATTGTTCACATCAATTTGAGAGATAGACTAAGAGTGATGTAAAGCAAGATTAAGAATTTTCTGTATGGTAACTGATTTAATTACTGGTGAAAAGGTTTCATTGTAGTCAAAGCCATGTATTTGATGAAAGCCTTTAGCAACCAAGTGAGCTTTTATACTGTTTGATAGAACCATCAAGATTTTCTTTGATTCTGAGAACCCATTTGCACCTTATGATGGGACAACCCGAGGTGGTTTGACAAGAGACCAAGTTGAATTTTGCAAAAGAGCTTGATATTTAGCATCCGTTGCTTTAGCCCAGTGAGGGATAGTAAGTGCCTGAGAAAGATCAGTAGGTATGAACCGGGAATCTGTGAGAGTACTTGTGGCAATAAGAGCTTTTGTTTTGGATATGCCATTTTTGGCACGTGTAATCATGGGATGAGTATTAAGTGGGAGTGGAGAAGGAAGAGGTGGAGAGAAAATAGGAGTGGAAGACTTTGTAGTGTGTGATGAGGAAGTGGAAGTGGAGGAACAACCGGAATAAGAGGGGGTGGAAGAGGAGTGAGGGGAAGGTAAGATTGGAGAGGATGGACTAAAAGAGGACGTGGGGCAAGGAAGGACATAAGGGTGAAGAAGTGGAGACTAGAGGTATGAGACCATAAGGAAGAGAAGAAGATCCTGAAAAAGAGGGAGAAGGAGGAGAGAGTTGTTGAGAGGGAAAAACAAGCTCATTGAACTTGACATCATGAGAGATATAAACACGACCATAAGGGGCAAGACACTTGTAACCACAGTGAGAGAAGCTGTAGCCCAAAATATATAGTCAACCAAACGAAATGAGAACTTATGAGACTGACTGTGATGTAAAAGAGGATAGCAGGCGCAACCAAAGACACGAAGGAACGAATAATTAGGTGACTTGTGATACAACTTGGTATAAGGGGCCACATTATGCAGAGCGGATCATAGAAGTAAGTTTGTGACATATACAACAGTGAGAAAAGCATCTTCCTAGAACTTATATGGGAGGCCAACTTGAGCTAAAAGTGACAAACCAGTGTCCACAAATGTACCTGTGACGCCTTTCAATAGTGCCCATTTGATAATGTGCATATGGACAAGAATATTGGTGCAAAATACCATGAGAAGCCAAATATGGATCAAGGCACCGAAACTCACCTCCACCATCTGTTTGAATAGATTTAATAGTAGTAGTGAATTGATTTTCTACCGTGGCTTTGAATTGGAGAAATATAGAAAAGGTGTCAGACTTTCTTTTGAGAGGATAGATCCAACAGAACTGGGAGTAATGATCAACAAAAGATACATAGTAGATATGTCTATTGATAGAAGGACAAGGGGCAGGACCCCAAAGATCAACAGAAACAAGATCAAATGGTGCTTTGTATTCAGTAGTAAAGGCCTTCGTAGGCAATTTATGAGATTTATCGAGACAGCATGCAGAGCAAAAACTAGTACTATTATTGGATGAAAATTGCAGATTACAAGCTTTCAATAAGCTAGGAATTGCAGCAAATGGAAAACAAACCAGTCGTTGATGCCATAAATCTAAAGTAAGACGTGCTTGTGTAACATCTTATGTCCAACAGCCTCATATGAGTGTAGAATGATAGTGAAATCAGTTATGGAACTATAATTCGGTCCTGGACTAAATATACTTTGGAAAACATTCACAAACTTCAAATCTACCCCAAGAGAATAGTTGGTATTGATCGGTATGAAATGCGTTGATTTTGTGAAACAATCAACAATCACCCATATCACATCATGATTCTCGATTCTGGGTAATCCTACCACAAGATTCATGGTTACGCTTTCCCATTTCCACTCTGAAATCTCGGGATTCTGAAGCAATCCTTGTGGTCTCTGGTACTCAATTTTTACCTTTGGTTTCATCTTTTTTTTCCTATGACTTTATCCCTTATTAATTTGACATCACACTTCTCTTTCCTCTTGCCAAAAGTGACTTCTCTTTCCTCTTGCCAAAAGTGACGGAAATGAGCCCTCTAAATAACCAAATGGCTTCTTCAATTACCTTGTAATTAGTATGAAATGGTCATTTTTCACATTCTTTGCTTTTTGACTTTTCAACTCTACTTTTTACTTGGCTATAAATTATTCTTCTCTTGATTTAATTTGAGCCAAGCATCCAATTCTCCATTATTTCCCTTTGTTCAACCGAAATTATCAAGGGAATAAGGGAAATATTGATTACTTCTTGCATTATTGGCAAATTATATTTTGCCCTTACATTTTATGATTTTTGTATTAAATCATGTCTTCCTTCCTTTCTCCTTATTTTGGCCGAAATTAGGGCAATATAATAAGGTCAACATTTGTGCTTTTTCATGCACAAATTTGTGTTACAATATTAGGCCTTTAAGTAGATAAAAGTTACACCTTTGTGTTTTGGCTTAGCCAATTATATGTAACTACCGATTGGAGTGCTTTCATCATTTTATGTATAACACAATTCACCATTTTATTCCACTAAATGTTATAAATATATATAAGGAATATTAATGGAAAAAGTGAGGTATTACACTTGTAAGGCATAAAATGCGTGACATCGTGATTTATTGTCATCTAAAAATGAGCTAGAAAGCGGAAAACTTGAGGCAGAAGAACAGTGAGAGAACTATGATGATGAAAGTGATGCACAAGGTGAGGAAACTGATGCAGCGATTGACGGTGAGAGACATGATGAACTGGATGAAAGAAATTCATAAAGATCGTCAGATGTTCTTCGGCCTTGCAGGAGAACTTGACTTGGATCCTGTTAAGATTTAACACAGCACCAATGGGGATGAAATTCCAGAAATACATTGTTGTCTGAGGTTAGCTTGGAGACACTAAGTAAGTTGTTCATAATAGCAGGTACATGAAGAACATTCTGTAGCTTAAGAGAATGACTAGATTGAGAGGTAGGAAGAGAAGTAAAAGCATGATAACAGATAGACAAACCTGTGCCATTTCCAACGTGCAACTGAGTTGAGCTATTATAAGGAACGGAGTGTAACATGGTGGATACATCGGGAGTGGCATGATGAGTGGCTCCCGAATCAGCAATCTAGGCATGAGACACAGGGTCAGAAGAAAAGTATTCAGGAGAGTAAAATGCATAAGGATCACAGTAATATGGTTCATAAGCATGAGGAGGAGGAGTCATAATAGAGTGAAAATGAGCCTGGGGATGCTGAGGAGAGTAAAAGGCATAATCAAACCTTTTGTAACAATAGGAGGCAGCATGTCCATGCTTGGACCACAATTGACAAACCAGAGAGGAACGACCACCAAAACCACGGCCACGAAAACCTCTGCCTCTGCTGTATCGACCAGGACCACCACCACCAGATCCATCACCTCGGCTAGATCGAGCAGGAGAACGGTAGGTAGGCGTACCATGAGAACTTACCTCATTAGAAGACATCGAAGATTGAGCGACATGAGCAAGAGGTTTGACTCCGTCAGACACGGTGAATTTTAACGATCGTTCAAGTTTGAGTTCATGAGCAATTAATAAAGACTCAATCTCACTTAGTGAAAAAGGATCGCTGAGAAGTAATTGATCAGGTGATGACCGAATCGTAGTTATCAGGTAAACCATCTAGAATAACTTCCACTTGATCTTGGTCACAGACAGTGTAACCAATAGACGTGAGCATATTAGAGAGCGATTTAACACGTAAAATAAATTCAGAGATGGATCGCTCATCCTTCCTTGTGTTCCCGAGTTCCTTTTTATACTGAGTGATCTTGGCACGAGTGTGAGCTTGAAAGAAATCTGTGATACTCTGCCAGGCAGAATGAGACGTGGTGCAACCGACTAGACGAGGGAGCATTTGCATGGAAATTGTTGACTGGAGACAAGGAAAAAATCAGTTGATCTTGCTTATACCAAACGAGATAAGCAGCAGAGACGATACCGGATTCCAAATCTTCTGTGGTGGCAAACTGAGGTGGTGATTGACCGGTGTCAAGATAATGAGACAGACCATGGCCTTGAATCGCCGATTCGATTTGCTGCTTCTAGACGAGGAAATTGCGCACATCAAGCTTTGACGAAACTGTATGATTGAAGGCTACGAGTTCATTGGATTTAGCAGAATCCACAACAATGATTTTTGTTGATTGAGAAGCAGAGGAAACTACTGAAGTCATGGTTTGGTTCAGAATAGCTCTGATACCGTATAAGAAATGTGATCTTGGCAGAAGATAAAATGAGAATAAGAATAGACACGAGAAAATCAAAAAGAGAGGAAAAGATGCTTTCGTATTATTAAATTGAATGTGACTCTGTACATAGTGACTACTATATATAGAAGTGTGAAGCAATGTCTTCTTAACTGAGGTGATTAGTTTACTAACTAAGGCTGTTGTAACTACGGTTAATTTACACAACAGTCTAACTAACTACACCACTTGCAACAACCTGTCTAACTAACTAACAAACTATGCTCTAGTAAATAGTGACTAAAATAAAATTTCTTACTCGCACACCTTAACATGATGAATAAGAGCTTCAGAATAATTAGCATGAAACCCTTGGAATTGACTTTTTCTTTTTGGCCAAAGCTTCATGTTCATTTATTTACAGACTCGTGATCATAATGTTTTACTCGTATTATTTTAGCCAACAAAAAAGTCAATATAAAAAAATTATTAGTATTACAAACAGCAAACTTTTAAGAAAAATATCGCAACACAACATGCAACCTGAGCGCTGACAAAAATGTAATGACCATGTTTGGTGGGACTAATAAATATATAAACAAGTTGATAGCAACAATAAGAAATTTTAGAGAGATAAAGACAGCCAAGTGATATATTCCCATTTAATTAGAGGCACTGTTGAATAATTAATATTTATTTATTTATAATGGCAGGTGATTTACAGTTTTCCTGACCAACTAGGCCATCGCCTCACATGTCCCATGCCTCAAGTCCCTTCTCATTTTATTTGCTTTCTGAATTCTGATATTATTTTTACTCAGTTGTATGCTCCCTAATTTTCTACCCCAACAAGAGAGGCAATCAGAGAATGACCAAGTTGTATCTTGCAAAAGGAAACCTTTTGTCTAAATGTGGGGACTCTGAAAACAAACATACAAAAAGATAAGCTATAGGGTTTACTGTTTTATTTTATTAAAGGTTAAGGGGTAAATCTACTCTAGAAGCTTACGCTGAAGAGCAATGTCACTCTGAAAGTTTTTCTTAAATTCAATATCATCCTAAAAATTTCAAAATGTAGTAATGTTGTCTTATTCCGTTAAAAAATTGACGTTGACAGTTAATTTTTTAATGAAAATGGACAATATTGCTCCATTTTAATACTTCCGGTGCAACATTGAATCTAAAAAAACTTATGGAGTAATATTACTCTATAGCAAAATCTTAGAGGACAAATTTACACCTTAATCCTTTTATTAATTAGGATCAAATAAACTCGAATATATTTGGATTCATTCAAAAGAATAAGAGGAGGAAAGGGAAGGTTTGATTTATCAAACATTAAATTTACCATCAAATCAACAACAATCCAGGCCACTGATCTCTATACACATATGATATGACCACTTTTTTACATCCCCAATTCAATCACAATCGCATATTATAGACAAAGAATTTGAATCCCAGCAAACAGAAGCTTCCAATCCCATATGGATAAACAAAGTATGCACTCCTCTACATTGAGCACAAGAAGCCCTTGCTTGGCTCTCTCACATCACTGCCTTGTTTCTGTTTCTGCAGCATGTGATTGGTGTAAGGGCGAGGGATTTCCAGGCACAGGCTCAATATTCCTCTCACTGTCTCTACTTTCAGAAGTCTGAGACTCACCTTGCCCCAAGCTAAACGTTACCGGTCTCACGTGCTTTGTTTCAGAAGAATTCTGCAATGGAAGACGGCACACCGGGCAGGTGGATTGTTTCCTCAGCCATATATCTATGCAAGAAAGATGGAAGCTATGACCACATTTTGGCATGATGCGCAGTACCTCTCTTTCTTTGTACTCTGCCAAACATATCACGCACCTGCACAGGCAAAACTGGTTCGTTTATTCATCAAATTCATTGACTCCTACAACTTGATGAGCTTGCGTACGATTTATATATACACAAGGAGGTCCTCTATGACCTGCAGATGGGAGCTTAAACTTAACTGTGTATCTTCAATAGAACTGAAAGCCTCTCGATCGAACTTCATGGTGGGAATTGCAGTAACAAGAACAGGTTCCGGGCGGTTAACAAGATGTTCTGGCTATCAAAAAACAGTGGGAAATTAAAACTCAAAGCACTCAAACCAAAGAAACACACATTAGGGGTGCGTGCACACGTGAGAATGCCGCTTATTGCCTCTGTCCACAATGCAGCAAAGACACAAGGCATTGCCATTAAAGAGATCTCTAATAAGCGCAAGATCAGGACATACATAGACATATGGATTAAGGGGCAGAATATGTAACTAAATGCAAAGTACCCATTGCCATTCTGATGAAATATCACAGCAGCTTCGCTCTATTATCCCTCACAGGCTTCATTTTGGACAGAATTAAAATACACAATTTGGTCCTGAGAATAAATTTCCTTATACTCTAATCCTTGATTTTCCCCCTTTTGACAACCATCAAACCAAGTTGGTCTGGGATAGGTTTCCCGGCCTTATTTTTCTATCCACAAGGCTCAACCCAACCCAACCTCACAATTGCTGAATTAACTTTAATTTTCGTATGAATTAGTCACTGAATTCTGAACTCGTCGATAAATTAGCTAGTAACTGAATATAGAATAAATATACACTATTTGCCTAATTGCATCAGAATCAGAAGTCAGAGAACAACAGAAAGTTGGAGGCTAGTCTCAATTCTATCTGCTTCAAGGTTCGAAGCTAACTTGAAGAATAGTAATGGGGTAAATCATAGGATCAGCTCAATTATGGGGGAATCATAACCATGCACAATTGAACAAAAAGCATGAATCAGTCATTTTCACAAGCAAAGGGCGAAGTTAAAATTACCTGTTCTATGTCCATCCTAGGCTCAAATTCAAGCATATTACGAGATTCGGAGGAGCCTCGCAACCTTCCACAGATTATTCTTGTACAGACAAACACAATAAAAGTCGCACTCATACCAAATCCAATCACCGTGGTCACCAAATTGGTGTTTGAGCCCAACATCTCCAATATCCCCTACCTCACAAAATCAAACACCGAAACACTAACAGACCCAGAAGCCAAAATTAGAAACCCACTTCATAGTTCAGAGAAAAGACGAAAGCCGAGCCAACCCAGAAGTTGAGGAAAAGGAGGGAAATTAACAGAGAATTAACTCAGAAATGGCGATTTGCAGAGAGAATAAAAACTAGAGATGGAATCGGAGTCGCTTGGGTCTGACTCAAAGTGAATAATTTGGCATGTATGGTTGTAAAAGAAGACTCGCTGCGCTTCCATTAATTACTCTTGCTTCCTGGCCCCGGTTAGGATCGTGGACGCGGGACCCATTTCCATATGATGTGGGTGGACCCACCACATGGACGGTTGAGGGGCGAAGGCGTGTGTGTACTTTTGGCGGCAAACTATGTCAAGTTGTCAACAGTAGAAAGAGGAAAAAGATTAAAAATATGAATAGGGGCAGATTCCTTCCGGGATGAGTGGACATTTTTAAGGTACAGAATCTAGCAAGTGTCTCCCCTGTCTCCGCTCCTCTCTGCTTGCCTCCTTTTGGATAAGTACAAGATTTTGAAGTTGAAAGAATTATGGGAAAAAATAGTAATAAATAATGAAGGTTACTTACAAAGGTTATTTAATAAAGATAAAACTATTCATATCATACTTGTGCTGTAGGAGTTAAATGTGTGGGAAAAAAAAAGTATCTTATAAAGCATAAAGCTTTTTTTTCAATGATTGTGAGTGTATCAAACAGAAACTAATAAAATAATTTGGAATAATCTTTACAATTGACAGATAACATAATAATAATAATATAATTTTTAGTTCTTGAAGTTTGATCCGATTTTAGTTTTGATCTCTTAAATTTGAAATCGATGGTTTTGGTCTTTGAAATTTGGTTCGATTTTAGTTTTGGTTCCTTAAATTTGAAATCGGTGGTTTTGGTCACTGAAGTCTGGCCTGATTTTTGTTTTAGTCCCTAAATTTTACTCTATTTATAACTATTGGTCCCTTAAATTTAGGGTGACATATCAAGCCCTTTTTAAATTTGAGGAACCAAAATAAAAATCGGGCTAAATTTCAGGGACCAAAACCACCAATTTTAAATTTAAGAGACCATAACCAAATTCAACCCAAACTTCAAAGACCAAAATCACCAATTTCAAATTTAAGGGACCAAAACCAAAATTAGACAAAACTGCAAAAACTAAAAATTATATTAACACGTAATGGGAAGAGGGAATCGTATTGGTTAAGGAGGGGAGACTTGGAGCTCTGATAAAGTAGTTATTCTATTAAGAATAATCTAATATAATCAAAATTAATAAATAATGCTGTATCGTCTCTGAATTTGATGCCTTCAATTTTTGTTTCATGTCTAAATAAGTGGTTGGTGATACCATCAACCCCTTTCCTGGAATTTCTCTCAACATATTTCGCTTATTCGTCTCTTATCCTTCAAAAACAATAATAAAAGCATTTACGGCAATATCACGCGGGATAAAAAGGAAAAGGCGTTTTGATGAATAGTCAAGTCCAGGCGGAATTTAAGTTATATTTACGTTTCAAATAAGAAAAAATATGATAAAATAATCCTTTTTAAATTTTAAAATTATATTTAAGTCCCATCAAATATTTTTGTAATGAATTCTAATTGTCTATGAAATTATCAATGTAAGCATTTATAGACTTATCAATAAAAATGAAATTTATTGTAAAAAATGTCTCAGAGGACTTAAATCTAATTTTGAGATTTCAATAGATCATTTTGTTACATTTTCTTTTATTCAGGACCTAAATATAATTTTTCCTATATTTATTTAATAAATAGGATCTATGACTATGGCTACATATATTTATCTCTGTTTAATTATATGGACTAAATTATTAAAAAAAAGAAAATGGGAAAAAGACAGAAAAAATATCATTAAAATTAGTAAAAGATAAATAAATATGTTAAATTTTAATAATTCTAAAAGGATCAATTTGAAATTTTAAAATATTATAAAATTTGAGAAATTACTTAACAACCTTTAATTTTTCTTTTTAAAAAAAATCCTAAAACCCTTGCCAGCCGCCGGCCGATGGAGCTTCAATAAAGGTGATTAACAACTCAAGTATCTATATTAACAATTTTAGTATCGTTATTAACAACTCAATCATTTATATTAACAACTTTAGTATCGTTATTAAAAACTTAAGCGTCTATATTAACAACTTTAGCCTGAGAAATTCAATATATATATATATATATTAGCCGCTGGAGCTCCGATGAAGGTTATTAGTAAATATTTAACAAATATCATGTTTACAACTTTAATATCGCTAGTAACAACTCAAATATCTATATTAATAACTTTAACCTGAGAAATTCAAAAAAAAAATTAGATGTCAGAGCTCTTATGAAAGTTATTAGAAAACATTCAAATATCCTGTCGTTTACAACTTTAGTATCACTATTAACAATTTTAGTATCAATGTTGACGACTTTCGCGTGAGAAATTAAAAAAACATAAAGTTGTCGTTTACAACTTTAGTATCGCTATTAACAACTCTAGTATTTAAATTGACAACGTTTACTTGAGAAATTCAAAAAAAAAATATTCCTTCATCGGAGCTCCGGCGACTATTTTTTTTTTTTTTGAATTTCTCAGGCTAAAGTTGTTAATACATATACTTAAATTATTAATAACGATACTAAAGTTGTAAACGGAATATGTATTGAATATTTCTTAATCATCTTCACCGAAACTTTGGAGGCTAATATCCTTTTATGAATTTTTCTGACTAAAGTTATTAATATAGATATTTGAATTGTTAATAGCGATAATAAAATTATTATTATATATACTTAAATTATTAATAATATTCATCAGAGCTTCGACGGGTGACCGCCGCCACCGTCGAAGCTCCAGCTGATAGCAAGAGGTTTGATGATTATTTATTTTTAAAAAAATTAAGGTTAGTTAGATGATTTATCAAATTTTATAACATTTGAAAATTCTAATTCAGTCCCCTTAAAATTATTGAAATTCAACATACATATTTATTTTTTTTATTAATTTTGATAATATTTTTCTATTATTTTTTGAAAAAAAAATTTATTCCTACAATCAAGTAATGGGGTTGAATAGAATAATGTAAAGTGGGAACGAATTACGATAGCTAGGACGCGCCAAGTTGCTGTCATTGTTTTTGTTTTTTTTTTGGCCAAATTGTTTTTATTAATTGAAACTTGTTAATTTGTCATCGTCATTTGTCCCGTTTTTTTTTTTTTTTTGGGTAGAAACAACAAAAGAAACACAAAATGGAACAACAAAAGCAACATAAAATGATTCAAAGTACACCAGGAATATTTGAATTGACATGTATATAAAACATAAGGTTGCGTCCAAATGGCTCTTATATATTATGTTGACTGAAAGTTGATTCACCCATTAATCCTCTACGTTATTCTATTTGTTTTTCTACTATAAAACTCCAATAAAATTATAAGTATATCCACTTGAATTGATATAATTTTGAGATTGTAAACAGTTATAGGAATTTTTATGGGTTGATTTTCACATGTATGCTTTGGTTTTTGAAAAATGGGCAAAAAAAGAAAGAAAGAATGGGTTATGCACGTAGCCTGATAATTATGTTAGGAAGGAGCGCGGGGGATGTTAAATCTTTCTATTATTTGTAAGAGTCTTGAAGAAACAAAGTAAATAAATATATGATAAAAATTAAATGGCACAAGACAGTACATCAAAATTATTAACGTGGAAAACCCCTCAACTTAAGGGTAAAAACTACGGCTCGTCCATACCAACGAAAATATGGCTACTATGATTAAAATAGGGTATAAGAGAGTCTCAAACAAATGCACGAACATGTGTAACCAATCAACCAAAACTACAAACTTACAAGTAGAGAACAAATAGCTAAACATACTAGAAAAAAGTTACTTACCATGAACACGTTTTCTCTTACATCACTACTATATAATGTAGATTTTACGTCCCTAAAAGATGTCCCTTTTTAAAAAAGAGAAGTTAAAAATAAAGACGGTAGCATTTTTATATTTCTGGATGAGAATTGAGTAACTTTAGACGTCTCTGTTTTAAAAAAGAACGTTTAAAGTCAACTTTAGATATCCCTTTTTAAAAAAGGGACGTCTAACGTTTTAAAAAAAATTAAAATTGTTTTTTTAACTTTATACTTCCCTTTTTTTAGGGAAGTATAAAGTAAAAAATAATAATAATTAATTTTTTTTAATTTTTTTAAAACTTTAGGCGTCCATTTTTCAAGAAGGGACATCTAAAGTTGACTTTAGGCATCCTTTTTTGAAAAAGGGATGCCTAAAGTTTAAATTTTTTTTAAACTTTAGACGTTTCTTTTTTAAAAAGGGACGTCTAAAGTCTAATTTTAGACGTCCCTTTTTAAAAAAGGAATTTCTAAAGTCAATTTTTTTTACTTTAGATGTCTCAAATTTAAAAAGGGACGTCTAAAGGTAACGTAAATCAGTCAAACTGATACTGACATCACTCTCTTCAAGATTATGCCTACCCCCGCAAGCTAGTTTCATCGATTCAAATTTCAAAACTCTCATTTTCTCTTGAAGCTCCTTCTTCTACCACTCTCTTGAATCTCATTATTCCACCATCACTCTCTCTCTCACTCCCTCTCACTATCGTTGCTCTTTTTTTAAGGTCGTCCTCCACTCTCTCCGCCACTGTCTTCCTCTCTCCCTCTCCACTGTTGAAGCTCGTTGCCATTGTCCTTCCTCGATTTTTGATGCTGTTGGTTTCTCCTCCCTCCCTCTCCCGTCGTTGGCCTCCCTCCTCCCTCTCCTACCGTGGCCAAAAGATATGGATAATTACTTTTGCTTTTTATGGGCTAAGTTCTGAACTGAGATTATTGTATATGTATTTTGCTGTGCTGAGATTTAGATTTATCTTCATTGTAGATTCATTTTGATTTATCGTCCTTCACCAATATTAATCTGTAAGGACATTTTGGTTTATAAAGAACTGTTTGATCTTATTTCTATAGGTTCTAATTGTTAGGAAGTGAAAAATATAAATAAATTTTTTTAAAAAAAAACAACTTTAGACGTCCTTTTTTTAATGGACGTCGTATCCTGAATTTTTTATGTCCCTGGCATAGGCGTCCCCCTATTTTTAGACGTTAAAAGGGTTAAAAAGGGACATTAAAAATATTTTATATAGTAGTGCATCAGGCCTCCAAATGATGATTTCACTGTTGAAAAATCGAGCCATATATTCTCAACCTGCTGACCAAATTTCAGCTTGAACCAATGGGAAATGAATGCGCAAACGTCGATTTACCAATACTAACCTGTGAAGCTGGGTTTATCTCACATGGCTATAAAATTAGACTTCTCCGACCTCTCCATCCTCGGCTTATCCGACCTTGGTGGGGCCTCTTTGCTATGGGAATTAAATTTGATGAAGAAGTTCAAAGTTATGTTTCCTTGGTACTTTACCTGACTCTTAGGAGACTTTCATAATGTCTCTAACTAATGCTGCATTTAATGGAATTATCTCTATGGAAATTGCTATATAGAGAAAACCACAGGGCTCTTCTTCACATTCAGAGGCTCTACTTACTGAATTTAGGGGGAGAAGTAAAAGTCAAGGCTCCAGCATAAAGGTAGAAGCATGAACAAGTCATGGAAAAATTATCAGAATCTTGAGTGTTATCATTATGGAAAAAAATGGCACAGCAAGAGATTTTGTTATAAATTGAAGGAAGAGAACGAGGAGAAGAAGGGAAAGGTATAACATCTTTATTTTACTACTTAGAGTTAATTGTAGTTTAAGTTTTGTTTAATCAAAGATTTAGAATAAATTAATGATAAAAAATCAATTAAGTTAAAAAAAAAAGAAATAACCCCAAATATAATTATCTACAACATAGGAGTATGTGTGTATAGACTTACTTTATTATTGGAAAGTAGAATAGAAAAAAATGTTGTCTTTATATATATTTATATATATATATATATATATATATATATATATATATATATATAAATATATAATTTTAATAAAAAAACAAAATTTTAATCCTTCCTCTATAAATTCTCATTTTCTCCACCTCTCCTCCTACTCTCAACAACCACTCAATCTCTAGGTATGTTTTTTTTCTTTTCTTTCCCTCTCTCCCTCCTTTCATAACTGAGAATATTCTCTTTTCCATTGTATATTCTCCACAACTTTTACATTTCCTCTTCCTCATTGTTTGACTCAATATGTCTTGTCTTATCAAATTTATTTATTTATTTTTCCTTTTATCACTTGACTATGGCTTGTGTCCATCATACTCCACACTCCAAAGACCCATGATTCTCCCATAATTTTTTAAATGTATTTTTATTCCTCTCATGGTCTTCTCATTCATTTCAAATAACCACGATTGAACTACTTTTTTTCAGTGTTCTTAGAGGTTGTGATTAATATAGTTGTTATTTTCATTTTTTTAATAATAATTTGTTATCCTTATCATCATACTAGATATGTACTCCCATAAAAGCCTCTATTTATTTCTTCTGAAAAAAAAATTCATTTCCTCTTTCTTGTTAGATGTATGTATATATTTAAAAAAAATCAAATCATTTTCATGTACTTGCTTTTCGTGGTGCTGGCATGTTATGTGTATGTGTGTGTGTTTGTGTGTGGAGGGGGGTGTGTGTGTGTAAACAAAACAAGACCCATTTCCTCTTCCACCTTCTTGTGTCCATAAGTGTGTGTATAAATATTTCTATCCTATATATATATATATATATATATATATATATATATATATATATATATATATATTTTATAAACAAACAAACAAGACCCATTCATCTTCCACGTTCTTGTGTCCATAAGTGTATGCGCGCGCGTACACAAATATATATTTCTATCCCTTTTCTATCTTTAAGTCCTCGTGTGTGGTGAGATTATATATATATATATATATATATATATATATATATATTCTTTAAGATCTTGATTGTTGAACCCCTTTATTTTATTTTCTTACTTATCTTTATTTCATATTATTTTATTGGGGTCTGTGGTCTCTGCCAAGTCCAACGCAAGACGTTAGTGTAATATTAGAGTAATTCTAGAATTGTTATGAGCAATATATTAATAGATATTTATGTTTGACATTGTAGACGCGTATTAAGAGTTTTGGAGTGACTCTTGTGTGATTACCTGTAAGCTAGAGAGTAACATGTAACTCTGAATATTCTTCCATATACTTATAAATTGTGTATGATTGTGAATAAATATCTTTTATTAAAAATGAACTGAATTATATGTATATGAGTATGTATTATAAATTCTCAAATAAATAATGTTACAATCAAATTTCTTAATAACTCATTTTTATTCACATAGTTAATAATTTAATTATAATTAATGTATTGATTGGATTATTGGTTCCTTTTCGGCATGTTTGAATATTGATGATGTTTAATATGAATGTAAGTATGATTTATTGTACCTTATCTTTTACTTATATTTATTGATGATTAAATATGACTGTTATAGTGGTTGCATTATTTATGATGGGTTGGAATAAGGAGGAATTTGTATGTGGAGATCATTTACCACGTGGTATGCCATCACTCGATGCATATTGGATGACACTTGTCAGGGCCTCTTCTTCCATGTTTTCCTTTGGCCGGGATTGCATTGGAGCTGTGCGACATATGACACCTTCTTAGTTGTGTTCTTTTAAGGAAGGGAACAATAGTTCAGACTTAAGCTCTACATCTTTTGCCGGGTGTATCTTAAGAACTGGTGAGCTTGGGACAATCCAGTCAAATGGATGAGTTTCTGTTAGACTATGTGTTAGCTTATGACTCCAGTCAACGGAATAAGGATAGACGGTGATATAAGGGAGGTTACTTTTTGCAAATTACATAATTATATATTACTTATTGTAATGAAAATATAAATTGACATAATAATAATTAAATTAGTAATAGTCTTGTATGAGGATTATGGTATATATAAATATATTCATAATTAGCTTTTTCTTTTTATCATATATGATTTGCTTGTGTACGGTAGAAACTTTCAGTAGTTACTTAAACGTGGAATCTCATCCCTTACATTAACATTTTTCAGGTGATTGTTCTAGTAGGGAGCAAGGGAAGACATCTATGGAGTGACCCTTGAAGGCTCTTTTATGTTCCTAGAGCATATTTTATGTTGTTGATATTTTCCATGATCCTAAACTTCCGCATTTTATTTTGTTTTGCTGAAATATTTTGAAAACTTGATTTAATATGTGATGTGGGTTTTTTTTAACTGATTTTTTATTTTGATGATTTAGATGTTGAACATCCTTATTCATGAAATTTCAAATACTTTGGTTATGTATTTTGTTATTTAGTTTGAGGTGTTACAAAAGGAGAAGAAAACAAATCCAAGTACCGAAGAAGAAAGGATAAATGTAACTCTAGAAGATATTCTCTTAATTCAAAAATATGACTTAGCTAATCTTGCTCAAGATATAATTACTTGGGTGGTTGATAGTGGTGCTTCAGATCATGTTACATCTAGAAGAGATGCCTTCTCTACTTATTCACCTGGTGACTTTGGTGATGTTAAAATAGTCGATAGAGGTAGGACTAGATGGGCAGGTATTGGAGAAGTCTGCTTGGAGACTTCAAATGGATCCAAATTAATTCTTAAGTGTGTCAAATATATCCCAGATATTCAGCTCAATCTTCTTTCTATTGGTAAGTTGTGTGATGAATATTTTGATAGTTTTTTCTTAGGTGATAATTGGAAGCTCTCTAAAGGTTCAATAATCAAGGCTAGAGGTAAGAAGTATTCCAATTTATATCTTACTTAAGCTAAGATTTGTAGAGAGATTATTAATTTAGTTGAATTAAATAATAAAGTTGAGCTTTGGCATAAGCGGTTATGTCATATGAGTGAGAAATGAGTTACAGTGTTAGCCAAGAGGAATTTGTTGTCTGGCTTAAAAGAAGTAAATTTGAATAAGTATGATCATTGTTTAGTAGAGAAGCAGAAAAGAGTGTCTTTTAAAAGCCACCCATCAAAAAGAAAATCTAAAGTATTAGATTTAATATACTATGACATTTGTGGTCCTATGAATATGTCTTAGGGAGGAGCTTATTATTTTATGACTTTTATAGATGATCATTCTAGAAAGGTATGAATCTACACTTTGAGATCAAAAGATCAAATGTTACCTGTTTTCAAACAATATCAAGCCTCAGTTGAGAAAGAAATTGGAAATAAATTGAAGTGTATACAAACTGACAATGGTGGTGAATACCTAGGTCCATTTGATGCTTGTTATAGAGAGTATGGAATTAGACATCAAAAGAGTCCCCCAAAAACACCGCAGTTGAATGCTTTGGCTGAGAGAATGAATATCACACTTGTTGAAAGAGTTAGATGTATGCTTTCACATGCTGGATTGCAAAACTTCTTTTGTACTGAAGCTTTGAATACTGCAGCTCATATTGTTAATCTTTCGCCATATGTTGCTTTGAAGTTTAGGGTACCAGATAAAATTTTGTATGGTAAGAATGTTTCTTATAATCACTTGCTTATGTTTGGTTGCAAAGCTTTTGTTCATGTTCCTAAAGATGAGAGAACGAAGCTTGATATGAAGATTAAAAGATGTATTT
The DNA here is from genome assembly GCA_037074505.1 of Albizia julibrissin. Lineage (NCBI taxonomy): Eukaryota > Viridiplantae > Streptophyta > Magnoliopsida > Fabales > Fabaceae > Albizia > Albizia julibrissin. The sequence goes on along the minus strand of CM073487.1, from coordinate 281,874 downwards.
TCCTTTGTTATGGTATGGATGAGTTTGGTTACAGGTTGTATGATCCTGCTAGTAAAAAGATTGTCATAAGTAAAGATGTTGTTTTCAGGGAGGATCAATTTTATGAAAGATCTTGATACATAAGAGGAATCATCACCCCATAACATTTGTGTGTCAGATGGATTTGATATAGTTCCTATGGTGCCGAAAACAATCAACATGGTAAAGTTGATGTTCTAATTCCTATAGTGAGAGAGGAACCATGCTCAAACAAAGGTTCCTTAGGGCATGTTGAGAAGGAGTACTAGAACTTGTCAACCTTCTTTTAGATACTCGGTACATGAGTATGTTTTACTTACTAATGCAAAGAAACTAGAGTGTTATAAGGAAGCTATTGAATATAAGCATAAGGATAAGTGGATTGAGGCGATGTAAGATGAGATGCAGTCCCTTAGTAATAATCACACATTTGAATTGGTTAAATTATGTAAAGGTAGAAAAGCATTGAAAAGCAAATGGATGTTTAAAATTAAACATGAAGAACACAACCCAAAGCCAAGGTATAAAGCAAGGCTTATTGTTAAAGGTTATGGACAGAAGATAGGTGTTGATTTTGATGACGTTTAAATTTGCACTAGAAGTTCATGTGTTATCTATTTTATGTTTCTTAAAAGTTAGATTTAAAAATTTTGGGGTAAATTTGCACTTTAACAAAAATAACGTGGATGACATGTAAACTGTCAGCTCAATCTGAGATGACAGTCAGGACAAAATTGCTCTATTTTTAATACTTTCAAGACAAAATTACCCCCCAGAAACTTTCAGGGCAAAAAAGAAGAAGAAATAATGGACTTAATTAAAAGAAAATTTATATGTTGTTTAATTAGTTTTAGTTGGAAAGGCATGAACAAAATATGGTATTCACATTTATTTCATTCCTAATTAAAATTATTTTCTTTTCAATTCACGTTCCATGAATTGTTGTTGAAGTTTTGGGAAATAGAGATTAACAAGCGTGGACATACATCAAACGGAGTAACTTAATTTGGGTCGGGGGAGAATACGTGTGCTTACCAAATTCAAACCAGTAACACAACTAAAATATTAATTATTTGATTGTTCCTATATATTCCATCATGTCTTTATTATAAGACACCAATTAAGAAGTGTTTTTTATCTTTTTTTTATAAGGCACAAGACTCTGGGCCTCGTGCACTCTCTAAATAACACATCCATTGGTGTCTTGAAGGTTTTAAAGACGTACGATTCCTCTAGTAAGAGAAAGCTAGAGAGATAGGCTCTGGTAATTTCCTTTCGTGACTGGGTAGAGAGCATGCGTATTTTTCCTTCTACTTATCCTTTCACCTTTTGCTAAGTTTACAATTCTCACTCCAAATCTTTGTTGGGCTATCAATCTTGCTCTGCTTCAGGTTTTTGCTTACGTCTAATTAGTATGGTGTTAATAATTTCAACTCTAGTTCCCTTTTCCTGTGCTAGATTTTCCTATATCTTATCCCTTAATTCTCATTATTAGCTACTCTTTCCTATACTAAATTAATGCTCTATTTTTTTCATTAGTCGTTAGCAACGGTGAACTACTCAAATTCTTTCTATCCCCTCCTAAAGTCTAATTACTTTTCTTAGCTGCCTTTCTCCTGGGTTTTACTTCATGTGTTTTCCAACCAGTGTTGTTCATCTTGCATGTTCATTTTTTCCCCTTCCCATGCGCATTCCTGCACTGTTACTCCCCTCTCACTCTTTCACTTTTCTCTTTTTCTAGACATTATACTTATTACAACCCTTCATCTTCTTCTTCCTAATTTCCTCTATTATAAATTCTATCTTTGTTTCCCGGTTTTCTTACTCTGAATGTCTCTCACTTTCTAGTTTTGCACAGCAAGCTTTCTTCTTCCCCTGTTTCTCCTTCCTTTAACCTTGCTCTTTGAATTATTGAATTTTCCAGCTTTGTGTCTTAAAATGTCTTACTATACACAACCTCCTCGTGATCCTTCCTTGATCCCTTCTTTTAATATTAATCCTGATGAACTCAACCATTGTCGTTCTCACTTTGCGTCATATGCTATTGCACTCTTGGTAGATAAACATAACTTTTCTGTGGATCGTCTCTCCGTCAGCTAAGATCACTATGGTTACTTCGTGATAAATTTGTGGTAGAAGGCTAGATTGGGAGGTTTTTTCTCATTAATTTTGTCAATCTTCTTGATCGTGACTTTGTAGTAAATAATGTTCCTTGGTCTATTGATAACTCCTTATTAGTTGTTGAATGCTGGAAACCCAACATGATACTTTGTGAAATGGGTTACTAGCTTTTCCCACCTGGGTTCAATTCTGGGGCCTCTCACTGGAATATCACTCATCGGATGTGGCTAAAACTCTTGGTGAAATTGTTGGCAACTCGGTAATTGTTAATAGAGCTCTTGACTTCTCTTCTAATATTCATTTTATATGAGTCAGTTCTAATTGATCCCTCTCTTCCGCTGGTTCAAAATATACGAGTGAGACTTGATGATGGCTCAGTGATTTGGGAATGCAAGTATGAATGTATATTTAAAATATGTGGACTCTGTCATGAAATAGGCCATTTAGCTCATGATTGTCAACTCTCTTTAGTGGAAGCCTTTCAAGGAATGAATGCTGCTAACAGTTGGGTTTTCTGACGCTTTGGCTCGTGTTTCCTTCTAGATTTTCATCCTAACCCCACTGAGAATTTATGGAAAGACTGGATTCGACATCACCCAGCTAGAGGCTCTACCAGAATTCATTTCATGATATATGGTCATAGTGGTTACAGAGTTTATGAAACTCAGCCTCAGGATGTTATCCTTGGAAATGCTCGAAATATCAACAGATTCATTCATTACTCTTATGATAATTCTAACTCTGATGTTGGGGGTGCTGACCTACACCACGCGGACATTCTGGACTCTTCCCCTCCATTGTCTCCTCTAGTTGTTTTGAAAAATAATGGCCCTTCTCCAGTTACTCCAATAAATGCTCCAGTTGATCAAGAAATATTTATTCAAGAAATAGCAAACTCTTGGATGGACATCAATAGAATGCTAAACAAGCTTTTTCCTGAAGAAAATTCTGAAGACTTAATTATAGACCAATACAGATTGAATCTTACAAATCACTGCATTCACAACTCTAGCCCAAATTATAGCCAAGACAAGCTTTATTCTGCTAACCTACCACTACAGGCCCAAATAGACTCGTATGGCTGTCAAAATTTACAATTGGGGATTGTTGCAACTATTTCCAATCCAAATCCAAACCCGTTCCAGCTCTAGAAGATTCTCTTCCAATTGGTTACTCAATCTCCTCTAATGAGCTTCATATTGTATCCACCCACCCTTCCCTGCCTCTCTCCCCATTATCACCTTCTGCGCTTATTGTCAACACCAATGATCCTCCTTTCTCTCCAAGGAATGTTTCCAATGGAGGCCAATCTAAATGCCTTTGGTTGCTCTCTAGGCTTACCGACTTCAATCTTGAGGCTGAGAATCTGTTTCGTTGGTGTATTCATATGTTGGGGAAAATGCTTGATGATTGCTCTGATAGTTCTTACTTTACTCTACAATATAAACCCCCTTCTTTGCAGCAAGTTAAATGGCATTTCTCGAAGAGTATTTCTGATTTCCCTAAAAATATTTTTGAATCGTGGGAACAAATGGCTAATTCAGAAGGATAGGATACTTCAGATTTTGGCTTATACTTCTCCAAAATTCAGAATGATTCCTTTAATTAGCAAGTCGTTTCAAAAGACCATAGAGATTTTGAGGACTTCCTTTTGAATTCCAGTTCCTTCTTTTAGTCTGATTTTGCAGAAACTCCAATTACTTTTGCTGATGGTGCTAGTGCAGAAGACTCAAATTGGTTTATCTACTTTTATTTCAAGAACTTTGAGCCATTCCACTCAAGGATTTCTGAGGAGATTAAGCTCTCTCCTTTTGTCCTTCAACCTTACAAGAAACAAAAATACTATTTCTAAGCTTGATCTCAATAAGGATCCCATGTCTAATCCTTCCTCTAATACTTGTAAGCGTCAGCCGTATGTAGTCCTAGCTTAGGATCATGTTCAAAAAAAATCAAAGTTGTAACTGCAGACCCTCTTACGGGAATGGCTCAGGAAGATGCCATAAAGCTTCCCAAGAAGCCATGAAAATTCTTAGTTGGAACTGCTGAGGTTTTTGTAAAGCTTTGACAGTTCAACGTTGTAGGCGCTTGGTGAATTTGAACTGTCCATATATTCTTTTTTTGTCAGAAACCAAAATCTCTTCCCAGGATGCCTTTTTTTTCTGTTGCTAATTTAGGTTTTAGTTCTTTTTATGGAACCAATGTAGTTAGAAAAGGAGGTGGTACCCTCATTGCTTGGAAATCTAGTCTTTCAATTCAAATCATTGATATTTCCCCTTTTTGTATATCACTACAAAGTTAATGAAATCAATGTGCCTTCTTCTTATTTTTTCTCTCTCTCATTTATGGACCTCCGGAATATCATAGGAGGAATATTCTCTGGGACTGGATTCGGAATTTTTCAAGTTCAATCCATTCCCCTTAGTTGTTAATAGGAGATTTTAACCATATTTTATCTTCAGAGGATAAATTAAATTGTGCTGGACAAACCAACTACATGTTTCCTTTTAAAAAGTGTATGGAAGATTGCAATCTTATCCAAGTACCACAAAAAGGTCCCAATTTCACATGGTCGAATAATAGAAGAGGTAATGACTTTGTACTTGAACGTATTGATAGAGCCTTCATCAATACACAATGGCTATATGCTTTTCCTTGTTCTTTTGTAAACACACACAATTGCCTCCTTGGATCATAGTCATCTTTTGTTCTGTCAACATGAAGATATCAAAGGGAAACAATTTAAAAATTTTGAGGACTTTTGGTTTGGATTTAAAGATTGACATGATATAATTCTTCAATGCTGGTCTGCTAGCTATCATGGATCTACCTTCTATATTTTGTCTTGTAAACTCAGAACTACTCTAAATTCCTTGGTAGAGTGGAATAAATCATCAATTGGTAATCTATTTTAGAGAATTTCAGTTGCTGAAGAGGAACTTAAAACAATCTCTTCATCATTAAACAGTTCTAGCTGAATCGGCCTTATTCTGAAATTCTCTCTGGTCTGCAAGATCTATCTCTTCCAATGCTCTTTGGTGAGGACTTTAATTTTCTTTTAAATCCATTTTCTTTGGATGAGATTAAGACTGTTATTTTTTCTCTTCCATAGAATAGTGCACTTGGACCAGATGACATTCATGCTAACTTTTATCATAAGTATTGGGATTTGGTTAAGGATGATCTTTTATACATGATTCAGTCTTTTTGGGATTTTGAATTCATTCTTCGGTCTTTCAATAGAACCAATATTATTCTCATTCCTAAGACTGACAGTGTTCAAAATTTCAGAGACTTGAGACCTATTAGTCTCTGCAATGTGGCCTATAAAATTATTTCTAAGGTGATTTGCTTAAGAATGAAATATATTCTTAGCAAATATATTGCACCTTTCTAATGTTCTTTTTTGATTACAGACAATATCCTTCTGGCCTCTAAGTTGATGAATCAGATTCATTCTGCCAATACTGGAAGGAGGAAATTAATGGCTCTCAAAATTGAATTTTCCAACGCGTTTGATTCTCTTTCATGGAATTTCATTCATGCATTATTAAAAGCTATGAATTTTCGTGATAAATGGATTGCTTTGGTGATGCAATGTATTACAATTGTTAGATATCAGGTGGTTTTAAATGGTCAGATCACTGGTAGCCTTACTCCTACAAGAGTTATTCGTCAAGGAGATCCTCTTTCTCCCTACATATACATTCTTGCAGCTAATGTGTTATCTTGCATTCTTGATAAGTTTGAATATGCAGGACAACTAAAAGGAGTAAGAATTTCCTCTAATGCTCAACCAATATCTCATTTATTATATGCTGACGATTCTGCTTTCTTTTTGAGGGAAATGATCAAAGCATAAACTCCATCATAGCTTCCTTAGATTTGTATAGTTTGTGGTCTGGCTAAGTGGTGAATAGATCTAAATCCTCTATGTTTTCAGTCCTAATATTGCTCATTCTCAAACAATGGCTTATTCGCATTTCTTAGGAATAAGATTCATGGATAGATTGGGTAAGTATCTTGGCACATGGATTGACTCTGGAAGGAGTAAGTCAGTGATATATTCACAGATGATTAACTCTATAGATTAGAGAACAACTTCTTGGAATGAAAAATTGCTATCTCAAGCTTCTCGCCTTACTTTGATCAAATTAGTCCTTTCTGGTGTGAATCTTCATATTATTTCCTGTATCAAGCTTCATGATTATATCTGCACTAAAATTGATACAAGATGTACTAACTTTTTCTGGGGTACTAATGGTGACGCAAAGAAGATTCATCTAAAAAACAAAGACTTTATTTTCAAGCCAACACAAGAAGGAGGTCTGGGTCTCAGGCCTATATCGAAAGTTAATGACTCCTTGCTTGCAAAACAAATTTGGCGAATTCTTAATTCAGCTTCAGGTGAATTGTTAGCAGAAACAATGAAGCTAAAATATTTAGATCTAAATAGCTCCAATTTGATTAAGAAGCCATATAATTCTTTATGGATGTAGAAGGGTATTTATAAGTGTGCTTCGCTTATCTGTGTTCATCTGTAATGGCAAGTGGGATCTGGTCATAATATCTCGTTAAACCATCCTTTGTAGTGGCTTATGTAGTCCGGGTCTCTAATGGAAGTCAATGTTACTGGGGTTAGTGACCTGTTAATACATCTTCCATCATCTTGGAATCCTATTAGATGGAATGTTCCTTTGGTAAGAGCCTTATATCCTAGCCAAACAGCTGATATAATTACCAGTATCCCTCTTTCTATAAATGTCACAGATGATAAACTTTATTGGAATCTTAGTTCCACATGGTCTTATTCCTCCAAAGAGGGTTTCAAACTTCTATATCTAGATCAACCCTGAATTCTTCTATTGATTCATTTTGAAAATTTTTATGGTCTCTGTCCTTACCCATAAAAGGCATATTGTTTATTTGGAAAGTGTTGAATGACGCTATACCATCTATTGATATTCTTAATGCTCATCATCTAAACATAAATGGGAACTGTGTTTTTGGCTATTCAAAATCTGAATCACTGGATCACTTATTTTTATGCTGCCCTTTTACTAAGGCGGTATGGTATGGATGCTTATCTATAAAATTTCAATTATCAACCTTTAATCAGCTGAAAGCTTGGATAAAAGCTACCATTCCCATCTTATATCATCAAGGCTTCTCAAATGAAATAGTCAGATTAATCAAGTGTTCTCCATCATCTGGATAAAAAGGAATAATCTTATCCATAAGAACATCCAGAATGTATCACCTTCTGAAGTGATAAGAGAAATTATACTTGCTGCATCTCTTATAGAATTTGAGTACATATTCCACGGTTCCTCCTCTTCAGCGGCTTTTGAGTGTCCTTTACTTGAAAACATTCCCATTCATGGTTGGACTATCCATTTATGGAAAAGGAAAAGAGATGCTCACACAATATGCCAGTCATGGATATGCTTTCAAGGTCAAACTATTCAATCTTTTATATTGAAGAAAGTCTCTCGGCAACCCTTTGTTTCATTACACTGCCTTCGGGGAGCTTTGCTTTGGATTGCACATTCTACACTATTCTTGGATCATGATGATAGATTCCTCAGAATCTATTGTTATAAGAAACAAATCCTTCCTCCTTTTTTGGACTTAGTTAAACCTCACAATGTTTTGTATAAAAATATATACATGCTCCTATACTCTTTCCAACATGGTCAGGTAGGTAGAAACTTAAAAGTAGGTGATTGTCTAATTAACTCACTACAATCAGGTAGGTAGAATCTTAAAAGTAGGTGATTGTCTAATTAACTCTCTACAATCCTGTTCTACAATGATTGTAGAAATTTGATGTATTATCTTTTTCATTATTTAATGATAATTGAATTATAAAAATAATAATAATAACACATCCATCATTGATGGGTGTGCAGATTTCGATTATCAATTTTCTCACAAAATTCAATTGATCGAATTTTCTCATCTACACTATGCCTGCCTGCCTCTCTCATTTTTAAGGATTATTTGCATTTGTGGTGCCATGAATTAGCTGCCTTCACCTCGCCCCTGCTTTGATTTCAACAACAACATACATGTCCTCCATATATTTATAATTTTTGGATTACGTGTATAATTATGAATTAAAAACATTCACAAATACTAGTACTCCCTCCGGTCTATAATATAGGGCAATTCTACAAGAAAGACATGATCTAGAATATAAGTTACCTCCTGTTTAATTAATACTCTTTTTCATGTTTTGCTCCTGTAATTAATACCCACTTTCCAACTTTTCCCTACTCATTTATATCCCTCTTTCTCTCTAAAATAACACTCCCAATGCCATTAAACACATATTTCAAGAAGGGTAAGAGTGGAAAAAAGTTACATTTTGAGACATATTAAATGATTTAATTATCATTTCTTGTTTCCCGTGATATAATTAAAGTGCTCTATATTGTGAACTGGAGAGAGTATATTTTTATCAATTGAGCCAAGTTAAATTATACTATTTTCGGTCCTTTTTATAAGCAATTTTTTTTCTTTTGGAGTTGGTCTTTTTTATAAGCAATTTTTTCCTCTTCTCACAAAAGTCAAACTACTTTTTCTTTTTCTACCTTTATTAAATACACATCTTTATATTTATTATCCCCCACTCACCACTAATTCTTTTTCATCTACTCATTTATTACACATTTTCTTTCATTATGAGAAAAGGACAAAGAGAGAGAAAGGAAGGATCTTAATTATGAGGATGAGGGATGCGTCGTTCGAGTAGAGGAGGACAAAATAACCATCTTCACTTAACTCCATCCACTCAATTATATATATAGGGGTTAAAATATTAATGATGGGAGGGGATGGAAACAGCAGAAAGGACAATGTACGGAAGAGGGTGGGGCCCACGGATCATTCTCAGGAATCAATAATCAATCACTAATCGATGGACGTCGTAGGGAGCCCGGTCTTGATCACCAAGGCCCTTCTTCTGTCGCCATCTTTCCCTAATTTTGACATTTATTATGATTTAATTACGAAACAGCCTGCTGGACACTCTCTGCACACAACATTAAGTATGTATGATTTAACTCGATCTGTTTTCTTTGGTGTCTCAAATTTCATCAGTCACTTGTACATGGCGAGCGAGGCTTCCCTACTGGCCTTGTACGTATACGTATTAGCTAGCATACATCTCACCACTATGTTATAACAGGCCTAGTCCCATTAAACTTTAAGAAAATATCATAAACACACACAAACTATATACATATACGACACTCCTATAATATCAGCGAATCAGATAATCCCCAAGGAATTCTAAGGCAACTGCCACTAATTTCATCAGTTAAAGTAGTGACGCTGCCATCCATGCATGTGATTTAATTTGGGTTCAGCTTAATATGTGTGTGTGTATAATAGTCAGATCAACATACAGAAACTTTCATTACTCATACTTAAATAATGCATGTGACTGTCTGTCAAACTTCTTGCATGCAACCCTATATACTTGTCATTAACAGGAGAATAGTTAGAGGCCACAAACTCCATCCTGATGAGAAGGAGGAGAGCTCCTTACCATTTTTTGTTGCACTGGGAGTATATATACAGATTTTGTTAGTTTGACTACTTATTACTCTCTCTTGTCCTAATATAACACATAATTAACTTTTTTTTAGATACATTAATAAAGCTAAATAAATTACCGAATCATATTATATGTTGTATATCCTTAGATTATATATCAATTTATAAGTTAGATAAAATAGTTTGGAGAAAAATTGACAAATATAAATATTTTAAAATAATTTAATTAATTTTTTTAATATCTCTAAAAAAAATTAACTTTATTTTATATTTAGGATCAGATTGAGACTGAGGGAGTAACTAACATGATTGTTTTACTTTTAGACAATCAAAGGAGCAAGCTGCATCTGCATCTGCATCTGCATCTGCATCTGCAGGCATTATGCATGGAATAATCCATTTTAATTAATCTGTGGGTTTTGGATCATATTGTGGCAATTTGTCATAAACCGGGTTCACTTTGGATTTTAGCATATAACTTTTATCATGTTATGATATGGGAGCCGCTTTAATAAATATCTAAGCCCTCACACATACACGGCTAACAGCTTCACGTATCAGTTATTGTAATTAATACGTACACGCAACATGGTGATAGTTACATTTTTTCTTATACAGTTTAATAACCAGTAGCCAGCCGCACTATTCATTTCACCATTTCATGCACAATTTCTGATTTACTTTAGACGGCGCACCTGCCTCAATAACTACCAACTTTAACCGAAGAAGGATAAATACATGTCGGTCCAGACCAAATTTCCAAGATTTAGATTTTATATATTTACCTTTTTATGTTGATATCTCATATTTTAAAAATTCCGAGCCGTCGTGTATATATAATATCCGAGTTTAACAGGTGGAGTTTTTTAAATTACATAGGCCTAGCCAGCCAATTCATGCGTATCTTTCAAAAGCCAAGCTGATAACACCAAGCTAAGCCTATATGTCGCCCATCGCCAACAGACTATATATTAAACAATATGAAGCCATATGTATCTGAAACGTACAAACTGATAATATACCCTCGCCTCATACCAAAATAAAAAAACAAAATTTATCGTATTTATTAATTTGAGGTCTGTTTGTCATCCTGAAAGCATTTCTGAAATGATTATACACCGTAGCGTGTAACATTAAAGTATACAAGAAAAAGACTAAGTTAGGCGGAATGTAATATAAGATAACCGTGACAATATTAATTAATAATAACTAGAATAATACGAAGATGGGTATACCACGTACGTTAACCAACTTAAACGCCCGTTACAGAGCTACTTGTATATATACTACATAGCTAGCACAAGATCTGTATTATTAAGCCTTTCATTAGCAAACACACAATATTGTTCTCTCTCTCTCTCTCTCTCTCTCTCTCTCTTACACACACAAGCCAAACAGCACTGAAATAAATCCACACACAAAACCTTAGTTTGAATATCTCTAGTCATGGCAGGAGGTGGAAGTAAGAAATCTGCTTCTGCAACTACGTCGCCGCCTTCATCATCAAATAATAACAATCAGCATCCAGCACAATCCAACAACAAGGCCACCGTGATCAAACGGTTCATAGGGGTCCGGCAGAGGCCGTCGGGACGATGGGTGGCCGAGATCAAGGACTCGTCTCAGCATGTCCGCCTCTGGCTCGGAACCTACGACACCCCAGAGGAGGCCGCCCAGGCCTACGACGAGGCAGCCCGGGCCCTCCGTGGCGACAACGCCCGAACCAACTTCGCCTCCTCCACCACCGCCACCACAACCAACGAAGGCCTATCAAAGCAAAGTGGATTGAGTTTTGCTTCTCTGAAAGCCAAGCTGAGCAAGAATCTTCAGAGCATAATGGCCAGGGCAAGCGATGGCAGCAGCAATAATAAAGCATCCAAGAGCAGGGTGACTGACCATTTTACCCTTGCCAGCATATTCCACAGAAGGACTAGTTCTAATAACTACGGACACTACAAGTTCAGCCCAATCCCTAATGATATGGTGGAGAAAGTGGTGCAGCCCAGTATAATAGTGCCACCTGTAGGGGATCTACCCGGTGCAGTTAGTTCGTGGGAGAGCTCAAGCGTATCAGATTGTAGCACCGAGTGGGTTGGGTTCCGACAACCTGGTTTGGACTCGGACGGGTCAGAAGCCGGGGAGCAACTGGGGCTTAATTTGGAGCAGCTGTTGGGTTGGGTGGATAGTCCGGATCGTGGTAATAACAATGAGTATGGAAGCAGGTTGATAAATGGAAGCGATGAACAAGATGAAGGATCGAGGAGCAAGAGGTTTAAGGTTTCTTCTTCAGTTCTTGTGCCTCCAACTTTCAGTGGCTCTCCAAATAGCAATGAATTTGGGTCTCCTCACAATTACAGCAGTGCTTATGGATCTCCATATAATAATATTGGCGGCAGGTGATCAGAAGATTAATTGCAAGCACGTTTCCTGGGTTAATTAAGATGCTCTCTAACCATGCAGATCATGTAATTAGAAAGATATAGACACAGTGGTTAGTTTCATTAATTAATTAATGAAACACAACACCACTGTGTCTATCTCTCTCTAATTAGCATTGAATTCCATGGTTACAGAGCATCTTAATTAACAAAGGATGTGTGGAGATCCATCAAAGACTTCTGTATCTCATAAGCATGCATGTGAATATATAGCATCAGAAGAATGGAGAAAAAGAAAGGGGAAAGACAAGAATAAAAGAAGAGTGCTTCTCTGCATATATTAAACTTCAAAAGAGATGTTTGTGTGAAGACATGACATCAGATTAAGTTGGTTTTAATTACTTTTTCTAAATCAAAGTTTAGTTTATTGTTACATCTCTTTGTTTGTGATTAATTAATTGGGGTCATGATCATATATTATCCGTGAACATATATATATAAACTCCAATTAAAACAAATTGAAGAACACTTGAACAAACTTTAACAATGCATGTGACAACAATCTATCCGTAGTAAAAGTTTGGAAAATTAACCGATAGCTCAATGCTTTCCCTTTCTCTGTGATGCTTATATAGTTACGTGTAAAATGTGAAACGGCGAAGGTTTAAATTGCGTTCATGTATTATTGTTATGCGATTTGACTGTGTAAATTGTAAAATAAGGGTTCCCTAAACTAGTTGTGATATGCGGATAGATATGGGGAAAAGTTATGTTAAGAAAAAAGAAAAATGACAAAATAGGGACCTTGTATGAAACATAATGCCATTTAAAAATCTTGTTGAATCCTCCATCAATATTACTGACAAGTACTACCAGAGACTTTAACTGGACATAAGTATCTTTTTTTTTTTTAACAACCCCGCACCCGGTGCCTAGTGTTTTCTTAAATCTTATTACTAAGTATCTGAACAATTGACTAATAAGAATCAATGTTCTGTGATTAGGAGGCCTCTACTATCGTTTTTTTTTTCTGAATAAGATGGGATTCGAATTCAATTCAACTATTTTATTATTTGATTGATTCACCAATAGACTAAACACATTTTGATGGACAAAATTATCTTTACACAAACATAACTCATCTCTGAAAATCGAAAAACTTAGGTGTGTAAAAACCAAGAGATGGGTTAGAAAAAATAACGGGAAAAGCTCAATTCATGAAACGTATTTTAAGATGATTATTATAATGAAGATTAAGATAAATGATTAAATATGATAGTCATATTTAATTAAAACCAATATTGAAAATTTTATAATTATGAATAACTTGATAGTATTTTTTATAAACAAATGCTAAATCAATTGGCAGTTCAAGTGGGTCCATTTCAAATACAGTATGAGATGAATTGGGGTGAATTTAATGAAAATGAAAACGCGTTGTTGGGTGACATGATTTACAATTTACTCTTTGGAAATGTATGATTTTTTTTTTTTTATCAGAGAAGTGGCCGGATACTATTAGCTAACTGCCTTCGGTTATAAGCGAGATGAAATTGACAATCCCTAATTACCAAAAAAATCATATCTCTAGATTATAAGATTATTTTTGAAAATGCATGATTCTTGATTTTGCATGGATAAATGGGAGATGCTAAGTGAAATTGGGAAATTCAAAAGAGGAGTACTTGCAAGCATTTTATTTTTCGGCAAAGAACCTCTCTCCATTGAGAGTTGTCTTCATTGCTTCACTGTTGCAATGAAACGACTCCGTTTTGATTAAATAGAATCTCAACCCTTGGTTTAATATTGTATCTTTGTTGTTATGCCTCTTTTCCTTTTTTTCTTTTTTCCCAATCGGTGTCCAATGCTCACAGGTGGAAAAATCACTTTTTAGATCGGGTAAAAATGACTTTTTAGACTGGTTCAGGATGAGGTCTTGATACAACCGATCTAAAAAATAACTTTTTAGACTGGTTGTATATAGAACCGTTAGACCTATTGTCAGAACAACAAGTTTAAATATAAGACTTTTTAGACCGGTTGTATGTACAACCAGTCTAAAAAGTTGGTTGTATGTACAACATGTCTAAAAAGTGTTTTTTAGACCAGTTGTTTAACAACCGATCTAATAAGTTTCATTTTTTTTAGATCATTACCATATGTTAATTAGTATACCCGGAGTAATTCATGATTAGACAACCTAAAAGCATGCTTCCAATATCATACTGATGAGGCATATATATAATTACTTGTCACTCATATTACATATCCAAATATACATGCTGAGTCCCTATATTCAATTTATATAACTCATGAAATTTGTTATGCAACTAACAACTTATAACAAAATAAATGTTGCTATGGGGAGTTCATTTCTCCTTCCACTTACCATTGACTCTTTTTTTAACTTTGTCATTGGAAACTTGTAACCTAACATGCACCTTCATCATGTAATGACATGTTTAAAACTATCATGCATTAATTGTAAAATACATAGGCCTATGACATGTCTCAAACAAGTTCACATGTATAAATGCATGATTTCACATAATCACATAAAAACAACAAACATGTCAATTCATGCAAGCAACAACCAGGCATAAAATTAAAGAGCAAGGTAAAGTTATTTAATTTGATAGCTACCTTTAATTAGCTTAAACTTCTCTTGCTTTCTTGGTTTTCCTCTCTTTCCATACTATGATTTTCATTGTACAAGCCTCCAATTCCACTTCCATCTATAACATAATTAAAATGGCCCTAAGTAAACATCAGATATCAATTGCTAAACTTATTATGATCATTGAAATCATGGACATCCCAAAACTACCCTTACTTGTCACTTAAATCTCAACTTTGCACTTTTAATTGAACAAATAATGAAGAAAAGCAGAGGGAAGAAAAATTCCTCATTATATACAGAAAATTCCTTAGTTTTACAAAAAAGCATATGGAAGAAAAAGTACAGAGGTCAGTATTTTAAATCCCATGCATGTATCAACATTATACTTGTATCACTCATGTCCCAAAAATTGTCCTAAACAAAAACATAAATCCAATTAGAAATGAAAACCATAAGTTATCCTAGTAGATCATCAGCATATAGTAATCCAGCACACAACATGTAATTGAAATTATAGCAACACTTTATAGTTCATACATTGAAATACAACTTGTGACAGCAAAGAGTTCAAAAATTACACCAGAAGTAATACATATTATCAACACATTGAATTCAAAAACTCACTATTCTTGTAAAAGCTCATAGATGAATTCAATACAACTTTTGGGGATAAAATCAATATCTTCTTCAGGAAAGGGATCAGTAAGATCAAACATCTTTAACACCAAAGCAAGACAAAACATTAACTTGCTAACTTAAAAAAATAAAAGTACGTAACACAAAATTTTTAAAATATACATTTACCTCCTAAGTAAATTCAGTTATGCCTAGGGTGATAATATTATAAATGTGTCTCAAAACATACAACCCACATAATTTGGACCCCAGTGGTTGTCTACGGCTTTGAAAAAGAACATGACATCATTAAAACATGCATAAAGCATAGCTTATTGAATACATTCTTAAAGTAAACAAATATGTACTAACCTTTGGGATGATCCATTTAGGGTCTTTTATCTCATGAACATGCTTACCACAAGCAGCGTGTCAGAATATCCTCATAGTCCTATCATCAAAATCACAAAAGGTTGCTTATTTTGCACAAATTCCATGAACTTCCAACTACCAATAATGTAAGAAAACTTACGAGTTCATGGTCTTCTTCAATTCATTCCCTGGTTTGAAGTGGAGGGAGCATAAGAGGACGATAGAAGAATCAATTGACAATGCTCACTGAAAAAAAGGATGACTATTATATGTATTATGAAGTATTATATATATTGTGAAATATAAATTTGTTTCTTATCCTTGTATATATGGAGCCAAGAAACACTCAGTTGCGGTTTCATTAAGCCTCTCTGATAAGTATGTATGTCTGATAGCAGCAGTGGTCCCTTTATCTTGGATTTGAACTGGGCATATGAATCCAAATTTATCGCTTTTTTAAGAAGAAACCAACATACGATTCATGTATCTATAATAATGCAAGCACAGAAATTATAACGGCATAATTTTCAAAATATTTACTTTCAATTGAAGAAGATAGTTACATTAAAAATAGTTGGACAATTGTAATCGTAAGCTATTGTTTAGGAGCTATTATAGACATAGACAACATGATGTACTTTCGTTTCATGCATAACAGAGGAGATAAATTATAAATAACCAATAGAACAAGCAATGAACTATGTATATTGCTTAGGCTTCCATAAGGATTCATGTCATCCGTGCTAAGCCCAAGCCTAAGGTTCATAGGTTCTTTCCCAAAATTAGGAAATAATTGATCAATTTTCTTCTATTGAGAAGAAACAACCAGATGTCGAAGCTTTCCATCAGAAATTCTCTCATCTACATGCAATCTCAAATTTTTTGCATCATTTTCATTAACAAACAAGTGCTTGAACCTTGGTATGATTGGAAGATACCACAACACTTTTGCAAATGCCTTATTTGATTTGTACCTCAGGGTTTCACATATCGGATATTGCTGCTTCTCTTCATGCTCTTTTATATACAATATGCAATCATTATGGCATACATGGATCTTTTTATACTTCATTCATAGTAAACACAATATTTTCTTAGCATTATAGTATGGACAAGGTAATACATTATCATCTGGAAGCATGTCCTTAAAAGCCTCAAGCTTTTCTAAAAAAATATTGTCGCTCCATGCATGTCGTGCTTTCAAACTTACCAATTTCAATACTACTTTCAACAATTGGTATTTTTACACCCCGGGTACAGCAGATTCTCAGCATCACTGCATATATTACCATATACACGTGATTGCTCAAAAGCTACTTCTCCTATATCATGAATAATATCCTCTATCCGATCATCCAGATCCGTGCCATTATCATCAAAAGATACTCCCCCTGTTGAGATGCACTTGGAATTTCTAATTCTTTACCATGTTATGCCCATACTATATAACTCGTACAAATTCCTTTATAAATTAAATGTGTATATATATCTGCAGCACTTAGTCGCTTCTCATTCAAACATTCTATACAAAGGCAATAAAACGTCCCACTGTCATCATCAACATTTCTTTTAGCAAAGTCAAAAAAATCCCTCACCCCATTATCATATTCAACACTTGTCCGTTTAGCTTTTATCCAACTACGATCCATATATTTTAACACTTTTTTCTCTTTCCTATTTTTTCCTTAGAAAAGGCATGAGTATGATGAGAGCATGCAATCATTATGTAAAAAGTGAAATTTCTATTTCATTATCAAAATAGGAAAGGCAGAGGAAATGTATGGATCGTAGAAAAGAGAAAAAAATAACAACATAGTGCATATAGCTTATAATTAATTAACAAGCAGTATAATCCTGGGATGCTTGTAAACTAGTGAAGGACAATCCTATATATATATATATAACGCACTCAATCTTAACATTTTACTCTAATTCTATAGTTCACAAACTCACATATTTGTGACTACTTGAAAAAATACTGCCTCCGATACTAATTATGGGAGATACTTCTATAAATCATAAAAGAAGCAAGAAACAGAAAGTCCACGAAACATAAAGAGTGAATGATGTAAAAACAAAGAAAATAACAAGGAAAACAAAGTAAAAAGACAACTAACTCTCTTTCTGCCACCTGGAGCAGAAGTATCAACCTTAAAAGTTCAGAGCTTCCAAAGGATCAACAGTTAGAATATGAACTAATGAAAGTGATGGTTGAAGTAGCCACCCTATAAATAAAAAGTAAAAGGAAAACACATCCTTTGATGCAAAAGATCTTAAATGCTTTCAAGAACTACACCACTAATGCATCTAATCATCAGTTGCAGGCAATCAGATTCTTTCTTACAATCACCATATCAGCATAAATTAATAAGGACTCAACAAGACACTTATTAGACTTGCAAAAGAAAACATAAATTTTTAGGAGATGAGAAAAACTATTCCAAGAGAAAACAAACTTATCTAATCCAAGTTATTACTTCACAAATCTAAGAGAATATAAGCATACATAAAAAACTTAAGCACGTAAGTTTCACTAAAAACTATTGAAAATAAAAGACGACATTTTATTTGGCAAAGTTTAGAAGTGTAAATTTTTTCAACCTAGTAATTAATAGTGACAACAAAATAACAACCAACACACAACAATTTCATATTTTAAAAATAAGATATATGTATATACGAGTATTAGTCATGCAATTCACAATAGCACAAAAAGGCCCAGAGCAAAATTACACATGGATTTTAGAGTCTTTTAAACTCAATTTATTTCACTTTGGCTTCAAGAAATTGTCTGGTGCAGTGGCTCTACACTACTACAAAATATAAATTTAGCAACGCTAATCTTATGACACTTCTTCAAATAAGAGCTGGAGGAGACTTCTATTTTTTTAAGAAAAAATACATATGGCAGTTATGGCGCTTGACCAGGAAAGCGTCATAACTGCCCAATACTTTATATGGCGCTTGCCTGGGGAAACGTCAGACAAGGGATTATTTTTGTTTAAAAAAATAGACCACTTGTATGGCGCTTTCCTATGAAGCGCCATACAAGGGATTATTTAAAAAAAATTAAACCCATTGTATGGCGCTTGCCTACAAGGCTACCCTTAAAAGTCTTTTAAGGTCGTTGTGGGTGGCCTTCAAAGGTGCTTGCAGAACAAGAGCTTTTGAAGGCCGTACTTGACTTTAGGCCACATAGTGGCTAGAGCAAGCACCTTTGAAGACTTTTTTATTTTATTTTATTTTAATTATTGAAAGCTGTGGCGCTTGATAGGAAAGCGCTATAGCTTTCCTTCTACCTTGCACTATACAAAGTTTTATTTTAAAAAATTTGTCTAGCCCGCCATATATTTTTTTCTTCGTATTATGACTTGCACTAGATCTAGATGCGAAAGTCATCGCTCTGTCGCCTAAGTCTCTCATGTTCTAAGAAATACAGTCTAATCGAATTGAAAAGCTTACACCAAAGCTTGTGGTACTAGAGAAAATAAGTGCGACTATGGTACCCTCTTCTCTAAATACATACTGAATTCTTAAATCTCATAAGCTTTTTTCTTCTTATTGTCTCCTCCTACAGAAACTCCCTTGTAAGTCTTTTTTCTTTTCTTTTTCTTTAATACAAAAGTTTTCATCGATTGGCACTATAGTTTGCTTTTTTTTTATTTTAAGTTTAAAATATGTCTTGAATCTTAGCTTGTAGTTTTATGTGTACTTATTATTATTTTTCCAGGTATTTGCTTGAAGTTACAACTCTCTTTTGTTAAACTTCCTATACATTATAAGTTTTTAAAATTTTTGAGCTTACAAATATAATTTTATTAGTTGTTACTATTTTAATATTCTCAATGTAGTTATTTTTTCGGAGTTATTTCATTCTAGTTTAGTTTGATTTTGGTTTGGTTTTATTTATTTTACTGGGAATTTGTACTGTAAAATACAAAGTTCATTAGAAAAGAAAAAAATTATGTAAAATTATTTTTTTAAAAAAAACTTTCTATGGTGCTTCTTTGGAGAAGGGCTTGGCGCTTCTCCAAGGAAGCACCATAAGAAGCTATTTTTTTTAAAAAAGAAATAAGCTATGATGCTTTCATAAATTGAAGAAGCACTATAGCTTTTTTTTATGGCGTTTGAAGCTATGGCGCTTCCCAAGCGTCATAGCATTCTTAAAAATAAGCGCTATTTATTGTGTTTTTTGTAGTAGTGCTAGGAAAGTAGTTTTTAGCTGGTTGATTCAAGGGATGTATCACATCAAACTAATTGAAATACAAATAGAGACCACTTATTTTTCAGTTCAGCAATAATGATCAAGAGAAGTGGCAGCAATGAAAAACATGCACTAGTCAATCCAAAAATAATTTCTCATTCCAGCCACAATAATGATCAAGGTCCAATATAATTTCACCAATTAAGAATTCAGTTTAGAAGCAGGTGCACGTCAATGGTAGCAAGCTCCAGTCATAACAACATTAAAAAAATGTCACAAAATAGATGCTAAACAGATAGCAGCAATATTACAATGGATGCACTAGCATATACACAATTCGGATTTAATTCATAAATTTTCAGTAAAGACAAGTTTCCTTAATGGAATTCCAAAAATAAATTACTTAGGTCCAAAACTAGTCAGGTTTTGACAGATACAATATAAAAGTGCTTTAGAAACTTGATTTCATAGCAATTCAACTCAAAGAATTCAGTTTAAGACTCCAAAGCATATTTGAAGGAATGTGAGTGCACTTTCAACACCCAACTGTAGTAGAATTTTGGCCTATAAGTCACACTTGTGATATAAACAAGTCAGACGAAATTCATGTAACCTTTTTTTTTTGTATTTTCAAGCAAGCAGTCTCAAGATAAAAGTCTATTTGCATTCACTGTCCAAAATCATAGCAACAAATCAATTTAGCTCTAATAATGTAGTGCTTAAAGTGGTAGCAAGAATTAACTCCAACCAAAATTTTTCTAAACCAAATTCAGTTACAACAGAGACAAAATCCAGTGAAAGGTAACAACAATATGTTATTGAAATCACAATTCAGAACCATATTGAAGACATAGAATCAAATATTTTAGCAATTATGCCAGTAATGATGATACAAAATCTAGTTAAACATAACATGCAAGTGTAGAAATTGATCCTAGATATGATTTGCAACCAAATGAATTGATGGAAAAAAACAATTCTTATACCACCTCAGAATAAAGACAGACCAGAGCATTATACCATAGTCAAATTTTAGAGGTGTCAAAAAATAAAACACGGACCAGAGCATTATTCAATAATGTAACATTACCTTCTTTGCAGTGACAATGAAGGAGCGGCAAGAGATAGAGGAAGAGAGGAGCAACTTTGGTAATGACGGAGGAGCTACGTGCAATAGAGGAAGAGAAGAGCTTCACATTCAAAGAGAAAAAGGAATGGCGGAGTTGAGAAGAAGACCCACCGAAGATCACAGAGTAATCGAGCTTGAAGATTGTTTCAAACCCAAAGAGCTCTATTAGGCGCGAAGAATAGGGGATTTAGAAATTTCTCCAATTTCCAAATATTAGCACTCGAAACGATTTAAATATGGAAGGGATTTGGAACACTTACCTGGACTAGAATCTATGGCTTCTTGTAGGATCCATTGCCTTCTTCCTTTGTAGTGACAATAGAGGATCGACGAGCGACAGATGAAGAGAGGAGCTTTACATTCAAAGAGAAAGAAGGATGGTGGAGTTGAGAAGAAGACCCACCGACTCTCACAAAGTAATCGAGCTAGAAGACTTTCAAATACAGAGAGCTCTAGGCGCGAAGAAGAAGGGATTCAGAAATTTAGGGCGCTAAAACATCTTTAAGGCCAGTTATACAAAACAACCGGTCTTAAATTAATATTTTAGACCGATTCCCATAAATAACCGGCCTAAAAAGTTCCACCTTTTAAACCGGTTATAAGGGATAGCCGGTCTAAAAAGTATTGAACTTTTGTTTAATTATTTTTAATGCTGAAAATTTATTTAGACCAGTTATAAAGAGAATCAATCTAGAAAATATGTATTTTTAGACCGGTTCTTCACAAATGCGGTCTAAATAATATATTTTAGAACTTATATTAAGGGAACCAGTCTTAGAAGTTCTTTATAGTTACAAAATTGTCACCAATCATACATTTTAGATCTTATTCTCTATAACCGGTCTAATGTGTCGGTCTAAAACACATATTTTGTAATTAGTGACTTTCTGGCTCAAGAATATAATTTCCTTTTCTTTCATACTTGTTCTATTTAACAAAGCAACTTCATTGCAACTTATTTTTACTACAAAAATATAAAGAGAAAACTAAATTTTCCCTTCATTTTAATGAGCCATACGTGCCTGAGGATTTCTGGAAAAGTTTTGAAAGCGAAAATATATAAGAAGTAGGTTGAAAGCGAAAACCGTGGAATTTCCTGGAAAAAACAAGTAAGCAGCTGAGCAAAACTGTGGAATGTTATTGGAAAAAACACTAAGGGCATGTTTGGTATGATGGAATTGGGGGGTATGGAATTGGAATTGGAAATCAATTCCATGCTTAAGTTTGTTTGGTATGATGGAATTGGAAATTTTTGCAATTCCATGTGGAAGCCAAATTTCTCCAATTCCATCAAATTGACTTCCACCTAAAAAGCAAAGATTTGCAATTCCATGTACATAAATCTAGGTCAAGGTACTGGGTTAAGGGTTAGTGGGTCAGATCGGAGTTAAACCGAAGCTAAACCAGGGCCAAACCGGTGAAAAATTGAATATTTTAGGCTTATTAATATGAAATTTCTTTTTTTAAAAAAATAAAAATAATTTTTTATTAAAAAAAACCTAACTAGAGCAGTCAAAGTACTAGGTCAAAGGTTAGTGGGTCAGACTGGAGCTAAATCAGGGTTAAACCGGTGAGAAATTGAATATTTTAGTCTTATTAATATGAATTTTTTTTTTAAAAAAATAAAAATAATTTTTTATTAAAAAAAAATCTGTCCGGTCCGGGTTTAGTAACAATGGTTTTATCTCATTCCACTTTCTTAGATTAGCATATTGGTAGTTTTACATTTTAAATATAAATATTAAATAAAAATAATATTTGAATTCCATGTACGTACCAAACACACTTTTAAACCACATTTCCATTTCCATATCCATATCCATCAAAACCAATTCCAGTATACCAAACGAGCCCTAAAGCGACAGATTGAAACTGGAGTTTCCTGAAAAAAAGCACCCAAGCGGCTGAATCTTTTCACAAACCAACAAAAAGAAAAGCTTTTGATTATATTGTGGCTCGTGAGACTCTCTAAATTAAATAATTAACGGACAAAATGCAACATTAAATCAAGGCTCAGATTCTATTTAATCAAAACAGAGTCGTTTCACTGTAATGGAAAAGTAATGGAGACAATTCTCAATGAAGAGATTCTTTTTTGCTTATTTTAACACTAAATTGTTGAAATTTCAATCACAAAATTTTTTCTATATCAGTATTAAATTTTAGAAAATTGAGGTAAAATTTTAAAAGTATCTATTATGAAGATCTGATACTATTTTTATAATTCACTTTTATAATAATTTAGAACTGGACTTTTAAAATTTAGCACGAAATATATTTAAAAACAATAATTTTTTTATTTTATATAATTATCAAGGATTAAAGATTTTTTATTGATATTCTGAAATTTTGCGATACCAAACTAATTAGATTGATTTGTTGGATTTAAAGTAAAGCATCACTTCCCGCAATATTTATATTTAAAGGATTCTTAATATAAGACATAATTAATTTTTTTTGAAGAGTATTAAAAGAACTAAATGAATTATTTTAAAGTATTGATACTTATCTTTTTTATACAAAATTAATTTGATTAATTTATAAACTGATATATAATAAAATAATACATGAAATATTTTATAATTAACTAATTTATTTAATTTTTTAATCTATTAAAAAATTAACTATATTTTATATCAAACACCAGAGGAATATTTGAGATTGATAATTGGCATAGGCAAAACATGGGATCGAGCCATATGTTTGTTCAGATATCCCGGCAAGCTTTTCGCTTTTACTTAAGGCCCCAGAAGCATTTTGCTTTCTCAATGTTTATTAAACTATTTGATTTACGATATACAAGTTTCTATTTTTACCTCAGGCTTACATAGAGGTGCTTTTCAGACCAATTGGAACGAGTTAGCCACGTGCTTATTGTGCTAGTCAATACACTCGATAATTGTACTTCATTTCCCAAGACTTGTTCTGTTTCCCTCCTTCGTGTTTTCGTTTTGCCATTTCTCCGCTCGCGCCTAGGGTTTCATACATCAAGGCTTCAAAGAGGTATGGATCATTCACTCTTTCTTTCATGAAGGGACAGATCTGCGTTGCCCCCTTCTTCTAACTCCAATGATCTATCGAATTTCACCTTGGCTTTTTTTTTTTTTAATTTTCAAACCAATGTTGCTTTTTTGGTTGTTTAAGGATTTTCTAAGCTTTCAATTACCGCTGGAGATGAAGCCTGTATTTTGTGGAAACCTGGATTTCGATGCCCGCCAGTCTGATGTTGAGAGACTCTTCAGAAGATATGGGAAAGTTGACAGAGTGGACTTGAAGTCTGGTATGCTATTCTTCATTTTGGCTGTTTTGGTTTTCATTTTTTTTTACCGAATTTCTCTTGAGATTCAGCTCTGGTCCGACTGTTGATGTTCTGCTTTATTCTTAGTTAGCACTTAGCAGCTTCCCTTACTAATTATTTTTCACTGCGTCATTTGCATTTTAATGAAAAAGTTCACTTTGTGTGGTCAAGGATTGGACTTTCTTAACGCTGGCTTCCTGTAATAATTGAGTTCATAGATAATTTTGCTATGTCACTGTAGTGAATAGATTGTACACAGATTGTTTAATTCCGTGATAAGGCCTAAGCAGATAAACCGATTGATGACTGGCATCATGATTGAAGGTGTTTCTGTGGCATTATTTTGATCATGAAACTCAAGATGGAAGTGTCCATTGTGTTGAGACATAGTGGGGTATTTATGTTGTTTGGGGAAAACAGAAGGATGCACGTACAACCATTGAAGGCAATTATCTGACAAAGGATGCTTTGACCCTTTCAGATATTAGTCCGGAGACAAGTGGAAAAAGAATTAAAAAAATCCTACGTGATTATGAAACTGCTGAACAAGAATTAGTTACTTTTATGTGGAAAATTTGTTTACACATTTTTCAAAAGACGTGAACATTATGAAATCTCAGTATTTTTCAGCTGTAAGTTTTATGGTATAAGTTGCAGACGATACCTGAAAGGGTCGAGACATTCTTTGACTGATTACTTTTGAATGGATGTACAGTATGTTTCCCTTTAAAAAAGCAAGATTTTGTGAAAATATAAACCCCCCATACTCAACAATTTCTTTGACGCAGGATTACTTGGAATGTCCATGCTCTTCTTGGATGGATGTGCTTCTCTGCATTTCTTTTCTAGCATGTGCCCAAGCTTCCTCTTCTTGTATTTTCCCAGAAGAAATAATCTGATCCGCCCTAGCCCTGCCACTCTGCATTCCCTCAGCATTCATTGCTTTTTCATTCCTCATGACTTTTGCTCAATGTTCAATTTCCGACATGTTTCTACATAGAAACTTGATGGTTTCACCACAGTGCAGGTGTTGTGGTACTTCTCGACAGTTTTCGTTTTTGTTTTAAGTTGATTTATGTCTCAAATTAGATTGGTTGATGCTTCCTGCATCTCCAATACATCTTCATGAAAGGGGCTCTTCCAGTGTTTCAACTGAGCTTAAATGTTTTGCACTGTTTTCTTTTAACATTATTGTTTTGTAGGGTTTGCTTTTGTATACATGGAAGATGAACGTGATGCTGAGTATGCAATTAGAAGACTTGATAGAACAGAGTTTGGTAGAAAGGGGCGCCGAATACGTGTTGAGTGGACCAAGGTACATAATTTGCATTATAGTTGCTCAAACATGGATATAATTATAATTACATATCATGATGTGCACAATCAAGTTCATGCGCAATGATGTTGAATCTTGTACTTTTGATCAAAGCCTGACGTGAAAGTCCTACGCTATATCACTTTGGGGATGCTTATGTCAATTAAGTTTCTTAATTATTGGTGGTGGAGTGCATGGTCCAATGCCAGACCAGCTGGGCAATGCCACTGTTTTGGCAGTGCAAATTTTGTTTGGTACAGGCATGGCGCAACTAACTGCACCATAGGTATTGGTACATGTTTGCGTTCACTCCCATGTGCGGAATTTGAAGGCCCTATCTTATAGAGGTGCCTTCATATTTGAGGCTTTTTATCTCTTCATCCTCAATGGACCACTTCAACACAGCCCCTCAAAGAAGCCACTCCTGCCATCACGTCTCAAGGTGTCCCTCCTTATTTACATCCATACTCTATTCCTCTCTCTGTCGCAGTGCTATGTCAGATCAGGTAAGTCCTTCATCTCACTTCCTCTACGATTCTCTTTTGTACTTCTCCGCCACCCTTCACCTCTTCTGTTCTCTATCTTTTCTATTTTATCTCTATTTTTTTCTGCTATCCCTCTCTGTTCTAGATCTCTTAGCTTCTCATCCTTTCTTTCACCATCCTGAGGAGACGCCCCAACATAGCCTAGCAACTTGGAGCTCTGCACTAATTATAATTGCGTAAAAGAGAGGGACAGAAATTTCTTGGCTAATTTTTCTGGAGTTTACACTTTAGAAGCAGAATATGGCTTTGGAATTTAGAGCATTTTATAGAGCTTAAATAAAACAGTCAAGGCATAGTTGTCTATCACTTTGTATTTGGTATTATCTCTTAATCAATTTGATTTACATACTTGCACTTGAGACAGATGATTATGATAAGTTCTTATATAGTGTATGCTTGATGCATTTGGATTTGGACTGTTGAATTAACCTGTCCTTTTATGTTCACTTTGAATTAATTTAATTTATCTGCGTCAGAGTTCAATGTTGCCACTTGCCAATACCTCATGGCTCCAAAAGCTCATATCGCAACAGTGCACCTGATTCTATAAAGAACTATGCAAATTTGTTATCTTGATGATAGTGTATGCATTGCAATGAGCTAAGGATTTCTTGCTTTTTTGGGTGCTCTTGCCCCTGTTTACTGATGCTTTCATGTGCCTTGAAAGGAAGTTATGCATGTAATTCCTCTATATCTCCTTCACTTTAAGCAGCAGGAGTATTTTATATAAATATGGGATGCAAGAAACTTCTGGGCAATGTTCTCATTTAAACATTAATGCTGTCACTGTATAATGAGCTGCAGCAAGAACGTGATAGCAGAAGGTCAGGTGATTCAAAGAGATCTTCAACTAATATGAGACCGTCAAAGACATTGTTTGTCATAAATTTTGATCCTGTTCACACCAGGACAAGGGATTTAGAGAGGCACTTTGATCCCTATGGGAAAATATTGAATATAAGGATAAGAAGGAATTTTGCTTTTGTTCAGTATGAATCCCTGGAGGATGCGAGTAGAGCATTGGAGGCAACCAACATGAGGTTGGAATTTTCTTCCATTAGTTGCTACATTTATTTATTTATTTATTTTTCTTGATGTTTTTTCTCCTTCAAAAGTGGAGAATGCTAATGGCTCTGGATTACTTTAAATATTTTAATGTGTGTATTTTATTTTCAGCAAGTTACTGGATCGGGTTATAACAGTGGAGTATGCGATAAGAGATGATGATGACAGAAGAAATGGATACAGTCCTGATAGAAAAGGCCGTGACATATCCCCTGATGGGAGATATGGTCGCGGTAGATCACTTAGCCCTTATCGTAGAGGTAGGGGTAGCCCAGACTATGGCCATGGATCAAATCCAACTTCCAGACCAGAACCAAGAGGAAGCCCCAAGTATGAACAAAACGAAAGCCCGTCAAATGGAAGATATGACAGGTTTGTTTTTGTTTAAGCTGCCACTTGTTGACCACAATTTATGGCGGTTTTGATTTTTGTGTTCTTATGTGCATTCCATTTTATTATCTTTGCTATTTTCTATGCAGCCAATCACCGCCACCCCGCCGTGGGTCCCGTTCCCCTGGAGAAGTTGAATAGAATTGTCTTAGAATATGTTAGACCTATTTTCAGTTTGGTTGTAGATCTTTCTACCCTCATCGTTTGGCAGCAGGAGACTTTGCTTGTTTGTTGATTGTATGTATTCTGATAAAAATCTATCTAATTAAGACCCTAGATGTGAAAAAGTATTTATTATACGATATGTTTCTCTTCATGTTTTATGGGGATTTTTGTATCGATTAAATTACAAGCCAGGGCAAAAAATTGTGATCTCTATGGCTAATGGTTTAGACTTCGAGAGTGTGTTGTGTAGTTTTTAATTTGTTATTTAGATATAATGAAATACTTGATAAGGAGATAGGTTGAGAATGGTGGACCATCTCTCTAGAATTCACACGTGCAAAGATGCGAGGCGTTATTCTTTTTCTATAGCTTTCTTTTAGACACTTGGGATGAATTATTTTAAAAGATGTGCTTAGGTTTCACCCTGGATGGTACTGTTATATTTATTGCTCAATGATTTTGAGATTGGATGCCATGTTTTTTGCTAATTTACCGTTCTTCTTCAAATCTGGGGTTTTGTTGTTTAATTCAGGGAATGGTAAAGGTTGGATTTTACTCTCTCCGATTTATAATATAGGGCACTTAAACTAATTTGTGGGAAATAAGAAATGACAATTAATTTAATAAATGTCTTAAATTATTTTTTTTTTCATTTTTGTCCTTGTTAGAAAATGTGTTTGAAAATTTAATGAGTAGGTAAATTAAAAATGAGCAATAATTATAAGATAAAATTGAAAAATAAATATTAATTATTTTATAAGTGATTGTCATTATGGATTGAAGTATATTGTATATGGTTCTTATGGCTCTCGACATTTGTTCCTTCGATCGAATGCAAGTAAAGCATGCGCGTTTGGGTTTGCTACTTATGTTGGCCCTTGTTGGCCACTCGAACTTCGTAATTAGGGGTTTTGCTACTAAAGAAAAAAGTAATGTTCTTTTAAAAAGGGATTTGCCATTTATATCCTGCAAATAAATAATTATAATTTGAATATTTATGGAGATAGACATACATGCACCCACAATGTTTTGAAAAACAAGCGAATAATAAAAACAAAGGATTGTATAATTTTGTAAACATTTGAAAGGGATGGATAAGGAAATGCAAAGATGAAGAGCCGACAAGGAAGGAAAAGCGTCCCGTGCCCGTTGCGCCAAGATACTCCCCCATTTTGTCAGTCAAGGGACTGTTTGTTTCGTTCATGAGAAATGCAATTAAGAACAATGCTTTATACTCACAATTTGTAAATGTAAATTAACCAATCCAAACAAATATTGCTTTTATTCATTAATTAAAAATAAAAATAACAGAATTAAATAATAATCATGGACCATCAATATGTTCAATATATTTTAATAAGATATATAAAAATTAAAATCATTTGTCACCATTTTTTATTTTTTATTCATCCTGATCAGTAATCTTTTTCATGAATATTAGAATAACACTTAAAAAGTTTTCATGATAATAAAATGATCATCCTGACCTGCATGCTTCACTTTCTTGATAATTCTCCTTCTCCATATATTTATGCGGGGTATCAGTGCCTAGTTGATCATATTTTTCTTAAGTTTTGGGATAAAAATGATTGGCGAGAGTGAAGTTGGAGGTGAATGGTATGGCTAAGTAAATCATAATTCATGAATCTAGAGGGAAGCAAAGTGTGATCGGTGCAATCACTATTTTAATCGTTTGCTCATCCTTTTTGTGGAATACTAGTACTATTGTTTCCCATTAATATTCCAATATTCTTCCTCATTCAAAATTTGAATTCCAACCAAGCATAGTCGTTAATGTTTAGGAGTTGTTGGTAATTGTGTTTCTCCAATTTTTAAACTATCACAAATTAATTCAATGCAGATTCTCTTTCTATCCAACACAAATTCACACCATCTCGGCTATTGTTTTTCAAGTTACTCTCAATCTTGGTTTGCTCAATTTTTTTTAATAGGTTGATGTTGACTTTATCAACCAATATTAATATATCTTTTTTTTTTGGGGGACAGAGAACCAATATTAATATATCAGCGTCGGTACTAAGCTAAACATTCATACATAGCTGCAATTCAGTATTCATAAAATGTTAAATAATGTAATTCATTTATCAAATTTCACATAATGTACTTGATTTTCCCAGGTACTCTAAATTCTTCTTAAAGCAACTCAAAAATACACAAATACAACATTATTTGGCCGAAAAAAAAAGTGACCGAGGGGGGCAATAGAATACTCACAAATTATTATTTTTTATTTGAACTCACAAATTAATGTGAACTAAGGAAAAACATGTCCAAGAACGAAAGAAAGAAATAAATGAGAAAAAATATTCGCAAATTTATTTAAGAAATATGAGAAAAATTTACACGAGACAAAGAGGACTAGAGGGGGGCATTGAAAAACTTATCCAATCAACCTTAATTTGCAAGAATATTTAGATTACTTATATTGACAAAAATATATTATGCTTCTATATAATTTTTAAAAAAAGTGATGGTAAAGTTATGTATTATATTATTACATATTTAGACAAGAACATATATGATGTTAAATTGTTGGCGAAAAAAAAAATGCTAACTTTATTTTAATTGAAAAAAATAAATAAATATCATTTGAATTTTTAAAATCCGGGGTTAATATAACTTTTAATTCTTAAAGTTTGACCCAATTTTTTTTTTGTCTTTGAAATTTAGCTCAATTTTAATTTTTGGTCCCTCAAATTTGAAATTGGTGGTTTTGGTCCCCAAGTTTAAAAAAAACTTGATACTTGAGGGATCAACAGTTATAAACAGAGTAAATTTAAAAGACCAAAACCACCGATTTCAAATTTAAGGGATCAAAACTAAAATCAGGTCAAACTTCATGACCAAAACCATTTATTTCAAACTTGAAAGGTCAAAACCAAAATCAGGCCAAACTTCAGAAATCAAAAATTATATTAACCCAAATCCTAAAAAATTATTTAAATTCTCAAGTGATTAATCTGAATTTTTAAAATTTAAGTATTTTTACCAAAACACACCACTTTTCACTTCCTATCTCTCGTCTTCCTCCTCCTCATCCTCTCTCTTTCTCATCTTCTACCCCACTCTCCACGGCCTCCTCCTCCACTCTCTCATCACCCTCATCACTACCAACATTCTCTTTGTCCTCCCCTCTCTCGGCAATGGAAGGAAGAAGCTGATGGACCTAGTCGAAGGCGAGAGATTTGGTGTAGCAGAGAACAGCGAGAATGGCATCCAGTGGGAGAAGCAGATCCATGGAGGTCGGTTTTTGAACAGAAAACTAGGTGGCATGTCCGCGATTGGTCCACAACTCAGGTCCGTGACTTAGCTCAGATCCACCGCAACTCAGCTCCGACGCAATGGAAAACGAAAAATGGGGAATCAAGTCCGCGACTCAACTCAGATCCACCGCAACGGAGGCATGACTGTGCTCGTCACCGGAGCTTCCGGTTTCTTGGAACACTAATGATGATCGGAGAAATTGCTTCTAGCTATTTAATGGGTTCTGTTATATAGTTAAAAGAAACCAACTTACCTCTGTGGCCTGTGGGTCAACCAAAAACACCAACTATGATAATTTTTTTTTGGTCGAAAACCAACGATGATAATGAAACCACAATAGGACAAACACAAATTAGTTGTAGCAATGTGCAATGGTTTTGATATCCTCAGTGCGATAATTTTCACTTCACGCTACTCGATGCTTGTTTCAAACACCGATAATGTAAAATCCTCACGCCAACTCTCTCTGGCTCATGCTGGGTTTTTTTCCTGTGTCTTGCTAATTGCTATTTTACAGTTGTTAAGAGGTCCGGCAGGAGAGAATAGACGGAGGTCCAGCAGGGTGTCCCTTTTTTATTTAAAAAATTGAGAGTTATTACAATAAAATTATCAACACTTAAAAATTTCACTTTGGTCCTGTCAGCTCTCTATCTTTTATAAGTGTTGGTATTTAGAAGTTCTCATGATATTTATTCATCTTTTTTATTTTATTGTTTATTATTCTATAAAAAGGATGCAGATTCGTCAAAGATAGGTCGAATTTTTAAACTGAACTCCAAGTCTCTCTGACTGTCCTCATTCATTAAATAATGTCAACGTTTGAATTTATGGCATCTTCAATGTTTTTAAATCCCGATTGGATCGGATGGTTTGGTTCCTATTTTTTTAAATTAATTTTTTTAAGAAAATTTATATTAATAAATCTAAAATCTTTAATATTTTACCGATTTAATTTTAATTTAGTTTCAGTTTGACTCTTATCTGACACATTCACCATTAACCTAATACTCAAGTGCTCTGTTTGGGTTCAGAATTTTGGGCATCTTTGTATTTTCAGCCCTACTGCTAGGGTCAAATATGTAATTTTATGACCGCCGACTCATATCTCCCCACGCTGTCTTCTTCGCACGTGTGATTTTCTACCACTATATCCTACACGTTGAAAAGCAAGGGCCTGTCCTTGTCTTACACGTGGTCGTTTCAGCCACGTCATCACCTCGAATGCATCCTACATCCCTAGCATATTCAAAATTTTACCCAATCCCAACGGTCGGATTGTCCTTCTATCCACAATATCTACCGTGCGATCAATGAAGCTGTTCGACCTTTAAGCAGGGAAAGCTAAAATAACGCCTTTTACAGAGGGCATCTCAACGCAACGAGACTGACATCCTCTTCCATTTTAGAGAGAGAGAGAGAGTGTGGCGAGGTTTGATTTTTGAATGTATGAGCGATTCTACGCTCTCTTGTGTCGTTTAGCGAAGCTTGAAATTTCTCTAGCTGGATTATTTTATTTTTCTTTGGTTTCAAACTCAATCACATACCTCTTCCTTTGAGGATTCTTCTGTGCTTTTTTTAAAGAGAGATACGAGTGATTCGTGTCTGTTTCTCAATCAATAAACAGAAAATGTTTCTTGGGTGCGTCTGATCCAGAGTCATTGTAGCCTCCTGCTAGCATGTATTAAACGACACAGTTTCGTGATTGCTGATTTTGGGAGCATTGCCAAGTTTCAGAGTATTTTGTGGGAGAGAGTTAGAGTACAGAGATACTGGTGCAAAGCTTGAAGATAAAGCCACAGTGGGATTTTTAAGCTTTAAGGTTGGTGTCTTTGAGGTTGTTTGTTTCTTTATCTATTAGCTTCCTTTCTTGCACCTTGGATCTCCTACTTCAAAAAGTAAAGTTCCATTCTTTTCCTTCCTTTTCTTTCGTTATGTTTTTCTGAACTAACATGCTATCTCTCCGGTAACTAATGAGGTCTCTGATTCTTTTCTTTCTTTTATTGGTCTCAGGGAAGCAGTATAGAAGGAGAGTGCTGTGGCATGATTTGATCGTTTAAGAAGTCAAATTGATTTCGAGGTACCTTAAAGAAACCTATTGTCATTTAGATTATTTTATTTATTTTTGCAAAATGTATTTGTGTCGATGATGATCCTTGTGAGAACTTTATTACTGCACACAGCTGTAGAAAGAGACTTGTATCTTCCCTTGAAAGTAAAGCCCCTCTCTCTGTCTTTACTTATCACAAAACAGCTAAGAAGAGCTTTACTTTGCGCAGCCTCTATTGGAATCCGTTGTGGGTCATATCACGAACTCATATCACAATCAAACGGATAAAAGCTCTCCGTATTTTGCTTTCATACACTCTCCTTCTCTACCAAACTTGTTCTCCATGGTTGAAAAGTAAAGCAAGAGATTTTGTCCCACTTTACCGTTATACCCTCCCTGACGACCCCTCTATGCCTGACATTTCAAGGGTTTTTTGGGAATTTGAGTTGAAATTTCCACCGACGGCTCCTTCATTGCACGGCATTGTTAGCCGTTAATAGCGATTTCTATCGTTTTCTTTTTCTTTTTCTGTTTTTTCATTTTCATAACAAAATCCTTCAATAAATTAGTTTTTTTTTAAAATTTTTTTTTATTATGGTTACGATGTTGAGGGGCATTAAATGATCACTTGTTAAAGCAATAGAAAAGACATCTCAGGTACGTCAGGTTAGTTGGTCGAGTCTTGTTTTCAGCAAACAAGCTTCGCGTGATCGATCATCATACACACTTCAAGATTCTCGAAACTGTTTGATGTTGTTGTCTTTCTTTCTTTTTTCTGTGCCCCACAATTTTCCTATATCTTAATTTATAATTTGCGAATTATGTGATTGTAACTGCTCCCCCACTTTCCCATGCCATTACTGATTTTGATAACATCATCTGCCTTCTGTTCCAGTTCTGGCAGTTTGGGTTTCCTGATTCATCGTTCCTAACAACAACCATGGTGGTTGAAGATGATAATCATGATGATGGTCGTTCAACAGAAGAATGGCTGTTTCAAGCACAAGAGCTTGTCCCTCTTGCTCTCGACAAGGCCAAGGAGGTTAAGAATTTCCCAGGAAGGTGGAAGATGATCATATCAAAACTTGAACAGATCCCGACTCGTTTGTCAGACTTATCTAGCCATCCATGCTTCTCCAAGAACGCTCTCTGCAAGGAGCAATTGCAGGCGGTCTCATCAATACTCAGAGAAGCCATTCATTTGGCTGAGCTTTGCGTGATGGACAATTACGAAGGCAAGCTCAAGATGCAGAGTGATCTCGATGCCTTGTCAGGAAAACTCGATTTGCACTTGAAAGATTGCAGCCTGTTGATCAAAACTGGAGTTCTCGGGGAGGCCACTCTGCCATTAGCAATATCATCAGAGGTTGATGTTTCAAGCAATATCAGGGAGTTACTGGCTCGCCTGCAGATCGGTCACTTGGAGGCGAAACACAGGGCTATAGAGAAACTACATGATGTGATGAAAGAAGATGAGAAGAGTGTTTTGGCAGTTTTAACACGTAGCAGCATTGCTGCTTTGGTTCAATTGCTCACTGCTACTTCTCCAAGGATAAGAGAGAAAACTGCCTCCATTATATGCAGTCTTGTAGAATCAGGAAGCTGTGAGAACTGGTTAGTTTCTGAAGGAGTTATTCCACCTCTGATAAGGCTCATTGAATCAGGAAGCGCCATCGGGAAAGAGAAGGCCTCCATAACCTTCCAGAGGTTGTCCATGTCATCAGAAACTGCTCGTGCCATTGTTGGGCATGGTGGGGTTCGTCCACTCATTGATCTCTGTCAGACTGGTGATTCTGTGTTACAGGCTGCTTGTGCTTGTACTTTGAAGAACATATCTGCGGTCCCTGAGGTTCGACAAGTCCTAGCCGAGGAAGGGATTGTTAAGGTAATGATCAGCCTCCTAAACTGTGGAATGTTGTTGAATTCCAAAGAGTATGCAGCTGAGTGCCTGCAGAATCTCACTTCAAGCAATGAGAATCTAAGAAGGCTTGTCATATCCGAAAATGGAATAAGAAGCCTTTTAGCTTATTTAGATGTTCCTCTTCCACAAGAGTCTTCAATGGGTGCCTTGAGGAACTTAGTAGGGTCTGTCTCTGAGCAATCTCTAGTTTCAATGGGTTTGCTTCCTCGCTTGGCTCATGTCCTAAAATCCGGGTCCATTGGAGCCCAACAAGCGGCTGCTTCCACAATCTGTAAAGTCTGCAGCTCAGGAGAGATGAAGAAGATGATTGGTGAGGCTGGGTGTGTGCCTCTGCTGGTGAAAATGCTGGAGGCCAAGTCTAATGGTGCAAGAGAGGTGGCTGCGCAAGCGGTTTCAAGCTTGATGGCGCTGTCTCAGAATCAGAGGGAGGTGAAGAAGAATGACAAGAGTGTGCCTAATCTTGTTCAGTTGCTTGATCCAAATCCTCAAAATACTGCAAAGAAATATGCTGTGGCATGCCTTGGATCGCTTTCTTCTAGTCACAAGTGTAGGAAACTGATGATCTCCTATGGAGCAATCGGCTATCTGAAGAAGCTCATTGAGATGGAGATACCGGGAGCCAAGAAGCTACTTGAGAGATTGGAAAGAGGGAAATTGAGAAGCTTGTTTAGCAGGAAATAATTGTATCTGCTTTTCTTGTTTGTTTCATTGCCTATATGAAACAAAGTAGCCTAGGCTGCAAACTGGGATGGTCAAGTTTGCTTAAATACGGAATATGTTAGATTATTATAAATATTTAATCTGCACAAAACTCTAACCTTGAGAAATCAGTGTGGTTGGGAAAGTTGTATGGAGTTTGAAAAATAAGTATTACTATCTGTGAGTCAGAAATAATGATGTTACCTGTCACATTTCAAAATTGAGTGAACTCTCGATAGCTGGTTGTGATTGAACCACGGTTGAAAAACAGCACTTGCTTTTGTGTTTGCCCTGTGTTGTGATGTATGGGACTAGTGACTAAATTGTTTAGTTTAAATACAATATATGTAATGGGAAAAAATTATCTTGTATGATTGGGGACTTTTGACTTTGAGAAGATAGTGCACTCAGTTGGATAAAAATCCACACGTGCGAGTATTAGTGTGAGTTTAAATAGTTTAATGGGAGAATTACATTTAAATCTCGTTTAAGAAAAAAAATGAAAAATTAGTCTTGTGGAATTGTCAATTGCATCCCTAGATTTATTAATTCATGCCCCTAAAATTGTCAATGAAATCAATTTTTTTTTTGGGTGGGAGTTAAATGTAATTCTCCCTAATTTAAATAACAAGGATGGCATATTATTTCTTGAACGTTGACTAGTCAAAATTTGGAAATTATGAATAATACTGTAATCAATAAATGCTTCAAATGTGGTCATGGGATTGTATTAAATTATAGGAAAATATCATTTAAATA
Source organism: Albizia julibrissin (assembly GCA_037074505.1). Classification (NCBI taxonomy): domain Eukaryota; kingdom Viridiplantae; phylum Streptophyta; class Magnoliopsida; order Fabales; family Fabaceae; genus Albizia; species Albizia julibrissin. The sequence goes on along the minus strand of CM073487.1, from coordinate 245,368 downwards.
CCACATGAATTTGTAAAATCTTAAAAAATATGTTAACACTTTAAAATGACTTAAAAATGACAGGTATCAAATTAAAATTTTAAAATGTTAATGCTTTTATCATTTTGCCCCTCAATTAAAAAAATAAAAATAAAAGGTGCCCCTTGCCGAAGCACCACTGCTAGCCAGCCAGTCGGTTAGGACCCTCCGGCGGCGAAAGTTCCGGTGTAGAGGGCTTTTTTTTGGATTTTTTTTAAAAAAAGTTTCTTAAGGGAGCACGAACCCACCCCACCCCCAAGTATGTGTGTGTGAGAGAGAGAGATATGTAAATAAAAGCATAATGATTTTAACAAAATCAATAATAGAACTGACAAAACCCATAATGGTTTTGAAAAAATGGATAATGAGAATGACAACTAGCGTATGATTACCTCACCAAATGTGTGAAAGTGTTGGCCTAGTAGGGGGCTTTGAAAAATTCATTAATGAGAATTATTAAACCTGTAATGGTTTTGTCAGAGCCCCCTCTGAGTCAATACTTTCACACATTTGATGAGAAATGTATATTCATTTTGTCAAAATCATTAAGGGTTTAATAATTCTCATTAGTGAATTTGTCAAAGCCCCCATCTGGGCCAACACTTTCACACATTTGGTGAGGAGTTCAAGCGCTAGTTGTCATTCTCATTATCTATTTTGTCAAAATCATAACGGATTTTGTCATTTCTATTAGTGACTTTGTCAAATGTGTGAATACTTTCACACATTTCACACATTTGATGAGAAATGTATATCCATTTTGTCAAAACCATTACTGATTTAGTCATTCTCATTAGTAAATTTGTCAAAGCCCCCCTCTGGGTCAATACTTTCACACATTTGGTGAGGAGGACATGCGCTAATTGTCATTCCTATTATCCATTTTATCAAAACTATTTTTGTCAAAACCATTACGGGTTTTATTATTTCCATTAGTGAATTTGTCAAATATGTGAACGTGTTGGGTCAGATGAGGGCTCTGACAAATTCTCTAATGAGAATGACTAAACCCATAATGGTTTTGACAAAATTGATATACATTCCTCACCAAAATGTGTGAAAGTGTTGGCTCAGATGGGGCTTTGACAAAACCATTACGGGTTTAGTCATTCCCATTAGTGAATTTGTCAGAGCCCTCTCCACTGGACCAACACTTTCACATATTTGGTGATGATGTCATGCGTTAGTTGTCATTAACATTATCAATTTTGTCAAAATCATTACGGGTTTTATCATTTCCATTATTAATTTGATTAAAGTTATTATGCCTTCATATATATATATAGATACACACACACTAAAGGAGTTTGGTGGCTTAGTGACCACCAAGCCCCTTTGCAATAGGAGTGGGGGTGAGTTTGATCCCACTTAGCCCCTTAAGAAACTTTTTTTTAAACCCCAAAAAAAAAAACCCTACGTTGGAGTTCCGGCTGGCTAGCCCGCGGCGGTGCTCTGGTAAGGGGCACCTTTTATTTTGTTTTTTTAATTGAAGGAGAAAATGGTAAAAGCATCAACATTTTAAAATTTTAATTTGATACCTGTCACATTTAAGTCATTTTAAAATATTAACAGATTTTTATGGATTTTATAAGTTTATGTAGTATATAAATGACATTTTTCTTAAATTATATACTAATTATATTTGGCGAATGAGCTGTATGAGATTAAAGAAAAGGAAAAGAGGGAAGAATTTGGTACGTACGCCAAATTAGAGGGAGGGAGGGATTTACCTTCCAGCACTCAGGATCCTTTATAATGAAGCAAGTGGGGTTTATTTTCGTATGCGACATACAAGACTTTCATTTTTTTAAATAAAATGGTAAACTAATTAAAAATGAAAAAGAAACTCATGATGCCTGAAATAAGGCATAATATTCACTTTTGCAATGCGTTGGATGCAGGAAAGTAAACGTGCCATTGAGATTGATGACAAAATTAAAGGTGGGATGGGATTAATTAATCTCATTTGAAGTTTTCCTCCATCTATCATCATATGCCTTTGCTTTTTAGTGGCCAATTAGATCACCATCACACTATGCACAAATTTATCCCCTTATCTTCAACATATTCCTTTCATTTTGCCATTATTATTCTACATTTAATTTATATATACAACAACAACATAATTTTAATTTTATTAGGTGGGATAGGCTACATAGATCAAATGATGTCATTGAACCTTGTCAAAAACCAAATCTCAGGATAAATTATCAATTAAAAAATCTCGTTTAATAACTTCATTGAGCGTTATCTTCAGTTTTTTCTCTATCTTTTTTAATTTAGCTCCAAACAACTTGATCTACCCTCCTCATTTATGTATTAAATGGACTTCTCTGTACATGCCCAAACCATCTCAGATAATTTTTTTTTTCATTTTTTCTTCAATAGGAGTCACTCCTACCTTTTCTTATATAAGTTCATTAAGAATATTTTGTGTAGGTCATGTAGCCCCTTCATAGCCTTTGTGCTCATGTGAAGATGTCTACTCTATACTGAACACTTCTTTTCATCCCACTCCCTCTAAATATAGGGTAAATATATGAGGACATATAATTAAATTCTAGAGAAAATTAATCTCACTCCTTGCTTGTCCTTTGTTAGATATGAAGCTTTATTATTATTATTTTCTAATTTTTTTATCAAACCCCCTAGAGATCTAAGCTGGAATGTTGCAAGGGATTTTTTTTAATTGTATTTTTGGCTTTTAGAACAGTGATTGAAGTCTTCAAAAACAGCTTTTCAATCGTAATTTACGATATACGAGATAAATATGTGAGAATAATATTGTTTCGACTTACATACATAAGCAATTATAAGCCTTTTATAAACTAATCCAAACGTGCTAAGATGACTCAACGGTGACTTGACGTGGGTTATGTGTCATAAGGACAAAAATATTAAAAATAAATAAGATTACGAACTGAGTCATAAACGAGTTAAAATTCAAGGACTAAATTATAATGAGTCAAAGTTGATATGCTGAGTTTAAGTAGAGCTGGGAATTAGGGCCGGCCCTTGACGGGCCAGGGCCTAAAAGGGCCGGCCCTACAGGGCCCGAGGTAAGAAAAATTATCGTTTTTCAAAGCCCGGCCCGAGAGCATGAGGGCCAGGGCCGGCCCGCAGGGCCTGAACATATTTATACAAAATTTAACTACATGTTTACACGCCTCATGCAATAAAATAAATATTGTTACTAATTCATATTCAAAGGTAAAAAATAGTATCCACAAATAATTCACAATCCGCACAAAAGTATAAGAAGGCAAGAAGTTAAATACTCTAAGCAACATGAGTATGACGACTATCATTTTCATCTTCTTCACTACTATCATCAATTTCAAGAAAAATTGATTGTACTTCAGTTTGAGTAGTAGGCTCTACTTGAAGGTAAAAATATCAAGAATTTTTTCTCCCAAATCATGAATATATTCATAATCTTTATCTACAACAAAGAATAATCTAAAATGACAAATAACTCTATAAAAAACATAAAATACAAATAAATTAATAAATTACCATCATATGTGAAACTTTAGAGTAAATAAGAAATATCTAACGTATTTTTCTTATAAAATAAGAAATATCTTTTATAAATTTTTTATGATTCTTAATACAAAATATTCTTATGAAACTTAATTTTAAAAAAGATAATAACAACTAAATATTTTCAACATCATTAACAAAATATAAATGATCAATAATATTATTATCATATAAATAATTTTAAAAAATAAAAAGTATATCAGGGCCTAAAGGGCTGACCCTTTTAGGCCCTCAGCCCTACAGGGCTGGCCCTTTTAGACCCGCGTTCACTTTTTAGGCAAAATTTTCAGGCTAAGCCCTTGTAAATTCAGGGCCTAAACGGACCGGCCCGACGAGCTCGGCCCGTTTTCCCAAAATTCTATACATGGCATCCTATAATTAGCTAGCTCTCTTGTATTATCAAAGTATTAATACTCAATTATATATTTTGGAATTAGTGTGTTCACATAATATTAAATTCAATATATGGCATCCTATCATATTCAATACTTGATTTTTATTTGCAATCATCCCTCCTCATAATCATTTATTTTCTGTATCAAGATTCGTGAAAATTACACTGGCTCATGTCAAAGTCTTCATTTAAATACAAGGTTACCTAGACCGGCCACTGACTTGATTTGGATAGTGGGTCAAAGTTCATATTAGAGTTAGACTGGAGCTAACTCAAGGTTAGACTAGTGAGGAATTGAACTTAAACGATAATATTTTTTGGAATTTAATATTTTTTTAGTATCAAATAATAACATTTTTGAATGATTCTTTATGTATTAGAAAGTAGACACCTTAAGTTTTTCATAGAGTTTTAATTTATAATTTTTTAAAAAATATAGAATTAGATATAAATTTTTTAAATCAATAAATTTTAAATAAATATTGAATCGGTTAAACCATTCAGATTGAACCGATTAGATGATAAGTTCGACGGTTTCGTAATCAAACCGGCCGTCCGGTAAATGTTTGATTATTTTGAAAACTCTGTTTTCAATGGGTTTATTTTATAAGCCCGATTTACTTAAATCTCCACCACATATTTACCTCGTAGACCGTAAAAGTAACCTCGTAAATCGTAAAAGTTACTTCGTATTTTGTAAATCACGATTTATAAGCACTTATGGAGCTTCCATAAGCTAATCCAAACGAGCCATAAGTGTGTGTTTGGATTAGCTTTTGAGAATAGTTTTTACGACTTACGAAGTAAATTTGTGAGAAGAGTTTTATCTCAATTTGCGCAAACCATGGTTTAAAAGGCAAAGTATTCATATTTTGTTTCTTGGTGAGAAAAGGAGAGGACCAAACAAGCCCTTATGACAGCCTAATCATAGATATGAGCAACACGACACGCCAAGCTGACGCCTCTGAGAGGGAAAAAAAGCCCACAGGGCCAGAGGCCAAGGCTCCCACGGAAGCATACATAGTTCCCATTCCCTGCAATTGTGATTATCGAGGCTTTTTTATCCGCCACTGCCTTCGGTACTCTCTCCCACATCTTCTTCCTTACGTGCCTTGTTTGATTCAGTAAATAAGATCGGGGATTCGGCATCCCCAGTTGTTCAATTCTTTGACTTTGCAGTTTGAGGTGTAAAAGGGCATTCTCTGGTACTCAGTTTCGCAATTTCTGATTTCTTGTGTGTTAATTGAACTCTGAATTGAGGGTGCGGAAGTATGTTGTTGAAATTTTGTTATGTTACTTTCTTGGATGTGGGGATAAAATAACCTCTTAGGTGTTCATATTCTGGGGTTTGTGTTTGCGTTTATATCATTTATAGGATGCGTGGTTGCCAGGAAATTAATGGAAAGGGAGATTGAAACTTCCAAGCTTATCATTCATAGGGTTACCGATAGCATAGGAGTCCTCCCATTCAATGATTGATTTAATGGTGACAACTTCATTTACACAAAGCTGGGATAAATGGACTCTAAAATCATTTTGTTTATGATTAAGTGATTTTTGAAGGTTCTTCCACCAATGTTTGGTTTAACTGGATAAATTTGTTTGTCTTACCACAGAGATATCTTGGTTGATTCAGAATAAGAATGATCTTTTGACAAATTCAACAGTTGAATTGACAGCTGTTTCAGCAGTGATACACAACTAGCCTATTTTTGTTGTTCTTGTTTTTGTTTATGGTTTAAAATTTGAGTATTTGAATGAAGATGGAGAAAATATATGAAAGAAAAATATTTGTGCTGTTATTTTGGATTCTTAGGAAATTCATCATAGTTCCTTTGTTTTTCTCACTTTCTTCCAATAAACAAGTGTTAGCATTGCACTTTATGTTTTGGAGAGATATAAGTCGTCATATACCAAGATTCAAAATTTTGAGAGGCAGACATGGTACGGCGGCACTTGAAAGGATATAATATATGCTGAATTTTTTCCATGCCCATTAGGATTTCTTGATGTAGGTGGAGGTTTTATCGGATTCCTTAATTGTGAATGCCAGAATGTCTATCAGGGCTCAGAAATTATGTTGTTGAATGATAGTCTGTTATTTTCCTTTTCAAAACATGTGTATACTTATATTCTTGTCTGGTTGTTGAGTTCCCAAATTGCCTCGTGGCACCTTTTCATTGATAGAAATAATATTTTCATTCTTTGTCAAGTAAAATGGAATTCTGCATATCTGAAATTTTTAGCCCTCCTACTCATGTGATGTGGAGAATATCACCCTTTCATTTCCATCCCCCTCCTTTTACCGATTTAACGGAAATGAACTGTTTCTTTGATTTTGTTCTACAGTTCCTATCATTGTAAAACATGAGTACACTGGATGCAACTAGGGCAGAGCTTGCCCTTATTGTTTTATATCTGAACAAGGCAGAAGCTAGGGACAAGATATGCAGAGCAATTCAATATGGTTCCAAATTTTTTAGTAATGGGGAAGCTGGTACCGCCCAGAATGTCGACAAACAAACCAGCTTGGCTCGGAAAGTTTTCCGTCTATTCAAGGTTTTGTTTTGCTTTTTTAAATTTGTGGAAGTATTGGAATTCTTCTAATCATTTGTTGTTATTTTTTCATGAAATCAAATATGTATCTCTTTTTCTTCCTGCTTGAGTAATATGCTACCTGAGTACATGGTAATTATTTTAGTGATATTGTTTATTTCAATCATCTTTTTCACCATATAGCCTTATTGATATATTTGATTTATCCTCGTTTAATTAATTATTTTATTTAGTTGCTCTAGGACAAAATTGGAAAAGGCTACCCAAAAGAATCTCAAAATATTTTATTATTTATCCCTTTTTAACATTTAAAGGGAATTTTTGCATGGTTAAAGATGGAGAAAATTAGTTAATTGTTTTATATGTTTCACCCTGGAATATGCAGTTTGTCAATGACCTGCATGCTCTGATAAGTCCTGCCCCACAGGGAACTCCCGTATCCCTAGTTTTGCTGGGAAAGGTATCAATTTTCTAAGAATATTCCACCTTTTTAAATTTTTTCGTTTCTTTTTATTCTTCCTAATAACTTGTTTGATGGAACTTCTAGTCCAAAAACGCATTATTGTCAACCTTCTTGTTTCTCGATCAATTTGTGTGGCTTGGTAGATCTGGCATCTACAAGGTAGGAAGCTCAACTTTTTCCAAGCCTTGAATTATTTTTCCCTGTATTATTTATACGAGAATATCATCCAGCAGCATATATGATTTTTGTTGTCCAACTACAGAATAAAGAGCGTACTGAACTAATTGGACGGATATCTCTTTTCTGTTGGCTGGGTTCCTCAGTGTGTACCACCTTAGTTGAGGTATGTGACTTTTGTGTGGCTTACTTGTACTCATCAATGATTCCCTCTTAGAAATATGCTTTAAACCTTTTTATGACATGTTTACTGCACGATGTATCAGCTTGGCGAGCTCGGAAGACTCTCAGTGTCAATGAAGAAGTTAGAGAAAGAACTCAAGGACACTAACAAATATAAAGTATATTTTGCCACTCTGTTTATGGTTCTCCGAAGTTTCTGTTTTATGTTTACCATATTCAGCTATGTCTTCATTTTCTGTACTTTTTTGGCATTACATTAGACCCTGTTGATGCAGAATGAGGATTACCGAGCTAAATTAAAAAAGTCAAATGAGAGGACTCTAGCGCTTGTCAAAGCTGGAATGGATATAGTGGTAGCAGTTGGACTGCTTCAATTGGCGCCTAAGAAAGTCACTCCTCGTGTGACTGGGGCTTTTGGATTTGTTTCATCGCTTATATCTTGCTATCAGGTGCATGTCAGTATGATTTTTGTTTGCTCCCCATCGTGCTTCTGTTCTCATTTGAGCTACCTGAGATCATTTAAAATATATGTTGACCAACCTATCTTTGCATGCGCACGCACAGCAGAACAAGCGAATAGACAAGGGTAATTTGGAAATCATAAATACATGAGAAATCAAATTGGAGAATAGCCTGAATTATGAAACAGGACATATATTAATACCTTTATACCGTGTAAAATATTCAAGAGTCAAGATAGTAAATCAAACCCATAAATTAAGAAAAGTACTTAAAACATAAGTCATATAGAATTGAAAATCTGACAATTAAGAGCTATTTCTGATACAGCCATCGAATCACATCGTTGGTTTTGTTACTTTTTACAAATTGTATGATTTGAATCATGAATCTTAAGATTCTGGTTACTGAGGGTATTAACATGATAAGACTCAAGTGTCCGAAACATTTTTCGTGAGCTGCAGAGAACTCTTATGTTTAGGACATTCTGGTTTTACTTACTTCTAGAGACATTTGTATGCCCTGTAGACTTTTTGAGGGATCACACCATATATATCTTTTGTTGCAATTTATGCTGAGATTTTTTTCCCACTCTCCACTGACAAGGATTCATGTTTTCCCCAAACGCAGTTGCTTCCTGCCCCTGTCAAGTCCAAAACCTCTTGAAGATGGAAGAACATACTCTCTCTCATCGTGCTTGGATGTCTGTCATTAAATAAGTATTCACATTTGTCACTGAATGTTTGTTTATGTGAACTTGAGCAACGTGTAGACTAGTAAGGAGTCTTTAAAATACCATCACAGAGAATGCCGATATTGCCATGGTTTGCATTTCCTTATAATAGAAACAATGTCTGTTTGGCCCTCAGTTGGTTTGGTGCAAACTGAGCAACAAACAAATTAGCAATAAAGGATCTGATCAATCATAATGGAACGTCCTATTGGATAATACTGATCTTATAAATATGGTGTGTGACAGAATGGCCAATAGGACTATGCCGTGATTGGGGCGCATAGAAAGTCTTGTGACATCGATCTATGGAAGAACCCTTATTTTTGCCACTTAGGCCTGAGCCTTACTGACAAGGGAGTTTTTTTTTTTTTTTTTTTTTTTTTTTTTTTTTTTGTGGTGAACGTAAGACCAAGTATTTTGATTATATGGGAAGGTAGTGTAGATTTGTTTTGGCCTGGATCATCTGTCATGATGTGCATTTAGAGAACGAGTAACAAGAAATATTAGAATTGCAAGAGGTATATTTTATTTGTTTGTCAGTTTTTTTTTCATTATTCTCTTTTGTCCATTAGTCTCTGTTTTTGGGCTGATCTGCCCATGTTGGTGTGGTCCATTAATCTCTAGTGATATTCTATGCAGTAAAGTCACAATCCAAAACACCGGAATTTGACGTGGGGCCTAGTCTTATGATTAGACAATTAGTTATTCATGTTGTCTAGTTTATAATTTTTAAATTTCCAGGGAAGAAGTGTTGGGCAGTAACTTTTTTAAACCCCCCCCAAGGTCGGAATCCGCTTTAGTCCGCTGCGTCTCCCATGCGCTGCGCGTCTGCTGCGTCAAAATGATGTCGTTTCATCGTTCAATCTGGGCCGTCTGTTGCACGCCAGTTAAATGAACGGTGATTGAAGCGTCATAAATAAAATGACGTCGTTTTAATGAATTGATCTTGTCCGTTGAAGTTCTGAATCAATCTCCGCCGTCCATTCAATTCCCTACACCACAGCTCCCTTTTTTAACACATCATACGTCATTTTTCCCTCCTTTGGCGCCATCTTCATCTTCTTCCGTGGGAAAGCAAAGGGAAATGAAGAAAGTTTCTGTGTGATGTGCTGTTTTAGAAGATAATATAATGTATTATATTATTAGAGAAGACAATCAATAAGCACTAGTTTGTGGGAATTAGATATTAAAAATTGGTGAGTAAAATAATAATATTTTATATTTATGATTTATAATCTAGTTTTTACATTTATGATTTATCAATGTATAATCAAATGGTACAGATATGGAAGAATAGAATAAGAGAAAAATTTTCAAATGTAAAAATAAATAAATAAATAAATAAGTAAATAAAAATGAGTGCCTTAGATCCTTCTACATGAAGTCTCTACTACTTTGTACAGCTTTTGACTTCCTTTGTGCTCCTCTCTTTTTTTGTCAAAGAAGCTAATCATGGTGTTCCTTTGGCTTGCTCTCTATTCTAGTATTGCAAACTCATTATTTTGTGCTCTTATATTGTTCTCTATTTTGGTGAAGGAAGCTCATTGTAATCTGTTATGAAACAAAGTGAAAAAACAGTCAAAAGTTTGTATATGAATAGAAAAGATGATCACAACAGACATATGTAATGTGAGGATAGTTAACAATAACCATGTCCAATTCCAACCCACCCTAGCCCTTTCATTTTCTTTCTTTACATATATACTAAAATGTTTTGCCATGTTTTTCTAAATAGTTCCTGACCTTTAAAAGTGCAAATGTCGATACCCCTTTAGCAACAAGCAATGAACAAAGAAGCTGTAGAGAAACCAGTAAGTAAAACATGCTCAGGTCAAATCCACAATAGTATTTGTAGAGAAACCAAAAAAAAAAAAAAAGTTGTAGCTCGCATAGAAGCTTACTTATATACGACCAGATCAAACATACTACATTCTGAGCCAAGCTTACTTATATACGACCAGACCAAACATACTACATGCTCAAGCAAACTCGTCATGGTGTTCCTTTGTGCTCTTCAATGACATGGTTTGTGCATATTGAAAAGCCATCAAACTGATGAAATGAAAGTGAAGTGAATTCTGAGACTATCTTTGATTGCAAGAATCATAGAAGATTTTATTCTATTGTCTGTAACTCTACCACATTAAATATCATGAGAGTTACCAGTACGGATTTAATTAAGCCTAAACATGTATATTAAATAACAAAATAAAGATTAGTTTAAAAACATAACTGTGAAAACTTAAAAGCACAACGTTCTTAATCTCTTTTAGTTTCCATTCGTGAGCGTTTTTTATATCTTTAGCTAGGCCGAGAGGATTTAGCAAAGGACCTCCAGGGTACCTGGTTTGTTGAAATATAAACCATCAACCTTATGTCCACTATGATGGATACAAAAAGAAGAGACCCAATTCATGCTTAGTACTATCAGTGAAGCACAAACTCATACAATCAAAATTGAAAAAGAGATTATTAGATAAAGAGCCTGAGAGGACTGAAATGACAGATGGGCCAGGGTGGAGATCCCTACTTCCATATGCATCTTAAAGAACAGCACACAAGTTACCAGCTTTATTACAAAAAATGAAAAATAAAACCTCAAGCATTTGTCATTTTGGATTTTAGAGTAATGAAAATATGAGAGAGAGATATGAGTGGAAGAGAATATTGATTGTGCTCAAGCATGAATTATGAGTGAATCGTTATGTTTAGTGTGTTGTGGCATGATCATGATTAGGATTATGGAAAATAATAATAAGGCTTAATTAGAAGATGAGCTAATATAACATGGCAGACACCATATCAGAGTGGCTGCTGATCAAACTCAGTTATGGCAGACAAAATTATTGGTAAAATTATGACAGATATGCTTGTTTATTGTTGGCCAGCCCACCTTGCTGTTTTACTCTTAACCATGTACAATAAATGTGTCATGCACTTGCCCATTTTGCTCTCCATATCAAAAAGTAGACAAAAACCACCAATATAACAAAGGAACTTTCAAAATTAAGGATTTCCATAATTAAGGGAAAATATTTAAAAACCAGAAATAGCTTCCAGTTCAAAGAAGGATCCCTCCTTAGCTTGAGATCCTGGACTAACAAAATCCATGTACCTTTTTGTTTCAACAAAGCTGCTATTACAATTTTCAATGCTAGAAAGAGAAGTGAAAATGTTAATACTCTATAAGTGAAAATGTTAATACTCTATAAGATTGACGATAGACATCAGGCTGTGTTCTTACAACTAATTAAGTTTTCATCGACTTAACATACCCATAAAATTTGGAATACGCAACTGGAATTTAGCCATTAATTTTACACTTAAACCATAGGCAGACATCTGACAAGAATCGGTAACATTATCAAAAATAAAAAAACAGAAGTGCTATGCCCATGAAACAAGAGAGAGAAATTGATGTATCTTCACCCACAGTTGCATTAAGAAATCAGGCTATACTGCAAGCATACATACCTGAACAGCTTCTAGCTCCTTACACATGCTTGATCTCTCTTGATTAGTATCTACCCCAGATGACTGAACAGACCCTTGAATACAACCTCATCTATCTCAAAACTTACATCTCATTTTCTAACAGTAATATAACATTTCATAGATAAAGCAAGATTACAATTACCCAATTCCGTCCTGAACAAGAGTGGCATGCTTCTCCTAAAATCGAACGATGGAGGGCGTCGCAGTTGCATCAGAAGCCTCTGCTTCATCTACATTGCCCAGTGAAACCAACAATTTTGATCTGAGGAGGGATGATATCAGAGAAGGATTTGATTTGATCTGGTTCTTTGAGGGCAGCAATTTTGATCTCATCGGCTTTTTTGGAAGCTTCACTACAAAATGATTTACACTTTTTGGGGATCAAACTCTGTCGGCTTCCAGCTGAACTGCGACACCGGAACTGATGCGGGCTGGTGATGGAAGGGATCAGCGTCAGAGAAGAACGACGGAACTGATCCGAGTTGAGGAAAATAGGGGATGGTGGGGGAAATTCAATGGACGACTGAGATTGTCTAAGGAATTCAACGGACGAGATCATCCATGTCAAACGACGTCGTTTTATTTAGTACGCTTTCATCACCGTCCATTTAATAGGCCCGCAGTGGACGGTCTAGATTGAACGACGAAATGGCGTCATTTCGCTGCAGCAGACGCACGTGCACAGGATGCAAGCCGATTCCCCCATTCTCACTTCTCTTTGCCTTCGGTGTCCTATAGACTAGAATGTCATCAAACTTGAAAGTAAGCAATAGGATAAAATACTCTAACCACCTCTATGTTTTATTTTATTTATACAAATATCCTCTCTATTTTAAAAACTCATATAGACTTCCCTTGAAATTAAAATATATATTACACAAACATCCTTTATATTTTTTAGATTATATTTTTATCTACACAAACTGTTAGTTGACCATTAAGTTTGCCTTTTGAACTTTTTTTTAACCAAAATACCCCCTTTAGCATCAAAATTATTTAAATATATATGGCCCAAAAAATTTTTATACCACTAAAAGCTAATTCTAATATATTTCCTAACTTTCTAATGTTTTAAAAACTTATTAATTGAGATTATTAAATTTATAATTTTAACTTTTCATCGCTTTTGTTGAAATTTATTTATTTAATTTCTTAAATGAATAAAAATATATATCAAACACATTTATTCTATCAAAATATAATAATCTATATAGGTTTGAGATATTGTATGAGTCATTTAAATTTATAATTTCATATTTTTTTCTACAAACATTTAAAAAAATTTACTCAAATTTTCAAAAGTCGGTGATATTTACAAACTATCAAGAAAAATTTGGGATTTAGTGTTAGGGTAAATTAGTAAATAAATTTTACATTTTTAATATAAATTTTAATTAAAAATATTTTTTAGAATCATTTTTAGATTTAGAATATTCTTAATCCCGTTAATGATTTGGACTTAAGTGTATGTTTCCAAAATAGAGAAGATGTTTGTGTAATTAAGGTAAAATAGGAGACTGGTTAGAGTATTTTACTCTAAATAATATAATTTATTTCATAAAACTTGTTTTATTTTCAAATTGCCACATATTCCCTTTGGTTTAAAATATAAAAGCCAAAAACTGTTGTACAGTTATCAAGTAGTTAGTTAAATCAACCCCCATGTGTTGATGTTGAAGATGATGCATACAGTTCTTCATTCCCGTCAGTTCATTCAAAACCAGTTCTGTAATTTTTTTTTTGGGTGGCATGTTACTTTGTTTTTGGTTTGTTTTACTGAAGAAGTTGGGTATTTAGCAGAAGAAGAAGAACCATGTGAAGAAGACCACGTACCCTTTGAGCATGAAGAAGATGAAGAACTCGGTATGCTCTGCCAATATTACCAAGACACCACTGTTGTTTTTCCGCTACTTTATAATATTTGCAGAGACACGCTGTTGTTTTTTCTGCATGTATCGGTGTGAGTGGGTGTTTATATATAATATATGCAGAGACACCACCAATGTTTTTTCGCTACGCTACTGAAGGGGTACTTCCATCCAGAATTAGTTTATCAGCTTTATGAATCAAATTGATTAGTTTTAAAACTTTTTTCGCTACTGATGGAGGCACGAAAGAGTCACTGGAATGGGCTGTGCATGGGAAATTGAAAGTTTGGATAACTTGTTATATTATATAATTAGGTCATGGTCCATTTTTGTTCATAAAATCTCAATTTTGCCTTGAAATTCTTTTGAAGTAATGTCGCACTGAAAGTTTTAAAATTGTAGCAATTTCGCTTCTGCCGTTATCCAGTTCAAGTTTGACTGTTAGTTGATCAAATACGTTAAGCTGACAGGTTCATTTGTCATCCACGTCATTTTTGTTAAGGTGCAAATTTACTCCAGAAATTTTCACTCAAGAGCAATGTTGCCTGAAAATTTTTGGGTTTAATATTGTTCTTATTTATAAATCTAAATTAGAAAAAAATGAAGTGGATGACACATGGACTAACTAGATAAACATATTTGGCCAACTAAGGGGTAAACTTAACCTGGATAATAGCTAAGATGAAATTGTTACGATTTGGAAACCCCCTGAGCAACATAGCTCTTGAGTGAAAACTTTCAGAAGCAACTTTGCACCTAAACCTAAAACAAAAATGACATGGATGACACGTGAATCTTCCAGCTTAGTATATTTGGTCAACTAATAATCAAACTTAACCTGGATAAAGGTCGAGGCGAAATTGCAACGATTTTAAAACTTATAGGGCGACATTGCTAAAAAAAAACTTCTAGAGTAAAATTGAGATTTTGACAACTTTCAAGGTAAAAATAGACCTTAACCCTATATAATTTAGGGTTAAGATGTAAATTTAGAAACAAACTATTTCCCTATAGGCACTCAACACAATTAATTATTTTGGGGTGCAAAAATAGATATAATCAAATTTTTTGTAGCATATATAGCAACGTCATAAATCCTAGTTAACTCTCGTTATTTTTTGTACAGTGGGTCCACCAGTCTTCTTACTCTCTATTATTTTAATATATTTTTAAAGGGAAAATGTGAAAATTTAACAATAAATTATTTCACTATGAGCATTTAACATAATTATCTTTTGTTGGATCCAAAAGTATAGATAAAATTTTTTGTCTTAAAAATGCCCGTATATTTGTCTTGTAAATTCCAACATTTATCTTGTGAATGACTATATTTATCTTTTAAAGGGATTTAAAAGAATCTAGAGATTTAAAAAAATTTGATCATTCATATATTCATCTTGTACATTTTTTTTTAACTCATTTGATTCTTTTAAATCCATTTATTTGTCTTGTGAATACCCTTATTTGTCATGTAAATGCTCTTGTGAAAAAAATAAAGTAAGAGTATTATTGTCTTTTCATAGACAAAACTTAATTTCATTTTGACTTAAGATGATGCAGTAAAATTTCAGAATCATTTTGGAATTAACTAAAATAAAATTGCTTCTATAGGGTAGGGTTAAGATGTAAATTTGCTCTAAAAGTTTTCACTGAGGGGCAATCTTACCCGTAAAATTCTTTTAAGTTTAATGATGCATCGAAATTGTTAAAATATAGTAATATTATCCATTTCCGTTAAAAATTTAACTTTTAACGTCAATTTTTTAACCGTCAACATTAGTTTTTTTTAATGAAATAGGACAATATTACTATGTTTTGAAACTTTCGAAGTGACATTGCACCTAAAAAAACTTTCAAGATAATATTGCTCCTTAACGAAAACTTTCGAGGCAAATTGACATCTTAATCCCATAGGGTTTAAGTGATATCTTCCAATTAAAAAAGGCAAATATTTCTAAAAATATATTAAAATAATAGAGAGTAATAGTGGGATCTATAGTACAAAAAGTAACATAAGTTAACAGCGTTGCTATATATGCTACAAAAAAAATTGATTATGTCTACTTTTACACTTCAGAATAGTTAATTGCGTTGGGTATCTATAGGAAAATAGTTTTTTTAATTAAATTTTCAAATTAAACCTATAATTTATTATTTGTGCAATTAAAAAATTAAACATATTTTATTCCCAAATTTATTACTTAAGTCACATACCCCATGTATTATAATTTATTTTAATAAAAAATTATTATTTTTTACAAATTTTACTCTTGTTCATTTTAAAAATACAAGTAATAAATTATTTTATCTAATTGTTTATTCCGTATAAATTGAAATTTTAAGGGTTAAGGTACAAATTTAATAATAACGTTTTCCTAAAGGTGTACCTGACACAATAATGTTAGATGTAAAAAATTATTCATAAATATTTTAAAATGGGAAAAATAACAAAACTAACTGAGAAATGTCTATTACTTTATGGGAAAATTCCATTAAAATACCAAATGAACTTCCTTAACCCACAAAAGTCTATTATAAGTTGGAAATGATAGATAAGGCTTTTTGGGGGAATTTGGGTTTATCAAGTTTAGAGGTAAAGACCAAAATGCCCCTCTAAAATGGTCTGACATATTAGGTGGCTGGTATGGGGGAAAATGGTGAGTAGGACGATGTTGTGAGGTGACGGTGAAGAAGGAGGTGGCCAATCAACATCCAAGAAATAAAAGCTAAGAAAAGAGTCAAGTGTAAGTAAGTTTTCGACAAACATAACCTTTTTTAGATGAATCGAACAATAACCATCTTATTCTCATTATTCATGTTGGTGTGTTTTGGGTATGGTTCAGTGGGTTTGATTGTGCTTGCATAGAAAACATGTGGGCCTTTACGTGGGTTATGAGAGATAATTTATTTAGGGTTGTCAATGATGGCTAAGAACAATGACGATGGTGCTGTGATTATAGGTTATTTATGGTGGTTTTGGTTATGGGTAAGTGGGTTTGTAGGTTGAGGCGGATTAAAGGTTCGGACTTTATGTAACTACGACGGAATCAACGGTATGGTGTGGGTTATTTATGTATTTGGTTGTTTTAGTTGTGAGAGGTAGTATAATGAAGAGTTTATTGATTTGCAATAGGTTTCATTGAGTTGATGTTGATGATTGATTAGTTATGTCATTAGCATTGAAACAAGACTTGTTGAAACAGAACTTGTCATTACATGCATTGTAGTTACTATCATGATTATATCTGATTTGTTGTTAACACCATTACAGGATTTGTCATTAGCATAAGTAAATTTGTCGTTACCATTAACAACAATATTTAAGGCATTTACTCATTTTGTCATGACCGAATGATTGTCTGAGAAACATGATGTTATTTTTGAACAACATGATGTTATTTTTGAACAACATGACATGTTTTATTACTAGCATAACTGAATTGGTGACAAGCCGAAACTGTTGGTCAATCCTTTAGCACATGTTGTTAGAATTTAGTGATACTTGTCAAATCCATTATGGAATTTGTCAACACCATTGCTATTCTAGTGAATCTCATAACAGATTCTATCAAGAGCATAACTAATTTAGTCAATTCCTTGAGAAATGTATGATGTCGTGACATGGGTGTGGAGTTGGAGGTTAAATACTTAGGAAAGGCTTAACTTTGTTAATTACGAAACTAGTATTATCAAACATCTTGATGAAGTAGTCAATGGTCTAAGTGTGTGTTCTGGGGATTTTTTCTAGTGATGAAATTTCATTGGTATATGACTGACATTGTCATGAAATCTTTATTTTTTTTCTTGCATTCTTGCAGGTTAGCATGCAAGATGACATGGAATATTGGGGTAACACCTTCTTTGAAGTCACTTATTTGTTTTTCCATATTAGGGGGAGTTTGTAACTAATGTTGAAGGTGAAGTTAAATATAGTTATGGGAGTGTGAGGGTAAAATCGATAAAGGAGGGGATGATAGTTAAAGAATTGAGGGTAATGATAGGAGGATGGTTTGATATAGATGGTCATAGGTGTGACATTAAATATACTTTGAGCTTTGATGAAAAGATATTAGTAGATCTCATTAATGATTCTGATTTGGAAAATCTGTTTCATTATAATGACAATATTGCACATGTGTATGTAGCATTGAAAGGAAGTGATAATAAAGGAAGGGTCATGGATGATACAAAAAGGCAAGTGACAATTTTTTGGGCTAAAGAAGTAGTTATTTCCAATAGTATTTTTACTAATATGTTGACAATACTTGTTAATATACATGTAGGGTTCATCAATTCGTGAGAGTTGTGGATCAAATGTGTTACAATGACAAGGCTGTGTGTTATAGAATGAGTGATAAATTTGTACGAAATGAGTGCAATGCAAGACCTCTTCTCATCCTTCCATGTGCAGTTGGTCCCAGTTGTGACAATACAATTATGTTGATAAATGCTTTAAGATTACAAGCCAATAAAAGATTTATAGCAGAACAATGATCACAGTTGTGACAATAGACATGCCAAATCCAAATGACTACCGACTATATAATATAGCATCTCAAAAGTTTCTGGCACCACCGAAGACTAGTCGACCTCCTGGGAGGCCAAGATTTGTAAGGAAAGAGTCACAGTTTCAAAACAAAAAAATTTACCATTATAGCTCATGTCATCAAGCAGGTCACTCTAGAAGAACGTGCAAAAATCCAAACTTGACTTAAGCTTTGGTGTGCAAACATGGAAGTAAATATTTTACAAGTCATCTTTTGGTTTATGTACAATGACTTGGATCCCTTCGCATATTTTTTGTTAAAAGGGTTATGGCATATAGGATGCCCTTTTTGTAAGTACTGTATAGGGAAAATAATATTTGTTATGGTGAGAATGATAAGAAAACATTAGGTGTATGTGGAATCATAATTTTCACTTGTCATTTGACTATATAGATAGTAGTTGTTGTAATGCACAATCTGATTTTTGTAAATCCTAATATTGTACTTGTCATTACTATTACTACTTTTGTTAATGGTTACACTTTATTGTAAGTTATGTATACAAGGAGGAACATGTTCTTTTAGGGTCACAACTTGTATGCCATAGGTATAGGTGGAATGAGTAATGTGAATATGTTATTTGCCTATATATGTCTCAGTTGTTGTCTTGATTGATTTGGTTTTCGTAAATCTCAATATTGTACTCGTCATTATCATTACTACTTTTGTTAATGGTTACACCTTATTGTTAGCACCTGTACAACTAAAGGGACATGTTATTTTTGGCTTCAGGACTTGTTAGCATTAGGTTTACTTATAATGACTAATGTTGATAAGTCATTTGACCATTTGTGTGATAGTTGTTGTCATTAATATTTGTGGTTATTTGCCAACATCATCACTAAACTTGTGATTACCATTATAAATCTTGTCAAAACAATTAAAATTTTTATTATTCACATTACTGAATTTGTGAGACGTCACCCCTTTAGAGCAACATCTTTACACATGACTTAATCAGACATGTACTTGTTGTCATTCCCATTATGCATCTCGTCAAACCCATTAAAACTTTTGTTATTCCCATTATAGAATTTGTCAGAAGCCACCCCTTTGGGGCAATAGCTTCACACAACTAAAATAGACATGCACTTGTTGTCACTCCCATTATGCATCTGGTCAAACCCATTAACATTTTTGTTATTCCCATTACTCAATTGGCGCGAGTCCATCAATCGTGGTTATACCTTTTACACAATTCATCAGTAAGTCATTTAATATTTATCATTCTCATTACGAATTTTGTCAACTTCATTACAAATGTAGTCAACATAATTACAATTCGTTAGTAAGTCATTCACTAACATTACATAAAAAAAAACCACACCTATGTCAATGTGCATACATTAACAATATAAAACATCATTGACCAAAATTATCCGCCCTAAGTTACCCCAAAATGCCATGACTGCCTAATAAGTTAAACAACATTGGTAAATCTTTTTAATAGATTGGTTAATTCCAAAAATTAACTTGTACCTAGAATGGAAAAAATTTACAGTCACAACATAATTATGGCAGTCATTTCCTCCTGGTCTGTGTCATTCCTGTAGTGATGAGTCCCAAAGCAGTCTCTCTCTTCTTATTCAATTCATGGTTTACCAGCCACCATATTAGGTTTTTCATATACTCTTGAATCTCATCCTGACCATACTCTATGGTTACACCAAGCTTCCAATTGTTCAGCCAAATTAACACATTAACGCCACAGTCTCACCTGCATGACACAGTGAAATTATGGTCAAACAATAAACCTTTTTTTTTGCTAATTCCATTTTCTCTATCAGCATCATGTCATATATTCAATATTATTGAGAGGATTTCTCTAGACTTTCATTTTTACCAAAATATCATTGTCGTATGCGTCAAACACTATTTATAATGTTACACTGAATTGAATCCTTTCTATGATTTTCCCCAGTAACTCGTTACTATTTCTATTTTTTTCCCACATGCTAGTGTCTTATTGTGAAATTTTTTTTAATAAATTTCAGGGTAAGGTACTATTAATATCTACAGAAGGAGTGCATCACCTACATATACTTATTTTTGTTATAGTTTTCTTCCACATCACATTATGTGTGCTGACTATTTTTTTTGGAGGTGTAAGAGTAAGTATATCTAATAATCTCATTTTTTTTAAAATGCCTTTTCTTGTTTAGAATCTCTTCAGTCTTCTTCTTTACTAATAATCCAACTTTAGATACGTCAATGGAAGCATTGGGAGAACTCAATTGCTAGAGAAAGCAATGAAACAAACCCTGGTAAGCAATTTGACCATTTATTATACTGTGTATGTCATTCCAATAATATTGTTAATTTCTTGAGCCTTTGATAATCTTTGAACTTATTACTAGCTTGGGTTTTTAATAGAAGAGCTAATTATGAATTGGATTAGGTTTTAAATATAAGATCTTAATACAATTTGTCTCCCAAATTTATATTTTTTTCCTCAAAGCATCCTTGTTGATTGCACATATTAAAAAGTTTCTAAGGGTAGTTATGATGAAATATGGTATTTTAGAATTACTGAGCTATAGTTGTTACAAATGACTAACATAAGGAACTTTCTTCGTCTACTCAAATTAGTCAACTAACTCTTGTATTAAAACTCTAGAGGTAGCAGTTTTTGATTCAATGCTATGTCACTTTAAATATGTTGATAGTTGGTTTGAGGATCGCAATAAACAATGGAAAACTCAAGAGCAAGTTAAATCTCTTTTATTTAAGTTTCACAAATTCTCTTCAAATGTTGTTATATCTTTCCTAATTGCTGGCATATTGAGTTAGTACAGATAATGTACCAGCATTCATTAACGTTCGCCGGCATGATTTTATTAAGCGTTGATTTCTGGGTTTCAATAAAGATTCAACTTTTCTGGGCTGGTTGGCAAGTTATTTTGTGTTTTATATTCACAAGAAACCTTTCTATCCATCTGCCATGTTTACTAAACTTTTAATTATTCCTTATAAACTTTTAATGTTTCTTTAAGATTTCCTTCTTTGAGCAATTTTATGGCTCTGTGACAAAATGCTCTTGCTTTCAATTGTTAATTCTCTAGGAATTTCACAATTTCTGTTACATTTTTTAGAGGCACAAAGTCAATTAATAAGCAAGAAAAATCATCAAAGATTATGGACATGCATAGAGCAAAATCCCATACACACAACAAATTCAATTACACCCTAATCAAAGAACCTAGAATGAGACCTCAACCACACAATTCAATTTAGATTTCACATCAGTAGCACAACAAATTGATCACAATTATATCACACAACAAAAAGAATTTATGGCTGCAACAAGTTACAGAACATCAGTTCCTATAACTACCAAATCTG
The DNA here is from genome assembly GCA_037074505.1 of Albizia julibrissin. NCBI lineage: Eukaryota > Viridiplantae > Streptophyta > Magnoliopsida > Fabales > Fabaceae > Albizia > Albizia julibrissin. The sequence continues at coordinate 223,590 of CM073487.1, read as the reverse complement.
AATTTCTTTGACTTGAATAGTTTTAAGACCAATGGAATTTTTTTGGTACCAAAGAGTTTTTTCCCCTAGCAAATTAAATCTGAATTCCCCCAACTATCAAATAAAAGAATCAGTTCTCAGCTACCTTGACAAAATCGAAGTCCAATTATGATGCATTCACAACTCCCAATCCAACAAGCAGAATAATCAATTACACTTCCTCACAAATCAAATTAGTTCCAAAAGTCACTAAAGAACAACTCAAGCAATTTCCAAGCTGACACACATAACCACATAATCGATTTACAATACAATCTAGTGACAATAACTTTAGAATTTTCACCAATTCAGACAAAGTCATAGCAACACAATAGCAGAATGAGAAGAGGGAGCCAACCTAATGAAAGGAAGAAGAGGGAGCCGACCAGTGCCGATTTCCAGGAAAAGGGAGAATCAGAGACGCTGAGAACGAGAACTCGAGAAGGCTAGCTACAACTGCTAGGTCATCACCATACTGATATTGGATTAAGAGTTAAGAATAATGAGTTAAGAGTGATATTTGATTGAGAGGATTTTGGTCCCTGACGGCCAAGAGGATGAGCTTCCGAACAAAAGCCCCCACTCACGGCGATGGAAGTAGGGGACGGTTGTGGCAGGGAGAGGGAGAATTCGATAAAGTCCACAGAATAGGTTTGATTTGTGAAGTGTGTAAATGAGTGTCAAGGGCTTTTTAGTCCTTACACCTAAATTTGATAAACCCAGATTCCCCCAAAAGCCTTATCTGTCATTTCCAACTTATAATAGACTTTTGTGGGTTAATGAAGTTTATATGGTATTTTAATAAAATTTTCCCTTACTTTATTATCTTTGGAGCCCACGAAAGTCAAGTCAAATGTTCTCTCTCTTGTACACATTAGCTCCTGTTTCAACTCCAATCGACTCTGCGCCATCCATCTTCTTCAGCATTCCCTAATCCCTAACCTACCCCAAGATCAGCCTCCATGCCCCCCGGAGTTGATGCACGGGGTCATCTCCAATTTAAGAAATTCCACCAGGGCAAAACTGGCACGAAGATATTGTTCGCACTCTGCAATGCTTGGTTGAAGGGAACCAACGCGTCACGGAGGGTGCGGTAATTGAGATAGCATTGGAGTTGGATGGGCCGCTGGCTGCACTAGCGTTGATACGTATGGAGGCAGAGGAGCAAGAGGAGGCTAGAGGGCATTTAGAAACCATTGTCAATGCTTCATATTAATGGACCTTCCATTTAAAAGTGATTTTTGACCGCAATTTACAGTTTGTTTGGAATAATCATTGGATTGGAACCTTTAAAAATAACTTTTCGATCGTGATTTACAGTATACGAAGTAAGTATGTAAGAGGCGTTTTATCTTAATTTATATAAAGGGTATTTATAAACTTGTAAAAAAACTATTCCAAACATAACATTAATTAGCATATATTGTTATATGTGTTTTAGTGGATTAGCCCCAAGTTTGTTTTCTCCCTCACTTTCCTCACTTTCCCCATGTCTCTGAATGTATCTGCAAAACCATGCTTCTTGAAGGTAGCAAAATCGTTCCTTCTTAATTTAGGAAGGGGTGATTGGCTGGCGATTAGATGCGAGAGGGACAGAAGAAAGAGAGAAGGGTGGGGTTGAGAGTCAGAGAGCTGATGTGTACAAGAGATAACATTTTACCTGACTACGGGGCCCCACAAATAATAAAGTAACAAACACTTTCTTTGACTTGAGGGTTTTGTTAGTTTTATCTCATTTTAAAAAGGTTATGAATAGATATAAAAAAAAAAGGTTATGAATAATTTTACAACCAACAAAATTTAATTATGCGAGATGTACTTTAAAAAAATATTATTTTTAAATATATACCTTAACTCAAATTTTAAAAAAAAATTCACTGAATTGCATACATACTTTTTTTATAATTTATGTAAATTAAATTTATAATTTCATTATAAGCCTAAAACCCACGTTTTAAGTTCCATATCCCCCACCTTTTTTGAACTCAGTGTCCTACAACTACCTTTTTCATTTCAGGCCGCACCGCTTCACGTTTTCCTTTATTTTTCTTTACTAATTTCTGTTATATCAAAAGTTTTGAAAAAATATTAAGACAAAAAAAAGACAAAAAAATCACTTAAATGTTAAAATCTCATATCAATGACTTGTTGCCTATAAAACTACATGTATTGACTACACTTGAGTAACTATTGAACCACAGATGAAAGGCTTTCATAAAAATTTTCATAGAATCCAGAATGAAGTTTTCATTATCTACATGCAAAATAATGAATTAGTAATTGCATCTAATTTTTAAAAAAATCCCAATTGTTTCAAATTTTTTCTTTTTGGAATAGAATATTTATAGAACCCTATTAATAGGACCAAACCTTATTCTATGGTATTTACATAGGATTCTTCTTTCTTATTCTTAAACAAGTCTCTGAGAGGGTTTAGTTGATTCATAATTTATGTTTCGCTTTTCGTTTTATTTTTGTTTGTTTCGAGAGATATATTAATTAATCCCGATTGTTTTTTATTGATTCTTTTCCAATTGAGATATATGGATCCATAGGTCTATATATCTATATAGATCATGTTCATGGATTAACGAAAATATACAAAAACTCTACATTCTCTTAGTCTCTTCATTTTTACTTATGGCATCGTCACTCTCTTTGACATCATTCACTAATTAGGAACTTAATTTGAAAGTCACATTTCCACCTGGACTTTTTTAGGATGCCCCTAATTTAGGAGGAAATCACTAATTTGAGATTTTAAGGTTTAAGTGATTTTTTTTGTCTTTTTCCCAAAATACCATATATCAATTTTTAAAGAAATGGATGGGTAGAAAGTCCTCACAAAGTAGATGAATCCACAACCTCACAAGCCAGCTTAGATGTTTATTTATTTTTCAAGTTATAAGAGCAAGCACTAATGGTCTAAATTATAAATAGGATCAAACTCACGACATTCTACTTATAAGGGAGCTTCCATATCATTATCATTAGACTATAACACCTTTGATAGCTTAGATATTTAATCACTATAGATCTTGAGTGACAATTGATTGGACCGAACTAATTCAATGAACCAAGTTAATCCAAAATCATTTTCTTATTAATAAAATCGAAACTATACAACTAATAGGATTGGGTTGGAAGAGAAATACATTTAATGCCTTGTAGAGTTTCAAACAGAATTATCTTTAATAGGAGAATACTTATACCTAGCCTAAAACAGAAAAGAAAAAAGAAACTATACAAGTGTTTCCGTCATTATGTATCTATTTCCAGAAAAACTATATTGATTAAAATGTTGAGAACGGATGGGAAAATATTCCCAGGGAACTAGTTCAGTAAATCTTCACAACCATTTGATATAACAATAAGAAAAATAAAAGATAAGACAGGAATTTTGAAGGTAAAAATATCCGTATCCTCCTTGACACCAGAGCCTTAAGCTCATTAAAGAAATATGGATATATATTATCTAGTCGGCAAATGGGTATAGTGTAACAGCTGAGTTAGGTTTTTTTTTTTAATTAATTTTTACCTAGTTGAGATAATCCCAAGTAATTTTGATCTTCGTCTGCGAAATGCAAACAACGTTTTTGAGCCCCAGTGATAATTAGACAGATTGTTCTGCAACCATCAACCAAAAAAGTAGATGCCTAAATTAATTCAGAAATTAAACCACGGGAAAAAACTTCAATTCCAAATGTAAGCATTGAATTAAAGGCTACAAAAAGAAGACAAGTAACAGCGCTTTCGGTGCAACCAAACCATACCTGGAGAGATACTATGTTCTCCTTTTCTTTATTGTTTTGGGGATTATAAAAGCATTTATTTGGCATTAAAAAAAGATCAAAGGGCGTAAGCTTCCTCAAAGTCATCAGCTTCATCATCCTCATCCCAGTCATATTCTTCGACAACCTCTACCACATTTTCCCGCAACATTGTTACAATCTGTTGAAAATCTCTAAGTCGCCTCTGCACATAATCAGGGGATATCGCACGAGACTCGTTAGAGAAGGCTGGTTGGGTGGGACACTTAGCCAGTTGATCACACTTGAGCACAAATGTTCCAGAAGATGGTTCACGAATTTCAGCGCTAAATGCAGGTGACAATGGGCGGCCCACAACTTTAACATGAGAAACACTGCAATCACAATTTTCTTCACATTAGGGATTCTGAAATGCCATCTCCGATACAATCATGATGGTACACTAAGGGATGATTCAATAAATTAAAGGTTGAATCTCAGGGAAAATAAGGACGAATCTCACAATCTATCCATAAAAATATGCAAAATGGAACTGAGAAAGGACAAAAACTACAAGAAAGCCCATGAGTTCCACAGTTATGCTACTAAAATATCACCATTCTGACAAAAGGCTTATTCTACTATTAAGATGAAAAGGAGGAAATATCCACTGGAAAATTTTCAGTTTCTTCTCATGCATCAAGACTGATATGAAACACCGATGAGAGCAAAATCATAACTTTCCTTTTCGGAGGTTTTGACTAGATTAGGTCTAAATGAAGATTATGTGGTCCAGGTCTGGGTACAGCATTAATTCAGGCAACAAAGCTATCCTCAACATAAACTGACTCACATCCCAAAAGTTAAAATTCAGATGAAACGGAAATACAAAAATGATGAGGATAGAAGAATTAGGGAAGAGAAGAGATGAAGAGAGAAGAACAGAGGAGGAGAGGAGAAATCAGAATGCTCTGCATATTCATTGATAAGGGAAAACGATAACACGGGAAGGTACACATGTGCCCTGCTTATATAGTTATGTGTTTGAGCCTAACTACCTTCAACGGTCATCTCATCCTACCACCAACCTTATAGACTTCATACGTAATCCTTCCTAATTACTAATTACTAACCGGAGGGGGACTCTTTTGAGGTACTCGAGTACCTCTCCTTAGTACTCGAGTACCTACTAATTATCTACAATTATATATCAATACCCTCCCCTTCAAGATCCTTGCCCACAAGGATCAACAATTTCAAAGGAAGGATGCTGCTGCTGCAGTTGGTACAAAGTGATCCAGCTTGCTTCCTCTTCAGGTAAGTCCTTCCACTTAACTAATACCTCAGTGACAACTTGACAGCGCTTCCTTCCCTTCTACTTAGAACCTGTTGTGGCACCAAGTTAGGAGGTGGCTCAGGCCACGGACTAGGAGGATTCCTCTGCTTAACAATAGGATCAGGGCATAGCTTTAGCAACGAAATATGAAATGTAGGGAGAATACGGCAATCAACCGGCAAGTCCAACTTGTATGCAACTGGCCCCACCTTCTAAATTATCCTATAAGGAACTCCATGAAGCTTTTACACATTATCAATAAATTGTTTAGCCAAAGGTGAAGCTGAAAAGGGGTGGGAGAGAGGTAAGAAATGCACATATTTAGCCAAACGATCAACTATAACCCAGATTACATCCCTACCATTGGATTTAGGCAAGCCTTCGATAAAGTCCATTGAGATACTCTCCCACACTTTACTAGGCATAGGAAGTGATTGTAGCAATCCAGGATAAGCTGTTGTATCATACTTGCATCATACACACACATCACACTGCTTAATATAATCTTTAATAGCAGAAAATAAATGCTTCCACTAGAAAAGTGTCTTGGTCCTCTGGTATGTAGCCATCCTAAGTATACTTCCCTTTTTTCCCATTATGCTATTGCAAGGTAGTGATCAGGTTGGTAAGATTTGTATCATTCTGCCAACTATCTTTAATTTCTTGTAAAAACTCCTCCGAGCAAGTAGGAAGAGCAATTTGGAGGAATTCCATCTTTGGCATGCGAGAGAGAGCATCTACTACCTTATTAGTACTCCCTTTCTTATATTGAATCTTATAATCATACCCTAACAGCTTCGACACCTAAAACATTCGAAAGGAAGTTGAGTTTATGATCTAATAGATGTTTGAGGCTTTGCTGATCTGTACAAATAATGAACTTCCAACCCTCAAGGTATTGGTGCCAATGTTCTATGGCTTGCACTACTACAAGTAGTTCCTTCTCATATACTGAAAGTGAGTGATGTCGTGGGGCCAAGGCCTTGCTAAAATATGCCAATGGCCATGCTGCATAAGAACAGCCCCTATACCCTCACCACACGCATCAGTCTCAACCACAAATACCTTAGAAAAATCAAGAAGTGCCAATACTGGAGTTGTAACTAGGAATTGCTCGAGTGTTTGGAAAGCTTCTGCGGCAGCTGCATTCCACGCAAACCCTTTAAGCCTTAGTAACTTGGTTAAGGGTCTAGCCAATTCTCTATACCCCTTGATAAATCTGTGGTAGTACCCTACAAGCCCAAAGAAAGACCTTAATTGTTTAATTGTCTTAGGTTCAAGCCAAATCAACACAGCTTGTATTTTGTGAGGATCTATGGCAACCTACCCTCCTGAGATAATATGACCCAAATATTCTACCTTTGTGGCTGTGAAGGTACACTTACTTTCCTTCACAAAATGGTGGCTATTCCTTAAGACCTCCAAAACTTGCTTAAGATGTTGAAGGTGCAAATACATACTAGCACAATACACAAGGATATCGTCAAAGAAAACGAGAACAAACTACCGTAAGAATTCTCTAAAAATTTGATTCATTGCCCCTTGAAACGTAGCTGAGGCATTGTTAAGCCCAAAGGGCATTATTAACCATTCATAGTGCCCTTCATGAGTTCGAAAGGCTGTCCTGTAAGTGTCTTGGGGTTCCATCCGAATCTGATGATACCCAACGCGAAGATCCAGTTTTGTGAACCAACGGGCATCCTTTAGTTCATCCAGCAGGTCTTCAACTAAGGGAATAGGATACTTATTCTTAAGTGTTTTCTTATTGAGTTCCCTATAGTCTATGCACATGCGCTAGGAGCCATCTTTCTTCTTTACAAGAACAATTGGAGAAGCAAAAGGAGAAGAACTATTCTGAATTACCCCAACCTGTAATAAGTCCCTGACTTGTTTCTCAATCTCATCCTTCTATGCTGAAGGATATCGATAGGACCGCAAATTGACTGGGTCTGCTCCTTCATAGAGTGTAATTGGATGATTGTGACCAGGCCGGGGCGGGGGAAGGGACTTTGGTTCTGAGAAGACATCCTCAAACTTCGTCAATAGTCCACGTACACCCCTATCCTCAGAATGTGGAGTTTTATGCAGTAGTACACAGCCTGGTGATGGTAAATTGGTTGTTGCAGAAACCTCACCTATCGCTTGAAGCAAAAACAACTGGTAGCCCTTTGTGATATGGCCGTCCAACTTAGTAACCATGTGACATTCCTCTCGACCTTATGGTTCCAATGTGCACAAAGCCCCATCATACCAGAATGTCATGACCAGGCGATCATAGTTCCACGAGGCATGGTGCACCACGTTCCTTAACCAATTCATCCCTAAAACCAAGTCATAGGTTTTAATATCCATGATGCGAAAATCCCATTGAAACTCACGATCCTGCATTTTCCATTTAAGATTTTTCCACAAGCCAAAAATGTGCAGACGGCCACCGCCGGCGACTTCAACTTCCGTTACAAGGCGATCAAAACCCTGCCATCCAAGCTTACGGGCCAACGTGCAATCCAAATAATCATGAGTCGCCCCATTGTCAACGAGGATTTGGACTGGTCACCACCCCACAAATCCCTGTATTCGCCTAGAAACGGTCCCTTCACTACCCTGAATTGCGTGGAGGGAGATTTGAAAACATTCGGACGTGTCAAGCCAGTCTTCGGCATGACCCACGTCGATGTCCGGGTATGGAGGTTCATCCTCCTCTGGTTCTAGTTCAAGGTGTAACTCCATACACTGGTATTGGGTGCAATTGTGGTCACGAGAATACGGTTGATGACAATAAAAACAAGGTTCTTCGCACGATATTCCTCAACCTCTTCAAGAGTCATTTTATGCGAATGGCGAACGTTTGTAGAAGAGGATGTGGCACGAGGTTTGGGTGACACCACGAAAGAAGACCCAGTCTTGGACGCACCTGAGGAAGAACGAGGCCAAGAAGTGGACTTTGACCCCACCGTCTGGGACCCATTCTTGGAAATGGCTGGTTTAGAGGTGTGCCACCTGTCTTGAAGGATTGAGGTGTCTCCTTGTGGTCACTAGAAAGAAGACTTGAACTCAGACCCACTACGCGAGTTGAGTTCATGGATTTTAGTTATTCGACATGCCTCTAACCTGGTGTGGGGTCGTTGGACTCGGATTTGTTGAGCAAATTCATCCTGAAGACCTTCGATATACACCTAAACAGAATATTCCTTGGAGAGACGCAATTTCCGGCGAAGATTATCGAATTCGTCATCATAGTCGTCCAAGGAGCCTTCTTGACGGAGTCTCTTGAAATCAACCATCTAAGATTCATAAGGGCATTTGAAGCGAATCTTTAAGGCTTGTTTATATTCTTGCCATGTAATCATTCGGCCTTGTTCGTCTTCTTCAAATGCTTGATGCCAGATATATAAATGTTCATCAAGATTCACAGATGCGAGTCGCATTTTCCAATTATCAGGCGTTCGGTCGAGTTCGAAGTAGTGTTCGCACTTCTTAATCTAGCCGTCGATGTCAGTGCGTTGGAAATAAGGGAAATCCATCTTAGTAAGCCGAGAGGGAGGCTGGAAGTCACCATCGCCGCGCGGTGGTCGACGTTCATGGTAGTCACCGCCATGAGTAGCCGAGGCTTGATCTTGAGAAGGGAAGCCATCTGTTCGGTGAGCTGTTGCACTGCTGCAACTAAACCGGGGAGGGATTGAAGTTAGGCTTCAATTCTTTAAAAGTGAGTATCAAAAGATTCTGCCATGGTGGTATTATGGGAGTGAGTAAGAACCATTCAGGAAGAAAGATCGGGCATGAGGAGTAACCTGGCTCTGATACCACTGATAAGGAGGATAGAAGAATTAGGGAAAAGAGGAGAGGAAGAGAGAAGAACAGAGGAGGAGGAGAAATCAAAATGCTCTGCATGTTCATTGATAAGGGAAAACGATAACAACACGAGAAGGTACACATGTGCCCTGCTTATATAGTTATTTGTGTCTAAGCCTAACTACCTCCAATGGTCATCTCATCCTACCACCGACCTTATAGACTTAATACTCCGGTAACCTGTAACCCTTCCTAATTACTAATTACTAACTGAAGGGGGACTCTTTTAAGGTACTCGAGTACCTCTCCTTACCTTTTCTTTTGAGGTACTCGAGTACCTACTGATTATCTTTTTGAGTACTCTCCTTACCTTTTCTTTTGAGGTACTCGAGTACCTCTCCTTAGTACTCGAGTACCTACTAATTATATGACAATAAATTGTTTAGGTCCTAGTCCAGATAACAATGTTTTGAATCTAAGTGTAAAACAGGATGGCAAGGCAACCTTAAACTAAAACTGACCAACTTACAATTTTAAATCCCCAAAAATTTGATGAACATAAATTTTCATAGTAGTTTGTGATGTCTTCACAAATTTGACAATTTCTAAACATGACACAAGGACAAGCCTTGGAAACTAGGCATGAAATGGAACCAAAACAACAGTGTCAGCAAACAAAGCAAAGAAGAGAAAATTTCAACCTTCCTTTAACATGCATATATATAAAATGGCACCATGTAAACCACAGAAAACATGGGAACAAAAGGCATATGTTAACAGTTGATGTTGACCAAGATGATTGTTACATGTATAGCACCAACCTGATGAGAGGAAAGAACAAAAGCTAACTACTGAAAGTGCTTTCATTTACTTCAAGAAGCGTATATGACAACATACTCAGTAAAAACCTAACACCAAACAAGGAAACAAAGACTATCGAAGGGATGAGGGATAGTATTTGCACTTCTAACTAATTCCAGCTTGTATTTTAGAGTTTAAGACTTCATGATGTGCCACATTACTTTTACAAACAGGAAAAATAAAATGGAATGGAAAACTATTACTGCAACTCTATCAATGAAAACATAGACAGGTATGGCACACACCAAATGTAGAATAAGTTGTCCATTTCTTGTCTCTGAATCCTCCCCAAAAGCTCAATCTGCAAGATACCACCAACACAAAGCACTGGTTCTGGAAGCTTGAACTTTTGTAGCTGGTTTTCCTGCCCTCAAAGAAATTCTTCTATAAAATGAATGATGCAAAGGGATGCTCAAGCAAAAATTTGTAAAAAATGAAGTTAGTTGTTCTATCACATAAGATTCTCTCAACTAAATCAGGCTAGGTAATTTCCAATCTAGGCAAAAGTTACAGGCACTTCAAACACTTGTATTATACACAACACATTACTATGCAACACTTGAAATTACATGTAGACACTTTAGATTTTGTTGTGTTGCCTAGTATTGTCCATGTTGGTGCCTCTACTTCCCATGTAGGATCTTACTCATAAACCTGAATCAAGTTTAGGCATGCCAATGATCTATATATTTTGTGCTCAAAACACAAACATTCACTCTCTCTCTCACATAGACTATCATGTGAACCAAAAATTTAAAGGACCTAAACAATCACATTATATTCAATGTAACCTTAAGGGTTTTTTTTTTTTTTTGGGGGGGGGGCGACAAGACCTGAAATATAGTAAGTTTCCAAACAACCTACCAGTTATCTGAAATCCTACAGTAATGGACGTAGAAATAACTATGTGATTGTCAGAGGCAGATACACTTAAAAGTATTCAATGTTCTCATTTACCATTTACCAAAGAGAAAAAGGAATAAGAAAGATGAGCATAGTATTATATGCTTTCTCCTTCACAACCTGAGATACTGTCCAGTGTCCACAAAATAGATGTTTTATCTTATAATTTATTCGCACTGGTTGTAATATACGCAACTAAACTAAAATTAAAGCCACTTTTATTATTGAACCAGAATTGCCGCCTAAGTGTTTCGAAAGCGTTGAAACTCTTCCAACCTCATGATAGATCATCAATCCAAAACAGATCTATCACAATGCATAGAGTTCAACAAAGTGCAAATCGAGTGACACTTTGTCCAGCCCATGATCAAATGGGTGACGACCAATACCAGATACTGGACTTAGTAAGTTTGTAGTATAATGGACCCGTAGATGGAAATTAGATCTATGCAACTGATTCAGCCACCAAACATCTCCAAGAAAAGCAAATGAAAAGCTTTATCCAACGTCCTTATTTTTGTATAAAGTACAAAATATGCATCCTTGTTAAACCACAGAAAGCCCAAATCAAGAGTCTTAATGCATTGGAATCGCTAAAACAGCAAGCTATAGCTATCATCCAATCCAACAGATTTCCTGCCACATGACTAAGGCTCATTTAAGCTTCCCTAAAGCATATTTCCACAAGGACAGCTCTCATTTCATCACCAGCTATTTCTGTGGTCATATCTTACATGGTATGCACTGATTTGGCAGAATAAAAAGCTGGGAGTTCAAAGGCTGTTAAAATGAGAAATTTTTACTATTCAAGACTGTAGAAAGTAATTAAATAAATAGATTATTTTAATTAATCTATTAGGGTTAGTTAGATAACAAACTAGGAGAATTATTTGGGTTTTATTGTAAATAGATTTGATCAGATTTTTACTCTAATATTTCTGTTGTAATCTTTCTGTTATAACCTTCCTAGACTAGAGGCACCAAACCCACTGGCCGAATATGTATATATCTGACTAGTTATCAATGAGAAGCTTATCGGACGTGTTCAACGTAACTCTAATAGCCATTACACTCTTATAAAGACAGCCTCCATTACACAAACATAAAAGACAAAAGTTACCAGAAAAGTATGAAATCCTATGAAACAAGTGAAGCATTCAGGGGAAGAAGAAAAGCATGGGAAACAGATACTGTTTGAGAAGCAAAATTGCATACCTGAGCCATTGGAAACTCCGGAGAAATGTAAGTCCATACATACTTTTCATCAGCAGAAGCATCTAAAGAGGGATTAGGATGACCCATTTTGATTCGAACAGATTTTGCTGAATATATAGGATTTCCTGGCTGAAAAAAAGCTGAACATAAAAAACAATATCGTCAATAAAAAGCTTACAAAAGCAAATTAAACGAAGCTAGCATAGTTTGTGATGATTCACACCAGTACCTTTGAAAGGATGAACACTAATTTCCGTAATAACACAAATTGGGCAGACCAATTTGTATGTTAGTGTCTCAGGCACATCAGGATTTCTTTGTCCTTTACTGGACCAGTATGAAGCTCTCCCATTAATATTGTCTCTTGCCTCTAATGTATTGTCAATGCTTTCCTCTGGAAAATTATCAGTGCTAGAAGCACCAATTGTCTCTCCAATGCAACCCACAATAGCAAATGATGTGCAAGCTCTAGCTAAATAAGCATAGACTCTATGGTCCTTTTCTAGAGCTTGCCATTCCATAGAAGAGCTAGATCCAACTTCAGGTTCCTTTGCTCCACTTTTATTCAGTTCAGCAACACACGAGGCTCTAGATAATTGAGGAAACATTCTCAAGCATAGCTGTTTGCAAAGACCATTTCCAATCACTGCAAATCGGCATACTAGATTATCAGTAGAAATAACATTTGTCAGTGAATTTTAGTTTCTGCAGAAATCTTATGTCCTATGCGAATGATTGATGCAGATTTCGTAGCTTTGTCCACTAGCTCTTAAATGAAATTACATAACTTTAGATTTAAGAAAAGAAGAAATTTTATTAGGGTGAAAGTAGCATAGGAACGGACATTAAGATGTCCTCCAAAACAGACCAAACAGTAGATTCTACCAAGCTCTCACTAATATGTATACTTATTCTTCTTAAGCATTGCAAGAAGTTCAGTTGTTCACCACTTCACAATCAACCATGTTGAGAACACATTTCCATTTCTAATGCTTAAACACCAAAATAAGACTAATATTGTGATAGAAAGCTGATATTATAAGTAGCTTTTCAAAATTATATAAATTTTTATGGCCAAAATAATTTTGACAATGAAAAAACCCTCTCTTTTCACCTAGTCTCCAATTAGATTGGGTTATCTGTCTTATGTTATTCTCTAAATGATAGTTCAGGTTACCACCATAAACAATACACCATCAAGAATGTTTTATAAGCCTAGGTTAGCTGGCAATCCAGGTGATTTGCACGCACTCTTGTCAAAGACATTATTCAGCACACCATTTACTTCAATGTGCATATAAATTAAAGGGGGAAATGGAAGCTTGGTCATGTATGCCATAATCTCCATGTCAAGGTTCATATACAAATAGTTAGCACGTATACTAATAACTTAGGAAACAGAACGACTTCCATTATAATAATTCTATCAGAGGGTGCGCAAAATGTGGTACAGGTGCGATCATGTATGCTGCAATCTTGTCATGGTGCAAGTGAAAATCATTAGCATACTGAGGTTAAAATTTCGTAAAATACATAAAACAGAAAAGAAAGCATAATATTAGTATGGTTGGTTGATCAGATGACAAACATAATGTAAAATGCATAGACTAAAGTTGGTGTACTCGTATAGATAAGATATCAGTGTAAAAGTCAGCTGTATAGCTCACCAAAGTGTCGCCAAGATCGCGAGACACAACTAACTCGGACAAGGTCAGACGGATCATCCAGACACATAAGAATCTTGTGCGACATGTCAGGATCAAGCCGATAGATGAAATCCAAAGAAGATCCCATACTGGGGCGGTAGGTGGATAAAAAATAACAAGTTCTTTTGCAAACCTGAGAACCTAAACTGGCAAATGAACAAAATGTTAACATTTAGCACAGTCCACTCTAAAATGGAGCAGAATTTTTTTAAAAAAAGATTTTAACAATTAGACAATTAGTGATTGTTTGTTGTGATATTGGATTTTAGCCATGAATGTAATAGAAAAAGGACATATAAATACTTATCCTCTCCCAAACAGCATAATTTTAATCTTTTTATTTCTTCACATGTATAATACAGTAGTGGGGTACACTTAATGTAAAATCTAAAACAACCCAGGCTGGCCATCGAGGAATGAGGAATACCAGAAAAATGGCTCACTAGAATACGAAAGGTCAATTCGCTTGGAGAGAATAAAAGAAACAAAATTAAATGAATAGAGATTCAATAATTTATATTATTAAAAATTAAGTAATTAGTCATGAATTTCACATATTTTGGGGGCAAATCCCTAGTGATTAACTGAATTCATTGGATGACAAGAAAAAGAGGAGAAGAGCGAATAGTAACGGAATTTCGAAAGAAAATTCGAAACGAGAACAAAAAAAAATGGAACGCAGATTCGAAGGGGACTTCAATTGAAATTCGAGAGAGAAAGAGAGAGAAGTACAGCAATGCTCACCCTCGTCGCCGGAATACCTTCACGTCTGAAACAGAAACCCTAAAAAGGAAGTCATAAAGAAATTGAGGGACAGAGAGAATTGTAGGTGACGGAAGGAAGGAAGGAAGGAAGGAGGAGAGAGGGAGTGGGAGAGAGATGGCGTATGAGTGGAAGGAAAAAAAGAGGACGCTGTTAAGACAAGCTTGTTTATATATTTGCATATTGTTATTGTTATAAAATAATAAAAATGATCGGTAAAATATCTCAAATTCTCTAATAAAAAGGAATTTTTCTTTTTATTAATGATTATACAAAAAATTAGGTAAGTTGAATCTCCGTGAACACTAAGGCCGGACATGGTCATACCGAGAGACTTGAACCTACATCTTTATGATTATAAAATAACTCATCTTTATTGATAAAAGAAATTTTTCTAAGTGTAAGATTAAAACACTGAATTAGCACTTAACTAATAAATTAACGATTTGGGTCAACAGTTGTGAACATATTAAAGGGGTTAGATTTTTTTTTCTCTACTTATTGAACTGAAAACAATCTCAATCTGAATTAAAAAAATGAAAAATGATAAGAAAAAATTTTAAAATTACAAAATCTTAAATCAGGTTTATTATTAATAGTTGACAAATGTCGACACTTGATAAGTAATTCACAACTTATTATTGATAAATACTTTATTTAAAATTTTATAATTTCAAAATTCTTTTCCTATCATCTTTTCTGTCAAAAAAAATAACAGTTTGTACATGAATGTTTCATTTTCTTGTAAAATCATGTTTTCATTTAAATATTACACTTTTGAAGGACGTATAAATATTTTTATATATTTCAAAGGTATATAATTGTCCATGAATATTTGGAAGTATAGTCTACTTGTTTTTTTTATAAGATTTAATTATATCGATTTAACATTTTGTGTGATAATAAAGTAATTTTCATAATATTTTTATAAAAAAATTATTTGAATTTATTATTATATTAAAACGTACAAGGATCTTGCTTTGAAGTTTATATATATATTAAAGAAATTGCTTTACATTTCAAAATAATAATATTAAACTTAATTAAATTTAGGAAGAAACTTATTTGCAATTATTTATAGGCTAAATTATATAAAACCCCCTGAATTTTTGGTGAGTTGCATATAACCCCCTGATATTTCAAAGTTTAAATTTAACCCTCCAACATTTCATTTTTTAACTATTAACCGCCTGTTATTAAGTGGTTGTTATATTTTTTAATGGAAAATTATACATCAGATTATGATATGGCACGTGACATTCTGCTTGGCATCCTATGTAAATAACCAATTTCATAAAACCACCTAAACATAAAATAATTGCAAAGAACCCCTGAACTTCGATTAGTTACAAATAATCTCTGATATTTCAAAATTTAAATTTAACTCTCTTAAAATTTTGATTTATAATATTAAATCACATGCAGTTACTTTTATCATTTTAATAAAATTATTAAGATTTTTACTATCCTTTATCAATTTATATAGTTCTTTTGTATAATAAAAACTAGAAGAATAACATTTAGAAAAATATAAAAATAATTGAGGAACATCTGATTCAAGAAAACATATACATTACTAATAAAAATTTAACAAAAGCATAAAAAAACTATTTTAATTGATAAATGATAGTAAAAAACTTAATAAATTTATTAAAATGATAAAATTAACAACATGAGATTTAATATTATAAATTAAATTTTTAAGAGAGTTAAATTTAAATTTTAAAATGTCAGGGTAGTTTGTAACTGATAAAAGTTCAGGAGATTTTCTACAATTATTCAAAGTTTGAGGAGTTTTATAAAATTGATAATTGACATAAAATGTCACATTTGCAACTGATTAAAGTTTAAGAGTTCTTTACAACTGTTCAAAATTATAGGGGTTTGATGAAATTGGTAATTTACATAAAATGTCACATTTGTAACTGATCAAAGTTAAAGGAATTCTTCGTAATTATTTAAAGTTCAGGGATGTTTTATGAAATCGGTAATTTACACAGGATGTCACATATCATCTCATAATATGATGTAACATTTTTAATTTAAAAAAATAACTTTCACTTAACAGCAGGAGGTTAATAGTTAAAAAATGAAAAATCGGCAGTTAAATTTAAATTTTAAAATATTGGGGGTTATATAAAACTTACCAAAAATAATATATTATCATCAAGTTTACCCTCATCTCCATAACCTCCGGCCTCCAAGTTGTAATCAAATCAAAGGCCGCGTGTGTGGTTTATGTGGAAAGAAACATGTAGCTTTGCACGCCCACCAAGGAGAAACACAAGTACTTGATCACCCTTCAACCACTCTCTCACTATTTTTAACATGCAATTCTCCCCTGCAATAATAATTCAGCACAATCTAGATTCGTACTCTTAAACATACGAGTATATAAATATTAGATAGATTTGTACGAGGACCATGAGCAGAAACACAAACCCAATCCTCAATATCAAATATAGCAGAGGATCTATAATATACAGGGGTCTCCCACGCTTGCAACCCAAAAAAGGAATCTACCAACACATTCGGTCCCTTGGCCTATCCTCGCATCTCTACTCCTACAAAAGCAATCTTTACCCACTCCTACTCCTCCTCCTCCATTTTTACATCTTCAGCAGACCCCACTCTTTTAGAAGAACACAATCAGATTAAAGAAACATACATACATATATCCACTTGCAGAATGCATGATTCTTTTTTACTTCTCGTGATTCCCACCTAGCTAGCCTTCAAATGACATCTGTCATTTTACTCAAAAACCCACAACCCATCCATACTGAATCCATTTCATTAACGCCACGCACACCTTGATGCTCTTGTATGTATGTCTCCTTATATCTTACTCAATCGTCTTCTATAAACAAGTGTTCCTTCTTCTACTCCTTTCCTACATCATTACTGTTGCGTATCAAGACTGAGTCCACACAGAGACCTCCTTTGATGTGGGTGCAATCGATTTGGGTCAATGAAAATTTGATGTTCATCACATCTTTAGAGTTTTCAGAAACAAAACTTCCTACAGGATAGAGGACCCACTTTCCAGGATTGTCCAGATGGTACTGGGATACAGCATGTTGGCCATCAGAAGTTGCGAGCTTCAACCTCACTGGCTTTATGTCCCAGCCGTGGACATGCTCAGTGTTACAGACCCGACGGCCACGCCTCCTGGATGACCTTCCGAGTTGGAGTCTGAAAAACACACTGTATCTCCCTGCTGGAAACTGGAAATCAATGTCTCCCTCCACTTCAAGCCACCATATTTGTTGAAGATAAGCAACTGTCTGGAATCTATATATACACATATATGGGACATCAGGTTTCACGTTATTCTTGAAACCTCAAATGGATCATACAGAAACACAAGCATACATGCAGATGCAAATTCTTGCAGATGATCTGAACAACCCCTTCTTATATAGCCCATATTGCTTTTTATTCTCTTGAGGCTGAATGGAAAATATTCAAATGCTTAATTTGAATTATGAATGCTTTTGAACATGGGATCAGAATCAGAAGGGGCAGACCGCCAGGATGCTGGTTGAGTCCCACATCTTTTGTGATTAAATAGATCGTGGCTTACACTAGACAAAGGCCAAGGTGGCTACAATCTTAAAAAGCTTAGTCCTTCGAGATTATTTTAGAGAAAGTATCCATGAGGCCACTACAAACTCTATCAACATTTGGTGCATGTGAATATCAGAAAGTCTCAAGTCTACCAATATCCAGGATTATTCCAACTTCAGAGATACGTGATTAAAAGTTCTTTAAAAAAAAAAAAAAAGACGGATCATTATGAATAATTCACGCTTATTGACAAAACCAGATAGAATATCCAGAACGAGGACAAGTCTACACAGAAAAGACAATACACCCAATTTATAGGCAAATTGGGTCCCAGAAAATAAGAGCTATATAATTTTACTTACAATAATCTCACCTTGACTCTTCGGTTGAAATGTAATTCCAGTATCTCCGATCATCTATGCCTGTAATCCTAAACGCTTTGGAAGAAATCGCTAAACAGATGCCACCTGTCCTCTTATTTATCCGTAGTTCCTTCACCACAGAGACATTTTATCAAATAAGCATCAGGCACTTGAAAAGAACGATGAAGTGTGATGAAGAGCAGAGAGAGGGGACTTACCTTTGTTCCATTATCAAATCGATTAGGCGTACAAAGTCTAGCATAAACATCCTTCTTCTTCCCCAATTCCATCACTGAAACATCCTTCAACACTTGTTTCACTATGAACTTATAATTCGAAGGCAATTTTGATTCCCAAATGAAATCTGCTGATGAAGCTCCACGAAATGCCCGATTCAAACGAGCCAGCTTGCAGATTTCAGGTGGGTCCATGTACATCAAAACCAATGCCACACAACTCTCTGGTATGTCTCCGAGTCTTGGCCTCACAGCAACATCAGAAAATTCCGAATCCGAAACACACCCCGAAAAATTTGCACCCATAACAACACCAAAATTGAATCCGAGAGAAACAAGGGTATGAAGTCGCCTCAAAACTTGAGTTTGAACCTGAATTTGTCGATTTTTTGAGAGAGATCGAGGGAACGGAAATAGTGCAGAACAATCATTGGGAAACTCCAAGAAGTCGTATTTTCATCGCTATCATTGGAATTATGGGTTTCATAAATGAGAATAATCAAATTAATTTAAAAACCAGAGATTAAGGCAGAAAAATCACGACTTGAGGGTGGAGCAGAAAGAGAATGGCTCCAGCAGGAATGAGCAGACACGTATTACTGACACAGACACGAATCTCTCCGCCGTTTTTGACGGGGAATGGATCCTCTCAACAATGAACTTACCTGAGCCTTGACGATTGTTGATCCGAGATCGTAATATTTTAGTTTCCAACTAGGAAAACATTTTATTATTTAAAAATTATATAATAATATTATTTTTAATATTTTTGTCAAAATCATTTTTGTCTATAATATAATAGGAAAAAAAATTTGGCCAGAATGAACAACCGTCATTTTAGAATTGGTATGGGTGTAAAAAAATAGAATTAGAACAACGAATCTTGTTTTTTTTTTTATAAAGATCTTAGAGGTCATCAGGAGTTTCTGGCCCGGCTTAACTAGGACCTATTGATTGGTTTATTAATCAGACCAATCAATCTAATTCAATCTGATTTTAATTTTGGTATTAGGAGAAAAAATTCCTTTGTAAATTTCATTACGTACAGACAGGCGATGATGACCAAAGTAACGAGGCCAAAAAAAAAAAACATGCAAGCCTTTGAAAGTTGAAATAATACTATATCCTTGTTTGGGATAGTAATTATTTTTAAAAATAATTTTTTAATTATAATTTATAATATATAATATAAATATATAAAAAAATATTATTTCAATTTATATATATAAACACTAATAAAATTTAAAAAAACTCATCCACACATGCTTTTTAATCGTCTCAACCACTTGTACTTGCTTTATTGTTGTCCATGTTAGAAGGATTCTTCGTTCTTATCCATTATTGAGACTATTTTAATCACAGTCATTATCCGAATCCTAGGTTCTGTTGATCCATTCTAAACTGACCTCTACCCTCAATTGTACAATGGAGATATTTAAATTAATGGTTGGGTATTCAAAAATAATTTTTTAATTATAAATTATATATATAAAATAAATATGTGAGAGAAGTATTATCGCAACTTACGTATATAAATATTTATAAACTTAATAAAAATTTTCCTAAATATACTCACGACATCTCTCACTTCCTTTTTAATTTGATGGGAAAAATTACCTTTTTTGACAAGAATTGGAAAACAAAATTCTCATCTAAATCTGTAGAGATAGTAATAACTGATAAGTCCTTTCTCTGGACGATGACAAACTCCGATAAGCTTCTCCGGACCTTCATGATCTTCCTATAGGTTTTCTCTGTACCCAAAACATAAATCAAATTATTCATAATTTTAAATAGTATAACACCTATAGAAAAATATAATTTTTAAATTTAAAAATCACAATAATTTTGAACAACATGCTGGACAAATAACTGTCACCCCTTGACTTCGTTCCCTTTCCATTTAAGGTTATTTGAATGCATTGTTATCCACTTAAGGTATATTTGGGTTGGCGGTAGAAAAATCTGTTCACGTATAAATACGTATAAATTGAAAATAAATTTTTCTTTACAAACTTATCTTGTCTATCGTAAATCACATTGAAAAATCAGTTTCTACCACTAATCTAAAAAGGCAGTAACGATTTGCATACTTAAATATTAGGGTAAAGGTGCAGTTATGGCCCTAAACTATTTTCAGAGGTGCAATTTTGACCCTAAAGTAATAAAATTGGAGCAATTGTGGACCTCAACTAACGGAAGTGAAACTCCGTTTGCCACGTCATCATTTTGTTTGGGGAAAATAACAATTTTGCCCTTACAATTTTGTGAAATTTTGTAATTTTACCCTTAACAATTGTGTGACACTTTTAAATTAGTAAATGACTTTCAAAAATTCTGAAATTTTTCAGAATAAAAGTAGACGTTATAAAATTTAATTTGATTGGTCATATTGAATTTTATTTAGTCAAAATGACCATTTTGCCCTTGTAATTTTTACAATACTTGAAAAATTGAAAGATTTGTCACCGAAGTTTAAAAATTCATATATAATTGTATAGATATCCAATTGGGGTGGTTCCAAAGCCTATGTGACCCTTATTAAGTCTAGTTTTATAAAAAAATATAAAATTTAGCCAATATAAACTTAAAATTCTCAAATTTTTTATTTTTGAAGTCTGCTCCAGAAAAAAGTTTTTGCCCAGCGAATTTAACGTTTTTCTGTAGCAGACTTCAAAAATAAAATTATGGGAATGTTAAGGTTTCTATTGGCTAAATTTTATATTTTTTCATAAAACTAGACTTAATAAGGGTCACATAGGCTTTGAAACCACCCCAATTGGATATCTATACAATTATATATAAATTTTTAAAGTTCGGTGACAAATCTTTCAATTTTTCAAGTATTACAAAAATTACAAGGGAAAAATGGTCATTTTGACCAAATAAAATTCAATATGACCTATCAAATTAAAGCTTATAACGTCTACTTTTATTCTAGAAAATTTCAGAATTTTTGAAAGTCATTTACTAATTTAAAAGTGTCACACAATTGCTAAAGGTAAAATTGTAAAATTTCATAAAATTGTAAGGGCAAAATTGTTATTTTCCCCAAACAAAATGATGACATGGCAAACGAAGTTTCACTTCCGTTAGTTGAGGTCCACAATTGCTCCAATTTTATTACTTTAGGGTCAAATTTGCACTCAAAAATAATTCAGGATCAAAATTACACCTCTAAAAATACTTTAGAACCATAACTGCCCCTTTACCCTAAATATTAAATGGCCCGTGCTTGTTTATGGGCATTTTATTTTGACTAAAACACACTCAACCCCATCAACTTTAATTTAGTTATAGATAACATCCCTATCTTTGAAAGTTTAAAAATAACACCCTCAACTTTTAGATATTGACTATCAAACCCTTACCGTTAAATTTAATGGACGGTAAGCAACATAAGATATTTAAAATTACTTGGCGATGACATGTAATTTTTTATAATCTTTTCATTTATCTTAATAAAAAATTCAAAACTTCAATTGAAGGACAATTTTGTGATTATAGTAATAACAATCCCTAAAGGTATGTTCGGCGAGAGCAAATTAAAGGGGAAGGAATGGGAGAGAAAATTTTTATGAGTTCGATTTAAAAAATTAGAGAAATGAAATTATAAAATTTTAATAACGATAATATGTAAAATAAAAGAGTGAAAAAAAAAATTAATTAAAAACTTTCAACTCCACTTCTCTAATTTTTTTTAATTCAATTCATAAAAATTTTTCTTCTCGTCCCGTCCCTTTCAAATCCCTCATACCAAACAATCCCTAATAGAATCCCTAATTACCCCATCTTTATCGTCTACTTAATTATCTCCTTCTCTGGCAAGGTCTCTTACTCGCAACTTTTCCCCGATGAAAAAATCACCCTTAATTATGATTTACATCTCAATCGCATTCTTCCTTCTGATTTTATTTATTATATATGTATATTCAGCATATGCCAGCCTCTGCTTGATCTTTTCTCAGCAAGCTAAGTGACGAAATCATATTTAATTAAAATATGAGAAGCCAAAATCACCCAAAATAAAGAGGCCCCAAACGATATATAACTGTTATTTTGAAGTTATAATGGTATATAATGTGGCTATAAAATGGGAATCATATGTGCACATGCACGTAACTTTTTTTTTTTATAGGTTTAAGGTATCTTCCGCTGATAATAATGACTGATCCTCTCACATCCTGAACTTTTTGAAGGAACTTACAACATATGGATGATTTCTTGCATCTATGGGTGTGTTTGTTTAGGCTTTTCCATCTCATTAAGCCCAATCAAATGGTCAAAAGCTCAATTGTATTGGGGTTTGCAATTTTTGTATGTTTGTTTGAGCTTTTGACAAAAGAGCTTTTAATTAAATAAGTAGCTTTTGAAATAAGCTCTCAAATGGAGCTTTTAGCTTTTGACAAAAGAGCTTCTTACATACATAGTCTAGAATAATGGCAAGAAAGTTTTATTTCTTTTTGGTAAGTATAATGAGAAGATTTAGGTAGTAAAAAAAAATTAAATGACAAGAGTTTTACTAAAAGCCATTGCCAGGAGCTTATTGCTGCAGCTTAAGGAATTTATTACTGTGCAAATTCGGGGTTTTTACTCTGTATTGATTATTCCAAAATGAACACTGATACAAGTAGTAGATAGATCAAAGTGTTTTTCATCATTTTTCTCCCTTGATCTCTCTGCACTGTCACCATACAGGTTCATGAAAGTATTTAATTGGAATTTTTAAAAAATAAAAATTTATATAATAATTGATATGTAAAAAACTAGTTGCCTCATGCACTTTAATCAGAATTTTGATTAAGTTGAAACAAAATTAAAACGTTCGTAACACCATCAGGGACCTAATTGTACAGGACCTTAGGATGAATTAGTTCTATTATCTTTTACTGTATCAAATACTTTAACTTTGTATCATTTCTAATTTATTTACATTATTTCTAATTTATTTGCATTTTCATTATAATTTAATTATGTATTTTACCATTGTCAAATTTTCAAATATAATTTCTTCAATTGTCATAAATTTTACAATTTTTTCTCTTAAATATCACAAAAGTCACTTATACAAAAGCCAAACCAAACACCCTTCATTTTCATAAAAAAAACACTTATTCAATCGTCAATACAAACATAAATCACTTACACAATCTAACTTTTACCCAAAATCACTTTTCTATAAGCCATTTTTTAAATAAGTCATTTTTCCACTGCTCATCCAAACACACCCCATGTTGATGGTGTAAGCCCGGTGAAATGTCATGTCAAGAAGACAGAGACACCCAATAGTGCAAAGCCCACTATATATATATAACCTTTTTTTTTCATGGCATTAACTTTAAACTAGATCATGATATTTTATGTGTATAATTAATTATTCTCATCCTTTTTACCAACGCATCACACATATGCAATCCAGCCTATAGTTATTTTATTCATTGAACTTGTCTTGCGGTGCCTAAACAGTTTCCTAATCCAACTCACCCATGTGGGTTAGAGACCGTGGTATATTTGGAATAGCTTATGAAAGCTCCATAAGTGCTTATAAATCGTGATTTACGGAATATAAAGTAGCTTTACGGTCTACGAGGTAGCTTTTACAGTTTACAAAGTAAATATGTAGAGAAGATTTATCTCAATTTATGTGAATCGGGCTTATAAAATAAGCCCGATAGAACATTGTGTTTCCAAACATACTATTAGTGTGTTTGGCAAACATAGAAAAGCACTTTTTTCAATCAAAACCTTGGTTTGGAAAAAATGAATCCAAACACTTGAAAAAACTAAAAAAGCACTTTTTATGTAAAACCATGGTTTTGTAGCTCAAAACCATGGTTTTGAAAAAAACTACTTTTTTCCAATTTTTGGGTAGTTGACATCTATGGGTGGTTATTTTTTGGGTTGTTTTCTAATTTTTCCCAAATCCCTCTATTCCCAAAAAAAAAACGGTTGCTACTCCTATCTTGCTTGAGGGGAAAAAGGGAATAAATAATAATAATAATAATAAATTCTTTTTTTTATTTAGAAAACTTTCAATTATTATTGTTCTTTTTTTAGACTTAAAAATTTTTATTTTAAATTGAAATCCTACAGACGGTGGTCCAAATTGATATATCATAAAATCTCAAAAAAATCCCTTTAATTTAACATCATCTAGCTTCGCATGCCATTCTAATTTTAGTTCAGATTATAAGTTATGTTACAAAAAGACCACTCTTATTTTTACAAAAGTTTATCCCAAAATCTACGATGGATACTTCATTCATCTTAATTTTTCTTTTAGAATCTCTATTCCTATTTTCTTACAATCCTTTAGCTCTATATAAGAAGCATCTCCTCACATTGTAAGGTTGTTGCCTATTTTGAATGAATGCAGATTCAGAGTGAACTCTTGTGTTTCTATTATGTCTCTCTTCTCTCAACCATGTAATATCTCTTATACTAAACTTCTTCCTAAGTTCTTCAAATCAGTTTGTCCAATTTATAGAACGGATAACATGTTGGAACAATACACAAGCCTGTAGTATACTAATATGAGCGTAGTTCAAGATTTCATCCTGACATGGTGTTATATAGTAAATGTAATAACTTTGGTGATGTATGTAAATGAAGTTTGACGTTTCTAGAAATGTTAGTGAAAGAAACACAATGTCTAGAGGAGAAAGGTAAAAACAGATTGTATTAACTACATTGAAAGAGCTGCTCCTTGTATTAATTTTAGATATTGACTATTGAATTATGAACTTCCAATGTACAATTTATTACTATATATATTTTTATGTATGTATGTTTTATTTCATTTTTTTTGTCACAATTTATAATTTTTTGGGACAAATTTAAAGAGTTTTTTGTTTTTATTGTTCAATTTTATGTTGTATATATTTGATCTTTTTTTTATGTTAGATAATTGATTAATGTTATAATTTTTTATTTTTCATATAATTTTATGTCATTTTTTGTATTTATTATGAAATTTACTATTAAATAATACATAAAATATAATATTAGCAATTATATGTAATTATTACAAAAGCTAATGTCCTTTTCAGTAATTTGATCATGAAAAAAAGCTATTCTTATCATAATATATAAACACTCTCATTTTATCAAAATCATTTTTTTCTCATAATCTATTATACCAGAATCTATTCTCTAAAATCACTTTTTTCATTTTTTCTCTATAAGCTATTCTCAAAAGCTAATTTTAAACACATTTATAATATAAAATCACTTTAAAATAAGCTAATCGAACAACCTACTTAACTAATGGTAATTCTTTTAGTGTGATATGTAATTTTTAATTATTTTTAAATACATTTTCATAAATAGATTCAAATATAAAAAGAAAAAAAATCATGGAAATATTGATATTCATGATAATTAAAATTTAACCATAGAAAGTCACGATATGCTTAAATATGAACAGTTGATTGATTTTGAACATTTGAAACTGATACAATTATCGAACGTACTTTAACAACACCTTCTGAATTTCACATCACATGGTTCCTTTAAATGATTTTTATTTGTTTCTTTCTTCTAATCTAGATTAATTCTCACTGCTTTCTTTACGTACGAAAACCAAGAAAGAATAAATCATCCATATATACAAATTATAATACATTTTATATGCTAATAGTATTAATTTCATACATTGCAGAAATTTTAAAAAATACATTATAATGTTCTTGTAAATCATGAATAATGAATTTTTTTTTTTGGGTAAAACTTGAATAATGAAATTTGTCACATAAAAGGCATACATAATCTATAGATATACAAATAGAAACTGAATATGAACGTGGGACCATACCCCAATGCCCAATTGCCTAATTACCAACTCACTTACTCACCAACCTACATGCATGCATGCCACTCCTTCTTATTACCACAAAAGTCAACTTTATTTTCTATAGTACCAGTTAGGATAAATATTATACATCAGCATCGATATTAATAGTTGGATTTTAATTTAGTAATGACAGTTTGCGTATGTACGCCAGAAATTGAAGAAAGGTAAAGGATGATGAAACGGCAATTTTGAATAAATGGACGGGAAGATATGATAGAGATCTAAAAAATACTAATCATCTTTTTATTTATTTATTATTATTCCCAAATATGAGCTGAAAACAACTAACGTAACCTAGCTAGGATGGGTGAACAGAGAAACTTGCTTGATCAATCTGAAAATTTCGCATACAACCTTATTTCAGTTTTTAAGGTATATGCTGTGGTGTTTTAGAATTCATTGATCTTGATTTTCAAATAAGATGCGGCAGTAATTCTCCCCTTTTCTTATATCATCATTCTGGTATATGGTTCGAGGTTCATGGTTGCCCCTCCTAATATATGTGTCTCCTTTGAAACTCGAACTTGATATCCCAAAGGGATCTAGTCGGGTTTTATACTGTTAGATCAACTCTATGTTGGTACAGTAATTATCCCCCTTTTACATCTATAAGTCATAGATTTTATATAAGTAACTCCTTTATTGCTTTCTGATTGGATTGTGCTATATAACCAAAAAAAATTTTAAAATACACGAAAGAATATAGCACAAAATGAAATTGAATATTGTGTTAAATTGTACAGTAATAAAAACATAGTTAAAGTGTACGTTGAGGGAAATTGATGATGATATTTCTCATAGAATATAAGTTGGATGGTTCAAGTCAAGAAATGCTAATGGGATAGAGTGATTTGTGATTAAAAAAAACTATTAGACTTGTGATATTTTATAGTAGTGAATGTTAGATTCTAAAAAGACAATAAGAGCGTAAAATTAGAGTAGTAGATATGAGAATGTAGAGATAAATGTAAGGTCATACAAGAAACTAAAAGAAAAGATACGAAAGGAGCAAGTAAGAGGGAGAGTGTGCGTGGTGTGCATTGAAGAGAAAATTGTATAATATCGTTTGAGATAATTTGAATATAAACAAAGAAGGCCATTATAGAGATGCTAATGAAAATGGTAGATCTTATAGTATGGAGTCCTCTTTGAAAAGGGATAGAGGCAAATCAAAGAAAACGCTCAATAAAGTTATTCAACCAAACCTTTTAGTTAATAATCTATCTAAATATTTAGTTGTTGATATAATATAATAATATCTCGTGCAATCTATGTAACTGACCCTATCCAATAGGATAAACATTGTTGCGAAGGGAAAAAAGAACTAAACCAAGGACAAGATCTTCTTCAAAGGGATGTGGAAGATTTAAGCCTTAAAACTCATTAGAAGAGGTAGCATTATTGAAACTAGCAGTGCTTGAATCTCACTCAATTGAAGAAGCTCTGAAGGATAGAAACTGAGCTCCTGGACGGCCACACAATCGAGATTGCAATTTAATTATGTACTGAAGAATGGAACTTCACTTGAAATGAACATGACAGCTTCAGCTTTTGAGTGAGACAGTGGAAAGGAATACGTGTGGTTAGATTAAGGGTACGTAGAGAGTAATCGTTTGTGTGCTTTTTCTTGAAAGTGTAAAACGATGAGACTGTGGTGGAAATGCAAGAAAGAGGAAAATGCATGGAGTTAAAGAGTGAAAATAGGAGATGCATTTGTGTATATATGTGCATGAGTATGAATTGAGGGAGAAACAATGTTAATGTTGGTTGAACCGAGGAGTTCTTCCAAGCCACTACTACAAGAAATACATTTTATTAACCTATAAGACGTCACTTTTTAAAAAATTAAAGTAGTGTCATTTTTATAATTTTGAAACTTTAGGCATCCCAAGTCAAGCTAGGGATGGCTAAAGGCTACTTTAGGCATCCCAAAATTGAATTGAGACACCTAAAGTCCATTTAGGCGTTTCTTTAAAATTTAGGACACCTAAAATAAAACTTTAGGCATCACAAATTGCAATTGGGATGCCTAGGGTGAAACAACCATTTCTCACAAACAGTGATTATCCAATATAATTTAACAAAAACCAGTGATAATTTTTTTTTCCAATACATAACAAAGTTCAGGGCACAACATCCACCTACAAACTCTTACAAGACATATCGGAGTTTAGGGCACAATATCCGCCCACAAACCCTTTCAAGATATATCGGAGTTTAAAGCACAAACTCGCCCACAAACTCTCTCAAAACATATTAGAGTTTAGGGCACAAACTCGCCCACAAACTCACTATAGAAAAATTTATTATTCTGATCTCACATCACAATTAACCCAAAAGTCTTAAAAATTCACAAAAAATAATTTCCAATACAACTGTGGTTGTGGGTTCATCAAAATATCAGAGTACACAACATAAGGCCTCAGGCCTAATAAGAGTTAAATATTTATCCCAAAAAAGTTACTCAATAGTAAAAACAACGTGGCATTCCAGAAACATGAGAACCCTATAATGGCAATATAGAAATTAACACAACACCAATACAAAAAGAGGCCTACAAGATTCTTAACGTCTATGCCTCTCGTTGCTTTCCTTAGCCTCTAGCCAGATTAAATGTTTCGCCTGAAAAATTATTTATAATGACAGGGTGAGACATAAAGTCTCAGTAACCAAAATCAATTTACAAAATATGAAGGAAATGATTGTAAGTCAGACAAGTATGTTTAACTGACATAAAATAATAATAATCTCGTAAAATAAAACTTCATATGATATAATAATCAAATAAAATCATCCCCACTCATCCATCCTACTCCTCCTTATCGCCTCTGAACTTGTACAACCTATTAGTACTAGTATACCCAGCCAAAGGTTAGTTAGTCACTTCAAGAATATTGTCGCCTCCCATGCCACCACCAATATACCGTAACAAGGAGGTGTCTGCCCAAAACATTCAACCCAAATCCGGGCTAGGATTTAGAGAGCCGATGGGCACACATTTCACCATATCTCTTCCACACAACCCAACATATCCCATAATATAAAAAATAATAAATTAATACAGCTTTCGAAAAATAATTACAAGATTCTCAATTCTTATACAACATTCCATTACAAACAACATATCTATCACAATAGTAACAATTTAATAATAATTTCCACTTATATATGTAAATTAGAAAATACATTGTTTCACTGAAGTAAATTTATATTTAGACATAAATATAATCTTGCAAAACACATACAATATAGATAAAAGTAAGGTTTATAAAACACCTTACAGTCTAAAGCAAACTAGGGGAGAGCAAATAGCCCAATACCCATGAACCCGCCCATTACCCAATGTAATTGGGCTACTGTTAGCCCGCCCAAAATAAACCTGTGATGGGTTGGGTTTCAGCCCGCCCAATTAAAACTTAAATGGGTGGGCTATGGGCAGACCTTTGGGCTACCCGTACCCGCCCATTTAGTATATTTTTTTTTAAAAAAATTAATATATGTATTAGGCTAACCGTACCACACTCCATATTATGTGTGAATTGTGCTTATTAAACTTTGAAGGTTCATATTTCAAAATTTAGGATGAAGAATTTGGATGGATGCTTAATGCTTATTGCTTATGTATGTTTTTTTACAAAGAAAATAAATAGGTCAAACATAGATGGGTTACCCAAAACCCGGTCAGCCCGCCCATTTATATACTAGCCCGTTTATACGGGTTTAAATGGGTTGAGGTACGGGTATGGGCTAGCCCATACCCATTAAAAATTAAATGGGCGGGCTATGGGTTTGGGCATGGGCTACCCAACCCGCCCATTGCTCTGCCCTAAAGCAAACATATAAAATAAATTAACCACAGTTACTTTAACTCCAAGCTTAACCTTAGTTTGAATAGTTTAACCCAAGCAATCACCGATCACAAGAAAATTCTACATTACCAATGTAGATACCAATTAACCACAAATAAAAATAAAATAATAAATTTACATAATTTAACTCTCAAAACCCAATTTCTTCCACAACTATTTTCCTCAATTATTCCAATTTTCTTAAAAAATCTTTAGCCATAGGTCATTCCCCATGAACCCAAATTACTCATTAAAATTCTTAAACACCCTTTATACCACTCTCTCACATCAACAACCCAATTTATAAATTAAAATTTCACCTTTTACATATCTATAATTATAAAATCCTTAATATCAACCTTCTCAACAATTAAATCTCTTTTTCATAATTTATATGGGTGTAATTTAATTATTAAATAACTCCTCAAATCTCCACATAATTAAAATCACATCAAATTTGAATTTAAATATTAATTCCTAATTTATATATTTCACAGAGCTCAGATCTAACAAAAATAAACCGATTAAAATCTCTATAATACCTCCAATAATTCAAATAAATTATTTAAAAAAATTTGATCGGTTAGAACGCCCTATTGAAATTAAGTTATATCTTATTTATAAAAAAATTAATTATAAAATCACGTAACAATAAAATAATAAATCTAAACTGATTAAAACTAACTATTAATTATTCTCTACATTTCTACTGTCATATATTGACAAAACTTAAAACTTGCCTAAAATCATATCCCCAAAATATTCTCTAACTAGCATAAAATTACTATCATAAAAAAGATAAAATTATTTAGAACATTTTTCATAAAATAAATTTTATGATTAGAAGAGAGTTTTAGTACCTTACTGATCCACAAAGAAACGAAGATACTTTTATTAGAACCACACTCCCTGCGTCTTTTCTCAACACTTCACGCCGGAAGTGTTAAGGGAAAGGGGGTATTTATACCCCCTTCTAATCATTTGGCGCCTAATGGCTCCAATATATATATTATTTTATTAATTAAATTTTTTATTTCTATTTTTTTTCAAAAACTTTCTATTAAATTTATACTTATCTCCAAATTATAATTATATCCTAAAATAAAAATAAGGATGTTACAATTGTTGCTCCCTTTGTTGAAGCTACATGACCCAAAAACTTTACATCGTTTAGCCAAAATTCACATTTACTTAGTTTCGCATACAACTTATGATCTCTCAAAATTTGCAATACTATTCGAAGATGTTTCTGATGCTCCTCTTCACACTTCGAATAAATAAGAATATAATCAATGAACACCACCACAAATTGGTCTAGATACGGTCTGAAGATCCGATTCATATAATCCATGAACACCGCTGGTGCATTAGTTAGCCCAAAAGGCATAACAAGGAACTCGTAATGACCATATTGAGTACGGAAAGCAGAATTTGGAATGTCTTCTGCTCGTACCCCTAACTGATGATATCCTGACCTCAGATCAATTTTTGACAGACGAACCTACGAGTTGATCTAACAAGTCATCTATTCTCGACAATGGATAGTTATTCTTAATAGCGACTTATTTAGCTGCTGATAATCAATACAAAGCCTCAAGCTGCCATATTTCTTCTTCACAAACAGAACTGGCGCACCCCAGGGAGATACACTTGGACGAATAAAACCATTTTCTAACAAATCTTCGATCTACTTCTTCAATTCAGCCAACTTCGAAGGTGACATTCTATAAGGAGTCTTGGAGATCAGCTCTGTCCCTGGTGCTAACTCAATAGAAAACTCGACTTCTCTTTCTGAAGGTAATCCAATCAACTCTTCAGGGAATACATCAAGAAACTCTTTAACCACTTCGATCTGGTCAATATTTTCCTGAGATTCTACCTGAATCGAGAAAAACACCATAAAAGCTTTACACCCCTTCCTTACACTTTTCTCCACCTAGGCCGTTGACATCATTATCGGATCTTGGGGAATATCTTTAATTACTGTGCAAGTGTTAAATTGTACAGCTCATGTCTTACATTGCAAGGTTACATCATTAGATGATAACCAATCCATACCCACACATCACGTCTATACCACTCATGGGTAGATAAATCAAATCAATGGTCATTTCACGACCCTCACATACAAACATCAATTTCTTACACTTCGTAATAGTTTTTACATATACACCAGCAGGGGTAGACACAAATAGATCATATGGTATATTACTCATAATGAGCTTTAATTTTTCCACACAGTCATAGGAAATGAAAGAATGGGTAGCACTAGAATCATATATAACACATAAAGGATGTCCTTGAAGAAGAACATTACCTCGGATCAAATTTGGAGCAGCCCTCACCTCCTCAGAAGTTAAAACAAACACTCGTCCGGGCATGACGGTCTAGATGTCTGATCCTCTTTCCTTCCTTTGAAGCAATACCTCGCAATATGACCCTTCTCCCCACAATTAAAACAAGTCAAACACAAGCCAATATGTATTATTCTACAATGAGTACGACAAAGACGATGAGTCACGCTAGGAGTTGATGTTGCTGATCTTTGTTAGGAGTACTGATTTTCCCTAGTATGGTTGCTCCGGCTTTGACTCATAGAAGGGAAATTCCTCTGCTGGAAGCTTCCTTGCTGAAAACTCCTTCTGCTTCCAGATGCACCAGAACTCGAAGGGTAACTCTTCTTATTGATGCCTCCTGATATTCCCATATGACTATTAAATCGACCTTGAGAATCCCTACTCATATATCTTTCGGCATCTCTATATCTTCTACAGACTTCTCAAATCTTGGCAATCAGCTCTTCAAGGGTAGTGATGTCATAAGTGTCCATCCTCACCTTGACACTATCATTACATTTCTCAAACATCTGTCGGGCCAAACAATTGTTGTGAGCCTTATTGGTTCTGTCTAACTGTGATATATATTTGGCCAATCCCATAAATTTAGATATAAAAGTGTTTTCATTCATCCCCCCCCGGCCGAGGGATGAAAAACTCAGCTTCTTTTTGGTGCCTCATCTCAATGGGGAAATAATAATCAAAGAACATTCTCTTAAACTCATCCCACTCAAGTTCATGCCCATCAGTAGGCTTCACAATATTCTACTAGTCTAATGCAGTACCCTTTAACAAGGTTTTTGCAGCAATCACCTTTTGATATTTATCACATCTAATTGACTCAAATAGCATTTACAACCTATCAATCCAACTCTCAGCATCTGTTGGTGATCCTCCCGAGAATGTCTCAGAATGGAAATGATCTAAATGCTTCCATACTATGAACATATCTGGCACTATCCTTTGCTCTATTGACCTATCCATCTCAGAGTAGGCACTGTCTCTTTTCTCTGTGTTAACATTAACTTCTTGGGTATAACTCTTATTTCCCCCACTTGGCTCTTCATTGGCTTTGACCTCCTCGAGCCTTCTCAATCGTTCATCTGTTGCAAAAGTCCATCCATACAAATGTTGCAACATTTCAGCCTCAGTTAGATGCTCATGGGGCCTATTAAGTCTCTATTAGCCCTGTTGGTTGTTGTCACCGATGTCTGTACGCCTAGTATTCACCATCTCTCCCCACCTATGGGGTAAAGCCACCCAAAGATGGAAAATAAGAATAACAAACAAAACACAACACAAAAGGGAAGCAGGTGTGTAAAGATTCTATATTGTCATACTTTAAATGCAATGAATGATAGGGCCATAAAAATTGTAAATGCAGTGCTCTGATACCAAATTGAAATGATCATTTCTCACAAACAACGATTATCCAATACAATTTAACAAAAACCAGTGATAAATTTTTGTTTTCCAATACATATCAGAATTCAGGGCACAACATCCACCCACAAACTCTTACAAAACATATTGGAGTTTAGGACACAAACTCACTATAGAGAAATTTATTATTTTGATATAACATCATAATTAACCCACAAGTCTTAAAAATTCACAAAAAACAATTTCCAATACAACTGTGGTTGTGGGTCCATCAAAATATCAGAGTACGCAACATAAGGCCTCAGACCTAACAAGAGTTAAATATTTATTCAAAAATATTTAGAGGTCTCGTTTGAAAAATTATTTATAATGACGGGGTGAGACATAAAGTCTCAGTAACCAAAATCAATTTACAAAATATGCAGGAAAGGATTGTAAGTCAGAGAAGCAGGTTTAACTGACATAAAATAATAATAATCTCGTAAAATAAAACTTCATATAATATAATAATCAAATAAAATCATCCCCACTCATCTATCCTGCTCCTCCTTATCGCCTTTGGGATGATACAACCTATCAGTGCTAGTATACTTGGTTAAAGGTTAGCTAGTCACTTCAAGATTACTTCCCCCTCCCATGCAACCACCAATATACCGTAATAAGGAGGTGTCCGCCTAAAACACTCAACTCCAAATCTGGGTCATGATTGAAAGAGCCGATGGGTACACATTTCACCATATCTCTTTCACACAACCCAACATATCTTGTAATATAAAAATAATAAATTAATACAACTTTCGAAAACAATTACGAGATTCTCAATTCTTATACAACATTCCATCCCAAACAATATATCAATCACAACAGTAGCAATTTAATAATAATTTCTACTTGTACATGTAAATTGGAGAATACATTGTTTCACTGAAGTAAATTCATATTCAGACATAAATATAATCTTGCAAAACACATACAATATAGATAAAAGTAAGGTTTATAAAATACCTTACAGTCCAAAACAAGCATACAAAATAAATTAACCCTGGTTACCTCGATTCCAAGCTTAACCTTAATTTGGATAGTAAAACCCGTGCAATCACCGATCACAAGAAAACTCTACATTATCAATTTAGATATCGATTAACCACAAATAACAATAAAATAAATAATTTACATAATTCAACTCCTGCAATCCAATTTATAAATTAAAATTTCACATTTTACCATACCTATAATTATAAAATCCTCAATATTGACTTTCTCAAAAATTAAATCTCTTTTTCATAATTTATATGGGTATAATCTAATTATTAAACAACTCCTCGAATCTCCACATAATTAAAATCATATGAAAATCTAATTTAATTATTATGTCATAACTCATATTTTTACTTAGCTAAAATCTAACAAAAATAAACGGATTAAAACCTCAATAATACCTCTAATAATCCAAATAAATTATTTAAACAAATTTTTAATCGGTAAAATATCCTACAGAAATTAATTTGCATCCTGTTTACAAAAGAAATTAATTATAAAATCATATGACAACCAAATAATAAATCTAAACCGATTAAAATTAACTATTAGTTATTTTCTACATTTTATAGTCATATTCAAAACTTGCCTAAAATCATATCCCCAAAATATTCTCAAACTAGCAAAAAAATTACTATAATAGGAAAGAGAAAATTATTTAGAACATTTTTCATAAAAAAAATGTTGTAATGAGAAGAGAATTTAAGTAATTTATTAATCTCTAAAACTGTAAAACTAGGACTTAACCCTCCTCCTCACCAAAATCAGCTCCACCTCGTCTTA
Organism: Albizia julibrissin; assembly: GCA_037074505.1. Classification (NCBI taxonomy): domain Eukaryota; kingdom Viridiplantae; phylum Streptophyta; class Magnoliopsida; order Fabales; family Fabaceae; genus Albizia; species Albizia julibrissin. Next base: position 187,840 of record CM073487.1, on the reverse strand, counting down.
CGAAAGTGGAGAAATGAGGGAGGGTATATATAGAATATAACCCCACTTCCCTATTCACGGGGTAGGTGGCTTTTTTTTATGTGTTGAATACCTTTCCAACAATTCAACAATGGTGGAGCCAAAACACACCACGATTATCCAATACAATTTAACAAAAATTAGTGATAACTTTTTTTCCAATACATATCAGAGTTTAGGGCACAACATCCGCCCACAAACTCTTACAAGACATATCGGAGTTTAGAACACAAACTCGTCCACAAACTCTCTCAAAACATATTGGAGTTTAGGGCATAAACTCGCCCACAAACTCACTATGGAGAAATTTATTATTCTGATCTCACATAACAATTAACCCACAAGTCTTAAAAATTCATACAAAACAATTTCCAATACAACTGTGGTTGTGGGTCCATCAAAATATCAGAGTACGCAACATAAGGCCTCAGGCCTAACAAGAGTTAAATATTTATCCCAAAACATTTACTCAATAGTAAAAACAACGTGGCATTCCAGAAATATGATGGCCCTATAATGATAATATAGAAATTAACACAACATCAATACCAAAAGAGGCATACAAGATTCTCAACGTCTATGCCTCTGGTTGCTTCCTTTGGCCTCTAGCCAGATTAGAGGTCTCGCCTAAAAAAATATTTATAATGACTGGGTGAGACATAAAGTCTCAGTAACCAAAATCAATTTACAAAATATGCAGGAAATGATTGTAAGTCAGAGAAACATGTTTAACTGATATAAAATAATAATAATCTCGTAAAATAAAACTTCATATAATATAATAATCAAATAAAATCATCCCCACTCATCCATCCTGCTCCTCCTTATCGCTTCTGGGATGGTACAGCCTATCAGTACTAGTATACCCGGCCAAAGGTTAGCTAGTCACTTCAAGAATACTGCCCCCTCCCATGCAACCACCAATATACCGTAATAGGGAGGTGTCCGCCTAAAACACTCAACTCCAAATCTGGGTCATGATTGAGAGAGCCGATGGGTACACATTTCATCATATCTCTTCCACACAAACAATATATCCCGTAATATAAAAATAATAAATTAATACAGCTTTCGAAAACAATTACGAGATTCTCAATTCTTATACAACATTCCATCCCAAATAATATATCCATCACAACAGTAATAATTTAATAATAATTTCCACTTATATATGTAAATTGGAAAATACAATGCTTCACTGAAGTAAATTCATATTCAGACATAAACATAATCTTGCAAAACACATACAAGTAATATAAATAAAAGTAAGGTTTATAAAATAACTTATAGTCCAAAGCAAGAATATAAAATAAATTAACCCCAATTACCTTAATTTCAAGCTTAACCTTAGTTTGAATAGTTTAACCCGAGTAATCACTGATCACAAGAAAATTCTACATTACCAACGTAGATACCAATTAACCACAAATAACACTAAAATAATTAATTTACATAATTTAACTCCTACAACTCAATTTCCCCTACAACTATTATCCTCAATTATTTCAATTTCCTTAAAAATCCTTAATCATAGATCATTTCTCATAAACCCAAAGCACTCATTAAAATCCTTAAATAGCCTTTAACATACCTATAATTACAAAATCCTTAATATCAACTTTCGAAATAATTAAATCTCCTTTTTCATAATTTATATGGGTATAATCCACTTATTAAATAACTCCTCAAGTCTCCACATAATTAAAATCATATGAGATTATAATTCAAATATTAAGTCCTAATTCATATTTTTCACAAAACTTAGATCTAACAAAAATAAACCGATTAAAACATCCATAATACCTCCAATAATTCAAATAAATTATTTAAACAAATATTGATATGTTAGAATGCCCTATTGAAATTAAGTTATATCCTATTTATAAATAAAATTAATTATAAAATCACATAACAACAAAATAATAAATCTAAACCGATTAAAACTAACTATTAATTATTCTCTACATTTCTACTGTCATATATTGACAAAACTTAAAACTTGCCTAAAATCATATCCCCAAAATATTCTCTAACTAGCATAAAATTACTATCATAAGAAAGATAAAATTATTTAGAACATTTTTTATAAAAGAAATTTTGTGATTAGAAGAGAGTTTAAGTACCTTATTCATCCTCAAAAGACCGAAAATACTCCTATCAACACCTCACCCTACTTCGCTCTTCATTAACACTTCACCTACATGAAGTGTTTTAGGGGAGGGGGTATTTATATAATACACTTCTCCTTCCTCTTCATGCTTTGGCGTCTAATGGCGCCAAAGCAAATAATTTTTTTTAAAGGATAAGGGGGCTACCCCCTTATCTTCATTGTTAGCAGCGCCTACTAACTTTAAAATTTTTTTAATAATATATTATTATAATTATATATATATATATATATATATATATATATATATATATATATATAATTTATTTATTTTAAATAAGGATGTTACATAGGGTATTCAAAAAACATATTTTTTGCACCTACTTTTTAAATCTTGTAGGATTTTGGGTCACTTTTAGACGTCCCTAATCAAATGGGGAAGCCTAAAGGGTACTTTAAAAGTCCCCAGTTTGACTAGGGACGCCTAAAGGTATTTTAGACGTCCCCAATCATACTGGGAACGCCTAAAGCAATGCTTGTTAAAACCTTCTCTTCACTCACGACTCTCGAGAAGAAGTCACAGACTCACGATCCATGAAGCTGACTTTCTCTCTCTCTTGTGCTTTTAGTTCCTTTTCTTCATATCTCTTCATTGTTACAAAGACACATATACCTTTTTTCTTCATTCCTTCTCTCTCCTGTGCTTTTAGTTCCTCCTTTTTTCTTTATCTTATTCTCTATTTACATGTTGCTCGGCTCTCTCTCTCTCTCTACGTCTTTGTATCTCACATTTTCTCTCTCCTGGCGTTGCTTTCATTCTCTTTCTTCACTCTCTCTCTCTCTCTCACACTCGCGACACTGCCATACCATGGTGAATGACGAGTGGGTGGGAGCGGCCATAACTAATGACATGGTGGTGGTCGAGCTCCTAATTCATCTACGGCAATCCTAAGCCCCTCCCAAATCTCACCCTCTCACAAAGCCACCGTTACTCCCTCTTGGGGCCATAAGCAGTCGCGCTCCTGGCTTACAACCATATGGAAGGACGCCAATTCTACCAGATGTAGCCCTACTACACCCCTCTCTTGGAGTGGCGCCACCTCTCCCTTCGTCACCGCCGATGGTTACAAAAAATCTAGCCATCCCTCCCTTCTTAACAAGCACCCAGATCCAAGGTTGGTCCTATCTCTTTTTTTACTTCTTCACTCCTCCATCTCTATCTCACCCTGTGCGAATCTCACCTCCTTCCTTGTGCCACCTAATCTCTATAGGCGGTGTGGATTAGAGTGAAGAAGTGAGGAGTGGAAGAAAGTGTAGATCTGTAACCATTGGTAGGGTTTAGGTTGGTCATATAAAGATAAAGAGACGGAGAGAGGTAGGGGACGAGATGGTTGGCTTTTTGCATCAATGCGGTGACCAACACCGCCTTCACAAATGAGATTGTTGGGCATTGAAAAATATAAATAAATATTTTTTTAAAAAAAATATTTTTAACGTCTATAAATAAAAAATGACATCTAAAGTTATATTAGGTGTACTTTAGACGTCCCTTTTATAAAAAAGACGCCTAAAGTTCTCTTTATGCGTCTATTACCTAACGGACGTTGTTGTTATTATTTACTACGTTGCTCATATAGGCGTCCTCCTATAAAAAGATGTTAAAAAGTCCTAAAAACAGATGTTAAAAATGTTTTTTAAGTAGTGAACGCTTCATTGATAGACATGATATTATGAAGAATTCAAAGGAACTCCAAGAGACACCCAACAAACCGATATGGTAGGAAATGCCGAGCAAGCCAAATGTATTTATAGTCCACAAGCTATGGCAACAGAAATAAAAGCGAAAGAAAGAAGTCAGAGTGAGTTCTGGAATAACTGAACCTGGCCGAGAAGCTGACCAATAGAGACCCATATTCGAACCATCAAAAGTGAAAACAATATATTCTTCCCCACAGACCCAGACTGCGTCCAGGTTCCATGGAGAGGCACAGAGCCAATCAACGCATCTCAGTGAACACAAGTGGGCGCGTGACTAAAGAATTGAAATGAAATCAGCCTCAATTTCTGTGCCCTTTTTTAAGTTGAGTTTAGTAATAAACTCAAACTGTGCACCCCTCCTCCGATCCGCAGTTTATTTTAGTACGTTAACACATGAATTTTTAGGAGTGGTGAATTGCGGTCGATGTATCTTACGAACCACAAATGCATAGTGTATAGTAATTTGAAATAGCAAAGTGATGCAGAATATATAGGACAATATTAGGGTGGTTCAAAAGTGTAGTTAGCGCTCAACAAACCCATTCTCATTTTGATTGCCCTCCACATGCCTCGATTTGGTCTCTCACCTTTCCCTTCGTTCATTTTTTTTCTTAATTGTGATTTCTAGACTCATTCTCGCCTACTTTGAATTAAAAAATGACCACGACATTGTGAATAATGTTTTGAAATAATTATTGTTTACTTACTTCTGAGTTGAGAGAATCGAAATTAAATTCAATTTTCTGGCGGAGTTGCTATGCTAAATTAAATCATACTGTTGGGGGAAAAGGTTGGTAAAGGCCTGTGGGGCCATCTCCCCATATAAGAATGCCAAATGCTGAGCATTTCTCCAGCTTTGACTGCTTGTGATCCTCTTTAATTAGTATAGGTAAGCTGTATGTATGGAAACAAAGAACAAAGGATGCGACCTCTTTGCTTTAATTTGAATGTGTGTGGGTGGCATGGAATCCAGTTAAACCAAAAATGGCATAGTTGATTCAAAGAATTGATTTCCATCTCTCAGTTTCTTATTGTTACTATATGTTTTGGAAACCTTTGAAATCCTGGTTTTCGCAAATTAAGATAAAATTCCTTTCGTATATTTATTTTATAAATCGTAAAAATTATTCTCTAAAACTTAATCTAAACGCACAGGCCTCTGCCTCCCTATTCTTAATTCAAAACACCTCTCCCTTCCTCAATCTCTGTCAACCCCTCCTTCTATTTGCCTTAATGATGCTTATATCATAGTACTTCTCTTAAAAATTGTTACTAGTAACAAGTTGAGAGTTGGATTGTTGTTGAAAACGAAAGAAATCCATTAATAGGAAAGTGCATCTAGCGTAAGTTTGACCCTCAACGAGGCACTGGATGGCAGAAAGTGGTTGATGAATTGAACACACACACATATATATATATATATATATATATATATTTGTGTGAAAATGAGATCTCTCACAGTTTCAACGCTACAATGCTCCATCTCTTGCCAGCAGCATTTTATCGAACCAAACAAAAGCCACGCAATCAAATGTTTTTATCGTGTGAAAAATAATTCGGTTTTTATGAGTATATTTTAGTTAGAGAAATTGAATAATAATAATAATAAACCAAAATTTTTTTCTTTTTTCTTTTTCGAACCAAACAATAGTTTCCTTCTTAAGAGTAATTCTTTAAGAAACAATACATATTTTGAATTACAAATCATAAAATACAATAAAATGTATCTAACTTTATTATTTTTATAACAATAATGAATAAACATATCATTTATGAGACTTTTAAAATTTTGAAATTGTTTTTTTTTAGTTTTTTATATTAGAGGTTATAAAGAAGGTGGTAGATTAAAGGGAAGGATTGGTTTTCCATTTTAGAAATGGATTGACTTGTTGTGAAAGATAAAGAAAAACATTAAAAAAAATAGAATAAAGTAAAATAAAAATATGATCTAATAAAGTTAAAATAAAAAAAATGTCAGAGACGTAGAATAAAAAAGGTTCTCGTACTTCTTACGTTACTTCTATATATAAATAGACTGTAAAATCATACTAGTATTTCACAGACTCTAAAATGAATTTTATGTTGTATTGGGGGCAAATAAAATGTATGTTGTTTTAGTTACCTTATAAATAGTGATAATCAAAATGGCAATACATTGTCACCTATTAATTAATAATTAGATATTTTTAGTGTGTTATCAAAACCATATAATAATGAGTTCAATAAAGTACAACGGCAAAAAAAAAAAAAAGAGTTCAATAAATTAAATTGATATGATGTCAATTACCAATCGATAATTTCGGCAAAAAAAAAATCACTAATTTATGAGTACTGTGATTTGAATTGATTGCATGTCGATTATAATTACTAGATTGAATTTATATTTTATTAAATGTGGTATAAGATAATATTTTCATTTTTTATAATGCTGCTGTAAATTTTGAACCGAAACTAAATAATAATATAAAAAATAATAGTATATAAACATAATTTATGTAGTGTTTTGGTCAATAACATAGTCATATTAGTATATCGTAGCTAGCAAAAAAAAAAAAAAAATTAGGATATGGTAATTAGGATGGTTTTGGACCCACACTCATTTAGGAGAAAGGAATAGAGACAGAAGCAATTGTTAGACGGTTAGACTTTGCTTGTTGTTGGGATTAGTTTAAAGAATAGTTTTTATAATTTATGAGTTAAATATGTAAGATAATTTTTATCTTAATTTATAAAAATAGGATTTTAAAACGGTAGTTTGATGCTTACCCAAACACTAACTTAGACCCAAAAATAAAAAGGGGGTATATCATAGCTAGCCAAAAAAAAAAAAATTATTATATGGTAATTAGGATGATTTTGGACCCACTATCATTTAGGGAGTGTTTGGTTGGGGTTTTTTTAGGTTAGGAGGGGTTGAAGATTGAAAAACCTTATTTGGTTGGAAGTATGGGAAATGAAATTTTTTTATCTTGTAGTGCTCCCTCCCCTCCTTTCTCAAACCTTTAAATTTGGGGTTTTTCCTCAATGAGAGAAAATTTATGATTCATTTTGACTAAATTGTTTATGATAATTTTTTATTATTCCACATCTATCCCTATAATATAAAAATCTTTTTTCTCACATAGGTACTTACTCTGTTCTTCTCATCTTTTTGGCTTTCTTTTAATCATTCTCTTCCGTTCTCATTGTTATTTCAAATAATTCTTTAAGTTCTTTCCACTTCTTTTTTTGTTGGTGAACTTCTGTTTTTTCCACTTTAGTTATAAGAAATAATTGTATATCATTAACACATATGGTAACTTAAAATATATGATGCTATATAGAAATTTAGGGAATGTTATATAAGAAATTAAGAAATAATTATTTTATTAAAAAACAATTGTAAAAGAAGAAGAAAAATATATAGATAAAGAGAATGATATATTTATTAACTTATAATTAATTTCTCTCATCTATCCTTTTAAACCAAATAAAAAATCAAATCTCACATCCCCTCATCTTAAACCATTCTGAACCAATTAACGGTTTTGTGGGGGGTTGGTTAAGAGCACCAGCACCAGTCAAAGATACCATGTTCCATTTTCAGACTCAACCGAGGAAGCTATTATAGAGGGAAAATTGTATTTAGATCCTAGAAAATAAAAAATATAAAGAAATGATCCCTTAAAATTTCAAAATCACATTTACGTAGCGTGATACTTTTTTATAATAAATTTTAATTCTACTGACAAGTTCAAGGGTATCCACTGACAAGTCTATGGGCGTTATACTGACAAGTCCATAAATGTCCATTGACATGTTGATAAAGGTGTATTGACAAGTCTATGGATGTTTATTGACAAGTTCATAAACATTTGACAATTAAAATTTATTATAAAAAAATCTCCCGAGATTTAAATATAATTTTGAGATTTTAAAAGATATTATTTTATATTTTTTCTTACATGACATCTAAGGCTCAGTTTGTGTTAGCGGAGAGAGAGGGGAAACACATTGTTAGAGTGAAGAAGCACGGTAAGAGAAATATTTGAGTGTTTGGCATGATATTTTTCTCATTTAACTTTTGGGCCTAAACGTGCGATGTCAGTGAAGCCACTTTATGATGCTTCTAAAAAAAGCCGGTATTGCAGTGGAGAGAGAAGAGAAGCAACGATGAAAGAGAAAATAGTACTGGAAGGAGTGCCATTGTCTTTCATGAAAAAAAAAATCTATTGTAAAAGACATAATATTCAATAAGACTTTCATCCATTTTTAATTAAGTATTTTAGTGTATTTTTTTAATAATTATTATTTTTTTATTTTATCAAATTTTATTTATATTTTTTCACTTTAATTATCATACTATATACAAATAATATATATATGTGGTATTCAATAAGATTCATACACTTTTAAGTCATTTTATATCTAAACAGGTTTTTCAAACGCTAATTCAAACATGTTCAGTGTTAGAAAAAAAACCACTCCTACCATTACCAATTTAAATACATATCACATTTATAATATGATTTTTATCATATTTAATTTTTTAAAAAATCAGATTAAAAAAAATCACCTCAACGGCTAATCCACAAATTCACTAAATGTAATTTTTCTTATTATATATCCTCTGCCAATCTACCTCTCCCTTTCTCTCACCTGCCTCACATCACTCACGGTCAAAGCACCATGGCGCGTGTTTCCCATTCTCTTCCCGTTTCTATATAATCCTCGAAATCCTAACCCATTCCCTCTGATTCTGATTCTCGCTCTCTCATGAAGTGCAAGAAATTAAGTTCTCACATACACACAACAATGGCGAATTCCCTCTTTCTACTTCACAGTTGCACACCCAGGAATCCCAATAGATTGCTTCCTAATCTCCCACTCATCGTCGTTACCACCGTCTTCTGCACCGTCTTCTATCTCATCGGCCTCTGGCAGCACTCCTCTGGCCCTGTCGCTATTGACGCAGGCTACGTCGTCGCCGATTCTCTCTGCCTCCTCCCCAATTCCACCTCATCTTCTCCGTCGCCTCCACCCCCTCCCAACCTCAACTTCACTGCCCGCCACTACATACCAGACCCTCTCCCTGCCCCGGAGGCGGCGCGTGATTTCCACTTCCCGCTCTGCGACGTCTCACTCTCCGAGAACACACCCTGCGAGGACGTCAACCGGTCCTTGAAATTCGACCGAGACAGATTAATCTATCGCGAGAGGCACTGTCCGGAGCCGGCAGAGGTGCTGCGGTGCCGAATCCCTGCACCGTACGGGTACCGAGTTCCTGTGCGGTGGCCGGAGAGTCGGGACTGGGTTTGGTATGCTAATGTGCCTCACAAGGAGCTGACAGTGGAGAAGAAGCAGCAGAACTGGATTCAGTTCGAAGGGGAGCGGTTTCGATTCCCTGGGGGAGGGACCATGTTTCCGCGCGGTGCGGACGCTTACATCGACGATATCGGGAAGCTCATCAACTTGAGGGACGGGTCCATCAGAACTGCCATCGATACCGGGTGCGGGGTGAGTTTTGTCTTGCGCTTTTTGTCCTATATATGTTTTGAGCCGCGAATGGGGATCCTGGTCGAACCGCTTCCAAATTCCCTTGTTTTTATTTGATTGTGACTGGCTCATATGTGCCTTGCATTTCTTTCCCAACTTTATCCCGGTTTACTCGCGAGTTTACTTCACTATTACTCTACGTCATTACTTTTATATCAGCGCGAGCTGGTTCAATTTCTTGGTTAACTGGATTTGAACATCTACTGTTTAAATTCCTGGTGTTGGCTCTTCTCAAATCTCATCTCTTGACTGGTGAAGGTTTCATTTAATTTTCTACCCAAATAGATTGTTAAATCAAACCCTTTTTTTTCCGGATATTTATTAAAAAAATCAACGTTTATTCACTTTTGTTGACCTCTCGTGGGACGGGATTTCTTTTTTTTTTTTTCCTAATATAAAAATGTCTCACAACTGATTACAACAGTTGGTTTGAATAAATTTTTGCATCCGTTAGAATTTGTTGGATATATGAGAGATGAAGGTGATTAGAGCTGATGACGGAGTTTTGTTGTGTGTATGGTATGGGTAGTTGAACCACCGTGTTTGTGGTGTTTTAGTACCATTATTGAACTCTTTTCCCCCTATTTCAGTTTTTATTTTCACATCAAATTAACTTTAAATAGTTTAAAATTTAATATTCTAGTTGAAGTATTAATTTTTCAAGTTATATAAATATAAATAATTGAATTTAATCTCAATCATCTAAAGATAAAATGAGACAAGAATAAAAGGACAGGAAGAAGAGCCAGTGGATTGTGCGACAAAGCATTATAGTGGAATGTTATCTGGGATTACATAATTGTTTTTTTTTTCAATTTGTCGTGAAATTTAAATGCCCAATACAAATTTTACTGTAACTTACACGGCACGTTGAGAAGTTTCCTCCCCTGTTCTTTGTTTTGTTTCCTTTCAATTAAATGTTTTAAATTTGGAGGTGAATTTTGGCAACTTGTTTTGGAATCTTCGACTGTTTATGGGTTGAATGAGGATGGAAATCCTTTGTTTCTATTTTGAAAAAGGAAGTCTTTCTATGGAAATATATAATTAATAGCATAATTGTCCTAATCAATCCAGGGTCAAGTCAGGCTGACTCTTTTCGTGGTTTTGTTTTGCTGTCTAATTTTTTAGTATTTTAAAATAACCTGACACGAATCTTATATATATTCAATAATAAAATTCGAAAAATTAGCTACCAGCAATAATTGTTAAATTTTTTTTTATGGAGTATTACATATTGATACTACATTAGAACAAAGGATTTATGAATTATGACAGAATATGTAGTAGAAAATTTTTCATTACAAAATTAATTCACAACAATTTTTTCTCTCTATTGTCGATGCAATTTTCTCTCTGTTTTTTTAATTGCAGATGTGAGTATATAAATGTTTTGTAAATTTGCTTCTTCTTTTTTGGTTGCGAATTTACAATTTACAATTTCTCTCGTGATAGCTTAATATGAAATATGAATATATTATTCACAATAGCTGTTTTACTTTTCCATCCTTATTTGACTCCAAGGTGTGAAGTTTATTTTACATTAGATTTGAAGTCCGAAACCTGTACTATGAATTTGTTGCTTATTGTGTGGATAGTAAAAAGGTGAAAAGGGGTAATCTAGAATTGCTTCGGCAACACTTCTTTAAATTCTTGAAATTGAAGTAAAGTAGTGATAGTGAAGATACCAAGAAAAGTAGTGACAGTGAATTTTGTTTGTGCGGGTGTGAATTAATAGAGAAAATCAAAATGAAGGCATCAGTGGGGGCATAAACTTGTGTTGTTGGAGGAATTATAAAGCCTTTGAATTTAATGGAAAGGATTGATTAGAGCTAGAATGAGAGAGGCAAAGTTAAAAGGAGTAGTGGAGTTAGTGGGTCATTATATTATAAGAATGGGCGAGAGATGAAAGTGGAAACATGCATAGTAAGATGAGGCCTATTGCCATCTTCCAAGTGTTTTTGTAGAGCTTTCTTCAACTCACATCTATCCCCTTGCTACTATTCTCTACTTCATCCTCAACCTTTATGTCTCATCACACATGCGTCTCCCTAATTCTACTTTCTTGTGTGTGTGTGTGTTTTTTTTTTTTTTTAAAAAAAAAGTCTTGCGTAATCATCATTCTTTAGATTTTGTAGGTTGAAAATTTATTTGTATTTTCGTGTTTTGGTTTAAGCATGTGTACATCCACATAATATAATATACGAGTAGTTAATTAATAAATTCTCCAAATTATTTTTCAATCAATCAAATTGAATAGTTCAAGACTTGGAAAGCTGGCTTGATACTATGAGATGTGCGATCTGCCATACGGTTTATATTTTGAGGTGATGATATATTTAGTACTTAAATTGAGTGATGCGTTGTGAAACAAAATTTGATAATTTGCTTTCTCAATTGCACACGATATATATATATATATATAGTGAAACATGTCTGTATGTATGTATATAGTGCGCGTCTATTTATAATATGAGTGGTGGTTATGAGAAATGAAACGTGAGAGAGTGATGCAGGTGGCAAGCTGGGGAGCGTACCTAATGTCCCGCAACATATTAGCAGTCTCATTTGCACCCAGAGACACGCATGAAGCTCAGGTCCAATTCGCTCTGGAACGAGGAGTGCCTGCGCTGATCGGAGTCCTAGCCTCCATCAGGCTTCCTTACCCTTCCAGATCCTTTGACATGGCTCACTGCTCCCGTTGCCTCATTCCCTGGGGCCAATACGGTACGTCCTTGTGCCCCACTCTCATCAATATAATCACCCTTCCACTCCATTCTAATTGCGCCCTTCCATGCATGCGTCAGACGGCATCTACCTGACGGAAGTGGACAGAGTGCTACGTCCCGGAGGGTATTGGATTCTGTCGGGGCCACCCATCAATTGGCAGAAGCACTGGAAAGGCTGGGAGAGAACTCGCAACAGTCTCCAACAAGAACAAGATGCCATTGAGGCTGTAGCCAAATCACTATGCTGGAAGAAACTGGTGCAGAAGGATGATCTCGCCATATGGCACAAGCCTACCAATCACATTCACTGCAAACTCACCAGACGACTCTTCAAGAATCGTCCCTTCTGTCGCTCTCAGGATCCCGACAAAGCCTGGTAATAGAATATTAATCACTTTCACACCCCGCCTAATATTTTCTAACACTTTGTTGGAATTGCAGGTACACTAAACTGGAGGCCTGCCTGACCCCACTGCCAGAAGTATCAGACATAAGACAAGTGAGCGGGGGAGAAGTAGCGAAATGGCCTAGGAGGCTGACCTCAATCCCTCCCAGGATCAGCAGTGGGAGTGTGAGTGGAATCACGGGGGAGATGTTTGAACGAGACAGCGAATCATGGAGAGAGAGGGTAAAATTGTACCAGAGAGTGGATCACCAGCTGGGAGAAAGAGGAAGGTACAGGAATGTGCTCGATATGAACTCTCATTTGGGAGGCTTTGCGGCCGCACTGGCATCAGCCGGCGATCCTGTGTGGGTGATGAATGTGGTGCCCGTGGAGGTTGAGGTAGTGAAGACGCTGGGTGTCATATATGAGAGGGGCTTGATCGGCACCTACCACAGCTGGTGTGAAGCCATGTCCACTTACCCCAGAACTTACGACTTCATTCATGCTGCCGGGGTTTTCAGCCTCTACAGGCACAAATGTGAGATGGAAGGGATAGTGCTGGAGATGGACAGGATATTGAGGCCGAGGGGGAGCGTCATAGTGAGGGATGACGTCGACTTGGTGATGCGCCTTAAGAGTGTGGCGGAGGCTATGCAGTGGGAGACCTCCGTAGCAGACCATGAGGATGGCCCTCTTCACAGGCAAAAGATACTCTTCGCCCTCAAGCCCTATTCCACTGCTCCCCTCCCTTTCCCTCTCCCCTGACTCTTTTTCTTTTCCCATTATTGATCAATGCCCTTACTCTCACCCTTCATCTCTAATTTTTATTATCCCCGTCTTCTTATTTCGCAACACAATTTTTCATCTCTTCTTCTCTTCTTTTATTTCATACTATTCTTAATATTCTTATTCTTCATTCCATTATCCCAATATAATTCAATTTGATTAGGGATTTATCGCTTCAGAGTTCAAAGGCTCGGCAGTGTTTTTTTAATTATTATTTTGTTTCTTTTGGCCATGGGCCATCAGTGCAAAAATCGTTTTTTAGATCGATTCTTGATTAGGTCTTTATATAGCTGGTTACACTACTATAAAAGAAGGATTTAATGGCGCACCTCTTATGAAGAAGTGCCATAGATAATTATTTTTTTTAAAAAAATGTAGAAGCCATGACGATTCCTTTATAAGAATCATAACTTAATGTTAGGCTTGTGTTACATTTAAACAAACGTCATACAAGACTTTTATTTTTTCTTAAAAAAACATAAAGTGCCAGCTATAACGCTTTGTAGCAAAGCATTATAACTAGTATTAGGGGACTTGGATGGGTATATTAGATACCTTGGAAGGCTCTTTTCCAGAGAAGCACCTTCCAAGGCTATACGCTTCCATTTTTTATTTTTATTTTAGTAACATTATGTGAGACCTATCAGTGAACCCGAGGTTTAGAGTAAATAAATTCATTGCTTGAATTCTATAAATATAATATTTGAAAAATGAATGAAATATAATTAAAATTTACATGGAAAATAATTGAAAATTTACATGAAAATTCTAATTAAAACAAGATAACTAGAGTTGAATTGTATTGTTTTTAAGGTGCCAAATTATTTCTTATTAAAAATTAGATACAAAATTTAGAAGCAGTAAATAATTAGTAACATTGATTTGAGTTGAATAAAAATATATTTTTAATGAAAATTAGGATTTATCATGTGATTATTAGAATAAGAAGAAATTTACTGAAAATAAGACTTAAATTTTAAGGATTTAACTTCAAATCCAGTTTTCCACAAACAATTAATTTCTCACTAAAAGATTTTAGAGTTCTATTATTTTGGAAGATGATTTAAATTAGCAAAATAAAAAAAACAATTAATCAATGGGACGTGATAATTTAATTAAATAATTAAAATGATAATTATAAAAAAAAATCCAAGATCACATAGTGACTTTGGCAGTCATGGCTAAACACTAGCCTTGGCACTTGCCAAGACCACACAGTGGCCTTCGCTCCTACCAAGACCACACAGTGACCTTAGCTCCTGCCAAGGCTAAATAGTGACCTTGGCAGGGGATCCAAAGCCAAATTATTTAGCCTTTGCAAAGAAACCAAGGCCGTACAGTGGCCTTGGCCCTGCCAAGGCCAATCCATGTGGCCTTGACAGATGGCTGCCAAGGCCTAGCCTGCACCTTGGCAGGCGGGACTTTAGGCGATGCTTGCAAAGCAAGCGCCATCCAAGGACAAGGCCTTTGGCCCTCGCTTTCTTTAAAAGCGCCGGCCAAGGCCTTTTTTATTTTTAAAAAGTGTTTTTTTATAATGGTTTGGCTTTTTTTTAAAGCAAGTGGGGCATTTGGCCGGAGCTTTCTTCAAAAGCGGCGACCAAGGCATCTTTTTTTTTTAGTGTTTTTTTCCCATACATTATTCAATTGTTTGTTTTTTTTTTAAAAAGCAAGTGGCCTTGTATGGCCTTGCTTTTGCAAGCGCTATACAAGGCATTATAAATTCATTTGGAGGGTGCGAGAGAGTCATTTTTTCATCTTCTCCCGCGCCCTCCATCTGTTTATTTTATAGAGCTCTTCTTTGGTCCCTTCGGTTAGTCCACACCTTGCCTTATCAATTGTCCTCATTCTATTTGATGGCGGCAAGCAAAAGCTTTCTTGGTCCCACACTTTTTGTTTATTCTTGTCTCCTCCTCGTGCACATTTCTTCAACATTAGGTCGCCGCTTCTGTTGCAGTATAAAGCTTCCTCTCCCACTTGTTCTTTTCTACTTGTATCGCCTCCTACAGAAGCATCCTTACGGGTAAGTGGTTTTTATTTTTTCCAACATTTGGTCCACGTTTTCTTCTTCTTCTTTTAGTTAAACTGTATGTACTTAAACTTCATATTGTAAGTTTTTTAATTTTTAAGCTTACACATATAATACTACTAGTTTAATACTCCGTAGAAGTAACGTGTATGGCTCAAATTTGAGCAACTTAAATGATGGAGTTTTTGTGAATAGTATTTAATAACGTACTGAAATTCTTGATGAAATGTCAAATGATTTGAAGAAACAATAAAAAAATGTAAGATATGAGCGTATGAGGAAGGAAAAGGTAAAGGGAAGGAAAATGAAATCCTTCTAATGACCAAGTTATTTGCATATACCTCTGTACAACGCCATAAAATATAAAATTGAAGTATAATGAAATCCTTCTAGTGATACACTCATATCTTACCCCTTTTTCAAATAATTATAGAAATCTTAGTTTATGTATCTACTATAGAGAATTCTCCGGACTACACATAGCTCCACATAATTTGATGGATGTGAATTTATAATTATTTGTTTGTTTCCTTGCTTTATATTTTTGGCACATTATAGTTATTGGTTTTGTCATATATATTGACGAGGCAAAGGAAGATGGTGGCCAAAAAATAAATTAAAAAATGGGTGAATTCAGCACATTACTACAAAAAAAAAATATTGGTTTTGTCATATATATTGATGAGACAGTTGTGATCATTATTTTTGAAACCTTTGTTATTTTTAGTTGTTACAAGTTCGAATTGTTTGGATCTAATTTAATTTTAGTTAAATTATACTTTTAGTTCTTTAAATTTACATCAAGTATACTTTTAGTCTCTTAACTTTATAAAATATATTTTTTGTTTTATAATTCTGACACTGTTAATGTTGCTAATGGATAACGCTGACACAATAAACTATGATATGTAGTATTGGAAAATATGATTTATTTTGTTGTGAGTTGTGAAATTTTTTTTATGATGTTGCTAGATTAATTGGTTGATTATTTGTGACTTAAAGAAATTGTTTAATATTTAGAAAAATTCAAATTTTAGGATGTTATGTTGCTAATTTTTTTAAATAAATAAGAAAAAATAAAAGTAATTAGTAACTGCAATAGGAAAGCAACTAACCACTTATAAAAATATGTTTAAGGTATATATGGATAAAAAATGAACATCATTTGATTGGTGCTCAAAGGAATATATAGATGTGGTGAACGAGTTTATTAGATTTGCAAGAGAGCATACAAATGATCCTAACAAAATCTTGTATCCTTGCTTATCTTATTGTTATGGAAAGCGGATTAGTCCACTTGATTTGCTAGATCATTTAGTGTGTCATAAAATTGATCAATCATATACACGATGGACAAGACACGGTGAGACGGATGATGCACATAGTGATCGGGTGCATACCACGATCGATGCTTCGAATGAGTTTGCCCCAAGCATGTGTGATGAGGACGATGGTCTTTAAGAAATGCTAAATGCAGTTGAATGAGTGCTTCATAACTGTCCTCAAGAATTTGAGAAGTTGAAAGGTGATGCAGAGAAACCATTATATGCCAGTAGTACTAAATACACAAGATTGTTAGCAGTGTTAAAATTATACAACTTTAATGTGCGTTATGGATTGAGTGATTTGGTTTCACCGCACTGCTTGAACTTGTGCAAGATATGCTCCCAGAAGAAAATGTACTTCCTATGAAGACATACGAGGCAAAGCGAATACTTTGCTCTACAATTGGCATGGGTTATGACAAGATACATGCATACCCTAACGATTGCATATTATTTCATAATTAGTATACAACGTTAAAGAAGTTCTCTAAATGCAATGCATCTCAATATGGTAAGAAGAAAGGAAAAAGTCTGTCAAAGGTCATATGATATTTTCCCATTATTCTGATATTCAAGCGACTGTACAGTAATGCGGAGATTGCTAAGCTGTTGACATGGCATGTAGATGAAATGATTGAAGACACAAACCTTAGGCACTCTGCAGATGCCCCTTAATGAAAAAATGTTGATCATGACTACCCTGACTTTACGAATGAAGCAAGGAACCTATACCTTGCACTTTCAATTGATGAAATCAATCCTCACGGGGTTCAGAGTAGTATACATAATACGTGGCCGATGACATTAGTGATTTATAACCTTCATCCGTACTTGATCATGAAATGTAAGTTTATGATGTTGTCTATGTTAATTTTTGGGCCAAGTCAACCTGGGAATGATAAAGATGTATACTTGACTCTTTTAATTGATGACTTGAAGCTACTTTGGGAAGAAAGAGTCAATATATATGATGGGCACAGGGAAGAATGATTCACTTTGAAAGCCATGTTGGTTGCCACAATAAATGATTTCCCTACTTATAGTAATTTGTCCGGATACAGTGTCAAATGATATTGTGTGTGCCCTATATGTGAGGATGACACTGATTCAGTGCTATTAGATTACTATAAGAAAAATATGTACATAGGACATTGAAGATTCTTACCCTCGAAACATCATTGGAGGAAGTGGAAAAAAGCTTTTAATGGTGAGTCACAAGAAGGTAGCCCACCGAAGATATTGACTGGTGCTTAGGTATTTGAGAAGGTAAAATATTTGGATAACAATTTTGGCAAGCCTTTTGCAAAACAAATCGGGACAAGTAGCTGGAAGAAAAAGTCTATTTTCTTTGAATTTCCATATTGGAAGTCCTTATATATGAGACATTTTCTTGATGTGATGCACATAGAAAAAAATGTGATAGTCAAAATGGCACTTTGCTCAATATGTAAGGAAAAAACAAGGACAATGTTAATGCGAGGTTGTATTTAATTAAATTGGGCATTAGAGAAGAATTGGCACCGGTTGAGTAAGGGCACCGTACTTATCTACCTCCAGTGGCTTATACTCTGTTAAGGAAAGAGAAAAAGTTATTTTATGAGTTTCTTAAAGGAATCAAAGTTCCAAAGGTTTATTCTTCAAATATAAAGAATCTTGTATCAGTGAAAGAGTTGAAGCTAAAGATCCTTAAATCTCATGATTGTCATGTGCTCATGCAGAATTTCATACCCATTGGTATATGATCAATCTTACCTAAAAAAGTAAGGAATACCATCACTAAACTTTGCATATTCTTCAAGTTGATTTGCAGTAAAGTGGTTGATTCAACAAAGTTACCAGATTTGCAAAGGCTAATTGTTTGTACTATGTGTAAACTTGAAATATATTTTTCACCTTCATTTTTTGACATTATGGTCCATCTAACCGTACACTTGGTGAAAAAGATTCATTTGTGCGGTTCAATATACTTGAGATGGATGTACCCGAATGAGTGATTTATGAAAATTTTAAAAGGGTGTGTGAAAAATAGATATCGACCAGAGGATTGTATAGCTGAGCATTACATGGTTGAAGAAGCAAGTGAATTTTATGTTGATTTTCTATCAAATGTTGACCCTGTAGGGATCCCAAAGTCTTATAATGATAGGCGAAGATCAGGGAAAGGAATAAGTGGGAAGGATGTAATTAGGATATCAATGACTGAATGGGAGAAAAATCACTTGTATGTGCTACATAACATTGATGAGGTTGAACCGTATGTTGAAGAATACAAGGATGCTTTTCAATTGGTATATGGTGATAGGAATGAAAATTTGATAACAAAAGAGCAAAACTAATATTTTCCAAATTGGTTAAAAAAACACATTAATAATAAGGTGGAAAGGAATCCTGATTCAGTATCTGAAAACTTGAGATGACTATCAAATGGATCGAGGTTAAATATATTGTCTTACAATGGTTATGCAATCAACGGTTACAAATTTTACACACAAGAACATGATACAATGAGCACGATGTAGAATATTGGGGTAACACTTGTTCCGGTTGTTGGCATAGAGTCAGTGCTAAAGACATACACCCTATCTATGCACCAATGTCATACTTTGGTGTCATTGAATGAATATGAAAGTTAGATTATACTATGTTGATGGTCCATGTCTTCATATGTAAGTAGGTAAACAATAATAGTGGATTACGGACATATGAGTTAGGGTTTGTTCAAGTATACATTTCTAAAGTTTGGTATAAAGATAATCTTTTCATTTTAGCATCACAAGCCGAACAAGTGTTTTTCATTTTGGATCCTTCTAAGAAGAATTGGTTTATTGTACTTCCATCGAATAAGAATCATCAAAAACAAGTTGATGCTGAAAGTAATGAATATTTGAATATTCTTGAGGATGATCTTTCTTTTGAGATATTGTGGTCAAAATATATTGATAAAGATGAAGATAAACCCTTATACATGAGACATGATCATGAAGAGGGGACTTGGTTTTAAAATCAAATAAGAAAGAGGAAAAGATGATAATGAGTGCCTTGATTTTTTGCCTTGTATGTTTTATTACATGTATTCATATATTTTAACTTAATTTGCTTTCATTGCCATGATTGTCACTGTGTGCAATATTTTGTTTGGTTTATTTAACTTGTAGGAAAAATCCCCACAATAGAGATGAAGTTCCTCCTGTTGAAAATTATGGGTAGGCCGCATTTGAGGCTGACGTAGCCCGGGGTAGAACTATAATGTCCAGATTGATCAAACTAAGGAGTAAGGGCATTAGGTTAGAGTTTCAATGGAATAACAAGGGAAATCCAATTAGACCGAATGCTAGCTCCTTTAATAATTACATTGGGACTATGGTCAAAGAAAGAATTCCAATTACAATTTTAGATTGGAGACGAGTGAAGAAATATTATGCTGATATCGTCTTGGGTTTAGTTAAGGTAAACAATATTTACTTTATTATTATAGTTGTTTAGTTTCATGAAGTTACAATCTAACAAGTTATATGTGCTTTTTTCTTACAGTATTGTTTCATTATCGTAGAAGATAAATAGAAATTCATGATGTGAAAATACAGTAGAATTTTGTGAAATTTTCGTTACGACCTCATGAAATTCTACTTACGCGATAACAATGATAATATCAATCATACACCCGTCGGAGTTGTGCGATGGAATAATAACTCAAGAGCAGTGGTATGAGTTTGTGAGCTCACATACTACAGTGGAATTTATGGTAACATAATATTTACCTTTACGGACTACTTGTAATGTATTTGTAATTAATATTTATTGATATGATTTATTTGGATCCAAACAGGAAAGAAGTGAGCAAAACCGGGAAAACGCGTCCAACTTGCCATACTGGTATATGAAAGAACCGATATCATATGTAACGTTGGAGAAACAATTAGTAAGAACTAATCATTATTTCATATGAATATAATTTCTATGACTAAGTTTTAACTATAACTAACTTTGACGTGCAGATATAAGAGTCACATTCTGATGTCACACATTTACCACTCCATTATTTATGGCTGGTCAGCTACACAAATAAAAAGGGTGAAATTCCTAGAGAACAAGCCAAAAAAGTTGCGGATTAATGTGTAAGTAGTGGATTATACATACAATAAAGATTTAGATTTACTTAAATGATTATATTTTATAATAACTAATATTGTTGTAATTCTTTTTGTGATAGCACAAAATGACGTAGGAACAGCCAGAGTTGGTGAACTATGTTGGTTATGACGACTTGCTCAGCAGAGCGCTTGGAGCTCCTGAGTATGATGGTCATGTTCGGGGTACTGGTTTTGTAGTCACCTAAACAGTGTACTTTAGACCCCAAAAGCGACCTAACAAAAATGACTTTCTCCAACTAAAGGAGGAGATTTCTGACTATAAGTAGCAAGTAGAACAACATATGAGTGGCTACAAGCATCAAGTAGAATAATTTAACAATCATATGCGCTTGATGTAAGAGCAAAATGTGTTATTGATGGCTCAAATTGATGCCTTACTGCAGTCTAGGCCAACATCAAGCCCAATGTGTGACAGCATAAGTGCGAGGGATAGTTGTCCCTCCACGCCTAAAGTCCCCATACCTTAAGTAATTAATTTCCTCTTTAGTTAACATTTTATTACTTTATAAATTAGTGTACCTAAATATATTAATTATATTTTTCATAGGGCAAATCGACATGCAAGTTGCATGTCAATAAATCTCAAGCACGCAGTTGCTATGGGCATGGTCTACAACACCGATAATGATACACTGCATAATTCACCATTGCCCTCAAACACACTTCGAGTAAGGGTTGACGTACGCACAAATGAAGATGCCCTCCTACTAATCCCTTCTCAGGATGAAGAAACAATGGTGAAAGATGTTGTCGGTGGTTATGTTGCATGGCCAATAGGTCTAATTGAGCCATTTTAAAAAGGTAGTTAATTTACAATTCTTTCTACTTTTTCTATGCACTTTCATCTAAAACTACATGATTTAATTTTATGATTTTTGTAGGTTGCTGCTTGTCATAAAGGAAAATGAGTTGAAAGGCATGGGAAGAACTCAAACTATTCAGCAACCTAGCAGAAGTCCCAACCCTCAACTAGTAACCTAAGCAACAGACAAATGAGCTCATATCGCCAACAATTGGCATAAATGGCACCATATTTCATTCGCCAAAGAAGTCAGGAAATACCTTTCGATGTCAAAATCTATCATACAAATATAACTAATCATGTCGATGGTAGTGTGTTGAATGAAGTGCTTAGTCGTGGATGGCTTAGTAGGACGACAATCAACATATGGATTAGGTACTTTGTCATCATCGTCTATCACTGTTATTATTATTCATAATTCAAGTTTTTGGTTTTAATGACATTGTTTGTTTTCTATAAAGGCACTTGTACCATGATCTGTTATTGGGCACGCAAATGATGCATAGATTCCTATTTGTCAACCCACACCTCCTTAGCCATCATAGGGGAGTAATTTAGAAATAAAAACTAACGATCTTAAGGACCAGTTCATATGAAGAGCAACCCCTAATATGCTTTTTATTGTGCCATACAATCCGGGTAAGTTATTTATGACAATATTTTAATATATGTCTTTTTATTCTTTTATTTTTACCATAACATTATTGTCAAAGTAAAATTTTCAAAATATTTTAGGATATATTGGATTTTGATTGTGATCCATACAGCGTCAGCTAGAGGCCCTTGCATTTTCTATTTGGATCCTCTAGAGGCTGGTTATCCAGAGAACCGGCCCGATATGATGATTATAATCAATAAGTAAGTGTATGGGTGTATGTGTAAATATTTGCGTGTGTGATTATTGAATAACTAAAATTAATAAGTCACTACTTGTTTTGTTAATGCATTGACCACCTATAGAAGTAATGTTGGATTGAGCTAGTCTTAACGCAATGACCCAGTCATTGCCTATACCTGGAGGAAGATTGCGGTATTTATATATGAATTTACTTAAATTTTGTTAGTCAAATTTTTTTCTTCAAAAATTTCCTTAACTATTTCATTGTATTGTTACAGTGCCCATTTCAATCAAACAATAATGATTGCGGTTATTACATTATGAAATTTATGAAAGATGTAATTACTCATCATCTAACTTATGTCCCTGTGAAAGTAAGTTCTTTTACTTGCAATTCATACTGTGTTTTAAATTTAATTAACAAGTGTCTAAGTTAATTAATTTTTAGTAATTTTAATTCGTTATATGCATGAATTTTATGTAGTATTATGAATATCAACGTTGTGCCCAATTGATTGACCAACAAGTGGATGAAATCATTGAGGAATGGTGTGAATATATGGTCAGGCAAATATTAGCCAATATTTAGGTACATACGTTAGGTTGTTTCTTGCCTATTTCTTGTGTTGTTTATTCTCCTAAAATTAGTTGTACATTACAATTGTTATGTTGTAATTACATACATTTAGTACTGATTTTATGAATTAGTTGTGTTATTTCATCTGATTTGGTTTACTTTTTTGCTGTCGATTTGTATTGTAAATTGCTGTGAATTTGAATTGGCATGGTTCAGGAAAAGGAAACAATTACATAAAATAACATTTTAAAAAAACTCCCTACCTCCAATGGTAGGAAGTATATTTAAAAAAAATTAAAAACACAAGCTATGATGTTTTTAGAAATTCAAAAAGTGTCATAGCTTGCTTTTATGGCGCTGGAAGCTATGACACTTTCCAAGCGCCATAGTATTTATAAAAATAAGCGCTATTGATGGTGTTTTTTTTGTAGTAGTGTTACTTTTTAGATTGGTTAAGCAACCGGTCTTAAAAAGTACTTTTTAGACCAGTTGCTCAAAGATCAGGTCTTAAAAGTTTTTTAGACCTAATCTTTTATACAACCGGTTTTAAAAATTATACTATTTAGACCCCATATTTTATACATCAAGTCTCAAAAGTTATACTTTTTAGACCTCATTTTTAACATCTGGTCTAATTTTTGCATTTTTTTTACATATCTACCTTATTTCTTCCTCTAACCCTCCATCTAAGCCAGCGCCTGAAAGAACTCGTGTCTAAAAGAATATAGTTTAATCTACACGGTCTCAACAACTCAATATAAGTTACAAATTGAATTCTCACAATTCAAAAGCTTCAAAATAAATATAATACCAACAATCTTCCAATTCAAGTGGGAATAAAATCAAATAACTACTCATCGTCCATAAGCCCTATTCGTATACATAATTTAGGTCCTCCTATCTTAAAGAAAGTAATGAAGTAGTCATTTTCCAAGTCTAGGAGTTTGAAGGGATTCTCAAACTTCCATAGGTGCTTAAGCTTCTGCCTTATCCTGAACAAAGGCATGCTTATGCCCAAGAGTTATTTCCTCTAACGAGCACACCAAGCCTCATATTTTGCCTGTATAACCTAAAGAAAAATGCAACGTTCTTTTCTTTGACCATCCTCCATGTGCAATTACGAGTCTCAGAGTAGTAAATTAGCACTTAATTTAGTCCATCGTTATATTCCTTCCATGCAGTTTCCATAGATTTGCTCCTCTCTCCGTTGTCTTCTTAACTCGGTCATCTAGATTGAGGACCTTATCTCAATAAGATATAGATGCAGGTCTTGAGTCTTCCATTATATCATATCCTCATCCTCCTCCTCACCCTTGTTCAATCGTATTCTCACCTTTTTTCTACTTCGAATCAGGAGATCAGCCTCCTCTTCAGAATTCCTTCCTGTTGACCCCCTGGCCGCCTTACCTCTGATCACCTCTTCGCTCATATCTTCTGGTATAATTACACAATACATCTTATGATTAAGTAATTTATTAAAAAAGTCAACTGGCTTTTAAATACAGGAGGTAGTATAAAGTGTTTGTTTAGATTGTCTTATTTCTTGCGTTTTCTACATATTTTTGCATAAAAGGACAGGTGACGGTATAACGTATTTGTTTAGATTGTGTAACATTTAATCCAAAATGACATATGTACTTAACGTTTAATTTATTACACTTCACTTATGAGTTTAGGGATTCTATCCCAACAAAATTTGAGCAACATTTTATTAACACTTTCAAATATTACTTCAAAGGTTAAGTCTCAAACAAATATTTCCCAACCGAAATATTTTAAGACGAAAAATAATTCTAGTGTCATGGTAATTAAATATAAAGTGGCACATGAGGAGCCCAATAGAGCCTTTATAGCTCGCTCCATAGGTGTCTTCCCTTACTTCCTACTAGAACATTCACGTGAAAAATATTAATATAATGGGATGAGATTCCGCGTCTCAGTAACTATTGAAAGTTTCTACCGTACACAAGCAAACCACATATGATTTAAAAGACGAAACTGATTACATGTATATTTGCATATATCACAACCCTCATATAAAACAAATTCAAATTAATCATCAATATGTCAATCTCTATTTTTATCATAATATGTAATATACAATTATACAATATGCAATATGCAACCACCTTTATATCACCGTCCATCCTTATACCGCTAACTGGAGCTATAGGCTAACACATAGTTTAATAGAAACACATCCATTTGAATGGATTGTCCCAAACTTACCAGTTCTTAAGATACACTCGACCAAAGATGTAGAAATCAAGTTTGGACTATGGCTCCACTCTTTAAGAAAACACAACTAAGGAGGCGTCCGACCAAAGGAAAACATGAAATTAAAGAAGGACCCTGACAAGTGCCATCCACTATGCATCGAATGATGGCATACCACGTGGCCACCACGGGGCAATTGCGCTAGTCTAATTTGGCATTGCCTACTACCCAACCTGAGTCATTTTAAAGATGCCACTTATACTAGTAGTTATAGTCTCTCCAACATAATTCAAACATATTGATTATCTTCTTGTCAAATCGTTTTACTTCCATGCTATGTAACTTTACCTAGCAGTCTCAATGTTTACACCCCATGTCAATATCGTCATGATATACATATACTTCTTAAAAGTTAGCCATCACTAAACCCTTACTTTATGATACCAATTTAAAAAGGAAGTCAATTAACAACTTTTAAAATATAGTCAATTCATCATAATTACACTATTATATTATTCATTACATTGTCTACATAAAACCTCCAATCACAACTCCAATATCATCTATATGCATCAATGACATGTAATCTCAATTATGACATGTATATTTAAGTTTTAAATCATGTGAGTATGCTTCCAACACAATATTAACAATTGACACATGCTTTTTAGTTATGATTGATATTATAAAAACTCAATTTTAGGAATAATAGACAAGTATATAAAAGAATAACTAAAGTTATCCGACTCTCATACTAATTACTTAAATAAGATCATAAGGAATCCGCAAAGTGACTCTTGTTTAAGATCACTTTGAATCATGTTAATATAAAGCCTGTATGTATTTCCAATAATACCTTGAAGTAGCATTGATACATTAGTCTTACTCCACCACCTTTTATTTGTGTTTAACACAACCTCCCTAGTCTTAAGGAGGGAACCCCGAAAATTTTATTTAGCATCTTACTACTACGAATATCTAACCTCAACAAGATCTCAATCATAAATCTATATCTTACACTTAATATTAATTAATCATTCAACTAACATCTTTTTTTTTTCAATCTCTTCGTTATAAATGTAAATACATACAAAAATTAGTAAGTCTTTTGATATCTGAAAAGAATTCTCATTATGTAATAAAAGAAGATATTTCTTGTTTCAGAACCTCTAAAAATGATTTTTTTTATTTCCTCACAGTAGTAAAATATTCAATAAATAGTTAAATAGTTGGGTTCGAATACACAAATTTGTTAAACCATGAATATATTTAACAAACCAACAAAGTGTTTTGTTTTCCCCCAACAGTTGGTAAACAACAATTCAAAATCTTATTCCCACGAAGACAATCTTTGGCTCATAAACAAGCTTTTTGAACATACCATAACTTATAAAAGATTTATTTATTTTTAATTCATCAAGCAGCTGATAGACTCCCTACAATTCAAATTTCCAAAATTCATGATAAGTTAATAATACATGAAAATATATATGCTTATGGAGTTTATCATTGGTCAGAATATATTTTACAAGAATGGTTTTTTTTTCATTTACAAGAAAATCTTGAAATTCACAACAATATATGAAAAAAAAAATTTAGGTTCCAAAAACCCATAAAAACATGTTTTTTTTTCCTCACTTCCTTGTCTTATCATGACGGAAATGATTTAGAAAAGCACTATTGTCTTATAGCTCATAAGTAACTCATCATTACGTTAATCGATCGTATATATGTGTGTGCTTATGTCCGGTTGTCATTTTTTGCTCCCTAATATAAGTTTTCATGCAAGAACTTTCCCTCTTATATATAAAAAAAAAGAATTCATTTATTACCTCTAATAAGCTTACTTTATCCAATAGAGATTTATCACCACTCAAAGTCAGTTTGCAAATTCTACTATTAAGTATCATGGTTTAAAGTGCACAATTTCTCAAAAGGGTTCTCTTCCAAACCCATTTTAAATTCAACTAAGTTTCAGATAATAAATGATAATTGAGCCCCCTAAAAAGAAAATTCTTGGATAGGAGAAGAACACTCAACGATATAATATTTCAATTGTTTTCATGAACAAATTTTTCCTGAGTGTACCACCAAGATACATGGTACACATCAATTTACAATCCACACAGCACAATGACTTAAATTTCTAACAACAAGCGACATTCATAATCATTTCTTGACTTTTTAGCAATAAACATATGAAAAATAATAACTTGATATAATCTTAAAATTCAAGCTTAAGAGTCAAAACAACCACTACAATCGATATAAAACAATGGCATGCACAAAGACATATAGAAAAATATTAATATATACTTATATAACTCCTATTTAAATACATACAAGTTATTATTCATAATCATACGCTAATGTTATAACCCCAAAACTCATCCCCAAAGGTGTAATCGTACTTATGACATTTGTGTCATTACTGATTAATATTTACAAATTTTTAATGTGACTTGGACTTTTACATTTGGCAAACCCTCTATAAAGGTTTTTTTTTTCTTTTTTCTGTTTATTCTCATGCTTCCAGCCCTTTTAGAACACTTGGAGCCTTATTTCTTAAATCAGTATAAATTATGGGTCTGCATAATTTAGGCTTTGTTTGGTTGGAGGTTTTTGGAGGGGAGGTTAGGGGAGGGGAGAGTTAGAGATAGAAAAAATGTGTTTGGTTGGAGTGAGGGGAGGGGAGGGGAGGTTAAAAGTTTTGTCTTTTTTTGCTCCCCTCCCCTCCCCTCTCAACCCTCCAAAATTGGGGGTTTTTGGAGGGGAGAGAAACATTGCTTCTATTTTGACCAAAATACCCCTATCTATTTTTAAATATTCTAACATTACCCCTCTTGTTTAAAACCATTATGTCTCACTTTGATCAAAATACACATGCCTATTTTTGTAAAGAAACCTTCTAAATCATGAACCAAATTTATTATTTTATTGTTTACATAGATTTAATTATATCTAATTTAATTTAAAGCTAACATATTTACTATGAAAACCCCAAGTCATGGACCAAATTTATATATTATCAAAATCTCTTATAAATTCTTTTATTTTAGCATTGATGACACCTTGACTATATCAAAACATATATCAAATTTACTAAAAATGAGAAGTTATCAAAAGCATATTAAAATATTTTATCATAATAAAATTAATGAGATAATATGTAAAAGTCAATAAAATATCCTTTAAAATTTATGCAATTTTGCTATCATATATACTTGAGGTAATAGGTTTTTTGAGATTTATAAATTAAAAAATAAAAGAAGAAGAAAAATATATAAATAAAGAAAAAATGGTATTTTTGTCCACTCATAATTAACTCCCCTCATCTCCCCTTCTGAACTAAACAAGAAATCAAATCTCCCCTCCCCTCTTCTTAAACCAAACAAAATTATAACATCTCCTAACCTAACTTAAATAAATCTCACCTAACCTAATCTCCTTTCAACCAAACAAACCCCTAATGTAAGGTATAAAATTTTTCAACAAAGGGTATCATTTATAAATTACAGTTGATTCTTTTTTTTAGTCAAATAGGAAAATTTTAGTTCAAAAAGAAAGTTTGCAAGAACATCATAATTAACTAAAAGTTTCTTTTCAACCCAATATCTAAATAATGATTCGGGAATTTGACATAGACTTCCCATCATCAATTTTCCTAGGAGAGGGCACCTAACAGATTTTATTGCCTACTGCCCTATACTTAAACCTTCACAATTGAATTGGGTTTGACTATATACAAATACGGCCAAAAATTCTACATGATAAAATTAAATAAGTACTTATGGAGGATTCTTAGTTCTTAAAACTCAACCAAAACACTTTGCGTTTTTGACAGCAAAGAGGACAAAGTTCTCATGCAAAACCAATGCTTGATATATGGATATATCAAATTCAAAACATCCCTAACATATAACTAGAAGTTTTCAAGTGTAAAGGCCTAAAAGCTACTCGTTTGAAAACCCTAGCTACACACATATGTATACAGCAATCCAAATACTATTATAGCACCCTCTTGATACTTTGTAGCATCATCATCAAACAATCCAACTATAGCATCAATTACAAATTCCCATGGATTAAATACATGTTATGCTTCACAAACTTAGAAGATCAATCTATATGACAACTACATAGGAGGAAGGTTACTCAAGCTTAACATCCTAAGCACATTGAACCACAATTTTCATGAAATGTAGCACATATACTTGTAACCACATTTCTCAAGCTACTTCATTATCATACAGGCACATCCATCTACATTACTCATTCTCATATGGTCACTTTTTCTCGCTCATGCAAGAATCTAATGATAATAAAACTTTAAAGCAAGAATTTGGCAATTTTCAACCATTATCCTGTATGTGTGTATATGTATTTAGTTATTATGAAAAGAAAATGAGAAAGAAAAGAATATTAAGGAAAAGAGAAAAAATAATATATTTTTCTTCTTCTTTTTTTTTTTTTACATTTGAAATTTTTTCTCTTATTTCATTCTTCCCTATCCATACCATTTGCTAGACATTTATTAGAGTGTGAATTACAAAATATGAGATATTATTGTGTTGAATGGGGAGAGTCAGAGTGAAGTGGAGGGACTCTTGAAGAGGTAGGTGTAGACTTAAGTGATCATGAGTATGTAGTAGAGCCAGTTATACGGGCCAACCAGCGGGTTGCGGGCTCTGCGGCCCACACTTACATAGGTTGAAAAATCATCAACTATAACCTGTATGTATGGGTTCGCGGGCCAGCCCGCAAAATTTTTTTTTTTTTAAATTTTTTCTGTTTTCTAAAAGATGGACATTAAAGATGAACCATGGTTATAAAGAGAGAACCCACATAACTTCAGAACTCAAATCAACCTAGTAGGGGGGAAGCCCAACAGAACATACTCAAATTGATTTTGTCGGGCCTAAGTCATAGACTAATTGTTAACCAAATATATATATATATATATATATATATATATATATATATATCCACCATAATCCCCACTGTTCAAGACTCCAAGCCTAACACCAATAGGCAACAACCTAAACTCAAAAAACAAGGGCACAACACAAGGCATCCATGTAAAAAAACAAAATACGGGCCAACCCTCATAACTCACGGGCCAGCTCGCATTAACCCATGGGTTGATGGGTGTGGCCCTGTGCAGCCCGCATTTTTTCGGGCCAAAAAAACTTCATCCCTAATCCTGTCAAAATCCTCTGGTTATGGGTTGAGTTCGCGGGTTAGACCCATTTTACCGATTCTAGTATGTAGAAAAGACATGGTCACAATTTATTGGTGATTGAAGGATGAAGGTGTTGCATGTTTATTCTGAACTTTGTGAAACGAGTACTGTCCTAAATTTTTTTTACTCTTTTGTTGACTTTTTTTTCTTTTTCCTTTTACGGTTAACACCCCTTTCACCCCTCCTATGTACAACACAAGAAGCTTAATGTTATGCTATGAGTTACTTTCTATTCGATTAAATAAGAACTAAAGCTAACAAGGAAAGCGCACAAATCATATTTAAATTGCCATGACCTCTAAGAAGTGTAAAGAAACTAACTTATTTTGAAACAATAAAATAAATGGTCATAGAACGTAGGAGCTCTGATATTAAAAATGTAACATCTTATCCAAAACGATATATATACTTAACGTTCAATCTGTTACACTTCACTTATGAGCTTAGGGATTCTATCCCAACAAGTTTTGTGCAACATTTGCTTAACACTTTCAAATATAATATTACTTCAAAGGTTAAGTCTCAAATAAATATTTATCAACCGAAATATTTTAAGATGAAAAATAATCCTAGTATCATGGCAATTAAATATAATCCTATTGTCATGGCAACATTTGCTTAACACTTTCAAATATTACTTCAAAGGTTAAGTCTCAAACAAATATTTATAAACTGAAATATTTTAAGATGAAAAATATTCCTAATGTCATGGTAATTAAATATAAAGTGGCATAAAGGCACACGAGGAGCCCAATAGAGCCTTCATAGCTCACTCCATAGGTGTCTTCCCTTACTTCCTACTAGAACATTTATCTTAAAAATATTAATATAATGGGATGAGATTCCACGTCTCTGTAGAAGAAGAGGACACTGAATCAAAGAGATAAGAAAAAAGAGGTACGTACTTGAGTGTGGACTATGGGAGCTATGTGGCGGCAGAGAGATTGCGGAGTGTGTTCAACGGTGGAGAAAGGAATTTAAAGGGAATAGTGTAGGGTTTTCTTTTACAATTTGAGCTTCTCATGCTTTGAACTTATAAAAAGATTTGTATCTACATTTATTTTAGTCATATTAGAAAAAGAAAATTTTGACACTTTTATTTTTTGAAAGTTTCCTTATAAGAAAAAATTGATTAACTATAAATAATATCTAAATAGTTTCATAAACTAACCCGAAGCTTTTAAATTAATTAGTTAGTTATTATAATATTATTTAATTATTATCTCAATAACTCTAAAATATCTAAATAATAACCTTTTTAGTTATATTTTTTTATTTAAATATCATTTAAATACTAATATATATCTTTCATGTAACTAACTCTTAAGTCATAAAAAGAAGGATGTTACAAATTGTCTATTTCTTTCTTTTTCTACGTATTTTTGCATAAGCACCTGACTTGAATTGCATAAATAAATAGTTTGGAGTGTGAAATCATGATTTCAAATAAATACAAAATGTTTTGGCCAAAAAAAAAAAACAAACACAAAATGGATTTACAAGAATATAGGTAACAAATTGAGTAGGATTAGAAATAATATTATCATATATTGAAAACAAAATTATTCCAAATCCATATTCAGATAAAACCACTTGTATTTTTTTTTTTAAAAAAAGAGTTTAACTAGTCCTTTTTTTATAAACAAGGAAATAGGAAAACTAGTACATGAACTGGTCAAAAGCAGAACAACAAAAGACAAAACAACGATGTCATTCCGTTTTCATTCAGTAGAAGTCAGGAAGAATTCGCAGAAAGGATTTGCAAACCACTAGCCATACTCAGAATGGATCAGCTATACACAATCGATCCGGCTCCCATTTTTTTTCTTCTCAACTTTTTCTATTTTTTTTAATTTAGATTGTTGGATTAAGATTTGGTTTAGATTTAATATATTATAATATTTTTATAATAAAAAAAACTAAAACATTAAAATCTTAATCCAATAATATAGATTAAAAAAAAACAAAAAAGAAAATGACAGAAGCCGGTTCCGTCCATTATCATGGCGATCGATTGGGCATCCTATTCTCTTCTCAAAAGGTTCTGAATCTCCAGAATCAGGCTCTGACCTGCATGCATATTCAAATTTGTAGCCTGGCTCAACCGAATGTTAGATTCTATTTCTAGCTTTTGAAGAGAATCTTGCAAGCCATCGTTCTTTCCTTCCTAATCCTTCATAGAAGTTTCACCTTTCTTTGCTTTTAGAAGAAAGCGGTCAGAGAAATATAAAGACGAGTACTCAAACATTTAAAAGTAGAATATAGATGGTTTTAGCACCTTATATTGATGGTTTTTGATTTAACCTCCCTCCCCACCCAAAACTTTATATATATATATATATATATGATTATAATATTTGAAATCTAAAATTGAGATGGATTATATGCACATTGATTAAACTACTAGTTTTCCTTCCAAGATCTAATACCGGATTACGAACAAAATCTGACTGAGTACCTGTAGAATCTCAGATCCTTCGTCCTCCATCTGCCGCTACTCCAACACCATCGAGACTCACTCTGTCTGAATCTATGCTCGATTATAGAAAGAACCTCTAAGGGATCCCTCCAACCCCTTTGAATTCCGTAATCCATATGTGCATTTGATCAGATCCAATCACTTTTTTTCAATGGGCCAATCGAATTTGCCTCCTTCCAAGCGTAACCCACGTCAATGGCGGCTCTTGGACATAGTAACTGCGGGGTTCTTTGGGCTCGTATTCATTTTCTTCGTACTTGTCTTCACACCTCTCGGCGATTCGCTTGCCACCTCCGGTCGCCAGACGCTTCTTTTATCTAACTCTGATCCACGGCAGCGCCACCGCCTCATTGCGGCCATCGAGGCCGGGGAGCAGCGAACAATTGAGGCATGCCCCCCGGATGCAGTGGACCACATGCCATGCGAGGACCCGAGATTGAACAGTCACCTCAGTAGAGAAATGAATTACTACAGAGAGAGGCATTGCCCACGGCCAGAGGTTACCCCGCTTTGCCTGATTCCTCCGCCTGAAGGCTACAAGATTCCAGTGCAGTGGCCGGAGAGCTTGCATAAGGTACGAGTATTACACTGTTTGGATCCGGGGAAAACGCTGAAATGTCAAGTAAAACAAGGCGCGCGCGCAAGTCCAAATAATGACAGAAAACAAGTAAAACAATATATATTTATGTGTATGTGTATGTGTGTGTGCATGCATATGTAAAATAATATACAATATCACCACTGCAAAATTCTTGACTTGCTATTTAGATATTTGTGGTTTCTTGAGAGTTCTTCAACATGTTTACGGAAATATAGGCATGATGGTGGGTGACTTAACAACTTAACTATTCACTTAAAAGAAAAAAGAACTTAACCACACACAGTCACTCACTACTACACAAACTAACATATCAGCTTAAAGTGTATCTCATGACCCTAACATATAAGTATAATTAGAAAGGAAGAAATGATGACAGAAAGAACTGCAGAAAAGAGAAGGGAGGGAGAGGGGATGGATAAAAGAACGGAAATATATAGATGGAACAGAATTGAAGAAGTGGCCGAAGGACAGAAATTGATGCACAATAGAGTGGATTAATGAAGTGCATGACCCATCAGAGGCTGCAATTTGGAGAAGGCCAGAAGGGGTTAGATTTTTTTTTTTTTGGGGGGGGGGGGGGGAGACCTCAAATGAAGGGCGCTGATCTAGTTAGGCTCCATTCTAATTGCTTGTGAAGCTTGTGGTGCATGCCGTGCACCATGGAAATGATGATACTAGCCATTTTGCTTCAAATAACACATGCAACACCATAGATGTAATGACGTCCGTCCAAAGAGCTGTGGCACAGCATGAACACCACATGACATGAAAAAAATGCTGCTCAGTTCAATCTAAAATTTGATGCATACTTGTTGATAGAGTGATATCTGTGTAGTATCTGCCTTAAATAACAAATTAGTGAGATCTAATTCTTTAGTGAGTCAGAGTGGTTGAAAGATCTCAAAGCAAAAGATATACAACCAGTAGCTTATCCTGAGACGTGATAAATTTATATTCCACTTTTAGTAACAGGTTTCTCTAACTTGAAAATTAAGAGGAAGAAAAATGTAGATTACATTCACCCCCCCTTTTTTCTCTTCTATATCCAATGGGGACTTAACTTGTTAGTTAATAAGATATCTTATATTTTTCTTAATTTGTAATTCACTGATTTAAAAGCATTTCTACATTTTTGCAGATATGGCATAGCAATATGCCACATGACAAGATTGCAGATAGGAAAGGTCACCAAGGATGGATGAAACGTGAAGGCCAACACTTTATTTTCCCTGGTGGTGGTACAATGTTTCCAGATGGAGCCGTTCAGTATATTGAAAAACTTGGTCAGTACATCCCAATAAAAGGTGGTATTCTAAGGACTGCTCTTGATATGGGGTGTGGGGTAGGAGCTCTTCTCCTATTTCCTTTTGAATTCTTACAAGAACTTATTGTTTTTTTATTCCTTTGGGCCTAAGAACTTATTATTGTTTAACATGTACGTATGTCTGTCATTTTACAGGTTGCTAGTTTTGGAGGATATTTGCTTGCTCAAGATATTTTAACTTTGTCCTTTGCTCCAAGAGATTCCCATAAATCCCAAATACAATTTGCTCTCGAAAGAGGAATACCAGCCATGGTTGCCATGCTTGGCACTCGCAGACTTCCATTTCCTGCATTTGCATTTGACTTGGTGCATTGTTCTCGGTGTTTAATTCCTTTTACAGCCTACAGTAATCTCTTCATTCCGGCTTACCTTTTTATATATTATAATATGCTAAACAATAGCCAATTCTATAATGCGGAATCTTCCTTGCAGATGCAACTTATTTTATTGAAGTGGACAGATTACTTCGCCCTAGTGGATACTTAGTCATATCTGGTCCCCCAGTGCAGTGGCCTAAACAAGATAAAGAATGGTCAGACCTCCAGGCTGTGGCCAGATCTTTGTGTTATGAGCTCATAGCTGTAGATGGTAACACAGTGATCTGGAAAAAGCCAGTAGGAAATTCATGTATGCCCAACCAAAATGAATTTGGCCTTGAATTATGTGACGCCTCTGATGACCCAAGTTCTGCTTGGTAATTTGCATCATATTTTCTAGTTTTAGTTATTCTTCTGCTTATTTTTTATTCTCTTTTGTCGTTTTCTTGTTAGTGATCTCCTGTATTAGCTGGACTATTTTAAACTTGATTCACCGTATCATAATGTTATAATAGTTATTTGGGATTGCAAAATCGATTTATTTTGCAGGCACTTCAAGTTGAAAAAATGTGTCAGCAATACAGATTCTGTCAAAGGAGACTATGCTGTTGGGAGAATTCACCAGTGGCCAGCAAGGCTCACTGCAGCACCTCCAAGAGCCACAATCATGAAAAACAGTGCTGATGTGTTTGAGGCTGATTCCAGGAGGTGGGTGAGGAGGGTTGCTTACTATAAGAATTCTCTGAATCTGAAATTAGGTACTCTGGCTGTTCGCAATGTCATGGACATGAATGCATTCTTTGGAGGCTTTGCTGCAGCACTAGCATCTGATCCGGTGTGGGTAATGAATGTTGTTCCACCTCGCAAACCATACACTCTTGATCTTATATTTGATAGAGGCCTTCTTGGAGTCTATCATGATTGGTGAGTTATAGCTGAAAAATTTATGCATTGGTTATCGAAGAATTTCAGAGTTTAAAAATGCTATGATTCTTATTCATTGAATCACAAGCAAATAGGAGTTGGATTGGAGTGCTAGGGTGATAGGCTGCAACATCCAAAATTTGAAGGAAATTCTAATATGAATTTTACATATTGAAAAAAATATGATGTCATAATAAAAGCCTAACAACAACAACAAACCTTATCCCACTATGATCAAGAAATAGTTGTGAAAAGTCTGTGATCTTAGGTTCTGTTGTAGGTGTTTGAAGGGCTATGGAGCGCTTGTATAGAGGCCTCCTGCAATCTTTCAGAGTAAATTTTCTCAAGGCTGCTAGGCTTGATTTCAGCCATCCCAAAACAATAATTGATGATTAATTCTTCAGGAAGATTAATTTTTCAAACCTCTCTTGCTGTGATGGATGCTAGAGTTGATGAATGGGGGGCTAATTTGAGAATAAAACAGAGTGGGGGCGCCAAGATCTATTTTAAAATATTTTACAAGTTAAAAACAATTTTATCTTAAGGCTCATTGAATTGTTTGGGTGGTGGGTGGGGAGCACACCTCCTTGCCTCCCTAGATCTGTCCCTGCTCTCTTGATACTCTACCATTGTTCCTTGTTGCTTCAGTTTCTTGAGTTCAGTTGTGGGATCAATTCACAAGATTCCACTGGAACTGACTCCAAGATTGTCAATAGTCAGCCATTGTCTCTGATCTCTATTTTCTTCATAATGGGCCTAATGCCCATGCTTTTCCCTCCACATGTAAACTTATCCAACAGACTCTACAATTCAAGGGGGTATCATCAACATAAAAGAACTTTCTGCATCTAAAGTGCCACCCTGTGAAGTCTGTTCCTCCAAAATTGTGAAACCCTGCGCATGAAATTTGGTTGGGGATACCTAACTGAGTCTAGGTGCATTTGAACACGTTACAATTTGCGATAGAAGATTTTTTGTGGATCTAATTTGTAAGGATGCTGTTCCAGGTGTGAGCCTTTCTCAACATATCCTCGTTCTTATGACCTGATCCATGTGGCAAGCATTGAGTCGCTCATAAAAGATCCAGCTTCTGGCAATAACAGGTACCAACCTGTAATTTTCTACGGTAACATGCTAAAATGTTGATCTGGAGTTTTTAATTGACATCGTTAATGAATTTTTGTGAGGTCATGACATATATACCCTTGCATGTTGAGACTTGAGAGAGCTAGAGAGTGCTTCTTGAAATAATTATTTATAGCTGTTGAAGGAACAACTTCATTTGATTTTCATAAAACTAATAATCTCCCCTTTTTATATCTGTTTGTATTAAGCTTATTTTTTGCCATTGCTGCTTTGATAAATATATTTCTTTATTTCTTTTCGCCTATTGAATTTGAAGCTTTTGTGTTATTTCAAATTGTAAACTTTTAAATTTAAAAAATGACGGTCTACTTCAGCCAATTGGTCTATTTCATTTGAACTAGTTTGTACTATAGAGCTGGCATCGTTAAAATAATTATTGCATGCTCACTGGTCTACTCTGAAAGAATTAAGTAACTAAGCGACTAATTATTTGTGAGCTCTGAGCCATCTAAATTGCCGTTATCCTGTATTGATTTCATGTCCAATCCAAAGTTGCAAAATCTGTTTCTGCGCAGCTTCAGTATGGTTTCCATTTATTATCATAATT
Organism: Albizia julibrissin; assembly: GCA_037074505.1. Taxonomy (NCBI): domain Eukaryota; kingdom Viridiplantae; phylum Streptophyta; class Magnoliopsida; order Fabales; family Fabaceae; genus Albizia; species Albizia julibrissin. Next base: position 150,009 of record CM073487.1, on the reverse strand, counting down.
TGTTCTGAACGATCGGCAAGATCACTGAAATTATTGATGACTTCATTACAGGTGCAATATTGTTGACCTGCTGGTGGAAATAGACCGGATGCTGCGTCCAGAAGGAACGGTGGTGGTGAGGGACAGGCCAGATGTAATCAAGAAAGTTGCTCATGTTGCCAACGCAGTACGTTGGAAGCCTACAATACACGTTCAAGAACCTGAATCACATGGTGGAGAAAAAATTCTTGTTGCGACAAAGAGATTGTGGACACTTCCAATCTCTTCCCACCGACACGACTCTGCAAGTTAGGTAAATTTTCTTCTATTTTATGGTGGAAGAATTGAAAGAGATGATATAATCTCAGTGCATTAAGATACGAGGCTTTCTTTCCTGATCCAATAATATTCATATGGTCAGATTGGAGGAAGTGAAGACCTTGAGCTGATTTTTTTATAGGAAGGGCGGCAAGCCGATGCTAGTTTTATTGATTCATCAATTGTAATTCCATCTACCTTTTTATTGAGAAAGGATCGTCATTGATTGTTGTCAATCACAATTTTGGTTCTCATTATGGCTTCTTTTTTTTTTTTTTTTTTAAATTCTCATTGATGCTTTGCGTGCCCTCTGTCTAGAATTTGGCTTTAATTGACGGGTTTTGGTACTGTCAGAGCTTTTCGATGTGGAAGGCCCGCGGACTAACATTGAAATATATATAATATATATATATATATATATTAAAATTAAATAAATTAATTATATTAACTTATTTATCCTCATTATATTAAATATATAATAATTATTTTTTTTAGGAAAACTAATTCCAAAAGTATTGAGGGATGCAATTTTGCCCGTAGTATTTTAATTGGTTCAATTTGACCCTTGTATTAACAGGCTTGAGGGACGTCTTCTCGCATCTCCTGCAATATCCATTACTGATTACTCCATATGAGAACCGTAGATGAGGACGATGGGAGGAGAGATAGTAGCTCTCCAAATGCCTGCAAAGTTTATTGTATTTCCATATCAAAACATAGCACAAGCCGAAACAAAAAACAAGGAAACACACACTAACACTATAGATCTACTAGTGGGAGGCTGAGAGGTGTAGGCGAGCTTGAAGTAGACACAAATCTGGGAAATCATCAGACCCTCTCTCTCTCTGCCCCCCCAAGACACAAATCTTGTTGGATTACCTTTAGATACAACTTGCACCTAAGAATAACATGAAGAAACCTGTACTAACACAAGTAACCCATGTTTCATAGCTCAACATTCAGCCATAAATGCCCACGAAGCAAAGCATGAAGTACAATACACATCAAAGGCTGTCACAAAGCACCATGAAATGGAAAAGGTAGAGGCGAAGAGGCAGAAATGTATGGTGTATCAATTATCAACGAAACGAGGAAAAATTAGGGCTTGTTTGTTTACATTTATTTAAACAAAATCTCCTTTTCTCTACCAGCAAACTAACCTTAATGTAAATCAATACATGATTATTGGGTTTTCTACTTTTAGTAGGAAGATGGTTATTCAATGGCGTCGAATGGCTTTCCCCCCCCCCCCCTAAATAGGGCTTATTTCATGGGGCTTTTTGAGCAAAATGTTTATATACAGCAAAAGATATTATCAAAATGCAAGACAATGAAAATTATTTACAAAATAAACTAAGATTCAAATTCTTTGAAGAAGTGTCTATATTTAGTATATATATCTGACAAAGCTTCCAACAAGACTGCTTTTAATAGGACACATGTACGTAACCCAAAAAAAAATATTTACCAAAATGCTACCAATAAAATCATTCTAGGTGATGTGAACTCATTCATATAAGGAATGGGTTCTCTGTGTTTTTTTTTTTAATCGCACCCAAAAATGATTCTATCAGTAGCATTTTGATTAATAGTTTTCATTATATAGCATTTTGGTAATATTTTTTTTATTGTGTATAGTACTTTGCTAAAAAAAAGACTATTTCTTTTCTCATGGGTAAGGTATGTTGGTATTTTCACATTATAATTAAATATATACTTAGAGGTTAGAGCCATTGCCTTCATTTCCTTCAAAAACCTCTCAGGAAACAAAATGGGGACATTAGCACTTTAAACCACCAAACTCCCCCAGTTCAACGGCATAAGCCTGGCAATATTCATCAATTACCAAAATGCACTCCTAATCCTGAACTTCATTTATCAAAATTCGTCTTTTTAGTTCCATAAAAATTTTATGTATGATATCTGATGCTCTCTTTTTTTTTTAATGATTAATGAATGATAGTTATTTTATTATATTTGTTATTTAAAGAAGACATTTCACGTTCATAAAATATTTTATTATTTTATTGCCCCATTAAGGGCATGTTTGGTACACGGAAAGTTAGGGAGGAAAAAGGAAGACGAGCATCTTCCCACTCTAAGTGTATGTTTGGATTAGCGGTGAAAAAATAACTTTTTTTTCAATCTGACTTTTAAAGAAGTGAGTTTGAAAAAAAAAGTGAGATTGTAAATGTAATTTGTGTTTGGATTAGCGGTGACAGAAGTGACTTTTTTCTAACCTTGAATCTGTTTGGTTTAGCGTTTGAAAAGCCCGTTTGAGTGAAAAATGACTAAAAAGGGCATAAACCTTATTGAATATTACACAAACATATAAATTGTTATAAATGATGTGAAAAATTTAAATAAAATTTTATAAAATAAAAAAAATTCAATTATTATTAAAAAAAATATGATAACGCTAACGTTTACATAGATCACGATTGGTGTTGGGTAGCCATTATTCATTATTCAAAGCAGAAAAACATTTCTCTGCAGAATTTACATATTACAAACGAAACAACACCCACCCACACACATATCTCGCACCACCATTGACATCTGCCTGCTTTAATTTGTTCATTTCCCATACAATTCAACTAAATCAAAGAGAAAGAACAAAATTCCTGTAACGAAAAAAAAACGAAAGAAAGAGGAAAAAAAGGAAATTACCAATTTACCATCCTCTGTAAAACCGAAGAGGAAATGACTTCTTCAATTTCAAATCGAACTAACAAAAAGGAGATAAGTCAACTGCTGGGCCTCTGATCAGCGGCGTAGTGAGAGAGTGGCACCACCTCCTGCAATGGCGTCGTGATCGATGTGGGAAGCAGGGAGTTTCGATAGACTGGGCATGAGCCATTGAGCTTGAGCCATGCATCGAGGCAAATGAGGTGGAAGAAATGGCGGCACTCCGGCATCATCCTCAGCATCTCGGAATCCTTGTACTCACACAAACAGATAGAGCACATGATATTGTTATCGTCGGCGTCGGCGGCGCCGAAGGCAGAGGCCAGAGCATGCTTGGTGTAGGAGAACCTCGGGTAGGAGTTGATGACGTTAGGGGCGAGGCCGAGAGATAAAATGGAGCAACGAAGCCGAAAGTGAGGAGGAAGAAGTTCGAGCTGAGAAGAGAGCAGAGAGAGCGATCTGAGATTTGAAAAAACCAACGCACGGTGCGGCAGGAAGAAGCTAAGGTTTTGGGCTTCTAATTAGAAGCTGCGATTACAATAAAAGCACTGGAAAAACCAACGTGAACCCAAACACTTATTCAATAAGTCTACTGGGCTTTTTGCTCCAAACCGTGCGTTTGATGGGGCAAACGTATTTCCAAACAGAGCCTAAAAATGTATTTGGCGTGTAAAAGTTTCCTCCACTTAAATTCTTGAAAGCGCCAATCATCCTTGAAACATGGGAATTTGGGTTCCCACCTAAATTGGCTTCAACGCAAGTTTCCTCTCAGGACAGAAAAAAAATAAAAAAAGATTGGGACAACTTTGCCCTTTGGTCCAAATCATGGCCACACCTTCGCAAATTTGTTGGAGAGCTTCCCCGAGATTGCAACACCTACAGATGAAAGGAATGTGGAAGTTATGCTTGTTGATGTGGTTCTTGTCGTCGGCGAGGGTGAGGACCTTGCTCTCATCCACATGATCAATGCCAATCGCTTACTGTGCGAGTTTGTTGTGCTTCACCAATGCCTTTCGTCACTCACCACTAAGCTTCCACAGAGTGTCCTATATGGGCCTTGGCCATCAAAGGAATCGTCATCGCCGGCTTGATTTTCTTTATGAGTTGCGGCTCGCTCATGTGAACAACGCCGCCTTGAGCCTGGAAATCGGCGGAAACACGCTCCAGGGCCATGACGGCGTAAGCCCCGGCCTCCTCGACGATGCAGGCCTGCTTGGCGTTCACAACATCTATGATAACGCCGCCATGTGGAGCATCTGAGCAAGACCCACCTATTCAAATCCAAATGTAATTTGAAGTTAAGCTTAAAATTTGGATGTAGGCTGTAATTTTACAATTACAGAATTACTTGATTTTAGGGTTATGTTGGGTATTTCACATTTTCTTCTCACAACCACCTCTCCATTTTCCTCCTACTAAATGGTATAGAAACCAAACTCAAATGTTTATTTTACTCTCTGATGATCTTACAATCCTACTTCTAACATTTATTTATACTACTCAAGAGAAGAAAAAATACTCATTAAAATAATATAAGAGTCAACAAACACTGCCACCAACTCCTCTGCCGACCACCAACCCTTCAGTTGAAACTTGCTGACGTTTTCCATTCACACTAGCCGACACTTGGTCTTTCATTCATACTCTTCTTTCATTCATACTCTATTTCATTCTCCCCGGGTTAGACATGACTCGTCCTTGAGTTAGAACCAACATCATCGTCAAGATACGGAGATAGATCCGCAACATTGAAAGTGGCTGAAACACCGTAGGCACCAGGCAATTCCACTATGTAAGCATTGTAGTTAATTTTCTGCACAATCTTGAATAGACCATTAGCTCGAGGAAACAACTTGACATTTGGTTGCTTTGGAAACCGTTCTTTTCGCAAATGTATCCAAACCAAATCTCCTACATCAAAGACTTGCTGCCTTCGATGCTTGTCCCGTTGTGCCCTGAGTTTCACATTCTGCTTCTGAATCCTATCACGAACCTGTTTATGTAGTTTCTTGATTTATTTGGCCCTTTGATCTGCACCTACACTGTAATACTGCTTGTCTAGTGAAAGAATCAGGTCTAATGGATTGAGGGGTCGAGTGCCATAAACAACTTCAAAAGGACACTTTCTAGTTTCCTGATTGACTAAATTATTGTAAGCAAATTCAACTTGAGGAACAATAAGATCTCACTGCTTCAAGTTATTTCCAACAAAGCTGCGTAATAGATTTTCAAGAATCTTGTTAATAGCCTCTGTTTGGCTATCAGTTTGAGAATGGCTAGCACTGCTAAACTGAAGCTTAGTGCCCATCTTTTTTCCATAAAGTTCTCTAAAAGTGGCTTACAAACTTGATATCTCTATCAGAAGTGATAGTTTTGGGAATGCCATGAAGACGAACAATCTCCTTAAAGTATAAATCTGCAACTTGAACCACATCATTAATCTTTTTGCAAGGGATGAAGTGAGTCATTTTTGAAAAACAATCAACCACCACCATTATAGAATCCTTCTAAGGTAACCCAAGGACAAAATCCATACTCATATCCTCCTAAGGTGCTTTAGGCACTAGCAACGACATGTACAACTTGGTATTTTGGCTTTTGGATTTAGCCAGATGACATGTTCTACATCTTTAGATATGTTTGTTCACATCCTGTTCAAGCTTTGGCCAATAGAAGTTCTCCTTTACTAGGGCCACAGTTTTGTCTCTACCAAAATGACTGGTTAATCCCCTATTATGAGCTTCCCAAATTATAGCCTCACGTAGTGAGCAACGAGGAATGCAAAGAGTTTTTCCTTTAAATAAAAATCCTTCTTCCCTATAATAATGTTAAAATGGCTGAGATTCAGTGGCACTCCAGGCACCTTGGAAATTAGGATCATCTTGATACAACTCTTTTATAGTTTCAAAGCCTACTACTTTGGCTTGCATAGTCGTTAATAGAGCATGGCGACGACTAAGTGCATCGGCTACTGAATTAAGGACACCAGCCTTATGCTTGAGTAAAAATGGATAAGTCTGCAACATTTCACTCCAAGCGGCATGCCTTTGATTGATCTTCTATTGAGAATTCAAATGCTTGAGAGCTTTATGGTCAAAATAGAGGATAGACTTCTTATGTAACAAATAGTGGCTCCAATGTTGCAAGGCTCGGACAATGTCATAGAATTCTTTATCATAGGTAGAATATTTGAGCTTAACATCATTAAGCTTTTCACTGAAGAAACCAATTGAATGGCCTTTTTGACTCAGAACGGCACCAATTCTGGTGTTAGAAGCATCACAACTGACCTCAAACACTTGGTCAAAATTAGGAAGTGCTAACACATGAGTTTCTGTCAAGCGTTTCTTCAATTCTTCAAAACTTTTCTGAGCCTTCTCTGTCCATCGGAACTTGTCTCCCTTGATGCAATCCGTAAGGGGTACGGCAATGGAACTAAAGTTTCGAATAAACCTCTTATAGAAGGAAGCTAATCTATGGAAACTTCTAACTTCTTGGATAGATTGCGGAGTTAGCCAACTGTTAATGGCTTCAATTTTGCTTGGGTCAACCTGTATACCTTCTACAGTGATAATATAACCCAGAAAATGGTTTCACTTGTCAAGAAAGTGCACTTCTTCAAATTAGCATAAAGTTTATGCTCATGAAGAACTTGCATCACTTGTCGTAAGTGCTCTAAGTGATCTGCTAGGCTCTTGATGTAGATAAGAATGTCATCAAAGTAAATAACAACAAACTTGCCAATGAAAGGGCTAATGACCTGGTTCATCAGACATATAAATGTACTAGGAGCATTTGATAATCCAAATAGTATCACATTCCATTCATACAACCCATCTCTAGTTTTGAAAGCGGTCTTCCATTCATCTCCCGGATGAATTCAGATTTGATGGTATTCGCTAGGAAGATCAATCTTGGAAAAAATTGTGGAGCCATATAATTGGTCGAGCATGTCGTCGAGCCTAAGTATCGAAAACTGATACTTAATTGTAATCTTATTGACTGCACGACAATCTATACACATTCTATAGCTTCCATCCTTCTTGGGTACTAAGAGTATAGGAACGACACAAGGGCTGACACTTTCATGGAACAATCCCTTTTTCAGCAATTCTTCAACCTGACATTAAACTTCAGCATGTTCTTGGGGATTCATCCTATAAGCTAGCTTGTTAGGAATTACTGCTCCTGGAATGAAATCCATCGCATGTTGAATGTCTCGCATGGGTGGTAATCCTGGCGGAATGTCATCTGGGATCACATCAGGAAACTCAGCTAACAACGGTTAAACCTCTAGTGTAATAGAAGTTCAGTTATTTTCCTCGAGCAATAAAACAAGACCATGACTTGGCCTTCTGATTTAGTCACCTTTAATTGGGACTTCTCGACTAGAAACACCAACGATTTAGATGTAATTTTGCCTTTATTGTGTTCGTCTTGTGGTAAGGGTGCGAGATGAATCTTTACACCATCCTTCTGGAAGGAATACATGTTGGCATGACCGTCATACAAAGCACGTCGATCATATTGCCAAGGCCTCCCCAGCAAAAGATGACATGCATCCATAGGAACAACATCACACCAAACTTCATCGTGATACTTTTACTAATAGAAAAAGTAACAAGGCATCATTTAGAAACTTTTACCTCGCTTCCTTTGTTAAGCTATTGGAGCTTGTAAGGGTATGGATGGTTGTGAGTTGGCAGTTGCAACTTTTTTATCATGTAGTGAGAGACTACATTTTCACAACTTCCGTTGTCAATGATGATGTCACAGACTTTACCTTGAGAAATGCAACGAGTATGAAAAATGTTATGAAGTAGCCAAGGCTCTTCTTTCGCTATTGCTGTATGTAGGCTTCTTCCAATCACAAGTGTTTCACCATGATCAACAAGAGTGACTTCTTCATTAAAAATTGGTTCCTCATCAAACACTGGTTCTCTGTCAAGCAGGGGCTTATCTTCTTCTTTAGATACTGCAGAAGCTTCTCCTTCAATAATGATAACAACTTTGCGGTTATGACACTCTAAAACAATATGACCGAACCCTTGGCATTTGAAGCATTTAATTGGTTTTGAGCTAAACTCCTTGGCGGTCTTTGTTGGAGGCTAACTTGAAGAGCTAGGCTGATTCACATGTGCCTTACGTCCATCAGAAGGGATTTTGGTGGAGGAATACGATTGGTACGGAAACCTTTTGGGTAACTGTCTCTCGATAGGATGGCTAGACGGATAACGTCATCCAGAGTCCAGTATTGTTATCTTGATAATAATTTTCAGGAAGAAACTTACGTGAGAGCTCTCGTCGCATCTTGTCCCACGTTCTAATCTTGCCTTTTCCTTCTCTTTCAAGCCTTTTCTTGAGATTTTCCTACCATATGGAAGCATGTTTATTTAGCTTAATGGCGATAATTTTAACCTTCTCCTCATTAGGAATCTCCTTGTATTCAAAAACTCATTCGACAGTTTGAAGCCAATCGATGAATTCGTCTGGCTAAGGCCTTCCTTCAAATTCGGGTACATCCACCTTAATGTCATTAAGGCAGAATGATGGTTGTCAAGGACGGCGGTGATAATCAGTGGATGACGAACTACTGATATCCAAATCGCCTTCTGGGGGTTCTCTGCTAATTTCTAGCAAAGCTTGTTGCATTTCTACAGTAGTTTCCAGCTCCTGTAGCCATTGTCTCGTTACTTCCATCTCAATCTCATGCGTGTTCCTGCGTCTTAGAGGCATTTTGGGGCTATATTTGTAAAGTTAGGGCTTAAAATTCATAATTATTAGATATAGGGTGGAAGGGTATATGGATAAGATTAATGTTTTTGGAAAGGTAAGGTGTAAAATTGGAATTTTGCACAATTCAGGGTTGAAATATATTTTCAGAAAGTTTTAGGGTAAAAAAATAATTTTGGCAAAATTGAGAGGTTAAAAATAAAATTTTAGAAAGTTTAGGGGTGAAATGTAATTTTGACGAAATTCTGGAGTTAAAAAATAATTTCAAAAAGTTTTGGGGTTGAAATGTAATTTTGACAAAATTCTGTGGTCAAAATATAATTTCAAAAAGTTGTAGGGGCTTAAATGAAATTTTAATAGAATTTTGGGGTCAAAATGTAATTTCACAAATTTTTATTGACGGGATGTGCTGACGTGGCAGGTCTAACACGTGGCGGTCAACGGTTGGCTGATTTGTCACTAATTGGACAGGTCAGGATGACGTGGCTGCTGACGTCATCATCTTCAACCTCTAACTCTAGCGACTGCGAGTATTTTCCAACAACTTTCCGACAATACTCGTGGTGACGCGTGGAGACCGTTTTCGACGATGTCCAGCACTCTCCTAAGGTTTTCTGGCCTTCTGAACACGATGATGAGGTCGGTTTCTTCAAACAACGCTCCGAAGGTGAAATTCCAACACCCTCTATTTCTCAACGTTTTTGTTTCTCACCCACTCCTCACTCTCTCGCTCTCTAACCTTCTGAAACCAAGCTCTAGTACCAAAATGGTATAGAAACTAAACTTAAATGTTTACTTCACTCTCTGATGATCTTACAATCCCACTTCTAACACCTATTTATACTACTCAAGAGAAGAAAAAATACTCATTAAAATAATACAAGAGTCAACAAACACTACCACCAACTCCTCTGCCAACCACCAACCCTTCAGCTGAAACTTGCCAACGTTTTCCATTCATACTAGCCGACACTTGCTCTTTCATTCATACTCTGTTTCACTAAATATTTTATTTTCTCTCAACTTATGTTCCCTTCCTTATGTCTACCCCATAAAACACCCCTCTATGTTCCCTTCTAATTTTCCCTTCTTTTCCTTTCCTTCATTCTAAATTCCATTCTAAATTCCTTGCACGAAACGGGCTCTAAGAATGTCATTGCCAATGGAACTACAGCTCAATAAGCATGCTCCAAGTACTGCAAAACTCTATCTGCACCACAATGATTCTTGCCTTTTGAATTCAAGACCATGATGGCTAAAAGTTCTTTACACTAGATAAAAACATTCAAAAGCCTAATAAATACACATATAGACATGCACAAGGCTGACAATGATATTTGGCAATGAAAAAAGGGAAGAAATAAAGGAAAGAAAATAAAAAAGAAACGATTTACATCCTCAGCATCCGTCATCACACCTAGAATTTAAAATCCAAAAAACTAACTCATCTTTCATACTTGGGACTTGAAACATAGGGCTCGAAGAGTTTAACACATGGATTTGAATCATATTGAAGAATATCAGCGGCTCGTTCAAACTCTTCTCTGAGAACTTTGATGCTGGATTTGTCTACCACTCGACCCAGATCATGAGATAATTCAAAAGGGTCCTCTATGCATATTAAATGCCGATCATTACCAATCCTTCTTGTCCAATCTTTTTCTCGCTTACTACAGCCAAAATAAAATATAACACCAAAGTAAGTTTGATATAAAGTCTTCCTCCAATCCCAAGTTTTGATTTTCGAACAAAAAACAAATTTTCACAAAATGATTTATATCAATAAAACATTTACGCCCTAACAAAAGCTAGATAGGTACAATCATATGCAGGAGAGTGGCATCGACCCCTCAAAGTCACCAAAATTGAACTGCAGGAACCCAAAACATTTCTATTCCCAAGTAAAACAAGAACCAAGAAAAAGCCTGACTCTTGAAAATAGACACGATTTTTCTAGTTTTTTTAAATTCTTTTGCCATAAAAGAAGCAACTTTTTCAGTACCCGCAAAGTTAAACAAGGGCTTCAGCTCAGAAAGCAATATTTAAAAAACCAAACAGCCAACAAAAACACAACACTCCCCTCTGCTCTTACCTGATTATGTTTCTTGTACGTACGGATATAACAGAGTTGGCATAATCATGGCAGTATGCCCAGTAAAAGAAAAATCCCCACACAAGTTGAGCAATTGTTTCCTTGTTATGACGTCCAAAATCATGAAGTTTTTCAACTTCATCAAAGTAACAACATTTGATATCATCCACAGTCACAGAGTATGTGAGCTCCATCTCCTACATAGAAGATAAAAAATTAAAAAGCCACTACAATGAAATACACAAATAGCCGAGAGGCACAAAGTATATGTAACTGATATAGATAGGATGTTTCATAGGGAAGACTGGAAGCAATGATCTGTTCAAGAACTAATAAGGAAATTACAATCAGGTCCCAAATAAGGAAATTAATTATTTCCTCAGTCCCATTTACATGTCAAACTTTAAAAATTACATGCCAGACTCCATCATTTACAAAAGCAACAGGAACTTATGGGTAATTAATGTTCTTATTTGAGACCTATATACAATTATCCCAAAATAAAACCACACAGCCGAGTGCAGACTCATTTTGCTAACAATATAGTTGAGAACATGATCCAAACCAATAGACAAAGAGATCCATGTGACAATTTACTATATACAAAATTTTTTTAACTATTCACTATCTCAAACTTCAAACCATATTTGGACAATGATATTTAGTCACCACCTACCTTCATTTGGGCAATTCAGACCAATTTGACATTATTCCGACTTGCACATATTCTCCTAAAATAATTATGGGTTAATATAATGTTTGGTCTTTATAATTTGCCCTCATTTTGGTGTTGGTCCCTATAATTTTAAACCATAGGTTTTGGTCAAATAGTCCAGGTTCTTGTTAAAATATAAGGACTAATGTTTTAGATAGAAAAAATCTTGAGGGACCAAAACTTATAGTTTGATATTATAAGAACCAAAACCAAAATGAAAACAAACTATAAAAACCAAACATTGTATTAACTCCATAATTACTCAATACCTGACTCTTATTGATATCTAACCAGATATGGTATTAAATGTTTATTCATATTTTAACATTTCATATTTTTTGACATTGAAGATTAAAATAATGGCCGATGTTGTGATGAAACTGGTGCTATAGAGGGCACATGTGTCATGCTCCGGGAGCCATCTCTGGACCATTGAATTGAAACTGAACTAACAGGAAATCTTTACTTGGATGTTTTTATCCTCTAAACTTAAAAAGAGTCAGACACAGATTCAATCCAACAGTCCAAGCAATGCCACATACAATGTTGCATACGTAAAACTTGAAGCACATGGTACCCCATAGACTTGGCTGAGAATGATGCTTCAGTATCATCAACTAACAATCCAGGAATAGGGCAGGATAGCCACTAAAGAACATCCGCTTTATTATTTAGCAGTATATCACATGTAAAAAAATAACTAGTTTCCATAACCATGATTCATTCGAATTGAATTCAGAATATAGTATAAAGAAAACCATCAAAAGATTTAATGGATCTAGATTAAAAAGTGTACTAGGGGGAAAAAGCGTTTTTGGAGTACTTAACGTACATTACAACAATAAAACTATAAGAAAAAACCCATCACCTTTTCAAATATGATCTATTTCAATATTTTTACTAGAATATGTTGTTATAGAATAATAATAAGAATATGAAGCCGTTTCTGTTAGTTTGTTAGTAGTTAATGCCATTGGGTGTAGGTCTGGATCATAGGCTATAACTAGGATTGTCAATTGTATTTCTAGTGTGTGTACTGTGATAAATCATAATCGATTGATTCCCCTGTTCTATCTTCTCTCTTCCTCTTTCTCTCGTCTCTCCTCTGTTTCTCTCTCCCTTTCCTCTCTTTCTTATTCCAATGCCATAACATACGTTGTCAACTATGAGGTCCATTGATTTTAAATTGCTCTAAGTCAAAGGATATTAGTTACATTCAACAAAGTAACGTAACTCATATATCTGGTTATCCCAGGCCATTTAGTTGGCCCACATGTCTGAAGTGACAATGAGAAATCAAAGAACGGTTTAAGATAATGCTAACGTAAACAAAATTGATTTATATGATGAATATGAAGTACAATCTCAAAATCAGATCATAGTTCCTGTTAACAAAAAGTCTCGTGTTATGCCAGAAATTACTGCATAAGCACTCCATTCCAGATGATAACATCAACATTAAGGAAGCCTGTGAATAAATGACAATATCAAGGGACTACTACCCATTTTCGACAAATCATGTACCTTCAGATTATTTATCTGTCTTACAAGCATTGGTCCACCAACCACTTTGATAAACTTAAAAAGGCTTCATGGGGGGTACTCCTAATACGTGAGTAGCACTAATAAAGACTATTTTATTAAGCCTAGACTAAAGCTGGTAAAAAGGGCGGCTCTTTTAGGTCCGGCTAAAGAAAAACAGTCATTTTTTGAGACCCAACCTGTGAGTATAAGGGTCAGGGCTGGCCCTACAGGGCCGAAGCTATTTTAATAATTTTAATTTTTTTTTAAAAAATTACAACAATGAAAATCTTAATTTAACATATAAATGTTGTCAAAATTAGGTTGTAAACGATATATATCAATGCATCATACAACAAACAAACACAATCATTAAGTCATAATCAAAGGTAAACTATTGTCCACATACCGCAATTACAAATAATTAATGAGAAGAATTAACAAAATTAAAAATACTTCTTATAAATATGTCATGAAAAGTGTAAGTAGTCAACAAAATAAATAACACAAGATATAAACAAAATAATCACCAGAAAATAAGTCAAAAAATACAAAAATTGGTAAGAATGCTTATGAAATAAAAAATATCTTTTATAAGTTTTAATTTTTAGGATTATTAATACAAGATATTCTTATGAAACTTAATTCTAAAAAAGATAGTAACAACTAAATATTTACATCATTAACAAAAATATAAAAAATCAACAATATTATTATTATATAAATAATTTTAAAAAATAAAAAAATATGTACGGGCTTAAAAAGGCTGGCTCTTTTAGGCATGCTTTTACTTTTGAAGCAAAAAATCCTAAACCCAGCCCTTATAAATTCAGGGCCTAAACGGGTCAGCCCCACAGGCTCGGTCCGTTTTCTCAGCTCTGGCCTAGACCCTGACAAATCTGGTGTATGGAAACAAATCAAAACAAAAAGAACATACCTGTAAGCATGGAAGGATAGCAGGTCTCCTCATTTGTAAAAAATGAATACACATTAAAACATACCTGAAAATTTCCAAAATATTGCATCACTTTGCATGCACTTCCATTTCTTAAATAATATCATTAACCATCTTCCTCTCTATATTTGCAAAGCAGCTTAAATTAAATTAGATAAAAGTCACATAGAAAATGATAGGGCTTAGTACAAGTATAGCATAAAAAACTACTAACGCATAGCTGGATAAGGTCCCTTGGTAAGTTTCATTAACTCCTCTTGACTTGGCCCAATGTTTGATAATAAAAGCCAACTGCCGTAGCCTTGCATCTATTTGTGCATAATCCCGAAGAAGCTTTGTATTTACTACAGCCAGGAGATTGTTAACACATATGTCACAGGAGATTCCTGTCACAGGATCCATGAGCTTTACTATAGGAACCCTGGCACGCGTCAAAGCCTGTATATTTTATGAATGAAAAGAATCAACTTAAATTTAAGGGAAATAAAGCAACAGCAGCCAGCTTGCTTGAAGAAAAGGACCCATACAGAAGAACATTTGAATCAAATGATGGAAGAAGTATGATCTTACATTTAAATGGACAAATGATTGTTTAAACATCAAGTGTTCGGCAACTAAAACTATGCATTATATATATATATATAGAAATACAAGTCACACATCATAAATCAGCTAAAAATATTCTGATTATGGTTTGTTTCTCAATTTATGGTATTTTTTATTTGATTCCACTGACTTCTATTCCAACCTTCTAAGTGTTAGTGTTAATTAAACATTTAGCTTCCTGATTTACTAATTATCTTCTTTCTTCACTTTAATTCTTTCCCTTCTTATTGGAGTTTCAATGTCCATAATTACGCTTAACAGTCATTAATTTCTACAATATTTTTTTCCCTTAAATCTCACTCTCACTCCTAATCTGACTGACGAGGGCTATTAATTACATATTTTCATTTGAAAACTTCCATGGTTAATGAGTATCATCTCCTTTAATTTTCTTTTCTTTCTATTTTTTTTGCTTCTTGAACTTGATAAAAAAGTGCACCGAAGGCCTTGATAAAAAAGTGCACCGAAGGCCATTCACACAACACCATGAAGGTAATTTCTTGGACCAGGAGAGGGAGAAGCACTACATTTGTGATCAGACCTAGGAGTATTGCTAGTTTTTATTTAATAACAAGGTAAAATACAATCATAAAAATTCTTGAAGTGGAGATGGATAACTAGTCTACACAACTAACAAGATCAACCAGCAAGCCTCATTCCACTAAGTGGGGGATCGGCTATATAGATAGCACGACCGTTGTGCTCTATTAACAACCAAATCTATATATATTGCTAACCAAAAGATCTCATTCATAACTTCATTGAATGTTCTCTTTTGTCTTCCTCTACCTTTTTTCAAATGACTCCATATTGTCTAATCTACCCTCCTTAATAATGCTTGCAACAGCCATCTTTATACATGTTTGAACCACCTCAAAATTTTTGTACCATTTTCTATTCAATCGAAACCACATCAACTTTTACCATATGTGTTCATTATGAATCTTATCTTTTCTTATATGACCATACATCCATTTCAACATCCTCATCTTTGCTACCCTAACTCTGTACATTTGTTGTCTCTTTAAAGACCAACATTCATCATTGTATAACATTGCTAGTCTTACAGCAATTCAAAAAAACTTCCTTCTAAGCTTATTAGGTACTTAAAATTAACAAGATCATTTAAAAAAATTGAACAAATTAAGTATAAATTATGCTGAATGCTCAGCACACCTTAAGAGTCCAATTACATAAGCATGTACCATTTTCTCACCTTGACATGAATAAACTACAAAAAACAACACAGGTATTGAATGAAATTAACCTAAACATATTTGTTAAGTAGATAACTAAGCATGTCCGTCAATATCAATAAACACAAACTTGAGTGTCTGACAAGACACATGGACAAGTTAAAATGACTGCATGTGAGCATATCTTCTAAAATGTGAAAGATTTATTTTTTATCAACTAAGAAAAAGGTCAAAGCCATTGAATTCCCATATGCACAGTTCCAAGCAAGCATGTGTGTGAGAGCGGGTGTGAGCATGTCCAGAGATAATGCGCAATTGTAGACTCTTTCTTAAACTACATCTTTATAAATATCAAGTTAACAACCCCAGACTCTTAATAAATGAATTCAAGTCTTCTCACCTGCACATTCTGTAGATTATCTGATTTTAAAATATCAGCCAACTTCAATATAATCTCAGATTTGTCCATGGCTGTTTCCTCAATGGCAAGGCAAACATCAATGTCACTTTTACAGACACCAAATGAATTGGCACATGATCCATAGAGATAAAGCTGAGCTTTTGGCCATTCCTTACTAACTAGTTTCTCCAGTAAAGTAAGTAATTGTTTCTGCTTAGCCTTTTCTTCTTCAGGAGGTATTAAGGACTCGTAAAGTGCAAGGAAAGGAACATTGAGACTATTTATGTCACCTCGGCATGTCATCAGTCTTTTATACATTCTCGCCCGCTGGCTAAGGAGCTTTTGACCCCTTGAATCCAATCTGACATCCTGATAATGACAGCCGTGGATAATGATAATAATACTTAACATTTCATTGCAATCATATCAATAATAGCTATCATCCAACATGCCACTCAATTCACATCAATTCGCATTAATATTAATGATACTGATAAATACCGTATAAACCTATGCACACCAATAGGTGTCTAATTAAGAAGTTCAGCAATCTAAGATTTTGTGTCCATGAATATTTCTATGAAAATGTTTGAAATTAGAAATTTCACCAAGATTTTTACCTAACTATATAATAGATTCTCAAAGTCGTTACCAAAGATCCCATCCACAATTCAGTTCTTTAGAATTATAACAACCCATAATCCATAATCCAATATCCATACCTATTATAAAAAATGCAAAAGGCAAACACATCGATGCAAAGCAAAATCAACAGAAATTAAATTACTAACCTTCTCACGAGTGCGGCGCTGCCTTGAGCCTGAGGTATTCTTGTCTTCAGACTCATCCTCATTCAACAAGGATTCAACCAATTGCTCACCAAAACCACTGCCAGAGTCAATAATATCCTCCTTGGACATACCCACTCCTTGATATTTATCTCCAACACTATCTAGGACAATTTTACTCTGGAAATTGTTCCTAACCTCTTCAATGTCCGATCTTGAGACTGAGTGAAGGTTGCTGCCGGAGGGTGGCCCAGTCCGATCTAGCTGTTCAGGAAGACCCGCTTCACTAGATTTATTGCCTCTTCTGTTTCTTCTTTCTGATGGCAGGTTTCCCACTCTTTCCTTCTCAGTGGTCACATTCTCGTATTCCCCACTCAATGCACCAGAATTTGCAGCCTCCCTACCGTCATGAATATCTGAACCCCTTCTTCTAGAACCAGAGCCCCAATAGCCTCTTCCTTTGGGCTTGTTTGAAAATCCTGATGGCAGCTGCCTTGTTTCAGGCCTATAGTTGCCACCATGATAGCTATTTCCCCGGGCACTACCTCTTCTGTCCTGTTCACGGGCATCATGATGCGGATTCCCAACCACATTGACACTTGAATTCGTATTAGAAGCCGCTTTGGGATCCAAATGCACATTTCTATCTAACCCATTAAAGCTTCTGCTCAATCCTGCTTCCCGACCAGTGCCAACATTGAACACCAGATTGAGCAAAGAATCCCCATCGGACGATACTTCCCTAGTTAAAACATCACTTGGTAATGAACCAAACTTCAGCTTATGTTCATGCTGCTTCTGCTGCTGAACAAAAGCATCAATCCCAATACCTCCAGAGGGATCAACTGGAAACCCTAATCTTCTTAGATCATCGCCATGGGCGACTCCGATGTTCACCACAGGAATTGGATTCCCAGGGAAGTGATCCACGGGGAGCCGAGGAGGAGGGAACAGGTTGTGGGGCAACCCGAAGAAATTTGGCGGGTAATTTGGAGAAATTGTGTGAGGCCAAGACGGAAGATGAGGTTGGGGATCACGCCCGTTACTCGGCCACGGCGGCATGATGGGGATCGTAGGTCCTATGGCTGCCACGGCGGGATCAAGCGTCAGTGATTGTTGCTGGTGCTGGAGTGGCGGCGGCGTCGGCGGCGCTGGCAGTGGTGGTTGCTGTGGAGGATGCGGGTGATTGGGGGGCCTCTGGAGAAGAGAGAGAAGAAACTCTCCACCATTGTCTGCCGGCGGCAGCTGTGCATCTCCACCGCCGGTCATCCCAAATGATGCAATGTAAGTTTCACTTTTCAGTTTCAGTAGTGAAGCTAGTGAGAGAAGCAGCGAATAAAAGATGGAGTTATCGATTACGAGAGAATTATGAATTTAATTTCTTTCAAAATCCTGCCTTCGTGTTGTTCATGAATAGAAGTTTTGCTTTTGTGCGATATGGATATGTGTATATATATATATCCGCTATGTAATTACTAATTACCCACTCATTATCTAATTCTAATGTTAGTTACTATTAAATTTTTTGCTTTTGTGCGATATGGATATGTGTATATATATAGATCCGCTATGTAATTACTAATTACCCACTCATTATCTGATTCTAATGTTAGTTACTATTAAATTTTTGGGAAAATTTAATTTAAATATCACAATAACTTACAAAATTCATAAAACTTTATTAACACTTGAAAATAATAAAAAAGTAATAGCTAATAAATTGAGATTTTAAAGTGTTGATATTTTTATCATTTTACCCTTCAATTTAAAAATAAAAAAGAAAATGTGTCCTTTGCCAAACTATCACCCTTGGCCAACTTAGATCCACTAGACGCCGAAGGTCTACACCAAGGGCTTTTTGGGGAGGGGGATTTTTTTTTTCCTTAAAAAAATGGTTGAAGGGGACAAATGATGGGATCGAACCCACCACACTCCTTCAGTAAGGGGGCAATTTTTTTTTTAATGGTTACAAGGGGCAAAGGATGTGATCAAACCCACCCCACCCTCTTGGCAAAAGGGTTTGGTGGTCAAGCTACTTTAATACACACACACATTTGTGTGTGTTTGTGTATGTGTGAGTAATATAAATTACTAATGATATTGACTAAATGAGTAATGTTATGAGTAATGTCAATATCATTACGCTATTGGTCAATCATATTACTTGTTTAGTCAATACCATTAGTAATTTATATTACTCGGTTAGATAATCTTATTATTCTTTTAGTCAATCTCATTAGTCATTAGTCAATCTCATTACTCGTTTAGTCAATCACATTATTCATTTAGTCAATACTATTAGTAATTTATATTACTCATTTAGTCAATACAATTAAGCATATTGTCATTTCCATTGTTGATTTTGTTAAAGTCATTATACATTCATTTATATTATACATATATATATCACATTACTCGTTAAGTCAATACCATCACACATGTTGTCATTTGCATTGTTGATTTTGTTAAAGTCATTATACCTTCATTTATATCTCACACTCACATATACATAGGCCACCAAGCCCCTTTGTAAAAAAAAAAGGTGGGGTGGGTTCGTTCCTACCCCTTATCCCCTTCAATCATTTTTTTTTAAAAAAAAACCTCATCCAAAAAGACTCCAGAGTTTAGGCCGATTGGTGGTGGTGCTTTGGTAGGAGGCACCTTTTCCTTTTTTTTTAATTAAATTGAGGGGAAAAATATTAACAGTATCAACATTTTAAAATCTCAATTTGATACATGTCACATTTATGTCATTTTCAAGTGTTTTGCAATTTTATATAGTATTTAAATAGAATTTTCCCTAAATGTTTCTTTCTTTTTATTAAAGAATATTTGAAGGGAAAATTGTCTATAAAGACCTTATTAAAAAATTAATTGCTAAATGAAACCTTTTGTTCAAACATTCTTCCCCGTGTATAGAAGATATTCCCTTGTGTTCAAATAATCTTCCATATATTTAATATATCTTCATTATATGATCTTTCATTATGTTCAAACAATCTTCTCTATGTACAAAAGATCTCCCCTTGTGTTCAAACAATTTTCCCCGTGTGTAAAAGATCTTCCCTTGCATGCTTTTAGCTCCCATTTAACAAATAAATTTTCAACAAAGTCTTTATGAACAAATTCTTCTAATATATATTAATCCAAAATAACTTAGTTACTATGAAATTTCATCGCTTCTTTTGTTTTGGAAATATATTTATCCTAATTTAATAATTAATATTAATATTTCACATGAATGTTGATTTTATATGATAAGATTTTTACAAGAATATTCTCATGTATTGTTTGGTATAAGGTGGGGGAATTTTCTGGGCAAAAAAAAAAATTAGGGGAGGAATTTTGCCCTCCCACCTTCCCTTATTTAAATATAAAAAATTTATAATCAAACCCTCCTATTTAAAGATTTGGAGAAATATGGGATATTTTTATGTCATGCTAATCTGGAAAAACAATCATGTTATTTTGATTAAAATGCTTCTTCGTAAATTTTCTTCAAAAAATAAAAGAAAGAAATCGGGTACTTCCCAATTGGGCTATCTCTCCTCCCTCACTCGTCGTCTCTTCGTCTGCCCTGTCGGATTCTGCGCTGTCTCTCCTCCACTTCGACTTTCCGATGCTATGTTTCTCTTTGGATTGCTTTCTGTTATTTCTTTCTTCATCGTGATGCTGCCCCTCGTGTGGTGCTTCTAGTTAAATACTTATTTTCATAATTGTTTATATTTAAAAATAAATATTCATATTAACAAAACCTTAGTTATACCCTTAAGTCAAATTTACGAGTGTCTCAGGTCTAGTTCTATTATAACATCCTTAAAAAAATAATTAAAATTATAATATAATAATATATTATAATATTATATATATATATATATATATATATATATATATATGGATGCGTCTAAAAGCCGCAGCCATATTAGAATTAGGGTGGCGGTGCCAACCCCTATTAAAAAAAATAAATAAATAAAATAAAAAGAGGGGATGGAGCTCAAGATGGGTATTATAAATACCCCTCTTCTCAACATTTCAAGTAGAGAGTTGCGTGAAGTATTGTGCTGGAAGTGCATCCGGTCAGGTCCTGATAGGAGTATTTTTTATTCTTCGGGGATTAATAAGGTATATAAATTCTCTTCTAATCATAATATTTCGTTTATGAAAAGTATTCAAAATATTTTTTTCTTTCTTATGATAATAATTTTGTGTTGATTAGAGAAAATTTTAAGATTAGGATTTTTTGGACAATATTGAGTTTTGTCAATATAAGACTAAAGAAATGTTGAGGAGAATTTATAGTTAATTTTGATCGGTTTACTTTTATTATTTCATGGTTATAAGATTTTATAATAAATTTTTATATAACTAATTTATAAATAATTCTATATTAGACTTTTTAACCGATTAAATCTAGATTAAATAATTTATTTGGATTATTAGAGATATTATTGTAGTTCTAATCGGTTTAGTTTTGTAGATTTTGTGTTATAAAATTATATGTCATAATTTGATATTAGGAATTAAAGTTTGATATGATTTTTAATATATGTGGAGATGTTCATATTATTTAATAATTAGGTATGCTCATATAAGTTAGAAGAGTGATTTAATTAAATTAGGATATTGATATTAATGATTTTATGATACTTGAAATTAAGGTGATTAGAAAATTACTATTGTTAAATATTTTAGTAAATAATAATTAAGGAAATGTTAGAAAATTTTATTGAGGAATAGATAAATTATTGTTATTTTTCGAAAAAGAATTAAGTGAGTTAATTATGGGGATTAGTTTAGTTAGCAATTATTATTAATTTTATTAAATTATAATTATATATTTATTGTAGAGTGAATTTTGGCTCGTTGAACTTGAATTCTCTCTAGTTGTCAAGAACTCGAGGTAACCACTTTTCAATTTATCTTGTATGCTTGTTGATGTGATCATAAGCATATGTTGGTATTTTTAATTGCTATAAATATGTTATAGTATTTTATTTATGAGATGTACAATTAGTATGAATTATGTTTTTAGTAAACTTTAGTTAAGTGAACCTGAATGATTTGGAATGATTGATGATGTATAGTATTGATTATGATATATATGAGAATAAATTATTGATGACGGTGATGTTGAGATGTTGAATGTGGTGAGGTGTGATTGGAGGAGGTTTGGTTCTTTTATACCACTTGGTATAGCCCCACTGAGCGCACAGTTGATGTCCTTGGCATTTTTCAGGGCCCTTGGTACCACTCTTTTCCTTTGGGCGGGATAAGAGTTTGTTAAAGGGACATGTGACACATTTCCATATTCGACGGAAAGGGAACCCATTGTCTGACATGAGCTCTATAGCCTTTGGCCAGGCTACACCTCATTATCAGTGAACTTGGTGCATTTTTGTTAAAAAGACTAAACCTATTATGTGATATAGCCCATGGGTTCTGTCAATGGTTGAGGAGGTTATAAGGATGATTGAGGGAGTATATATTAATTTGTTTTCTTTAAATATTAATGTTTATTTGAAAGATTATATTTTATATTATTTATATTGTCCGCTTAACTATCTTGTAATCAATCACTGCTTATCTGTTAAAATGGAAGTGGTTACTGGGTCTATATGACTCATCCCGTCAATTTATTATTTTTTAGGCAGAATTCTAAACGATGGTGCCGAGGGGAAGCGAACGAGGTTTGATTTGATATCAAATTGTATGTATCGTTTAGTTTTATGAGTATAATGTATATTGTTAAACTTAAGGGCATTTTAGCCAATCATGGCATATATAGAATGTTTTGCATATTAGGATTTGTACTGTGGACGGAGCTCATCTGATATGATATTTATATAATATTATTTAATATCTTAATGAAATGGTAGATTTTGAAGTAATTTAAGGAGGTTGTTACATCTATAACAATAGCAAAATAATAAATATTTATATAAAAATTTATAAATTCTAATTTGTATTATAATAAATCTTACAAAAATAATTTGCATTATAAGAATTGATATGAAAAATTTACAAGTGCATGCCATATGCATTCTCACCCTTACTAATAACAAAATAATAAATGTGATAAGAGGAATTGACCCAATCTATATGAACAACTTCAGTGTTTTCCTTACAAATAATTGTATAGTCATCATAAATAAGTTTTTTTCCCCAGATAAATAAGCATTTTTTATCAAATCTAATTAAACATTTTTTCCAGCAATTCTAATTAAGCATTTACAAGTTAAGAAAACAATTATATAAATATTCACAATTATCACCGTGACACCTTGCATTAAATTAAATAATAACCATCTTCAGCGTTTCCTTCCCTAAATCAGTTCTAAGTTTTGTTTGTTTGGAATAATGATTGAAATTTTTAGAAGTAGTCTTTTAATCGTGATTTACGGTATATGAGATAAGTATATAAAAAAAGTTTTATCTCAACTCACGTAAATAAATAACTTTGATCCCAAAAATATCCCAAACAAGCAAAACCTTCCTGCTCCGATGGCGCGCTCTATCAACAAGGATTGTTCGGCCGTTGCTTCAATCGTTAAGGTCAGTTTCAGATGCCGATTTTGTTCTTGCATAATCCTGATTTCTTTTCCGCAATACTGGGTCTTGGGACTGGCTCAATTCTCATGCCCCTTTGATATTGGGCTGGTATTTCAGTGCTTCAATACTATGAGCACGGTGTTCGTTGGAAAGAAACAGTGTGTGTGTGTGTTGTATTATCGTCTTCTGCTATAATGGCTTCAGAATTACTATTGGTTTTACAACCGTTAGGATCACAAGACCTTTGTTTGTATGATGCCTTTCTAAAGAGGTTGGTTACCATGTATGTCTCAGCAGAGCAGAGCAACATTCTTCCTCCTACTGGCCTCTTCTCTGTGGGTGGGTTGTTTCTTAGTTCCTAGTAGGTTGTGCTGGCATTACTTCCATTGAATCTTTGATCCTAGCTGCTTGCTGCTTTGAAGTAGGCAAGCTCCAGGCTTCCTATTTCCATCTCCTTTCTTCTTCAATCATAATCGTGAACCTTCTTTTGTTGTTGTTGATGTGACCTTGAACTTAACCTCGCGCCATCACATTTTGACTGTGTCGTTTGTCCCATTCCACTTTGTGTACATTCTTATTTCTAGGGAGTCATAGTCAAATTTATCAGAAGTGTTTTTGTTCCCCTCAAGATTTTAATTTTGTAGAATTTAACTCCCCTAAATTTTTTTAAAAAAATATTTTAGAGTATAACGATGCCCAGAAGACCTACAAGGCACATAAGGATGTTTGGTTAGGTTTATGCTTATGTATAAGCCTGATTCACGTAAAGAGATAAAACCCCTCCACATATTTACCTCGTAGACCGTAAAAGCTACATCATATACCGTAAATCATGATTAAAAAATACGATTAAAAATTCTAACCGATATTCCAAACATCCTGACCAACTTTTGAAAGCACGGCCTTTGACATTCTCCCGTTTCGCTCGTTCAGTAGCCCAAATGGCCTCAACTTCCAAGTGTAATAAAAAATCTTATCCAAGCGTTTCAGGTAATCCCTCTTGCTAGAGTAACGTACAACTCATACTCAGTTGATGCTGACAGTTTGCATATTTGCACCCTAATTTCTAAGTCTTTATCTTTAACCCACTACCCAGGCAATGGGTTTGCTAAGTGCACTTTGGAGGGGAAGACAGAGCAATCTGATGAAAAGTTTGAAGTAATCGTTCATATATGATATGATTTAGGGTGTAATTAGATATAGTTTTTGAAAATAACTTTACAAGAAAAGTGAAAAAATGGATTTTTTTAATAGATTATGAGACGAATAGATCATAGGAAAAAATGATTTTGATAAAATGAGTGTGTTTGGATATTTAGTTAAAAATGACTTTTTTTAGTGGTCAAATTACTAAAAAAAGACATTAGCTTTTGTGATAATTACATATAAAGGATAATATTATATTTTATGTATTATTTAAGAGTTAATGTGCAAATTTAACAACCAAATTTTTCTTGAGGGGTGTCTGATATAAATAAATTTTAATTAACTTAACTAATTTTTTAAAATTGAATTTTTTAATAAATGCTGAAAATAAAAATAAATTTATCTATATATGATATTAATTAACCTAACTAATTTTTTTACTATATTTAAATTATATAAATAAATCTTATATTAAGGATATGATGATCATTAAAATTTTAAAATTCTAAAAAAAACATGAGGGAGAGAAATTGGAAATCATGGGTCCCATATGAAAAAAAAACATGTGACATGCACCAACAACAAATGATAAAAATTGTCTTGGGGCCCACCATTTAAGAGGCCAGAAAAATTAAAAAGTCTCTTCATATCAAATTATTAGTAAATCATGGTTTTGATAGGCAAATTATGATTTTGGAGTAAAAATAGCTTATGGAAAAATTTCAAGTGTTTGGCAAAATTTTCACCAAACCATGGTTTTAGTGAAAAAGTGTTTTTCTTAAGACATCCAAACACACTCTTATTGTAGTTAAGGTGTTTAAATTAAATTTGGGGAATAACTGACAAATGATTAAAGTATGGTTTCTGTGCCTTTTGAAGGGTGTTGTCCAAGCAGATTTTTCCTTCTTTGATCCTAAACCTGGTGACTTTCATGGAGTAAAGAACTTGCTCCAAAATTACCTGGATGCTAAACAATGGGATTTGAGTGGCTTTGTAGACTTTAATTTGGTAACAGACCACAATGGGCACTGTTGTAAAAGTAGAGGATGATGAGGATGATGGCCTTTTTGTTGTTGTAACTATTGGAATTTTGGGTCTAAATTCCATGGGTTATGAATAAGAAGTAGGTTAGAAGAGAAGAGGGAAAAAGAATGAGAAAAAAGTGTGTGGATAGAAATCTCACATTGGACAAATCAAGAGAAGTAAGAGTGTATATAAGACTCAACTTTACACCTCTAATATGGGCCCTTGGGCCAATCCACTTTTGTGGAGAAGTGATGACGTAGATGGGCCTTGGTCCACCACACGCGCGTGCCGCCGCCGGCCGGCTAGGTTCGGTCCCCACAGATGGTCCGGTCCGCGCGTGTGTGAGATTAAAAAATAATTTTTTATTAAATTCTTTTTTAGTTTGTTCGAACAATCTCTGAACTTTTGTTTAATTCCTTTTTTTTACCCCTCCGTGATTCTCCCAACAGCGCGGTTGTAGCAAAATGCTGTGATTGAACCAATGCATCCGTTTGCTCCGTTCAGGTGTGTCTGTTCGTACGACGCACCAGTTCGCCCACAAGGGTTGAGTCCATCTGATCAATTTACGTAATCTATAAATAGGACGTGCTAGTGACAGAAAAAATCAATCAATCTCAAAACTCTTCTCTCTCATATATTGCATAGTGTTTATTGCAATCATCTCATACCCTGTGCGATTCTGAAAGCAGTCTCGTTGTGTTCGTTCGGGCTTCTGATTGATAGTGTCATCATTCTGAAGACGTAATCCGTTCTATCCTGAGAGACAATTGTTCGAGCACCTTGGGCATCCATATAGAGGGAGCAAATTGTCTTAAGGAGACAACGTACGTTGGGCTCGGATTTTATCAAAGTTCATTATCATTTTCGGCATTCTTGTGAGTTTTTCTATAGTATATATAACTGTTGTGTATTTACAGATTATGTCATCTTAGTTATACAGATTCTTATTAAAATTTCTACATTGAAAGTACTTTCAACAACAGTGAATGCTCTAAATTTATCGAGATACGGGGTAAATGACTCTATAGAAATTATTAGTTGCCATGTCTTATTATCACCACATTATCAATGTTATTACGTGAAATCATCTTTACTTCCATCCCATCCAGTTTCTTTTGCATTTATGGGCAATTGTCATCCAGACCCTTATCCGGTTTACCAGTTTGGTGATTTGTTATAAGTATGAAATGGAAAGCTGCCTGGATCAAAAAACTAAGGACATGTTTCTTATTCAAGACAAGACATCAGATTATATCATGTGTGTGCATGTGTATGCGTCTGTTTAGAAAATTAATCCTTAACGGCATCATTTATTTGAGGTGTAAGCTGCAACGTGCCAATTTGATGTGTGACTGGCACAGTATTTCAGCACTTGCAGAAGCTTGACTATGTCCTTTTTCCAGGAGCAAAAATGCATTGTGGAACTCAAGGATTTCCTACTTAAAGCATGCAAAGAAAAGGGCACATTTGATCGATTGAAACTTATTTTGGGGGAACAAGCACATGATGTTGGCCTTCTGGTATCCCAGCCTGTAGTGAATCTTCCTCTATGATGCCCTTTTTGATGAAGTGTCGTGGGCGACAGAAGATGAGGTCAGATGTTAATAGTATTAGATGGGCGAGGGTGGTATATATGATTCAACTTGATCACGAGAGGCTAACTTTGCTCAGGGAACTTATAGAGGCTGTTTGTGATAGCTTTTCTGGATCAGGCTTATTATATAAGTTCAATTCACGTAAATCGAGACAAATCTCTTCCACATATTTATCTCGTATACCGTAAAAGCACCTCGTAGACCGTAGAACATAAAAGTTACCTCGTAAACCATAAAAGTTACTTCGTATTCCGTGAATCACAATTTATAAGCACTTATGGACCTTTCATAAGCTAATTCAAACAAGCTCTAATGTATTGTTTTACATTTTTTGTAGCCAACAGAGGTGCTTAGAAATTCCTTCAAGTTCACACATTATATAATATATAGTAAAATTTACAAGGTACCCTTCTGTGGCTTCTCCATTCTATTCATTGTCTTCTCTTTATGGTTACTCAAGAGTTTCTGGTTCAGTTCATTTTCTTACTGTTTACTCTTATTTTTTCCGTGATGTTTCTCTTCTTGACCGAATGTAAAAACACAGCATAAGAATGCAGAGCAGAATAGGAAACTGAACAATGATGATGATGATGCAATAATATATATAAAGTCTGAGGACGAACTTTTTCACAAGGTACTGAACTTCTTTTTGACCCCGTTGTATATTTCTTTCCCTTGCATTACTGACTAGTTTCTAAAATTTATCACAGTTGAGCTCCTGGTTTTTCGGTTTTCCATTGCGAACTTCTCAGCCTGAAACTCGTGAGGCAAGTATTATGATTTCTGATATGATGCTCACGTTCTTAACAGGAAGTTTCTTCTCTCCCAGCTTTTATGGGATCCAGTTAATTTTTCACCTAGTTTGGGGTTGGGGTATAGGGGGTCCGTGGGCATTTTTATAAAGTGATTGAACAGCCTATTTGAGTTAAGCTTCATTCTCATCTTCTTCTCTACAATCTGCATTCGAGGATTAGATAGGATTACCAAATTAACATGAGCAAGATAGAGAGCAAACGAAATGACCAAGTCCAAGTTATTGGAATCAATTTTGATGCTCTCAACGTTAAGAATCTTAAAATAATTAGAGTTTCAGTTTTATTTTCTTGCTTAAATTACCCTATAGCCATATCTTCAGACTACAGTGCTTCTGAATTTGATATTCATGTTTTGCCTATTACAGCTAAAGAATTACAGGTCAATGGGATTAGTCATGGCTATGGAAGCAGACAAAATTCCCACATTTCGGAAAGAATTACGTTCTCTTGTAAGTGAACCCTGATGCGAACCGTGAGGTGCCAGGATATTGAACAACGCAGTCGAACTTCTGATTCATCCTGATCTGATCACGGTGCCCAATTTTAATATTATTTTGTTTCTTTGTCATGGATGTCAGGCGCTTTTAAGAATGTACTTACTCCTCTACAGATGTACTTAAATTTTCTCATGGAGAAACGAACCTAAATTGATCAATTGAGTTCACCCAGTTTATGACCGTTTTTGTTCCTGCGGTGCGTGATATTTGTGATGCTCAGTGAATCATGTTAGTATGTTGGACGACTACAAGAAAACATTTTTCAGCATTGAGTAAACCGATGAAGATACGGTTCTGTCAATAATTGCTGAATTAATTGTGTGAAAATGATATTGGATGTGGAGCTTTCCAGATTTTTTATGCGTGCATGGTACGAGACGTTTGTTCTATTTCTTTGCTTTCATTCTGGGCACTGCATGTATTCATGCATGGCCATTGGCCAATGTTCTTCCCTCTTGTAAGGTTCCTTTGAACGGTGGGTTGGTTGGCATTCTGGTCCCTTAACTTCAACAATTTGTTAATTTTTCATTATTTATTTTTGGGAATAATGGTTATTTCTATTTGGTCTTCTTATGGGGAAATAAATGGGCGTAAGCGTAAAAGGCAAGAACAAAAAATAATTGAAATCAGAGATGGGGTTATAGCCATCTGAGATCATATTAATGAGTTAGACTGTAGTTTGCCAGTCAATCCATACATGAATTCCCTTCCCTGCAGATGTAAACTCGATGATTCTTTTGAAAACGTTATTCAGTTAGATTTAAAACATATAAATCCTTAAACATGGGGACATTTGTAAGAGAATTCATTTGCATAATTTTGTCAAAACCCATTTCCTTAATTCTCTCCAATCGGGAGGGACCAACCCATAATTGCGCCTCAACACCTTTACTAATGCCCCAACATTTTTTTTTACCCGAAAACCAATGCCCCAACTACTTGGGTAGCTACTTGCATTAACCACTTTCCCTACTAAAGACTAGAGACTCAATTACGCCTCTTTTTCTCGTGACTTTCCAATCCATATTTGATCCCCTTAGTTTCCTCCGCAATTAATTGGTGTCGACAATAGTAGTTGGTTTTCTTATCTTGTGCTGATGTTGGTCCTTCCTTGGTCCTTTTCATAGAAACCTTTTGTAGGGTTTGTCTTCATCCCTGTGAGGGACCATCAATCCCCCCCGGGGGGAACTCTTCAATTTTATCTACAAGCATCTGTAAAGTAGCGAAGTTAGGATTAGGCCAAATCATACGGATATTTTTATTTTGGGTTAGGGTGCTTAATAACTTTTAACTTTTCTGAAAAGTATAAAAATAATTATAAATTATTTTTTTAGAGTAAAAATAATCATAAATATTATAAAAGATTATAAAAGTAATTATGACATTAACAGATGTTAACGTTGTTAATGTAAATTTTTTAATGAAATGTTAAGATGTTAAAATAATCATTAATTAATATTAAAATTGTAAAAGTAACCATAAAACTTTTTTTTAGATACAAAAGTAACTAAAAATGTGACTTCTTGAATATTAATTCATAAGTTTTTTATTTTTATTTTTTTGTTATGAGTGTTTTATCAATTTGGGGATTAAAATGATAAAAGCCAAAGAAAAACTTATGAATTAATGTTCAAGAAGTCACCTATTTTTTAATTTGGCGAGAATGGAGAAGCGGAAGAAACTTATCACCCAAACTCCAAAAACTAAAATCTTCAACATGAATCATTGTTCTTAAAATTACCGTTATCACTAATGTTAAAGCAATTTCATAACCAAAGATGAAAGAATTCTAAGGGAGGATATCTAAGAGGAAACTAGGGCAATGGAAGGTCTCATATGCATATGGTAGGATTAGAAAAATCTACGTCACCCCTTATCATCTCATAATTAAAATCTACTTGTCATACAACCCTACCATATGCATATATGATTATTGGGGATTTTAATTTTCCTCTTAAATATCTTGCCTTAAAATCTTCTCATAGTTGGTTATGGAATTATTTCAACATTAGCAATGACAGTATTTTTAAAGCCATTGATTTATGTTAGGGATTTTAGTTTTTGGAGTTAGATGACAAATTTCTTTTGTTTCGTCATTCTCGATAGAATAAAAAAAAAGACGACTTCTTGAATATTAATTCATAAATTGTCATTTTAATCTCCAAATTGATAAAACACTCATAATACAAAATTCAAAGAAAAACTTATGAATTAATGTTCAAGAAGTCATTTTTTAGTTACTTTTACATCCAAAAAAAAATTATGGTTACTTTTACATTTTTAGTATAAGTTAATGGCTATTTTAACATCTTAACATTTCATTAAAAATCTCATATTAACAGACCTTAACGTCATGGATTCTTTTACTTTTTTTTAAATATTTATGATTATTTTTACTCCAAAACATAATTTATTATTACTTTTACACTTTAAAAAAAAAGTTATTTAAACAGCCCTTCTATTTTAAAGATTTAAGTATAAAGCGACAAACCCCAAGAGCCATTGGTGGGTTTAATCTGTCCGCAATGTTACTTTAAGAGAAAAAGATCAACCCAAACCCAATACTCAAAACACTACTAAGTGCATCAAGTTCATTTAATTAATTAATCTCAATGCTTGATTCCATATCGTCATATAAGATAATTAGGAATTAAAGGAAAATTAAAAGCTATTTTTTATGGGGAAAAAAAAGTTCTTTCAGTTATCCTTCACATAGAAAGAAACACCAATTCTTTGCAGAAATCTCTTTTCATCAAGTTTTTTCGAGTAAATAAAAAGCCAGGGTTCACCCCAAGACTGAGTAATATCACGGGCTTAGAGTCCGACACAGCTTACAGCGCTCATACGGCGTCCTGAGGGTACCACTTCCCCTAAGGACCAGCTTTATCAAATACGGTGACAACTGGTTTTGTCCTGCCATTGGTTCATCAGGGGGACGATATTAGCCTCCGACCAGTTGAATCCTTAGATTGACTTCAGCCCCTCACAATGAGACCTTAACGTTTAAGAAGAACAACGTCCAAATACTAATGTCGCATTCCCATCACCCAATGGCAAGACCAGATAACCCGTCTTTTTGTTGGTCTCACACTGTCACGCCAAACAAATCGTGACAGTAAGCAAACTTTACGGAGGGGAAATAAATTCGCCGATGCTATTGGAGATAGAGAAGGATCTGGCAGTGTGGCACATGACCCGATGGTGATTCTCCTCTTCTTATGGATCTTCTCTTCAATTCTTTGTTTCGACTTTGCCTATCTATTATATCTAATTCTTAGGCTTAGTTTGAAAATATTAAGAAAATGAGGAAATAACTTAGGAAGGAGAGAATATTAGGAAGGAAAGAGTTTTCCTTTAAAATATCCTTTCCTCCCCATTTTTATCCTTATTCAAATCCGGGTTAGTTCCAGTTGATCACTATTGAACATCATATGCATAGTAGAGATCTTCCTACTACAAATACCTGCATTTCTCTCTTTCCATATATGATAGTAGTATATCACTGCAACAAATCCTGCGTGTAACATTTGCCTAAGAAAGAAACAAATGGATAAACAATCTTCCCATCTGCTGAACTGTGTTGGCACCTTATTAATTAGCTCCAGTCCAATTGCACACTTTCATCAACAAATATAATCTTTAATCCACTGGCATTGGAAAAATAAATGCAAACATGTTCACTATACTATAACCGCAAAGAATGCAGTTCTAATCATCCATCACCTAACATTCTAGCTTTTGTGATTAACCTTATTTGCAGTGTCAACCGCGTACGTAATAAATGAATAGTGGGGACTGGGAGCCTAGGAGCCTAGAGCACATAATTTTGCCACACAGTATATACTTGAACCTGGTTTGGTCTCCTTATAATCATTGATATATATATATATAGTGCGTACTGATTGTATATATAAATCCTGGTTTGATTGGCAACGCATTTACTATCATCATATCCAAGACCTTAAAGTGATTAGTAACGTTATTCCCATCTTTCTGTGACTGATGCAAGTTTATTAAATTTAGAGAGGTGGTGGAGAATGAGAAGTTGATCGTTACTACTTTCTTATAAAAATTATAAGGATTAAGTTGTAAAAATACATATAATTTTTTTGTCAAAAAAAAAATACACATAAACTTTTATTTAAAGTGCGTCCAAAATTAAATATTTTTCGAAGGTGTAAAAATAACCCTAAGCTTTAAAGATGAGGGAAAAAGTCACAGCCATGTTAAATCCTGTCTAACTGTGTTAGTTTTTAGGGTGGGGCCCACATTATTTTTTAAAAAAAATACAATAATGCCACTAACTTAAAAAAACCCTTCCCCTCTCCACCTTTTTTTTTTAATAAAATGGCAAGCATTACGCTTGAAAGTTACATCTCAACAAAAGTATGTGTCAGGTATTGGTGGTTCATTTAATATGGTAAAATCTAACTGCGCTTCATGGGCAGTACGAACAAGGAAGTCAGCGCTCCTTAAGGCTTCACGCTTCACATGTATTATCTCTAGGTCCCAATCTAAGGAGATAAGTGACCTGACGTCACCTATTTCATCTCTAAGCGGATGTTCATGACTACAATCGGTTAACAAGAGCTGTATAGCCTCAATAGAGTCAGAGAACAATTTTATTTTTGAAAGATTCAACATTTTACACATTTTCAACCATGTGCCAATAGCTATGACCTCTGCTGCAGTGGAAGGTGTATATCCAATTCTTCGCTGGAAACCCGCCACCCAATGTCCTCTTTCATCACGAATCAATCCTCCAGTTGTAGCTTGATGCTGGTTAGACACTGATCCGTCCACATCCACTCTAACAAAGCTTGCTGGCGGTTTGGTCCATCTACTATTTGTTCTGTCTTGAATCTGAAATATGTGATGTTTGTATTTATCATTCTCCACCCCCTCCATGAGTTGATATATGCAGCGGTTCACTAGAGTTTGAGGAGAGTCGCTGACACCATCAAACGCCTTTCTACACCGGTTCTTCCACAGTATCCAGCACACTAGTCCAAAAATCCTACTCCATGGCCATCTTGCGAATCGCCGAGAAGCCGGATTATTCTTCAGGTTCCACCTCAACCATACCTGCAAATCACAGCTAAAAAATATAGATATATATAATGGGTTAATTAATTGCAATCACGTGCTTTTTGCATGCTCGCAATCTCTCAAGGTATGAATAATAGACTCCTCTATACTGCACTCAAACGGACAACTAGGGGATGTAGACTGGATATTATTTGCTCTCAGGGAATTTGTTAGAACTCTCTCATGGAGAACTTGTCACATGAAGAATTTTGCCCTTTCAGGGATATCCCATCGCCAAATGGTTTGCCACACAGGATCAGGCATATGGTTCAGGCAGTTACAAGCAAGGCCGTAAGCAGATTTCACATTAAAATTACCATCAGTCGATTCCTTCCAATAGAAACCTTCATCACCCAAGCCTCTCGAAGGTTGTACTAATTGGATCTTCTGAATGACCCATATAGGAAGAAAATCCCTCCATTTCACAATATCTCAAGAACCCGTGGAAGTAAGAAATTGATTCACCTTCGCCTCAGGATTAATCAGTTGGAAGTTTTTATCCACAAATTCTAAGAGGGGACGATCAAGAGATAGCTATTTCTCTATCCAAACTTTTGTGTTGGCTCCAGTACCTAGTTTGCATCTAACTCCCTTCATGAATTTATCCCACGCAGATATGATTGCTTGTCATACTGCCGATTGTTGATACTTTTTCCAACCTTGGGGTATTTTCCATCGCCACACCCATATTTATTTCTTAAACATTTAACCCAAAGGGCATTCGGGCAGGTTAACAGATACCAGCAAAGTTTCATAATGAAGGCCATATTTTGACAGTGAAGGTCCTTAAAACCAAGCCCTCTATGTTTTTTTCTCCTTTAAGGACATCCCAAGCCAAAAGGTACATTTTTCTTACTTCATACTTTTGGCACCAAAAGAAATCTCTGCTAATTTTCTCAATTTCCTATAGAACTCCTTTTGGTATGAGCAAGGTTTGCATCTGGTAGGTAGGGATTGCTGAGAGTACCGATTTAATTAAAACTGTACGCCCAGCAGTACTAAGGTAGTTCCTTTTCCATCCAGTTTATTTCTTATGGATTTTGTGAATGAGCGGCGCAAACGTCACTTTAGTTGCTCTTTGATGCAAAAGAGGAACTCCAAGGTATTTTCCCAGATCAACGGTTAGCGATATACCCAGAGTTTGACTATAATTAATGGCTCTACACGAATGGACATTTCGGGAAACAAACATTTTTTATTTTTGAAGATTCACACAATGACCTGAAACTCCACGAAAGAAACTCATGATGTTTCTAATTTCATCCATTTGTTCCTGTGAGGCCTCACTAAATAGCACCAAATCATCAGCGAAGAACAGATGAGATATCAATGGTTCGTTGGTAGTAAGCTTCAATGGTTTCCATCTCCTTTCCTCAACTTCAAACTGAATAAGTTGGCTTAGTCTTTCCATAGCTAATATAAGTAAACATGGGCTCAACGGATCTCCTTGCCGAACACCCCTCGAAGGATAAAAAGATTCTGAGAGTGATCCATTCCAAGATACCCTCATTGAAGCAGACGACACACAGCTCATAATTAAGTTCACAAATTCATTTGATAGCCCCAAACTACGAATGATGGATTGAAGAAAACCCCAATCAAGATGGTCATAGGATTTTTCCATATCTACCTTTAAGGCCACATAACCTTGCCCTCTCCTTTTAGTTTGCATCGTGTGTATGGCCTCCTAAGCGATAATTATGTTCTCAGCACCTTGTCGTCCCTTAATAAAGCTACACTGATTTGGTAAAATCAAATAATCCATCACCAATTTCAATCTATTCGCAATGACTTTACTAACAATTTTGTAGCTCACATTACACAAAACGATAGGACGAAAATCCATAATCATCTCAGGGTGGTCTACCTTCGGAATCAATGTAATGCTTGTGTGATTTATATCAGATAACTTTGATGGGTCTGCAAAGATTCCATGCACCATATCACATATTTTAGGACCAACCACATCCCATTGTGTGTGAAAGAGGTGCGCATGAATTCCGTCTGGACCGGGGGCCTTGAATGCACCCATCTCAAAAGCTGCATTTTTTATCTCAATATCTGACACTTCTCTTTGAATTGAAGCTATTTTGGTTATCATTGAGTGAGGGAAAAGCTTTCGACCAGCTCATAATGTTTGGGACATTAGAGTCCCGGGTGTATAAGTTTTTAAGGAAATCAAACGCCATTTTCCCCAATGAATGTTGGTCATACACCCAATTTGCATTAACATCCCGAAGAGCATCAATATAATTCCTTTTCCTCTTCATGATCGCTAATGCATGGAAAAATTTTGAGTTCTTATCCCCAAACTGCAGCCATGTACATCTTGCCTTTTGATACCATAAAAGTTCCTCCTTGTTACTTAATTTCACATAATCCAGCCAAAGATATTTTTCTAACTTGAAAAGACCATTATGCGAATTATCTTGTTTAGCTCTATCAATTCCTTCAAGTCTTTTCAAGAGTGCCCTTTTCCTCTGGGGGATATTTCCTACTACTTTAGTATTCCACTTAAAAACATCTTCTTCAAAACTTCTTAATCCTTCAACCCATTGCTTCTCGTCCCATGCCTTTTTAACAATGTCAGGAAAATCAGATTCTAAGGACCATGCCACTTGGTACTTGAGTTTAGGTGAGGGCTTGGTTTTTCGACAATTTTCACTATCGGATATGACAACCACGCGATGATCAGATTTAAAGCGTAAGTGATGGTAGGCCTTAAAAAGTTGATGAGTTTGCTCCTATTCCATGTTACAGAAGGCCCAATCTAACCGTTCCCTAACATCAATTTTTTCCCAAGTAAACCAATCCCCAACAACTGGAAGCTCTATCAAATCACACTGGTTGAACATTTCTTAAAGGGTAACATTAATTGGTTCGTAAGTCTGATCCCTCCTATCTTATCCGCTTCGCTCATAACAGCATTAAAGTCGCCTAAAATGAGCCACGACCCCTGAATATTCATAGCTAACTCACATAAATCTGTTCACAGAGGTCTTCGTCTCATAATAGTGGTATCCCCATAAATAAAAGTTGTATAAGTCACTTCTCCAGAAGCTAAGTTTGTAATCTTGCAATGCATAAATTGAGTAGATGACACAATATAATCAACATTAGTCTCAAAATCATTCCACAAAACCCATATACCTCCTGCAAACCCCGAGGCTTCAGCTCTGATACAGTTAGTAAACCCAAACCGACGAATTGCATGCTCAACTCTATCACCACTAATTCGAGTTTCAAGCAAACCCATAATATTAATATCATATTTATTTACAATTTCTCTGATAATTCGTGGAAACGACTTACCTCCCGCTCCACGACAATTCCATGAAGCAATAATCATAAAATAGTAAAGAAAAATTAAGGAATGGGTACTTACCTGTCTGGGGGCTCTCCCTCCACTCTGGCCAACCTCGACGTTTCTCCTTCCACCATCGCACGTTGGCTATCAATTTCGTCATCTGCAAATGTAGAACTATCCTCACGTCCATTTAGAATAAACCGCTCATTTCTATCATTCTGACCGTTAGTTTTAGTAATAACTTTGGTTTTTTTAGAATTTAGATCTCCACTAACCATATAGTGGGTTCTCTGAGAGCCCACCCGTAACCCCTCATTAGTCTTGTTAACTTGGGGTTTTCCATCCTTCTTCCAGCTTACTATTTTATTATTCTGAATCGTTGGGTCTCTTCCTCCTCCATTGAGCTTTTTATTACTTTTCCCTTGACCGACTTTAACATCTCCATTTCTTTTACCCTCTTCTACTCGACCATATCCTATACTATTCTAAAAATTTACTTTCCCATGTGGCAAGTCCATTTGCTCTTCATATACCACAACTGCTTTGCTTCCATCAAACCCCGAGATATGCTCTGATCCTCCTTTATGCCTCGAATCATGAGCATGCCCCTCCTCTTCTCTCAAATCAACCAAAGCTGCAAATTTTGTTTGATTTGTGCCCTTGGACCCTGTTTTCCCTACTCTCGAAGTAGTTCCATATTCAACTATCTTGCCTTTGTTTACTTCCGATCTTGATGCTCGAGATTTATTTGCCCCTTTTACTAGCATCCATGGTCCAAACTTTTCCGTCTCTGTCGGCAACATATTCTCTGGTGACATTCTGGGTGTATAGGTAGCTGGAGTTGTTTGATGCTTCTCTGTAGACGTTGATGTGTTATCAGTTGGAGCATGAATCCAAGAGCAATTTTCCTTCCTATGGCCGTATCTTCCACATGTGAAACATATGAGCCTTAATCCTTCATATTCAATGTTAAATAATGCCGATGAGCATATCACCCTAGGAACCAATTTCTTTTGCAAATCGATTTCCACACAAATTCTGGCGAATCTTCCTCTTGCCACCTTCGCCAGATCATCATCAATATTTTGCGATCGTGTGTAAGTCAACTTTCAGAGTCTTGCCTATCATATTCCCTAGCCTCCACATGTATTTCTTGGTATAGTATTGAAGATGTATGTTTGGTATTCTCACCCATGTTGCGATACGCCCCAGAGAGTTATGAAAATGGTCAAAATATGGTGACCATTGCTGCACAATAATACTATGTTGGGCAATGACCCAGGGTCCTTCAAAGAGAACCTTCTTATACTTTCTTCCCCAGCTTTCATCATTGTTAAACCTGACTACAAAATAATTATTTGGTAGATCAACCAGCTCAAAATCATTGAAGCCCTACATCCGTCCTAGGTGTTCCCGAAGTCGGTAGAAATTAATTGTAATTCCTAGCACCGTAATAATAAGAGCATTATTCCATGGACGACAACCCTCATTGAAATCTTCAACAGTATCTTGCATGACCGGATAAATATTTCGTTCAACGGTGTCGTCTTAATTATTTAGTAAGTTCCTGGTCGTTATGGTTTTTGGTTTTTCCCCTAAAATTAATGGCTGTGATGATTTTTTTCATCAACTTCTACATTTCAAAATACTTCAGAATCAATATCTTTTATTCCTTTTGTTTTGTCCCTCATCCTTCCCTCTCTCTCCTTCGGCCTTTAAGATTCTAGGTATGGTCCCATCAGATATTTATTTTATTTGGAAGATATGTAATATGATTCCAAAAAATTGCCTGGTTAGATCATTATTTTTTTCCTTTTCTTGTTCTTCACTGGTTTAGTTGAACCTCAAAAAAAGTCACAATTTTGTCATTTCTAAAAGCTCATGGATCATTTATCTATTGGAGGTCTTCAGTTATTGTTTCCTCCTAATATTCCTAGGATGTGCTCTTTTGAAAACTGGTGCCATATTCAGTTATTCACTATGTCAGGATTGAAGAATCAAAG
Source organism: Albizia julibrissin (assembly GCA_037074505.1). Taxonomy (NCBI): domain Eukaryota; kingdom Viridiplantae; phylum Streptophyta; class Magnoliopsida; order Fabales; family Fabaceae; genus Albizia; species Albizia julibrissin. The sequence goes on along the minus strand of CM073487.1, from coordinate 110,992 downwards.
GTTGGGAGGGTGTTTTTAAAGGGGCATTGTGGTATTTTTAGACAAATAATGTGGGCCCTACCCCAAAAAATAACAACATCAGCCATTTAACAACACTGTGGTTTTTGCCCTGCTTATAGTTACTTTTGCACCTCCAAAAAATATTTATTGTTGGACGCATTTTAAATAAAAGTCATGTGTATTTTTATACCTTAACCCAAATTACAACATTAATGTGAAGTGATAAAACCTAAATTTGGCATAATCACTTTAAAATTACTCTCCTGATCTGTGACTCTCATACTCACTCAGATGTGCCAAGTGTTAGATATTTTATTAAAATGGTAATATTATATCATTTTGTTTATTGAAAATTGTATCTGGATATATTTATTAATTGATCATATAAAGGATATTCTAATTTATTATTTTGATCAAATTAAATATTTTAGATATTATCTAATTGTTTAAAATAGTATCAGTTTAATATAATTTGGTTAAAATATCTCCTGATTATATCTCGTGTGATTTAGATAAAAATTTGGTTTAAAGCTACCTTTATGGCTGGTAAGCTATTACAAACCTTCATAAGATGTTATAAATAGTGTAGGTTAGATCTTAGAGTAATAATGTTGAAATATATTTATTTGCTCCTTAAGGGTTCCCTAATGAGTGAAGGCTATTCTTATCTTTCAATTAGAAGAATTTTGAGTTATTTTCTTATAATCTCCTTTTCTCTTTTTTCAGTTCTTAGATTGTGAGATATAGAGATTATAGTTTTTATGGCTAAAGGTATTATTGATAAAGTCTTATGTTGTTATTCTTAATTTTAGAGTTTATATATTATATATTTATGAATTATTTATATATTTTTGTGGTATAGATGTTATACATGTTATTATTTTGCCTTTCCCATTCTTTCATGAATAACATGGTATCTATGAATCTGTATCAAAAAGAAAATGATATCTGTGAATTTTTTCCTATTAATCTTGTGAGACTCTTATTATATTTTATCTATGAATATTATTCTAAATCACTATTAATATGTTAGTGGATTGAAATCTTGTTTCCTCCTTTTTTTTTTTCCCAATATAATTGAAGATTCTATTCATGGATGTTGTGAAAGTCTGATGCATATGAAATATCTCAATATATGCTCTAGATCTGTAATCCTTTTTTATAGAGAAAGAAATTTGAGATTGATTTTAGATTATATATTTTTCGTTGGTTTCGAGTTTTTCCTTCTTTCATGGCCACAATCACACCTTCTTGGATAATCGCTGTCGCTCCATTTGGTATTCCTTCATGTTTTGAATCCTTGAAATCTATGATTAATCTTGATGCATAACTATTGAGTAATCTTGTATGTTGCATTCTGGACTGGTTTTCATGATTTCCATCATCAAAACTGCTACGTTATGAGCTCTAACATTGCCGGAAATGGAGTCACCTGCATTTGCAGATCCGGCGGGTGGATTTGGGTCGTAATCGGGTCAGACACAGGTAAGTAGGTCGGGTTAGGGCTACAGGTGGGTTGAAGGAGATGCCTTAAACGACGTCGTCATAAGCTGAGACACAAAACTCTTCGTTTCACTTATAGGCACTCACTGGGCTAGCGTTTGGGCATAGATTTTTGGATCTTTTATTGCCTACTCTGTTCTGGGCTGAAACCCGTTTTTGGAACAGTTCACTATTTTCTGCTTTGATTATTGGTGTATTTGGGGCAAGACCTACTTTGTTTTGGACCTCAAAATTTTTCTTTTAATTTTAATCATCTAAGCCTTATGAATTTTCTGAAGTTGTATGAATTTATTTTATTCAGGCCTAAATTATTGGGGTTTTACTTTGTGGGCTAAAGTTTAATTTAATTGTTTAATTTTCTAAATTTTTCTGTTGGGCTTTATTTATTTCTTTAAGCCGTATGCTTTATTTCCTCAGAGATTACTAGAGTTAAATAAACATTATTCTTTGAGCTATTATTCAGATTTATTTATTTAGCATTATATTTGTTTACATAATCTCTGATATATACTATTGCTCAAATCTATTCTGCAAATTCCTTTGTGAATTATTGTCTAAATGTTTATATTGCTGATTTTGGACATTTATAAAAGAGAAAATTACATTTAGGTCTTGGACAAGAGAGAAAAAATGAAAAAAAATAATCCCTTAAAATCTCAAAATCACCAAAAAAAGTAAGAATTTTTTGTAATAAATTCCAATTCAGCTGATAAGTCCATAGGCGCGTCATTGACAAGTCCAGGAATGCGTCAATTGACAAGTTCAGGGGCGTCCATTAGCAAGTTCATGATTAGAATTTATTGTAAAAAAGTCCCATGAGACTTTTTGGCAATTTTGAAATTTAAAGGGACCATTTTTTTATTTTTTTTTTCTTAATCGGGACCTGAATGTAATTTCTCCTTTATAAAATTGTTGAATTTCTAGTGAATGTTCTAAGCTGAGACATATTGAAATTATTTCAATTTTATTCTGAATTTTTTTTTTATGGGCTCTACTACGTTTTCAATCATTTATGCTGTTAAGTCGACAACCAAAAGGGAGGATATATTCTCCCAGTCAAGTTTCAATTCACACTTCGGGCCATATATGCATTTATTTTACTTTTGGACAATCGTTATTGTTCAATGTATTGTATTATTGATATCAAGAAACAAAAAATCAGACCGGTCAATAAATTGGTCACGGTACAGGTTTAAGGGTCAATGGTTCAATCGGAGTTGGACTGGTGGTTGAACCGGTCATATTAAAATATCATAATTTATTAGTGATAATATATATATTAATATATTTTTAAACTTCTATAGATAAAAATGAAGATTTTTAGGAAAAAATGTTTAAAATTTATTAATATTAGTTATGATACCTGTACTTATGTAATAATATCTCATTTTCTATAATTAATTAATTATTATATCCCCAAAATCTTTTTTTTTAGATTTGTTCTTTCTTTACTTACTTTTCTTTTCATTTTGGTCTTTAGACTTTTATTTTTCCCTATAAAAAAAGCACGAGATAATAGTCAGAGGAATAAAAAATGTATTTTTTTAAAAAAGGGGGGACCGGTTCTGACCGGTTTGCCGGTTTTTTACCCCAACCGGACCAGACCACTGATCGGTTCACCGGTTTTTCAGTCCGACCAGCCGGTCTGGTCCGATTTTTTGCACAGTGATTGATATTGAGACCTTCAAGTTTTATTTCGATATTATGTTGGTTAAATAAAGTTTCCTTAACTCCATTTTGTGCACAATTCTTTAGCATTTTCCTTTTTTTTCAAGAAATTAAATATCTGATCAATTATATGGGTTTAGTTTCTATCGCATCCCATAAATGATTTACTTGATCAAAATATTTGAATGCTGACTTATTTTTATATGCCATTTTAATTGTTTCAATATGAAAAAATTAATTTTGGCTATTTTACATTATGGTAAAACATACGAGGGGAGAGAAATGAGAAGAGAATGTACATTTAGACTATGTAGAGGAAGGCACAACACATATGCCGTATTTAAAATTTTTTACAACCCTTATAAAACTAGAGTCATATTGTTCACCATACCCAAACAATTTTAGAAAATAAAATCACAACAAGTAACAATTCATACAATATGAAAAGTAATAAATGTTATGATTATGTCGCGCTACGAATAGTTAGTTATGGCGGTCACGCTAAACTGTTAGATTTTTCACCTAAATTTAAAAAATCATAATTAAATATAGAAAAATCCAATTGCAATGATTCAAAGTTTTATGTGACCCTCATTAAGTCTATTTTGAAGAAAAATATATCTTTCAGAAAATTATACATACATTATTCCAGAAACTTCAATTAATCCTCACTGCCACAGAAAATATTCCACATTCAATGCCTAACTTCAAAAATTCATATCTCTTAATGTACTGACCCAAATGACATATATTATATATCAAACTAAAGATTAAGATGTCTACTTTCATTTTAAAAAGTTTTATGGTTATTGGATAAGATTTGGTCATTCAAACACTCATTACAATCAGACTGCCTCCAAAAAATGAAATCTGGTAGCACTACTACTTTAACTTCAATCTTTGAATTTTCAATCCAACTCTTCTAAAATCATGTTCAACTTATTTATCACATATATAAGCACATAATAAGTACTCAAACTCAATTTAAATGCATAATTGACCTAGCTTTGATTCTACTGTTGGGATTGTTAGGCACAGTAAAAAATTAAAATTAAAAATTTTTCAATCCCTATTGCGGCTCTATCAACGACGTTTAAATCGAGTAGTAGCAAAACGTACTTTGTTCATATTTGTTCGAATGCCCATATGAAGTTGGTAGTGGGCCAATGACTATACTAACCCAAAAATCATAAGCGGCCTCTAGCAAGACATTACAACTACCCAATTCATATGATGATCGATAAACCGATACAAACTGTCATACAACCATATCACGTCCCTTTTGTCACACGATATTTCGGTCAAGGATGAAATATGGAGAATGTCATTCTCCTATTCTTGACCATTATTTTCTCGATCCCTAAATAGTTTGATTATAGAAATGGAAACTCATTTCCATCGTAGTATATCCATACATTTCTCAAACTCACTCATCGAGGGGCCAAGTAATATCTCTCTACTAATGTGAGGGACAAATTCTATCTTGACCATTTACATTCCTCTGCATGAAAACTACTAAGGCCGAACATAGCCTTTATCATTACCCGGTCAAATGTGAATTTTAACTAGGTCAAAGTTGAGTGACTCTCATGTAGGAATCCATGATAATCTCAGGTCAAAGGGCATAGTGACGTGGTTATACATGAGACAAGCTTATGATTGGATCTATGTAGCTTTCTCATAGTGGGTCGGTCCAGCACCTTATATTCTTACAAGTGCTTAGGACTTTGATTCATATCTCCATATCTCTTCAAAGTCATAATGATCTTATTTCATCTTTGCTCCCGAATAGATGACCAACTAAGGACATTTAGGACAATCATTATGATTTATTCGAGGATATAGTTATCACAGTGAACATGCAAATAATATGATAACAAAATGAAGAAATTCATTAAATAACAATGTTCAAAGTACAATGATTGGCCCCTATGACATAATTTCCTACAGCTAGTATGCAACATTAAGTAATACAAATAAAGTTGTTTGCTATAACTTCTCTATGAAGAAAGAATTGACTTAGTGAGATATTTCCTCCTATATTCATGTATAATTCCTTCCATATTTTCATGGTAGTTAAATATATATCTTGATTTTGGAAGTCATTGGTTTCTTTCCATTTTGGATATAAGGAGATGTGTGTGTGTGTTTGAATTAGTAGAGATGATCATATAAATGATAAAGAGAATTTAGTCAGCAAAATTAGGAGTTCATTTTGTCATGAGTAAGTCTAACAATAATGATAGTTAATGTATCACGATGTAATTACAAGGCCATATTAAGAACATCATAAGTTTTATTATATCATTGGATTAACGAAAGTTGAGTCATCTATATTGTACATAATGATGATTCATTTATAGCTTGTGCATTTTGACTTGAGGTGTTATAAATGACTAAGTCACTATTATTCAAAGTTGTGATATGACTAGTTTAAATTTGGTATTCCTTTAGAATAAATAAAGAGATTGTCCTCAAAATATTTGAGAATATCATAAGCAATATACAATCACAAACATTTGAATATTCATGGATAATTGTAGTTGTTGTGAGTAATGTCTATTATGAGAATGTGATTAGATTGTCCATATGTATTTACTATCATTTAGTTCCTTCTAATTTGATTTCCAATGCGTAGGCTTGCTTAAATGTGCGCACAAATGAATAATGCTATTGCAAAGGAATTTTGGGAGGATTGTCAAGCATATTCTTGCCTGAATAATAACTAAAAAGTTATAAGTCATGTGGTACATTACCAAATGCACATCAAGTTTCATGTTTTATATATAGTAGAATGATTAGCTTATTTAGTTTTATAAGATGAGTTAACTATAGAAAAGTTAACATTATGATACATCTTTACACTTATTGAACAAGTTGTATCATGGAGAGGTATAAGATTACTAAGCAATCATTGATTGCTTAATTCCATCATAGATCACTTGACCATGTCATTCATGGAGGTAAGTTATAAGATTGTCAAATGAAAAACATGCTTTTAAAGAAATAAAAAGGGATCAAATATCTCATCAGATTAAGTTTTGACTCATTAAATAAGGGTACTACTTATGATGCATGAAAAATAATATTTTATCAAAGATGACTTATCACCATGATTCCAGTAGTATTACTTAAATGAATCTTACTCACCAAATGACATCATGTTGAGAGCCAAGTAGGAGAATGTTTGATATTTTATTAAAATAATAGTATTATATCCTTTTATTTATTTAAAATTGTATGTAGATATATTTATTGATTGATCCTATAAAGGATATTCTAGTTTATTATTTTGATCAAATTAAATATTCTAGATATTATCTAATTGCTTTAAATATTATAAGTTTAATATATTTTAGATAAAATGTCTCTTGATTATGTCAAGAATCTTGAGTCATTTTCTTCTAATATCATTTTCTCTCTTTTTTTTTAGTTCTCATGTTAAGAGATATAGTCTACTGATAAAGTCTTTCGTGTTGCTCTTAATTTTAGAGTTACTATACTTTAAATATTAGTGACCAGAGTTATTATGGCTACAATACTACTGATAAAGGGTCTGTTTGGGAACGCAGGCAGTGGAGAAAAAAGCTCAGTGGAAGGGTAAAAACACGCAGAAGCTCATTTGGCATGTTGGGGAACCGTTTGGTATCATGGTAGCTTGCATTGGACTTTTTTTAAAAAAAGAGCTTTTGGTGTAAGCTTCTTTTTGTAACTTCTGAGACGGGAACGGGTGAGAGTTTCATGCTCTTTTTTACTGGTTTGGTTTAGGGGTGGAAACAGGCCAGGCGGCCTGTCAGGGGCCTGCGGCCTGGCCTGCGGCCTGGCCTGCGGCCTGGCCTGTTTCCGGCCTAATCAGGCCTGGCCTGTCAGGTTAAAAGGCCAGGCTCAGGCTTGTTTTGAGGCCTGTTTTCTTAAAAAGGCCAGGCTTAGGCTTAACAGGCCCTGTCAGGCCGGCTTGAGCCTGTAAAGTATTTAAAAAAAAATATATTCCCACATACCTCACATCCTAACTCTAAATCCCATAATTCTCATTACCAAATCTCATCTCAAGTGGATCATTAATTTATGTATTTGGATCATTAATTTATGTAATTGGGCCTGTTTTCGGCCTGTTTGAAATATGCTTGTTTTCGGCCTCTTTGAAGCAGGCCTGTTGTGAAGCCTGTGGCCTGTTAGCATGTTTAAATTATTATTTTTTAATTACAGGCCTCCTTAACAGGCCACAGGCCAGGTCAGGCCTGTATACAGGCCAGAATCAGGCCGGAAAAAAAGGCCTGTTACAGGTCACAGGCCAGGCTCAAGCCATCTAGTACCTTAACAGGCTAGGCCTGTTAAGGCACAAGCCTGACCTGGCCTGACATGTTTCCACCCCTAGTTTGGTTGCTGTTTGAAGAAAGAAGAGCTTTGGTCAAATCCTAATTTGACCAGGGACTTAAGGAAAAAATTCAAAAGTTCTCGACTAGGGATTATGGTACAAACTTCTGAAATATGTTTGAAGTATAACTGTAATTTCTGAAACATTTGGGTCCTTTTTTATGATTTCCTCGATCCTTTTCTCCATTCACTTATAATTTTTATAAATTCTGGGGACATTTTTTGTAATTTTCTCCAGTCCTCAAAATATTAATTCTAACCCTCCAAAATCTCAAATTTCTTATTAAGCACATCCAATACAAAATTTAGCACAAGGAAGCATTAAAAGTTTAATGAATTATTTATCTGAATAATTAAGAAATTTTAATAATAATTGATCCTTTTGTATTTTATCAAATTTTAATTTTTCATTTCAATTATCCCAACATATACAAACAATATATATATGTACATGTATATATGTAGATGTAGTATTCAATAAAGTGATCTAATTATAATCCACTGTGACATTCTGATTGAAATATATAATTATCTTTTTTTAAAATTAAGTGTTTTAGTGTATTTTTATTCTTTTTCAATAATTATTGAACCTTTTTATTTTAAAAAAATTATTTACATTTTTTAACATCAATTATAACAATATTTACACAAACAATATATATGTATTATTCAACAAGATTCATGTCATTTTCAATCATTTCTCATCTAAACGGACTTTTCAAGCGCTAATCCAAACAGGTTCAACTTTAAAAAAAAAAGTCACTTCTCCCATCGCCAATCCAAACACAAATCACATCTACAATCTAACTTTTTTTAATCAGGCTTCTATAAAAGCTCCATTAAAAAAAAGTTACTTCTCCACTGAATTTCCAAACAGGCACAAAATCTTCCGTGTTACTCTTAATTTTAGAATTTATATATTATATATTTAAAAATATTTATATATTTATTCCAACACAAAGTACAGCAATATGAAACATGAAATAGTCCTACATTTTAAGGAGTGATGGATATACAGCACCACAACATTACCAGAGATGCATGCGGGGCATTTGGCTTACGGCTTCTTCTTCACGCATTGCCCTACTATATTTAAAAGAAAGAAAATAGCATGATCGACCTCAAAATCACAAAGTGGAAGTTGCATTTGATGAGGCGTACATAAACTTGCAGATATGGTCGCACAAAGCTTGTGCTTTAGTGGGTTCAAAGATCTCCACCCCATGGAACCCATCGTCCGTGAAATGGGTCCACACCTCCACTCCCCGTGCTTCCAGAATCTTCGCCACCTCCTTCTGCTTGTCCACCAGAGGGTCCCCGCCGTAGCCATTCAACAAGCACCTTGGCAGCCGTCCGATCTTCTCCCCATAGATCCCATCCCCCACCGTCGGATTACAGTACTCATGGTCCCGGTCGGCGCCAAGTGGCAAAGACAGGGTCCACATCAGATCATTCGCCGGCAGCGGTAGCATGCGATCGTTGATCAGCCTCAGCTCCGATGCCGTCCTCTGGACGCCACCAAAGTAAGCTGAGTTTAGTATCAGGCCTTGGATCTTTAGCGGAGACAAGTCAAGATCGGTGGCGCGTAGACCAGCGAAGTAGGCAATATTAGCTCCTGCGCTACTTCCCATCAGGAAGCACCTGGAGAAATCCGCGTGGTCTTTCAGCCAGGGGTCGGATCCGCTGGGATCCCGGGCTTGGTTTCGGACCCACTCAATGGCTTCGACAGCGTCTTCGTAGGCGGCCGGAAGACGGTGCTCCGGTGCGAGGCGGTAGTCGAGGGAGACGACGAGGGCGGGCAAACGGGAGGCCAAGGCGGTGCAGGAATCGTGAAAAATGGAGGAGGAAGGGTGGTAGAAGATGAAGCCTCCGCCGTGGTAGTAGATGAGGAGGGGTAGTTTTGGGGGAGAGGGAGGGCGTGGGTGGGGGAGGAAGAGGCGGAGGGAGGTGTTGAGGGCGGCGTTGAGAGGGAGGTCCTTGGAGGGGGGAGAAGGGGGTACGGTGGGGATGGGTCGGAGTCGGGTGAGGGAGCCATCGGGATTGGGTTTAATGTTGAGGAATTGGTAGGGGTCGAGGGAGGAATTTGCATCGTGAGGAGGTTGGTCGGCCATTGTTGAGAGTAGAGATAGAGAGCGAGCTGGTGAATGGTGATGTATTAGTCAGAAGCTGCCGAGTTGTCATTTATGTCTCTTTCTTTCCGCAACTAAATATCTCAGCCTGCCTCATTAAGCACACAAAAATTAAATCACCGTCATAAATTCAACGATAATGATTCATGGTTGGGCAGATGATTGATGCACTCACTTTCCAAGATGCATGAGTATATTTAAGAAGGGCACCCACCACGAGCCCCAACCCAAAAAAAAAACAAAGAAAAAAATAATAATATGAACAAATTTAACAATAAACTTATAAGTAAAGGCCATCTAACACTATAAAATTCTTTAAAGGGCAAAAATACATATAAAGTTTGAAATGAGGGGTATCTGACACCATGCCATTAAATCTCTTTTAAATTTTGTTAGTTCACTGTTGATTGAGCCCCATAATATTTCACATGTCATGATTTTTATTTAACATTTGGCCGGTCCAGTCATTCCTTCATCGTCCTTGAATGCCATGAAAAATGTGATGGTTGAGTAATTAGTGGCTATTGTGACGATTAAGTGAGGCACCTCATTACAGCCACCTATCTCGCCTGTCTATTTTTAATGGCATCTGACTTGGTCAGTTAAGAAGAGGAGGGTGAAGGTGTGAGTGTATCAATCAAATGTGGTAAAAATTATTACATGTAAAACATTGTTGGGCCCAATTAATAGTGAAATAACAGAATCTGAAGGAGACTTAACGACATGGTCCCAAGTGCCCCTCATTTCAAATTTTATGTGTTTCTACCCCTTAAAAAAAACTTTATATAGTATTAAATGCCCCTTACCTATAAATTTATTGTTAAAGTTGCTCATTTACCCTAATAATAATAATATAACTACACCCTCAAGTCCTGCAACCATGACTTCTTTTCACATCCCAAATAAAAATCTCATAACTAAACTTGTGGCATCTTTTTGAAATCGCACCTCTCTCAAAATGTTAATAGAGATAACTCGCCCCTGTGAACAAATTTTAAAAGAATGAAATGTGAAAATCAAGTATTATAGTCCAATAACACTACACTCTTCCTATAAGTTTTTTTTTTAAAAAAAAAAAGTGTGAGGCTGTGTATTATACTATTCGGACCCTACGAATATAATGTGTGTGTAAATACATACACGCTCTTATTAGTTATTATCCAAACTATATATTCTTAAAACTAGTAAAACTAACATAAGTGTAAAATAATAACTTGTTTATTCGAAATAAATTTGTGCATATAATTTTTTTTAAAATATATAATTTTAATAAATTTGAAAAATTATTTGTAATTTACAGAATATGTTACATTCATAGACTTCCAGCTGCATATCGATATTTAAAAAATATTAAATATTTTTTAAGAATATCCACATCCAGCTGTAATACAGAGCTACAAACTTTTCATAAAATTTTATCAAATTTAATTTAGGACATTTAAATTTAAATTTTTTTATTTTACATTCAAAACATTATTCGTAGTCTACATATTTCTCTTAAATAAAAATATAATATAAAAATAGAAGTTAAAATATTTGAGTTTAATATAAATCTAATGCAGATAATTCACATGTTATTAACTTATTATATATCTTATCACAAATTACGGTGAAGATATTGCAATATCAATCATCTATCAACATAAAATAACATTTATAAAAGTTATATTATTTATAAAAATTATAATAAATCATGAACAAAGCAATTCTTGTAAGTTGTAACTAGGCTTTGCCATTTATTTCTATATATTTCAAATGTTTTCGCACAAATTTATTCCTTCAATCATAAAATTTAAACATTAAGAAAAAACAAATACCATTTTTTATTTTTTGGAAAGAGTTCTAAATTTTAATGTGTACAAGAACATATCTAGTACTACTTCGTTCTTAATATAGGAGATATACGGGGTTTTGTTTTCGTCCTAAATATAAGATCTTAATCCCTTTGTCTTTTAAATTTATAATTTTTTTTTACAAAATACCCCTATAAATTGCATATATTATGGAGTCTCTATCCGATGGTAGTTATTATACAATATGATATTTTAGAAAAATCAACCTATATTTATTACAAATAACTAACTTAACTAATTTCTTTAATCTATCCAAATTAATCAATTAGCTTTTAAGGATTTTTTAAAGACTAGAGGTCGTAGAATATAACGTGCCAATGCTCCGAGAATTAAGTTTCTCAATCAATTAATATACAAATTAGTACTATTACAATATTAATATAAGATCTAATTAACTAATTTGGAGAGTTTAAGAAAGCTAAATAAACCACTTTAAAATATTTATAGTTATCATTTTTCTCAAAACTAATCTTCTTGACTTATAAATTAATATATAATCTAATGATATACATAAGTATTTTAGTGAGATAATGTGATATATTTTATAATTTAAGTAATTATTTAATTTTCTTAATGTTTTTCAAATTATTCAATTGGGTAGTTCTTTTTTTTTTTTCATTCTACATTCAGTGCTATCCATATACTAGTAGGAGGATTATCTCAGTTAGACAAGATAATACTTTAATCTAAGTACAATAATCTTATAATATTAAAACTCATGGTTATAAACACACACAAAAGTCCCTAATCTTGTGATTAGTCTTCGAAAGCCTTGAAACCTACAAATTGAAATTAGCCCTAAAATTGTTACAAGTTAAATTCTTATTTCCTCAGAAAATAATACAATGAAAGAAAGATAGCACCTACAAAACCACTTGATAAAAGAACAAGCATTGCAATCCATCAAATATTTTATAAAAGGAATTTGTAGTCTACCCAAAAGGCAAAAACTATAGAGCCGAAGTTGAGTTTTTTTCCCCATTTAAAGAAGTTTGAGAGAGTTTTTGATTTTGAGGAACAAATTTTAGAGTTTACTCGGAAAGGAACTTATTTTTTTTTGTTGGGCCTGCTTTGATTCCTCTGTTCAACAATACCATAACAGTATGAGTTCCTTTTACTGTCCGATTTCCACACATCATAGCGGGTCCGAATAATATACGTTAGGCCGAGATCGCATCATGACATGAGTGTACGAGTCTCAAATGACAATATTCTCTCCATTCATAAAACTTGAATCAGTCCGTACCAAGTACCAACTGTTACAGTATAAGTTTCTATGCATTGATACATGGCCATGCACAGTATATATAAGGGTGTAAATCTAAATCATGTTTTTTTTAATACACCAAATCTAAATCATGTTAAACAAAAGCAAGTAAGCAACCATGAATAGCAGAAGTGACAAGAAAATGCAAGAACAAGATTATGAAATGACCTCAATTCTTCAAAAGCTGGGTAACCCTCTACAGAAATAGAGATTGAGAGTAGATCTATATGACAAGTAAGTCTCATTTTGATGATGAAAGTAGTGAGGTCAACGAAATGACCCTAGACTATCCATATTCTGGGAAAACGCAGGCGAGGCCCAAAATTCCAGTCCAAAATGGTGACAGAGCAAAAAGCGGACTACTATAATCATTCTTGTGGAAGAATGACAAACATTTTCATTGATCTCATCCACATCCTACACATATGACTGCCCTCACAAGATTGCAAATGAAAGATTATCATATGGACTATCCCCTGCCAAAATTTCTCTTTTCAGAACAACAATTCAATACAGAAGAGACATTGTTACGTCTCAGAAGCATTAAAGAGTAGTTTGTAAACAAGGGTTTGGTTGTTAAAGTAGTTAGCACCTCTTAGTTGGAGTTACTAGTTTGACTGAGAGACCCACTTCTCATTTTCACATCCATCACTTCTTTTTCTCCCCCTTCATCTCTTTACAAACACACTATTTGCATTCACTACTTTAGTAAGTAGCTACAGTATGGTTAGCCTAGTTGAGAAGGAGTACCAGCGGTTGAACTTGAATAAAGTTCCTGTAAATCCTCTTTTGTTCAAGTCTTCATACCATATATAGTATAAAAATACCTCCAAAGTGGCCCTGTATGAAGTAAATACAAATGGGAATTCAATCACAAAGGCAATCCCTTTCCGAGATCATCTTTCCTGAATCTTGTTTGTTTGCAAAATGGAAGAGAAACACTGCATAATTGCTGCTAGGAAAACTAAAATCATAGCTTTTTACCATCATAAAATGTGTCATGACTTATCGGGTTGGTAAACCAGTCTTTAGACTAGAGAATGCAAATATCAATTAGTAGCATAATTCAAAATGGCAACTTTACCAACTCGAATGAAGCTATCTTTCTCACTGGCCTTGTAATATCCGAACTTTTCCATATCATAAATTTCAATTTTCATGGTATGGTCTGAAGAGGGTTAGCCATTATGATCATAATATTTGCCAAACTGCTTCAATTAAATGTTTCTAGGGTTAAGGTGCAAATAAGCTCCAGAAGTATTCACGAAAAGTAATGTTAACCTAGAAGGTTTTTTAATCTCAATGTCACCCTGAAAATTTTAAAATGTAGTAATATTGTTCATTTTTTAACGACATTTTGACTGTTAATTTTAACCAGAATTTACAATTACTTAAGTCCTCTCTTTCTCTCTCCCTATCCTCCCCGATGAAGCTTCCATTGCTCTTGAGGAGGGGTTGATAGCGGGCGGAGGCGGCCTGAAAATGAGGGACCCACGATTCTTGGTTGGAGATCTCAAAAAGGAGAGAAGGCCAGGAGCCGTGCCCTGAGGGAAGAGAAATATCATAGACCAGGAATCTTGGGTTCTATGGTGAGAGAAGAAGGAGATGATGGGGTTAGGAGTGGGGGCAAACCATTAAAGGGAAGAATTTTTTTTGTTTTGTTTTTCAGAGAGTGAATGAGGGAGAGAGAAAGGGAAAGGGGATGAGGTGAAAGAGTAGACCGTAAAAGCACATCGTAGACAATAAAAGCTACTTCGTAGACCGTAAAAGTTACTTCGTATTCCGTGAATCACAATTCATAAGCACTTATTGAGCTTCCATAAGCTATTCCAAACAACCTCTAAGAAAGCTCATGGCTGTCATGTAAGCACTTATGGTCAAAATTAACAGTAAAAGTAAATGGTGGTTTAAAAAAATAGTAATATTGTTACGTTTTAAAACTTTCAAAATGACATTGAGACTAAAAAAAATTTATAGGTAACATTGATCCTCCGTAAATATTTCCAGAGACGGATTTGCACTTTAACCTATGTTTCTAATTATATTTCTAATTATAAAAACTAAGAGACTGAAACAACCACTTGGGTTTCATGTGTAGTTAGAAATTAATTGGAATTAAAACATGAAAAATCTGCTCCTTAATTTTTCCAAGGACTCAAGGTATATGAACTAAACGCATATAGTAGGATCCAAGCATTGTGATGATCAAATGATGATATGCTACTCTCATTTTCAGGGACAGTGCATCTTCAACTTTGTCCAAATACATCATCATTACTTGTAAAGACAGGAATAGGGCCAATATTTGTTGCCTTCATTGAAATTTATGGTCACTTTCATAGTGCCACTTTTAAAAAAGGAGAGAAACAAATGCATATATGAATAATAATTGTTTGGGTCCTATGTATTCACTAATGTCATGAAAATCAGTTTTTCTAGTCGTTACAGTCGCAGGGCAGCAAGACATATATTCGCTGAAGAGGGCCAAATGGCATCAAAAGAAAAAGAAATGTTCCATCATCTTTAGCAGGTCTCGCATTTCATAAAATTCATCAAATTGTAGAAGCAATTAAGCAAAAGATAAAAGAGTCTACTAACATGGTACTCTCAAAAAGTTCACCCAAATTAAAATATTCATATAAAGGATAAAAGAAGCAAAATAAGGAAAGATCCTGGTTGGTTTATACGGGGAAAGTAAATTACAATTTTCTTTCCCTCTAGCTGCATCAATTTCTACAAATTGTGAAAATTAGATTTAACCTACAACCATACACACTTCCGTAAGTTAATGATAATGACAAGTACTACTCAGCCAACTAACTCACCGAGCCTTCTTTCGGGACTTGAACGGAAAATTGGACGGCGGTGATGGCGAAAACTCAAAAGGTAAGTGGGGCGGCTCAGCCTCACCAGAAAGCATGCCTACAATCTCTTTCATGGTAGGTCGCTTTGCTGGGGATCTCTGTAGACATAACAAGGCAATGGTGACGCAGAGCAATGCCTGCTCCTTGTCTAATGAATGAATGGAAGGGTCTATAAGATCCAAAAGCCTCCCACTGTGGGCAAGTTGCCGAGCCCATGAAATGAGATTAGCCCTTTCAAATTCTGACATTGGTGATGCTGTAACTTGAAGAGGTCGCCTTCCTGCTATCAAAACCAAGAGCAGAACTCCAAAACTGTAGACATCACATTTCTCAGAAAGCTGTCCACCGCCACCATACTCAGGAGCAATGTAACAAACAGTGCCTCTCATACTCGGCGTGCTGCTAATTCCACCACTCTTGGGTATATCCCCACTAACCCATTCCTGGCTATTTCTTCTGCCATTTCTGAGCTCACCGCTCAAACCATCCAACCACCAGTCAATGCTTCCTCTGCTACTCTTGCCTTTCCTCCTCTTCTTCTTCTTCTTCTTCTCTGATACCATTTCATCATCTTTCTGCCACCATGATTCCCCAACGTAATTCGAATCCAGACTTCTTTTTTTCTTCTTCGTGAGCTCCTCACAGAACTCCTCCTTCCACCATTCTCTGGGTTTTCGGTTTTTCTCCTTCTTCTTGACTTTTTCCTCATCTAGTGATGCCCACCAATCCAATCTCTTTTTCTGCTTCTTTGACTCCATTTTCTGGCCCGGAGTGCTAGTCCCTGCGGTGCTCGGAGACGCAATCCATTCGCTTTTTGGTCTTTCCTTCTTAATCTCACTCCCGATCCACTCCATCACATAGTCTTTCACCCGGCCCGATTCCGACCCTCCTCCGTTGTCCTGCTTCCACCACCAGTCCCTGCCCGAACCACCCTTCTTCCGATTATTACCGATCAAATCTTTTCCACTATCAATGCTAAATTTATCAAAGCACCCTTCTGAGACGCTTGATTTATCGACCCCCACCTCTGGCGACAGCGCTACCGTCGTCTCCGGGGAAGTCTCAGAATCCAAAATCCTAATCAAGCAACTCTCTGGCGACCGATCGACCACTGCACTACCTTCTTCAAACCCAGTTGTGACGCTCTCCGCCTCTTCCAAAATCGACCCATGGTCATCCCCCAAGTCCGCAGCCCCATCCTTCTTCTTCGCTTCCTCTTCTTCTCCCCCAATTTCCTCCACCATTTCCAGATCCTCTGTTTTCAACCTAGCAAGTCCAAAATCCCCAATTTTCGCCGAGAAGTCGGCATCCAGCAACACATTACTCGGCTTAATATCCCCATGAATCACGGGCGGATTACAATGATGGTGAAGGTATTCAAGACCCTTCGAGATGTGAACAGAAACATCGAATCTCTTCTTCCACTCCATAAGCTCCTCGCACTTCCTATCCAACAACGCATCTTGCAAACTACGATTCGGCATGAGTTCGTAAACCAAAATCAGTTTTCGGCCTCGTCGATCAGAAGAGTAACCCAGAAGAGAGAGTATGTAAGGAGAACTAAGCTGGGAACAGAGAGAAAGCTCGTTGTGAAACTCGCGCTCGCCTTGAAGCGACCCCGGGGAGTCCATGAGTTTGAGAGCCACGGACAGACCGGAAGGCAGGGTAGCCTTATGAACGGAACCAAACCCGCCATGGCCGAGCTTGGTGGACGCAGAGAAAGAGTTGGTGACGCGTCGAAGGAGAGAGTATGAGAAACGGCGATGCTGGTGACTGTGGTTATAGTGGTCGAATGGTGCTGTTCGGTTATAAGAGAGTTTGCGGTATAGGAAGACTATGAGGAAGACGATGAGGATTAGGAGAAGTAGAGCGAGACCAATAACTCCGATGAGGATTGATTGGTGGTGGCGGCGGTGATGGGAGGGTGAGGCCGTAGGTATGGCCGCCGCAGAAGTTGGTGCAGACGGTCGTGATGACATTGTTGTGTTAGGGGAAAACGCTAGCCTTTCATCTGGGGGTTGGGGGTGGGGCGTTTGAGCGAGGGCCTCTGAATGAGGGAATGACACAGAACAAAGCTGGGCGGATTGACTAATCACTCTCAGGCTCTCAGTGATGAGGAGTAAACTAGTAATAATAATACCTTATAAAAAAAGTATTAATTTTTTGCCAGCATAAAAAAAGTATTAATGTTAACAACAATAATATGATATGCTCTATGAAAAAATTAATATCCTTATTTTTTTGCAAATAATATAAATCTATAATATCCTTCTCTGGAAAAATATTTTATAAAAAAATAAAAAGATAAAATACTAATAAATGCAGGGAGGGTGATTAGGTTCTAAAATTTTCCTTTGTGGAAAAATTAATTCGGTTGTTATTGTTTTACCTTATTTCTAGTTAGATTTTTTATAAGAGTTAATGTGTAAATTTAGTAATTAAGTTTTTTCTAAGTGGTATCTAGCACAAATAAATTTTGGAAAGGGAAAAAATAATAATGAACAATTAAAAATAATGTAAATTTAATAAAACCGTTAAAATTGAACTAACAATGTTAAATTATAAAAGAAAAAAACCTCCAATGACGTTAGGTCAAATTTACGGTTTTGTTAAATTTACACATTTTTTAATTGTTCATTGTTACTCTTACCACTTTCAAAACTTATTTGTGCCAAATGTCCCTGAGACAAAATTTCGTTATAAAAATTGCACCTTAAACCTTTTTATAATTTTTAGTAGGCACTTACAGTTTTTTGGGCAACAGATATTAGTTGTTAAACTCATATTAATTTGGGTTGATGTAGAGGTTGACTAAACGGTAAGTAATTTGTCACAAAATGCAAAATAAAGAGATTTTTTTTTTAAAAATGATTAAATAAAATTTGTTTACTATTAACATAAAAAATTATGATGCTCATAATCCTCTCCTTGGATGTGCATCTATATAATTAAACTATAATAAATAAAATTATAATTGACAGTGACCTACATTTTAGTTTCATGATTTAGTTAGGTCATTGGATTATGTAAGAGGGAATTAACATTTAACTAAATACAGATAAATTTATTGGGAGATAAGTAAAATATTGCAATAACAATAACCTTCTATACAATTTTGAAAAATCAACTTAAAGTCTGTTTGTATGAGTTGTGGCAGAAGTGATTTTTTTAATCTGATTTTTATAAATTTAAGATATGATAAAAGTCAAATTGTAAATATGATTTGTGTTTGGATAGACGATATGATAAATTGATTTTTTTTTCCTAACAATAGCTGGAGGCAGCTTCTGGAAGAAGCATCTTTTTTTGGAAAAGTCCATCTGCAAAAAAACTTTCCTAAACAAACCATTTTACCTGCAACTAAACTTCTTCTTTTTTTTTTTTTTACTTTTTTTCTCTTCTAACGCTTTCCCAAACAAACCTTTAAATAGTAAAACCTAGTTATCCATAAATCCCAATTTCCTAGTATTTCTATTGATTGGAAAAATTGCTCCGATATTATTTATAAGGCACTTAAAAAACTCATTTATTATTCCTTTTACAGTACATCCTATTAATTATTTACTGCAATTTTTCTGCATTATCCATGTTTAATATTGGTGTAGAAAAGCAATAAACTTTTTAATAATATATTCAAAATGGACAAAGAATCTTTTTTTATTTTTTAAATAGAATTAATGAGTTTTGAAATTTTATTTGAAACGTCACAAGTGACAAGCAGAAAGACAAAAGAACATCTCATTAGTGTTGCTTTCCTATGTGCTACTGAATTCTTTCATAAGTTTCACTTTTTGATAGAAATTAATGGGGGTATCTGCACTTTTGGGATTCAACTTCTATTTGATAATATTATTATTAGGTGAAAGTATACATTTATCATCCCACAAATAAAGTTTAGATATTTTGAACCAATTATTTAAAGAATGGTGAAATTGATGAAAATATTAATTATGGAATTCAAATTGTAGATGATTTAAATGGAGAAAAACTACCAAAGTTATTTGTAATAAAAAAATACGTAATAAGGAGAATTTTATTACATTGCAATAAGGCCAACAATGCTGTATGATAGTGAATATTAGACTTTAATGAAATAATAACATGGGTATAAAGTGAAGGGTGGCCAAGATGAGAATACTGAGATGAATGTTTGGTCATACAATAAATGGTAATATTTATAATAAACATATATGTAGAAAAAATGGTAGAAAACCATTCTAAAATGATTCAGACAAGTTTAAAGAAGGCTATTAGATGTGTCAATGATGAGGGTTCATCCAACAGTATGGAGTCTCCTGAAGAAAGTAGAGAAATACCTAAGAGAACATTCAATAAAGTTATTGAGCGAGATATTTTAGTTAACAATCTATAAAGATTTGATTGTTGATAAAGTATAATAGTATCGCACAATTCATATAATTAGTTCCACGAAGTGGGATAAGGCTTGTTATTGGAGGAGAAGGAATTTCCATCTCATACACAAAAACAATCTTGAGATTTTTGTTAGGTTAAAAAAATTTTGTTATTATCATCTGGTATCTGTTTTAGAGTTCGTGGCTGCCTCTCCAACATATGTGTCTCCTCTAGGAGACTAACTTGAGACCCAAAGGAATATAGCGGGGCTTTACGCCACTAGATCAATTCTATATTGGTTAGGTCATAAAATTGTAATAAATAAAATGTGCAGGACAAAAAAATTAATTAAAATTTAAAATTTTATTTTTAGATACTAAACTCTTTAAAAATTTTATTTCTCTCAATTATATTCAAGGATAGGGTCCCTTCTTCTCTATTTTTTTTTTGTTCTAAGATCCATTCTTCTCTAACCTAACTCTAGTTTTAACATGTAATGCCTGTTTGGATTATCGGTAGAGAAGTAGTTTTTTTTTTTGCAATCTGACTATTACAAAAGTAAGATAGGATAAAAGTCATATTATAAATGTGATTTGTGTTTGGATTGGCGGTGACAGAAGTTGATTTTTTTCTAACCTTAAACCTATTTGGATTATTCTTTGAAAAACCAATTTAGATGAAAAATAACTGAAAATTGTATGAATTTTATTGAATACTAAACACACGCGCCCGCGCACACATATCATTTGTATATATTGTGGTAAATGAAGTGAAAAATTAAAATTTGATAAAATAAAAAAAATTCAATTATTATTGAAAAAAAAGAAAATACACTAAAGTATTTAATTAAAAATAGATAAAATTGTATTGACCCTGTCTGCAAAGTTCAATCACCAATTCAAACGACAAATTCAAATCTCTTTCATATATAACTTTCCTTTTTTTTAAAATAAAAAGATCACATATATAATTTTTTCCCACATATTTATCATAATACCTGTATATAAACAATAATATTAACAATAGATAATATTATCAGTGGTCTAGTCTTTGTTTCTTGTGCTTGGAGTAAGGACAGAGAGAGAAATGAACATTGCAATTGCGTAGGTGATTCTCAAGAACGTGCCTCCATTCCTTAAACGATGGCCCCTGTTTTTAGAATCGTGGGGAGCTGATTTTCATCTCCTCCACTCACTAGTCACTACCACCATCTCCGCCATTCTTCCAGATCGCCGGTGGACACACGGAGACGAAATTTAGTGTCGCAGAGAAGAAAAGTTTCAGAGCTCATAACCAAGAGATAGAGTTGGAGAGCTCAAAGAGGAGGGAGAGGCCGAACCTTCTTCTTCACTGTCAAACAACGACGGAGAACCAAAGAGTTGGAAAGAGCTGTGACATTGACAGTGACAAGAGTGGAGTTTGGACCTTCGTCGATCTTTTCTCACACACCACACCACCATTTCCGGTGAGTTATTGAGTTCTCTGGAAGCATTTCCCATATTCCAACGACTTTTTTCTCACCGTTGGACAACTTCGATCATTCTCCAACCATCTCTCACCACCGTCTCTCTTTCCCTCCATTACGAATGACAGGTGCAGGTACAATGTTCTTCTCTCATCTCTGCTTCTGGACACCACCGCACGATGAAGAAGTAGCATCTGTGGGCTTCTAGTTGAAGCCACGTTTGGCTTAAAAGCGCAGTGACTTTCAATGTCAACCCAAACACCCCATCCCAACCCACTATATTTTTTTTCCATGAACCTTGCGGTAAGCCAGTCTTACTGCTTTCCCAAACAAGTTCATAGTTGTTGGTAATTTGGGAAGCGGACCGTAGGTTTGTCAATTTTTTCCCCATAATCAAGTTTAATTTTATACATAGTATGATCATGTTTCCTTTAAAAAATTGTTTATCACCATAAACCATCATATTCTATTGGCTGAAGAGAAATGATATTCTTATTTTTTTAAGCAATGATTATTAATGAGTATGTAAAAATTAATAAAAAAACATTGAAGAAATGCTCGATGCCTTCGATTGCAAGCCTTGGTAATGCATTATGCATGGTCAAATAAAAGTCAAAAGCACGTAAATCTCATTGGGGGACAAGATCTGCGAATGGAAGCACGCGCCAAACATGCGAGTAGAATATGTATCCCATCACGTGAACTTTTTTTTGTGTGGGGGGGGGGAACGTTTCCTTGGGAGATCTGACGCTCCCACGTTCGCGGGACCCACCGAGAGTTAAGATCTTTGTTCGTTAACAGATTTCTGAGAGCGATGATGGATTATAGCGCCCAGTTTGCCGTGATCATCTTTTTGGCTTAGCTCTTGATAGCTTTTATACGTCCGGTTTGTGGGTAGGTATTTCAATCCAAACAATTACTTTCAGCTTCAGGCTTCAGTTCTAAGGGCAGGTTATGGTTGACCTTGTCTAAAGAAGTTACTGTTTTAGATGACGTGGCAAAGCTTCTTCTTTTCAGAATCAGAACCTTTTTGACGGTATCGACTCTGCAAAACCTTTTATTATCAAGTCACAAGATTATAAAGGAGTCAACATTATAATCACCCGAACGTACGCGAGCGAGTGTTTTGGGTGAGGTTATAATGGTAGTTTTAATTTTTTTTTAAGTTGAGATAAAATTTTTTTTTATATACTTATTTATAAATTATAAAAACGATTTTTTAAAAACCAATCTATATATATATATATATATACATTTAATTTTTTTAATATGTAAAGGAACAATTCTATTTATAAATATTTTTTAAAAGATCAAACAGTATAATAAATAATTTTTAAATAAAAAATACATATAAATATTAAAAAGTGACCCAATACCACGATGTCCGTTAAGTTAGTAGACGTTTGACCGTTTGACAGTAAGAATGAAACGTTTTGTCTTTTTCCCCCCACCTTCGCCTCTCTCTCTCTCTTCCTTACCCCCTCCCTATCTCTCCACACCATCAAATCTTTTCGCGATTCTGTTTGGAAACTCTGTTTCCAATCGGGCTTATTTTATAAGCCCGATTTACTTAAATCTCCACCACATATTTATCTCGTAAACCGTAAAAGTAACCTCGTAAACCGTAAAAGTTACTTCGTATTCAGTGAATCACGATTTATAAGCACTTATGGAGCTTCCATAAGCTAATCCAAACGAGCTAAAGCAGGCTAGGAGCTTCTCTAACGCCCTCAATTCTTTCGCCTTCAAATCTTCCAATTCCGATAAGCTCAAGTAAGTCGAAGAGTCCCTTAGATCCATCCAGTACTTGAGCTATTGAGGCCCTAAGTGCGGAAGTGGGATATATAGAGCGTAATCGATTATACTAAAAAATCACAATACTAGAAAATAAAGTTTCTAGAAGTAATTTAATAATATAATAAATAACAACTACTATATCTAATAACAGCTAATAAATAATAAATAAGACAACAATAAGGAAAATACCAGAATCTAATTTCACTCTAAACAATTTATAAGTGAAATACTATAAGAAAGGATGAAATACAAAATACCTTATAGAAGGAAGAAGGCAAGTTGAGGGATGAGTATAAAGGAGGGAGAGCCCCCCCTTTTATACTTACAATTGCTGCCCAAATGGGAAAGAATCCCCGATGTGGGACTTTTTCCCACGTCTTACAAATCTCCACCTTGGGAAAATTCCCACATTCCTAATTTTCTTTTTTAATTACAATTTTATGCTTACAATTCAACAATCAATGTTCAACAATGTTGATCAAATCCAAACAATGTTGAAATTTGACAGAAGTCACAACCTTTGTCAGCATATCAGCAGGATTTTTAGTTGTCCGTATCTTCTGTATCATGACTCCACCTTCTTCCAAAATTTCCCGTATGAAGTGATATCGAACATCAATGTGCTTCGTCCTTGTATGGTAAACTTGGTTCTTTGCTAATTGAATAGCACTTTGACTGTCACAATAAACTACGATACTTTCTTGACCAATACCAAGTTCTCCAAGCAATCCTTGAAGCCAAATTGCCTCTTTTACAGCCTCTGTAATTTCCATGTACTCTGCCTCTGTGGTAGACAAAGCAATTGTTGACTGCAAAGTTGACTTCCAACTAACTGGTGCTCTTGCAAAAGTAAACACATAACCAGTAGTTGATCTTCGTTTATCCAAATCACCCGCAAAATCTGAGTCACAATACCCAACTAAAGATCGATTACTTTCCTGCTCAAAAACCAAACCAACATCTACAGTATTACAAATATACCGTAGAATCCATTTCACAGCTTGTCAATGCTCTTTCCCTGGATCATGCATATACCTACTCACAACTCCAACAGCTTGTGAAATGTCAGGTCTTGTACAAACCATTGCATACATCAAGCTACCAACGGCATTTGCATATGGTACCCTTGACATATACTCTCGTTCATCTTCATCCTTTGGCGACATATCAGCACTGAACTTAAAATGAGGGGCGAGTGGAGTGCTAACCGACTTCGTTCTCTTATTCATACCAAAACGATTTAGCACTCTCTTCAAATACTCCTTTTGAGATAAAAAGAGTTTCTTTGATTCTCTATCTCTTGTTATCTCCATACCGAGAATCTTCCTTGCCTCGCCTAAATCCTTCATCTCAAATTCCCCTTTTAGTTGAACCTTCAACTTCTCAATTTCTGCCTGATTTTTTGAGGCTATCAACATATCATCAACATATAAAAGAAGATATATAAAGGATCCGTCTTCAAGCTTCCGCAAATAGACACAATGATCGTATCTACTTCTTCTGTACTTATGTCGCAACATAAACTTGTCAAATCGTTTATACCATTGCCTCGAAGATTGTTTCAATCCGTATAACGATTTTTCAAGTTTACACACCATATTCTCTTTTCCAGCAACTCTGAATCCTTCCGGCTGAGTCATGTAGATTTCCTCCTCCAAGTCTCCATTTAAAAATGCAGTTTTTACATCTATCTGAACTAGTTCCAAATCTAACTGTGCTACCAAAGCCAACAAAATTCTGATAGAGGAATGTTTCACAACTGGAGAAAATACCTCATTGTAATCAATTCCCTCCTTCTGAGCATAGCCTTTAGCTACTAATCTTGCTTTATGGCGCACATCACCTTGGTTAGGAAATCCTTCTTTCTTTGCATATACCTATTTGCAACCAATTGCCTTCTTACCCTTGGGGAGTTTGGCCAATTTCCACGTACCATTCTGATGAAGGGACTGCATTTCTTCATTCATGGCATTCCTCCACTTTTCCTTTTCTGAGCTCTGGATAGCCCATTTATAAGTTGAAGGAATGTCATCAGCTGCAATTCAGGTTGCACAAGCCACCATGTCTTTAAAACGAATAGGCTTTCTTATTGTTCGTTTTGGCTTGCTGGTTGCTATTGATTCACGTTGCTGTTGAGGTCCATGAGTCGAAACCTTTCTATCAACTGGCTCTTCTTCTACCTCAGGAAAGTCTTGTCTTGTTTCCCCGTCTGCTCCTTGTACTGGAAAAATCATCTTTCCTTCAAACTCCACCTGCTTTGGAACGCTATCACCTTGCTGGGTATCTTCAGCTGTTACCTTTCTCACCATGGAAGATTCATCAAAGGTAACATCCCTACTGAATACAATCTTCTTAGTCTCTAGACACCATAAACGATATCCTTTGACTTCAGAAGTGATCCCCAAGAAAATAGCTTTCTTTGCTCTCGGATCCAATTTTGATTCTTTCACATGATAGTATGAAATTGAGCCAAATACATGTAAAGAATCATAATCTGTAGCAGGTTTACCATACCATCGTTCCAACGGTGTTTTACCACCAATAGTAGTAGATGGTAGACGATTAATGAGGTGGCTCGCATATGTAATTGCCTCAGCCCAAAATTCTTTGCCCAAGCCAGCATTGGACAACATACACCGAACCTTCTCCAGCAAAGTCCGGTTCATGCGTTTTGCCACTCCATTCTGCTGTGGTGTATTTCTGACGGTGAAGTGTCTGATGATGCCATCATCCTCACAAATCTTCTGGAAAGGATCATTCTTGTATTCTCCTCCGTTATCTGTACGAAGACATTTGATCCTCCTGCCTGTTTGTGTTTCTATCATCGCCTTCCATTTGAGAAAAATTCCCAATACTTCATCCTTAGTCTTCATCGTATACACCCAAACTCTTCGGGAAAAATCATCAACAAAGGTTACAAAATAATTTTTTCCTCCCAATGATGGTGTTTTGGAAGGACCCCAAACATCAGAGTGAACATAATCCAAAATACCTTTTGTATTATGGATAGCTGTTCCGAACTTAACCCTTGTCTGCTTCCCCTTCACACAGTGCTCACAAAACTCCAAACTGCAATGCTTTAATCCTTTTAACAACCCTTGATCTGAAAGAGTTTTTAAGGATTTTCCTCCAGCATGTCCCAAGCGCATATGCCACAACCTTGTTGCTTCTACCTCCTTCTCATCACTGGATGTCACTGCTGCTATTCCAATAACCGTACTACCTTGATAGTGATACGTATTATTGCTCTTCCGAATACCCTTCATTACCACCAGTGCACCAGAAAGTATCTTCATCACTCCACTTTCTGCAGTAATCTTGAACCCCTTTGAATCTAGAGTTCCTACAGAAATGAGATTTTTCTTCAAATCTGGTACATATCGAACATCTGTCAATGTTCTGATCAATCCGTCATGGTTCCTCAATCGAACTGAACCAATGCCATATGCGGTAAGTGAAGTGTTATCTGCTGTGTGGACAACTCCACATCCTCCTTCTTGGAAATCAGTGAACCAGTCTCGGTTAGAACACATATGATGACTGCAAGCTGAATCCAACAACCATACGCCTGATGCTTTTGACAACGTCGTTATAGATAATGAAAAATCTAAATTTTCATCATCACAATTAGCTACATTTGAATCCATAGCAGCCTTCCCATTGTTCTGTTTAGCTTTGTTCTTCAACTTTGGACAATCCTTCTTCCAGTGGCCCTTTTCTCGACAAAAGGCACATTCATCCTTACTAGGTCTGGACCTCGATTTGGATCTCCCTTTCCTTGATCTCGATTGATTTTCAGCACGCCCTCTTGTGACTAGTGCTTCTGCTTTTCCGCCTCTTTATTTATCCTTCTTTCTTTGTTCATAGCTGTATAGCGCAGAACAAACATCTCTGAGAGATACTTCCTCTTTGCCGTGAAGTAGAGTAGTCTCCAAGTGCTCGTACTCATCAGGAAGTGATCCCAACAACATCAAGGCCAGATCTTCATCTTCAAAAGTCACGTCCAAATTCTGCAAATCTGTTACCAACTTGTTAAAGTTGGTGATATGATCATTCATTGTGGTACCAGGAACATAAGTGAAGCGAAACAATCTTTTCTTCATGTGAAGCTTATTTTGACTGCTTTTCTTCAGGAATTTATCCTCTAATGCCTTCCACAATTTACAAGCAGAAGTTTCCTTTGTGTATGGATACTTCTTTTCTCTGGAAAGAAACGATCGAATAGTACCACAAGCAACACGATTGATGATCCTCCAATCTTCCTCCTCCATTTTATCTGGTTTCCTTTCTTCAAGAGTAAAATCTAATTGTTGTGTAAAAAGGACATCAAGAACCTCGCTCTGCCACATCCCAAAATGTCCTGATCCGTCAAAAATTTCAACTGCAAACTTCGCATTGGGCATAATTCTCATCAGAAGCGAAGATGCCGACGACGAATTGTTGACACTTGATGTGGATTCTTCAACCTTTTTGTCTGCCATTTCTGCTCCAAATATTTTTTAATAGCTGCAAATGCAAAACCTCAAGGTAATTCTTTTCTGATGTGGAAGTTCAGATTATACTGCAACCACAGAGCATACTCAGACAGAACCTTGGCTCTGATACCAATTGTTGCGGAAGCGGGATATATAGAGCGTAACCGATTATACTAAAAAATCACAATACTAGAAAACAAAGTTTCTAGAAGTAATTTAATAATATAATAAATCACAACTACTATATCTAATAACAGCTAATAAATAATAAATAAGACAACAATAAGGAAAATACCAGAATCTAATTTCACTCTAAACAATTTATAAGTGAAATACTATAAGAGAGGAGGAAATACAAAATGCCTTATAGAAGGAAGAAGCCAAGTTGAGGGATGAGTATAAAGGAGGGAGAGCCCCCCTTTTATACTTACAATTGCTGCCCAAATGGGAAAGAATCCCCGATGTGGGACTTTTTCCCACGTCTTACACTAAGATCAAAGAAACAAAGTTGCAAAAAAGATGGAAGCCACTGCGGGAATGGTGGCTGGCTCGTATAAACAGAATGAGCTTGTTCAAATTCGTCACAATTCAGATAGTGGGGTTAGTGTTCGTATAAATCCCTTTTAAAAATTCAAGTTTTTTCGTCTTTCGGCAACAATATTGTTGTTTAAAACATCAGTGTATCTTCTGTGAGATTGAAAAAATTGGTTCCTTTATTTTTTTCCCCTTCCTTTAAGTGGTAATAGGAAGTGATCATATTGAATACTCTGTATTAGATTTCATCAACGCTCTTCGACTTTATTTTATTTGTTGGCTACCTTGCCTTTTGTGGTACAGATTTAGTTCTCTACGAGAGACCACATATGTTTGTTTGGGCTTATATATAAATATAAGCCCGATTTATATAAATTGTGATAAAATTCCTTCACATATTTATTTCATAGACCGTAAAAGCTACTTTATATACCGTAAATTATTATTGAAAAACATGATTGGAAGTTTCAACCGATATTTCAAACATCCTCTCTATATATATGCTTGAGATTACTTGAAATTAAGTCTCTATTAGTCTTCCCATGGTTTTCTTTCTCCTTTTCCCCTCTTCTCTTTTCTTTTCTTTGGCCTAATTTATCCAGAAACTAATATGCTGCCTTTCTTTTTTTGGTCATTTCTCTACGAGACTACAGATATAGATGCTTGAGATTACTTGAAAGTAAGGGTTTTTTTATTTTGTTTTTAAAAACTATTTTTTTAATTTTAAGAACAATAAAACAAAAAAATTTATTTGGAAAACTGTTTTTAAAAAATTATTTTTAAAAATATAAAAACAAAAAATTATTTTTAAAAACTAAAAAATAAGAATAGTTTTTTTTGTTTTTATTTCCCTATTTTTTATTTTTTGAGATTGTTACTTATCTACTATCGACATTACACTACTAATGATGACTACCGTCACGTCATTATCGGTACCCGCACCACCATATCATTTCAAAAAATTTTCCGAAACAATACTTTCAAACAGATTTTTTGATTTTTTAAACTTATTTTTCAAAAATTATTTTATAAAACTGTTTCTGAGAAAAAAAACAGAAAATAGAATCAAACAAGCCCTCACTCTCTATCAGTCCTGATCCCGGAGCTTTCTTTCTCCTTCTCCCCTCTTCTCTTTTCTTTAGCCTAATTTATCCAGAAACCAATATGCTTTTCTTTTCTTGGTTAATTAATTTATGGGAAATGCTTGCACTTTGGTTTTATGGTGGTTGAATATATGATTGAAGAAAATGATGGTTAGGTATAAAGAAGTTGATTACTGCTGTCAAAATCTGAATTTGAGAGATGGTGAGGGGATGGGGAAGAGAGAGAGAGAGAGGTGGAGGCGGGGAAAAGAAAAAGAAAGAGACTTACACCTTCTCCTCTCACTCACTCTCTCTCTCTTGCGTTCTTCTCTGTATACTCTCTCAATGCTATATAGCTCGTTTGGATTAACTTATGAAAGCTCCATAAGTGCTTATAAATCGTGATTCATGAAATACGAAGTAACTTTTACGATTTACGAGGTTGCTTTTATGGTCTACGAGGTGCTTTTACGGTCTACGAGGTAAATATGTGGAGGAGATTAATCTCGATTTACGTAAATCGGGCTTATAAAATAAGCACGATTCTAAATAGAGTTTCCAAACATGCTATTGAACTATTTTTTTAATCTTTATAGGTATTTTTTCACTTTAAAAATGCTTACAGTGCCCATAACTTTTTCAGAAAATATTTATGAATAGAATTGCACATTTACCTTAATTTTTTTGAACTATGAATGGTAAACATTCAATATGAAAAAAAAGAAGGAAAAATTTCATTGAAATCTTTTTTTTTGGATATAGAAGTAATTTTATTTCAGTAAACCCTAAAAGATTCTTAAATTTTATTATATCCCTTGAGTCAAAACGAATTTAAGTTTTGTTGGTGAAAGAATAATAAGGTCCTTTGCTTTATTTTTTCATAAGAGCATTTACAAGATACATAAGGATATTTACAAAACAAATAAAAGTATTTACAAAATAAATAAAATGATTTAAATGAAACCATGGAGTTAACAAAGTACATTTTGGTCATTCATAAGAGAAATAAAAAAATTTATAAAATAAATAAAATTATTTATAAAACAAATAAATGAATTGTTTCACCCAGAAACAAAGATAAAAGATATAATGGATCTCTCAAAATATATTTCCAAAATCCTGATACAGTTAGTCTATATATAACACTACTTGACATTGAGCTGACTGTTTTGACTATTTGACCGGTGTAACTGAATGACACGTATGACTAGCTATTTCCCTATTTGATACATTTGTCTAATATCCTCGGTGCTGCTTTTGTTTAAGATTCAACAAAGTCCAATTAAAGATACTATGAAGAAACCCCCAAGCAATCACGGAAGTGTTGAAACTTGGCTTTTCCTAACGGTTTTGTGAGAATATCAGCAACCTGGTAATGACTCGGAACATAGCCATTTTGAACCAAGCCTGTCGCTACTTTTTTCTTGGAGAAAATGTAAATCCAGTTCAACATGTTTTGTCTTTGCATGAAGCACATGATTTGCAGCAAGAGATACAACACCTGTATTGTCACACCATACAATAGGTATATCTAATGGATAAATATGCACGACGCGAAGCAGAGATATAACCTAGAGCACATATGAAGATGTATCAACAACACATATATATTTAGCCTCAGTGGAAGAGAGAGAGACCACTAGTTGGCGCTTAGAGGATAAAGCAATAGGAGTAGTGCCAAGGAAGATATAGTAGCCGCTAATCGATCGACGATTTTCCCGAGTAGATGCCCAATCGGCATCAGCAAAGGATTGCACACAAAACTAAGAGGATGGTTTAATGATAAGTTTATAATTTGTGGTACCCAACAAGATACCTCAAAATGCGCTTAACATACACCCAATGAGGCTCTCGAGGCTCTTACAAAAATGGACTGAGATGATTAACAACAAAGGAAAGTTCTGGCCGGGTGTAACATAGATACTGAAGCTTCCCAATGATACTATAATACAACCATTGATTGAAAAATAGATTTCCAGTAGTGGAAGGGAGTTGAGCATTAGATGCCATAAGAGTATCATAATGTCGATCAGCTAGAAAATTAACATTGGAAAGAATTTGATATATATACTTACATTGTGACATGAACAAGCCACCTGAAGTGCGAGTAAATTCAATGCCAAGAAAATGAGAAACTCACCTAACACTTTCAGAGAGAACAAATTACTCATAGCAAAAATAACACAGCCAATTTCATCTTTATTAGAACTAGTAAGCACAATATCATCAGCATAGAGAATCATATAAATGATGGAAGGAGTTTTTTTGGATGAACAAGCAAGAATCAGCATTAGAAGTTAGGAAACCGATTTGTTGCTTTTCATAGCTTACAAACCATTGGTCGACCATAAGCAGTAGTAGGTCCGAGAGAATCCAGGTGAAGGATCCATATATACTTCTTTAGACAAGTCACCATTAAGGAAAGCTTTGTTGAAGTCAAGCTGATGCAACTTCCATTTGTGTTGGACGGGAATGTTTAGAAGAATGCGAACTGTAACTGCTCGAACAACTGGACTAAATGTGTCATAATAATCAATGCATGCAACATGTGAGTACCTTTGGGCAATAAGTCTAGACTTCCTTCTAGCTAATAACCCATAAGCATTCATTTTATTCTTCCATAACTATTTGCAGATGATGGTTTATCTTTCATAAGGTAGCGGGGTGACCTCCCAAGTACCAAATTTAACCAAGGCATTGTACTCATCCATTACTACTTGTTTTCACTTAGTATCAACTAGTACTTCCTCAATGGAGTTCAGAATACTGTGATGATCGAGAGCAACAAAAACCTTTGGTTTGTAAGTGCCAACCTTGCTGCAAGTAATCATGGAATGAGTATTCTGAGGATGAATGACAAGTTGTGCCAAGTCAAAAATCACAGCTGAAGGGAGACGATCTGTAGGGTAGCTAGAAGTATCCTGATGACACAACGACTCCGCAGAAGAAGTAGAGGTATGCTGAATAAATCCTGATGCTACTTGAATAGAAGTATGAGGTACTGATGGTATAGTCAATTGTGGCTCAAGTGCAGAAAAAATAGTATTATCAATAGAGATGCAGTGGATAAGCACTTTTGGGAGGCTCAAAAGCCATCCCAAACAAGCACTAAATTGTGCACCTTTAGGAAAGCAAGTTTCATTGAACCTGACATGTCTGGAAATAAAGAGACGCCTAGAATGTAGATCAAGACACCTATAACCTTGATGTTGAGAGCTATAGCTAAGGAAAATACAAGAAGTAGAACGAAACTATAGTTTATTGGCATTAAAAAGGCGTGTGTATGGAAAACACTCAACCAAAAACTATAAAGATAGAAAAATCAAGTGCAACACTATAGAGCTTTTCATAAGGAGTAATATTATCAATAGCTGAAGAAGATTGCTGATTTAAAAGAAAAACAAAAGTTGAAAATGCTTATGGCTTGTAGAATAATGATAGAGATGCATGTGCTAAAAGAGCAAGACCGGTTTTAACAATCAATCTATGCCTTCATTCAACTAAGCCATTTTTCTTAGACGTGTGGGGACACGATAGCCTATGTTCAATGCCATGTGCAACAAGGAAATATTTAAACACAAAAATTTCTCCCCCATTATCAGTTTGTACTTGTTTTATTATATGGTTAAGCTTGCTTTCAATCATCAACTTGAAATCCCTAGATTTACTTAGAGAATCACACTTCTTTTTAAGAAAGCATATCTAAGTGAACCGGCTATATGCATCAATAAGTGACAAATAGTAAGCCAAACCATGTGAGATAAGAGGGGCATGACCCTATAGATCCATTTTTATTAGTTCTAATGGTTCATGATACAAAGTAGAAGATGGAATAAAAGGAAGTTTATGAAACTTGCCATATTGACATGCTTTACATAGTATTGTGGAATCATAATGTGTAAAAGCAATTGAATTACATTTCAAAACAATAGCTATAGACGGATGGCTTAAACATTGATACTAAAGAGCAAGAGAGGTATTGGAGATAGAGTGCACAACATGGACTGAAATACAAGAAGCTTTAGAATTTGAAACAACAGTAAGAAATAGGTACATCCCATTCTTCTCAATTCCATACATCAGTGGTTGGCAGGTGGTCAAATCCTTAACAACACAATTGTTAAGAAAGAACTCCATAGAGACTCCATTTTCCTTAGTAAACTTAGTAGCAGAGAGTAAGTTTCTTTTCATGCATGGTACACATAGTACCTTAGACATTTTAAACTTACCATTCTCACTATTAATATATATAGGACCTCTATAAGTAATAGGAGATAACTCACCAATTCTAACTTGGATAGCACTAGCACCAGATTAAATAGAGTATGGCTCAAGAGTGATGGAATCATGAGTAATATGTTCGGTTGCTCCAGAGTCAGGTTACTAGACATTATCAAGAATAGATACAGGACATGCCAAATATGCTTATGCCGCAGGTGTAACTAAGTTAACCACTGGTGTAGACTTAGAGGCAGAGGGAATACTCACTAATATCTTAGCAGAAGAATTAACAACAGAAGGAACATGTACTGAAGACTTAACATAGAGATTAGCAACATGCATAGTAGAAGAACTTGGTATTGAAGCATTCAAAACAGGAGGTGCAGTCATAGATGAATTAATAGAAGGAATAAGTGCATCAGGAATTGAGCTAGGAGAATTATAGTCATAGATAGCTGAATCATGATATCCATAGGCATAATATGCTTGTGCATAAGGTGTATGAGGACGCATATCAGAACGAGAAAAAGAAGGATTATATCCCTCATACCTGTAATAACAACGATAAGCAAGATGGCCTAGACGACGACAAATCTGACATTGAAAACAGTGATTAGTAAAGCGTCCTTAGCCACGAGAGCCACGACCTCTATTATTGGGAGTAAATACCGATGGTCGAAATCTTCAGTTGCCGGAAAGTTTTAAATCTAGTTTTGAAAAAGGATGAAGTAAATGACAGATGGGGGTTCTGTATGTAAATTTACACCTTAAAAAAATAACATCGATGACATATGGATCGCCAGTTCGGTATATTTAGTCATTTAATAGTCAAAATTAATTGAGATAATGGTTAGGACAAAATTTCCCCTTAAAAAACTTTCAAGGCAAAATTGCCCCTTAACCTTAAAGGAATTTACAAGATAAATAGAGGGATTCAAAAGAAACCAAGGAGTTAAGGTGCATATTCGCTCGGAAGTATTCAAAAAATCTCATTGTTACCCTAAAAGTTTTTTTGGGTCTTAATATCACCCCGAAAATTTCAAAATGTAGCAATGTGGCTCATTTTTAACTACTACTCATGTTGACATTTAATTTTGACCCCAATTGCTTGCATGGAAGTCTTAATTTTCCACATCATCAGCACACCTCATCCTCTCTCCTCTCCCTCCTTCCCTTATTCACTCTTTCTTGAAAAAAAATCCTTCTCAGATCCCCTTCAATGCCTCACCCCATCCTCAGCAGTCACCACCGCTTCCCTCACCCACAGACGTTTCTTCACCTTGTTCACTTGCCTTTCCTATCACCTTTGCTTTATCGCTTCTTCACCGTCGGTTGCCACTGCCGTCACCGACTCTGCCATCATAGCATCTATAAATCTTTCAATTGTTGCAAGCTATTCTTGGTGTTTCAAGATGTAGTATCACTTTCAAGTTATTTTAATCTTAGATATCAAATTTTAGTTGTTATTGGTTACTTAGATTGCTGAAATATATTCCTCAAGAGCAATTGGGCTTGGGGTCCTATCAAATAAGCCTATCAAGATAGGGCTCCTTAAGGTTTGGAGTAGATATGATGGCAAGGGGTACACCTCACTTCATGTTTGCGCTCGCAAGGTGGATCTCAAATTCGTAAGTTTAATTCCTAATTCATTTAATCTTTATTTGAGTTCATTCCGTGACTTGTTTGATTTTCACTTGCAGGTGAGAGGGGGTTTTGTAGCAAGAATAGTTGAGGAGCCAGTGATGGTGATGACGATATTGTACTATAAGTGGAGATAGCGATAGTGAATCTCTTGTGGGTTCATGCTCTGAAGAAGTCCAGTAACATCCGGCCATAGTGGATTTGAATAACTCCACTGTTTTTAGTATCGATGATTGGATAGAAACTCATGGTGGGTAAGATTGGGATTTGAATTTTTGTTAAAGTTTGATGATTTTGCATCTTGTAGTTCTAAGATGATTATACATTATGATCCTATTCGATCTTGTTCTGTATGCATGTTGTAGTTCACAAAATAAATATAAGCATTTACATGATAAATAAAGGAATCTAAAAAATAAAGTAAGGATGTCATTGGCTTTTTACCTACAAAATTTAATTTCATTTTGACCCAAAGAATACAGTGAAATTTTAGAATCTCTTGAAGGTGATTGAAATAAAATTACTTACATGGGATTAACTAAAATTCCCCAAAAAATCAAACAAAAAATGAAAAAAAGGAGAGAAGTATGCATATAACTTTTAAGGAGAAAGTGGGAAGTTCTTTGTAATTTTGGAAAAGAAATTTAGTATTGAAATTGTGCTAAAATTACATGACTCATTCATCCTGCACACATATCAATATCTATACATAGTTGTTTTTAGAGTTGGGAAAACGGGTCAAGCCCGTCGGACCAGCCCGTTTAGGCCCTGAATTTACAAGGGTCGGGCTTGAGAATTTTGCTTAAAAAGTGAATACGGGCCTAAAAGGGTCAGCCCTGTAGGGCCGAGGGCTTAAAAGGGCCGGCCCTTTAGGCCCTGATATATTTTTTATTTTTTAAAATTATTTATATGATAATAATATTATTGATATTTTATATTTTGTTAATGATGTTGAAAATATTTAGTTGTTATTATCTTTTTTAAAATTAAGTTTCATAAGAATATTTTGTTTTAAGAATCATAAAAATAAAAAGTTTATAAAAGATATTTCTTATTTTATAAGAAAAATACGTTAGATATTTCTTATTTACTCTAAAGTTTCACATATGATGGTAATTTACTAATTTATTTGTATTTTATGTTTTTTATAGAGTTATTTGTCATTTTAGATTATTCTTTGTTGTAGATAAAGATTATGAATATATTCATGATTTGGGAGAAGAAATTCTTGATATTTTTACCCTCAAGTAGAGCCTACTACTCAAACTGAAGCACAATCAAATTTTCTTGAAATTGATGATAGTGGTGAAGAAGATGAAAATGATAGTCGTCATACTCATGTTGCTTAGAGTATTTAACTTCTTGCCTTCTTATACTTTTGTGCGGATTGTGAACTATTTGTGGATACTATTTTTTACCTTTGAATATGAATTAGTAACAGTATTTGTTTTATTGCATGAGGCGTGTAGACGTGTAGTTAAATCTTGTGTAAATAGCTTCAGGCCCTGACCCTCATGCTCTCGGGCCGGGCTTTGAAAAACGGAAATTTTTCTTACCTCGGGCCCTGTAGGGCCGGCCCTTTTAGGCCCTGGCCCGTAAGGGCCCGGCCCTGATTCCCAGCTCTAGTTGTTTTATGACAAATTACAGGCAGTTTTTTAATCAACTTTAACTAAAAATGGAGTCTTTATCGGGCGTGAGTGTGAACAGTGCGTCTGTCGGCACCTTCGCCGCTATAACGGTAATTGACCGGGCTTGTTTTAGTCGTTGTGTTCATCAAGATCTACTCGAGGACACGTTGCTCTCCACCAAAAAAAGAGAAGACTCGTTGGTGGAAATGAAGAAGGTAGTGCGCAGTGGTGGAATGATGAAGGTCGCTGTTCACTGATATGAGCTTAGCACCATAACACTCCATATCTGAATCATTTCTCACACGGCGTTGTCGTCTCGTCTAAATCATCTCTAGGTTTGTTTCTTTTCTGCTGGAAAGAGTTTGAAATTGGTTAGTGGGTTTTCTATATTTGATACTGTTATGTCCGTGA
The DNA here is from genome assembly GCA_037074505.1 of Albizia julibrissin. Lineage (NCBI taxonomy): Eukaryota > Viridiplantae > Streptophyta > Magnoliopsida > Fabales > Fabaceae > Albizia > Albizia julibrissin. Next base: position 73,727 of record CM073487.1, on the reverse strand, counting down.
ATCCTGCTTGTTTGGCGCAATGAGAGGACAAATAGAGCGACAGAGTGGAGAGAGTAGTGAGAGAGGCAGTGGGCAAGAGGGGGACGGTGGAGGTGATCGAAGTAAAAGGAGTGGAGGGAAGGACGATATAGTTTTTTGAAGTCGAAGAGAGGGCGAGAATTTGAAGGGAGTATGGAAGGGAAATGGGGTTGCTTATAGAACTCAAAATTCTAGGCCTCAATTTTCATATAGAGATAAGTTGCTAAGCGTTAATGATTCGGGATTCCTTGAGGTGAACATGTCTACAATGGAAGCTTTTAGTGGATTGAAAGACTATTTTGCTAGAAGATTTTGGGAGAATTCGGACGAAATCATAAACATAATTAACACATTTATTGTTCTTATCCTAAAGAAGGATTAGCCTGAGGAAGTTAAAGATCTTAGGCCAATAAGCCTCTGCAATGTGATTTTCAAAGTAATTACTAAAGTTATTTCTAATAGGATCAAAGTGGTGTTACCCCAAGTGATTAGTCCTAATCAATGCAGTTTTGTTCCAGGACGACATAGTGCGGACTATTATTGCGGGAAAGTAAGTTATTCACTCTATGCGTAATATGTAAGGTAAGTGGGGGTATATGACAATCAAAATTGATTTGAAAAAGGCTTATGACAAAGTTAATTGGAGGTTCCTGGAGAGTTGTCTCTATGATCTTAATATTCTTGCTCAGTTGATTAATATTATTGTGAGGTGTGTTACGACACCTACTATACAGCTCCTATAGAATGGTGACATAACAGATAAGTTTCATCTTTCAAGAGGAGTACGACAAGGTGATCCTCTTTCTCCTTACTTATTTATGATATGCATGGAGAGACTTGCACATATGATTCAATCTCGGATAGAGTCAAAGGATTGATTTCCAATTAGGTTGTGTAAAAATGGACCTCCTATTTCCCATATGTTTTTTGTTGATAGCATTATTTTGTTTATGGAAGCTTCTGTTACTCAGGCACATGAGGTTAAGGAGTGCTTATCTAACTTCTGTATGAGTTCAGGCCTAAAAGTTAATGATAATAAGACCAAGGTGTTTTTCTCTAAAAAATGTAAATCACAACAGGCATACGAAGCTTAGCAATGTTTTGGGATATCAAATGACTGCTGACTTGGGTAAATATCTTAGTGTACCTTGCATCATAAACGTGTGATGAAGGATAGCTTTCAGGACATGGTTGATAAGGTCTAGCGAAGACTTTCTAGTTGGAAATCGAACATACTCTCTTTGGAGGGGTGTGCCACATTGGTTGGATTGGTCACTTCTGCTATTCCAACATATACTATGCAAATGACTTCTATACCTATGGCTACATATGATACTATTGATCGTAATAACCAAAGCTCTATGTGGGGGTCTAGTCCGGAGAAACAAAAAACTCACTTAGTATCCTATGATATTATCTACAAGTAAAAAAATGGAGGATTAGGGATCAAACATCTTCGTTCCCAGAATCACGCCTATATGGCGAAGTTGGGATGGAATCTTATTCAAAGACATGATCAATTATGGGCTCGGATTCTGAGAACTAAATACAGGTGTGGGGAAGATTTGATGCCACATTTTGACCAACAACGATTGGGGTCTAACACATGGTTAAGTATTAAAGTACCTTGGAAGTTCGTTCAGGAGGGTGTGCAATTAGATCCTTCTACGCAAACAGTGAGATGGAAGCATGAACGAAGTAGGGAATTCTCAGTAAAATCGGCCTATAACAATATAGCCAATGAAAAAGAAAATAATGATTTTGTTTAGCAAAAAGTATGAAAGTTGAAAGTTCTCCCGTGATGTCAAACTTTCATTTGGCTTGCTACACATAACAAGCTCCTCACTAATTCTGAAAGGCGAAAAAGAGGTATATGTGGGGAAGATGTATGTTCATGGTGTAAGAAGAGCCTAGAAACTTTATTGCATGTTTTGTGTGACTGTTTAGAGACTAGGAAGTTAGGTTATACCTGATTGTACTGCCCCGAGATAACAGGTTTTTTGATATGAATTTCAAAGAGTGGCTGATTTCAAACATCATAAGGAAAGATTGGGGAGAATATTTTGCGACCTTATGCTGGATAATTTGGAAGCGGAGGAATAAGCGTTTATTTAAGAATAAAAAATAAGCAATAACATCTTAAGAATCAATATGGAATTGATAACAACGACCCTGAACCAATCTCACAAGCGACTAGCTAGCTCTAATATACATGAGACACCGGTAATCAACAGGAAAATTGGGTGGCGCCTGCCGGAGTTAGAATGGATGAAGGTTAACGTTGACGGGGCCTTCTCATATAATAATAAAGCTGGGTGTGAAGGAATTATCAGAAATGACATTGATAACTTTGTTATGGCTTTCATGCACAAACTTAATGAAGGTGATAATGTTTCTATGGAACTGTGGGCTGTTCTTATAGGGCTTAAAACAGCTTGGGACTGAGGATGTCAGAAAATAATCATAGAAAGTGATGCTATGGAGGTGGTGCAACTAATTAGAGGGGGAGAGGTCCATAACCATCCTGATGGCCAATTGATAGAGGAAATTTGTGGTATGGTTCAAAGGGAGTGGATGGTCGAGGTGCAATTTATACCTAGAGAGGTAAATCAGGCAGCCGATTTCTTAGCCAAGTGTGCACTCTCTATGATGCTGGAGTTTCATCCTGTTTTGACGTTAAATCCTGAACTTGAAGCTGTTTTATTACAGGATTCTACGTTATTAGATGTAGGCTGAGTTTATGAGGGATTACCTCCTTTCTTGTATAAAAAAGGCAGTTTTTTAATACATAGGAAATAAACAAATTCAAACAAGACCAATCAACCAGAAACATCTAAGGCCCTGTTAGGTAGGTGGGCTTGAGTTTTGATGGATTGAGACTATGATTGAATTGAGATGGGGAGTAGGACTGAGACTGTAACTGAGATTGAGACTATTAAGTAATATTTGGTAGGAATACTTTCATTAATTTTATTTTATAATCTACCTTGAATTATGAAAGTGCAATAGTATCCTTATCTAACCTTAAACCCCATCCGGTCATCACCTTATCTTCTCTGCAACTAGTCGTTCTAACATTTGAGCAGTTTATTGTTATTTTTAGATTTTGTTTTGTAACTAACTTACAAAATGATGGATTGATTGTGTCATAAAAGGATACAAAAAAATCCTAAATTTGTATATGAAAATAAAAATACTTTTATATTTGACAATTGGTATATAGATATTATCTAATCATATCTATTCAAATATAATAATAATATCTTATAGGGTTAATATAACTTTTGGTCCTTGAAGTTTGGTCCAATTTTGGCTTTTGTCTCTGAAGTTTGACTCAATTTTGGTTTTGGTCCCTTAAGTTTGAAATCGATGGTTTTTGTCCTTAAAGTTTGGCCGATTTTGGTTTTAGTCTCTCAAGTTTAGGGTAAAATATCAAGTCCTTTTCAAACTTGAGGGACCAAAACCAAAATCAGTCAAACTTCAGGGACCAAAACCACTGATTTCAAACTTGAGGGACTAAAACCAAAATTAGACCAAACTTCAGGACCAAAAGTTATATTAACCCTATCTTATATTTATACTTCTAAGATAAATAGTATATAAGTAAATATTAATATAGGATATAATATTCATATCAAATATCAGAAATATTTAATAAGTGAAGCTAAGATTCCAAATACTTGAAAATTGAATATTGAGAAAAACATATGGAACACGAATAAAATAAGTAGATTTGTTAATTCACCGAGAACTAAATACATGATTGAGATTTTCAAAGATTATTCAACAAATTAAAAGGTAAATTTGGCAGAAACAAAGATTGTAAGCCATAATATATACTGTGGAGAATTTCATGTCAATTAGAAGAAGAAAATATTAGAAAGAGGGGGAGAGACAAGGGCAGTGGTTGTCGCTGGCAAAGACGGGAGATAAGAGAAGATGATTGGAGACGGATGAGGCGATAAGAGATGACAGAGATGGAGGAGAATACGAGTATGGAGAAGTGAGAGAGATCAAGCAGCAATATGAGGAATTTGATAATAGTACTTCGGTCTAAAAATTATTATAAATAAGATAGTTTTGTTCCAATGGGTTTGTAGCGATCCCACTTTCATGGTGCTCTCAATCTCTGATTATCTTCAGTCTCTTGTACCAAATAATATAATTTGGAGCAATCCCTAACCCAATCCCAATTTCTATCTCAGTGTTTCATCCTAAACAAGGCCCAAGTGTCTGGTAGACAAGGCATGGCCCAAGATTTGAAGTCTTGTGGAGCTATCCAAAGCTTGTTTGGCGAGGGAGTCTACTACTGAATTGTTATCCCTGTCAATGAGTTTGAAAACCACCTGCCAGTCGGGCTTAAACATCTCTTTGATCTCCATTATAAGAGTTCGATCTTCATGCATAACTGAAATGTCATTCTTGATTAGATAAATTGCTTCATATGAATCAGATCGATCTGGTAATGACATATCTGAAGTTGCTATTCCAAGCCCTTTTAAGGCCAATCATGCTGTAATCTTAACAGGAACCCTTCAACTAAATTGCCTTGACTGTTCTTAATCGCACCACTACATGCAACTTTTGCAAAAAACATGGGTATACACACAATATCTACCTCTACAATTATTTGAACAGTTCCGCTGATGTTATTTGGCGGTTTCCTCATTTTTAGCTGTTCGTTGAAATTTACTCCAATCAACTCTTTTTTTTTTCCCAGTTTTCATCATGCATTCCAAAATAGCTCTTGACCATGCTAAAATCTTATATGTTCCTATAGATTCCCCAGAGTGGATTTTCCCATTGCTCTCCCATCAAATATGCCAACATATTATGATAAACATGTCCTTCCAGTAACAGTTAATTATATCATGTCTCATAATGAGTCGAAACCAGTCACGGAGGTTTCCTGAAAATAAACTATTTTTGGGCTTGATGATCGTAACCCATAATTTTTAATGTCATTGCAATCTCTGAGAGCATGAAGAGCATCCTCAGTCTACCTCTTAAATCTATCACACAAACCATGTGGATGAAGGTTTCGTCACCATTTTATTTTGATTATGATAAGGCGTTCGCATCATAGGCCAAGCAAAGGATTAGCATCTCTATGGAATTTTGAGTTTCCAAATATTTGCCCCTTGGAACCTTGAGATATCTTGATCATTATTTAAGACCTTGCTTTAGGATTTTTTTATCCCGCTCCAAATATTCGATCCTTGCTGGCGGGTGTTGATTTTCGGAAGTAGGTCCTTTCCACAACCATATTTCCCTCTAATCACTTTCACCTCCGTTCCTTTACAAGACCCCAACCTAACTTCATCACCACAAAGGTTCTATTTTGTCGTTTCATATGCCTCAAATCGAGCCCTCCGTAACACTTCCAAAAAGCAGTGACTTCTCTCTCAGCTTTTATCAATGGACAGTGAAACTAATACTTGACTCTAACAAGTGATTTTGACACACCTCTAAAAATATAGAAAAGTAAAGTTGTGTATAGCAAAGTCAACTGCTCCCTTACAATGTCAATTTAATATTCAATAGTAACTCAAATATAATTGTTTTTAATAAAAATATATTTATGGGGGGAATAAGACGTGATAGACCATCATCATCACTATTCCCTAAATAAAAATATTTTTCAACTAATCGACCTAATAATGCTAGTGACATATAATTTAGTTTATTAATAATCAAGACTAGCCATAAAATATCAATGTCAATAAGCTACATCAATACAGTTAATCCTCCATTACAAAAGTCAAAGACTGTTTAAACAACACGGAGAAAAGCAAGTGTAGTTGTTGAGGGTGAAAGTGACAAAAATCTGGGAAAAAAAAAGAAAGTGACAAAAAACCTTGACTTTAATTTTCTTCATTATTTATAAAAGAAACATTTCTCATCATGTGAATATAAAAATAGACTTTTTGTAGAAGTAAAATCATGATTATGAACACAAACTGTCGAAGCCTTGCTGGGACATTTAAAAGTTTGAATATTAAAACATTCACATACAAATCTTAAAACTAGAATTGTTCACAAAGATTAAATTCACCTATAATTAAAACCTAGTATCACAATCACATTGCCTATGTGACTGACATGTGAACCGTGCATCTTTCGCTAGATTTATTATTAGAAAAATATGACTCTAAGCCTTTGAATTTCATCCTAATTATTGACTATTTAGTCTCTTAATTTCAACTTATTCCATTTTTTATAATTTATTAAATTTAAAGAATTATAGAGATTAAGTTATTCCGAGTTCAAAACTACATGGATTGCATTAATTTGAATAAAAATTTATAGAAAATAAATTTTTTTATAAGTCAATTTTCAGGTAGTAAACTAAAATTTGGTGAAAAAAATTATATTTATCCTTTTATTATATCTATACGTATAGATTTTAGACGTATTATAATTTTAAATAATCATGTAATAATTTTTTGAATATATAATTATTTTATTTTTTTGGAAAATGGATAATAATGATTTTAGCTTTCAAAAACAAATATAAATTTTGATTCATGCATTTTTGTTTTTAAAATAAAAAAGAATATTTTCAGGATGGGTGGCAAAGAAGGCAGAGGGAAAAGGAGAAGGAGGAGGAGGAGGACATGTTTCTATCAAAGGGTAGTATGATAATTTTAGACAAGCCATTTGACTTTCGTAGGTTGATATCTGAAGCGTGTGTACACATTAAAAAGTCAGATGCAAGATTCTGTACTCCAAGGAAGATCCATTGAAGGAGATATTGCTTTCATCAGTACTCAAAACATCATTCATAAATGATCTCAGAAGAATAGCATGTTTAATCCCCAAGCATTCATAGGGATTTACTTTCCGCTTCAATCAATCTTAAAGGAGAGGACTTGTTCATGATAATCAAACAAAATAGATTTTCAACCCAACACTGCCATATACAGAATTCTCACTATTCTTAAACAAAGCAGAAAGGTGGACGTAGCTTTATCTGCTCACGAGAAAGCGATATACACCATAAAACAAGAAAGCGCAAATCCATGACTGTTTTCCCCCCCCCTCTTCCTTCTTCTTCTCGCATAACCGACTTTTGAGAGGTATTCTATTAAAGTGACTTGTAATTAATTTGTACGCTCCAGTATCTTTTCATCAATTTATACTCCGCTACTTTTGTCTTCTTTTTATAGTAACATTCTGAATTTTAATATGCATTTAAACTACCCTTATATCAGACTTGTTATCAGCCAAATAGATTTCACTATACAAGAAACATTATATTGAAGGTCGAAAAACTACACAAGAAACATTCATGGCTATTTTTTATGACTGTACTGAGTATAATTTCTTTATCATCAATACTAGGAACTCGTGAAGTAGGGTGGCATTATATTAAACGGTGGATGCCAACAAAGATCTAACCAAGGGAATCATTTCATTTGTGGCAATTAACAAAGCTAAGCATTATAGGATAACTAATGGTTGGCCTGTTGATTATGTGCCTGTTTGGCAATTCGGTGGAGAAGTAGCTTTTTTTTTAATGGAGCTTTTATAAAAGCCCATTTGAAAAAAAGTCTTGTTGTAAATGTGATTTGTGTTTGGATTAGCAGTGGAAGAAGTAGCTTTTTTTAAGGAACCTGTTTGGATTAGCGTTTGAAAAGCCCGTTTGGATAAGAAATGACTGAAAAGGGCATGAATCTTATTCAATACTAAGTATATATTGTTTGTATATATATTATCATAATTGATATTAAAAATATAAATAAAATTTTTAAAAATAAAAAATATAAATAATTATTGAAAAAAAAAATACACTGATAAATTTAGTTGTTAGAAAAAATATCAATGCATTGTGTTAACAAACGTTTCATTTGGTCAGAGAAAAAGGTGTCGATATTTTTGTATGTAAATAAAAAAAAAATCCGGAAATCATACTATTTCTTTTTTTTTCAAAAAATATATATGCATAATATTGCCAATAAATCTTAACATAGGGAAGTGACGCCCCAAAAAAAATTGGTAGTTACAATAATAACAATAAAGAATGGGAAAGAAGTGGATGGGCCCACAAGAAGCACTTCGAACACCTACGAGAAGCAGCTCCCTGCAGCTTCTATAATAAGCTGCTTTTTTTTGTGAAGCCCAGTAGATGTTAATGCATTCCCAAACAGTCTATAAAATGCCAACTGAGCTTTTTATTGCCTACTGAGCTTTTTTCTCCCTCTACTGGGTTTCCAAACAGACCCTATGAAGACCCCTCTTTAATATGCCATTGCTCGTGTAGGATTTCAGGCCTACTTGAATCCAATTGAGCATCCACATGAGATCGGAACATTAATATGGACTTCGATCATGTCATATGAGAGATTCGCCGTTAGGGAGGAATGAGGGTGAAGCACTGAGTTGGGAGAAAAAATAGTTTTTCAGAGAGAGAAGCTTGTTTGGAATAGCGGTTGAAAATTTTATAAGTGCTTATGAATTGTAATTCACGGAATACGAAGTAACTTTTACGGTCTACGAGGTGCTTTTACGGTCTACGAGGTGCTTTCACGGTCTACGAGATAAATATGTGGAGGAGATTTATCTCGATTTACGTGAATCGGGCTTATATAATAAGCCCGATTCAAATAAGTGATAACAAACAAGCACAAGAAGTTTAATATTCATCGTATACCCAACTCTCTCAAAGCCATATCTTATATCACGTACGAGAAGTTGTATAATTACAGGAGGAAAAAGTCCCTCTATTAACCCATATTTTTTTCATATTACCAAATAGAACCACTTAAATTGGGTTTGAGCTCTAATCCACTAAAATATATCCCAACAGCCAGTCTATTGAATAGTCTAATGGAATTAATACTGAAACAATACACCTTTGGAGTTTGGAGTACTCAATGATTTCTCTTGGATTATATTCAACTAAGGTGTCTGCACTCAAGAGCAACAAACAACTTTCCTCTACCACTCTACCAGAGCATCAAACAATCCCTAATTCATCTCTAACACTCCACAGTTGGTATCTTAGGACTATGATGTGACTGTGAAGTCAATTTCACAGGAAGTTTTGGATGATCTACTCAACCCACGACGTGGAGTAACGGCCAGTCTTGTTTAAGCCCAACCATTTCAGATGAAGATTCTACGCTTTTTGGAAGTGCAGCTATTAGTGTCTGGTTCTTAAGGAATGGCACTATATATTTTTTCATGTCACCAACTGAGATCTCCAGATGATTTCCTGACACGTTAATGAATTTCACTTTTCCAGCTTCGTCCAGAGTTTTTAAGCCGATCCAGTCTTCCCTATAGAGCTTAGTCTGTGAAAAACAAGGCACGTTTTAGATGATTTCAGGGAAACTAGACATATTCGACATACAATGTGTTTTGGCTCAGCGGTGCCAGAATTGTCTCTTATGCAAAGGAGACGAGTTAGTATTTTATTTGAAAAATTTGAATCCTCTATACTGCTGCTGCTGAATCCAGAGTGTTTTCTCGTTTTCATTAGGATGTGGAGTTGAAGTTTCTGTATACCAAGTAAATTAGAGTTCGATTCTTAGTATAATGATTCAGCAAAAAGCATCATCACTACATCCATAATGATTTAATCAGAAGTAGTGAGATGGCGTAAAGTTTAAGAGGGAGGGTGTTATGGTACAAATTAGTTGTTATGTTGGTTTAGAACAGTTAGCATCAGAAAGGGTTCCTTGAGGCTATATATAAGGGTCCTGGACCATCTGCAATGGCTTGTAAATGAAACAAGTGACTTGTCGGAAAAATCTGTACCCGAGAGGTTTTTGAAACTAAATAGAAAACATCTAGTTCAGAATAACGGAGATTTAGGGCTTTCTAATTTAATCATGTAATTTCAGAAGAGTTAGATCATGCATATAAAAAATAAAAAAAAAATACATGTACGCACGGCCATGTGCGTGTGCACACACAAGTGATATAATTATCTAGCCAACACATTTTAAAATAAAGACTTGAATTCTAGAAAATTAACACAACACACGAGGTCTATCAGAACATCTTAGTATATAACATACTGGCAACAGGTATATTCCAGATACGTGATGGCTTAAATTACCTCTTGTGCTGGCAAAACAGGATAAAATGCACCATCTGGATAATAACCAAACCAGGATGTTTCTCTGGGTATCAAAACAGTGTCTTGCTCAAACTGATTCACATGCAGGGAAGATAGAGACACCATGGGTGTATGTATATATTATCCAAAACGAAATAGACAAGAGAGGCACAACAGAGAAATTCTTACTCACCATTATGAGAACCAAATTTTCTAAGCTAGCAAACCGTTGCTTGTATGTGTAATTCTTCATATTCATGATTTCATTATTAAGCTTTGGAAGAAATTTACACCCGTTGATATAGGCAACAATATCCTGAAACATATGTCAAAAGCAACTTAACAAGCAAATGATATTTTCATATTATGTATTCCAATGAAGCATAAAAGATTAGGCATTAAGATCTAATGCTATGAATAATTGTGATGAAGAAAATATCACCCTCAAAAAACATGCTTGTTAAGATTATACTCACTGTCGGTATTTTAAGGTAGTTACTCGGCGCCAGGTGTTCCTGCATTAAGAAAGAATTTGGAAGGCAAATAATAAAACATTCATTTTGAATTCAATATTAGTAATCTTGTTAAACTAAACAGTGAAAATTAACAAGTGAAAAAGATCAAGGAAAGTAAAAACCTGGACAAAGCGGCTGTAGATCTCCAATTTGATTAGTTTATCGAGAAGAATGCATAACCACTCAGACTGGGGAAAATGTAAATGTCAGACAATGTTTTAACTTAATTATTGATATCTTTGTACGTAACCAAACCAAGTTCTGCAACAATATTTCAGGGTCTACATACATTTCACGCGGAATAGAGGAATAAATATGTGGCAGATTGAGTTCAACTATAAAGCACTTACCCCACAGAACGGAATAGAAGCAGTACCAGCGTGTGGTCCGGCGAGTGATATGAAATTCTTAACCTGATTTACATCCGGAGAAATGTTAAAACAAGATTTTTGAAAGAAACAGAGTTCTCGAGTAGAGAATAAACAGAAAGATGCAATGTCAAAATAACTTCTCCCTGGAGATGTAAAAGTGCAATATCATACAGGCGGTCCTTCATCACAAAATTCAACAAGCCCTCGACCAATCATGTTGCCCTGTGAACCAAATGAGGCTAACAAGTGATCAATACAGCAAAGTAAGGAAATCTATACACTGAAAAGCCATTCTACCATTATGTTAAGACCATAAATACTGAGCAGTCAAAACTATAACCTATCAGTACTAAACATACAATTATTGAGCTTTCGGGGAAAATGTATAATGGTGCTATCTTTAAAGGATCAAAATAGGGCTTTTATCATATTCCAATACTACCTCCTGTATTTAATATAAGAGCTAGTTGCAGGGTTGTATTTGGTCCTAAATATAAAATTTCAATCTACTTTGTCTCCTAAATTTATAATTTTCTCCTATAGTATCACTGTTGATTGTACTACATATAAAGGAGGTTCCCAATGTAACTCTAATGCACATGAATCATTAAAGGGGATAATATATGGAAACTAACACCTATTTATTACAAATAACTAACTAAACTATTTTCCTTAATATTTACAAATTAGTTATCTAACTCTTATTTTATTTTAAGGAACGGAGGTAGTGTTTAATTTTGTATGAATATCTATTGTTTCTATGACCTCCTGTATCTCCCCATTATTATTTAATACTGTGGATAGATTGCAGAAATGAAAAAGAACTTGTGTATCTCCTTCTGAGTCTTTTCTGTTTTGTTTTGTTAGTCTTTTCTCCTTGTCTATTGTAAGTTCAAGGTAAAATGAGTTCACTTCATTGCTTACTCGCCTGAGAAAGTCCAACGATATTGTAACCCTGACTTAGTTCAGTCATCTTCTTCACCTATGGATAAAAACAAAAACTTATTTGGAAACAAATTATATTTGAACCACATGGAGAAAAACTGGAATCTCTTACCAAACATGTTCACTACCTTGTCACAGGCAATAGTTGTCTGCAAGCATATGGAGAATACAAAAAGTTACTTGACTGTGACATGCCTAACATTGTAAATTGGAAGCATGAAAACCCAGTGTCACCTGTTCCATTAAGGGCATGGTCCAAGAATCCCATGATCCATCTCCGATTTTTCTACAAAGAGATGAAGTGCAGAACTGCAGATAAGTAATTCAGAGCATATCGCATCCAACATCTATCTTTCAGTTTATTCTCATGGAACTTTATTCTTCTGGTTACTGTTAGCTTCTATCTATTTTTGCAACTATTCTGTGTGCATTCATTGGAATTCACTGTTAGGAGAGCAAATTCATTACAGTCACAAATTAACACAATTTGATAACATTTGTTGAATCTCTATCTCAATGACTGTAGTTCAGCTATATTGGGAAAGACATCTTTGCACCATTTTTCAACTTTTAAATTTACTTCCACCTGTGACGGATTGTAATCAAGGCAACTGACCTATTGACCCGTGAATTATGCTTATGGCTTCCGATCAGATAAAAAGGTAAAAATTATTAAATTATTAGCATACATGCAGTATCCTTGAGAACCAGACCAGTTGCTTAAGAGCTCCGTGAAGTGTTTGACTCCTCGATTCTTGCATTCATCTCCAAGGCCTGGCAGAAGTACAAACAAACAAAACTTTATGACAAACCTACATAAAGAATGCTCCTTCTCACAAGTGCATATTTATCTACCAAGGTTGGTTCCTCTAAAACCCATCTTGGACCTTTATGTGACAATGGGGTCTAACATATATGGCCAATTTATACCGAGCAAGCATACCCCTATGAGCCTGTATTAAATCTAGAATGAAGAAATCACCCATCTCTCTATCCCTCTCTACACACAGCATAAAGTGGACCATAAACCATGCAGAAACAGATAAAACTTTGTAACAAAGCAAAGGATTGAGAAACAAAATAGTTACCATGCAAAACAATGAAGGGGATAGACAGTGCCGTGGATATGAATGGGAGCATACAAAGCATAAAGACGGGAAGTACATGTGGATTACCCATTAAAGTTTAGCTATAATTGTTACAGCTATGAGATTCTATATTTAGCTTTCATCGCTGAAATTCTAGGCATATATTGGCAACGCGGACAGACCAGAGTGATAAGCAATGGTCAAAGAGCTAACGACCTTTCTTCCATCCCTGAGTCTACTCTCGGGCCCGTTCGGTACTCACGTGACTGTTGACAGACTTTAAAAAAAAAAAAAAGTACACTAGTTTTTACTCGTGAGAGTAGCTTTTGCTTCCAAGATTTGTGTAAACTAAGATTTTGAAATTTAGACCGGTTATTGAATTGGTTTGGGTATTAGGTTAAGGGTTAGTGGGTCAGATCGGAGTTAAACTGGAGCTAAATTGAGGCTAAACTGGTGAGTAATTGAATATTTTAGGCTTATTAATATGAAATTTTAAAGAAAAATTTTAAAAAAATTGATTTTTTTTAAAAATAAAAAATACTGGATTGGACCGGCCGGTCCGGTCCAGGTTTTAGAACCTAGGTGTAAACCGTGAAAAGGAAAATTGCATTTTGAATTTCTTAAATAAAAACATGTACAAGTGAGCTTATTTATATATATAAGCTTGTATCTTTCTAATTAATGCTAATTAATTCTATAATATGTTTCCTATCGTTATGATATGATTGCTTAATAATGTTGACATAGAATTCCTGATTTTGTGGGATATGATTTTAACATTCCCCCTCAAGTTGGAGCATATATATATATTAATCATGCCTAACTTGTTACAAAGATATTCAACCCTGTCCTATTTAAGGCTTTTGTCAGAATGCCTGCCAGTTGGTTGTTCAATTGCACATGCCTTATAGATACAATGTTCTCTTTGATCTTATCACGAATAAAATGATAGTCGATTTCAATATGTTTTGTACACTCGTGGAACACAGAGTTTGATGCTATGTGCAATGCCGCCTTACTATCATACCATAGCTTAGCGAGCAACATCGTGGCAATGCCAATCTCCTTCATGAGCTAAAAGACTTAATAATTTCCTGTACTGATTGGGACATGGCTCTATATTATGTTTCTGCACTGGATTTTGATATAACACCTTGCTTCTTGCTACTTCAAGATATCAGGTTTCCACCAACAAACACACAGTAACCTGTAGTGGGCCGCCTTATGGCCTTTGAGCTTGCATGATCTGCATTGCAGAAGCACTAGACTTTAATGTGCCCATAATCTATATAGAGAATGCCACAACCTAGGGAACCTTTCAAATAATGTAAAATATACTCTAAGGCCTCCTACTATTCCACTGTTGGGGATGCCGTGAATTGACTAAGTACACTAATTGTAAAAGTTATATCATGATGAGTTACTATCAGATAATTCAGCTTCCCAATAAGTCTCATATATCTTTCAGGAAATGCAAATGTCTTAAGTTTCTCTGGATCAATCTTTTCCTTCAAGTCATCAGAAAGCTCAACAAACATGCTATCATTAAGATCCAAGAACGGATTCGGGATAATGGGAATGCTATTTGGTGCAGCTCCAAACTTCCCAGTCTCCTTCAAGAGATTGAGAACATACTTTCTCTGAGTCATGAGGATGTCCTTCTTCCTTCTCATAACCTCAATACCTAAAAAGTACTTTAATGGTCCTAAGTCTTTTGTCTGGACGTGGGAGTTAAGAAAGACTTTAAGTTCTGAGATTTCAGAGGTGTTACTCCCAATAATCACAATATCGTCGACATACACTACCAGAAGCATTATGCCTGCATCTGACTGTTGATAAAACACAGAGTGATCACATTTGCTTTGGCTCAACCCAAATTTCTTGACCACACCATAAAATTTATCAAACCAGGCACAAGGGCTTTGCTTTAGTCCTTATAACAACTTCCGGAGATAGCACGCCTTCTCATGCTCCCCCTGAGCAATAAACCCAGTTGGTTGCTCTATATAGACTTCCTCAAGAAGATCACCATTCAGGAAGGCATTATTAACATCAAGCTGATGCAAATCCTAACTATAGGTGGTAGCTAGAGAGACAAGTAGGCGAATCAAAGTTAACTTAGCTACTGGGGATAAAGTCTCTAAATATTCAATACCATAAGTCTGAGTATGACCTTTGACAACCAGTTGAGCTTTCAAACATTCTAAGGAACCATCAACTTTAGTCTTAATAACAAACACCCATTTACATCCAATAGCCTTCTTCCCAGAAGGTAGATCAACAAGAGTCCATGTACCAACCTTTTCGTGGGTCATCATTTCTTCTTCTATCGCTACACGCCAACCAGGGTGAGTTAAGGCTTGATAAAGGGTGGAGATGAAATCAAGGGCGGCAATAAGGAAAGAAGAAGTAGGGGACAAATTCTAGTATGACATAAAGGAGGAGATATGATAGGCACAGTCAGCATATCTTTTTGGAAGGTAATGAGTGTGAGTACCTTTTCTGAGAGCGTTGGGCAGGTCTTCGGATGGGTCAATCGGAAGATCAGGCACTATGGAATCAGAAGTAGGTGAATGAGGGACATGAATGTCAGGATCTAGGGAATCATGAGCAGGTGAGTCATGAACACAATCAATCGCCGAGGTAGGCACTGGCGAAGGAAGAACATTAGTCACATTATCACCATTGATTATATTAGTGTCCGGAACAACTCATGTACTGGTGAGATAGGGACTCAATAGACCAAGACACTATCATGCTCATCAACTGGGGAGGGAGACTTAGACAATACGAAGACTTGAAAAAAGAAGAGAACTCATGAAAGGACACATCAGTGGATAAAAGATAACAACGAAGATCGGGAGAGTAACACCGATAACCTTTCTGGACTCGAGAATAACCAAGAAAGACACATTTCAAGGACTTTGAATTAAGTTTACTAATACTGGGATGAACATCCCGAACGAAGCACACATAGCCAAAAATTTTCGGATCAAAAGGAAATAACTTAGTGTTGGGGAACATAAGGGAATATAGAGTGTTACCACTAAGAACAGTCGAAGGTATGTGGTTAATGAGAAAACATGCAGTAGACATAGCATCAACCCAGAATGGTTTAGGAATACAGGAGTGAAACATGAGAACTCAGGCAGTTTCTAATAGATGACGATTTTTTCTTTCAGCAACACTATTTTGAGCAAGTGTATTAACATAAGAAGATTGGTGAATGATACCATGGTAGTGCATATAATATGTGAATTGGGTGAAAAAATATTCTTTCACATTATCACTTTGAAGGATTTTCACAAGAGTAACAAACTATGTGGTAATTTCAATATAGAAATTAAGAAAATAAGAAAACAATTTAGAACGTTGTTTCATTAAGTAAAGCCAAGTTTTCTGAGAATAATTATCAACAAAAGTAACAAGGTATCGAAAACCAGTTTGAGACACACTGAATAAGGACCCCAAACACTAGAATGGACTAACTAAAAGGGGGACGCAACCCGTTTATTGACTCGAGGTGCCAAATGAACACGATGGTGTTTGAAAAACTGACACAACTCACAATCTAAAGCACACTCAAAAGAGAAATTGAGGATGCAACCTCTTTAGGGACGAAAGTGACATATGACCAATACGTCAATGGACCTCAAAAAGGGATGACCTACCAAAACAAGCAACGAAATGTGACACCTAATCATCAATGATGTAATGTCCACCAGATTTATAACCTCTACCAATAATCTGCTTTGTCGAAAGATCCTAAATCAAACAATGGTCAGGTATTGAAATAAAATAATTCAAATGACAAGTCAGTTTACTAGGAGACAGAAGATTAAACGTAAGATTAGGAACACTAAGGATAGAAGATAACGAAATGGATGAAGTTGGTTTAACAGTGCCTGATCGACATACACATATAGAGAAACCATTGGCAATGAATATGAAGGAAAGGTTGGCTCACTAGTGCAAAAAAGGCAATTTTGATCAACTCATTTAGACCGGTTATAACATATAAGGTAGAAGAAATACGCGGTGGTAATTTTGTAATTATAAGAAAATTGTGAGACCGGTTATCTAAAAAACCGATCTAAGAAACATTATTTAGACTGGTTTTCTACAGAACCGTTTAAAAAATAACATAAATAAAAATTGTATATAAAAGAAATATATTTTTTAACTTTTTAGACCGGTTACAACTGACAACCGGTCTAAAATAGAGAACTTTTTGGACCGGTTATAACCTAGAAACGGTCTAAAAAGAATCAGAAAAATAAATAAAAAAGTATTCTTTTTTTAAGACCGGTTATATTGATAATCGGTCTTAAAATTCTTTCTTTAAGACCGGTTATAGGATAACCGGTCTTAAAATAATGACTTTTAAGACCGGTTATTCAGATAACTGATCTTAAAAGTCCCGATATTTCCATCTCCCGCCTTCATTTCTCAAAATTTCCACTGCTGCTCTGTGTTCTTTTGAGCTTGGTTTGCTTCAGCGGCGATCTTGAGATACTTTTCCCTTCATTCTCTTGCTGCTTCAGTAAGGAAATCTGTATGGGCAATTTGTTAAAGCCCTAGTTCTCTTGCAGCAGGTATTTTTCTCTTCATTTATTTTTTTTATTTTATGATTTCACAAGTTCTTTGATCCCTGATAAGAAAAATATTTGCATATTTATTTTTCCTTATATGATGATTTTGTGGACTATATTTAAGCTGAATGTAATCAATTTGGGTGTAATTAATTAATAAATAATGATTTTCTTACAACCATGGATAGTATCGCATTAAGAAGAATTAAAGAAGGCATTTAAGGGGGAAGTTACTATTCATGTGGTACTATTCATTGTGCACTGTTCATGTCTGGTACTGTTTGAAATTACTGTAGCGTACTGTAGCATGGGTGCTATAGCAGTCGGTATGTGTGGACGTGGGGCGATTCGGTGCGGTTCCTGTAGCAGTCGGTTCACTGTAGCAAAGTGGGTGGTCGGTTTACTGTAGCAAAATCATTGTTCAAAAATCACTGTAGCACCCAAATTGTTCCCTATAAATAGAGGTCATTGGCATCCTAAAATGAGGAGGAAGGAAGAGAGGGAGAGAGCTTCTATTTTAGAGAGAGAGAGTTGTTATTTTTAGAATTTATTTCTTGCATTTTTTTTACTTCTTGCATGCCTCCTACATGGATGGTTTTACCTCCTATATGGAAGGCCTAGGTAGTCATCCTTTATGGATGGTATAGGTTGCCACCTACATGAAAGGTTTTACCTCCTATATGGTAGGCTAGATTTTCCATTTTCATGCATGTTGTAGTTGTATTTTTATGTTTTTGTAATTAATTTTTATGCAATATTTATGATGTTTGTAATTTATTTTGGTTTTGTTTTTAATTTTATCATGAGCTAAATTTTCCTTTTTCTAGGGTGATGACGTAGCTTACTAATGACGGATTGAATTTTAACTTATTAAATCTAGTTTTAATTTTTCCTTCATGATTGAGTTTTAATTATTGTTCTTACTGCTTTCAATTGACTGGCCACCTTTTGGATGATTTTAATATGTATGTTGAGACCGGAAGGAGATACATGTGTGTTGATCCTATAATTAAAACCATAATTTGCATATGAAATATGAATATATTCATATGGGCTGTATAATCTTAAATGAGTTCCATAAATCTTAATGCATGATTAATTGCTTAAATTCATATAGGAATATATTGGGTTAGCAACTAATTATAGAATTACTTGACCTTGGAAGAGGCTAGTAATTAAATTAGGGAAACTCGACTATCAATCATGTAGAATAAATTAGACTAGAATAGATAAGTGATTCAATATAGAATTTGTTAAGTGAAATCTAATCCCTAGGGCTTTTTCTCATAATTGTCTTCATATCACTTATATTCATATTTCATCATTTTTATCTTGCAATCTCAATCACAACTAATCGACCGACTAAATATAATTAAAATTACCAATTTTGGTACTTAGTGATCAATCCTCGTGGGAACGATACTCTTCTCACTTCTATATTACTTGATTACGACAGTGTACACTTGTATTTTCTAAATACACCATCTTACACTCGTAACAATCCCCTATCATCGCTATGCCTCCTCATCACTCTTCTCTGTCTGTTTTCTTGTTTGCTGGTGACGTTTTGGAGACTTCTCTTTCTTTTTGTCCTTAACTGATTCCAAAAGATACGAAAAACCCTTTGAATGGCTGAACTTAACCTGTTGATGTGTGTCGTCTTTTTTGCTAGTGTTGGTGTAAGCTTCAAACTGGTGTACACGGTATGCTTTAATCTTCTTGTTGCTTCTGATTGTTTCTTTTTGTAATGGTGGTTTCTGTTGATTAAGAGAAAACAAACGTGCAAAAACCTAGGATTTTTAGGAATTGAGGCCTTTGTTTTATGAGTAAATTTTGGATGCCTACAAGGTGTTTGATAAAATGCATGATTGTTTCTTCTCTGTTATTGTCCTTTGAGTAATATATCATGAACAAGTTTGGTATAACTCAGACTTTAAATAATTTTAGCTAGCTAGTTCATTGACACGGTTAGTCGATGATTTTTCTTAGTGGTGAAAGAACACAAAAATGTCGGTGGAAATGTGTGTGTGTGTGTGTGTGAGAGAGAGAGAGAGAGAGAGAGAGATCTAAGCTCATCATTGGCCTTATGCATGGGTTTCCAATTTATAGATTAGAAGCCATACATGCAGTATGTTAATTCTATATATATACATCCATTTTCATAATCTTCCTTGCTTCATTTGAATATTCCCCCTGGCAGTATCTGCAAATCTCTTGTCAGACTTGTTAATTTAAATTAAAATCTTATCCATATTTTCACCAAGACGTGTGTATTCAAATATGGCCAGGACCTCATCATTAATTTTAAATCTCTTCTCATACTCCCTAATTAAAAGTCGTTGATATTCAATGTAAACATCCCCACCAAATTTATGGATTGTTTTACTGTGACATCCAAATTATTAACTTGTTTTAATGTAATGAAGCCTTGTCAAGTGGGTACTTCTCGGGGGAATCATGTTAAGACTTAAGAGACACCACATAGGCCTAATATTATTTAAATTTAATATAATTTTACTGGATATCAAATAATTGTATGATTTATAGTATAAAATTCTTTGGTGACATATTGTACGTATATAATATATTTCATCACCATAAGTAGGTAGATATAAATCTTCTCAAGATATTATTGAGAGCAAAGAATTCCACTATGCTAGTTACCACAAATTTTAAACATGTACTCTTGACATCTCCTTACATCATTTTCCATTCAAGGGAATACTCAAATTGATCAACATTTAATTCAATTAAATTAGCCCCCTAAACTTATTCCAAAACTCTCAAACCATCACTAATTAGATTTTCTTGAATATGTATCATTTTCAGACTGAACTGAAAATCTGCCTCTAAGCTTTCAAGGAATTTTAAAAAAAAATCATAACTTAAGCAAGGAAACTTCAATTGAGGTAGTTCAAGTTCATACTTAAAGTTTTTTTAATCCTCTATAAAATAAAAATAATATCCTGTATTAAATCAAGGATCTAAGTTCCCAAATTCCATGAGCATTTGTATCAGTGAGTTTGCTCTTTCTAAACACATCAAGGAATGAGTTTTCCATGAGAATTTAATATTGTTGGGGATATAAAGGAATGTAAAGGCAATTTCATTTCTCTTCAATCAATCATGAGACATGAACTATCAAGAGACATATACTATCATTTCTCTTCAATCAATCATGATTGTCTGTGAATATGGGTTTTATTATTGCTAAAGTTCAGCTTTTTTATTGTAGTTGCTAAGGCTTATTTTGAATTTGGTCATTGCTATGTAGTTTCCATGGTCTTCAAAGCCTTTCTTCCCGCGTGCAATCCTCCCCATCATACCAAGCTGATCCTTACTGTATAGTTTCTGGTCTTTATAGCCTTTCTTTGAGTGATTGACGGGTAATTTAATTACTCTTTGCCATTACATAACTGAAGTGATGTTTAGCACATAATGGTTTACGATTGAATAAGTTTATATATTTATGGTTTTGTATACTTTGTTTCTTTCCTTAATTGTATCTTCAAATCATATTTCTCTCTCTCTCTTTTAGTACCTAATTTAACATGGGTAAAATTAGAAATTTTGGTCATTATGTAGTAGTTAAACTAGGTAGCTTGATGAGTGTAATGATTATGTGCTCTCATCATACTCCTATCTTTTTCAGGGGGGAAAATATACAAAAGAGAAGAAAAAAAGGTGTTGAAATATATGGATCATAGTTGGATAAACACTAAACAAACGAGTGTTGAATATGATAATAAGGTGAAGGATTTTTTAGAATTTGCTAGAAGAAATGCAGATAATGACAGTGGGATGTTCTACTGCCTTTATCTAGAATGTTTGAATGAGAAGCGAATAACTGTTACAAATATATATACATATTTAATTTATGAATGATTTTGTAAGAGTTATATAGTATGGGTATGGTATGGTGAAGAATTAGAAATGCCAAGCACATCTCAACAGGGGGGAGTGACCTTTGATGATAATGACACAGATCTGGATGATCAGATAGATGATATTATTCGTGATGTAGGAGAAGAGGATTTTGAGCAATCACATGCATACGGTAATATGTGCAGTGATGCTGAGAAGCCGTTGTACCTGGGGTGTACAAAATACCAATTGTTAAAAGTAGTATTGAAATTGGTAAGCTTGAAAGCATGACATGCATGGAGCGACAAGAGTTTTTCAGAAACACTTGAGGCCTTTAAAGACATGCTTCCAGATGATAATGTGCTGCCTTATCGATACTATGATGCTAAGAAAATATTGTGTCCACTAGGGATGAAGTATAAAAAAATACATGCATGCCCTAATAATTGCATATTGTACAGAAAAAGAGCATGAAGAGAAGCAACAGTGTCCGATATGTGAAACCCCTAGGTACAAATCAAATAAGGCCCCTGCAATGTTGTATCTTCCAATCATATCGAGGTTCAAACACTTGTTTGCTAATGAAATTGATGCCAAAAATTTAAGATGGCATGCGGATGAGAGAATTTCCGGTGGAAAGCTTCGACATCCAGCTGATTCTTCTTAATAGAAGAAATTTGATCAATTATTTCCTAGTTTCGGCGAAGAGCCTAGGAACCTTAAGCTTGGGTTTAGCACTAATGACATGAATCCTTATGGTAGCCTAAGCAATATACATAGTTCATGGCCTGTTCTGTTGGTAATTCACAACTTATCTCTTTTGTTATACATGAAAAGAAAGTATATCATGTTATCTATGTTAATTTTGGGACAAAAAAAATGAGAAATAATATAGATGTTTACCTAGAACCCTTTTGAAAGAGTTGTGGGATGAAGGTGTCAATGTTTTTTATGCAAACAAGAAGGAGATTTTTAAAATGTGAGCCATAATATTTTATACTATAAATGAATTCCCTGCATATGGAAACTTGTCAAGATATAGTGTTAAAGGCTACAAAGCATGTCCGATTTATGAAGAAAGCACATACTACCATCAACTTCAACATGGAAGAAAGACCGTTTATCTTGGTCATAGGAGATTCCTTAGACGAGGCCACCCATATCGTAGATTAAAGAAAGCCTTTTTTGGTGGCAAAGAGTTTGAAGATGCTCCAAAGGCATTGACTGGGGAGAAAGTTTATGAAAATGTTCAAAATATCAATGTTATCTTTGGTAAGGCTACAAAGAGTAGAAATGAGAAAAATATATGGAAAAAGATGTATGTCTTCTTCGATCTTCCATATTGGCGCAATCTTGATGTGAGACACTGTATTGACTTTATGCATGTGGAGAAAAACGTATATGATAGTATTGTTGGGACACTGCTCAACATACAAGGTAGTTCTAAGGATGACGTAAATGCAATATTAGATTTATAAGAAATGGGAATACAAGAAGACTTGCATCCGAGGCCACATGGTAAGAGAACTTTTTGTCCTCCAGCTTCTCATACCTTGTCTAAGGATGGGAAAAGAAGTTTTTTTGAGTGTTTACATGGCATCAAAGTTTCCTTAGGGTATTCTTTAAATTTTAAGAAGCTTGTTTCAATGAAAGACTTGAAGTTAGTAGGGCTATAGTCTCATGATTGTCATGTCTTAATGCAACAACTACTCCAAGTAGCTATTTGAGGCATTACCGAATACGATCTTCAACACATATTGACTAGACTTTGTTTATTCTTCAATGTTATTTGTAGTAAAGTCATTGAGATGGAAAGATTGGATGAATTGGAAAATGAAGGATACATGATCATGTGCCAACTTGAGAAGCTTTTTCTTCCTTTTTTTGACATTATGATATATCTAATTGTTCATCTAGTGAGGGATATAAAGTTGTATGGCCCTATCTATTTCCGATGGATGTACCCAATTAAAAGAGCTATGAAATCCTAAAAAGGTATGTGAAGAACCCTAACCGGGCTGAAGTATCTATTGTTTAAAAATATGTTTATGAAGAAGCCATGTAACTTTGTCAACATTATTTGTCAAATGTAGGACATATTGGGCTTCCTAAACGCCATAACGATGAATGGGTAGACACGGGACTACAATACAGAGTATGGATCCTAATGAATTGCAACAAGTCTACTTATACATCATAAATAATGTTGATGCAATTCAAGATTACATAAATGCTTATAAAGAAATTGTAAGGAAAGCAAATAGTCAAATGACTGAACAAATGTTAATTAGGGAGCATATCAAAACTTTTGAACATTGGTTCAAACATTAGGTTGATGGAGAAGAATGTGTTTTTGATAGAATTAAATGGCTAGCACATTGTCCTGAGGTTGATGTCTTAAGTTGGACTTCATTTGTGATCAATAGTTATACCTTTTACACGAAGTCCCTAGATGATAGAAGCACCGTCCAGAACAGTGGTGTTATGTTAGTGGCTGAATCTATGCACTTCTCTAGTTCAAAAGATAAGAACCCTAAATTGAAGAGGATCCTCTGAGATGGTTAGTTACACGGGGGAGTATGCATAACCTGGGATCAACTGTTCACCACCAATAAATGATAGATGATCAAGTCAGAGTGTCAGTTGAAGAGGTTATCAATGCAGACGCACCTGTCCATATCCCTACTGATAAGTTTAAGATTGTGAGCGATGTCATGGGTACTTTCATATTATGGCCAAAGAACCTTATTTCTGTTCGAGCTTAGGAATCCCTAATAAGAGCCCCAAGTCCAGCTCCTATCACTTATGAAGTTTCATAGCCTCCATTGAATGTCATGAAACAATTGATTCTGATAGCATACGATACATCCTTTCGAACAAGACATTTGCCTATGGGTTCAGTTGTTGGCAAGTCAGGGGTGACATGCTATCTTAAGAGGGATGATTTGATATCCCTGGTCGCTCCTAAACAACATCTTACAATTGCGATTGTCCAACTATTTTTAATATAAGTATCTTCTTCAATTGAAAGTAAATATTTTAAAAATTACCCCGTTTAACTTTGATTTGTGTGCTTTCATTATTGTAGGTACATGAATCGTAAGTTTGTCTGCTCTGACAATAGTGATAAATTTAGATTCGTATGCCTAGTTCAAGTCCAAGAGAAAGGGACAACTACTCCCATCAAATATAGATACTTATCAGAAAGGCTTAGTGAAACCACAACTGAGTATTTCTTGGTTCCGTATGTACATGGGTGAGAAAAAAATTTATATTTCAAAACACATATAATGCTTTATATTTTCTTAATATTCATCTCTTTTTTTAGGGATCATTGGCAATTGGTTCTTCTGTGCAAGACTAGTTACATAGTCATCCTTATATGCTCCCTCCACTTGAAACCAGGGAATGACTTGAAGAAGACAGTGAACTCATAAGTTTTCTTGAATTATTACCTTTTGTATGTAAAATAAGTAATCTTTGTGATTTTGATGATAGGGCTATGAGGACATTCCTACACGCTGCGTGTGGTAAGCATGTTCGTGAGTTAAAATACCTTACATGGATCATCCTAAAGGTTAGTACATATTTATTTTCTTTAAGATGTGTTTTATAAGCTATGCTTTTATGCTTGCTTTGATGATGCCATTTTCTTTTTCAGAGCCGTAGGCAACCATCGGGGTCCAACTTATGTGGTTTCTATGTTTTGAGGCAAATTTACAATATTATCATCCTAGGCACGACTGATTTTACCGAAGAGGTAAATATATATTTCAAAAATTTTGTATTACTTTATTGTTTTTAAGCTAGCAAATTAATGTTTTGTCTGGCTTTGGTGTTACATACAGATGTTTGATCTTGCTGATCCCTTTCCCTAAAGAAGATGTTGATTTCATCTGCAATTGTTGTGTAGAATTCATCTATGAGCTTTTACAAGAGTAGTAAGTTTTTTAATCCAATATTGTTCTAATAATACTTGTGATTTTCATATCTAACTTGATTTATATCTCTGTGTAGGACAATTTCTGGGATATGGGTGATACGGGTTGGTTGTTGATACATGCATAGGATGTGATTGACCTTATTACTTCTTCTTATCACTGGTTGAGCTACTACATTCTCTGTATTTTCTAAGAAATTGTTATTGAAGAGTTGAAACCTTGTTCATTGATTTGTTGATTTTATTGTCAAATTCATGGTTGCCATTAATAAATGATTGAGGAAGCTTCTAACTAGACAGAATTTGAGAGTGGACGGTCTCGTAAGAAAGGTCAAGAGCTTCAAGAAAACTAATGATAGCCTAAAATTCCAGATTTTTGATACAGGTTTGAAGATCCGCTTGCTGAAACATGAGTACCTTCATCTCTTCATACAATCGCTTAAAGTTCAAGAAGAAATCCTTCAAGAGACAACCCTGCTGCTAAAAGCGATAGAAGCCTTTACATACTTCGTGAATTCGAGTAATATTCCCTTTACTAGAGAACATAAATTCAAGATAACTCATAATTTCTTTCACAGTGTTGCAATGACTAATAGAGGACAGAATCCATGGTTCAATAGAGTTCCGAATTTGGAAAAAGATTCGAGCATCTGCTTTAGAACAAGTCAAAATTTTCTCATAATTACCAGAAGGAGGATCCTAAGTTAAATTGGCTTCCTTCTCAATGTCCAAAATATAAACCCTAACAGTCTTTTTCCAGTTAGTATAGTTTGTCCAATTCAATTTTGAATCAGTAATCTTAGAAGACATAAGTAACATATCAGATGTTTTAGATTCAATCATTGAAGAGTAACTAAAGAATCATAATAACAAGACATCAAGCACATTCAAGGGAGTAACCAGCAATCAATAGAAATACCAAACAATGAACACAATCGCTAACCATACCAAAGTACCAAACTTTCACAAATAATAGTGTTAGAGTAAGGAGAACATGAAACCCACACATGGAAGCGTGAAACTAGAGCGTGATAACCCCTAGCAATAGGTTGGGTGAAACAGACCGTGAAAATAGTGTTGAAAAGTGCAAAAAAAACAGAGAGAGCCCAAACACCAAAAGTGATCAGAATAAGACCAAACTCCAAGGGTAGGCTGGAAATCACCTATCAACCGTCATGGAGGAAACCAGAGTGGAAAAGGGTGTTGAGAAAACTCAACAAAATAGAAACACAATATTGAACCAGAGAAGCTCTGATACCATGTAAACCGTGAGAAGGAAAATTGAATTCTAAATTCCTTGAGTCAAAACATGTACAAGTGAGTCTATGTATATATACAAGCGTGTATCTTCCTAATTAATGCTAATTAATTCTATAATATGTTTCCTACCATTAAGATATAATTGCCTAATAATATTGGCACACAATCCCTAATTGTGTGGGATATGATTCTAACATACAATCCCTAATTTTGTAGGATATGATTCTAACATTTTGAATTTAGAGGCCAAATTCTATGAAGAGTTGGGAAATGTGTTGAGATCTTATGTCAGCCAATTGTCCTTCTAAATTTTAAGGTGACAGATCTTGGATCGCATATTAGGCAATATATCAAGTAATTAGGCAGTTCAGAATTAGTTTCCTTGTTAGTAATGTTAATGTACACATGTCATTGAATTAATTAGCTCACTTGCTACTAGTTAGGGAATGGATTTAGGCTTAAATATAATAACCCAATCCTCTTTATTAGTAAAATTTATCATTTTTCCTAAAGTATATCTATTTATTGCATATATTAATGAGTTTCTATCAATAGTAGTTATGACCAAATATGATATTTTAGAAAAATCAATCTAGTCGACTAATCCAATTTGGATTTTGTAGTTGCCCCTTTTAACATAGGTGTTTCCTCTTAGACTCAAACTTGAGACTTAAATGAATCTAGCAGAGCTTTAGCCCGTTACACTAACTATGAAACCATTTATGTGACTACTAATTAAAATGTTTTCCAAAATGAAAATAATTTGAGGCACATTTGGTTAAAATAATTGTAGCTACCATAAAGTAATATGAAAAAAATATTTCCCAACCAAAAATATTTTTCCCTTATGAGTCATATCCATTATTTCCTTATATAAATATTAGAAAAATAAAAAAGGGAAAATTTAATTGTACCCCACCATAGATATTTAATTTTAAAAATCCTTCAAAACTTTTTGAAACACAACGAGCTTATGCTCCCCCGTGCATTGCACGAGGAGTACTATTTACAATGATTATATCAACCTGAGCAGAGGGAGTACACAAAACAGAACGAAAAAAAAACATTCCCGATATAATGCATAACGAAGTTACCAAAGTAACAATTCCTACAATAAAAACATAAATGAATGATATTGAGTCTTCAAAATTATAGACGAACAGAATAACATCACTATCATTTGGCTGAATATTACAATAATCCTGGTTCATTTGCATGAAGTAAAATAGACATGGAAACATAATATGTAGGCAAGCACATCAACTCAACAGCAAAAGTGTCAGTCAATATCAAGGTTCCTGAAAACAACATTCTTGGTGGTCTTGCTTCCCATATTTTTATGGTCATTAATGACAATTTTCAGACCATTCATACTTCACACCCCTAGACATGGCAACATATAATTAACCATTAGTGAAAATAGGTTTGGAAAGATATAATCCAACATTATTTAAAGATTGGCCTTAACTTTTGTTGATAGTCATTGCAAAAAAAAGTGTTATAAGAAATTGCCTCCTCTGCATGTGAAAATGCCATCTTGACTTTGAAGAATTCATGTCCATCCTATGTATTAACATCTTCTCATTTGGTTTTGATCCATTCAATGTGATTTCCTCAATAACATTCTTTCCAATCTTTGTAATATGAAGCCATGTTCTGTTGCACAATCCTTCAGCTTGATCAATGTTCCTCAAAAGCATTATAAGGACACCAACCTTAAGGACAAGTTTGTGTGGAGGAAAACAAGAGCATGCTATTGTATTCAATAATTCTGTAGTGTATAGGTCATCAAAGCTATTACTGTTATTGGTAGATTTCCAGATAGTGTCACAACTAAGGAACTCAAACTCCTCACTAGGAAAAAGTGAACACATGTAATCATTAATTTGGTTAACCATCTCAATAGTAGGAGCTAGAATGGCTCTATCATTGAAATACTCATTGCATGCTAAATTTTCAAATAGGTTGACATAAGTAGCTTTGACAATTGCATTAATAGGATCATTAGAACTTAGTATCAACAATTCATCTGGTATTTCTACATCTGCCCCTCCATCAATACAATTACCTATCTTACCATCACCAATATCTAATAACCACTTTGAAAACCATTATAACTTGTGTTTACCAGTATTTGTAGAGCATGAGCACAACCTCATATT
The DNA here is from genome assembly GCA_037074505.1 of Albizia julibrissin. NCBI lineage: Eukaryota > Viridiplantae > Streptophyta > Magnoliopsida > Fabales > Fabaceae > Albizia > Albizia julibrissin. Next base: position 44,906 of record CM073487.1, on the reverse strand, counting down.
TTGCTTCAAGTAGAAAATTTTGCAATAGTCCTATAGATAGGAAGAACTAATACAGGCATTGACTATGACATCTCTTATCCCTTTTGGTATTACAGGAAGTATTTGACGAAAATCCGCACCTATTAGGATACATTTACCACCAAAAGGCTTATTAGAATGGATGATGTCCTTCAAAGTCCTTTCAAAAGCTTCTAAACAAAAGCGTTGAACCATAGAGGCTTAATCCTAAATTATTAATTTTGTTGCTTTGATCAGTTCTACTAATGGTGTGTTTTGACTTATTGAACATACAGATGTATCAGTAATTTGTATTGGAATGGCAAGCCTTAAATGAGCGGTTCTTCCGAAAGGTAATAATGTTGCTGCAATACTACTTAAAGTTACAGTTAGGACTATGTCTCCCTTTGAACATAATGCTGAAGTTAATGCTTTCCAAGAGAATACTTTTCCAGTGCCACCATAACCATGAACAAAGAAGAAACCTCCACCATGACCAGAAAGATATGACATTACTTTGTCATATACATACCTCGGATATGAATTAAGACATTTCAGCAGTTCAATAGTTGAGCCTTAAGTGATTCCTTATCATAATTCAACTCATGTAGTATAAGGTGGTTGTTAACATCTATGGTGGGAGTATCTTCAGGTAATGGCAGAGTAGAAAAGTCTTGAAGATTCTTTCCATTTGGCAAAGAAATGAATCTATTATTTTAAGTACGTATTGTTCCTTATCATGTTAAGGTATGTGCACACCTGTAAAATACATGAGACAATGAGTATAATAAGATCAAACATAATCAGTATTATAAAACAAAAAATGATTTCCTTCCATACCATCATAGTTTGGATCATAATAAGGGATATGTAGTAAATCTTCAGTAATAAGTCCAGAAGTCTGGTTCCACACATGTTCAGGCCTTTGGATAGAAGCACATAACAACATTGTGACAAATAACTTTCTTAGAGAGTAACCTGAGGCCCATAATGACGCTTCTTTAATAGCATCAATATATTCTTTGTCATCATCTAATAATCCAAGTATAAAACATGCATCCTTAGACGTCTTGTGAATCACACCGTCAATTGTTTTTATATCATCAAAACATATTGGGCCTCTTACTTGTGTGAGCAAAATGCGTAGGTAATATAACTCTCTTGCCGATAGTGATACATGGCTAATCCTACCTACAGAAAACCTCTCTGTCGTCGTTTCCATTCAGGTTTATTCCTTTGGTAAACATAGTGGTTTGGAAATTCTGAATATGTCAGAGTAGCAGCAAACATCTCATCATCATTAATTTTCATCCACGCTAAAAATTGTGATTCACACACACATGGATTATCTAAGAGTTCTACAACATCATCATTACTTAAATATATGACATATTGCTGATTCGATAGATGAAAGCTCAGCCTCTCAACTGAAGGATTCTTGTGGTGAATGTCAAACCCAAATATACGCCAACATGCTTCACATGATGATATGTATCTACAATTATAGTATTAGAGTATTTCATCAATAACCACTTTGACAACTCTTTTCCCTTACTAATATACTTGAATAAATATTTAATTGCGGTTGACTGATTGCACTTCTCCACATTTATATAAGCTTGAAACTTTTGAAGAAGTAATGTATTATAAGGAACGACAAACCTGTTGTCTAAAGGAATTCCTTTGACCTTAACAACCCTACCATCATCCCTTCGCCTATATGTAAGGTATCTATTTTCATCAATTGTTGTGTGTTGTGTGAATTTCTTTGGGAAATACTTGATGCATTTTTTGTTTTTCATGCAATGTACATCTGGCTTATTTTTTCTACATGGTCCATGTATCATAAATGTTGTCACCAGTTCATAAAGCTTTGGCTGAGTTTCCTTGTCTAGAATTTTTGCACAAATTGCTTTGTCAATATTTTTTGGATCTTTCAACTTATCCCTAGGATCAAGGAATAAAAGTATATGAGCATGTAGAAGGCTCCTCTTTTAGAATTCTATAGCATATACATCTGCATAAATGAAGCATAGCATTAAAACATGAAAAGCATTAATTAATCATACAAGTCATGTACCAATTGTAAGTGAATTAAAAAAATTAGGTATAAATTTTATCACACTTGGAAATTTGACATATGTCTAACCTGCACGGACTCTACCAAAAGTATTTTTGGTCTTCAAAATTTTCATCAGTAACTTCAATTTTAGCTGAAATATTCTTGAAAATATTATTAGGCAATATGATGGATTTAAATTCCATTTATCACAATATCTTGTTGTTTCTGGCCAAGCTGGGTTGCAAGTAAAAGTAATGAAGAGGTCAAAATATCCAATCACCAGACAAATTGCCATGACATCTTGGTAATTCCTAATCATATACCTTGTAGAACCTGTGAGTGATGTAGGAAGTACAATCCTCTTTCCAGTAGATGTGCAGCTCTTTCCCCACTAAGAATTGCGTCAGAAAGTCCTTGATATAGATATGCTCTTAAATCTTTCTGATGAGTCCTTACCCACAATAATCGTTGAGATTCAATCATTGTATACCTATCTACAATGAACTGTTGGAGCAACCTAGAGGCATGGTGTATTGTACTTAGTTCCTTCTCTCTTAACATTAATCAGTAAGAAAAGAATTCACACAAGCTGACCCTTTTCTTAGTTTTAGTTATGGCAAGAGTCTCTTCTCTGTGCTAAACATCATCCCTATAGCCATCTTCATTGAACGGAAATAAGAGAGGGTATTGTAGAGGTAAGTATAAGGCATGCAACTCATTGATTCTCTTTGGCCTTCCTGAATGAGTCTCCACAATTATGTCACGAACATTAAATGACATATCAATGTCACTAACGATTAACGCTGCAACTTTAGGAGCGACTAGTAAATTAAATGTTATGCCATCATGTTGTTGTGTCCCAAGAAGGCACAACTTCAATGGTGTACTATCTGAATGACCAATCATTGATTTAGCAAGACGGTATTGCTGTACGAATGGATTTATTTCATCAAGAAGATCCTTCAATTGAGCAACTATTGAAGGATCTATTGAGTTCTCTATTTGATGTTTTCTGCACAAAACATCAATAAATTCAGTGTTGGATTCAGTTGTAACAATTTTAGAATAAGGGGAACATGTAGGTGTATGCAATAGCATCTATCTAAGGCGTTGAATTCAACCATTCCATACCATTATGTGATGAGTTTGAATAACTATGGCGTTCAGCTCTCAGATTTTCTGAACAAGTAACAAATGGCAAAGCTTATTACTTCTACCACTTCCATTGTTCAAGAACCAAAGAAAACTATGTATATGTCACCTTTATCTGGAGTTTATTGGATGTATTTCCTCTTCCCCTTCATTACTATGCTATAATAAGAAATTACACATAAATAGCTACTTTACTAAGAATTTTGTAGAGAGAGGAAGGTAATCATTCAGAGTAAAGCAAGTATGAAACTAAGATAGCAACTCAGTAGTAAGAACATGGGCAAAAATTCGACTAGCAAACTGTAAAAATTGTTTCACCACACTAAAGCTATTACTGCCCCTAATAGCAAGATATCATAGATGACATAAAATATGTTATCCATATTATGGAATTAACATGATCTAGTCAAACATCACGAACACCAAAATGAATTATGACCTTACCTCCTTCTAGTAAAAATTAAGTTAAACTATCATTAAAGAGCATACCTGGATGGTAAGCAGAAAAAATGATAGCAGTAATTAAGAAGTCAATAGTATTGATATTCTACATCAACTATTCTGCTGGCCATAAACTTTGTAAACTAATAATACATTGGACTAATTTATGCATCATGTGAGTTAATATAGGATTTTATGACTTCGGACAATAATTAATGTGATGAATTAAATAATGCAACACACGATTTTTCTTTGGTAAAATGGAAATTTATATGATGTTAGGTCTTATTTGAAATGCTAATGATGTATATTTACTCTAAAATCATGCCTTACTACAGCAATGTCTTAAAACAATGAATGCAATAAAGATGATTTACATAATGAGTTGAACGTAAGTTATATGTCAAAAGTAGGAAATGTTAGTTTCTAAGCTAAGTGTAGTCGTAGTCAATATGATATCTGTTTAGGTCTTATATTGCATGCATTTACAAAGTAGCTTTCTTGTGCCTACTTAAAAAATTGATGCCCTATAATGACAGAAACGTAACAAAGTCTAAAAACCAGGAGTATGGCTACAGAGTTATATGCCATCTACATGCTAGAATGAGAGATAGAAATATAGATATTTGCCAATCCCATTTAAAGTTGACCCTACACAAAAGTAGCCTTATGAATGAAACAAACAAAAGCTGTGAAGGATATCAGAAAATATATTCGAATTTCAGCCTGAATAGACATGTCTATTTCTTTATGAATAGGCACAGTTTTGCACATATATGGAAATCAATATGATAAAAGACATGACTATGTAGAAGTGTAAAATTTTGAAAAGGATGACATTTGTTTTGCATTGACCATATCTCGATAAGTTCATAGCTAAGCATTACACATATTTGTAAAAGCAGGGCTTGAAAAATGCATTTTGAATGCAAGAAAATTACTTTCTTAGTCATCAAGGCAAGATTACCAGAATAGTGAAAGTCTGCAATGGCACTACTAACGAACATTAAAAAAATTTTCTCTTATTTCTCAATAATAGGAAACATATCATAAATGAAAAGATTGGAATATAACAACATAGATGAAAAGGTTTGGATCGTCGAAATTGCTTATAATATATTATACATGGAGCTACACTCTGAACACAATCGCTTGTGTTTCTCCTTTTGTTGGCGGGATTGCCCCTTTTCATAGTCGTTGCAAACTTTGAACACAATCCCGTGTTTTTCTCCTTTTGTTGGTGGGATTTTTGCCTTTTGATTTTCTTTGCTTCTTGTAAGATCCTTTCCTTAATTCCATAATATTAAATATTATCTCTCAAAGACTAATCATAATAGAGATAAAATCGCACAAACTATTAATATTATAATATTCAATCCATGATACGATAATACAAAGTATGTAGTCAAAGCAGAGTTTATAGGATGTAGACCCTATGAGTGACAATATACATCAATTCAACACATAATAAACCACAAGAGAGCATAAAGATATATCTAAGCCTCAGGAGCTCCTCCCGACATTCCAGCACAGAAACTATCACCTGAAAAATGTTAAATCGACGGGGTGAGACAAAAGCCTCAGTAACCAGCTTTCCAACTCATTACACATGCTGACATGTATTCATGAGGTGCCAAGTGGAACAATTTATATAATAAAATATTAAAAATCTAATATCATTGTTTTGTACAAAAATCTCATATCAGAAATTATAATATTATATCTCAAATCTCATATCACAATTCTCAAGTTCCTCCCATCAATCCAACCGAACCGTCTTATTTCCGCCGACTAGACCCATGAGCTAAGTTACTATCTATGTTACTGGTCACTCAAAGAGTTCTCCGGTCACATGATGAGGATTGGCCAAAATCCACAGAGCATGTTTCCAAACCATGGGCATTTCCCCTCATTGAACTAGTGGGGTGTCGTAGTCCCTCATTGAACTGGTGGGACGGTCCCTCATTGAACTGGTGGGACAATAGAAAGCCAACCATCGTGCACCAATGGAGGCTATACCACGTTGTAAAAATAACTTTCTCAATCTCAACCCAAACCAAACAACCCAATATGTATCAATAAATAGCTCAATAGGAATTTTCTCAAGATTTCCATACACATATGAGGATATTCAAAATAAACAAATACATCTTATAATTTAAATCACAAGGTTCCACAAAGCAAGTGTATAACAAAATACTCCTCAATATTACTCATTGAAATAATTTATAAATATCCATATATGATTTTCAATTTCATAATCATTTTACAAAATACTCATAAACACACACCAACACACATAATAAGTGGAAAGTGGTTACCTCTCGCTAAAGCTAATTATTATCACACTGTTCCAAATCCAAGAGCTCAAACACACGCCAAAATCAATCTATCACAATCAATTTACTACCCGTTAATAATTTTCTAAAAGTCAAAATTATAACTTATTTACAAATTCTAATAATAATATACTATAAAAACTGAAAATAATAATTTAGGGTATAAATTATAAAATGACAGCTTAGTCCTTCGAATTTAATAAATGACAGTTTAGTCCTCTTAATTTCATAAATGACAATTTAGTCCTTCAGATTTTAAAACTATACCAACTAAAATTTCAATAATATCTCCATTAACCCAAATAAATTATTTAATCTAAATTTAATCGGTTTAAAAGTCCAAAATAACATTATTTATAAGTTGATTATATAGAAAATTCATTATAAAATCTTATATAAACTAAATAACAAAAATAAACCTATTAAAATCAACTATTAGTTATAATCTATATTCTTATAGTTATATACTGATAAAACTCAAACTTGTCCAAAATTCTAATCATAAAATATTCTCTAATCAGTACAAAATTAATATCATAAGAAAGAGAAAATTATTTAGAAAATATTTCATGAAAGAAATTTTATAATTAGAAGAGATTTTGAGTACCTTATTGATCCCTGAAGAAATGAAAATACTCCTATCAGAGCCTTGCCCATCACATTTCTGCACACACTTCTCGCAGATTTCTTGCGTAAAGTGTGTTGAGGCGAGGAGGTATTTATAATACCTCCTCCTGCCTCAATTAACATTTTATTATTATTATTTTTAAAACGTGTGGCACCTTACGGTGCCACACTCTTTGGTCAAAGATGGGGGCGCCCCCCACGTTTTTATTATATAATATATAATATTTTAATAATAATATATTATATTATATAATAATATATATTATATTATATAATAATAATAATAATTTTTTTAATTTTTTTTATTATATCCCAAAAATAAAAATGAGGGTGTTACACTTCTTGCCTTGATATGACACCTGATTTTTGCTTCATAACCGTTGTTAGGCAAATATAATCAAATCAAATAAGGTTTAATAATCAGAAATAATGTAAATCATTTTTTGAAAAAAATCCTCGTAACCATAATAAAACAGAGACAAGTGGTAAATTGATTTTGTTTTTAATAAATTGATTTATCATTGTTGTCACAATGACATAAATCGATTTGCCTAGACCATAAATCGATTTATCACTCATTCAAGATTTGTCTCGCTTTTCCTTTCTTACATAAATTGATTTGAGCAATAGCAAATCGATTTACTTGTGTTTTGAAAACTTTTAGTCATCTGCCAGTTTTGGTAAATCAATTTACAACCTTCATAAATTGATTTACTTCACATATGATCTTTTGACTGCTCTTTGCCTTTTTGTGTAAATCGATTTATAACACTTATAAATTGAGTTACTTTACTTCTAAGGACTTAGCTGCTTTCGGCCATTTCTTGTAAATCAATTTACATTACCAGTAAATCAATTTACTTCATGTGACAGGCTTGAGTGCTTCTCGACCATTTCTTGTAAATCGATTTACATGACCAATAAATCTATTTACTTAATGTGACAGGCTTAAGTGCTTCTCGGCCATCTTTTATAAATCGATTTACTTCATTCTTAAAATTTTGGTTATTCTGTCTGATGTGGTAAATCGATTTATGAGACATTGTAAATCGATTTGCCAAATTTGACCGAGAGCAGCCAAGTTTTCAAATGTGAACTAAATCGATTTATAAGCTATTGTAAATTGATTTACAAAAGTGGTAAATCAATTTAACCCATTTTTTTCATTACTTTATTATAAGAGATCGATATATAAGCCATTGTAAATCGATTTACAAAAGATTTACAACTTTTGTAAATCGATTTAACCCATTTTTTCATTACTTTATTATAAGGGTGTTATAGGTATTTCATGTATTCTTCCCACTTCCGTCACTCCATTTTCTTTCTACCAAACGTTTTATTTTATTTTAACCTAAGTTACCTTCCCATATCTACCAAACAAAGATACATTTTTAAGTTCCCTTAAATATTCCCTTCTTTTCCATTCACTTCCCTTCATTTCCTTTCCTTCATCATATATTCCTTGTGCCAAATGGGCCCTTGATAGGAATAACTACACGTGGAAGTACACATGTTTGTAAAAAACTAAATGTTGTTTCCCTGATTTTTAGATGAGTCATGGTGACACTTGTGGATGGTCAAAAATTATAAAAGCAAAACTTTAATAGATAGTAGGAACGTATCATATAATACAAATGAGTCAAAAAGTCAAGGGCTCATGAATAGTATTATTACTGTGTGTCATAGGGTCATTTTGTATTTTTGTTATCATTAAAAATAACTAAAGAGATCAAGTTTGACAAAATGTAGTTAATTAATGGAAGAAAATTGAGTTATTGAGTGTATTTAAGTGAAAAGATGAAATGGTCATCGTTATATGATATTGGAATAAAGATCCAACTAAAAAGTGAAATAGTTGAATATAATAGGAAAGTTGACAGACACTATGACAGGATGATAGGAAACGACAGACTAATTTAGATGGTTGGAAAGAAAAGTTGACAGGATCACAACAGGGACAAACTTAAAAAGTCAACAGCTACATTGAACGAAGCTAGGAAATATTGAACTAAAGATAAAAAGTGTTAATTGTAATAAAACACCAACTAAGATAATTAGCACAACTACTTCTCTTGCTTTATCACTTTTAAGAGCCTCTCATCTGACCGTGGTAGAAGACCCTTTGTGCAACATTAGGTACAGTGTCTCCAACAATATTCTTCTCAAAATGGTCTTCCTTTTGCCCTTGGCTACGGCAGGTGTTGCATGCTGACGAAGGTCAGATACTGTGATATGTTCTTCAACATGAATATTTTGGGCTTCTAAATCAGCAACATGATTAGCAAGCTTCACACCGATCTTGTCCTGGGGGGCCTCACAAACTTATGGACAATTAAACTTTGAAGCATCACCTGGAACTTCATCAACCTTCTATGCCAAAAGAATAATAAACTTTCAGTAATGTACGGTTAACAATGAATGTCATTAATGTCAATGCATATCAATAAAGGCAAGATTAGGCTAGTAAAACTTAAAACTTAATACCTCAGAAGATACATTAATGAATTCGTTCATCAAGTCTTCATAGATAGTGAAGTGATTTACGATGATACTGGAAGCAGGGAACTTCTTATTGTAATCATTAAGTTTGAGCTTCAGCAGTAATGTCTTCCCAATAGGAAGCTCCAACTCAGACAGGACATCATATGGAGCATTATCCTGCTTATGGAGGGAAAAAATGCATATTAAAAGGTGATCTGAAGAGCACTAATAAAGACAGTAAATTATAATTATGTATATGTGAACCTTCTCGAGTGCAAGCTTGAATGCCATAACAATCTTATTAACCAACTGAACAGCCTACTTATCCCAGAAAATGACGCACGTCGTGCTTGTTTGATCTTTCACTGTATATGAAAGTTTTAGCCTATTCTAAACAAAATAGAAACATGTTCAAGTATAGGTAAATGAATGTTGCATAATAATACTTAGGTTCAATTGAATGAGGTTTCTTCTTGCAACCGGGGCATGCATTTTCACCATTCCAATCATTCAAGTTATCTAACTTTAGCTTAGTTCCATACTTTGTGCATCCATGGTAACAAACACGTTCCTGTTACTATCCACTAATGTACCAACAAATCTAACAAATGCAAGCACGTCTGCATCGCAGTTATTGCAGAAGATATAAATGCATACAAATAATGACTGTTTGAATATGTTGTGGATATGGAAATCAATTATTTCAATGAAGGACTATCATAACAATTAGTTATCTTATAAAAAATACCAATCTAATAATCGCAACGCTTGTCTTCATCATAATGTAAAATGTCAATGATATTGAGGAATGAGTATGAGTATAGTGGTATAGTTGCTTTTTCGTCCTCAATATGTGTGAATGTGGTGATTGTGATCTTAAAGGGATGCTTGGCTGGTTTTATAGTAACTTGTATTCTTGGAGACAACAAAGTTTGCAATCAAATAAGTATTGCCCTCTTTAATTTCTGTGAGGAATCTCTTATGCAGGGACTTGTTCAAGGCACTCGCTTGAATCTTAACACCCTGCATGTACAAATAGATTTATGTCAGTTAAATTAACATAGTGAGGATAAAATGTACAATGGAAAACATAATAAATACCTCTGCATCCATGAGGAGCATTGAAACACATAATAGATCATTGGGAGCATTTTTTTGATATACATTCCACTTCCTGAAAACCCTTGCAACAATCTTCCACCTGTCTGTGCCATCATGCAACTCCTTCAGCAGTGAACGGTTTGACATGATTGGCACGGAAAAACTGTTATTTGATAATAGTTGAAGATACAATCAACAAAGAGATGTAACTCTGCAGTTTGAAGCAATGAAAGATAACATGGTTTGATGCTCCTATTTAAAAGGAAGGGGATATGAAGATTTGGCGGGAGATGATATCGGTGCAGCAAAAGTTTTCACTAGCAATTTAAATTTTAGCGGGATGATAAGCAGTTGATATTGGTTGGACTTTGTGTGAATGCATATGACAATTCAATTCATTCATATAAATTAAAATAAAACATGAGTAGAACTTCCTGTACAGCTTAAAAGATGTGCCAAGTTCAATCAGGTTTGACTAAAGTAGGTATTTGATTGAATGAACTTTCAATAAACTCGGAATCCTAAATTGCCTTATTCGTGAATGCTAAGAATAGATACAGGCTTAAGGTACATCCTAATAAAAAGCTACATTTGGTGACAAAAAGCAATTGCAGCATATATAAACAACTTACAAAAGATGGAAATCGAGAAGGTAGGACAACTAAAAGCACTCAAACATACATATTAGTAAGTATAGGGAAACAGACCTTCGCTGAAACATAAAAAGCAAAATTTCCATAATGATGATGATGGATAACAACTTTACATAATATGGCTCCATAATAGCACAATGTCAAACATCATGCTTGCAATCCAAAATCCCACTCGGCATCGAAAAGGGAATAAGTCAAATAACATATACTAAACCTAGAAGGTGAAAGAGAATACAAACCAAACTGGGATTAACCCGTGGCTGATTGCGCACAAGATGGAGACAACCGTCGGATTAAAATCCATTCCTCCATCTCACCGGGTTATCCTGAAGAGCTAAATCAGACACATGATGTTCGGAATCTAAATTTGAATCTAATTTCATTATTAGTTAGTATTGTTCATTATTGTTCCCATGGGACCTTGGCTCTGATAACGCTGCCCATTACATCATAAAATAATCTTTAACGAGGTAGGATGACTGATGAACAGTGTTCTGAGTCTGTAGCCACACTTAAGCCGTTCCCATCATCGGCTTCGCGGAACAGATTTTATAACATAGTACTAAATTAAAATTAATTTTTTTTTTCTGAAAAGACGTTTATAACTTTATCTTGTACATAAACGAAATAACCGTTACAGGTATCTTATAAATATGTATATTTGATTTATAAATTTTCATATATATTCTTATAAATATGTTTCTTGTCTAGTATATGAGTGAGATGATATTATAATTTTATTTATTTGTCTTATAAATAAATATATTTAACTTATAAATTTTCATATGTATCTTGTAAATAATCACATTTGACTTACAAAGTAAAAGCACAATTATTTTGTTTACCCATAAATTTTAATTTCAACTTAGTCCTAACGGTACAGTGAAATTTTGAAAAGTTTTGAGTTCTGTTTGATATTAAGTAACTATCAGGGGTAAGTGAAATTTTCCCAACAAAAAACGAGGACAAGACAAACAAAAGGCAGTTACCGTGCCTATTGATAGATAGGGGAGCTCGTCTCTGGACCTTTTAGATTTGTTTTTTTAAAAAAATATTTTAATAAATAGAAAAATAAATATAATTTCTTAATTAATATTTTTTAAAAAAAATAATAATTTTTTTATTTAAAAATCACCTCTAGAAAAATTAAATCCGGACCCACACATGAGACGAGCCCCTGCCTATCTTTCTGGTTGCTTTTGCTATTTGTCACTCCATTAACACTTTATGGGAGGCATGTGCAAATTTCCCTTCCTACTTGCTGAGGTTTGTGCTATTCGCTGCTTCTTGTGTTCTCTGAAGGGTGCTTAGGTTGCAAAATTCGTATTTGCCTTCAATTCTTTGATCTTTGTTGGGTTTCTAATTCCTGGGTCGGTGTTGGATTATGTATGAGTGTTTCGAGAATTTGCTAGTGGTTTGCATTGTTGAAGAAGTTCTGCAGTTTTAGACTGCTGCAAGCATGATTTCCTTTTCAAGAAACAGTTGCAAATTGCTCTTCCATTTTCAGAATTTCTGGGTAAATTAATAGGCTTCTCCGGGTAGTTGAGACTTGAGAGAGGATTAGAGAGAAATGGAGTAGATTTCTGGGTTGAAGAAAACGGAATAATGGGGTGTTATATTTGGGGTGAGATCCATTCTTAATATTTCAGGTAAAAACATTGCAGCGCATAATATTTTAGGGTAGATGCCCCTGGAAAAATATTTTAGGTGCTGAATGCACCTAAACCCTTTAAATTTTGATATGCCGTTAAAACTTACACAGCTGTTTTCCTATAAGGTACATGGAGGATTTCATAAAAGAGTATTTTGAAGAACGGGTTGGTAGCTTTTGGAATTGTTCATTGGATTGTATTCACTTTGTTGAATGGGAAGAAAAATGATCAAGGCACACCATCCATGTGGTTACCTTACTGCATATTATCTCATAGGTGTGAACTATTAGTGGGATTTGAATTAAATGAGCCAGTATATAGGGAGGGACTACTGTTGTGGAAAACTAGAATCTTACAAAGAAAAAGTGCTTTTGGAACAATTTATTCCGGCACTTTCCTTTATAAACTCTTTATGAACACAACTTTTACTGTTCAATGAATTGCAATCCCAGCGGAATATAGTGCTTTGGTGTTTATTGTGCTTGTGATTATTAATATTTTATTGTGCCTGTGTTTATTATATTCCACAGTTTGTTGGTTATCAGGTTATGACACCTTAGACTGTGCCTTCGCTTCTTAGGATCCAATTCTCTGAACCCATCTTTTTCCTTCACCCTTATTGTGGTATATCTTGATTTTTAAGTGAGTTTAGCTTTTGCATGTTTAATATACATCATGATCATTGCATGATCTCTGGTCAGCCAGTTGCATGGTCTGCAAAATGGGCCCTGACATAGAGCTGAACCAGAAGTTCACTTTAGTAAAGAGATTGTTCCTTCCCCTCCATTTTCGGTGCACAAAGATTTTCAACCATGCTTGTGCTACTGAAGCATTGCGAATTGAAAAAGCTCCTTTGTCTAATGGAAATGAAGACGTGGAAGTTAACATAACTGGTTGCTCAAATTCTGGGAAGACAAAGGAGCTTTTTCAATTCGCAGAATTTGAGCTTTTTCAACTGCTTGTGAGGATGTCATGGAGTATTCTAGTTCTTTTGGTGATACGTTATCTGGCACAGAGAATGAGAATTGTTCAGCATTCAGTGATGCTGAAGTTCAATCACAGATACATTCTGGGAATGCATCCTCACCAATGCATGATGATTGTTTTGAACCATTTCGAATAAGGTATAATTTAAATTTTACTGTTAAATGCATCCGCACTGTCTTGTGATTCTTGTTCTTGTCCATATGAAGCAAGATAACAACTGGAAAAAAGAAAAAAAGAGGAAAATGAACATATTTTGTGTACACTGTACAAAGGCACATTAGTTCTGTTCTATAGTTGTTGGGTGTTTGATTAGAAGACCATTTACTAATATGTTTTACCCTATTAACTGTGCAGGAAGAAAAAACTAACTAATCATTGGAGGTGGTTTATACATCCTCTGATGTGGCGTTGTAGGTGGATAGAATTGCAGCTGAAGCAACTTCAGTCTCAAGCACTTAAATATGATAAAGAGCTTGCAATATACGACCATAGAAAGCAGCACAAATTTGCAAACATAACATTGGATGGTGTTGTGACCAAGTCAGTACCTTTTACTGGTTCATTTGGTGGGAATAAAGTGATAAAGAGGAAAACATGAAAGAGTTGAAGCAGAATGTGATTTGGTGTTATATACGTCTAAACATAGCTTCTTCTCCAACTATGGTATGAATTTTCTTTATTGGCTCCTGATGTATATCACTTCAGTGATCTTATGATTTGATTTATCTTGTTTCCCAGAAAATAAAAGCTCAACCGATGTTGCTCATTTGAAAGATGAACCTGGTGTTGCTACAGGTAAGTTTGCACTTGTAAACACAAGATCATTTTTGTTGCTTGTTCAATAATTTACCAAAATTTAAGCTTGCGAAACCAAAAAGAGTTCAATGTATTTGATACACAAGTTTTACTCTTAAACATAATGTATTTTCTAAGAAGATTAATACCCCTTCCGGTCCTAAATATAAGACAAAGTTAACCTTTTTGAAGATATTAAGGAAGCTAATTAAATTACTTTAAAATAATTATCTTTGTCATTTTTTTTCCAAATTATTTTGCCTAACTTATAAACTGATATATAATCTAAGGATACACATCATATAATATGATTAAGTAACTTATTTAACTTCCTTAATCTCTCCAAAAAAAATCAACTCTGCCTTATATTTAGGATCGGAGGAAGTAATATGTTTTCAGCATATGTTTCCATGTGTTTCAAACCCTGCAATGTTATTTGTATACATCTAACACAACATCCTTTTTCATTAAGGTAATGCTGTTAATACTGAGGAGTTCAGGCGGAATGATATTTTGTCATCTCTTGTATCTAAAGATAGTGATATATCCTTGAAGGACAATATTCTAAAGATTGAAGCAGTGCATGAACACATTCACAGATTGAAAACTCAGATTGACACAGTCATTAGCGAAAATCTAGGGAAATTCACTTCTGTTAATAAGTTGAGTATGCATGAGCCATCTGGCGGATTGAATCAGTTTGGAAGATATCCTTCTTCTCCAGCAAGTGCTAGAAGCAAAAACGCTTTTCCTGATAGATCTGTTAAAACTGAGTTTAATATGGGAGAATTTCTAATGCCTGGAAATGAAGTATCAAGTTGTGTAGAGATGACTCCTCTTGTTGAGATCAACAGTAAGCCTCAGCATGAGGTTCTATGGGAAGATGTAAGTATATACTACTAAGGTGATATCAATTTTTCCCCATCTTTTACTTTTGAGTATTCTTGATGATTTTCACCTAGTGTTTTCGATAGCGTCTGACTTTGGAAAACTTGAAATAACAAGTTTCCTACTGCATGCACTGTGCTCTTGTAAGTGTCGTTTATACAATTTTATGTGAATTTCATCCTCCATGAATGAAAGTTATTCACTATGATTCAGATACTTGAGCACTCTTATTCAGCTTCCAGTTATTCTCATTTCTGTCAGTATTTTCTATTACCCTTGATGGATGGTGAATATATAGCCCCTTTACGTGGAGCTTCTGGCCTCTTGTATCTAACTCATGTAGGGTTTATGGTTTAAGGTGATTTGCATTTCTGGCATGATTCCTCAAGATATATTTGCGATGGATGCTTAAATGTACTCCCGCTACTCCTTGGAAGATTTTGGATGATTGATGGAATATCCTTCATGTTTCTTTCTTCTTTTAAGCATACTCCCAAGCAATGATATTTTTTGCCCTCCATTAGCCCTCCTTTACAAGTACTGGAAGGGAGATTATATTTTTGGTAAAACATCTTGATGTGTTTGGAAATGAATAACTAGGATTTTGTAGCATCGTAATTGCTGTGGACTGTATATATCCTGTCGATTTTGTAAGCTCTTTCTGTTTTGTTTTTGTAATCTCCATTCCACATTTCCTGTCGTAGGGCAGGCTTCCAGTTAACACACTTGTGATGCTAAATGCTTTCGTGTGCGGCTTTTCTTTTCTGATACAGTTATGATTTGGAATTTGTTTATTCAGTGGCAACAATTTTAATGTTTCGATCAGCAAACTAACCAGGTTGTGTATTGTAATGATAGTAGTGTTGAAGTATTTCGTTGTACTATACTCCTCTTCTTATCATCTACAGACCAAGGATGGAGTTCTAATTCACAACCAGGTAGCTAAGGGCTGCAAACTTTTGAAAATGTTAGAAATGAGCTTGTGTAACAACGGATGAGTCAATTGAAGAGCGGAAATCTGTTTCCCCGGTTCATGTTTCAGAACCAGACTCGGCTACTGTGATTGCTGCAACCAATTTGCAGCCTGCTGTTCAAGCATGTTCCACTTCGAACTCAAATCTTTTGAGGAACCAAAGGAGGAGAAGGCGGAAGTCGCGCTGAAAGGGGTGATTCTGGGTGCATCTGGTTACAGCTAAATTTTAGAACAGCACTTTTTGTGGGAAACTTTTCCATATTCTATTATCATCTTGTGAAGATGATAGTTAATATTGTGTTTCCTTGCTCTCACATCAATATTGGAGTTTATTTGTATATGATGTGAATATGAAGTACATTATTCTTTGAAGGAAGTTTATGCCATCATATTCGATGGATCTCAATAAAATTATTGTTCGTCTTGCATATTTGGAGAATATTTCAAATGCTGTGATTATTTTACTTTTGCCCCGAGATTGTCGCAAGTATTAGTTGAAGTGTGTGTTTAAAACAATGTTATGCAAGCTATCATTCCCTTCCCTTTTATAACCAGCCTCCCCGACTTCTCTATTATAATTAGGCGAAGTGGGGCTTAAGGTTTCTAAAGCACCCTAGAGTCAATCAAGTCATACTTGGCAAGGAGAGAAATAGGTTCCAGCAATAACTTCAAAGGTAGCTCTGACATCCTTGTGTTCTACCAATGCGGCTTCAAAGGCTATTGATAAGACCCTCCACAAATACTTTTTGAATAGATCACTTTCAAAGAATAGACTTACACAAAATTGTTGGAAAATCAAGCCCAAAATACATTATACACAACACTAATGCAAGAATATAACACAAGCCAGAGAAAAGATACAACCCACCCACAATGACACTACAATCTCCACATCGCAGAAACTCTAGACAGAGCATACGGGGCTGCCAATCGTTCGAGAGGATTGGCTCCAAAGGCCTAAAGCCACACAACTAAGAATTCTTCTCCCCTTCTACCTTCCCTGCTCTTCTTTTATATCCCCATGATTACCCTTCCATTCATTATGAATCCCTTATTTTTCCCCTTTATCTTCTGTTTTTTCTGACTCCTAACCCCTATGTTTTCCTTTTGACCACTGGTTCCCCTTTTCTGCCTTTTTGCCACTCCCATATGTCCCTCCCTATATGTCCTTGCTCCAGTAGGATGTTAGGTCTTATCAGCTACCAGGACACCCTCTACGTCCACTCCAATCATCAATGCCACAAAGAAGGCCCCATCATTTTCGTCGAGAACCATCCCATCTGATACATGTGCCATCTGATAGAGTGACTTATTTTCAAAGATATCCATCCTACTGATGAATTTTACTTGTTATTATTCTTGAAGATTTTTACCTTGTATTTTGGGCAGTGTCTGATAGTGGAAACCCTTTGGAATAAAAAGGTTTCTAATGCTTGCAGGTAGCTGAAAAAAGCCATCCTCCATGACTGAAGTAGTTCAGAATGACTAGGCAGGGCACTTATATTTAGCTCCTGGTTATCCTCATTTGTTTGTCAAAAGTATTTTCCTTTTTTTATGGTATGATTGTCAAAAATATTTTCAATTACACTTGATGGATGGTCTTTTAATTTGCTCTCTTTTTATCTAAGCCCAGTAGTCTGCACTGCACCTTGTGGTAGGTAATATTTAAGTTTATTTCCATTGCAGCATTGCATTACTTCTCTGGTACTAGTTTAAATAGAATAATTTAATAAAATGATTACTAACAATCCAATCCATGCTTATTGGGAAACATATACATAGGCAAATGAAATTGAAACTTGAGACATAACATAGTTTGATTGATTGATTTAGGAAAGGCGCTTCAAAGTGGTGGAGAGCTTGCATCCCACAAGAGCCAAGAGAGTAGCTGAAGGGACAAAGAGAAGGTCAGGCACTGCTTTCATGATTTTAAGTTGAGGCAGAGACTCTCCTGCTCTCTTTGCCGCCATGGCTGCTGGTGGAGCTGCCAGTCCTGTCAGAATCATTGACCTGTCTACACTCCTCATGTTCACCTTATCCCTTATGAACTCCTCCAACACTTCTTTCCTTTTCTCGTCAGTTGCTGCTTCTTTCCATGCCTTGTATACTTCCTGTTCCCTCCATACATGTTAAAAGTTAAAAACACTATTTTCTGTTTCTGTTAAAATTATATAAGTCCTCTTTATTTCTTTAAATATACTTAATGCAACCTTTCTTTGAATGTTATTAAAATTACAAAAAACCTCTTTTCTGTTTTTGCTAAATGCATTACTTGTTTTTAGATTAGACATTATAGAGTCATGTGAAAAGGGAAAGAAGAAAATAGAAAAGAACTCTTAATAATGTCATTAAACAGAATGTTTTGGCTAACAACTTATCTAAAGATTTAGTTTTTTATAGAGTACAATGAAGTTGTGTAATCTATAGTCAACCCCAACTAGTGGGATAATTTATTTGTTTTTGTAGAAAATTAATTTTGTTGCGGTAGACAATGTTATTGCCATATTTTCTTGGGAGATTCAGTTTTTGTAGAATTTTCAAATGTCTACCACAACTTTTTGTGCATTTTATCAACATTCTCTCTACACAAAACATCCTAATTATGGCCCCAAATATGAGAAATGAATAGAAAATTGCAGTAGGCATTCAAACTTTGTTTTTGGTTAAGGTTAATCTCGCGTCTTGAAATAGTTTTTCACGAATATTTTATGGTTTTTCCAGACTCAAAAACATTTTTAGGTGTTAGGTTCATCTAGTACCTTGAAGTATTTTTTTCTAGATATGTTTATCATCTCTAAATGCACTTAAAAAATATTTAAAAATGCTGGATGAATCATAAAATACTTTAGTGTTGGACACACATGAAAAAGTATATCAAGACATTGCATGAATCACAAAATACTTTAAGTTATTAGATACAGCTGAAAAAATATTTTAAGGTGCTTAATGAACCTTAACCTATTTGTTTTTATACCATGTTATCTTCAATAAAAAATTTTTTTATCCCACATTTAATTTTCTACGAATTTTGATCAACAAAAATATGTGTGGGCGTTGAGAAGTATGGATTTAACATTTTAGATGAAGTATAATGATAAGGCAAAATTAGATCATGTTAGAACAAAAAAACAATTTGAGGTTAAAATTACTTAGTTTCTTTTACTAAAAATATCAAATTAAATTATTTTATGGAATCAGAAAAGTTGACGAACTAAATTTTTTAAGAGATTAAGGAGTAAAACTTTTTGAAGCAAAGCAAATGTTAAACTGACCTCGATTTCACTAAGTTGTGGGACATCATAATGCCTGCCCGGGACGACAGAATTGATAGTGCTGCATAGAATTTATAAGTTAAAGTAATGAAATACGTCTACTGTTCTTATCAATGTGGTAATTATTTTTTACTGAATTATATATATGTTTTAAAATATATGAACTTTTTTAAAAACAAAATTTATTTTATACATTAATTTAATTTAATTTTTTTATCTTTTTTTGGTGTACTTTATTTTTTATCAAAATACTCTATATTAAAATTTCTAATTAGAAATATGTATTTAGATTGATAAAGAACAATCAGTAAAAAAAAAGTAAATTAAAATTCGGAATAAATTTTTATTTGAGAAAATATTTGTGTAAATTTCAATAATAAAATAGGAAAAAACCTATTTACAGGTATCTATATTTTTATCCAATTTTTAATTTGGTACCACTATATTTTTTTTCTCTTAATTAAGTTATTAATTTTGCACTGTTAATATGGTTAGTTTTTGTAACTTTGTTCTATTAGCATTGTTAACTCCAGTACTGGAGTTAATGTTACTAATGAAGCAAAATTAAAATATTTAATTAGGAGAAAAAAACAAAGGTATCAAATTAAAAATTAAAAGAAAGTATAGGTACCTATAAATGGATTTTTCCTAATAAAATATTTAGTAACCCACATGTGTGAGCTAGACATTTTTTTTTGGTTCTTTTAATAATTTTCTGAATAGTATATTCTTCATTTTGCACTGATGTCAATGTAAAAATATGTCTGACAAAAAAAAAAAAAAGGCCATTTATTTTTGTTTGGGGTGGGCTAACAGAAATAATATGAAATAGTTATGATAATATGTTAAAACAACTGAAGGTTGAGATGGTGAAATTCAAAGTAGGAGCTTACTTAATAATTTGAAGGAAGGCAATGTGGAAGTCATCAAAGTTGTTGATATTTTCGCCGCGAATGAATTGATCGTAGAGTTTACGATATAAAAGGCTCTTCCCCTGGGTTACTGATACTGCACAGATTTGCAAAATTAAATCAACATGAAAGCGAGTAAGAAACATGAAAATAAGAGAGATTTTAATTGGCTGGCACCAGAGCATCATATTATACTGAACCTTTCCCACTCACGAGACTCGCGACCAATCCCATAATATGATGATCTTAGTTTTGAAAGCTCTGAAGTCTGAAGCAGAATGCCTATCATCAATCAACTTTACATACATATATATATAAGGTTAGATTAATAAGAGGGGGCAAGTATAACAAGAAAAAATGGGCATCTCTGTTGGTTGAGACGTGAAAGCAAGGAATGCTTTTTCAGGCTTCAAATAATATTATGTGCTTTTCCTGATTCTGTGCTTGGAAGTTGGAACATGCATGAAGGGAGGCATATATTGACACAGTATTCTGTAATAAGTAATCGCAAAGATTCCAGTTTTTGAGTACATCTTATGACGCAAGTCAATCCACTATTTTGCCAATTGTTTTGATGTACTGAAAAAAATATAATAGGTCATATCTACCCTCATAACTGCCCCAAGGTTAAGTGAATAATTTCTTGATGAGGATGGAAGAAATCACCAACCATAAACTTGTCAAAGCGATAACACTGCAACCCACCTCTTTATTTGATCCACTATTCTTCATCATGTATTTAACACCTTCATGGAAGATACTTGAGCTTTCACAAGGGCAAGATCCCCTTTTAAGCACCCCCAGCTGCCCTTTCATGGTGAGCGAACTCCAACTCATCTTCACCCTCTTAGGGACTTCAGCCGTTCAACTCCTAAAAAAATTTCCTCTCCCCTCCATCTTACCAATCAAGGGGCCCCTCCCCTCCCCTCAAGCCAAACAGAGCCTAAAGGAATGGATAAAAGGTCTATATCACTTCAAGCCATTAAATTTTCAACCTCACATCCCTGCAACATTGCTTGCTGGCGTTTGATTGTATACCCATCTCACAAGGTAATGGCATGGCATATGGTATATTTTGCAATCTGATCAACCACCATATGTACCATGTTTATAAATTCTTCTGCAATGAAGTTGTGA
This sequence comes from Albizia julibrissin, assembly GCA_037074505.1. Taxonomy (NCBI): domain Eukaryota; kingdom Viridiplantae; phylum Streptophyta; class Magnoliopsida; order Fabales; family Fabaceae; genus Albizia; species Albizia julibrissin. The sequence continues at coordinate 23,435 of CM073487.1, read as the reverse complement.
GCGGAGCCACTGTGAATCAAGATAACAATATCCTCTCTTGCAGGATGACCCCGAACCTTCATCCTATGATTGCTTCCAAATATTTAATTATAGTTCCATGTGGGTGCCCCCTTCTTCAGTGCCCAATCCTTTTTCTTCGCTCTCCATCATGGTTTCACCTTGCCCATTATTCTTCTCTGTATCCATCTCGAGCAAAATCACATGAAAGTGTTTAATTTTACAAACGTGATCAAGGCCACACTTGCCGTCCACAATGAATTTCCAGTCGCACTACTACCCTCCTTCGACTCCCCTGCTTTGATCTCTGTTTACAAGAGAAAACAGAATAAACATGATTTTTTATTTAAAAAATCATCATTTAAAAAAAGGAAACCCCTGAAAAAGAACTTCAAAATAGTGAAAAGATAGAAAGATGATTTGAATATGCATATTCCCACGGAGGTGTTAGTATATAAAGCATTTTCAAAATTTAAATGAAATTACATATTTGGCCCTCAACTATTACTCCTTCCTCTTCCACTTCCTCTAACGCTGTCAATGTCGTCGTCTTCAAGCGGAGCAAATCCACGACGATACCTAGAAAGGCAGGCTCTTGGATGACCTAGAGGATAGTCCTAGAAGAACGAATGGGTTCTAGTCTTTTCTTCATCTTTCTTCCAAGTCCTCCTCCTCCTTTGTTTCTGCGACGAAACTGGAGGCGAAGAGCTTTAGAGACGAAAATAATAACAGCCCCTCCTCCAGCAAGCAAAAGAAGAAGTGCAAGGATTCTTCATCATCTTTAGTAAGAAAAATATTGGTTCAAGTTGTAAAGTGTGCTTTATAGAAATTGACAGCATTTGTTGCTTTTCTGAGTTTGCTGATATACTGGAAATATAATTTTACCATGGAGATTTCTTCAAAATTCTTAGAAAAATACATTTTAATTTTATATCTGGTGTCGAAGGGGAATGAATATGCATATAAGATTTGAAATGAGACATGGTAAGTGAAGAAGAAGGTGGTGGTAGAGAAGGAATGACAATTGTGAAAGCCTTATCTGAACTCATGAAAATCTTATATAAACTTGTAAAAGCTTTATCCAAACTCGTGAAACCCTTTTTACAATTGAATTTTGATTTGCAAGTTGTGAAAATCTAATATAAACTTACGAAATTCTTTCTAGAACTTATGAAAATCTTATTTGAACTTGTGAAACCTCTATTAGAACTCTTGAAAACTCTTATAAAATCTTTTAAATTTTGATTTACAACTTGTAAAATTCTTTAAGTAAGTTGTGAAATTCTTTTCAAAAGTTGTAAAACCCTTATAAAATATTGTGGATTTTAATTTGTAACTTGTGCAACATTGAAGTAGGGTTATAGTTTTGTTTTTTCAAACTAATGAAACAAAAAAGTTGGTGAACTGATACTTTATTGATTTATTTGTTGCATGCACTTAACAAGTTGTAAAAATGAGATGTTTTGTTATTTTCATGAATATATTGTCAAGGCCTTAGTGTCAGTATATAATTGCATACCCCATTATTTTGTAAGTAATGTATAGGATGGAAGAACAATGATATTGTCCTTGTTATTTAATATGATAATACAATTCTACTGTCATGGCCTTGTTGCTGTTTAGATAAGAAAGTTATGAAAATACTGAAGCAACTTGTGAAATTCTTATGAGAACGTGTGAAAACCTAATCTTAAATTGACAAACGTTTATTTGAATTTGAGAAAATCAATTTAATCTTTGGGGAATCTAGATTGCAACTTGTGAAAGTACTAAAGCAACTTATGAAATTCTTATGAGAACTTGCGAAAACCTAATCCTTTAATTGACAAATGCTTACTTAAATTTGGGAAAACCTGTTTAATCTCTTGGGAATTTGGATTCCACATTGCGAAAAGTACTGAAGCAACTTGTAAAATTCTTATGAGAACTTGCAAAAACCTAATCTTAAATTGATAAACACTTATTTGAATTTAGGAAAACCAGTTTAATCTCTGAGAAATTTGGATTCCAAGTTGCGAAAGTATTGAAGCAACTTGTGAAATTCTTATGAGAACTTATGAAAAGCTAATCCGAAATAATTGACAAACGCTTAATCGAATTTGAGAAAACCAGTTCAATCTCTAGGGAATTTGGATTGTTAGTTTGTGAAAGTACTGAATTATATACATGGAGATCAATTTTGTTTTAGAGCTCCGAATCTAATCTTATACTAAAGAAGCATAGGTTCGTTAGCGAGAAACTCATGTGTTTTTCAACCAACTTATTAAGGAGGAGCTTAAACCCGGGAATCATCACAGGAGGTAGAACACCGATGTGGGAATTGGAGAAATTGTAGAAGATGTAAGCCCTAATTGATGGGGGAGTTGCATATGTTGGTAGAGATCAAAGATCTAAAGGCCGCCGTCGCTAGAGAAATAGTCACTGTTGCTAGAGGAGGCCATCGTCACCATTGTTGGAGTAGAAGATGATTTTGTCAGAGGATGGAGAAGATGATTTTGTTAAGGGTATTAGTATAATTTTCTTTTGATTTAAAAAATGACAAATTAGGAACTAACACTTCTATGATATTATAAATATTGGGATCACCTTTTTGTCTTTTAGTATTTTTAAAGTTTTTTATAAGAGATTTTTCTTTTAAAAAAACACTTAGATTTGGACCGTCTAAAATTAGATCTGGATGACCTATGATGAGTTCTCTCCATTAAGCAACAATTTAGTAGGGAAGTCAGGTCCCACCTCTCTGCATTGCTTTGTCCCACCAAATCACCGTCTACTATCTTCGCACCGGCACCAACCTCCACTTTTTCGACTCCGAACATTCTTCTTCTGGATCTTAATGTGATTGGCTTCTTTGCCAGATAAAACTTCTCCATAGCCTTTGTTGGTAACAACGAAGGCAAAGATTGTGAAGAAGATGATGACGACGAGCAAGGACATGCCAAGGTAAATTTAGAGGAGCAAGGAGATGCGACATCAAGCATTAGCAAGCCTTAGGAGCGATCCGAGAAGAAACATACCACACAATGAAAACCTTATCAAGCCATTTTTCACCTTTGGTGATGCCATATTGCTAAGCCCCCTACCGGGCTAGAGAATGGAAATGGAGAAGTGGAACGTGAAGAAATTGAGGATCCCAATCAAGGTATTTCTCAAGTGAAACTTGTGAGGATTTAATGTATGAAAAAATATTAAGTGCTGATATGAAAAAATAATGTACCAATGATAGTATCTATTATCTAACGGGCTGATTGAACCTAATGCTCCTAAGGTATTTAACTTAATCAAGTTTTATCTTTTTTAATTAAGTGATTCATGATTTAATTAAGAATATTCTTACAATTTCTCTTGCCATGTTTACCCTTGAAAATTTAAAAACTTGCAATTTATTCTAAAAGTAGTAACAACTCAAATAAATTTAGAGATTTATTACTATTTTTTATGAGTTAATATAATATTTGATCCTTATAATTTGTCTCAATTTTAGTTTTGATACTTATTGGTTCGAATCATAGATTTTGATCCCTCAAATTTCATTCCGTCTAAAATATTAGTCTCCTTAATTTAATAAGGATATTAATGGTGTTAAATATGATGACATACTAACACCGTGAATTTTAGTGGCTTGATGACTGGGCAAACTTCTTTAGCTTGGATAGGAAAAAAAAAAAAAAAAAAGAAGAATCAGCCGGAGACAACGCTGCCATCCGCTATTCATCATCATCTTCATATATATATATAGAGAGAGAGCCATGGGATACGCAGCTTGAACTTGCCTCCCTCTATGTTTTCCGAAATCACCATGGTTGAACTTGCCATGACCATGACCATAACCATAGTAGCCACCAGTTCCATGCCCCAAAACTTCCTGAAAATTACACTGCACTCCCCAAAGAAAATAATCCAGTATTTTTTTTTAATCTATGAGAGGCTTCCAGATTGGGTTGAATAATGGGTAAAAACGCAAGGCCATGCTCTTTTTTTTTTTTATCGTTGAAGCTGAAGGTTTATGCAGCAATTATCTGGCTGAACCAAAAGGATTCATGCTCTGTTTTGCAGCAAACCCAGCAGGTAGAAGACAATGATCTCAAGTGATGGAAAATTGCCCCCTTTCCGGCTGCGTATCCCATTGCTCTCTCTCTATATGAAGATGATGATGAATAGTGGAAGGCAGCGCTGGCTCTGGCTGATTCCCCCCCCCTCACCAAGTAAGCTACAAGAAGCTTACCCAATCATCAAGCCATATAAGCAAAATTGACGGTGTTATTAAATTATAAGTACCAAGGTTTTAAACCAAATAAAATTTGAGGGAATAAAATTTTTGGTTGGAAGTTATTAAAATTAAAATTAGGACTAAAATCAAAATAGTGTAAAGAAATAAACATTATATTAACCTTTTTTTTTATTTATACCCACATGTAATTGTGTGCAATTTTGGAAAAATTTTAGAAAAGTATAATTAAAAATGAGAAAAGATAAATTGATGATGTGAATTTGTAAAATCTTGATTCAGAATTGAAGTAGAAATTTGTGATTTTTAATTCTGACCAAATGACTAAATTGTCCTTAGTTTAGTTGTGAAACATGAAAGTGAAATCGTTAATGTAAAATCTAATATTGTCAATATAAATACATATGTTGTTATTGACCTATAAAACTTGTGCCCTCTAAATTATTCTTGGTTTTTGGAATATGAAGTTGTGAAACATGAAAGTAAAGTTATTAATATAAAATATAATGTTGTTAATATAGACATAGATATTGTTATTGACCCTTGAAACTTGTACCCTTAAAATTATCTTTGATTTTTAGATTATGAAGTTGTAAAACATGAAAGTAAAGTGATTAATGTAAAATCTAATATTATTAACATAAATGTAGATGTTATATTGACCTTTGATACTTGTGAACTGAAGTAAGGATATTTTAGTCATTTGTTCAGAATTAAAAATCCTAAATTCCTACCTCAGTTTTAATTTAAGATTAGATAAATTATCTGTATCAATTTATCTTTTTTCATTTTTAATTTATTTTTTTTAGAATTTTGCCGGCAAATTTTCCTCTGTTTTTGTGGTTAAATTTTGGGAAAGAAACCAAAAATTGAAAAGGGTAAAAGTTCGAAGCTGAAGCAGAAATTTCAACTGATATAACCAAGATTGGAGCAGAAAATTGTTCTGTTTTCCTAAAGATGGCTGCGGAAGAAGTACTCGCGGAAGTTGAAGCTGTGGAAGCCGTCTACGGCAGTGATTGCCTGGTCCTTGATTCCTTCCCTCCCCATCTCCATATCTCCCTGAAGCCTAGAACCGCTGATGTTTCTTCGGAACAAGTAGCATATATTCTTTCTTTCTTTTTGCTTCCTCTTCTGTTCGGTAACTCAGTAAGATAACGAAAACATATGCTTATAATATCGTCGAGAGGATTGTTAAAGAAGATATTGCTTCAGCAGTGGTCATGTTTTATGAAGTTAATGAGATGAGAAGTATAGCTTTGACCAAAAAAAAAAAAAAAAAAACAGATACCTCAATCTTAGCAGTCTGTTATATTTCTTGGGACATTGCTAAAATAGTGTCTGCCTTTTTTAAATTGGATCGTCTCAACTCTCAAGACATAGATTTTTTCCTGGAGCGAATGTGTTAATATTATTCTGTTTGTTATTCTTTTTACAGTTTGTTGAAGCTATTATAAAGATACAGGCTAGCCCACAGGTATGCTGCAGTTGTTGCATGCAAGTGACCAGAACTTAGAATGCTGAGTGCCTTTGAGTTAAAGGCATTTCATGCAGTAGCTTAGGAGATCTCTTACTCCCTCAAAGTCATTTCCGATTGATGTGGCTATGTGAATAATTTCAAGCAATTTAATTTGGCTTAGTCTATAACTTGTCTTCTTCTGTTGGTCATTGCTGCTTGGCTCAGTTTGGAATCGTTGTGCAAGGGGTGATTTTTGAACCTGCCAATCAGCATGCATATGATTATATATACTTGGGACCTGACTTTGTTTTATTTCTCGTCATAGTATCCAAATGAACCACCTTGTATTAATCTAGTGGACTGCAAGGGTCTCGATGAACAGAGACAGAAAGATCTATTGAATTACATACGAGACAAAGCTCATGAGCTCTCCCCGTGCTTAATGCTTGTGGCTCTCTGTGAGGTAACAATTGGATTCCTAATCCTGCTTGCCTTTTATTATAATATCGTTTATGGTTTTAGTTTATATCTCTTTATTGCTTATTTAGCAAGTCACATAAAAAATATATAAAATTTCATAGATCAATTGGAAGCAACATCATTGCTTTGAAAAGTTGCCTCATAGATCAATTGGGAATGGTATAAAAGAATTCCACTTTCCTGTTTCTGGAAGCTGTAATGAAACTATTCATGAGCATTCAGTTAATAGCTTAAGCTCTTGAGTTGATTTGGTTCTTCATATAGCGTCAGAATATCTATGATCAAAAGGTCAGAACTGAGGAGTTTCATTCTTGTTGCTCCCTGTACTTAAAATGAACGTGTCATTTGGTTCTGAGAATGGAATGGAATGAAACAAGTGACTTCCTATATTAGAAATGTATTTTATGTCCCTGAATAAAAATAGTGAAAGAATATGGTCAATATACAGTTATTGTTAAATAATGATAATAGGGATATAATAGAGATTTCATATCTCAAATTTTTTGCAATAAAATTCCTTTCCATTTCCACCAAGTTAAGCAAACGGAGCCTAAGCTTTAGTGCAAAGTATGTAGAGCACATGCTTTATCGTTACTGAGTCCTATGGGCTTTCTTCTATGATTGTCAACAAGAGGCTATGAAATTCTCACTTCTATGGTATTATGAGGCGAAGTTCATTGCTATATATTGATAAGCAAGGCTATGAGTCAAAATCACAAGAAAGAACAAAGAAGACTAATGAAACTACTAAAGTAGAATAGCTAAGGTAATTATGTCTTCTGTGATTTGAAACCAATGGGCCTGTTGTTTTTTGGGCTGAGAATAAAGACAAAAGAGAGTACAAAGGACTTGACAAGAGGAAGAGAATGAGAGTTGGGTGCAGTGAGTGTCACTTGGGACATGAGTGCGGTTGTAGAGGATTGATGGAAAAAAAGACAATTGTGTCCAAGTAGCAATGAAGGCTGTAGACAATAGGAAATTGCCTGGTTAGAATGAGTAAATCTATTAGGTATTGAAGCAAACCCATGAAATTTTTGGATAAATCCATCAAGAATTCTTGGTTTTGGTGAGAAAATTTGTTCTTTAAGCTCTGTGATGGGCATAGAGACCTATTTCTGGGGTTGGGAGGACGGGAGAGAAGCCCTTGGGTTCAAAGAACAGCCTCCATGTCTCTCTCCTAGGTCCTTTGAAGAAAAGAGAGACACAGATAAGAAGGGTAAGGACTTTACCAAAGATGAGAATGAGGATTATTCCAAATAGTTTTGGCTGTTCAGAATCAGCTTGTACACTGAATTCAATACCAATAGCCACTCCAGCAAAAGCCCAGCAGGCTCACAAGCCACACCAGAGGAGAGATGTGCTTAATCATTTCAGAAACCATAACAGTTGTGATAAGTGAGTACGGACCATTCTCCAAAAATTCCCGAAAGAAACATCAATATAACATTGATCATCATAGAGAGGTCCCATAAACACTGTTGAGAACCTGAGTTGGAATTGATTGAGGCAACAATGGAATTAAAGTAACAGCCCCAGCTTCAATCATGTCAGAAATGAAACCAGCTGAAATTCCACAACCCTCCAATATCAAATAATGTTGAAACTTGAAAGTCTTCCGGTAGATCAATTTTACTTTTAATTTTACGTGTATACATACCTGTAAAAGCTGTGTGCTTAACGTCGAAGGGCAACCAATAGAGAAAATTGTAAGCCACTAGCTTAAGAGAAAAGAGACAATAGGCAAATGGAGCCACTCCAGTTAACAAACTCCGCAGATGAATCTGAATGATCAGAATCAGGGAGTTTTGCTTCCTCTGATTCCATTCTTGTTCCTTATATTCTCCATCTATTTCCACATTCATTTTGAGTTTGCTTACAGAGTGGACAAGTCCCTTGTCCTCCATCTATTTCCACATTCATTTTTAGTTTGCTTACAGAGTGGACAAGTCCCATGTCCTCCGGATTTATGAAAAACAAAAACACCGCACAAGTCCCAAACCTGGATGAACAAGGGTGTTTGGGGCAATGAAGTGGGCTTCAAACAGCAGTAAAATGTACTAGTTCCAATCTCGACATGTCACAGGAATGGTTGAGGTAGCAAAAGGAGCCAGATGGATGGTTAGGAAGCAACAAAATAAATCTGGACCAAGACAAATGAATCAGGACAGAGGCTATGCTAGCAAAAGTAACTTCTTAAAAAGGAAACACCAAATGCGACGCATAAAACAAGCTGGTAGAGACTTGGGATAGTGTCTAAAATGAACATATTAATGTGATCAATGATAATTCTAGAACCTTTGAGCGTTTGATTATTGATTATGACTTTCAAAACCATCTTGGTAGAGGGAACTCCAATCTCTTCAGAAATGTAAACTTCCATTTGGAAATCACATTCTGAGCATTTGATTATAGCCAGGCATCCAAATTACATAATCATGGCACGGGAACAAACTTTTTATTACTGACTACAAGCCTTGGATTTACTTTGTCAACTTCCACAATTTTGGACAAGAGACCGGGAAGGTAAATAAAAGCAAAAAAGAAAAGGGAAAAAAAAAAGAACTTGAAAGAAGGCTTTAGAAGTGCTAGGTAGAACACTAATTAGCCCCTTACAACAAAAGCGCCATTGTTGATACCGAAACAAGGCACAAAAACCCTTGGCTAGCCTCTATAGATGCTGGTGACATGTTATGGCCTTAAGGTTGAACGCTACCAAAGGAGACACTACACACATCTTCACATGTCGGCACATGAGACATGTTGCAAGTTTCCTGTGTGGTGCATGGAAGCATTTGCAATTGTTGTGAGGGGTCCAGTCAACTAGTAAATGCTGGTCAGTGGTTCATGGGGTGTTTGGATCAAAAGGTTTTTTAGAATGAGGATTTAGAGTGTTTGTGAGGTGTAAGTGCCTGTGGATGAATAAGGCAAGCAACATTGGAAGCAGTAGCAATGAGTGTACTATAATTCTAGAAGAAAGCTATGAAAGCCTTAATGAAGGAGGAGATTGAGTTCAATGGCAAGCAGTGCTTTGAGGTACCGCAACTATGGCAGGAAACAAATTAAGATCTTGAAAGGAAGAAAAAAGGGGATGATAGGAAGACAGGAAGAGGAGAGGACAGGAGCTATAACTTTTCAAAAAATGTGGGCAAGAGCTCTGGCCCTTTGAATGCCCTTAAAGTTTCTCTCGCAAGTGCAGGCTCCAATACCATGTCAACAGGAGTCTATGAAATTCTCACTTCCATAATGTTTAATGATGCAAATTGTATGGGAATTTATAAAATTAAAGAAGGCTACTCTAGGATACAAAATTACAATACAAGTGAAACTACTAAAATATAAATAGCCAAGATAATTATCTTTTTTACAATTTTAAGCATTATCCTTCCTTGCCTCACCATAATCCCAACTTTGCTCCAACCATTTTAGCTTTATATGCGGATATAAAAAACACCATTTCAACCCCGCTATAAGAGATTAATTAGGCATGTGTCCAATAAGATCTTTAAAGAAATTGAGTCTCTATCAATTGTATCTGGATCCCTCAGAATCTGATCATCATCTTGTTAAAAGAATAAATTTGTAATTGTAGCATAGCACAATATCAATTGACGAGTGAAATGTGATTGTAGGAAGCAGTGGAAAAACTCTCAGCTATGAATCATCCTGATGGTGATTGTCCATTGTGTTTGTACCCTCTGGTCCCAGAAGTTCTGCAAAATAAATCCTTTCCTTTTATGAAGCTAATGTCATGTTTCCATTGCTTTCACAGGTGGACTGATTTTTTTTCTCTCTTTTTGTACTTATTTAATTGCGGTTTACAGCTGACAACACTTTGGATTATGGAATACTGACTTTATTCCAATGTTTTTTACAAATTGGTAGGGAATGTATGACTAGATGGTGGAATTGGCTTCAAAGTTTTGAAGAAACAGAATCTTCCAATTCAGCTGCTGTAACTGCACGTTCTACCCATAATATGGAAACAGGGAAAGGTAAATTTTATCTCAAGTCTACACATAGATCTTTTATTAACTTGCGTTATATGTATTAAGTATCAACTGTGAATGGAAGCTTGGAGGGGCAATGCATTGCCATTGTGTCAAAAATTCTGTTTGAGGGATGGTTGGTTCCTGTCGAATATCAATGGTTTCCAATTTTTTTCTGAGTTCCATGATCTGAATTGCAATAAGATCAAGTGAGCAAATTCAAGCTTGAAATAGGTGTAGTTTAGGATCTGTGTCAATAGTAAAATATAATAATTCCTTTGGGATCCGTGTCTATGTATCTGTAATACTTTGTAGTTATTGTTCACTATAGTTTTAGTTTTTCCAATGGGTGCATGCGTGACTAAATCTTCAGCCTACATTAGGAACTCATGGCGAGTGTTCTGTGGGAATTTGAATAATTCTCATTCATGTAAAACAAGTGTACATAAGAGCTATCTATATACAGAAAGCAGGAGCAAAGATTCTGGAGCCTAATCCTGTCAAATATTCATAAATCAAAGAAGAAATATTTAAAAAGATTAAAAGCATTAAATGCAAGATTTCCATAAATCACACTAATTGAACTACTCCAGCAATTAATTAAAATTGTAATAATCTTTTGTTGCTGTTGTCATATGAACCACAAGGAATCTGCCTGGTTTAGGCATTTGGCTGATCTTGGCCACAAATTCCATGGATCTTGTTTGACTTTACAATTTATCATTGCCAAAGTAATCAAACTCTAAGAACTCCTAAGTTGTGGGCATATATCTACTTTCAGTGCCAAGATGTCCTCACCGGTGTAGTTGTCACTTAGTTAACAGAGCTCTAGAGTCGTGGGCAGAATGGCTTGACATTCTGCTCCTTCACACTTACGTGGGGATTGTTTAGCTTGTGGGCAGTAATCTTACATCGATATTTATTCTCCTGCTTTTAGAATTCAAAGGCTGCTATTTTAAAAACCTTTGTATTGTTAACGTCAAATAATGAATGCAGCTTCTTAAATTTTAGCCTGTACAGCTTTAGACTTTTTCCAGTGACTTTTCTTGGATGGAATAATTCTTGGCATGTTTATTTGAACTCCTAGTCAGAATGAAAGTCTCCCTCAGGAAATTCTGTTTTGTTCTGTTAGATGTCAATGAAAAAAGAGATGAGAGTGTTGGAAACTGCCCAGTCTGCCGTATGCCTTTTCATGCCAAGGATTTGGAGCATGTGCTTGACCTCATCGACTCACATGTTGCCCAATTGGCAAGTAGTTAAACTTTCATGTTTTTTCACGAATTCCTGTGAATTGATAGTTAGGTCATAATTAATCTTGAAACTTGGTTGTACCTCTATGAATTCAGAGTTTGGACAGAAAAGAAGCTGATGTTGATGAGAATATACTTCATTGTGAGTATGAGATCTGTAGGAGAGAGAAATTTGAGGCCATATTAAAATTACAGGAAGAGAACAGTGGTATTATTGAACCCAAAAGAGAAATAGTTGTATTGCCTGGTATATTCCTTCCACGACAGGTTGCGAATCCCATCCATGAATATGCCGAAGAATCTACCGAGCAGCAAGAAAAAGAGGCAGCTGCAGTTGGCTCGGAAAACCATGATAATAATAGGACCTCGAGTGGGCCCAGTTCTAGTAGGAACCCAAAAAAGCACAAAGGAAAAGGCGATCGCCACTCACATGCCTATAACTCAACGGCAAGAAATACAAGAAAAGCCGTGCAGCATTGGGTTAGAAAGTATCATGACAATGGTGAGCAGCAGAGATAATCTTTGTTATTGCTACAGTTAATGTTTTGATAAATTACAGCTTGTATAAAAGGTATGGAGCAATGTGCAAAATAGTAGCAAGACACAGGTACCTTCACCCCGGCCTTACATTCATTTACTTTAGAGATGTTGGAAGGAAGATGCAGAAGATGCTTGCTTCTTAGTTTTTCTGCATCTTTTTGAGTTGTTTTTTGCTTCCGGTCATGGTAATTCTTTTCTCTTTCTCATGAAATATTATTAAAATGCAAGCAAAACTTTTGTTGGCAATTATTCTGGTCCCCTTTTCTATCGTCAATTATGCTGGTCCCTTCCCCCCCATAAATTAACACGTCGTGTTTTTTATGGGAATAAATTAGCATGTCTTCATTCATCTGTCTAATGAATGAATTTTAAATATTAAGCTTTTTTTTCTTGCCTGAAAATTCATAAAATTTGTGTCCCCCCCCCCCCACTTAAAGTTGTATATATATTACTATGTTCCTTATTATAAGTTCAGTTGGTAAATAAATTTTGGTCTTAAATATAAGTCTACTCTAAACATTATCAATGACTGTTTTTTAATTTTATAAAGGGAAAATCCTATATAAAGCTACCTAAAATAGAAAAATTCTAAATTAGGTTGGTAAATTCAATAAATCATTAATTGAGTCATTAACTCAATTTGAGATTTTAGAATGTGGGTAAAATAACTTTAATGCCCTCCTCTTTTTTCTCTCCCATTTTAAAAGAGTTTTATTTCTATATGACTTTATTACTCTATATATATCAACATTAATATGTAATCAAATAAAATATATTTTTCCTAAATCAAAGGAATTTTTATGTTCTAAAAGGATCATAAAAAATAATTCAAACAAAAAAAGGAACCATGATACATACCGATGAAATTTCATTTAATTGATACTAAAAATGAATTAAAAAAATTTTAATTTTTTATACAAAAAATAATTAAAAAATTTGAGTTTTCTTAAAAAAACAATTTAGTTATTTTTATCACATATGAGACAAAATAAAAAGAAAATGATAACAGTTGCCAACTTTAGTTTGCAAAAACCAATTGAAATAAAAGCTACTTTTACTAACATTAATCTAAACAAACTTTAAATAATTTTCTCTAATGCATAAATATGATTTTTTATAAAAAAATAATTTAGTTAAGATTCAACATTTTTAACCTTTTCATTCTTTAATATGAATTATTAATATGAATTACTTTCTTTAAGAAAGGTGTGAAACTTTGATATATTTTTTAGATAAAAATATTAAATGCACTTAAAATTTCATAAAATGCTTATTAAAATATAGAACTTTCCTAGAAAAACTTCATATATGAAATAAATATAGTAAAATTTATAATTAATATATTTATGTAAAAACTACTTTTAATAGTGACATATATTATCATTTTTTTATAAAAAATTGTTAATGTTAATAAAATGAACTCCTTGCTTAAAAATATTGTAAGTTTTTGTTCTTACAATGAAAATTAATATATTTAAATTATAGATGAATTATATTTTGTTTTATTAAATATTAATCTTGATATATATGTTGAAAAACATAAGTTACAAAGTAATGAAACTCATTAAAGATGACAGAGGAGATGTCATTAAAGTCATTTTACCTACATTTTAAAATTCTAAATTAAGTTGATGACTCATTTAGGGATTTGTTGAATTTACCAACCTAATTTAAAATTATCCTATTTTAAATAACTTTATATGGCATTTTCCCTTTTATTATAAATTTAGAAAATTCAATCAATTTAAGATATACTAAATGTTTTAACTTCTATTTTTTGATATGTGAGCATTGGTTGACTACTTTGGTCATAGTATAATAACTATGTAACTAATATGTGTAAATTAAATAAATTAGTTAATTTAATTATTTATAAAAAATGAGTTGACTTTTGTGAAGTGTTCTTTTTAATTATCATTGGATTCATTGCCATTGGATTGAAACTCAATATCTATAATCAGAAGAGATATTTTTTAAAAAAATTATAAATTTAACAGATAAAGTGGATTAGTATATTTTTTTTAGGGTTAGATCTAACTTTATATTAAGTACATGAGCTAGTACTATATTTAAGTGACTACATTTTCATAAAATGTGGCGCCTTCAGGTCATTCACATATTTATTTTCCTACGATTACAATTTGAGGATTTTATTTCTTTTAATTTTAAAAATTGTAATATTTAAACAATTAGTTTCTTTAGTCTAACAATACATTTATACCCGAAAATAAATTATTCTTCCCTTTTCCATTACTCACATCTTTGTTATAAAAATGTGTACACACGCTACCTCCGCTTAAAACACATAACATTATTAATCGAAACATACAAAAAAAAAAGTAGTTAAGTAATTAGAATTTCAAATTACAACTTTACCCTTTAGGTAAATTATTTTTTTGGCTAGGCACAGTATCCTCGTATTGGAAACAGTCTTGTTTAAGGTATTATTGGGCACTAAATGTGGGCTCCTCTCCCAGCAAGGATTCAAACATTGATTTGCCATGTTGTAAGGGATTAGTCCCTTTTGTTAAATCAAACCCTTGTTGTTTACCCTTTAAGTAATTTTGATATACTCATAGGAGCTTTATAGGTAAAAATGGGAAAATGACAGAAAAAATATGTAAAAGAAAAATAAGGGTGGTGAGTTTCAATAAATCCAAATTGACTGATTTAAAAATTTGAAATGTTGATAAATGTGTGAAACTACACAAGTTTCCTTACTTTTTATTTTTTTTGAAAAATCCCTAAAACCCCTTGTTAGCCGCCGGAGGTCCAGCTTCGGCAACCATTGATGGCGGCTCGTCACCGAAGCTCTAGTGTCCTTGCCAGCAACTAGTCACCGGAACTCTGCCAACCTAATACTTTTTTTTGAATTTCTCAAGTAAAAGTTGTCAACATAGATACTTGAATTCTTAATAACGATACTCAAATAGTAAACGAAAACCTATCTATATATTGAATTTCTCAGGAAAAAATTGTCAATATAAATATTTGAGTTGTTAATAGTGATACTAAAGTTGTAAATAAGATATTTGTTGAATATTTTTTAATAACTTTTACTGGAGCTCTA
The DNA here is from genome assembly GCA_037074505.1 of Albizia julibrissin. Taxonomy (NCBI): domain Eukaryota; kingdom Viridiplantae; phylum Streptophyta; class Magnoliopsida; order Fabales; family Fabaceae; genus Albizia; species Albizia julibrissin. The sequence continues at coordinate 8,428 of CM073487.1, read as the reverse complement.
GCAATCAAATATTTATAACTTTAATATCACTTTTAATAACTCGGGTATCTATATTAACAACATTTTCCTAAAAAATTTTAAAAATATATATTAGCCCACATTATACAACTTTAGTATCTCTATTAACAATTCAAATATCTATATTGACAACTTCTGCTTGAGATATATATATATATATATATATATATATATATTATAGGACTGGCGAGGACACTAGAGCTCCGGTGATGGATCGCCGGCACAATATGCATTTATCAACATTTCAAAATTTCAAATTAATCCATTTGGAATTATTGAAATTCACCATCCTCATTTATCTTTTACATATTTTGACAGTATTTTAATGTTATTTTTCCTAAAAATAATTATTAGTTGCTTTTAAAACTTTGTAAAGTACCTTTTACACACACACACACACACACATAATCGAACTTTACAAAACATATCTAATTATACTCTATTTGAAAGGAAAGGAGTATAACTTTGAAACAAAATCTAATTGCTCTAGAGAACAAAATATAGTTTTAGTAAGTTTTATTTAGGGTGTAGAGTTAGGGGTCTAGGATTTAGGGGTTTGGGGTTTTAGGTTTCGGGGTTTTAGGGTTTAGGGTTTGGGGTAAAAGATTTAAGGGTTTGGGGTTTGGGGTTTGGGGTTTGGGTTAGGGGTTTGGGGTTTGGGGTTTAGGGTTTAGGGTTTAGGGTTTAGGGTTTAGGGTTTAGGGTTTAGGGTTCAGGGTTTCAGGGTTTCAGGGTTTCAGGGTTTCAGGGTTTCAGGGTTTCAGGGTTTCAGGGTTTCAGGGTTTAGGGTTTAGGGTTTAGGGTTTAGGGTTTAGGGTTTAGGGTTTAGGGTTTAGGGTTTAGGGTTTAGGGTTTAGGGTTTAGGGTTTAGGGTTTAGGGTTTAGGGTTTAGGGTTTAGGGTTTAGGGTT